>OX422220.1:40949296-42199296 GCA_949130495.1 Sambucus nigra
GATGGCATTGGTATAATTTGGGAGTGGGTTGTGAGTAGTGTTTGGCTTAGGATTGGTTGGTGGGGCAATGGTACCCCGATCAATTAGTCCTTGGATTATGTTTCGAAGGTGAAAGTATTGTTCGGTGGCATGGCCAGCAGTTTGGTGAAAGGCGCAATGGGCATCTGCCTTGAAGTTTCTTGGGAGTGGATTTGGTAATGGACGGGAATCCAAGGGTTTGATAATATTTACGCTTAATAGGGTCTGGTAAACTTTGAAGAGGGGAGAATGTATCTCGGTGTATTCCTTTCGGACTGGGACAGGGCGGTTTTTTGGTGCCCATAAAGTGGTTGGTTGATAGATGTTGTTGATGGTTGAGACTGCAGCACTGGCAGGTTTGTCATATTTTCTGGGGGTGAACTATCCGGATACTTTCTTTGGTTCAACCTTTGTTTTAGCAAGACCTTCCTCGATTTCTACTCCTACTTCTTTGAGAGCTCAAAAATGGGGATAGTATTATCCTCCCATTGTTGCTCGGATATGGGGCAAGAAGTTCTTCTTCACTATATTGACTTGTTCTTCCTCGGATGTCCAATTAGTCATAGTGGCTGCTTTTTCCCTCCATCGGTCTATGAAGTTTCTGATTGATTCCCCAGATTTCTATTTGAGAAGCTCTAAATCACGGTGGGTGACCTCAAACTCTTCGTTGTATTTGTACTGCGACATGAATTATCATGCTACATCCTCCCAGTTACGGATCCAGAACTCCTCGAGAGATAAAAACCATCGGAGGGCTCTATCCTTCAAAGTTGGCTGAAATAATTGGTCCATCACTTCTTCATAATCCCCTAGGAGAGTCATGGAACGGTGATAACTGCGAAGATGAATAATAGGGGGTCCACTCCCTCTGAATTTCTCGATATTTAGCATCTTGAACTTCTCGGGTAACCTCGCCTTAGGATAAGGAGACATGTGGGTGTAGTCCATGTAATTTCCAGAGATTCGGACTTGGTTAAACTTCTTAGTTAGCATCTTAAGATCTTCTTCGACTTTGTTCAACTCTTCCTCTTTTGGATCAATGATCATAGGCAAGTTAGCCCCAGGCTGGGCAAGGTTTGGCATAGGAAGCTGGGCACGCGGCGGCCCATTAGCAGGAGGGGCATATGGAGCATGTTGATACTCTTCGAGAACCAGATAGGCTCAGGTGGACCCATGGCACGAGGGAATAGGCCCTCGGGGTCTTGAGGAATAGGAACCTGGTTTCGTTGGATCTTTTGGACCTCAATCTGAAGGTTGTCAATCTTGGACACGAGCTGAGCTAAAACTGCCATTAGATTTGGCTGCACAATTGGTACTTGATTTGTGTTCTCCATGGAAAGTGGATGGATACCAGACTCAGAAGAAGTAGCAGGGGAATGAATGGAACTTTGGGGTGATTTAACTGAAGACCGAAGCCAATAAGGATCCAGGCCAAGGGCGTGCGATCGACTTGAGAATGCATAAAATGGGATTTATTTTTTAGATAAAGAATGAAAATATTTTTAACATAGACAAAATATTTTTGGCTTTTTGATAAAGAATGGAGAAATGTTTTTGGATTTTGATAAAGAAGGGAGAAATGTTTTTGGATTTTTGATAAAGAAGGGAGAAATGTTTTGGGGGAGACAAGTCTCAGCATGATTATTATTATGTTCTCACTTGTATTAAATTCTCCTAAATGCAAAATGAAGTGCCGAACGGGACCCGAACCTGGAAAAGTTGGGTTTGTAACATATGCAAAGCTATGGATGGACTAGTGAGCAGGCTCACGGGCAGGGTCCTATTTTAAAAATGCGTAAAAATTTGGGCGGTAGGCCAATCCAAAATTTTGGCAGAATTTCGGGTCAAAATCGGTAATCTAATATGTGTGTCCTAGGCTTGATGCCCATATGCGGGTATGTAGTTGGTTGGGTGAATCGGAAAGGGTTCCCCCCTTTAGCGTGGCTTCCACGATATAAGTCTTGCTTTTGAGGGCAATCAGTACGTGTGAACAGGCCATTTGATAAACCTTGGTGTACGTGAATTGCCTCACTATATACCTCGTGGGAACGGTACATGTGAGAGCGAATTTGATATACTTGGCATATGTGAACGACTTCCCAGCGATATACCTCCCGTCATGACTTCAGTCAAGCGATATGATGCGGGGGACACGTTCGATATACGTCGAAGGTACTTGGCCAATGGAAGGTGAGAATCATATCGCTTAGGCTAACTGCTCCCCGCCGAACTAGCGCCCATCACGAAATGACCCTCCAGATACTGGATAAAATTTGGTTAATCACAATGCTCTTTGATGATTTCATGTGAATCATGCATGATTCTCTTATTAGTATCTTATGAGAGTATCTTACGTGATCATGCCCAACAGGGAGCAAAGTACGAGTACCAATGGTATACCAAGTATGGATGGGTGATGCGTGCAGCATGTGGATATATGTGATCCTAGGTGCACGTGGTATGAAGTGTAAAAGGAGAATCTTCTACAACTGTGTGAATAGAAGCATAAGCATGAGGTACACATGAATAGTAAAGGGTAAGATGCAAAATAGGGAAAAATATGAACAAATATAACACCCATGTATATAGAGTCTAGCCCTAAAAATAAGTATGTCCCCAGTGGAGTCGCCATTGTGGCCATCCCCCGATCCTCGCAGCGGGTGGGACGGAGAAGAGTGGGCGTCTTCAACGTCGAGAGGATCTTGGTCCTGCGCATCCCTCTCGGGAGCACTTCGACCGGCGTCACTGATGAGGTGAAAAATATAGAGAGATGGAGTCACCAGTCTATTTTACTCAAAATAGACAAAAGAAAAGCGATCCGTCCCGAAAGACAACATCCAAAGACATACTGATACATACGAAACCAAAAATGATTCGAAAAGGGTTCAGAGGCTAAGTTACGAAATGGGAAGGTGTTAGGCATCCACTCTTCCCTTACGGTCTCTCATGGGTTATTGCTATTTTACTTTATTTCCCCGTGATATGTGTGCATGTGTATATATAGTGGAGATAGGAATCATCGACTTGTATCATGGAAGAGATAAAGCGAGTCATCCGTAGGAATGTTCTTAAAAGTAATATTAGAAAAATAGGATTTACGCGATTATCCTAGCATTGATCATTATAACGGAACGATAACACATATGGAATAATACGCCACTAAGCACAAATATACGTATATGTAAATATATAGAATATAAAAAAAATAAGAAAAAAGTACGAAAAGGACTCGAGTCTCGGGTTTTACCCCGAGATGCCTACGTAGCCTATAGAGGCATCAAAGTCCATGTAGTTCGTATGCAAAATGAGGGGTGGGGTTTATCCCATAAATCCAACGATGGACTTCTCTTACATGTGTGTGCACGAAAAAAAGTATTTTAGTTGTAAGAAAAATGTGAGAATTCCCGATTGGAATTTATGAGCAGACCGTCTTTTTCTTATTTTTTGGGTTTTATTTATATGAAAATAAAAGATGTACGATAATACTAAATAAAAAGTATATTAGGATATGTGAGATGAGAGAATAAAAGTGCCAAGTAATAAAACAAATTAATGTGAATTTAGGAGAATTTAAAGAGAGAGTTGAGAGAGTTGCACCTTCTTAGAGATCTTGAGCTTGATCTTGGATGTTGGAGAGCAGCCCTTGCACTTGGGTGATGATGAAATGTGGTTAATTCACCAAGTTTGATAAAAAGGATGATGAAAAGTGAAGGTTGGAAAAGGATTATATGTGGAAATCACGCTGACTTCGATAGGGGTTTTCTGAGCTCACTGAGAGTGATGGATTTCAGATCTTCTTCTTTTGGAATGAGGTTAGGCCCTACTTGTTATAGGCCTAGGTCTTTACCGATTGTCATAGCCCTAGTCCTTCCAATCGGCAGTTGTGTTTAGGTACACTGTCGATAGGCAGGGTTTGGAACCTGCCATTTGGCAGTCTCTTTCAGGTTCCTTCGAAAAATCGATCGTAGAGCACAAACTGTTGATCCGAATTGTGCACGGGGTGAACTGTTGGAAAGGTACTTCAGATACCTTTGAAAGTATTTGGGACTGATCCAGGGTTCGGGAGTTGACTCTGGGTCAAATGTGGCTCGAAAGCGTTCGTCGGTCCTTTGGACGGGGATTTGTCGGACGCAAACGGATAGTTCGTCCGCATGGTAAGTCAGAATAGCGCACGGGGCGGACTGTTGGAAAGATTAGGAGATGTACTACGACATTACAAAGAGCTTGACTCAGTTCGGGGAGTTGACTTTGGTCAACTGGGACCTGGAAGCGTTCGGTGACCTTTTGGAGTAAAACAGATCGTTCTTTCGTACCGTAAGTCAGAATCGCGCACGAGGCGGACCGTTGGAAAAGGGGTTTCAGTGCCCTTCAAAGATTCATTCAGTCTCGATTAAGATGAAGAGTTAACTTTGGTAAAATGGAGTCTGGGAGTGTCTGATGACCTCCTGATCAAGTTTTGGGGAAAACGGGTCGTTCGTCCGCACCGTAAGTCAGAATTGTGCACGGGACGGACCGTTGGAAAGGGGTTTCAGTGCCCTTCGAATATTCATTCAGTCTCGATCGAGCTGAAGAGTTTGACTTTTGGTCAAACGGAGTCTGGGAGTGCCTGATGGCCTTTAGGTCAGTACCCGGGGTATGACTTAGGTTTGTAGTGATGAGGGGAGGTGCTAGGGAACCTAGGGAAAGGTTAGGGGGTGTTAGAATGGGGTGTCTACAATTATCAATTATTTATTGCCTGTGGAATTATCCAATATTCATAACGTGTTTCATGTATCATGATTACGCCAGTATATACCAGATCCATCCCATACCATCACAGGGCAAGATGTTTCAGTTGAACCCAACCATGAATTTGAAGTACGTCCTATTCAAATTCTTGATCATCAAGTGAAGTATCTTTGAAACAAGTAAATCCCATATGTTAAAGTACTTTTGGGAGCATCAGAATCAGCAAGAAGCTACTTAGGAACCAGAACAAGCAATGTAAAATCAATGCCCCAACTTATTTTAAGGTAAAATTTGAGCACGAATTTTTTTTAGGTAGGTACATTGTAACAACTAACATTTCTGTAAACCCTAATTTACCTACAACCCCGATTTAAACCCTCATAACAGGTGTAATATCAAAAATATCTTAAGAGGAAAAAAAATGTGTTTAAAAACCTACAATTTATGTACATTAACTTAAACCCCTTAAAGTTTTAATAAATTACAAAAGAGCCCCTGAAATTTTCAAAGTAAGATAATTAAGATATATTTAACCCCTAAACCCCAACCTTATATCAAAATTAACCTTTAGACCTCAACTAAAATAAAATTACAGTTTCAACCCTGGAAACATTTTGAAATTACCTAAAATACCCCTTAACTTTATAATTTAGGGCTATAAATGAAATTATATATTTAATAAAGGATTGAAACAAAAATCTTTTTGAATTTTGTTTCAAACCCTGTCCATATGATACCCCACATCATCATAAGATGTTAAAACACATGGAAAACCTATGAACCCATGTGCACCCCATTTACCCACAACTAAAATCCCCATTAAACTAGTTCAAATTCACATCCTTTTAGCTCCAATCAAATCCTCACATGATATAGTATAAATACCCCTCAACCCCAGCAATAAAAACTCACCCCACAGCTCGATTTTAAATCTCGAAATTTCCTTCAATTCAGGAAACTCATTATTTTATGCTTCATTTTCAATTCTTTTAGTTCCAGTAGTTTTTTGCATAGTTAATATAGTTAGAACACTCATAATATGTAAGCTTTTATGTGTAAAAGGGTCTAGGATAGTAAAAATCAATAAGAACACTATTAAAGCTTGAGCTTTAATGGTGAAACTCAATATATTGCCTTAAAATTTTATTTGAAGCCATGTATAACTTCATTATAACCTAAGGATATCAAGTGTAAAGGCTAAAAGAAGTGAATTTTCATGTTGATCTCAAATCGATCGAAAGTGTTTTTTGAACTCAAAACCTGCAAATTCAAAATTATCAATGTACAATTCATCAAAATCTTTGAAACCAAAACCAAACTACTCTCACATATAGAATAAATCAAACCCAATTAATAAGAGACCTTGCCATACTTTAGAAATCCACAAAAGCCAGGTCAAATTTCCATGAAAAAACACAGCTTAGAACTTGAGTTATACTGAATGTCAATCCATGAAACTTATATATTTGGATTCCTCATAAAAAAATAGGTTTAAGTTTGTAAAGGAATAATCTCAAATGGTATAACAACGAAGGAGAAAACTTCAGTCAAAGATTTAAAACCCTAAAATTCAAAATCGAGAGTTTGAAAATGAAGACTAGGGTCAAAAACCTTGACCACACGCATAAGGGCTCGTTACCAATTAGAAAATTTTGATTTTTTTCCCAAAGTTTTTATTAAATTTTTCTATCAAAATGGTATAAGATAAGATCATGTTTGGATATTCCTAGCCCAAGTTATGTAAAAACAAGGTTTTTATTTAAGGAAACTTCTTTAAAATTACAAATCAACCCCTATCAAATTTTCTAACTAATGAGTTGAACCCCAAACTTTTGCCCAGACATACATCAAACTATTTTAAGATAAAAACTCTCTTGAACTAAAGTTCAAATATGAACTCAAGGTCATTATTTTAAAGCCCCAAGATAATTACAAATAAGCCCCCGAACCTATAACAAAGACAATTTTAACACAAAACTGACTTATTAAACCCTAACATTCATATACCACACATTGTATAACAAAAAATCAAGCCCCAATTCTTCTGTATATCCCAATGTGACAGCCAGTCAACCGAATATCAACTAAATAGTTTTTCCTACCTTTTTAGTATTATACTTTGCGTATCTGAAATACTGCTATTGATATCACTATGTGATAGCCATATTTACTCTGAGTATGTACGGTTATTATACTGCCATACAACATATTTTGTTAACCATCATCAGTATTTGAATTATCACTAATATTTAAATTTAAGGATCAATTTAACCCTTCTCATCTAATAGTTGATATCATGTACCTTATTGATTTAGTTTGCCCTAGCACTTTCTGCCATTTTACTATAAGCATCAGTATTAACCAGAGAGTAGACTTACGTGTTATCCCATGAAACTTTCTACTTGGCCTACTAGTCTTAAATGATTGAGAGTCATGACTATTGCTACATGCATATGAGTACCACTTTAATTGTGAGCATAGTATATTACTTTTCCTCAGAGGTTTTAGGATTTATTAACTTATTATTATTAAGTTAACTGATGGCTTAATTACCTCCATACCCTTTAATGAACTAGTAAAAATGGTATTATTAGTTCAAAACTCTTTGACTTTCTTTACATGATCCTAACTAAACTGGTAATGAATCGTATTTCTTAAACGGACTAATCATTATGGAATTATGAGTTCCAACATTTGATGTATTATAATCTAATTAATATGTAATTATCAGCTTATTATTATCAACATTTTAAACACTGATTCTATACACACTCCAAAATCTCATTATATTTATATCATTGTTATAGAACTGGTAGAACTTGCTTAACATATTTGTGTTAATTCCTCCCTTCTCCAAATGTGCCAGGAGAAAGAAGATAGTATCTCCTCCCTACTAGAGACAAAAATTGGTCACCTGTTTGCGTATGTGACCTTATGGGCAGAGATTAAACAATATGGGAACAAGGAGTGGCGATTTTTAATTTTTTATGTTATCTTGTGTACTAGAAACGTGTAACTCACCCTTGCGGTGGTTCCAACCTATGTAACATATTAATATTGAATAAAACGTTATGTAATTCGGTCTTAACTTTAATTCATTTCTTTATGTGTACTTCTTGTTCATTCATACCAAAAAGCAGGATGTGACAAGTTGGTATCAGAGCATGTTTTAAATTTAAAAAATATCCCCAGGTTAGTATTCAATGTGGGAAATAGATAAGTAATTCATTATTTGATCTTTTAATAACTTCTTTTATTACTATTATTATATTGTCAATACATTTTATATTATGGAATCATGGGATACATTTCTGTTTAACATAGATCTCGAGCCAGATAACAGATGGAAAGCGCGTGTGAGGGCAGAGGCTTTGGCAGGTAAGGAAAAAAATTCATGGAGTTAAAGAAAACTGGGTAGGGTCAAGTAACGACATTAAAAGGCTGGTGTTGACCAATAAAGCATTGGGCGATATGCAGGTAATGCGGAAAGTGGATGACTTTGCCAATCATACAGTCATACTTCAAGAAGCTATAAATTTAACACTTGAAGATGAACTATCGGCTCCACCAATTTACCCAGAAGCGATATTTAATGGTGACATACATGGAGGGTATTCTACTAGAACCATATGTAACTCGACGGACGGTGCAAACTAAGAAAATTATCTAGTCAGTCTCCAGTCTACATCTAGTGATGATGCAGTTGTTCCTATTTAGAAGGCTAACGTTAAAAGTTATTAAAATGTTATATCATATAATGTTAGCCGCACGGATATACATGATGATGTATAATAGTATTGTACATGTAACTTTATTTAAAATATAGTAGTCTTGTTTCTTCATTGTTGTTTATAACTTTTGTTACTTAAAATGTCCAATTTTAGGATCGTTAGTACTCGAACCCCTTCTACTAAAACTCAACCTGAACAAACTCAGTCTGAAGGAATCATGCGATGTCTCCAGGAACTTACAACGTTATCCCAACAGCAATAAACTAATCGTTCTAATCTTAAGGATGCTTCGAAGAAATTTATAAAATGAATGCTCTAAAGTAATTTATGCGACAATGATCCCCATCTTTTCTTGGACAGCCAGGTGCTATTGAAGCTAAGAAGTGGATGCGTGAGATTGTGAAAATTCTTAACGGAGTAGGTATAGCTACTAATCTTCGAATAACTTTAGTTGTGTATACGTTTGAGGTTGAAGAAGATTTCTAATGGCAAGCAATGTCGCGCAATCAGAATGTTGAAAATTTTACTTGGGAACAATTTGAAGAGACTTTGTTCAAAAAGTATTTTCCTAAAGCTGAGTGAGACCAACGCACAGTTGATTTCAACAAGTTAACCTGTCAGTAGCTCAATACGAAACTAAGCTTATCGAACTATCTCGTTATAACCTAGAGTACGTGGATACTGATATGAAGAGATGTAAGCAGTTTAAGAGAGGATTACATTCGAGAATTAAGAATTCAATTGCTCCATTAAAAATTCGTGAGTACTCTTAATTGATTAATGTTGGGGACATTGAGGAACGAAATTCTTCAATCTTGATCTGATCTTCATCCCTAACTAATAGAAATAATCATATCATCAGAAATCTATCTCATTCTAGACCCCATCCATATACAAACTCGAGTGGACAAGATTATTACCAGATCCGTCATAACAGTAATATGATTGAAAAATAAAAAAACTGGGTCAATTGGATCCCGTACGCCATATGGGGCTACCACACCTCTATCAGGATGCCCGCTAGGGATACCCCTTATTCTCTAATATACGGTATGGAACGGTTCTCCCCGTCAAACTATAAGTGACTTCCCTTCATGTCATGCTAGAAAGCAAAATCAGTGAGGAAGACTGGCGTCAAAGTCGTTACGACGAATTCTCACTCTTAGATGAAAAGAGGCTCAGAGATCTATACCACGTACAGGGGTACAGTCGTCGAATAACGCGAGCATTCAATAGGAAGGTCAAGGACCACGATGTCCAAGAAGGATACCTTGTTCTCAAAGAAATGGTAAAACTCGTATGAAACCACAGAGGGAAATTCAAACCTAATTGGAGCATCCCCTACATCATTAAGAAAATCCTATCAGGCAGCCCCACTATGCTCACAAATCTCAATAAAGAAGAGATGGTTCGTCCAGTCAATCTGGACCGTCTCAAAAAGTTCTACCCTTAATTTGAACTCTCGACGCACTACGAATCTTCTCATCCCCCTTCTATTTTAAAAAATTATCTTCATTCTTCCTACCCAAATCTACGTGGGACTTGATTCTGTCAAAATAACCTTTTCAAAATAAAGCTCACAAATTTTCAAAAAAACTAAAGAGATACGTAGGGATCCCATACGACATACATGGGTGATCCTTTCTTTTTCACAAAATGTTATTCTTTTCTTCCCCCGAGAACGGCAGTCCATCTCATCATTTACATGAACAAAAGGATTATTTATGCCTTAGTAATTAGTAAGGACAATTTAAATACAAAATTCATCAAAAGACACAATAAAATATGCCAAAATTATTTTTATTTCAAATCGAGAAACATGGTTGTTACACGAAATATCAGTAACCGGAGTTAAATAGACCTTTCCCCTTCTAACCTACAAACAACCTACCTTATAACCTAACAATAACCATCTTCATAAAAAATCTTAAAACATAACAAAATACCAACAAAAATTATCCCCAAACATAAATACCCTAGATTCACAAAATACTGTCATCAACTGCCAGACGGCCATGCTTCATCATTGTTGCCTGATCCCAAAGGTTCCCAAGTCTCCCACTCTTAATTGGTGTTTTGAATGCGCTCCATGCAACGGTATGCCTTGATAAGATTTGACGAAATCACAATATATTCCTCCATGGTATCGAAATCACTAAGCCACCTTTTCCCGGTCTTCTTGTCCAAAATCTTCCCAATTACCCACTTCCACAACCATTTCAGATAATCTCCAGATACATACCAAGATACTCCTATAAATTATGACGGACGGGTAGACATTTGGTGAGACTACCATAAGGGACCCAATATTATTCTTAAGGACTCAGTCAAGTCCTCCACCGAAAATAAATTGGTATGCGAGGAGGCACGATTTGCTCCTATCCCACTTTACACAGAAGTCTCCAAGGAAAATAGAAGGAAGTCTGACTAGTCGCACATACTGGCATTCCCCTAACTAAAAAATAGCCTGGATATCCCCTTACCATGTTACAGACTAATAAAGGCATCGGGACCCATGCTCCACGAACCAGTTGACTTAGTTCTCCATCGAAGGGCTAAAACTGAAGAAGGGCGTAGTAAAGAAATTAGGAACACCCGACAGAGGTTACTCAGGAGGGGACACTAGGAGAAATCTCTCAGAAAGTCAGATGAACAGCATGAAAGGTCTCCCCCACATAAAGTCAGAACGACCTTCTTTACAGGCATCCAAGACATTCAAGGTCTACTCCAACACTACCGTCGCAGGAGACACCCACACCACTATCATGGCAACTTGAGGATCAGCCGTTAGGTCACCTGTCACCAATAAAATCCTAGCAATCAGACCCAAATCTATAGCTCTGATAAAACCAACATAAAAAAATCACTCTAGCACACTATGTTCATAATTGTCAAGAATACGATATTTTATCCATGGACCAATGGTCAAGCAATAGAAGGGGAGACATGAAGCAACTCGGTCAAAGATGCTCGAGGAGAGTGGGATAAGCAGGGCAAAGTTATCGCTACACTGGGGCTAACACTCAACATCGCATAAAACTCCTTATAGGTGGGGCACATCTAGTCTAAGCTAAATAAAAAAAATGACCTTCAGGGTACCTGAACTGTACCATCGCTTCTAGAAGATTTCAATATATGGAACGATTATGCCATAAGGAGGCGCGACATAAACTAAAGGTATCTACGTCTACATTTTAGAGGCACATTGCTTCTAGACCCCTGAGGTAGGAAGAAAAGACCTCAGACATCGGGAGAGTCATTTGCTAAGAAAAAAAGCTACAGAATGGAGAATGTGGATGATGGTGAAGAATACATCCCCAAAGCCCTTTTTTATACCCAACAATCCTCACAAAAAGACAAACCTTTCAAAGCCTCATTAGTTTCCTCAACCCCTATAGTACTTCAAGTACACAGAAAGTAAAATAAAAGCCAAATGAGTGATTTAACTTAACCCTTATGCCGCTAGGCAGGATAAGGGGTATGTCGATCGACAACCCCATTTTTCTAGAAAAATATTTTTTTGTCTTGGGGTGTTCCTTTTTATTACTCCTCTTATCACAAAATAAAAAAAAAATCTCAAGCACATTTTTCATGTTTGTCTTTATCTTTGCAAAATAAATGAGAAACCTTAGCGATAAATCACAATGAATATATAGTAGGTCACTAAATCAAGATAAATACCAAAAAGAAATGTATTATATATATATATATATATATATATATATATATATATTAAATCTCTTGCAGGGAAAAAATAAAAAAGGAAAAAAAGTAAAGAGATACAACAGGACACTTCCCAAACCCTCCCTCAAAACCTCTCAAACCAACCCTCAACCTCCGCAGCGCACGCGCTTCCCCCCTCTGACAAGCGGTAGACCTGTTACTCCTAGAGTTGTAACTCTCCTCAAATGTGGCCAGCAGCACCACACAGGAGCCCATTGTCTTCCTCGCATAGGCTGACATCGATGCCATCCTGTCCTTAATATCCCTAGCCAAGTGGTCGACACTCGTACGGTCTACAAGAAAAAAAGATTAGGAAAAACAAAAGTCGAGCAAGTCAGTCAGAAGCAAAATAAATTCAGACGTAAACAATAAAATAGAAAGAAAACTATTATACCTCAGGTCGGAGCGCATCATCCGTAAGACCCGTCAACTGGACCATCGGCTCACGGGAGCGATGGAGCACCCTCAACACCTCCCCACTAATCAGTCGAAAATGATAAGAAGAAGGAGTGACCTTAATAAGTGCAGCTTCCTCCGCTGTCGCAGTCACATGACCTCCAGTGTCGTGGGTTGATGCCTCCGGCTGCTCGCACTTCTCCTAGAAGCAGTAGAAGGTGGAGGCATAATCTCCACGTCATATATGCACTAAGGCATCAACCATATGGTCACAAAAGTCCCGGTAGTCATAATGATGGAGGGATCTCCCTCCATCATTGCCACCCTATCCTCGTTCGTCATTTCTCTTTCCCACCTCATGTACTCTGGGGGAGCGGACTATGGTACTTCCACCTCTCCCTCTATAATTTGACTCGCCACCCTCTCCCCAAGGTACTAGACGTACCCTAACTCATGTGCTAAGATTTGCCTCATCTGCGTGTGCATACCCGCGACCCTTGAAGGAAGACTCCATGGGTAGAAGGTCACCTACATCCCCAATAAAGAGTCAATATCCACCTAAGAATAAATATTCCAAAAGAAACAAAACCTAAAAAAAATCTAACATGGTCGTTGGTCAGGTTGTTCAGCGCCATCCGTACGTCCTTCAAAGTCAAGGATTGGTTTGAACGCCTGTTTAACTTCTGCCATCGATACATCCCATCACCTCATATAAAACCATGTCTGTAAGAAGACAAAAAAAAGGAAAATGGAAACAAAAGAATACTGCAAGAAAATAAAATAAGGAAAATAAACTTAAAGATCACCTCAAGAAGGTACTTGGGTTCTGTGAATGTCTATCGGTAGCACCAACTAAACGCATTTGGCTAAACATAAAGGGATGCTAGAGTAAAGCTCCCCCAATCATACAGGTGGATGTCCGAGATGATCCTCAAATATAGCAAAACTAGAGATGAACGACGTTGCCACCATAAAAACCCCAACAAAAGTAGAATAAATAAGTGGGTTGCCTATGTCACTTGCCGCCCATCCATCTCATTAATATGCCTCTTTAACAGAGTTTCCTTCAGTACAAAAATACGGATAGAATCCCCCACACGATTCTACCAACATCCCCAAGGAAGCCCACACCGCCTCTTTCGTGATCCACAGAGTACGGTCCACCATAATTTGATGCGCATCACAATCCAGCCTCGTCAACTGCTGGATGTCCAAAGGAGTAATAGTTATCTCACCGATCCCCGGATGGAACTTTTGGGTCATATCCCACCACATTTCACCAAGAACACATAACACTGCGCACCCGACAAAGGACCAAACTCAATAAACGACATCATCCACCATACTTCCTCAGGAAGACGATCCTAAAAGTCCTTCATCCCAGTCATCCCCAGGGCCGGGTGCTCGAAGAATCTATATCAATTTGTGAAAAAAATAAAGAAAACCCCTTTATTATCCCAAAAACAAATAAAAGAAAAAATTGGAAAACCAAATGCCAAAATGCTCACATAGCCATTAAGGTTCCTCACCCTCGTTGAATGGTGGTGCATGGGCTCGCGCAACAAAATTCTCTCATCATCCATCGACTCAAATAAGTCATAGACGTTCTCATTGCCCAAAGCAAGCAGTACCATAACCCGTTGTGACACCCTGATAATTAAAATATTAGGTGATCAGTATACTATTCAATTAAACAAGATTCATAAATGGTCCATTCTTAGCATCACTGTCGAAAAATATTTTTTTAATCACTAAATATCCTATAAGTCGGATGTCAATTTTAATTAACAGATAATAATAATAATAATAATAATAATAATAATAATAATAATAATAATAATTAAAAAACGGAGTAATGAATAAGACAACCACCATAATAATAATGACCACAATAAACTGAATAGAATAATAATTAGATAACACATCCAAATCCAAATCTTCATACAAGTAAGTATAATAGTGAGACAAATCGATTGGTATAAAGGTAATACTATAAACCAAATGTAAGTTTAGACAATGATCAAACGCAAATGGAAATACTAAATCATAAGCTAGATGACAGGAATGATAGATTCGTCTAAGCTCAAGGTCCTCCAACTTCCACAACACTGCAGCACATTAACTTTGGAATGAATCTCCTAACCCTAGTGTACATGTGACTGGACACCTAAAAAGTTTTGCAAAAATAGATTTGACTGGGGTCAGAGTCTAAAAATATTTTAAAAATATTTAACAAGTGCTTAAAATGTTGTATTATGAGTAATGTAAATATCCATGTTAGATATGTGTACTCTCACTTAATGTTTACACCTAACGTACTCTAATATTCCTTCCTCGTTAAGCTACCCGCCTAACCAACAATAGGTCACTCGATTAATCCTTATTAATTTATATAAATATCTTAACCCATTCTTATCTTCCATACGATACTTTAATATTATCTTACTTTCTTAATCATTTTACTCTCATTATTTTAATCGGGTAGGTTCGCATACATAAAGTACATTTTAAACATTCACAATAATCACTTCTACAATACACAACATAGTAGACTATCACAAGTGTATGTATATGTATAAATTACACTATCTAATATTTACATATACAAATACGACATCTAAACTATGAAACTCGCAATGTGTGCATACTTTGCTATCTAGTCCCTACGTACCTCACGTACCAAATTAAGGACTAAGGCTAGGTGTGGCACCTCAACCTATAAAACGATAACACGTGATGGAGGCGAACATAATCCTTAACACCAGAAGGATAACGTTCATACCAAATGTATCCAAATGACCGTTAATACACTACCATCTATTAAGGTAATGACAACGTAAGTGCTATGTTCAATGGCACGAATCCAAATCCTCCTTAAATAGCACACAAAGATAGGATTACTCACTACACGTAACCTCTCTTGATAGCAAGTAGCTAGGTATGAAATTACACATAACATCACAATCAACATAATATAGGCATGCACTCATCATATACATACATAGAGTATATTTCAAGTTTATCCCGTAAACTAATAATTCACATTTTATTCCCATTCCCCGTTATTCTTAACATCTCTTGTTAACCGGAGGGATTTAAATAATTTAATTAATTATTTCAGTAATTATACTCAACTGGTACCTACAGGTCCAAAACCCAGATTCATTACACTAAGCCCGAATTATATTTTAAGTTCCAATAATCCTTTTTCTCGATAAAGTTACATTCTACCCAAAAATATAAAATGCCTATTTGAGGCTATTCTGATCCGTTTTTGAAGAAACTTAAAACTACAAAGTTATTCAGAACATGATTTTATACAGGAACTTAAAACTAAAAATTTGTTCACACTACCATTCTCTTTTTTTTTTTTTTTTTTTTTTTTTTTTTTTAGAAACAACACATATTATTCAAAAGGAGAAAAAAAGCCTTTCTCCAGTGGCAGAACAAAATTAACAACATCGAATTTTAAACTCCCTAACAAGCTCGAGGTCCATGCTAGATATACAATCAGTGAAAGGGAAAGCTAAAAAGGAATCTCTAATGTCATTTCTAATATTGGAAATTACATTTTCAGTCTTCATTGCCTGATCTTCAAAAACCGCTCTATTACGACCTTTCCAAATTTCCCAGGAAATGAGAATAGGAATAATGATGAGGAGAATAGAGAGAATAGAATTGCCTTTGACTTTTATCCACCATGACATAAGTTCCCCTCTGATAGAATTGGAAATAGTTCTGATACCTATGATGCCTTTGAAATGAGCCCAAATTGATGAAGCAATATCACCAGTGATGAAAAGATGGTTTATAGATTCTTGGTCAGGAGAAGAGCAGCAGTGACATTTGGAAACGGTAGGAATTTTTATATTGGAAATAATATCATCAGTAGGAACAATTTGATGAAGAAGTTTCCACATAAAAATAGAAACCTTACCAGGAAGTCGCTTATTCCATATAGTTTTGAATGAGAATTGAGGGCAGCTTTTATTTCTGACAACATCCCAAGCTGATTTTAGAGAGAAAGTGCCATTTGTGTTTGCCATCCATTTGAGCTCCCCATCATCATAGATCCATTCTTTAACCACAGGAAGAACCTTATGCATCCTCTTCCATACATGAGAAGAATTTATTTTGTAATAAGAATCAAGAGGAGCACATCTTTTACAGTATTTATTATTAAGAAATCTGCTCCAGGTAGAATCTACTGTTAGAAATCTCCACCAAAGTTTGCAAGAAGAAGCTTTAATATAATCAGGAATGAGCTTAATGCCTAGCCCCCCTTCATCAATAGGTAGGCCAAGAGAATTCCAACTTTTCCAATGTCTTTTCATGGTACCATCTGAAGAACCCCAAAAAAAATTTGAGAAGAGCTTTTCCAGAGTCTGGATAATGGAAATTGGAGGCTCCAAAGCTGCAAATATATGATAAAACATTGATTGAGTGACATGTTTTAATAGAATGAGTTTCCCTCCTTGACTTAGTAATTTACATGACCAGCCTTCGAGTCGCATCCTGATTTTATCAATAATCCCATTGAAAAAAGAGCTTTTCTTTCTCCCTGCATAAAGAGGCACTCCCAAATAGAGAAGAGGAGGAGATTTGAATGTGAAATTTGTTGTTCTTTCAATAATCCTTCTCCTAGATAAAGAGCATGATTGGGGAATCATGAAAGAACACTTTGATTTATTCAGAACTTGACCCGAGATATTTTCATATTCCTTGAGAAAAGACATGAGATTCTTGAGAGATTTTTGATTTCCAGATGTGAAAATAAGATTATCATCTGCAAAAGAAAGGTTAGAAATAATGGGACTACCAGGTGGCATAGAAAAAGAATCAATCTTACCATCCTCAACCAATTTTTGCAACCCTCTATTTAGAACTTCTGCTGATAAAATAAATAGAGCAGGTGAAAGAGGATCTCCTTGCCTAATTCCACAAGAAGACTTAAAAAAGTCATGAGAGGTTCCATTGATAAGAATGGAGAACCAACATTCTGATATAAGCCTCCACACCATGTCAATAAAAGTTTCATTGAAGCCAAATTTTCGGAGCACTTGAGTGAGATATAGCCAAGAAACACGGTCATAAGCCTTGGACATATCAAGTTTGCAAACTAAATTTGTCCCTCTCAATTTTTTATTGAAATTAGCCATTATTTCCTGGGCCAGAAGAATTTGTTCAGAAATAGATCTGCCTTTAATGAAGCCAGCTTGGTTGGAACTAATAATACCATTAAGCAACAATCCCAATCTATTGGCAAGGATTTTGGAAATAATTTTATTGGAGGTATTGCAAAGACTGATAGGTCTATAGTCACTACAAGAAGAAGGATTTTCAGATTTGGGAATAAGAGTAATTAGGGTGGAAGTCCAGCTTTTGGATAAACTATTCCCCATAAAAAAGGAATTGATGGCTTTAAACAGGTCAGCTTTAATAATATCCCAACTAATTTTATAGAAAAAGGAGTTGAATCCATCAGGCCCTGCAGTGCTAGATGAATCCATTTGGAGAATAACATCTTTAATTTCTTTCAGAGAAGGGGGAGAGGACAGAAGAAGATTATCACTCTCAGTGATAAGATTAGGGATGAAGTTGAGTAAGGTTAAGTCATCAGGAATGGAAGAAGAGGAAGATAGAATACCTTTGAAATGATCCGAGAACAGACTTTTGATAGAACTTGGGTCTGAGATCCAATTACCAGAAGAATCTTTGATTCGAGAGATATTGAGTTTGTTCCTTTTCTGATTAACCATAGCATGAAAAAATTTTGAATTTTCATCCCCTTCTTGCAGCCATTTAACCCTTGCCTTTTGCTTCCAGAAATCATCTTCTATGGCTAACTTGTGCTGCAGATTAGCTCTAGCAAGCTTGTACTCAATATTGGCAGCTTCAGTGAAATTGGACTCTAACTCAATTTCTTTTCTAAGAACATCATCTTCAGCATCAATAGTGGCTTGGAAAATATTTTTGAAAGTATCTTTACTCCAGATGGCTAAAGCCTGTTTTGTAGCCTTAAGTTTCTGAGAAAATACTCTAATAGGATCCCCAATAAAAACAGTACTCCAGGCCTGCTCCACCACTGATAGAAATTTATCATGTTTAGCCCAAAAATTTTGGAATCTAAAACTCTTCTTCGATTTCTCATCATTAAGACTAAGACTGAGAAGCAGTGGGCTGTGGTCAGAATTAGTTCTATTAAGATGAGCTACAGTAGAAGAAAAAAATATTTGGCTCTATTGGAAATTACATAACACTCTGTCTAGCCTGGCCCAGATTCGATTACCTCCCTCCCTATGGTTACACCAAGTGAAATTGGAACCAGTGTGCGAAATATCAGACAAACCAGCTAATCCCAAGGCATTATTAAATTGAATGCAGGCCTCAAAGTCAACCTCATTTCCTCCAATTTTCTCCAAAGGGGAAGATACCACATTAAAGTCACCACCTATAATTGTAGGGATGGTATTGTTGCACTGGTTCAAGATATCCTCCCAAAGTTCTTGTCTTTCCAGTTTGTTGCACTTGCCATACACAGAAATTAATTTAATGGGACCAGGTAGAGAGTTATCCTGCAGCTCCAGAGACAAAGCCTGGACTGAATTAAGAGTAACATTGACAGTCCACTCATACTTCCACATCACCCAAATGGAGTTATTGATGTTAGCCATACCATCTACAAAGTTCAATCTGAGAATCAAATTTTTCAGAAGAATTTCATCAATTTTTGGTTCCATGATTGCCACTATGGAAATGTTATGGACTTTAATAAGTTTTTTGAGTCTTCTAATTGTAGGCTTGTTACCAATACCTCTCACATTCCAAAATAGAGCCCTGATCATTTAAAACCTGAGCAGTTTGAAATTTGGGAAGATTTCTTTTTGCCTCTGGATCTGGTGATAATTGAAGAAGTTTCTGCATCAGGCTTTTTTTGGTCCTTCTTTTTTATGCCATATTCATCATCTAAATTTCGAAGACAGGAAAATTTATTGGATAAGGAAATCGAATAGCTTTTGAACTCTTCTGAAATGTTGGGAAACACCTGAGAATCACAGTCTATCTCACTGTCAGATAGACTGTTAGAACTCCAGTCAAAAGACTTGTTATGAGGGAGGCAAGGTCTGGGGGAAAGATTGTTGGATAGAAGCCAGAATTTTGTGGGAATCATGAGTTTTTTATGGTGGAGTTTGGGAATAGGAAGTTTATTATTGGCTGTGGAGCATGGAGGGATTTCTCCCTCTTCAATTGAAGGAAGAGAAAGGTGAATTGCAGGAGATTTAGGCTGACTGATAACAGAAATACCAGGGTTATGAAAATTTGGCTCCGTACTTAAGCAGATAGGTTCTGTGTTGGAACCTTTTTTGGGAACAGGAACAATTTGGGAATGAGTGAGTTGAGTACTATCCATCCGTTTGCTAGATTCCCCAGGTAGAAGGTCCTTTTTCGCAGTCCACACTTTAGCAGGTATTGGAATTTTTGATACTACACCTGTAGAGATGGGTAGACCAGAACTGGTATGCATCCCGGTATCTGAATCAATGAACGAAGCAGCCTCAAACCTTTTGCAATCCCTAACCAGATGACCCTGACGTCTACAGTTCTTACAATAGGGAGGTATTTTTTCATATTCAATAGGCTGCCAGAACCCAATGTCACCATTACCAATCCAGACTTGATGCACAATAGGTTTAAGCAAATCCAATTCAACACAAACCCGGGCACAACTAGGTCTCGAAAGGCCTGCAGTAGAGTCATCTATTTTTAGGGGAGAGCCAACTAATTGAGCAATAGAAAAAAGAGCTGACTTAGAGAACAAATGTATGGGTAGAAAAGGGAGAGAGATCCAAACAGGAGTTAAGGAACAATCTGTGTTGGCCTGGAATGAAGGAGTCCATTTAGAAATAAGGAAAGGATATTTCAGAATATACCATTGGTTACGAAGCCATAGTCTCAGGTAGTCTTCTTCACTATTGAGCTTAATAAGAATATGTTTATCATCAAGTAAACCAATAAAGAAAGCAGTTTTCAGAGAGAAAGAATGAATTTTTTTCCTGATAACCTCCAAAGATGGCCGACCAAGAGTGAATTTCCCAACAAGAGAGAACTTGAAAGGATCAGAAAGAGCTCTAATATCATCATCAGAAAAAAACACAGCTGGCTCACCTTTATGCATGCATGGAGTTTTTAACGAAAGAGAATCAGGAGTTTTGTTACCCAGAAGCGAAGCAAATGATTTGGTAGCAAATGGAAGTATAGTTTTTTGAGGAATGCCAGCAGAAGCAGTAGGCTCCGGTGGCTGAATGGAGGTGGAAGGGGCTTCCTCAGCCGCCATTCCTAGATGGATTAGGGTAACCAACGACCAGGAGAGAGAAGCTCCAAGAAAAAATGTGTTCACACTACCATTCTCCGCTTAAAACATACCTAAAACCAACACACAATGTTCGTCATTTTCTAAAACAATTTCACATGCATTTGACTTTGGAATTCGTATGAGTTTACATCATTTCTAGATAGATAGTTTAATCTACAATTGAATCTTATGTTTTTCTCAAATTTCAAAATCATCAATAAAATATATAATCCAAATCATGAGTTCTATAATCGTAATTGATATTATCTCAAATTAAAACTTCCTAAACATGAGTTTTTATCCAAAGATCCTATAATCTAGCATGTGTTTCTACGAAATCATAATTAAGCAAGTTTAAACAACTTGCCTCTTAGGATGATTCTTAATTTCCTTTGAAGAAGATGATATGAGTTCCTCCTCTTAGTTCTTTTAAAATTTTGGTGGTGTAGTGTGGTGGTGCAAGGTGGCTCTAGGTGTTGCCAATCCTCTAAGACCCTTCACCTCCTTGAAAAGCTCTCTCAATTTCTCTCCTTTGGTTTCCTCTCACTTTAATTTTTTAATTCCCCATCTTATTAAACAAAGAGTTGGTTTTAAAGGATCTAATCCCTTATCCCTTCATGGGTTGGAAATCCAGAGGTTAAAAATTGACTTTTCACTTGTTGGGTCGACCCAGAAATGACTCGAGACCCTATACATATGCCTAAATATAGTTTTCTGGCGATTTCGATCCTTGCGAACACTTCTACGTAGTCGAAATAACTATATGGGTTCAACATATTATACTTACTTCATAATGCTCATATTAAGCCCCGACATGTCTCAAATGTGTGTCTCGACCAAGTAATTAATAATTGTTTTTTTCTCACTTACGGCACACTGTAAGATATTCCATAATTTATATTACTTATTCTCTCAGTAATATACATTTTAATTTATAATATTAAATACTAACTCAATTCGCACTAATTAATATTTCATTTATTCCAAATAAAATTTTAAATTTTAATTTAATCAATCTAATTTAAATATCCATAAAAATACAGGGTATTGCACCTGCCACTCCAAATCGGCCCAATCATCGACACACATTCGCCTATTAATAACACTGACAAAAGTACCTGTCATTTGAAATCTTGAAGGAACTTGAGAACGAATTTCAGAGAGAGAAATTAAGAGATTAAATTTCTTGGAAGCATAAAAAATGAGGAGGGGCCACCCCCTTTTTATAGAAGGCTAAGGGGCATGTCGATTGTTAGCTCCTCAACCCTGCCTGCCGATAGTGTCCTTTCCATTTCCCTGAGAAGCCCGGGAATCTACGCATAAGGCCGATAGGCACCTTGCTAGACCTGCCTATCAATAGTCCCCTCCAAATTTCGTCCCAAAAATGTCAAAAAAAAATCCAAAAATTGTGTGGAAAATTCCCATAAAATCCTCGTAAAAACATAAAACATTACTTTCCCTAGGAAAAATCCTATTGGAATGCTAAGACCATTACGAATTCCTAAAACCCCCATCTAGATAAAAAAAAAAGCTCTTATCATCAACTTATTCCCCAGCGGACCAACGGTGCGTCTGCACCAAAACCATCTATGTCTTCCCCAGCAGGAACCGCAAGTCAGTACATTCCCCAACGAAACCAAATGTGCATTTACACAAAAACCCTTTACACTTTCCACAGCGGAGCTACACCCAACAAACTACATCTTAAAGTCTGCAAAATTGACCTCGACCCGAAGAATCAGTCGTCTCAACCTTCAGGACTCATAATAGACCTCAACTCGCAGAATTGGTCATCTAGCTTTTCGTCCTCAGAATCGACCCCGACCTGCAAAATTGGTCATCCCTCTTAAGGTCTGTAGAATAGACCTCAACCCACAGAATTGGTCATCCCTTTTAAGGTCCACAAAATCGTTAAGGACATCTGAATCGACCTCGACCTCTATTAAGGTCCATAGAATTGGCCTCGACCCACATAATTGGTTGTCATAATTTAAGGTCCGAGAAATTAACCGCGACCTGTAGAATCGTTCGTTACTCTTTAAGTCCATAAAATTGATCTCAACCTGTAGAATCGATCGCTACATCTTAAGGTCCATATAATTGACCTCGACCCGTAAAATTGGTCGTCTCAACCTTCAGGTGCTCAGAATTGGCCATCCCTCTTAAGGTCTTTAAAAGCAACCTCGACCTGCAAAATCGGTCATCACGACTCAAGATCTGCAGAATTGGTCACCCTAACCTTAGGTGCACAAAATCGACCCTAACTCTCCTTAGGTCCCCAAAATTGACCATGTCCCTCCAAATCAATCGCTTCCACCCCCTTAGATCCACAGAATTGACCTCAATCCTCTTATCCAACATCGATGTTGTATCTATCTTTCGATGGCCTTCACTTGTTCCAAGCTCATCCCATCGAGGGGATCTGTAGACACCCCATCCTAGGCCCCCCTTAAGCAACATCCAAGGACCACCCCAAGCACCTCCTAAGGTCCTTAGCATTTGTCCATTCACCATAAACCCTAGGTCAAACTCTGAGTACTGATCTGGAGGCTATTGAGCATTCTTGTGCTCTGTTTGACTCCGATTAACTCTTCAACATGAGAAAAACTCAATGAAACTTAAAATGGATCTGAATTCCCCTTCCAACGATCTATCTCATGCACAAATCCGCCCCACGACCCGCGAGCACGATCCATTTCACCCTGAGTACTGATCATGAGGCCATTGGGTGCCCCTGGGCTTCGTTTAACTCCGGTAAACTCTTCAACTTAAGAAAATTTCAATTAATCCTCTAGGGGCTCTAAATCCCCTTTACAACGGTTCACCCCGTGCGCGAATTAGCCTCACAATCTATTTTACTCCAAAGGGTCATTGACCATTCCAAGAGCTGTTTAATCTTGGTTAATTCTCTAAACTGAGCTCACTAAATTCCCTTTCCAATAGTCCTTTATGTGTGCGATTCGGCCTTACGGTTCAGACAAATGATTCGTTTTCTTTCGAAAACCTTCAGTCTATAGACCATTAAGCGCTTCCGAGCACCGTTTGATTTCGATCACCTTTCGAACCTTGAAGTGTCTCATGGATTCTTGAAGGGATCTGAATTACCTTTCCAATTATCCTATTCATGCCCAATTCTGACTTACGATTTGTATTTTATGGCCATTTTTCTGAAAAATTAATTCCGAACAACCTTTAATCACCCTAGGGACCCTGCCTATCGGCAAGGTGTATTTTTCTTGCCCAGTAAGGCAGGATTTAGCTTGATAGGCAAGCCAAGGGCCATCATGATTGGCATCCCCCTTGACCCCAAATCCCACTATAAAAGGCCAAGACCTCACCTTTGAAAAGGACCCCTCTCGGCAATCAGAAAACATAATCCTCGTAATAAGAACATTCTTTTTTTCAAGAAAGTCTATTTTTCAACATTCTCTTACCTCACCTCCTTACCTCACTTATTTATATGACTGACCTTACCACATCACCTCCATACCACTTTAAAATCGACATACTTGCATTCTAAATTTAGCAACAAAGATCTATTAAAGAGGTCCATCCTTTACTATTTTCTTGTTTTATTCATTTAAGTGTTATTATTCACTTCATTATCATTTTGTGATACTTTCTAGTTGTGTTTCATCATCTCACATAATATAATAATCATTTTTTATTAGTAGTATTGCACACAACTTATTTTCATAAAAAACCCAAAAAAATGGAAAAGGAGGTGTTTGATGTCTAAAAATGGACTAAATCCAATTTTATAATCACAGATGAAAATAATATAAGTAACTCAAACCGCACACACAAGAAACAAAGATTTTAAAGCGGTTCAGCTGTAAAATAGCCTACGTTCAGTGTTGTTTTTATTCAGTAGGGTCTGCAATAGCTCAGTATGGTGTGCATATGAGTGAATCGAGTTGTCCCTTGAGCTAAGGGATTAATTTATATTTATAGAGGTGCAGAACCCTAAAGATGGAACACCTTTATATTTCCAGGCGTTTACATATGTATACAATAAGTAAAACTTTTGGAGTTCATAGTTAGTTGGCATCCCATCCGAGTAACTATTGATGTTTCCATTAGTTGGCCTTCTAGAGTTGGTCAGCCTTCGAGCTGACTAACTGTTTCTGAGGCTAATCAAGTAGGCTGGTCGGACATGTTGGATTACAGGTATACATCCATCATTGGTTCTTATGGGAGTATAATTTTTATATACAACAGAAGCCCCAATGCTCCATGCTTGATGCTTGCATGAAAGTATGGAGTATTTAGCCCAAGACGTTGATCGACGTGCTGTTTTAGCGTTTATTCGGTAGCCAAACTCCCATACTTGTAAAAATTTATGCTTGCACTATTTGTTGATGACATTTTTATGATTAATTCGAACTTTTTTGAACCGCCAAAGGACACGGTCATCTTTTGACTCTTTGGAAAGCGTGCAGTCGGCGGTAACTATATGGTTCGTTCGGTTAATCATTTCTTTTTTATTTTTTGAGGCAACCTAAAAATAGGTATGAAGTTTCCCTCATTTCTTTTTAACTCAAACCTTATTAACTTTATCTATCTCTTTGCTTTAGAGTTTTTCTCTGTGCGATTATTTGCAGCCATTTTTTCCAGTTCTTACTGAATCCTTAGATCCCTGTAAGCTTTTCTTCTTTTTAAACACGGTTCACATTGTTGATGAGAACTCTTTAGATGAATTTAGAGAAAAAGGGCAAATCTCTTCTTGGGTGGACTTAGAGATACCCAGGGGTCCCATCGTTATTTTTTCCCTTTTTTGAGGGGGGTCATTGGATCCCAACTCTGTTCATAGCGGAGTGTGGTATAACTTTTCCATCGAATTCCCTTTTTCTTTAATTTCGACAATATTTTGACGTAGTTCTTGATAGGTAGTCCCCATTACTTAAAGAGTTGTAAACGGGGTTCATAGGTTGAATGAACTTTATAGGATCCATATTGGGATTTTAGAGTTGATCTTTTGCTATGAATGGGTCACTTTTGGAGAGAACACTGACTACTTAAGGACTAGGCTAGCCAATAGGGCTTTACTAGTTAATCTACCAGACTCAATAAGGATTATTGGGAGTATGGTCTTATTATCAAGAACCAGCAATATGCCCCCTCCTAACTGGTGTAGCTTATACTGATCCCAAATGTCCCCAATCAGGGAGTGGCATAGGTTATCACTTCGTTAATTATTTTTCCTCTTTTTATTTGCATTTATGATGTATACTGACTAACATTGCTATTTTTTTATGCAGAGGAAAATAAGAGAATGTGTTCCAATGAAGGGGAAATCAACCTCAATGACCTCAAGTTTCTGTGGGGTTTGAACCAAAAGTTTAGGGAAGAGCATCCCAAGGTTGCATCATTGTTGTTAGAATATAAAAGTTCCATCACATCTTTTGTTGCTCGACCTACAATTACTCTACCCTCGATTACCATCAACCTTGAGGAGGATTATGTGCCCACCTCTTTAGCTACTGAGTCTGTAGGTGCTGAAGTTATTCCTGGAGGAACTTCTTCCTCATTTAAATATTTAGGCATCTCGGAGATTCCCCTTTCTCCTTCTGCAGATACGACAAAGAGGAAGATGCTCAACTTGATGGGTGGTCCCCTACCTCCTCCTCCCAAAGCTGTTGATGTTGGAAAGAAGAAGTCTAAGGCAAGTGATAAGAGGCCTATTAGTGCTGATGAGACTCAGATCGAGGACCATCAGTTGAAGAGAATAAAAAGAGATTTGCCTGATCCTTTAAAAAAGGTCCAACACACACAAGGTAAGCAGCATGCATTATCTGCTAAAAATTTTTTCGACCAATAGGAGTTGGTAAGAAATATCCAGGTTGACCTTGACATTGGGTCAACCTCTGTTGCTGTTAACTCTGGACTGGTCGGGGGTTTGATTAAGTTTGGAACATTCCCTGCAGATAGAGCTGCATCAGCCCCTATGCCCGGGTCTAGGCTTACTGAAAGAGCTTGCCACAATCTGGAACTAGAAAGTTTCTTCTTATAATTATAATAAAGAATTCATCTGATCCTTTGCCTTTATTTACAGTTCCTGGTTGATTTCAACCAGATGATGCAAAAGGACGACCAATTGTGTTCTTCTTTTAGAGAGGTTAAAGAGGCATTTGAAGGTCTGAATAACATTTTGAAATACTCCCGATGAGATTTGGAAGCAAAGAAAAAGTCTTGGGAAGAAGAGTTGAGGAAGGCCAATGATAGAGCCAACATTGTTGAAGGACAAATAAAGGTTACCGAGGAGAGGGCCGAAGCAGCTAAAGGTAAGGCTAAAATTACTGAGGAAAAGCTTATTGAAGGCACCACCCAGGCCAAAAATGCTGAAGACAAAGTGACTGGCCTAACTTCTGAGATGGTTTCTTCAAAGTCTAAAGGCATGGAAAAGGCCATTTTACTGCCTCCACTCGAATTGAGTATGCTAAAAAATTATCCTTTAAGAAAGGGTGGACAGAAGCCTTGAAGTTGGTCAGCACTGAAGAGAGCTCTAAACTATTTGCAAGGAATGATCCTTGTATCCCTCCTAATCTAGATTAGAAATTTGACGATGAAGAAGGAAAAGGGGAATCTTTTGTTGTGCCTCCTGAGTCTTCAGTGATGCCCGACATCAGTGCTGAACTACCTGTTGCTGGCCAAGACTAGGCCAAGGATAAGGAGACGATCTAGCCAGTTTATTTTGTTATTTTTCTTTATTCTTCCTTCTTGATAATGTAATAAATTTTGTATTTAAACTATTAATTAATGAAAGAATAACTTTCTGTCTTCACTTTCTTGGCTTTTGAATGATCTTGATTTCTTGTTGAACTCCAATATTTACTGCTTGTGTTGTTTGATGTCTTGGATTTATTCCACAAACTTATATATATTTGTGATTTTCCAGTTTGATGTAAGGAAGAAAGCAATTATATTTGTTGAATCTGATCTGCTCAGACGAAGTAAGAATCCTTTAAAAGCTCATCATATTCCCCTGATTGAAGTAGACTTAACTGGGTTTCTCGGCCCAGATGTATCCGACCAAGTCAAGGAGTCATATATCTGTATCCATTGCTTGTGGGACAGGGTTATTGCTAATAATGTTGCATACTATGAGATGATTGAACAGCTACAAGAAGATCACAAACAGCCCAACGCCATACTCCATGCTGATTATGAAGCCAACTATAAGGCTTTAAGTGAAGGCTGGGGTTTTGACCATAAATTAAAGGGTATTACTTCTACTCTGAATAAGAAAGATTTTTCCTTGAAGCAAGGTTTGGAGAGTGCTGGGTCTATTGCTGCAATATTGGAAAAGAAAACAACTCTCTGATGTATGAACTTGATAGCTTGAATAAATCACCAACCATTGGTTTCGATGAAGGTGCTTCCTTTTTGGAGAATGAAAATGCAAGACTCTTGGAAGAATTTGAGGCACTTCAGAAGAAAAAGGCTATATCTGGGCAGACTTCTAGGCAGAGAATAGTTATTCGGCCAACTACTGATGAAGGAAGAACTAAGAAAACCCTTACCGACCAAGCGGTACAGTTACAAGCCAAAGACAAGTCCATTGCCAACTAAGCTATTCAACTAAAGGCCAAAGATAGTGTTCTCAAGAAGCTTCAAAACTAGGTGGAGAGACTTACATTTCAATTCCACAAATAGCGTCGAGAAGTTTGGATAGGAGGCTATAATGAAGCTTTAACTCTTATGGATGATCATATTGTTCAGAGCACTCGTGAAGACTGTGACACCCCGCCTAATTAAATACCGGGTGATCAGTCCTTTATTAAATTATAACCAAGGTAAACGGTTGGTTCATTCTTAGCATCACTGTCGCAAAAATAACTTTTCCAATTAAACACCCTAAATAATTAAACTAAGTGACAAAACCATTTTAAGACATCAATTTCCAAATTTCAATTTAAAACCAACATTTAAAACCCTTTCATAATCCATAGTTTAATAATCACACAACAACTATACTGGAACATATAATCCAAGCAATTTAAGCATCCAACTAATTAATTCCAACTTTAAAACATCAAAGGAAAACATCCTGACAGTAAAATTCCCAAAGTATAAATACTGGAAATACACGAATCACAATCTCTGATAAAACCAACTGAATAATGGAAAAAGGGCGACACATGCCCACCTAGATAAAATAAAACTAGAAATGGAATCAATAATGAGGTCATCTAATCAAGAGGCCTGCAACTCCCACCTAAGCTGCAGCACGTTCCTTCCAAAGG
The DNA here is from genome assembly GCA_949130495.1 of Sambucus nigra. Taxonomy (NCBI): domain Eukaryota; kingdom Viridiplantae; phylum Streptophyta; class Magnoliopsida; order Dipsacales; family Adoxaceae; genus Sambucus; species Sambucus nigra. The sequence continues at coordinate 40,978,492 of OX422220.1, forward strand.
ATCCTATGCAAGACGCCCCTGTGGCTGGGCACCTGTAATATATACATATATATACAAGAGAGAAGAGAAAATAGGAAACGGGTCAGAGCCCGATTGTAAAACAGTTTAAAATTTAGTTAGCAACTATTTAAAATGCTTACTTGCTAATGCAACAATCATATTAGTATGCGGCACTCTCTTGAAGAATTCTCACCTCTCTTCTAATGTGCACACCTACCGCACTATTTATCCCAACAGTTTAGCTTATCTTAAGTTACTCACAAGGTTTCATGCCGACAATTTCTAGTTGTTAAGAAAATTAATATTAAAATCAAAATTCTCACATAAACCTCATTTGATTATAAAGTTTCTTAGTATTGCCTCAAACTTTTCAAACAGTTATATCCAAGTTGAAATAATTATTCATTACTTACCTACCTTTAGTCACAGTAGATAGTTCCCAAATTTCAAGTTTATATATATATATATATATATATATATATATATATATTAATCACTCATATATATACTATCGGCACCCCACATAAAATTTATGGTGCTGGCATACTCTGCTATCAAGTCCCCGTATCACGCATACTAAGGGAAATACTAGTTCGGAATCACTCTCGAACTGTATTAACACAAAACACATACAAATTTAGGCGAATCATAGTTCCAAGTCACTAAAAGGTCAGCACATACCCTCATGTCTGTTAGGACCGTCTGACTATCGATCCGATAGCCTGTACCAAGGATTCCTATGTTCTAGAGTACAATTCAATATCCCCCATAAAGGTCCCATCGAGATAAGACTATCCCAGCGCGGTAACCTCAGTGATAGCAAGTAGCGCGGGCATGATTTTTACACGTATATAGTATATGCACAAACACAGTCATATATGTATACTACCATTCCCATTTCAAATTTAGGTACGCCCACGACCCATGCTTATGATATTTATTCTTATTGCACATTACTAGATTATTCCGTATAACGGTTCGTCTCTTATTCTTATTTTATGGGATTATTCCAACTTACTACGTAACACTCGTGAAATCCTATCTCCCCAAGTGTAATTTCAGTAGGTACTCTTTTATTTTATGACGTAACTTCCTTACGAGTCTCGCCCTTTAAACACATATTCCCACTATTTCTTAAATGTAATTCACTCCCTGTTAACCCTAATTTAGTCTTACATGAGATGCTCCATTTTTATCAAGTCCTACTGGTCCTCTTGATCTCCCAAAATGTTTTAATAAGAATGTCCAAAGATTACTACTCATTTAAATTGAAATTAACCATTTAAAAGAAGGGAGTATGAGTCTGCCAGGAGGGGTCGATCGATCTATGGCAGGGGCTCGATCGATACATCGATCGATCGATCGATGCTCTTAGGTCGATCGATCGATCAAGAAGTTATGGCGAAACTGCAGAAATACCAGTTACGAGAATCTTCTTCCAAAATCATCCAAACCAACATACACTACACCAAAATGGTCAAATTGTCACCTTTCAGCCGGCCACCCTTGTCAAGGTCATTGACCGTGACACAAATCTCTCATTTTGTGTCACGGTCATTGACCTTGACACGATCGTGACACAGAATTGTCACGGTCTTTGACCGTGACAAGGCCGTGACAAATTTACTTGTCACGGCCGTGTTACGGTCAATGACCGTGACAATTCTATGTCACGGTCGTGTCAATGACCATGACACAAAACGCGAGATTTGTGTCACGGTCAATGATCTTGACACAACTGTCACAACTTTTGCAGCAAAAAAAGCCCTAGGCTTCTTTTTTTCCCACCTCTTTTGGTTTTCCCTCTCTCTCTCTCTCTCTAAGGTATATTTTTTTTCCTCTCTTTCTCTTTCATTTCTATATGTATGTGTATGTGTATGTGTATGTGTATGTGTATGTGTATGTGTATGTGTGTATGTATATGTGTGTATATGTATATGTATATGTGTATGTGTGTATATATATGTGTAAATGTTAGTGATAGTTAGAATGGTGTAAATGTTAGTGATAGTTAAAATTGTGTAAATGTTAGAAAAGTTCTAGAATTCATATGTTAAATTTAATTATATAAATATTTAAATTGATAATAATTTTATTCATGAAATTAATTCAATTAGGTAAAACCCTAGATAATTTTTTAACAGAATTTGATAATATTATATAAAGTTTAGTAAATTCACAAAATGTTGCCAATTGTATGTTTTTAGGAATATCATTAGTTACTTTCGTTAGAATCCATACACTGGTAATATCATTAGAATCCATACACATGCATGTTGTTAGAAAGTCTTAAATTTAATTCTCACTTTAATTTGTAGAATCTCTGTACTTGGTTGGATTTATCCCTTTATGATAATGAAATTTATGCTCCAATTATAATTATCTCATGTCATAATTTTATTGATAAACAATAACTGTAGTTGTCACGGCCGTGGTGGGGGGAGGGGTGGGGTGGGGGTGGGGTGGTGGGGGTGGGGGGTGTGTGTGTGTGCGTAGGTGTGTGTGTGGTGGTGTGTGGTGGGGGAGGGGGTAGTGGGGGTGGGGTCGTGGTGGGGGGTGGGGGTGGGCTGTGTGTGTGTGTGTGTGCGTAGGTGTGTACGTGTGTGCGTGGCGGGGGGAGGGGGGAAAGGGGTGTGGTGGGGGTGGGGGTGGGGGTGGGAGTGGGAGTGGGGTGTGGGGGGTGTGGAGGGGCAATTTTAACAATTGTATATCTTTAATTAAGAAATTGTATAGCTTTAATTATATAGTTTTAGATGAAAGTAAATTAATAATTAGTGCCAATTTCATATGAAAGTAGGATTGTCCCTCATTTTAAATTAGTAAATTAATAATTGTATACTTTAATTGTTAGTTTAATTGATGAAATGTTGGGTTGGTTAGTTTTAAAAGTGGCATGACGTGTGCGTGTGTGTGGTGGGGGTGGGGTAGGGGTGTGTGTATGTGTACTATTAACAATTTTTTTTATCTGTACTAATAACATTTTTTTACAGCAAAAATGTCTCCTTCAGATATTAAGGCGAAGATGATGATGTTGTTTATGATGATGTCGTCTGGGCTCGGTGGTAGCGGAGGCGACGAGGGCTCCTCCGCCCCTAGGCTCCCCAAATATGGAAAATTTGGGATTACCGTCGAGAACAAGTCGGAGCTATTAGCGAGATCCCTCGAGCTGCTAAAGAAGGTCATCGGCCCGGGGTTTATGAGTTGGAAGGAGGTGCCATATGAGCTCAAGTTAGCTGTTTGGGCGGCACTACAGGTAATATATTTATATGAATATTTCAATTTCAATTTCAATTTCAATTTCAATTTCAATTTCAATTTCAATTTCATATTTATATTTATATTTATATTTATATTTATATTTATATTTATATTTATATTTATACTTATATTTATATTTATTCGCAACTAACATTGTATTTGTTGGACAGGAACAATTCAACTTGGATCCAAAGCTACGCGATCCCGTCTTGGAGCAGATTAGGGAGCAACTCAAGTCGTGGAAAAAAAATATGCGGGCACGGTACTTTGGGAAAATAAGAGAGTCGATTATCCAATGGCATGAATCCGTCCCGCCCAAGGAGCCGATCTCATTGGCACAATGGCAGAAGTTCATTGACAATGAGATCGAGGATCGACAATTGGCATCTCGCCAATCGGGGAGGGAAAATCGGGCAAAAAAGACGGACGTGCATTACTCCGGCCGGACCTCTTACGCCGAGGTGGAGCATAGGATGCAGGTAAGATTTAATTTTTCTATAACTACAGAAATATATTATTCTTCATTATTTTACTTTGCGGGGCCGATACTAATTTTACTTTTCTTTATTTTATTTCAGGGGGTAGGGAGTGGGCCAGGGGGTAAGCCACATAGGCTCGATACTTATGTGGCTCTTCGGACGAAGAAGGGGAAGAACAAGGAGGTGTCCCCGAGCGTCGCGGCCACGATTGTAAGTAATCCGACAGTTTAATTTTTGTTAATTACGTTATAATTTTTTAGTTTACTTATTTTACTAATCATGTGTTTTTTGTCGTTTCACGCAAAGCTTAAGGAAGTGCATGAGTCGCAGTCTGATGCCGACAAGGCATCTTTGTCCACAGACGCACTCAGCCAAGTGCTTGGCTCTGATCGCAAGGGGAGGACAAGGGGAGTGAGCTCGCGGGTGGCCAAATCTAGGATCATCGGATTGGAGACGAGCGACACCGGGTTGGCTCGAACGGTGGATTCACACGACGCGAAGCTGTCCCGTTTGGAGGCGACGGTCCAAGATATGTACGCATTCATGAAGCGTACGTTGGGCGGAGATCGTAAAGGGAAAGGTAAAGGGAAGGAGAAGGGGGTGGAGGAGGAGGTGCGGGAGGACGAGGCGTAGGATGACGAGTATGTGGACCTCGCTGCTTCATCACCGACACGTTCGTACTTCGATGATCCACTTCCCTATTTGGCGCCCTTCAAGAGACCATTGTCGACACTTGGTTGGCCGAGCGTGTTCATATTGGACGTATTTGATGGCCAGCGAATAGGGCGGGGGTTGAGGGACCCGAATATCGTCGAGGGTGGAATAGTTCATGGACGTGCGCTTTAACAGATGGAGTCCAGGGTGCTCGTCACGCATGTCATACCCGGGAAGGAGAACTCCCTATTGTGGTTGCGCGAACAATGCGGCACGACGTATATTAGTGGGTGTGTCAATTCGTATGTCGTGTGGCCTACTCACCTCCTCACATTTACCCAAGACATGTAGTAACATTATTGTTAAGTTTGTCCATTTTAATTATATTTGGATTATATCGTCATGTATATTATTTATATTTTGAATATTTGGATTATATCGTCATGAATATATATTTGCATTATCTTTAGTTTGTTTGGATATATGATGTTTGGAACAGGTACGACGTTGCTATAACAGGTACAAATATACTGCCGGGCAGTGGCAGTGGCCATACTGCCCAACAGATTTTTTTTAAATTCTGCCCAGAATTGTCACGGTCATTGACCGTGACAATTTTTTTAAAAAGGGTCACGGTTATAAACCGTGATAAACATGTCACGGTCATTGACCGCGACACGACCGTGACACAAAACGCGAGTTTTGTGTCAAGGTCAATGACCGTGACACGACCGTGACAAAAAAAGTTGTCTCGCCTCGAAATGTCACGGTCATTGACCTTGACAAGGGTGATTTGTCAGGGTCAATGACCTTGACAATAGTGCAGATTTGGTGTAGTGATATTTGACTTCCAAACTCCCAACAATTTATACTACAAGTGTTATATCCCCAAATAATTGATATTATACGTAAGACCTGCGAATTTTCATCAAGTATAATGAATTAAAAGGGCTACAATTCCATAAAAATATTAAGAACCTTAATATTTTCTTTGCTTAGTTTCTTCCCATTCCTTTCCCATATTTTATACTCCTAACTTAATGCAAATTCGTGGTTCAACCTCTACATGTGAATTTGATTTCCAGAATACGTCTTTTACCCATACACCATGCAAATTCGAGTCTCCAAAATAGGTTTTTCTTTCACAAAAATTAATCCTAATCAACCCTAGACTAATATCATTGAATCATTAACTGAAATAGAGAAAGATAGATACTTTCCAGGAATTATTTGGCTCAGATTTGTGGAAATATTGGTGTGGTTGTGATCCTCGTTGCGCGATCTAAAGTTTGGCGGCGACGGCGGTGCAAACGGTGGAGTTCTTGGCCTAAAACCCCTTGGAAACCTTCTCCTCTTCCTCTCCAATGGCCGTATTTGGTTTATGGTTATTCTAACCCTAGAAGATGACTCCTATTATCTTATATGCTCTTAGAAATTTCGTGGGTTTTCATGCCCTAAAATGTAAAATGTCTAAAACTCCCTCCCGGGATGTTAATTAGGCCTAGAAACGCCTCGAGACCCAAACTAAACCCCCGGGTATATTATTTTGACTATCTCGACCCTTCCGGACACATTGACGTACTCAAAATGACCATACGGGAGACTTATAATTTATTCACGTTTAATAATACTAATTTAGTCTTGACACGACACAGGCACTTCCTGACTTAAATTTCGATAATTGCCATTTTATTCACTCATGACAATTTTAATAAAATAAATCTCATATATATTACTTTACTCGTCCGGTAATGTTCAGCAAATTTCCAATAATTACTAACTCACATCATGCTAGTAAATATAAAAATAAATTTTCGGACTGATATTAAATTAATATCTCAATTTAAATTTAATAAATCCCCAAATTTAAAAACCATAAAAATACGGGGTATTACAAAGACTACAAGTGGGGATATACCAATTCGTTATCTTTTCTGAAGTTCGACCAAAATAATGAGTCGTGGCATTGGAATGGCCCGGGTCTCTTGGATTCTGACAATCCTCCATTCAAATTAGATACCAAATGGATTCCTCCTAATTTGATTCCCCAATACCTGATGACCAACTATTTAGGGGATTATGGCCTTTATGGTGAGCTTGAGATTGTCCGTCCTCCTTGTAGACACCTCATTCTGTTATCCCCTAACTCTCCTTAGGTCCCTAGTACCTCCACTCATCACTGTAAACCGAGGTCATGTCCCAAGCACTGACCTGGAAGCCATCGGGCACTACCTGGCTCGGTTTGACCCAAAAGTCAAACTCTTCATCTCGATCGAGACTCAATAAATCTTTGAAGGGCACTAAATACCCTTTCCAATGGTCCACCCCGTGCGCAATTTCGACTTACCATGCGGACGAACAATCCGTTTGCGTCCGAAACCCGACCTAGAGGCCACCGGGCGCTCCCGAGCTCTGTTTGACCTAAGTCAACTCTTTAGCTCGACCGAGGCTGAATGAATCTTCTAAGGTCATTGAAAACTCTTTCCAACGATCCATCCCGTGCGTGATTCCGACTTTCCATACGGACGAACGATCTGTTTGACTCCGAGAGGTCATCTAAGGCTTCTCGGGCCCAGTTGACCAAAGTCAACTCCCTGAACCGGGTAAAACTCTTTGGAATGTCGAATTATATCTCCTAACCTTTCTAACGGGTCATCCCGTGCGCGATTCGGACTTACCATGCGGACGAACGATCCATTTGCGTTCGAACGATTCCCCGTCCAGCGGATCGACAAACGCTTCCGAGTCACATTTGACGCAAAGTCAACTCCCAAACTCGGGAGAGGTCCCAAGGAATTTCTAAGGTCTCTGAAATACCTTTCCAATGGTATGCCCCGTGCGCAATTCTGACCAACGGTTTGCCCTCGGCAGCCAATTTTTCGAAAAAGCCTGAAGCGCACTGCCAAATGGCAGGTCCCAGACCCTACCTATCGGCACCTGCCGATAGGTAGTGCCATGGCAATGCCGATCGGCAGCCCCCTAAGCCTATAAAAGGAGGCCTTGGACTCATTTGCAAGGGGAGCTCAGATCAGAATAAAATCACCCTCAGTAAGCCCCCAGAAACCTCTCTCGAAGGCAGCGTGATTTCAATTTCCAAATCCCTTTTTCACTTCCACTTTTCATCAAACTTGATGAATTAACCACTCTCCATCATCATCCAAGTTCAAGGGATGCTTTTCAACATTCAAGATCAAGCTCAAAGTCTTCAAGAAGGTCCATCTTTCTCACCTTTCTCTTCAAACCTTCTTAAATTTACAATACATGTTTTATTACTTAAAGCATTTTTATTATCTTACTTCACATATCCTAACATACTTTTTATCTAGTATTATTGCACATCTCCTATTTTCATATAAATAAAACCCAAAAAACAAGAAAAATAGGGTTTGCTCATAAACTCCAACTAGGGATTCTAACACTTTTTCCACACTCTTCTCACAACTAAAACACTTTTTTACACACACACACACTCACAAATAAGAGATTCCCCATTTGGATTTATGGGATAAACCCCTCCCTCATTTTGTATGCGAACTACGTGGACTTTGATGCCTTTATAGGCTACGTAGGCGTCTCGGGGTAAAATCCGAGACTCGAGTCCTTTTCTCACTTTTTCTCTTATTTTCTATCTTCTCTTTATCTCATTTTATATTATATTCTATATATTCGTTCTTAGTGGCGTATTATCCCACGTGCATTATCGTTCCCTTATAACGATCAACGCAAAGGTAATCGCGCAAATCCTATTTTCTACATTAATCTCACATTCCTATGGATGACTCGCTTTATCTTTTCCATGATACAAGTCGAGGATTCCTACCTCCATTCTATATATACACATGCACACATATCACGGGGGGAAACATAAAGGAAAATAGCAAATATCCATGAGAGACTGAAAGGGCGGAATGGGTGCCTAACACCTTCCCATTTCGTAACGAAGCCTCCGAACCCTTCTCGCATCATTTGGTTTCGCACGCACCAGTATGTCTTTGGATGCCATCCTTCGGGGTGGCTTCCCCTTTTTCTTTTATCTGTTTTGAGTAAAATAGACTGGCGACTCTAAATCTCTCTACATTTTCACACCTCACAAATCGACGCCGGCCAAAGCGCTCTCCCGAGAGGGGACGCGCGGGACCCGAAGGATCCTTCCTCCCTCCGCGGCGGGGATCGAGGATGGCCACACTCCTCATTTAATTAATAGGTCGAGTAACAGTAATCGACAAATGCTGAGAGATTTTAATACAATCAATTCCCCATATACTCTGGACGATCCTCTAGTTGGCATGGACAAAGCCCAAGCAAAATGACCAGCACAATAATTTTACATTTTTTTATGAATTTGTTTTATTTAAGCTTATGGTTGTGATTATCTTTTTATCAACTAGGTAAACTATATAAAGTTTAGTTACTTGGCTTATAGACTAAGTAACCTGCTCAAATGTTTTTATTTGATCAATGTATACGGCCTTAGATTCAACTAATGCACTTAAATAAAACTATAGATCACTTTATTTTATTAAATTGCAGCATTAGTTATCATTGGGAACCAAGTGTATTAGGAATATATTTTTACTCTAGTATTTTAACCTGGTCAGGTAAACCTCTAGTTAAGAAATTTTACTGACTTCTTGTTCATGACTTATTGAGGACAAATCATTAACGAAGTTATAACTTTTCTGAAGTTGAAAAAGTTTGAACCATGTTATTTGACGAAGAACTTTATGAGAACTTTTTTGAAGTTGAAAAAGTTTGGAAAAGTTTGAACCATGCCCATTTTCGACGAGGAAGTTTTTTTAGAACTTTTTTTAAAACAATTGCTTGCTTAAAATAAAATTGCCCATCTCATAATGTAATTACTGTAATTAGTTGTAGCCACCAAATTCCAAAAATAAAACACAAAAAATATTGAGAATGGAAAGTATTGAAATGTCATTAATTTGAATAAGCAATTACATTAAGCTTAGAACTTTCAAAGTGAACAATTTGTAATATTTGTGCAGGTGATCTGCCTTCCAGAGATTTTTGAATTCTTCCCCCTCAAAAGTCTCCAATCGATAGGTTCCTGATCGAATAACTTCCGAGATACGGTAGGGACCATACCAATTAGGCTCTAACTTGTTATTTTTCTGGATTACTTTCTTAAGTACCAAGTTTCTTTGCGTCAGGTTGGTCGCTTTGACCCTTCGATTATAGAATCTTGTTGTCCTTTGTTGATAGGCATTAATCCGAATAACAAAATCTTCTTGGACTTCTTCTACCATGTCCAAATATAATCGCCTCATAAGATCACTCTTTGGTGAATCAAAGTTTAATACTCTGTGAGTGGGCAAACCTATTTTGACTGGAATCACTGCTTCAGTGCCAAAAGCTAACCTCTATGGAGTTTCTCATATTGCTGTTCTGGGAGTAGTCATGTATGCCTAAAGGAAACTATGAAGTTCATTAATCCAGTTGCCTTTTGCTTCATTTAACCTTTTTTTCAACCCATCTAGCAAGGTTTTGTTGGTGATCTCTGCCATTGCATTGTGGATGACCAGGTGTTGAATGTAGTTTTCAGATGCCTAACCGAATGCGATACTCTTCAAATTCTTCATTATCAAACTTATTACCATGGTCGGTGACATAAGTATAATCCATGCCATATCTGCAAATTATCTGCTTCCACATAAACAGGAACACTCTCTGATAGGGCATGTCAACTAGGGGTTCTGCCTCTACCCATTTGGTAAAGTAGCCAACAATCACAACAAGGCACTTGAATCTTCCTTTGGCAATCGGCAATGGTCCAATCAAGTCAATTTCCCATATAGCGAAAGGCCATGGATATGTGATGGGAGTTAGACTTGATCCTAGTCTCCTGTGAATGGTATAGCAAGCTTCTAGCATTTATCACCCTTCCCTATAAAAGTGATAACTTGAGTTTTTATGTTGGTGAGTGTCATTGTTGAAGCCAAGTTAATCAATTCCTTTATCACCTACAAAAAAACAAATAACAAACTAAAATAGAAGTATGTAAGGATGTCAATCAAACTCTACGGAGTGAAACAAATGAGAAGTAATGTAATCCACTATTCTATTTATTTTCTTTTTAAATTTTATTTAATTTTTCTAATTTATTTAGATTTTTTTTGTATTAAAACAATTTTCGTGGGATGATGAGATAACTAATCTATAAGTAAAGTCTAACGAAATAACTAAAAAGTGTGATAAAAATGAGTAAAATATAACTAAATAAAAATGAAAAATATGAGATGGGTAAGAAAATAAAAGTGAGGACTAACAAGGGATAGGATGACACCATATATTCTAGTTAATCAAAATTAATTAATTCATTAAAATTAATTGTCCCAAGTTAGTATCAAAATCACAAATCAACTCTCATTGCAAATATAATTTTAATAATAATATTTTGGAAAATTAAATTCAACACTCCTACAACTCTTAAAAAGTAGATCTAAACTTCATTTAATAAACCACCCACTAGGATCGATTCATCAAAATTCATATAAATCATAGAAAATAGAAGTTAGAATAGAAATTCAAGGTATAATACCACACTTGAGAAACCCATATCTCTAGTTCGATCCTAAAATGGGTATTATATCTTGAATTTCGATTTTCTCCCAAAAATCATTTACCCTCTCTCGAGGCGTAAATCAAATGTAAAAGTACAAAGTTAATTATCAAAGGGACATTTAATATAAATAAACTAATTAAAGTGGGACTAACATCAAATAATGGGATCACCTCACCCCTTGAACGGGGATTTATCCTAACATGATATTAAACATAATGAACAAATATTCAAAGGCATTTAAAATAAAATAGTAGAGAAAGAGAACAAATCTTCAAACAAGTCTCCTAGAATTTTACAAATTGAACTCTATCATCTTCAATACAGTTCAATCACTCACAATTACTTCTCACAAAACCTCTAAATAAAATAAAATAAAATAAAAACTATTTACAAGGTGTTTCTCTCTCTAGGGTTTATTTGAGGTCTTCTCTGTAGGGTTTTCTCTCTATGTGATGCCCCTCTTCAAATTGGCCTTCCTTGACTTTATATCATGGCAAAATAAGGCTAAGGGGTATTTTGGGAGAATAAAAATGCATGTGGTGTGAGGTAATAAGGGTAAGTTGTGGGTAATTTGGGGAAAAGGGGTTATGTGACTTTTAACACATGTGGGGCTTTTATGGTTTTATTGGGTTTGGGATTTGGGTGATAAAAAATTAGTTTAGTTTAAAAGAAAATGATCTTAATGGGTGATGGGTCAACTGGGTTCTAAAATGGGTAAATGGGTAAACTGGTTTAGAAGATGGGTTTCGGCATTTTTTTTTTTTTGTCAAGTTGGATCTCGCTAGAGGTTTCAGGTTCAACAGTGGGTTGGAGCAAATCGGAGTTGGGTCTCAGGTTAATAGCTAGGCAGCTGGGTAAGGTGCTTATGAGAAGTTTGGGTCTGGGTCGAGCAGTGTTGGAGGTCCGAACAAGGGCTCGAGTGAGGGGATGGGTATCTTCGATTCATGTATGGCAGGTGGAGGCTCGGGTTATGATCGAATATGCTTCGGGTAATGGTTGGGTTAGACCGGGTTTAGGTTAAGCTAGGTGTGGCGAGTGGTTTAAGGTTTATTAGCTATAGAGGTAAGAGAGAGAGAGAGTTAGATGGTGGGTTCATGACGCGACTAAGAATGTGTCTTAGAAGGGCGTACTCTCTAGGCTCAAGTGCAAGCCTGTCGTGTTAGTAATAAACCCGATAAGTCAGGATCGTATCCACAGGGAAATAGGATAACAGAGTTGTGACGACGTTGGAAAGTTAAGGAAATCCTAACTCTGACGCTAAAGAAAAAGGAAAAGATGATTGGTTTGAGAATTGTCTACTCTAGATGCAATTATGAAATTATGAAAGAAATTCAACTATTCTAAACTACCGAAAATGCTGATGAAGAATGATTCAAAACTCGAACTTTATGGTGAAGAAAACAGGACGGGAATACAATCCCCCAACCTTAGTGTATTGATGTTATAAAACTAATCGTAAATTTAAATGATTAATTAGACCCAGAATTTAGTACTCCCAGGCATTATGTATATGAGGTTCAAGCCCGCATCATACTTAATCAGAGGACGAGTAAATCGGTATTGCAATAGTTACATTCTAAAGCATTCCGGTTACCCGGAAGCAAACGAGATCTAAAGACCTACAATTGTCATGTTTCTATGCAATACGGTCATAATCAACCCAGTAAATTTAGAGGATTAATTTTATGTACATACAACTACCACATCAGGTTGGGTTCATGCATCCCGACCTTTAAAAGTCTAGCCTACCATGATGAACTTAATGAAAATAATTTTGGAATTGCAGGAAATCATGATTAAACTAAGGAAGAATTTGAAGAATGATGTAAACAGGAAATTAGATAGAGGAAATTACTCACTAATCTTACCAAAGCACACAAAGCATTAACTACAATTACTGGTAATCACTGAAATTTGAACAATCTTCAATCTTGGAATTAAAATACTAAGTTATTTCCAAACTGGGGTTTTTTCTGAAAAGAATGGAAAATTAGCTAAATTCTCCGTACTAAGAATGATAATAAAACGGTTTTTTATACCCTACAAAACTTCAAGAGTTTTAGCTACACTAGGACTCTCCATTATAGAAGGATAAAAAAATAAAAACTCGACAGTAGGACCGGTTCGGTCTGCCTGGAATTCGGATCGGTTCTTTTAATTCTTGGACGGATCGATCCGCAGCGAATCGGTTCTTTTAATTTCTTTCATCTTTAGTTTCTTCTTCGGTCCAGGTTCTCTGGAAATTGGCAATGCGAACCGGTCCGGCCCGGATCGATCCGGGCTTCCTTTGACTTTTTTCCTTCAGACTCTGACTTCTCATAACTTTCGCACCGGGACTCCGATTGAGGTGCCTTTTCTTCCTATGTGCTCATGAACTTTATATATTCAAGTTCTCTTTAGGTGCCTGATCCGAATTCTGGGTATAAATTATAATTTTGACCTTTTGACTTTCCTTCTTTTCTTTCTTTCTTCTTCCGATTTCTTTCTTTCTTTAATTGACATCAAATACCTACAAAATCAATACAAAATACCAGAAACTCGGTGTACTCATTAGGATCAGTCAGTAGCAAGATTATGAGATAAATTCAAATTGATTACGTTATTCGAGGTGCTAAAAGTAACTAAATTAAAGGGATAAATTTGGAAGAATTTATGCCTAATTAAACCCCCTAACTTAGAACTTTGCACGTCCCGAGCAATGTAAACGAATCCTAGCAAGGCTCAACTCTTGAAAATCATTTTATTGGGATAAAATACCTTTTTCGCGGGCAAGCGATTGCATTTAGCGTATGCAACAAGCCTTTAAACCCCTAGGTTACCCTAGTAGGACGAGTTGTATCTCGTGAGGGTTTGCAGTGAATATACCCACAAAATTCGACTCAAGGAAAATTAAAAATACGCAAAAATTATATAATTCAAACTTTCCCAGAAAATAGTCATCATCAAGTCATGCTCAAGGGTCTCAAATCATAGTGCGTGTGTGCGAAGCCGAAAATTTAACCGCCAATTTCCACCGATTGATCATTACGTTACTCACCCGAAAATTCGTTTTGATTCAATTTCTCACGGATTCACTCACAAACGAATCTCTCAGAATATGGCTATTCTCTTGGTATGCGTGATAACAAGAATAAATGTAATGGACGCAAGTCACGCATACAAGGAGAAAGACGAAATTTTTATAATGATAGGATCTCATCAACGGATTACGGTTTTAAAAACAGGAGCATTGCCTCTTATTCACGCATTATCTCTTTTATTATCTTTTGGTGTATTAGCTCTCCACGCGGTAACCAATTTTTCAATTCGAACTCAGTTAGGACTTTTTCGGGTTTTAAGGTATATTGGGTAAAATAAAAATGGTAGGGAAGGTTGGAATTGGAAAAGTCATTTATGATGTCCATTTGTGCTTTTTTCGGGCTATTGCTCATTTTTTTTCTTTTTTTCTCTATTTTTCTGTTTTTCACTTTTTTTCTTTTCTCCCTATTTTTGTTGAGCATATCTATTTTTTTCTTGCCCCTTTTTATGCACTTTTCGAACTTTATTGAATATTTTATTTTCGCAATTCCGGGCTACTTGGGTTTTTCGAGTTGTCAAACGAAAGGATAAATTTTATTCGGCTCAATTGGGTTATCAAATGGATAATTTTTCACATCTTTTTATGGCTAATATTGTTGGGAAACAAACGATGGCCTACTTCATTTTCCGAATTACTAATTTCATTACCTTATGCGTCTTGAGATTAATTTAATTTAGAGATTTGTAGCGCGCTTTGTACGGCAATATCACACACATTTATCAAAATCGATCAAAATGAAAGGATTGCGATCCTCGACGAATTTTTAGACGCTGAAAAGAACTTTGAGTTAATAATTAACTCGGATTGATTTATAATTTTCACAAAGATGAATGGCTTGAATCTCACCGGGTTTGTTAATCTCCACACTTATTCGTTAAGTCGTCAATTTTCGCACAATTTCCATCTTTGATCAATTTCGGCTTTGTGCATTTGAATTTTACAACTTGAGACTTTACACCAATTTTTAATGATATTTTTGTAAAATTTGAATTCCAATTTTTATTTATTTTGAACAAAAATATTTTTGGGTTTTTCAAATTTTTATGATTTTTTTGAAATTTTTGGGCATTTTTGAAAATTTGTGAGGTTTTAGAAATACACACTTGTGACCCCTCCCCCGACTTAGACTTTTGCATTGTCCTCAAGCAGAAAGGACTAAAATCTAAACAAGGCAAAATAAGAAGTGCGATAAATAAAACAAACAAATGGAGAAAATGTAGATTTTTATAAAACAGAATTGCGGTAAAAAAACTGCAAAGAGCATACATCATGTGGACCAGAGAAACAACTAAAAACTATCACAAACAACCAAGGCTTCACTGGGGCGATGGTTGGGAAGAGCTGGGAGCATCGGGGTCATAGAAGTAGGATGGCAATGGCTCATTGGGATCCCCTTAGCGTCGGTACAAATCTGCCTGGAATCGAAACATCATGCTGGTATCGCGACGGTAGTCGATCAAAAAGCTGTTGAATCTCGTCTCAAGGGCCGACATACGGTTAGTGAGGTCGCTACCCGCCCATTCAAAATCCGGGTCATCTTCCTCTTCGGCTGACTCTTCATCCGCTCCTACATCACCCATCTCTACATCAGCACCTGCTTCTTCTTCTTCCTCTTATTCGCTCTCACTCGAGGCGGCATCGTCCTCGTCATCACTTCCCCTCCTTGCCCAGAGGATGGCTAGCTGTTTGGCGCTCCGTATGCAGGTTCCCTGTCCAAAAGGACCGAAAAGGCGAGTACGATCAAGCAGTGCCTCAATGCCAGCGTCCTTGAAGATCAATGTAATCAAATGTGCATATGGAAGTGGTGTTGTACCTTTCTCATCCATAGCTGCGACGAGGATGTCGGCAAAAAGGGTGCAAGCCAGGTTAATGGGAGTGTTGGGATCGAAGAGGTGGTAGGTCAATGTGGCCTAACGGGGACACATCGTTGAATCATTGGACATTTGCAAAATATTTGCACATACTATTTGGAAAGTGAGGTGCGTTTTCTCATTAAGACATCCAACATCAACAGTTTGCCCACCCCATGCAACATCAGGGGCAATGCGCTCCATAATCAGTTCTTTAGTGACCGGGGTGACATTCCTTGGGTAGGTGAAATCTTGAACATCGGGAACGTCGTATTCGGCCAACTTAGCCGTGAGAAGGGCCAATGAAAAGGGGATGACTGTGCCATCAACATATGCTTGAGATTCTAATTGGCCCGTCCGAACAAGGGAGCCATAGAAAGATCGAACCTCGACTGCCCAAACCACTTCGTACGGTTGATTGAGGAATCAGCACCAACCCCGAGGCATGAAAAGGGCGGTGATGAAATTGGGCAGACCGGCCCATGGGACAGCGCGCTCCATGTGGAGTTTACGATCCGAACCAAAGAATCGATTGCACCACCGCTCCTCTTAGCGGGAACGGAATTCACCATGGTCGAAGGGGAGGATGTCGGTGGAGTCGTATTTGACGGGGGCGGGGCTTTGGGCCATGATAATGGAGAGAGTTTGTTGGAAAATTTAGGGAGAGAGAAGAGAGGAGTGAGGTGGTTGAAGGTGTGAAGAAAAGTGGAGGCTATGGGTGGGTATTTATAGGGGAGGGGGTAGGGTTTGGGAAATGGAGGGAAAGGGTTTGGTGGGAAAGAGGGAGTGTATGTGGGAGGGAAATTAAAGGCTTGGGTATGGGGAAACTAATTGGGAGGGAAGGGATTGGGGAGAGGAGGGTGCACCTAGGGAATAGGGGGAAAAAATTCTACAGAAAGCGGACCGGTCCGGTCCTTTAATCTTCGAACTTTTCAATAGCCGAATCGATCCTCCTATAAAATAAAGGAACCGGTCTGGGGCAGACCGGTTCGGCTCAAAATTAAAGTAACCGATCCGGGTTCTTGTAGTGAGCTGGATTTTCCCACTAACTGAATTACGATCTCTCTTCTCCGAAAGTTTTCAATTCTCATCATTCTCCCTATCAGTTTGGACTCAAAAATTCTCACGAAATCTATGGTCAACGCAACTTGGCTCGGTTTCCCGAACTTGTGAATGCTCTCTCCTGAATGTACCCTAATCCTATGGACTCTCACTACTCACACGACTCTCGTCTACTATACACAAATGTTCACCCCATATGCGTCGAGGGTGCGACGACCTTACTGTAGCAGCTCACTTTATCCCGTAAACGGGGTCCGATAACCAAACGGTGTCGACTTCTTCCACACATGCCTCTAGATATGGCTTTAGGCGTTGTCCATTTACTTAGAATTTATTTCCCCCTTACAAATTGTCTAACTCAACAGCTCCGTGAGGGAAAACATTCTTCATAACGAACGGGCCAGACTATCATGACCGTAACTTTCCTGAAAAGAGATGAAGCCAAGAGTTATAAAGAAGCATTTTTTTCCCGGGAAGAAACACTTTGCGTCGAATGATGTTATCATTAGCGAGTTTCATCCTTTCTTTGGAGATTTTAGCATTCTCATACGCATAATTGCGTATCTCTTCTAACTCATTTATTTGAAGCTTGCGAGCTTCACCGGCCTTATCCATGGCATAGTTTAACTCTTTAATTTCCCAATACGCCTTGTGCTCTAATTCCACGGGAAGATGGCAAGGTTTGCCATACACAAAGCGGAAAGGGACATACCGAGCGAATTTTTATATGCGGTACGATAGGCCCATAGAGAATCGTTCAATCCAAGTGACCAATATTTTCGGGTAGGATTGACGGTCTTTTAGAGAATGTTCTTGATTTCCCGATTCGCTAGTTTGGCCTGCCCATTCGTTTGTGGGTGATAAGTCGTTCCAACCTTGTGAATGACACCATACTTTCTCATGATCTTCGCGAATGGCCTATTGCAAAAGTGCGTGCCATTATCACTAATTATCGCTTTCGGAGCACCGAAGCGGGGAAGTATGTGTTCTTGCAGGAACTTAATCACCATTTTGTTGTCATTTGTCTTGGTAGCTATAGCTTCCATCCATTTATAAACGTAGTCTACCGCGATAAGGATGTATAAGAAATCAAAGGACGGGGGGAAAGGGCCCATAAAGTCAATACCCCAACAGTCGAAGATTTCAATAATGAGTATGGGGGTAAGAGGCATCATGTTTCGTCGGGTAATAGCTCCCATCCGTTGGCACCTATTGCAAGATTTACAAGCATCGTTCATATCCTGGAATATTGTGGACCAATAGAGGACGCATTGCAGAATTTTAGCGGCCATATTTTTCGTCAAAAAGTGGCCTCCACAAGCTTCTGAATGACAAAATTGGATGACTTTTGGGATCTCGGCATCTGGTACGCATCGTCGGATGATTTGGTCGGTGTAATATTTAAACAGGAAGGGATCGTCATAGAAAAACATTGGCGACCAAGTAATAAACCTCTTCTTATCTTGCGGTGTCCAGTCAGGAGGGACGGCTCCCGTGACAAGGTAGTTCACTATATTTGCAAACCAGGGCAAAGAAAAGGTAGCAAAGAGTTGCTCATCCGGAAAGTATTCGTCTATGGGTATGGGATCACTAGGTACATCGGATGAAAGTCGTGATAAGTGGTCGAGAATGACGTTTTCTACTCCTTTCTTATCTTTAATGGAGAGATTAAACTCTTGTAGGAGTATGATCCAGCTTATGAGGCACGACTTTGCGTCTTACTTCGTAAGTAGGTATTTTAATATCGCGTGGTCGGTGAAGCAAGTAATGGGAGAGCCGATAAGGTAAGACCGAAATTTGTCAAGATCGAAGACTACCGCTAGCAACTCCTTCTCGATGATGGAGTAATTGAGTTACGGTCCGATAAGAGTTTGACTAGCGCAGTAGATGACATGAGCCTGTTTGTCTTTTCTTTGGCCCAAAACAGCCCCTATCGCGTAATCGCTAGCATCACACATAAGTTCGAATGGTAAAGGCCAATCCGAAACTTGAATGATGGGAGCAAACACAAGAATGGTTTTCAGTTTTTCAAAAGCGCTTTGGCATGCTTTCGTCCACTCAAATGGGTTGTCCTTCATAAGTAGGTTGCTTAAGGGTCTAGCGATGGCGCTAAAGTCCTCAATGAACCTTCGATAAAACCCCACGTGGCCCAAGAAGGAGCGCACGTCTTTGAACGATTTTGGTGGGGGTAGATCGACTATGACATCTATCTTAGCTCTATCAACTTCTATCCCCTTGGATGAAACTATGTGGCCAAGAACAATTCCCTCGGTGACCATAAAGTGGCATTTCTCCCAATTCAGCACTAAGTTCTTTTCCACACACCGGGGAAGTACTTTTTCCAGTTTTTCAAGATAAAGATCGAAAGAGGTGCTAAAAACGCTAAAATCGTCCATGAACACCTCAAGTCCTCTCTCGACCATGTCATTAAATAGGCTCAACATGCACCTTTGAAAGGTCGCGGGTGCATTACACAAGCCAAATGGCATACGTCTGTAGGCAAATGTACTAAAAGGGCAAGTGAAGGTTGTTTTCTCCTGGTCAAGTACATCTACCTCAATTTGGTTATATCCGGAATAACCATCAAGGAAGCAATAGTAAGGGTGGCCCGCTACTCTCTCAAACATCTGATCAATAAATGGCAATGGGAAATGGTCTTTCCTAGTTCCCGCATTGAGTTTCCAGTAATCGATGGAAACACGCCACTCGGTGGTGGTACGTTGGGGAACTAGCTCTCCCTTAGCATTCTCCATCACTGTCATACCCGACTTCTTCGAGATAACTTGAATAGGGCTCACCCACTTGCTATCTGAGATTGGGTAGATAATCCCGGCATCCAATAGCTTAATTATTTCGGTCCTCACCACTTCTTTCATATTAGGGTTTAGCCTTCTTTGCATTTCTCTCGAGGGCTTGATATCCTCTTCAAGATGGATCTTGTGGGTGAAAATCAAAGGACTTATCCCTTTTAAATCGGCAATGCACCAACAAAAAGCACTTTGGTACTTCCTCAAAATCTTTAGCAATTTACCTTTCTGCTCTTCGTCTAGGCTAGAGGAGACAACAATAGGAAATGTCTCATCCTCTCCTAGGTATGCATATTTTATATGGGAGGGGAGTTTCTTCAATTCGAGGATTGGAAATTTTTTATTGGAGGGAACCATGCGTGTATCCCTCGGTAATAATTCCTCAAATCTAAAAACATAACTTACATCTCTCACGTCCTCGTTCGACGCTCTCTCATAAAATAACTCTCCCAACTCTTTAACCTCCCTCTCGAATGCGGTGTACGTCCCCTCATTCTCGTGACTCGACACTAAGTAGGACCCTAAGGCATATCCACAATAAGTTTCCTCAAAATAATCCTCTACGATCTCGTCTATTAGACTCACCGCATAAAGATCATCTTCTTCCCCCATCTGTTGGGCGATATGGAAGATGTTAGTCTCTAAAGTCATGTTCCCAAAACTGAGTTGCATTCTCCCATTCTGAGTATTGATGATTTCGTTAGACATAGATAAGAATGGGCGCCCAAGAATGATGGGAACATGGTTGCTCGAGGTAAAGGAGGGCTCTGTGTCCCAAATGACAAAGTCTACCGGAAAGTAGAAAGTGTCGACTTGGACGATCACATCCTCAATTATGCCTCTCGGGATCTTCACGATTCGATCCTCTAATTGGAGAGTGACCTTTGTGGGCTTGAGGTCGCCCAAATCAAGTTGCCTGTAGATGGCATAAGGGAGAATATTGACACTTGCTCCCAAATCAAGTAAGGCTTTCTCAATTTTATTTTCTCTAATGATGCAGGAAATGGTGGGGGCACCGGGATCTTTGAACTTAGGCGGGAGATCATTGAGTAGGATGGAACTCACGTTATGTGCTAGGAATACATTTTTCTTTACCTTCATCCTCCTTTTTATCGTCAACAAGTCTTTGATGACTTTTGCATAAGCTAAAATTTGCTTAATGGCATCGAAGAAAGGTAAATTCATCTTTACTTGCTTTAGCACGTCTAGCACTTCATCACGGGGGTTTTCTTTATGGGAAGGAATTAACCTTTGATGAAACAGTGCCACGGTGGGTGGTTTCACTACTACCTCGGGCTTACTGTCGTCTTCTTTCTCACTCTTATTCAAGGAGACATCTTCGGCCTCTTTCGTGTCGGGCGAAATCTCCTTGTCCTTGGTTGCGTCGTGTGGAGGAGGTGATAAATCAACGACTCTCCCACTACGAAGAGTGGTCAAAGCTTGGCATTGCTCCTGATGTTCTGTCGAGGTGGAGCTAACACTAGTTTGACCTTAGGGCAGTCTTTGGCCCTAGGAAGGAAACTTGTCCTTCTCTTGGATACTCAACGATGATTGCAACTGTGAGATGTTTGCATTCATATCATTCCTCATGCTCTCATGCCTAGAATTAGTTACAGTCTGGGTATTGATAAAGTGGTTGATCGTATCCTCGAGACTTATCCACGGTGAAGGGATGTATGCTCCTTGAGGTGGTGGTGCTTGCACATGTCCTTGTATGTGTGGATCTTATTGAAAATGCGGTGGTGGAGGAGGGGAAACATGTGAATTAGGATTCATCGCAGCATGTTGTTGCCCATAGCTAAATCCAGAGCAGTTTTTCCATGAAGGGTTGTAGGAATTCCCGTGAGGGGCACCGAAATTACCCTTAAAGCCTCCTCTGCCACTGACTTGCTCTTGAAGCATCACTTTGTAGGCGGGTATAATCGGGCATTCCTCAGTTGAATGACCCGCCTCATAAATCACACACACCTTCTCAACAGGGTTGGGGATGGATCCAGTTGGTCCTCTTCCACATTCCTCGCGTAGGTCTCGCAGTCCTTTCTCAAGCATATCGAGTCGACTGTCCGCTATAGAATTCCTTTCTATATGAAATAGGTCGGACGCCGATGGAGTGGTGGTCACTTGACGATTTTAGTTTTGAGCATTAGGGTCAGAAGTATCCCAAGATTGGGTAGTCTCGACGACATACCTTAGGTGAAGCTCAGCATCGTGGGTGTCTAAGTCGACAAACGGACCACTACCCATGGTCTCAACAAGTTGCTTGGAGTTAATGTTCAGCCCATTATGGATAAAGGAAATTATTTGCATTTTATCAAAACCATGATGGGGACACGAGGCAATTAACTCGTTGAAAAGCTTGTAGCATTGTTCGAATGACTCATTTTCTAATTGTCAGAAAGTTTGAATTTGAGCCTTGATGAATTCGTTCGATGTGGAGGAAAGAACTTCTTGAGAAATTTGGATTGTAGCTCGTTCCATGATGAAATCGAGTTTGGAGGTAAAGACCATAGCTATGTCTTAGCCTTATCCTTTAGCGAGAATGGAAAGAGTTTGAGGTGGAGCACATCTTTTGTGCAAGTTTGATCACTGAGAGTTTCGCACACCTCCACAAATTCTATGATGTGGGCATATGGCTTTTCGAAATCCATTCCATGGTAAGTGAGAAGTATCTGGATCATCCCATTCCTAAAGCGAAATTGTCCCATATTATACGGGAGTAAAATGCATCCCAGAGTGACAGTGCGCTTGGGATATAAAACATCTCTCAAAGGGCAATACGGGGCCTCTCCCTCGTCGACAGCTGCACTACCGTGTTGTAACATTCCTCTCTCTCTCAAAGATTCGGTATCCTCACTTGGTATGCTCGGAGTGCTCTCTGAAGTGTGTCCTAAGAAGGAAAACGGCGTATTATTTGAGATTGAGTGTGACGGTGTGGGAGGTGGAACCCAGAAATGTGGAGCGTTAGGAGTGTGAGGGCTATCAGGATCGTACTTAACAATCGAGTTTTCGTGAATGTGGGTTGGAGTATTATGGGTAGTTGGAGTGAGTTCAGAATTTTTCATTAACAGCTTATGAGAGATGATGATGAATATTTTTGTGCTTTTTGAAATTTTTATAAGTGTTTGGATTTTTTGGAGATTTTTGGTCAAAGTATTAGATTGACTCGATCTAATCCTAAGTCTACCTAAATTCTCGGTGACAGCGCCAAAAACTTGACGCGACTAAGAATGTGTCTCAGAAGGGCGTACTCTCTAGGCTCAAGTGCAAGTCTGTCGCGTTAGTAATAAACCCGGTAAGTCGGGATCGTATCCACAGGGAAATAAGATAACAGAGTTGTGACGACGTTGGACAGATAAGGAAATCCTAACTCTGGCGCTAAATAAAAAGGAAAAGATGATTGGTTTGAGAATTGGCTACTCTAGATGCAATTATGAAATTATGAAAGAAATTCAACTATTCTAAACTACTTAAAATGCTGATGAAGAATGATTCAAAACTCAAACTTTATGGTGAAGAAAACAGGACAGGAATACAATCCTCCAACCTTAGTGTATTGATGTTATAAAACTAATCGTAAATTTAAATGATTAATTAGACCCAGAATTTAGTAATCCCGAGCATTACGTATATAAAGTTCAAGCCCGCATCATACTTAATCAGAGGACGAGTAAATCGGTATTGCAATAGTTACACTCGAATTGTATTCTAAAACATTCCGGTTACTCGGAAGAAAACGAGATCTAAAGACCTACAATTATAGTGTTTCTATGCAATACAGTCATAATCAACCCAGTAAATTTAGAGGATTAATTTTATGTACATACAACTACCACATCAGGTTGGATTTATGCACCCGACCTTTAAAAGTCTATCCTACCATGATAAACTTAATGAAAATAAGTTTGGAATTGCAGGAAATCATGATTAAACTAAGGAAGAATTTGAAGAATGATGTAAATAGGAAATTAGACAGAGGAAATTACTCACTAATCTTACCAAAGCACACAAAGAATTAACTACAATTACTGGTAATCACTTAAATCTGAACAATCTTCAATCTTGGAATTAAAATACTAAGCTATCTCCAAACTAGGGTTTTTCTTAAATGAATGGAAAATTAGCTAAATTCTCCGTACTAAGAACGATAATAAAACGGGTTTTTATACCCTAGAAAACTTCAAGAGTTTTAGCTACACTAGGACTCTCCATTATAGAAGGATAACAAAATAAAAACTCGACAGTCGGACCGGTCCGGTCCTCCTATGGTTTGGTCTGCTTGGAATCCGGATTGGTTGTTTTAATTCTTGGGCGGATCGATCCGCAGCGGATCGGTTCTTTTAATTTCTTTCAGCTTCTGTTCATCTTCAGTCCGGGGTTCTCTGGAAATTGGCAATGTGGACCGGTCCGGCCCGGATCGGTCCGGGCTTCCTTTGACTTTTTTCCTTCAGACTTTGGTTGCTCATAACTTTCACACCGGGACTCCGATTGAGGTGTCGTTTCTTCCTTTGTGCTCATGAACTTGATATCTTTAACTTCTCTTTAGGTGCCTCATCCGAATTCTGGGTAGAGATTACAATTTTGCCCTTTTGACTTTCCTTCTTGTCTTTCTTTCTTCTTCCGATTTTTTTCTTTCTTTAATTGACATCAAATACCCTCAAAATCAATACGAAATATCAGAAACTCGGTGTACTCGTTAGGATCAGTTAGTAGCAAGATTATGAGATAAAGTCAAATCGATTACGTTGTTCGAGGTGCTAAAAGTAACTAAATTAAAAGGATAAATTTGGAAGAATTTATGCCTAATCAGTGCAGAAGATGATGGAGAGGTGTTTGGGTGTGTGGAGTGTAGGATAGTGTAGTGTGTGGGGTTGTGTGTGAGTGTTTGTACATAAAAAATGAAAATAAAACTAACAATACTTAAAACTAATAATAAAAATTAAAATCTTAGAAAAACTAAAATCCTAATCAATTAATAAATGATACAAAGGAAAAATCAAAAGAAAATAAAATTAAAAATAATAAATCTATTAAAACTAAAAATTATTTTTCTAACCTATAAACTAAATAAAATAAAAATAAATTAAAATAACTATACATCTAATAAATGCGCACATCTATAAAACTATAAGAACACTAATTTTAAAAGAAAATATTAAAACACACACGACACATACGCTAGGGATTATTTTGGGACAGACTAAGGGTCAAGGCTTGGTTCGGGATAGGTTTAGGCTACGGGACTTGAGTTTAGCACTTTTAACCGCATCTTTGTTGCATTTTGCCTTGATTTAATGCTTTTGAATCCGCAAACGGCGTTTGACCTACAAGATAAACATGAACGCGCATAAGACCCATTTTACTGAGAATTAGCAATAAAAAATTATTTATTTGGGATTTTATTTAAAAACTTTTGGGTGCTTATCACACCACCCCCAAACAAAACATTGCCGGTTCTCAAGCAAAAATAGAGAGAAATAGAGATAAGAAACTAAAAGTGTAGCACCTGCAACAAGCCATTGCCCTACGGGACGAGTTTGTCTCGTGGGGGTTTAGAGGGAATATTCCCACAAAATTCTTTATTTGCAAATGGTTGTCAATCTCTTATTAGACGGAGAACAATCGCACAATCCATCACGAGATAAATAGTTTGAGAAATGAAAGCTAAAAGTGTATAAAAAGTTTAGCTAAGTGAATACTCAAAGGCACATCCTTCCTGGAACTCAACGCGTGTGTGTGTGTGTGTGTGTGTGTGTGTGTGTGTGTGTGACTCAGTCAAAACGGGTTGAGTATCATAAGAGTAATTCCTAGATCACCTTTTTGAAATCAATGCTTCAATTTCAAAATCTCACAGATATAGGTCTCTCAAATGAATTCACGAGATTTGGATAAAGTGTATCGTTCTTGTGTGTGAAGAGGTGAGCAAATGTAAGCAATGTCAAACGTCTCACACGTATATCAGAAAGAACGAACATTTTAAAAAGAAAAAATGATCTCATGAAAGATTACTAATCACTATAGTGAGAACATCGAGCTATTCACCACGTTGACCTTCATTTGCCCGACCACCTAGGAAAAAATATGGATGTTTATTGGTGACGGGGAAATGAAATGAGAAAGATGGGATGACATAAGGTAGGATGGTAATACAATGGATATTTGATGGATGTTTGAGAAGAGTGTTATACACTTGGGGAAAAAATGTCTTTATTTCATGAGAACTTGACTGCAACTTTCTCTTTTTCTTCTCTTTTTTTTCTTCTTCTTCTCTCTTTTTTTCTCTCTCTATTTTTCACTCGTTTTCTCCTCTCTTTTTTCCTTTTATTTTTTTTTTCTCTTTTATAATCTCAACACTCTTCTCTTTTTCAAAATGGTGGGTAACGGTGGTATGAAAATAGGGATGGTAGACGATATGAAAATCAAAGGTGTGTGCATGTGGAATGTATGGGTGAAATTCTGGTGATCGGGATAAATTTCAAGACACGTGTTTCTTACAACTCGAAAGTGAGGTCATTCTCAGTGATTAAGCCAAAAATTTAGTGAAGAATAATGAGATCATACAACGATTAAGTGCGGACCCAAAGGAAGTTGAATCAACTTATGACTCGTAGATTGCATAAAACTCTCTAAAAGGTGAAAGGCATGAATGTCACAAGCTAAAGTCTCTATTGTTGATCCTTAAGGTTTTCTTGAGAATTGTAATACTCTTTAACTCTAAACCATAGTGACGTGATAAGTGCGCAAATTTTGTTGAGTCTAGGAATTCATGGTGCAAAATGCCTTATTGCGTATTACATAAGCTATTTAGAAAAAAATATCCTCTAGCTTGATTCCTAGACTTAAAAAATGGTTTGTAGAAAATTCACGTCAATGAGTGAGATGAAAAAAACTACACGAAAATTTTAAAAATAAGGTTTTGAATTTTTTTTCAAAAGAGGTAAGATTTTGATAAAATTCCCCACCCCCAAACAAAAAGGAATGGCGTCCTCGATGTCAAATGAAATTATTTTTAAAATTAAGAGTAGAAGGGAGGAAAGAGATTACCTTAGTCAACCGCTAATGAAGTGTATCAGATGTATCCAAGAAGAAACCTGAGATAAAAATGCGTACAAGTCTATAAACATGGTAAAGCATTAGGTGGTGTGAAACACCATCCCCAAACAGGATAAGACTCATACTCATAAATGACGGGATGCCTCCCGATAGCGCTAACTTTAATGTATTCAGCCAAACCTAAGGGAACTCACCTTAAAGATAAGATCCATGAAAGCACGGGGTGGCAGAAAAATTGAGTGAAGGTAATCACCCCCAAACAAGACTAAAGCATCAGTCTTGTTGGATTAAGGCTAAAGAGTCAATGCACTTGTATGGAAAAGTGATTCACACGATGCAAAGCATCGGTGGACCAAGTGTGGGTGGAGAGAAAGGTATATGGAAGAAAGGCAAGGGTGAGGGTGAAGAGGCACTAGTCACGGGCCTTACTGAGCCGAAAGGTGAGGGCAACAAGGGCCTTATAAGCATGATGATCAATTTGGTCGGGAAGGCAGAATGGTTTGGAAAATGAAAATTAAGTCATAAAGATCCCACTTCAATTTAATTTAATGAATAACGTTGTCGTTGATTTTCAACACAAATAATTCGTTCAATAATGGTAAATTAATTAACATACAATAATATTCCGTAAGGCATAATTGTTCTCTTTTTATAAGCCATTTAATTTTATAAGTGTACGCATCCCATATAACATATAAATAACCACATAAATTCTACATGTGAACCTACACCCAAAAACCATAAAAACCCAATACTCTAACCTATGCACTTAAGGGTTTCAGGGATTAATTCATATTCAAAAGTTTCATTAAACAACCCGAAAATTAGTATCCACTTTCTCTAATTAAGTTACTAATTGATTTTATCAAAAACACGTGATTAAGGGTTTGAGCGACACTTAAGATGCATAAGGGTTTCAAAGACTCATAAGGGTTTGAGCGACACTTAAGGGTTTCAAAGAGAATAGATTATTCATGCCTGGGTATAAATCATTTGTAAATTTTGAATAGACGGTTGAATTCCTCTCGAAAAATTAGCAAAAAGTCGTTCTTAAACAATCATGAGAAAAAACATCAATTAAGCCTTCAAATATTGAGTCAAACACTTGATTAAGTTTGGGGCTAAAGTTTGTAGATGAAAGAGAATAATTTTGTAGAGGTCTTCTGGTTGAAAAGTTAATGAAAAAGTTATTTGAAAAGCCAAGCCACGAACTTGTTGTGATACATAAAGGATTAATAGTTTGATTAAGAAAAGAGTTCTAATCAGATACAAACACGAAAAAAATATAACGGACGATCGGACAATTGGAATTAGCTAAAATTTGAGGGTGTAGTAGCTAAAGACGAGAGGAGGCTGCACAAAAAATTTCATCTCGATTGGACGGTCGAATATTATTATGTTTTTCTAGAGAGTTTTATGTTTTGAGGACTCTTAAAGAGTTTTATGTTTTGAGGACTCTTCTAAACACCCCAAGACTTATGTATACTCATATTAGGAGTCTTGTAATCTAGCTTTCCAAATTTTGAATATAAAAACCAATATATTTAATTATTAAAAATAATTAAATCCAAAATTTTATTTTTCTTTAATTTTTGAATTAATTAAATAATTAATTAATAAAAACATGGGGTTTTACATCCAAGTCAACATCTGTCTCAGATCTCATAACACGAGACTCAAAACTAGGACTTAAATGGGTACCATCCATAGTAAATGGATGGATGATGAATCAACTGTCATTTGGGGATGTGTATGGAGGGACTTGGGGGCTGAGTACGAGCTCGATAAATGCACGGTGCACTCAAAGGTGAATGTGGAGTCTCTCTAAAATGGGAAGAATCATCAAGACCGCTCGGGGGTCTAGAGGTCACTCTCTTGCATGCAATTGATTTTCCACAACCCATGGTCCAGAAATAGAGTAAAAAACACACAAACACAAGTGGGATGAATCCTAAAGAGTGAATATGGTGGAAATGATATACAAACCAAGAATACTTAAAAATTAACCCTAAAACCACAAATCAATACCCATAATCAAATAATCAACCTACATAAACTCTAAATATAAGTAAATAAACAAAATATACGAGATAAAGAATTCCTGCAGTTTTGAACTAGGAATCCAACAATTCCAGAAATTCTAGGGTTTGCACTTCACAATTTAGCAAATACGTCCAAACTAGATCAAAACTCGTACATGTAATGGAAAGATTCAATCTTTATCTCAAAACACCCTAGGTATATTCTCTGGAGGTGTGAGAATTAAAATGAGAACTGTGTAAAATGGTACTTTAAATTATAGATGGAGGCGTAACCCCTATAGGTATGGAGATAACAACTAACCCAATATCCTCGACTGATCACAGAATAAACACACAATCACAATATAATAACAACTCAGATTGAAATATATAATAAATGGACCTCAGAAAAAACTCGTTAAAAGGGAGAGAGAAACAGGCACTCTTAGATACACCTTGGAACGCAGCTCAGACACCAAGGTCCCGCACACATATCACAATAATAAATGGTAGTAGAAGCTTGGCAGCAACCAACAATGGTGGGTGGTTAAATGCCCCCTGGTTTTGCAATAACTCCCATGCTCTCAATGTCTTTTCTCTCTCTAGAAAGAACTCAGGATAAAGAACTCTATCTCCTCTCCAAAGAGAACCCCTTTTCTCTGAAATGGCTGGGCTCTCTAAATAGCCACCAATCTCTCATGAGATGTCTCAGTCTCAATTAATATGAAAAACCCTCTATTTTATGTCACTAGCATTAAATGCATACAGACACCTTTTGGCTATCAGGTGTGTCAGGAAGCTATCACACTTCAATGGTCATCCATAAACCTTCTTACAGACCCTCAAACTGCCATGGTTTTACTCAAGTTTGGATTGGATAGTAGGTAGGTGGCGTGTGACATCACCTAAAGAAGACGTGACATTTAAAAAGGGACTGTTTGGCACTGGGCTCAAAGTGAGATGGAACTTGTGGTTCTTCTGGATAAGCTCTCTCGGGTTGTGGCCCCTTGGTGTTTTACCAGGTGTATCTAGAATGGTTAAGTTAAGCCTTAATGTTGACTTGTTTCTCAATCCTCCAAACCAGTTCGAGGTTCCCTTGATGAGGTTATCCGATAGAGCATGAAAGCTCTCCCAAGCCCTGTCAGACTTGATCCCTCGCGGACACCGTTTGACCTCACTCTCATATTATAAATCATTACAACATACAAGTTATAGTACATCTATACTGATACATGATTTGAATAAGTAAAAAAAATGTCAACCCTGAGTTTCCTCTCTGAGTGAGGTTCCTCTGGTAAGTTTCCTCTGAACTTCTTATAGAAAGTTTCCTCTGAGCTTCCTCTGGCAAGCTTCCTCCGAGCTTCCTCTGGTAAAGCTTCATCTGGCGAGCTTCCTCTAGCGAGATTCTTCTCCACTTCTTCTCCGAGCTTCTTTTAGTAAGCTTCCTCTGAGCTTCTTCTGGTAAGCTTCCTCTGTGGTTCTTCTGGAAAGCTTCCTCTGGAAAGCTTCATCTAAGATTCTTCTCCGAGCTTCCTCTATTAAGCTTTCTGTGAGCTTCTTCTGGTAAGCTTCCTCTGGTAAGATCCCTCCGAGCTTCCTCTCTGAGTTTCATCTGAGCTTTTTCTTCGAGCTTCCTCTAGTAAGCTTCCTCTGAGCTTATTCTGACAAGCTTCCTTTGAGATTCTTCTGGAAAGCTTCCTGTAGCGAGCTTCCTCTGGAAATCTTCCTCTAAGCCTCTTCTCTGAGCTTCTTCTGGTAAGCTTCCTCTGAGCTTCCTCTCTAAGCTTCCTCTGAGCTTCCTCTGGATAAGCTCCCTCTAAGACTCCTCGCGTAAGCTTTCTCTAGATATTCTCCCTTAGCTTCCTCTCTTAAGTTTCCTCTAAGCTCCCTCTGGGTTGTCAACCTTCCTCAATTTAGGAGGGGGAGTTATCTTTAATCACAAGACTGCCTTTAGGCTCCCCCTACAAACTGTATACACCCAATTTTAGCACCCCCATTCTAATCCCCCTCATGCACCTTCATAGGTCCCAAAACACAATTCGTTCAACCCCCAAAGCCGATGTTTCCTTTCGAACCCTATATTAGAGGCCACCAGATGCTTTCGGGCATCGTTTGACTTTGGTAAATTCTCCTAATCGAAAGTATATCAACGCACTTTTACAGGACTCTGAATACCTTTTCTAACAGTTGATAAGCACCCAAAAGTGTTTAAATAAAACTCCAAATATACGGTTTTTAATTGTTAATTCTTGGTAAAATCGGTCTAATATGCGTGCATGTCTTTATTGTAGGTCAAATGCCTCTTGCGGAGTTTAAAGCATAAAATCAAGGCAAAATGCGGCACAGATGCGGTCGAATGAGCTAAACCCCAATCCCCATACATGTTACCATGTTCGCTAACTGATCCCAAACCTCTCTAATCCGCCCCAAGCCTCGTGTGTGTTTAGTTTGCACCTTTAAAATTTTTCAGATTTTTATTTGAGTATTTTATAATTTTTATAATTAATTTTATATTTTATTTGGAGTCATGTATATTTTAAGAATTTATTTATGCGTATAGCTATATATATTAGAGTTCGTATTGTGCGTCATTTATTTTTATATTTTTATGTAAATATAATAGGTATGAGTTTTATTTTTATTTTATTTTTAGTTTTTAGTTTATTTTATTTTTATTAGGTTAGGTTTATAAGTATTATTTTATTTTAAGTCATTTATTTTAAATTAATGTTTAATCTTCTAATTTTAATTGATTTTATATTTTCTTTAGTTTTATTTTAATTTTTATTATATGTTAAATTTTTTATTTTATAGATTTTATTTTTTTTTAATTTTTATTTGGGTCCTATAATAGTGTATAGGGTAAAAAGACAATTTTCTAGTTTTTCTTTAATTTTATTTTATAGATTTGTAAATATATAACTTTTGATAAGTTAGGATTTAATTTTTAATTTCTTTTATTTTTAATTTTATTAATTTTATCTTTTTATTTAAGTTCACATGAAACATACACTCCCCCATATCCCCTATCCTACACCTTACTACACCCAAGCACATCCCACAACATCTTCACCATTTTCATACTCTCATCTTCATTAACATAAAATCAACTAACCCACCTTAGCCCCTCTAATGCCAGACCCAGCTCTTAACCCGTGAACCAGCAAGTTGCGACCCTTACCCCTCGCCGACGAAGTCCCGATCTCCAGGCGGTTCCAAACCCACCAACCCGTGAAACCCACCACACACCCGGGCAGTTAACAACCTGGAAAGCTACCCATTACCCGATCCTAAAACCCAACTATCAAAACCCCGACAAAACTCACTCCCATATCTCCGAACCCATAGCCCATCCGAGCTCCTTTCTACCCGGTTTAACCCGCCATACCCCTAACCAGGCATACCCGACCGACGACCATAGACACTGGGTTTATCCCACCTCCGACCTGCCTTGACCCGCGGCCCAGATCTAACCCATTATTACTATAAACTTTTCCAAATCCATAAAACCCGAAACTGAATCTAGCTGTCAAAACCCATTTCCCTTAACCCATAACCCTCCCAAGCCAAACAAAAAAATAACAAAACCCACGTGTGTTAAAAGCCACATATTCTTTTTTTTCTAAAAATACCCTCGAAACTACCCTCACATTATTTACACCTCATTAAAGACAGATGCACCATTAAATCTCCAAATTACCCCTAGCTCCATGTTTGCTATGTATAAAAGAAGAACCAAGAGGTACAAGGAGGACCTAGAAGAAGTAGAAGCTAGAGAGGAGACCACAGAGAGAGAAAATTTAGTTTTTTTTTAGTTTAGAGAAAAAAAGTTATTGAGCGATTGTAATTCAATTGAGAGAAATATATTAGAAGAAATTCATTCTAACAGAAGTCATATTGGGTTTGATCTATTCCTCTCTAATTCATCGCCTTTAATCCTTGCATGCTTTTATTTGTTTATTATATGTCTTTAATGATGATTATGGAGGGCTAATCTCCTATTCAAGGGATGAATTGAAGCCCCCATGAATCTAATTGGCTTAGTTTGTTAATTTTAATTTGTTTGATTTCCTTTGATTAGTAAATATATTCCTACTCTTATTTTCATATTAAGAAATGGAAAATCATCCTTGAGAAATGATTGAGAATTGTGTTATCATTTGATTCAAACTAGAGATAGGCTTATCAAATTGATTAAAATCATAACATAATCTTCTTATACTTTTATTTTTATTTTCTCTA
Source organism: Sambucus nigra (assembly GCA_949130495.1). Lineage (NCBI taxonomy): Eukaryota > Viridiplantae > Streptophyta > Magnoliopsida > Dipsacales > Adoxaceae > Sambucus > Sambucus nigra. The sequence continues at coordinate 41,011,574 of OX422220.1, forward strand.
ATTAGAATTAGTTGGGTGATTCATTTGATTCATTTTAATTCATTTTGAGTAGTGTTGTGGGAATTAAAATTACTTTTCTAAAAGAATATCAAAGTAATTCATTGGTGTAATGAGAATCACCTTTTGAATTAAATGAAATATTTTGGAAATCAATCAATTTAAAATAGTCAAATTAGTGTTAATTACGTGAAATGGGGGTGGATTTACACCCCTTGACTTTTCTCTCTCATTTAGTTATCTTTCACTCATTTTTCATCATAATTTTTAGTCATTCCGTTAAACTTTTATTCTAGTTTAGTTAATTCATCATCATCACAAAATTATTGTGATATTAAAAAAATCATTAAAAAAATGGAAAACAAAGTAAAAGAAAAATAGAAAAATCAAGAAAGAAAATAACTAGAAACTTGAATTCCAATTCTTTTTTTGTGTTACATTCCGTTAGATTGGATTGATACCCTTACTTACCTTTATAGGAGTTTTGTTATAATTTTGTAGGTTATTGAAGGATTTTTTTTACCAGAGAGGCTTTGCTACAAAAACACACAAAAAACATTTTCATCAAATAGCGTCGTTGTCACTTTCTGGAGTTTGACACACTTGAGAAGATTTTGGATTGTAGTTCATTTGTGATTTTTTTTTCGTTTTTAGTACCATTTTTCATTTTATTAGAAGTTTTGTATTAGGATTTTATCATTTGGTTTGTATTGCGGTGCTTGGAGACACCATTTTTTCATTTATATTTGTAATGATTAATCTCAAGAAAGCGGAAAGGGAAACGGGACAAGGTTGAGAGAGAGAGAGAGAGAGACCTAGGAGTGTAATTTTGATGCCTCTCTACTTTGGGTCCTTAGAACTGAAGGTAAGTAACCTTCCCCCCGGTCGACTCAACTCGATCTTCACCCTACATGTGTAAAAGTCGTAGGAGGTATTTTATTTATCATTCCCGCATCTCCGATTAGCGAGTCCATTTATTGTTTTACTATATGCTCTTATGCGACATTATTTTTTGCATAGTCTTACTTTGAATGGTTTGATGAATTAATTGGACTTAAGACCTAAACCCGATCATTGAAACGAGAAGGAATTTCATCACCCGACTCAATCAATTAATTCCACTTGCTTGTTAACGTGCGCCATCATATAATTAAAATTAACCAACTAGTAAGCCAAGTAGGAGCGCATTTTCCAAAGGCGACGTATAAGATTATATGATTTTCTCGCCCGCGGATTAATTAAAATTTTGACTACCCAATCACTTAATTGAAGATAAAAATTGGCTACTTGCTAGTTAGGATTTTCCTTTGCTTGTACGTGTCTAATTCAAATCCTTTAGTAGTCGTTTTGTGTGCTCCGTCCTTGTGTATTTCATACCGAGTCCACATTTATCCCTTTTAAAAAATTCAAAAATATTTTTCATCCTTTTTTCATATTTTAAACAAAATCCAAAAACATTTTTCATTATTTTTCTTATTTAAAAAAAACAAAAATATTGTTCTTCTTTTTTAAAAAAATTTAAAAAACCCAAAAGATTTTATTTATTTTTAAAAAAAAATCAAAAATATTTTTGGAGAAACATTTTTCTTCACTATCCATCCCGTCATGGCCGAACAAAATCCTTTATGAGACGACTTTAGCCATTTCTCGTATTTATAGTGCACCTATTGTTACCACGCTAATCACACGTCCCATAAGTGCTCGTACCTTCCTTATCCATCAGAAACCACCATGGAACATGTGTATCCATATGACACTGTTTCGGAACCCACTCTGTCTTATTATCATGACATATTTAATGTCGAGTAGTGTGAGCAACCAAATTATTTATGGCGGATTGATCACCCTCCCACACAATACGAATCATAACCTTATGTTATGGATTCTCACATGTTCTAACAGTCGTCATAGCAACCTAATGCACCCCATTCCGACAAGTCCCCTTACTACGCTACCTATGATTATCAACCTTTTATCTCTCACGAAGGCTCATGTATGACGAACTTGATCCCACTGCACACACTTCATATGAGTATTCTCCATACAATCCCACTAATAGTGAGTTGTGTCCACCCCAACAATACACCGTTGTACCACCACCTATCACTTGACCACCATCATCCATATCCACTCTTGAAAGCCTCTTGCAAAATTTCATCCTCGAGAAAGAGCAAGACACTCAATATCAAAATCAAGCTCTCCAACGGCTTGAACAACGCTTTAATGAATTTGAGTGTGCGAGCGAGTCGGATTACCTCCCAAGTCAACCCATTCTTGCACCCACGTGGAACGATGATGAGTCATCTTATGACATTGATTTTAAGTACGACCAACCCTATCACCTTGAGAATCTCAAAGTTTAGACCACCTCGTGGTCCAAGCCCCAAGTTGATAATTGTGTTGACTTATCCATAGAATGTGAGACTGATCCATGCCCTGACAATCCAAAAGAACCTAGTGCCGAGGTTCTTCTTCCCCTTCCATAACCCACATTTGAGGTTCCCCCAGCCGTAATATCAAAAAATATGCCCGAGTTTCTACCTATTTCACCCATTGAGTGTGTCCTCGATACGTCCATTCCTTATATGTTAGCTTCGGCTACGAGTGCTCCCCAATGCACCGAGATTGAATCGGAGATAGTTCCCACCTCCCTTGATATTAATCCTCTCCGGAGATGTTTGGCTCACTTTGAGTCTGATATTGATGTTCATTCGTATATCTTGGATCTTAATGCCTCGTAAGACCCTTTCACCACCACGAATGGTGAGACATTGGTGGATACTTTGATCTCTCCATGACATGACACCACACTCTCTCTTCAGGAGGACCTTGAGGATTATTCCGACCCTCAAGATGAGTGTGTATCTCCTACTCTCTAGTTATATCATCTTCCCCCACCCATTGTCCCTCTTGACCCACCATCATGTTTGGACGTTGTTCCCTTACCAGTCTTATCCACCCATTTAGGGCCTTACTTAAAATCACCACCCACCCATGAACTCCACGATCCCACTCATGAGTTCTTCCTCCATCTGTCCATCCAAGAGAGTATTTGTGGTGCTACTCTCCATTTAGGTGACATAGTGTCACGACCCTGTCCCAAAATTAGTAGTAGGGAACGAGTGTCTTGACATGCCCCCAAGGTAAAAGATATTATTGCTAAATTATTTCCTTAAATAAATGCAACGAAAATACAATCACGTGGTTATGAATCGTAAAATACTGAAAGTGACGGAATTACATCATCAAAGTTTTCCAAAGGAAACTTCATTTATATTCAAAGTAACAACGAGTTACAACTTAAGACAAAATTTAAACTTATTACAAGAGAGTCAAACATGCTCCAAATGATAAAATGAACATTTTACTTAAAATAACAAAAAGAGGTTTAAAAGCTAAATCTTCAACATAGTCTTTTTTCTTTCCATCCACGAGCCTAAACATTTCCTGAAAAATGGTTATTTATACAACATCAGCTAAAAGCCGAACGAAGTTCAATCTCCGAACATTCCAGGGTTTTTCATAAAATTGATACCTATTCAATTTATAACATAAGGCATATACATATATGGACAAGAATATGTAGTAATATATATAAAGTAACTGACACTATATATTTTCAGAATAAATAGTGTAGAACATAACAAATAAAACAATTGAGCAATATGTCAATTATTCAATTTTATTTTAATGGGCATGTACGCTCTAATAACCAGACATACATGTAGTGTTACCAAATATTTCCATCCGATAACAACACAGACATAAAATCATGATCTCTGGAACAACGCCTTGTTTAGTGCACACCAGCGATAAACCAGCTGGGAAGGTACCACCCAAATATTTTCACCCGGTAGTCAAGGCCAACATAGTAAGAGAGTTTCAATAGGTCGAATCAATAATTTCATAATTCAAATCAGATGTATATATCGAGAGATATAGACATATAACAAACGACAGAATCATCGGTATCAGATGTATTTTGAGAATAAAAGAATTTTCACAAAATATATATAGTTTTTATAATATCATATAATCAAAATACACAAGGAATATCATAGAGTACTTACCTAAAATAAAAGTACAAAGTTACAGATATCGAGTCTTGGATCACTAAGACGAAACTTCTTCTTAAATTTTCTCGCACTTTCTCTCACTATTTCTTTGTAAGCTTTTGGAGTAATTTCGTGTAATACTTTATCTTATAGGCTCTATTTATAGTTTTTCAAAGATATTTGGGTGTTGACACATGTCTGGGTGACCAAACTTTAATTTTGGTGAGTCGGCGTTGACGTATCGCGTAACGAAGTTATCTTGTAGTCTTTATTCACCCAATGGCGACACGTGTTTTAGCTTTTTCTAAATGGATGACATTTGTTTTGTCTTTATATATATGGATGACATGTGTAAGGTGTGGTTGAAAAATACAACACGAGGTGGAAAACTATTAAGGGTATAAGGTTCATTTTACATATAAAGGGTATTTTGGTAATTTCACACTTCATATTGTTAATATTTCTTAAAGGTCCCTGAAAATATTTTATTTACAAAAAGGTTCTTTTTATTTTTCATTTTGGTCGCTGGAACTTTCTTAACTAAAACCAAGTACCTACAGTTTTATGAAATTATATTTCTACCCAAAAACTTATCATTTAGCTTAAGATGTGCCATAAAACTTCAATTTGACCCATTTTACAGTTGATTCTTTAAATTTAAAAACGGGTTTTGTCATATTAGGAATCCAAAATATCACATATGTAATAATATAATATTTATCAGATAATAAGTGAGATGCAATTGTAAAAACAAACTATATATGAGCATATAAAAGTGGGGTCATTACATCATACCCTCCTTATAAAAAGTTTGGTCCCCAAACTTGACTTACATTAATTTTCAAACAGGTATGGATATCACTCCTTTATTTCATCTTCCCGTTACCATGTTGCTTCTTCAATAGAATGATTACGCCATAATACTTTGACCAGTGGAATTACCTTAGCTTGTAATATTTGATCTTTATGGTCCAAAATTTCTACTAGATGCTCAATGTAGGTCAGGTCTTCTCTAACTTGAAGAGGTTCATGACTTAAGATATTTGTTGGATCTGGGACATATTTCTTCATCATTAAAACATGAAACACATTATGCACACTAGAGAGTTCAGGGGTAAGGCTATTCTATACGCAATAGTTTCTATCCTTTCAAGGATTTCAAAAGGTTCTATGTATCTTGGACTCAACTTCCCTTTCTTCCCAAATCGGATTACTCCCTTTGCTAGTGATACTCGTAGGAACACATAATCTTCGGTTCAGAATTCCAACCGTCGGTGACGATTATCGACATAACTTTTTGACAGCTTTGAGCAATTTGAAGTCGGTTTTATGTCAATTTCACTTTCTCTATTGTGATCTAAATCAATTCTGGTCCCGACAATTTTCTTTCTCCAACTTCTTCCCAATATGGATGGGAATGACACCTTCTACCATAGAGTGCCTCATACAGAGCTATTTGAATACTTACTTGATAACTATTATTTTATGCAGATTCCACCAACGGTAAATGATCATCCCAATTCCCCTTCAAATAAAGTACACATGCCCTAAGCATATGCTATAAGGTTTGAATGGTTCTCTTAGATTGTCCACCTATTTGAGGATGAAAAGCGGTGCTGAAATTCAATTGTGCTCCCATGGCTTCTTGTAGGATTTTCCAAAAGCGAAACACGAATCTAGGGTCACAATAAAAAATAATTAAAATTGGGGTTCCATGAAGCCTAATAATTTCCCGTGCATATAACTTAGGTAAGTTTTTGAAAGAATTGGTAATCTTAATGGTAATAAAATGAGCAGATTTAGTTAGCTTATCAATAATTACCCAAATAGAATCATTATTATTTGAACTCCTTGGTAAACTTGGAATCCATAGTAATGTGTTCCTATTTCCACTCAGGGACAGGTTAGGGTTGTAGTAATCCTGATGGCTTCTGACGTTCAACTTTTACTTGTTGACAAACCAAACACTGAGATATAAATTCCACTATCTCTCTCTTCATGTTATTCCACCAAAATACTTCTCGAAGATCCCTATACATCTTTGTATATTCGGGATGCAATGTGAATCTTGAGTAATGACTTTCCTCCAAATTTTGCGTCTTTAATTGGGCATCACATGGTACTCACACTCTATTTCCAAACCTCAATATATTATCTCGTATCGCAAATTCAATTCTCCTCCCTTTGATAACTTGTTCTCTAATCTTCTTCAGTTGTGGGTCATTTACTTGTGCAATTGTGATCCTTTCCATCAATATGGGTTGAACTTGTAAATTTGCGATTATTTATCCTTTATTATAAATACGAACATTTATTTCCATACTTCTTAAATTCTTCAACGGAGCTTTTTGGCTTGTGATAAGACATGCTAAATTTGGTGTAGACTTTCTACTTAAAACGTCAGATACTATATTAGCTTTCCCTAAGTGATAATGAATATTTAAATCATAATCCTTCATTAATTCTAAGCACCTAATTTGTCTTATGTTCAGTTATTTCTGGGTAAATATATATTCCAAACTCTTATGATCGGTATAAATCTCACATGTCTCACCATACAAATAATGTCTCCAAATCTTAAGAGAAAAAATTATAGCTGTTAATTCTAGGTTACGAGTTGGATAATTTTATTCATGTGGTTTTAACTGTCTCGAGGCATAAGTTACTACTTTTCCATTTTGCATTAAAACACATCCCAAACTATTTTTAGAAGCATCATTATAAATCACAAATCCCCCTGTCCTGGAAGGAATAGTTAAAATTGGGGCAATTACTAATCTATTCTTAAGTTCTTGAAAATTATTCTCAACTTCCTTAGACCATTCATATTTCACCTTCTTTTTGGTTAATTTAGATAAAGGTTTGGCAATACTAGAAAATCCTTCAACAAATCTTCAATAATAACCTGTTAATCCAAGAAAACTACGAATCTACGTCACATTAGTTGGTTTACGCCAATCTAGTATTGCCTTGATATTTTGAGGGTCAATCGACACTCCCTCCTTATAAATGACATGTTCTAGAAAAGAGATGATAGGTAAGAAAAATTCACACTTATTTAATTTCGCATATAATTTCTCCTTCCTAAGAATTTGTAATACTGTCTCTACATGATTTTCGTGTTCTTTAATACTTTTGGAATAAATAAGGATGCCATCAATGAAAACAATCACATACTAATCCAAATACTCCTTAAACATTTTATTCATAATATCCATAAAAGCGGGTAGTTCATTAGTTAGTCCAAATGGTATCACAAGAAATTTATAGTGACCATATCTAGTTCGAGAAGCTGATTTTAAAATATCATCTTCCTTAATCTTCAATTGGTGATAGCCTGACCTAAGGTCAATCTTTAAAAATACTCGCGCACCTTGAAGTTGGTCAAACAATTCATCTAAACGAGGTAAGGGGTATTTATTCTTAACTATCGCTTTATTTAGTTCACGATAATCTATACATAACCTCATTGTCCCATACTTTTTTTAATAAATAACACTGGAGTACCCCAAGGGAATACACTTGGTCTAATAAAACCCTTGTCTAACAGATCTTGTAATTGAACTTTTAATTCCCTTAATTATAAAGGTGTCATGCGATAAGGTGGTTTTGATATTAGTATAGTTCCAGGAATAAGGCCAATCGTAAACTTTATTTCTCTACTAGGAGGAAGAGTGGGTAAATCATCTGGAAAAACATTTGGAAAATGGTTAGCTATAGGAATATCTTCTAAACTAGGATCTTTTGTTTTCAAATCAATGAAACTTACAAGGAACCCTTGACATCCCTTCTTAAGAAAACTACAAGCTAGCATTGCAGAGATAATACATATGGGAGATAGGATGCCAGTTCCTTCAAAACTGAATTCTGGTTGTTTAGGGATTTGGACAACAACTCTCTTCTTAAAAAAATCTACCTTAGCATGATACGATGCTAACCAATCCATCCCTAAAATGACTTTAAAATCTTTTATGTCTAAAACTATCAAATCGATGAATAGTTTATGACTACTAACATCTATAGGGTAATACTTATATATTAATGTTCCTGTTAATAACTCACCCGAATGAGTAGAAATGTGTATGTTATGATTCAAGGGTTCAGGAATATTAGGAAAAAGGTTAACAAAACGTACAGGCACAAATGAATGGGTAGAACCAGGATCTATTAAAACTTGAAAAGGTTGTGCATAGATAGAAAGTGTACCTGACACTACTGCGTTAGAAGCTTGGGTATCAGAAAGTGCAAAAACTCTACCCTGCCTACCTTGGTCCTTCTTTTCACCTAAAGGTTGTATCGGAACCCTTGCTGGCGTTTGGTAGTATTTTATCTGATGTCCTTTCTGTCCACGTCTAAAATAAGCTCCCGTGTCCTTGTAACAAGGTCATCCTCTATGCATCTTCCACGTCGCTGACATGTCTTGTTATTAATCTATTTGTTATCACTAGTTCCCCTTGTGGCCATCCCCGATCCTCGTCGCGGGCGGGCGTGTGAAGGAAGGATCCTCGGGTCCCACGCATCCCTCTCGGGAGCGCTTTGATCGGCGTCGTTTGAGATTAGGTGTAAAAAATGTAGAGAGATTTAGAGTCGCCAGTCTATTTTACTCAAAACAGATAAAAGAAAAAGGGTAAGCCATCCCGAAGGACGGCATCCAAAGACATACTGGTGCATACGAAACCAAAATGATTCGAGAAGGGTTCGGAGGCTAAGTTACAAAATGGAAAGTTGTTAGGCACCCATTCCGCCCATTCGGTCTCTCATGGATGTTTTCTATTTTCCCTTTTTTATTTTCCCCGTGATACGTGTGCATGTGTATATATATAGTGGAGATAGGAATCCTCGACTTGTATCATGGAAGAGATAAAGCGAGTCATCCGTAGTAAGGTATAAAAATAATATTAGAAAATAAGATTTACGCGATTACCCTTACGTTGATCGTTATAACGGAACGATAACGCATATGGGGTGATACGTCACTGAGAACAAGTATATAGAATATAAGAAAATTGGATTTAGAGAAGATAGAAAATGAGAGAGAAAGTGAGAATAGGACTCGAGTATTGGGTTTTACCCCGAGATGCCTACGTAGCCTATAAAGGCATCAAAGTCCACATAGTTCGCATACAAAACGAGGGGTGGGGTTTATCCCATAAATCCAAATGGGGGGATCTCTTATTTGTGAGTATGTGTGTGTGTAGAAAAAGTGTTTTAGTTGTGAGAACAGTATGAGAATCCCTATTTGGAATTTATGAGCAACCCTCTTTTTCTTATTTTTGGGGTTTATTTATATAAAAATAAGAGATGTGCAATAATACTAAATAAAAAGTATATTAGGATGTGTGATATGAGATAATAAAAGTGCTAAATAATAAACAAGTTATTGCGAATTTAAGAGGATTTGAAGAGAAAGTTGAGAAAGTTGGAACTTCTTCAAGATCTTGAGCTTGATCTTGAATGTTGGAGATCAGCCCTTGCACTTGGATGTTGATGGAGAGTGGATAATTCACCAAGTTTGATGAAAGGTGGAAGTTAGAAAGGGATTTGGATGTTGAAATCGCGTTGTCTTCGAGAGAGATTTTTGGGATTCGCTGAGAGCGATTTTTATCAGATCTGGGCTCTTTCTGCAAATGAGGTGAAGGCCACCTTTTATAGGCCCAGGTCACTGCCGATCGGCATAGACCTGGTCCTGCCTATCGGCACCTGCCGATAAGCAGGGTCTGAAACCTGCCATTTGGCAGTGTGTTTCAGGCCTTTTCGAAAAATTAGTTGCCGAGGGTAAATCGTTGGTCAGAATCACGCACGGGGTAGACCGTTGAAAAGGTAATTCAGAGACCTTTGAAACCCCTTTGGACCACTCCCAGGTTTAGGAGTTGACTTTGGGTCAAATATGGCTCGGAAGCGTTTGTCGATCCATTGGACGGGGAATCGTTCGGACACAAACGGATCGTTCGTCCGCATGGTAAGTCCGAATCATGCACGAAGCGAACCGTTGGAAAGGTTGGGATATTTACTTCGACATTCCAAAGAGTTTGACTCGGTTTGGGGGTTGACTTTGGTCAACCGGGCCCTGGAAGCATTCGGTGACCTCTTAGAGTCAAACGAATCGTTCATCCGCATGGTAAGTCAAAATCGCACACGGAGCAGACCATTGGAAAGGGGTTTCAGTGCCCTTCGAAGATTCATTTAGCCTCGGTTGAGCTGAAGAGTTGACTAAGGTCAAACAGAGCATGGGAGCGCCCGGTGACCTCTGGATCAAGTTTCGAATGCAAACGGATCGTTCGTCCGTATTGTAAGTCGGAATCGCTCACGGGATGGACCATTGGAAAGGGATTTCAGTTCCCTTTGAAGATTTATTTATCTTTGGTCAAGCTGAGGAGTTTGACTTTTTGGTCAAACGGAGCCTGGGAGTGCTCGATGGCTTCTAGGTCAGTACTCGGGGTATGACCTAGGTTTGTAGTAATGAAGGGAGGTACTAGGGACCTAAGGAGAGTTAGGGGTAACAGAATGGGGTGTCTACACCCCCAACATTGGATGTACTCCTAAAATTATTTATATTATTTGGGGTTCTTCCCTATTTGTTCCCCAAACTTCGTCTTACCATCTCTAATTCACTTGTAAACCTCGCCATATCTCTCGGCTATCGTAGCCCTAGCCACAACATCACTATATGATGTCAACTTTAGGATGGAAATTCGATTACAAATAATCAACCTTAACCCACGTTCAAACTTCTTGGCTTTTAAAACATCTGTTACCACAACATGTCGTGCAAAATGGGATAACTCAGTAAACTTTGCCTCGTATTGACTAACCGGCATATTCCCTTACACTAGACTCATGAACGCAGCAGTCATTTCATCTTTCAACGTTTCATGAAAATATTTCTCATAAAAGATCACTAAGAAGCCATTCCAACCTATGTAAATATTCATTTCCTCATGTATTCTCTTAGTCATTCTCCACCAATGCTCGACTTCACCTTCTAACATAAACGTTTCAAATGAGACCCTTTGTTCATTGGTACATTTAAGAACATCTAGCATCTTTTCCATCTACATCACCCAACTTTCTACTTCAATGGGGTTAGGAGTACCTTTAAAAGATGGCGGATTCAACTTCTTAAACTGTTTAATAGTACATTTACTTAGTTCAGGATTCTTTAGTGCTCCATTATTTACCTGATGCTCCACAATCCTTGCTAGACTTTCAATCGCCTTCTATGCACCTTTCAGTCCTTCCATACTTGAACCACTAGTTACCGTAGTTGATCTTGTCTTGGTCATTTTCTATAGTCATCGTCAAAAGTAAGATGTATTATACCATCCCAAGATTGAAAATTAGAAGAACAATTATATATAAACAATTATATAAAATGTAAGACATATGGAAGGTTATCACATAAGACGTATATTTAATCCTATATCCTATGTATGGAAACTTAAAATATATAACGTTAGAAACTTATGTTCAGTATTCTACGGGTTCATAACCTATGCTCTAATACCATCTTTGTCATGACCCCGTCCCAAAATTAGTAGTAGGGAATGAGTGTCTTAACATGCCACCAATGCAACAAATATTATTACTAAATTGTTTCCTTAAATAAATGCAACGAAAATACAATCACATGGTTACGAATCATAAAATACTGAAAGTCTTTCTAGAGGAAACTTCATTTATATTCAAAGTAACAACGAGTTACAACTTAAGACAAAATTTAAACTTATTACAAGAGAGCCAAACAAGCTCCAAATGATAAAACGAACATTTTATTTAAAATAACAAAAAGAGCTCTAAAAGCTAAATATTCAACACAGTCCTTTTTCGTTCCATCCACGAGCCTAAACATTTCCTGAAAAATGGTTATTTATACAACATCAGCTAAAAGCCGAATGAGGTTCATTCTCCGGACATTATAGGGTATTCAAAAAATTTATACCTATTCAATTTAGAACATAAGGCATATACATATATGGACAGGAATATGCAGTAATATATATATAAAGTAACGAATAGTATATACTTCCAGAATAAATAGTGTAGAACAGAACAGATAAATAATTGAGCAATATGTCAATTATTTAATTTTATTTTAATGGCTATGTACGCTCTAATAACCAGACATACAGATAGTGTTACCAAATGTTTCCACCCGGTAACAACACGGACATAAAATCATGATCTCTGGAACAACGCCTTGTTTAGGGCACACCAGCGATAAACCAGCTGGAAGGTACCACCCAAATATTTCCACCCGGTAGTCAAGGCCAATATAGTAAGAGATTTTCCATAGGCCGAATAAATAATTTCATAATTCAAATCAGATGTATGTGTCGAGAGATATACACATATGACAAACGACATAATCATCGGTATCAGATGTATTTTGAGAATAAAGGTATTGTCACAAAATGTATACAGTTTTCACAATATCATATAATCAAAATACATAAGGAATGTCATAGAGTACTCACCTAAAACAAAAGTACAAAGTTACAGATATCGAGTCTTGGATCACTAAGACGAAACTTCTTCTTAAATTTTCCCGCATTTTCTCTCACTATTTTTTGTAAGCTGTTGGAGTAATTTAATGTAATAACTGATCCTAAGGGATCTATTTATAGTTTTTAAAAGATGTTTGGGTGTTGACACGTGTCTAGGTGACCAAGCTTTCATTTTGGTGAGTTGGTGTTGACGTGTCGTATAACAGAGTTGTCTTGCAGTCTTTATTCACCAAACAGCGACACGTGTTTAGGCTTCTTCCAAATGGATGACATGTGTTTTGTCTTTATTTATACGGATGACACGTGTAAGGTGCGGTGGCAAAATACAGCACGAGATGGAAAGTTAATAAGGGTATAAGGTCATTTTACATATAAAGGGTATTTTGATAATTTCACACTTCATATTTTTAATATTTCTTAAAGGTCCCTGAAAATATTTTATTTAGAAAAATGTCCTTTTTATTTTTCATTTTGGTCCCTAAAACTTTCTTAATTAAAACTAAATCCCTAAAGCTTCATAAAAATACATTTTTTACCCCGAAACTTATCATTTAGCTTAGGATGTGCCATAAAACTTCAATTTGACTCGTTTTACAGTTAATTCTTTAAATTTAAAAATGAGTTTTGTCATATTAGGAATCCAAAATATCACATATGTAATAATATAACATTTTCCAGATAACAAGTGAGGCGCAATTATATAAACAAACTATATATGAGCATATGCAAGTGGATTAATTACACACAGAGCTTGTTCCTCCATGCCCACAACTCTCCTATTGTGGTAATTTTTATTCCCATTAGCTCCGTGACATGTCACGGCGCGACCATTATCATCTTCCATTTATAGAACGGTCGTGCGTTTTCTATGATCCTCGTCCCATTTCACTTTCCAAACCATTTTGCCTTCCTATCCAATTAGAGCACCATGCTTATAGGGACCTTGTTGCCCTCACCCATATTCTTAATAAGGCTCGTGATCGGTGCCTCTTCACCTTCACCCTTGCCTTTCTTCTATATACATTCCTACCCACCCATCCTTGGTCCACCAATACTTTGCATCGTGTAAAGCACTTTGACATACAAGTGCATTGACCTTTGATAGGTTGGGTTTAGTCACGGTGTCGCATCACCGAGGCCAATCGTTTGTTATATTTGGCTCACCAACTCTATACAAAAGCCTAAACTATGACTACGCTCTTTTAAGGGAGTAAAGCGGCCATACAAGTTGTTAGAATTATATTGATTTAATACTTCACAATAAAAGTGTAAAAGATAGTGTTAACAAAAATAAAAGATAACTAAGAGAAACGATTATTCTAGGCGAGGGTAAATTAAACTAAGATTAACAAAGCGAATAAAACTATAAGTTGCCCTAGATATCCCTCACCTCGAGTTAATTGGTATAAATGGTTACATGGGTTCACAAATTATTAAGATTGAATCTCGTTTCGTCAATTAATTAAATCAAGAGTTGTCACACCCCTAAATTTGCATAAAAGACTACAATAATTTTGGCGTCAACAAATACCTCAGAAATTACGCACGCAAGGTCGTAAATACGGAGCATACACGATATACCCATCACCATAATAAACGTGTAAATACGTAATAACTAGGACAGCCCAATCGAAATAAACGTGTGAAAATCCATCACCATAGCAAAGCAACCAATCAACCCTAGGTGAGTTCAATCTAACACAACCTAATCTAAATTAGCCACTAAGCATGATGAACAACATAAATTAACAACTAATTAATTAAGGAAATAAATATAGGTTACAAAGCTTAAGAACTAAAATGAAACTTACACTAATGGAGATGGAAGAATAGTAACTTTACAAACCCAAAATGGGGAAGACAAACCTAGGAGAGAGAAGCTCTCAAAACTAACCTAAAAACTAAACTTAAAATGATATATATTTACAAATAAATAAAGTCTTCTATTTATACTAAGTTGGAATAAAAATAAAACAAAAAGAAAAAGAAAAGAAATGAGGAAAAGAAAAAGGGAAAAGAAAAAGAAATAGAAGAAGTGTGCCAAAACTAGAAGACCCAACGACCGCGTGTGGGAACCCTGTCGACCGTTCAAAGGCAAAAACCCATTGTAAAGCGTCTAAGCCAATTTCCCATTCACCGATCGACCGATGGCAGAGGCGCGATCGACCGACTGCTACAGAACTGCCCACTGCTATCTTATCTTTGCCGAGACCTGCTCTCCATGTGTTTTTCTAACCAAAAACCAACACCACCAAATGCACAAGACCATCCACCCATACCCATAACCTGCATATATTTAAAATGGCCAAAGATAAAGATAAAGATCCACATTATTTCAATCAAGCAAAAACTAAGACCACCAACTATGAGAGCCATAACCTAAGCTCCAAATCGTAATGGACCTGCTGTCATAATCAAACTAGCAACAAAATGTCGGACCCACCATGGTTGAAAAAGACCCGTTGTCATCTTATTTATGTCCAAACAAAGACCCGAAGCCCTTGAAATCAAATTGGTCGTGTGTGGCCCAAGACCCGAGCTAGACCTGCTATTAGTCGATTGATGCCCCAATGGTAAAAACTAAGCACCCGAGCCAAGACCCGTGTTTGGTGGAAATTTCCATTACAATTTAAGACCTGCTTTGCTGCAAAAGAGAAAAGGGACATCGACGACATTTATTAAAATGTCAGTATTTAAATTATTTTGGGAATTTCCTTATAATTCCTCTCCAATCAAAGGCCCGTGGATTCTTCGTTCGGACTCAGATTCGCGCACCGTTTAATACCACAAAAAGATTGTTCTAAGAGCGTAGACTTTTGAAAAGACTTTGGGAAAAAATCCCAAAATGTGAAATGACAATAATGCCCCCGAGCAGGCGAATGTCGACAAGACTTTATCGGAATGCACCAAAACTTCACACTAAGCACCGTAGCACATACAAAAGCTCAATAATATCTCAAATAACACGTTAGCATATAAAACAAAGGTTTTTTGGTTATCGAGCATAATTATAGGCATTAAAGTACCCGAGGGGGCTAAAATGCATAAGTGTAGAGGCTAATAAGTGCCATGATTCAAAACGAATCAACCATGTAACCGTTATTCAACAAGACTGACGCTTCAGTCTTGTTTGGGGGTAATTATCATCACCCAATTTTTCTTTCACCCCGCTTTGTCATAGTTTATCTTATTTTTGGGTGCATCCGTTCGGTCTGGATGAAGACATTAAACTTAGCGCTACCGGAAGGCAGCCCGTCGTCTCTCGTTTCAACATATGAGTCTTATCATATTTGGGGGTGGTGTTCCCACCTCCCCCAATAATTTTCACATGCTTTATAGACTTGTACATACTTTTGTGTGGCCTTCATTCTTCAGGTTCTTCCCCTAATTCCATCATGCGGTCAAAATTCATTAGCGGTTGATTATGGTGATATATTTTCTACCTTATTCTCTCAATTTTCTTATATTGTTTTAAACACCAAGGATGATATTATCTTTTGTTTGGGGTGGGAAAATTATCAAAACCGTACCTCTTTTGAAAATTTTGTCAGAAACAAGTCACTTTAACTTTTTTATGTAGTTTAACTTAATTTTTTTATGACATGAATTATCTGTCATCCCTCTTTTAGAAGTCTCGAATTACCCTTTTCATTCCCAGATTACGCTTTTACCATAAAATTAAGTAGTACCTCTTAAGGCGTATTTGCACCTTAAATTCCTAAACTCATAAAATTTGCACTTTCACATTTACAATCAAAAGTTGAAGAGTATTTACATTCTCAAGAGAGCCCTAAAAAGTCACTTGTGGAGACTTAGACCCAAGAGAATTGAGCTATTCATCTTTTTGAGGGTTTTTACGTATCTCCGAAGCACAAGATGACTCACTTTTTTTGGGTACCTCACTTAGTCGTTGCATGATCTCATTATTCTTCATATTTGGCATAACCACTGAAAATGACATCACCTTCGACTCGTAGGAAACATTTGTCTTGTACTCTGTCCCGAGCACCAAACCATTCTTTACTATACAATCACTATTTCTCCATATCACATTACCATTTACTTCACCCATTACCTTCCCATAATTCCTTTATCCTTGAATATTCCCCACACGATCCATATATCATTTCCAATCATTACCATCCGTCATTTTTTGAGAAAATAGTGTTTGAAATTCTAAATGTAAAATGTCTTCATGTTGGTTTAAAAAGAAAAATGCATCGCAATAAAAAAATGTGAAAAAAAGAAAAAATATATAGAAAATTAGAAAAGTAAAAAGGAAAGCATGCAATCATAGTTTTATAAAATGAAGAAATTAGTAATTGTATTCCACTCTTATAAAAAACTCTATCATTATATCATTCATCCTTTTCATTTCATTCCTCATGCCCTGCATAAACCCCATTTTCATCTTTGGTGAGGTGTTCGTGCAAACGAGAAGTCAATATGGTGAATGGCTCGACATTCTCAAAACAGTGGTTAGCCTTCGTTCATGAGATCAAATTCTTTAATGTATCCGTCATTTGTTATAAATGTGTGAGACGTTTGGCCTTATTTACATTTACTCACCTCCTCACACACTAGAGAGATACACTTACCCAAATATCAGAGAGTTCAATTGAGAGAGACATCTAGTGAGATTTGAAGTCAAAGTATTGATTCTATAAAGGCAATTTAGGAATTACTCTCATGATACTTGAGATTATTTCACACTACACATGCTCAGATTTTTAGGAAGGATTACGCCTTTGGTATTAAGTAATTTTATGCCATACACTCATGGTTGAACATTGTAATCCGTGAAGTCTTTATATATGGGTTGTATATCTTTTTATCGTTAAAAAAAGATTACGCTTTCGATAAATCTTTGAATTTTGTGGGTACATTCACTGCAAATTATCACAAGACAAAATTCGTCCTGTAGGGTAACCAATAGGTTTAAAGGCTTATTGTGCATGTTAGGTACACTTTTGGTTTCTTATCTTTATTTCTCTCTATTTTTTCTCAAGGACTATCAATGTTCTGTTTGGGGGTGGTTTGATAAGAACCCAAAAGTGTTTAAATAAAACCCTAAATAGACAGTTTTTAATTGTTAATTCTCGATAAAATCGATCTTATATGCGTACATGTCTTTATTATAGGTCAAATGTCTCTTGCGGAGTTTAAAGCATAAAATCAAGGCAAAATGCGGCACAAATGAGGTTAAATGAGCTAAACCCCAATCCCCGTACCTATTTCCCTGTCCCCCTAACCAAGCCCAGACCTCCCTAATCCGTCCCGAGCCTTATGTGCGTGTTTAGTTTGCACCTTTTAAGTTTTTTAGATTTTTATTTGACTCGTTTATAATTTTTAAAATTTATTTTATATTTTATTTGGAGACATGTATATTTTTAGGATTTATTTGTGCTTATAGTTGTATATATCACTGTTCTAAAAAATCCGCCTAGGTTTAAGGCTTGGGCGAAACACCCCGCCTTAAGATTTTTATGCCTTATTCTTGGTAAAACCCTTAATGTGCACTTTTTTTCTAAAAATAGCATTGCTTTATTGAAACGATATCACCTTTTAAATAATTTTTTTATAAACCAGACCATTATCTCATCCAAAATAATCAAATATTATTTTAATTTGCAAATATTCAAACATATTTTTATGATATGTACAATTTTAGTATTTTAATAGCCTTGTTATGGTTAAAAAAATATTAAAATATATTAAGAAGCCCTAAATGCCTTTTCACGTCTTTTTACGCCTAAGGACCGCCTAGGCTTCTAAAGCTAAAAGCTTGGCATCCACGCCTCGATCACGTCCCGCGTTTTTTAGAACCTTGGTATATATTAGAGTCCGTATCGTGCGTCGTTTATTTTTATATTTTTTTATGTAAATATAACAGGTGTGAGTCTTATTTTTGTTTTTATTTGATTTTTAGTTTATAGTTTATTTTATATTTATTAGGTTAGGTTTCTTAGTATTGTTTTATTTTAAGTCTTTTGTTTTTAAATTAAAATTTTAAATTTTAAATGACTTTATATTTTCTTTAGTTTTATTTTAATTTTTATTTTAGGTTAGATTTTTAATTTTATAGATTTTGTTTTTTTCTATTTTTATTTGTGTCCTTTAATAGTGTATAGGGTAAAAATATAATTTTCTAGTTTTTCTTTAATTTTATTTTATATATTTGTAAATATTTAACTTTTGATAAGGCGCGTTGCTTACAATTTGGCTACCTTTTAGATCATTTCCCTTCTTTTTAATTATACACCTCAAAATGACTCATTGTAATACCCCGTATTTTTAATTCATATTATTTAATTAATAAAATTAGTGAAAATGAATTATGCATGCTTGTCGTGACAGGAGATATCATTATTCACATTTTTTATGTGTTATTTAATTTGGATTTGAAATCGAATATTGTATATATTAATCCATAAATTGATTAATTGATATTTGGACTCGTATGGGTTGATTATTAAATAACTTATTTGTTAGTTACTTGGTTTGGTATATGTTGTATCTAGCTTTTGGGATGCTTAAAAGGTCCGTTTTTTCATTAAATGGTGGATTTGAGGCCTTTTGGACTGGTATAAGGCCTGGTAAAATTTTAAGTGATTTGAAAATGATTTTGGACTCTTTTAGGTGAGGTCCACTTGGGACCCAAGCCTAATTTCATGGACTAGGGGATTTAATGAGTCATTTGGGGATCTCATAAATCACATAACATAATTGGGGAAGTACCTTGAGCCCAGAGAAGAGGAACTTTAAAAGACGAGAATGAATTTGGGGATCTTAGCATGGTTTTCTCCACAAAGTGATTGAGGCAAGTTTATTATCTAGAATTTGATTACGGTTGCTTTTGTGTTAGATTAAATCTATTTGTTCAAATCTAAATATAATCATCTTTTAATCTGATTTGTATGATAAAATAAGTTAATTTTCATAATTAACCTAACCAAGATAGTAATTAGGTTTAAGTTACCTCTTATTTTGATTGATTTCTTCATGAATATGACTTGAAATTATTAGAGAGTGATTATAAAATGTTTTTATTGAAAAGCCCTCTTATTATGAGAATTACTCTATTAAAATCACGAGCTAGTGGGAGAAATTGGTAATCTTAGGGTTCTTAAATGAGAAATTCGGGTTTCCTTGGAATCTTGATATAAACTTATGAATTCGTTGTTTGAATTGGGTTCCAATCGTTTATTTGACGTGGTTTTATTTTTTGATGTTTATTGTGGCTTGGGTGAAGTTTTTTAAGTCATTAATGGAGTTTTAGAGAGAAAAATTAGTTTTGGAGATGATGAAGCCCGTAACAAGGGAGCTTTTCAATTTACTGGAACCATCGATTGATCGATAATGGACCATCGATAGATCGATGCTCCCATTTTGGGCCTAGGTTGGGCTTTTGTTATTTTGGTTGGATTATTGGGTCTGGGTACTTAAGATTATGATGGATTGACCTACAGGTTTCTTATAGTTGTAGAATGGAGATGAATTCTAATGAATTGAGATGTTGAAAATTGGTGTTTGGGTTACTTTAATATTTGTGAATTTGGTTAGTTTGAAAGGGTAAATTTAGAATAAAACATTTATTTTTCAAACCCAAGAATAATATGGGTTGTTATTAAGGATTTTAGAAGTTTAGTGGATCGAGATTATTAATCGGTCTTAATAGAGTCATTAGGATAGACTACTGGGGCATAAATCCTTTAGGAGGGATTATGATGGTGTTAAAAACCCTCTAATGGGTAGTTATTATGATTCCATAGTGTTGTATACTTTAGGTGTGGGGTAATACCTACATATAAAACCCTAGGAGATTTTGTTAGGACTATACGAGATTAAATATAGTTGTCATGCGTATTTTTAGGTTATGGTAGGGTGAGACCATACCTAGAGTTGAGAACCCTGGGTGTTGGTCTAGTATAATAGGGGATGAATATAAGGTTAGGACGTGTTTTACTTTTTTATGTTAGTGATTCTATCATAACCCGGTAGCGTTAGGGTCGGTCTGTGTATATGGTTTACCTTAACCCGTTAGTGAGGATTGTGCATGTATTTACTTGACGCCATTAGTGAGGGTTGCATTTGCTTGCGTGTTAATTTTCAATGCATACCATGTGTGAGTGCTCATGGGTTATGTATTAGGAGGGATTACATGATGGGGAATGTGTGGCGTCGACCGTGTGGTACCTCAGTAATAGAGACAGGCTTGCCATGGTCATTTTTACCCCGAGTCCTACGCCTTTTTACCCATGTCCCGAGGGGGTTCATGGGGATATTTTATCATGCAGTCTTGGGTATGGAAGGTTATACGAATAATGGGTTGCCATAGTTATATATCCCTTGGATGTGATGATGTCATAGGTTTGGGTGGATTACGACTATTCCTAGTGAGAAGGAGTGAACCCCAAAGGTGTTAAGGATAAGCATTCAATATTTGGGGCTTGAGTGAGAGCCTATTTACATACGCGTCGAGGATTGTACTTATGTAGAGATTATACTTTGATATTGTCTTACTTGTTTCATACTCTTGAGATGCTTAGTGTAACGATTATCATGAATCCATCCATTCTTATATTCGAATTATATAGAATAATATTTAATTATGGGTTCACTTAGGTTTGGGTCTGTAAATGCGTGTGATATTTAGGATTATTTGGGTTACAACAGTAAAGAGAGTTGTACCGATTTATGTGTTATACTAGAGATGTATATGATTTATTGTAGGGATGCATACTTACATGGTTATGACTCCATATGCTTGTGTCATATATACTATATATGTGTATTATTTTGTGGCGTGAGATAGCCTGGAACAGATAGACTTGAGATATACATTTAAACCTGTAAGTGGCACATTGGTTACTTGGTGACACGTACCGCAGGTTCGAGACTACCATAAATCATATATTTTAAAATGAAAGATATTATCTAAATGGTGAGAAATAAAAGATTAAAGGATTAAGAGCTAAACTTTAATCATATGGGCTACATATGGGTTCAAGATTATAACCACGAGTTATTTTTTATCGTTGGGTTAGGTAACTAATAACTTAAAATCCACTAAGAGACAAGAGGAATGTGTGTAGAGATATTGCAGCTCAAATTAATTTATAATCTTATTATTTATAAACTTTTTAATTTACATTGTTATTATATTTGTGTTTTCACAAGTATTATATCGTTGTTCCTGCCACTGACCGAGTTGATAGTTAGAGGAACACCTCTAATGGCATCCTATCCTTCGTTCCTAGGATGTAGTAGTTAAGCAATTTCTCTCATTCACTCCTTGTATTACTTTACGTTTTTAGCAGGATTTTGTAAATATGATATAATGTATTTTAGAATCATTTTATTATATTGGCAGTGAATGGTATCAAAGATGGATTTATTTTATTTAAGAATTTCACTATCTCATTTTGTTACTTGTTCAGTTTTAGTTATTTCATTATGTTGAGGATGTTACCAAATGTTTTTTATTCCCGTAATTTTTGTATTAGACCTCATCAATCTATTTATGAATTTTATGAGGTGTCACAATTGGTATCAGAGCACTTCAGGTTCTAGTATCCTTGGGATCTTGAGTGCGTTTGTCACTTTTCCACCTTGAATTCTTTTAGTACTATAGAACCTTACTGTTTAGTTTGTATTTTTTATAACGACAACAGCTTAGGGGGTTTTACACCATTATTTCTCTAAGAACAACTCGGATAGACCAAGTGTATCGGTAGGGTTTCTTATTTGAATTTTGCTTGCGAGACGTCACACGCATGAGGTCGACTTCAGTTGGGAGTTAGGAACTTTTGGGTATGAGACCTTTAGATATTTCTTAACATTTGGTTTGAAGGTAGATGTTTTCACACACATCCTTAACTGCATGAGGTCATTTAGAGTTATGTAGAGAGAAAAATTGTAATGTTACTACAGGGTGTATAATCTGCCAGCATATCAATTTGCCAGAATTTTGACGTTACTTTAAACGCATGCCATTATAATTGTACTTAGAGTTAGATTGCGTGCCATAGATGTCTCAAAGTTTCTAAGCCCTACCTTTTCAATGAGCTTTGAATCAGGTCATTTGGAGTTCTGTATTTTACTACAGGATGTTTAATCTGCCAGAAAATTTACGACCCGATTCGGTTGCTTAGAAAATGGCAATTTTGTTAGTTTAGGTGTAAAACTTGAAATAAATTATTCGAACCATAATTTGAGTAGTTTGGGATTATCTATCGATCTATTGAACATGATTTTCGAAGAATTTTGGGGTCTAGTTATTGGATAAATTTCGAGGAGTTCTAAATAAAATTTATAATCCTTAAAGGTCAAAGAGATTTTAATGGAGTGATTTAAATTTATTTTATTGCCTAGGTATGAGTGGGTAATTAAATTCAAATTATAAATTATAAGGGAGATAATTGACGATAAAGTTTAAATATTGAATTGATGAGTTAAATTTGGGAATAAACGAACGAGGTGGTTGAGGTGAGTGATTCGTATCAAATATTGCATATTTTTTCCCGTTATCTTTATGCATTCTAGTGCTTTTACGGTCCTTAATGCCTATATTTATGCTCATTAACCAGACAACCTTGGATTTGGATATATACATGTTTTGCAGGGGTTAATTGTGTTTTTGTACGTATTGGAACGCTAAAAGTGAGGATCCGTTGCATTTCGGAGAAGTTTCGTCGTCCGACGCTACTTCTAGGTTATTTTAGTCAATTCACATTTCTTATCCGGCTCATGGAAATTCCACGGATGCGTAGTTCGTTGAGTTAGCATCGCGTGGCCACAAATGGTGCGTCATTTGGGGTTCGGACGAAGAAGTTATGCCCTTTTTCGTTATTGAACTTTTCTCCCATGTGATGAACCAGGATTGCTGAGAAACAGAGTACCGGTCGATCGCGTCCCTGACTGGTTGATCGCGATTTGTTATTTTGTCATGGGAAGGAGACAGTGGGATTTTACCGAAGGGATCGATCGATCGCGCCCCTACGACCGGTCGACCGATTATGCCAGATATTTTGAGATCTTTCCTTTTTCTTTTCTTTTTCCTTTATTTCTTTTGTAACTTACTATATAAACCAATTTTGGTTTCTATTTCAAAGAGATTCATATATTAGGTTTTAGAAGATAGTTTACGTTAGGGTTTGGAGATTGAGAGCTCATTTTTCTTCCTCTCTTGGTTTGACACCCATTTGGGTTGTAAGTGTGCACTATTCATTTTCCCTACCAATTAATATAGTGTGTATTTCCTTATTTCCTTGCTTTTTAATTAGATTTACATGCTTTGTTAATTAGTTTACATGCTTTGATTACTTGCTTTCTAGTGTAAACTTTATCGCGTTTATTTACACACTTTCATTTACCGCGTTTTTACGATGCTTTATAGGTAAGTTAAATTAGGTTGTGCTTGAATCGAACTCACTCGAGTTGACGCGTTGCTTGGCTTTGGTGATGGCGTTTACGGGTTTATTTCGGGTACGTTGTCCTAATTATTGTGCCTAGGAGATTTGACGGGGCATATCATGTATGTCCCGTGATTACGACCTTGCATGCGCAATTTTCGGGATATTTGTTGACACCAAAATCTTATTAGAATTTTTATGCGGATTTAGGGGCGTGACAACCCTTGGTTCAATTAACTATCGAAACGAGATGCATTCTAAATAACTCGTCGACCTATGAATCCATTTTATATAAATTAACTCAGGTGAGGGATATTCGGCGCAACCTATAGTTTTACTCGCTTTGTTAATCTAGTTTCAATACACTCGCCTAGATTAATCTTTCCCCTTTATGCATCTTTTCCTTTTTAGTTTGTAATTCACCTTTTACACTTTTATTTCGGAGTATTAAATGAATTAAATTCTAGCAACTCGTCTCAGCGGATATTTTCGATATCCGGACTTGGCCGTTATACTCACCCGTTGAGTGTAGTCATAAGTTTAGGTTTTTGTATAGTTAAGGTGAGCCGAATTCAAAACGACCTACGCGTAGGAGACTCTCGCGCCGCGACAAAACCCTGCCTATTAGTATTTGATACGAATCACACCCCTAACATAAACATTGCTAGTTCCTAGTAATGAAACAAACAAAACCAGTCCACAGAAAGCGGTACAAGACGTATATATGCATCGAAATATAAATGCCACTTTCGTAAGGAGCACGATTGCATTTAGCATATGCAATAAGCCGTTAAACCCCTAGGTTACCCTAGTGGACGAGTGTCGTCTCGTTAGGGTTTTCAGGGATGGTACCCACAAACATCACATGGTTTCCTCAAAATATGCCCAAACCAACATGCGACAAGCCCAACAACGGCGAACAAGATTTTATACGCATTATTAGCAAAGTGAATGAATTCAAACAAAAGTTCAAATAATTAACATTATAGAATGCACCTCATAGAACTGAAACCTTAAAATATGGGAGGAGGAGCGAGCACATGCAAAGTGTGATTTGGCGAAAAACTTATATAAACCGGATAAACGTTAAAGCAAGCATATATTCAATCCTCATGGGCATTACGCTCATCAAGTGCATTCACTCAAAACAGGGAGGTAGCACACAGAACATGCGGGCATAAAGAGTAAATGTAAATGGAAACTAGGTCGCACACATGTCACAAATGAAGAACGCTATATATAAAATGAAAAATGTAATCTCAATGAAAGGATACCGCACACTAAAAGAGGCGAAATGCATTTTCACAGATTATCAAAACTATTTTAACTTTTGAATTACATCAACATAATATCACATAGGACTTGTATAAGGTTATAATGTAGGTTGGCTAGGGTATGAAATGAAAGGAATGTATGTACGGATTTAAAGTGTTCGGGATGAAAACTCGGGATAAATGGGAAGATGCGGGCAATATCAAAATTGGAAAACAAGTTCCAAAAAGGCATTGAATATATCATCGGGGAGAGTAATCAAAGCTTATTCGAACTATATACAACATATACAACTTTCTTTTTCTTTTTCCTTTTCTTTTCTTCTTTTTCTCATTTTTTTTTGTTTTCTTTTGCTTTTTGCTTTTTGCTTTTTGCTTTTTGCTTTTTGCTTTCTCTTTTTCTTCACTTTTTTCACTACTTTCTTTTCTTTACTTATCAATCTCTCATAAGCCTAAATTGCAACCGACATCACAACAACATCATTCAATCCCAAGTAACATTCCAAACAAATGTATGGAAGGTGTATGTATGGGCTAAAAATCCAATTTGGAGTTGGTTATGGGAATGGGGTTATGAAACGAAAGGCTAATTTAGGCTAAAAGGGGTTAACGAGGGTAAACATATAAGGGTGAGGTCAAGGTCATATGGGTGATATACAAAGATGGTCTATGATCATTTCACAAAGTTTACGCAATTCTCGAATCAAAATAATATATGAAAATCATGCTCAAGTAACGCATTTCAAGTATGAACTCAATTAATGAACGGTCAAATGAAATAATAGTGAGATTACCGACGAATTCCACGTTTTCAATGAGAAAAGAATAGTGTATACACTAACAAACGACGAAAGGTACAAAGCTTACTCGGTGTAAGGATATACAATGCAACAAAAGATTACCGAGTTATAAAAATTTTAAACCAAATCAATAGAACAATAAAAGTGCATGTGCTCATGGGATTAAAGTTTAATTCATGAAGTTATTCATAATATCAATAAGTGAGACTAAAGTCTAATAACTTCTAAAATCGAGAACATGCATCATTGGGTTGTCTATTGGATCGGGCAATTATTGAAATTTATCGTCGAAAACAAAGGCAAAATGCCCAAAAAAGGAGAAAAAAGAAAGAAAATATTTTTGAAATTTTCAATTTTTCTAAGAAAAGCATACTAAGTAACTAACATGTGAGCAAAACATGGACTAAATAATGAAATGGATAGAATATCCCACACCCCCTAACTTAAAACCTGACATTGTCCTCAATGTAAATTAAGAACCAAGTTAAAGAGAGGAAAATAGCGATATTACCCAAAAGTGGAGCGATCCCCATAAGAACAAGTCCAAAGAATCTACAAAATAAGTTAGTACCGAGCATAGCAAAAATAAATAACAAAAAGTTAACTAATTACACTAAACTAAATTAAAAAGGAAAGAAAAAAATAAAAAGAAAGAAAGCTAACTATATACAACCTACTATTTAGGCTTCACACTAACTGTACACTAGAAGTCTAAATAGCTGAGGGTCCGCCGTGAAAATGATTTGCCTTTGGAGGATAACCGGTGTACCCTCACATACAAGCGTGCCTTCCAAAAAATATGTATTTCGTTTGAAAAACGGAAGGCATGTGTAAGGCGAAAGAAATGAACCATCGTCAGTTAAAATTTTTGGACGCTGGGGTATTTCGATTGAATGGGTGACGAAAACATGTGGGGACCGAGAAAAGCCGAATATCCTCCCAAGGATTTTAAAATTGGAATGGGAGGCGGCGCACACTAAGGCAAATATGCGATCATGGAAGGCGACTCGAGCAAGTACTCCTCATCGGTGAAAAGGTTTAAAACATTAAAGTTTGAAACCAAATCACCGGGTACTTGTGACGGTGTGATAATAGAGAATGAAAATGGGGATGAAAGAAAATCAAACTCATGAGATGAATTATCATCGCATGAAGATTGAATTTCGAATGAAATAATATCATTATCAATGAAATGTTCTTCTTTGGGGGACAAAGAAGAAATCATTTCATTGCAAATAGATATTATGTCATTTTCATCCTCACTTTCAATATCTATTATGCAATGGGCAAAGTCAAGAATGGTTTGTTCCAAAGTAGGCACAAGTACCTCATTTGGTTCAAAACATTCCTCGACTTCAAAAGTCTCAAAAGCAAAATCATCGTCGGACTCAAATAATAAATCCAATTCATGTTCCCAACAATGATTTTCTTCCCGATAACGGTTTTCAATTTTCTCATTTTCATACATACGCAAACCCTCACCGAATGTCATAGGTCGAGGTGCGGATGCATGAAAATGGGAACTTTGAAAATTACTATCGGACTTAAACGAAAACTCATTATTATAGGAATTTTGAAAACTATTCGAATTCATTTCAAAATTCCTATTATAAGGAGGTAAAGACCCAAAATCATTGTCATCATCATCAAAATTCCAATAACCTAGATTTTGACTTTCGTTATACTCGCCCAAAGTCATATTTGAATTTTTTATACTTTGGGATTCTAAGTATTCACCGAAAGTCATAGGTTTGTGAGAATTTTGAGAATTACAACAATGATTACCAAAAGAATTAGAATAAGACATGCTTACCCCAAAAATGGCTCGAAGTGGTGAATTTCACAAAGTAGGCGCGCGCAGGAAAAATTCGAGCTTTTCTAAGTGCTCAAATGTGGAAGTCCTGCAAAATTTTAGCAAATAATACAAATAGAAAGAAAATACTATGAAATACTAAATCAAATAAAGTCTAAAACAAACTCATCCCCGGCAATGGCGCCATTTGATAGGCAGGGTTTTGCTGGGGCGCGAGAGTCACGTACACGCAGGTCGTTTTGAATTCAGCTCACCTGAACTATACAAAAACTTAAACTTATGACTACACTCAACCGGTGAGTATAGCGGCCAAGTCCGGGTATCGAAAATATCCACTGAGACGAGTTGCTAGAATTTAATTGATTTAATACTTCGAAATAAAAGTGTAAAAGGTGAATTACAAACTAAAAAGGAAAAGATGCATAAAAGGAAAAGATTAATCTAGGCGAGTGTATTAAAACTAGATTAACAAAGTGAGTAAAACTATAGGTTGCGCCGAATATCCCTCACCCGGGTTAATTTGTATTAAATGGATACATTGATCGACGAGTTATTTAGAATGCGTCTCGTTTCGACAGTTAATTGAACCAAGGCTTGTCATGCCCCTAAATCCGCATAAAAAGCCTAATAAGATTTTGGCGTCAACAAATATCCCGAAAATTACGCACGCAAGGTCGTAATCACGGGACATACATGATATGCCCCGTCAAATCTCCTAGGCACAATAACTAGGTAAACGCACCCGAAATGAACCCGTAAACGCCATCACCAAAGCCAAGCAATGCATTAACTCGAGTGAGTTCAATTCAAGCACAACTTAATTTAAATTACCTAGAAAAGATCATAAAAACGCGGTAAATGAATGCGTGTAAAAAATGCGATAAAGTTTACACTAGAAAGCACGTAATCAAAGCATGTAAACTAATTAACAAAGCATGTAAATCTAATTAGAAAGCAAGGAAATAAGGAAAATACACATTATATTAATTGGTAGGGAAGATGAATAGTGCACACTTACAACCCAAATGGGTGTCAAACAAAGAGAGGAAGAAGAATGAGCTCTCAACCTCCATAATATATGAATCTCTTTGAAATAAAAACCAAAATTGGTTTATATAGTAAGTTACAAAAGAAATAAAGGAAAAAGAAAGAGAAAGGAAAGATCTCAAAATATCTGGCATAACCGGTCAACCGGTCCTTTAGGCAAAGGCCCACTGTCTCCTTCCCATGACAAAATAGCAAACCGCGATCGATCGGTCCTGGGGATACGGTCAAACGGTACTCTGTTTCTCAGCAATCCTTGTTCATCACATGCGAGAAAAGTTCAATAACGGAAAAGGGCATAACTTCTTCGTCCGAACCCCAAACGACGCACCGTTTGTGGCCACGTGATACTAACTCAACGAACTACGCATCCGTGGAATTTCCATGAGCCGAATAAGAAATGTGAATTGACTAAAATTCCCTAGAAGTAGCGTCCGGTGATGGAACTTCTCTGAAATACAATGGATCCTCACTTTTAGCATTCCAATACCTACAAAAATACAATTAACCCCTACAAAACATGTATATATCCAAATCCAAGGTTGTATGGTTAATGAGAATAAATATAGGCATTGAGGACCGTAAAAGCGGTAGAATGCATAAAGATAACGGGCGAAAATATGCAATACTTGATACGAATCAGTGAGTTCGGGTGTTTTATCGGAGTGATGTTACATGGTGAACTTGAATGATTATACGATGGGCTGGTTGGCTAAGTATGGGCATTTTAATAGGGTGAAGCTATTTTATTTTAATTAAAGGATGAGAATTTAATTAATTAATAGACGTGAGATATACTTAGGATTTGTAGGCTAGTGCTTTGAGCGATAGGCACGGGTTAGTTTGTGATTTAATTTATATATATGGGTATAGAGATGGTGTATATATGAATGTGAATAGTATATGTGCATATGATATTTATATGAAACATACCTATCCTATTTGTTATGCTATCAGGAAGGTTGTACGTCGTGGGAGGTCACTTTAGCGAATCCCAGCATAAGTAGTACTGTTCGCCAGGTTCATAGGTGTTATGCACGCCCATGTGATGTAGGGTTGGAGTACTGTGGAATAATATGGTGTGGTTATAACCATGGACTTAAAGCCATAACTGCCTCCAATGTTCATTTGTGATTTTTGGGTCCGATGGTGAGATTCTGACCCAGTTGTCCAAAATGTGGTGGACATTCCTGGAGCACGATAACATGCTAGTGAGCTCGCTTTCAAAATGTGGAGGACATTCGGAAATGCGGTTGCATATATTATGAGTGATATATATGTATACAGTGTCTTGGTGTGACATGTCTTATAAACGTATATAATAGTGTGGTAAGGTATATACAGGCTTAATACGTTAATGATGAAAGTGTATAAATAATTGGCGTAAAGTTATAATATCATTAATGAATTAATAAGTATAACACCCCATGTTTTTATTAATTAATTGAATTAATTAATTGGAATATTCGAGAAAATTAATTTTTTGAATTTCATGATTTTCATTAAATAAATATGTTGGTTATGATTTTAGAAGAATAAAACTTCAAGGGTAATTGAAATCGAATTTAAAATGAAGTTTTTATTGAGTTTTTAATTATTTTGCCTATAGGCATTTCGTGGGGGAATTGCCGCCAGACCTGCTCGATCGATCGATCGACCCTAGGAGTTGATCGATTGACATCCCAATTTTTGGCGCAAATTAACTTCTTATTTGTAGAGTTTGAGTTGGGTTAGGACTCATAATTAGTATATAAGTCTTATAATCCGTAGGGAGACTTATCATATTCACTTTTTCTCAAGTTTTTCACCAGAGAACTCTTCCAAAAGTTTTTCCTCTCCACCATAATCATCAACCTCCAACATAATCAAGTTTTTGTCACAAGTTTTGGAAGGTTAAATTGAGGTTTAATCAAGTTTGTTCAAGAACATTTCTTTGTTAATTTTCCGAGAGGAATCCAAACCGTGCTACCAGTTTTCTTCAACTTAATCTCAGGCATGAATGCTCTATTCATTTCCTTTAGTATTATGCGTTTTAACTGTCGCCTAAACACTTAATTACATGTTTTCTTAAAAACAATTAGTAACTTAATTAGAGAAAGTGTACACTAACTATGTGGCTGTTTTTATAAAATCTTTTAATTGGAATAATATTCATAACCCTTTGGGTACGTAGGATTGATGAGTGGATTTTGGATTTTATTAGTGTAGGTTGCATGTAGAAAAACCTTGATTTTGAATTAAATGAATTTGGGGACGTATGACTCGTGTAAATTATGTAGACATAATGAAATTGAAAATATGATGTATTAATGATGAAGTCTCAGTGTATTTGATTTAAAATAATTAAATGGGATTAATTGGGTGTTTATAACGATGAGATAATTAAATTAAGATTTAATTTAATTGGAGTATCATGCGTAGTTTTGTACGATGATTATATTGCTTGTTTGTGTGAATTATTGGTATTATTATTGTGCCCTTTTGTGACGACGGAACGTTGGATATTTTTGCTCTTCCTATAGTTTAGGATGCCCTCTAGGTTTGGGACTAGTGGGTAGGCCTTTAGATGATTTACGCCTTTTAGGTATGGGACTAGTGAGGGTAGATTATCTCGATTTTATCATTTTTTGGGAGGTGGGATGATTTTCGATATTTTATCGTCATTGTGCTAGTCTAGGCATGAGACTAGGTAGAGTTTTAAGTTAGAAATTTATCCTATGCATAGGGTAGCACGTATTGATAACTTGGGGACCCTTAGGTATGGAACCAAGGGGTGTTTGAGGATTTCACATCAAATAAAAGTGTGGGGTGATTTAAAATTATAAATTTGAAAAATGAGAACTAATGCCAAGATAAAAAACGGGTATTAAAATTTGTGGCGACATAATATGTCAGGGCCGACAGTTTAAATGGGTCAGAGGACGATTTATGTCGTGTCGTGTATGAAATCTTGCCATGTGTCGGGGGCGACAGTTTAAATGGGTCAGAGTACGATTGACAAGGGGATGTTTGGTGGATTACCACCCGGGGCGGGAGGACCGCCATAATAAAAGTGAGAACAATAATAAAATTGGGTTAATTAAATAAAATTAACTTCGTGGGGCTTGAGAATTTAAAATCATATTGGTGTGTTCTTCTGAAATGGGGATCTCTCGGGTAGTTGGTGATTTATATTTATCGCGTTTAATTATCTCGTTTAATTTAAAATATTCTATTGTGATATTTATAGCATATAATGCTATTGTCTGGGTTCACGGACCCTATTTAAGGGGAGTAGTGCATATTCATGCTCGGGGCTCTGACCTCGTGCGTTGATTAATATTTTCAGGTTTTAGTGCTAGAGTTATTGTAGGATTTTTGGAGATTATCTTGGAGGCTCAACCGGAGTATTTTAGTTGAGTTTAGTAGTGTAGATAAGTTTTCCATTCCTTCGCATTTGTATTGGGACTCAGTTTATGGATTTGGTGAGCCACTCGGTTCCACAGTTATACGGTTTTACTCAGATATTTATAATGGGATTTTATTCAGTTTATATTATTGGAGATTGAATTTATTCGAGTTTTAATATGAAATGGAGCTTTTATCGCTTAGTTGGATGGTTTATCTTTTGGGATTGATTGTCATTTATCTTGTGGATTAATTTTATATGTCTCATATCTGTATCATGCTAAGAATAGTATTCTATTTACTCACGCCGGCTTAGTTTCGGTGGCGACCGACGCGAGAATTGAGCGGGGTGTGACAATAAGCTAATGAGAGACTGAGTTTTGCCATAAGACTAGTTAGGGATGGTAATGTAACTAGGTGGGTTAAGATGTAGGCGCTAGATGTGTAGAATAAATGGGAGGCGAGGTGTAATCCCATGATAGTGCGACACCAGCTTAAATATGGAAATTTTAACTACATATTTGTTTACTGCATCTTAATTACTTGCTAAATGTTTTGGTCTCTTAGTCATTTCAAATCTATATTCAAAACTTTTAGGTGTCCAGCCACATGGACACTAAGGATAACTGTTCTTTCTAGGTACACGTACCTGCATGTGATGTGGAAGCTTGCAGGATCTCTGAGTAGTCGATTTCATTCTTGATATTCTAGATTAGGCTCTCTATTCTAGTACTGTTGGGCATGTTGCCCCTTTTATTCATACTTTTATTTTCAGACATTTTATTTGGTTGGATTTATTGTAATGGATTCTTACACGATGGTTTATTCGAGAACCTTAACTGTTTATCTCAGTTTTAGACTTTATTTGGTATTTTATTTATATTGTCACTATATATGGATTTATTATGTATTGGTTAATCTTGTTAAATATTAATGAAAGTTAAAATTTGGCACTGCTTGTTAAAGTAATTGCGTGGTTAGTAATTAATTATCTTTCGACGGTGATGCTAAGAATGAGACATATGAGACTAACGTTTTGTTTTAGTAGAGGGTTAGCCACCCTTATTTTAATAGGAGGGGTGTCACAGTTATGTTTCCTTTTTTCTCTATTGTTGGTTATTCTTCTGTTTAATTTTAATTTTAGTATATAAACAAATTTGTGCTTATAGTTATTTTCAATGAGTAACTATCCAACATCTTTTACTTTCCTTTCCTTTATTTTATTATATCCCTTCTATTAGGACACTAGTTGGCTACTGGGTTCATATTTAATATATTTAATGATGAAAAGGGTTAATGTATCTTAAATAATACAAAGTAGTGTTTGATAAGGGATGTATGTATTATTGTATCTTAAATAATAATAACTCATAAGGATATTATCCGAATCCGGGAAATCCGAGAGGATATGGATAATGATAATTACTATCCGAGTGGATATGGATACGGATACAGATATTGAATTTCTAAATGGAAACGGATATGGATACTATGGTTTTCGATCCGTATCCACCCTTTTTACACCCCTAGTCACGAGTATGTGTAGTATTTAATGTAAGTCGGCCATTATGATGATTGAGGGACCATTTTAACTATATATAGTGACGTGTCTTGTGTGGAGAATATCAAGGTATGTACGGGCTAACAATTTGGGCTGACGAGCTATAGTGACGTACACAGATTTGGTGTGATGAGACGTTAGGTACACCATGAGTATGTACATGGACAATAGAAAGGCAAACTGAACAATAATGGTCTTGCATCGATAATATGATTAATATTGAGAAATATAATTGAATTGAGTAAGATAATAAAAAGATATTTAATTAACGTTGAAATAGACATAATCATAATTGAGTAGTGATATAGTTTATTTTATGTGGGTAGTTACTGTAGTCTTACACCACCTGCATCGTTATTATATTGATTCATTAATTAAAATATTCTATTGTGACATTTATCTCTTACAATACTTATAACTAAATTCATGGATCTTATTTGGGAGGAGTAAACGGTATTCTTGCAGTGGGCCCTGGCCCATTATAATTGACTAACCTTACAAGATAGGTTGCTGGGTATCTGGATAGTTTTAGAGTTTAGCGGGCTTGAAGTTGGATATTTATTTTATTATATTAGTTCAGTTTATTTTCTCTTCGTTTCATTTAGGTGATATCTATTTTTGATTTAGTCTGTCATTCGATTCAATAGTTGTTTTATGTTTTTTAGTTAGAAAGATTTTGTAGTTGACTTTATTTCATTTGAGTTTTATGATTATTGGAGTTTAAATTTATAATTGGAGTTTTAACACAGTGATGGATCTTATTGTGGTAAATGATTTTATTATTGTTGTATCATCTTAATTTACATCTTGTGGAAAAAGTTTTAAATTGTCTTACGCTAAGAATGGTATTTTAATTTTAATGACTTATATATTTTGGTATCGGGGACTAATCAAATTCAATAACAAAATATATGGGTTGTTGTAGTTGGTTGGTTTGTTGGAGCAAGTATATGCCATAAAAGTTCATTTACACTATTATAATAATTCTGTAATCACTCAAAGTTATGGGAGTGTCTTATGAAGTTTCATCTCTTAATTGTATGGAGCATGTGATTATTCTTCTGGTTCATTATAATGATTAAGAGATATTTTCATGCATGGTTAAATTGAATGGAGTTCATTGGGTCTTGATGATGAGGTGCTCGAGTTAAACTTATACTGTTGATCTTCCAATGAAGTGAGTGAGCTTTATATTGATGAATATTCATGAATATTGTTCTTATATATTTGATTGTGAATATCTAGGAATGAACTCAAGGATTGTTTATGGTTCGTGATCGAGATTTGGCTTTATCCTAGATTTGACTTGCTTTGGTAGAAGTTCATTGAAACTTGAAAATATGTTTATTAAAAGATGCACTAACTGAGTTGACTGGTTGAGATGTCATTCAATGTGAGCTTTTGTTTGACTGTATTGGTTCATGAACTTAACTTGCTTGGATGGTGATCTTTTAAGTATATTATTTCTTTGATATGAAGTTCATAGACCTTGGTTTAGTGAGCTGCTTTCTGAGTCGCTTTACTTGCTTTGTATTTGATTTATTTGTTATGAACATGTACAATGTTTTTGATATCTTTTTAAGTTCTTTTAGTTGATCTCTTGTTGGCATATGTGGATATACTCTTAATCGTGAATCATCAATGTTGATGTTTTTATTAGTTCTTCATTGTAATTGATCTTTCAATGATACGTGTAAAGATGCTCTTGACTTTTGCTATGGTGCATATTTGCTTCTTCTCATGCCATGATTGATATTTGGTTATTACTTGCTTGATCACGTATATCCTCTTTGGGTGATGACTCTCATGTGGTTCTGGTTGCTTGATTGATACGATCCCAGAGACATGTCTCATCATGTATCGAATGTATGTTTTTATCTCAAGAACATTAGAGAGAAGATAGTGAATATATTAATTGGGTTATTGTCATAAAAAATCTTAAAACTAGGACTTTAAGTATTAGTTGTTATGCTTTTAGGACAATCAATATTTTTTTTTTGTAAGAATAATTCCTATTTTTTAATTTTTCTTAATACTCATGTAACAAGGTTTGTAGAATTGGTCCCATTTTTTAGGTTGTAAGGACTAAAAGTGAAATCAAAATATTGTTTGTGCTACATGTGAAATGAAAAAGTTGAGGAGTCCTACAAACATAAAGCCCCTATATTTTATTAATCAAATTGACCATAATTCTTTTTAGGGATCTTAAGTATTTAGTTCTATTTATAATGATTTATTTGTCACCACTCCCATGTTTTTATTTTTTTAGTTGTTGGTTCTATATGGGACAAGTGTCATTCTCTACAAAAAGAATGATGGGTAGTTATAGGGAAGTTATAGGCGATTTTGGGTGGTTATGAGACCTTTTACAATTTTAAAAACACATGGGAGTGGAGCCTAAATACATCTTTATAGATGGGACTAAAGCCAAAAAACCTATTCTTTTTAATGGATGCTAGATAAAATATGTTTTTTTAATGAGATTTGTTGGAACGAAAAAATAAAACGTAAAAATCCCTTGAAAAAAATAGCTTTTGCGTATAAGTCTTATATGGACATTTTCTCATTAAATAAGCCCCCCTGACTTTTCAACCTTTAAATAAATCATATTCCTTATTTTTAAAATTTTTATTTGACATAAATATCCTTTATAACCAACTCAACTATAATTGGTGCGAGAAAAAATATCCAGACGGTTACAACTTTTTTTTGGGCATATACCAAATAATTCCTCGAACATATTTTAATACACGTTTAGTCAAAGACTTTTTATTTCGTTTCAAAAAGTCGCTCGCCACATAAAACACTAAAAAAGAGCTTTGGTGAGGGTCGTTAAAGCTCCAATAGTGGGGGAGAGGGGTGGGGGGTGGAGTGGGAATGCCACTAGCGTGGGCGTTTAAAAAATAAGAGAATATTGGTTAAATGGGTGTTTGAGGGACTTTTTGGAACAAAGTAAAAAAAAAGGCTTGGACTAAATGTATATTAAAAAATCTTTGAGGGACTTTTTGGTAATTAATATTTTTTTTTTCATTTTTCAAACATTAAAATGTTATTACTTTTGATTGAGATGTTCGTTTTTCACAAAATTGATATGCTTGAAACTAGTAATGACAAAATTGGGCCCAAACTTTAAATATTTGTTGCTTGATGTAGTAAATATTTATTGCTTGATGTAGAATAAACGACTATGCACTTTTGTCGTTGAAAAAAATATTTGAGAGACTTTTTGGTAATTGATTTTTTTCCCATTTTCAAACTTTAAAGTGTTATTAATTTTGATAGAGATATTCATTTTTCACAAAATTGATATACTTGAAACTAGTAAAAATGCATTCCCCCCCGTGATAGTTAGCTAACATGTATTCTGTCAGCGCTGCACTTATTTTTGAGGTTCCACGCAAGTCACATCATAATAGCTAACCAACCCGTTTAACTGTAAGCCCTACACTTATTATGCCGCCACACACCCGCACGTCGAAATAGCCAGCCAACCCGTATAACTGTCAGTTCTGCACTTATTAACGACGCCAATTCATTTTAACACCCGTCTATTATCTTAGGCATTAATCCTCAATTTTTTACTTTCTCATCATCTCAATTTCTCTTTAGTTTCCCTTATCCCAATCCTATTTTAGAGCATAAACCTCAAACCTACCCCTAGTCCCATACCTAGAGGTCTCCAAACTACAACCGCGTCCTACCCTATTTCGTAGGATGATATTATATAATTAATTGCTCCCTAGTCTCACTCTTAAGCTAATTAAATCAACAGAACGACACCAAAATTAGCCCAACCCCGGAATATCCTATTTGTAAAAATATACACTGACTAATTCCATACCTAGAAAGTGTTAACCTCAACTAAGGTCTACTTAATAGTTCCATACCTAGTAAGTATTTCTAAAATCTAGGTGAGAGCATAATACCCCAAATCCCGTCGTCCGCGATGATAAAAATAAATTATGCAATAATTCACACATCCCAATTTACTAATAATCACACAAATTTCACATATGGTCACAATTAATTTTTAATTTAATTCGTTCAAGTCGTCGACATAATTAACTCACTTTATTTTATTTAACAATTACGATTTTCAATCAACATCATTACACCAAAATGGTCAAATTATCACCTTTCAGCCGGCCACCCTTGTCACGGTCATTGACCATGACAACAAACACACATTTTGTGTCACGATCATTGACCGTGTTAAACAATTATCAGGTCAAGGACCTTGACACGACTGTGACAATGTCTTCAGTAAAAAAAGCCCTAGGCTTTTTTTTCCACCGTTTTTTGGTTTTTCCCTCTCTCTCTCTCTCTCTCTCTCTCTAAGCGATTTCAGCTCTCTCTCTCTCTCTCTCTCTCTCTCTCTCTCTCTAAGGTATGTTTTTTTCCTCTCTTTCTCTATCATTTCTATATGTGTGTGTATGCGTGTATATATATGTGTGTATATGTATATGTATATATGTGTGTATGTGTGTGGTGGGGGAGGGGGGCAGGGGGTGGGGTGGACTGTGTGTGTATGTGTGTGTGTGTGCAGGTGTGGTGGGGGTGGGGTGAGGGGAGGGGGTAGGGGGTGGGGTGGGGTGTGTGTGTGTGTGTGCAGGTGTGTGCGTGTGTGTGTGGCGGGGGGAGGGGCAGGGGGTGGGGTGGTGGGGGTGGGGGTGGTGGGTGGGGGTGGGTGTGTGTGTGTGTGGTGGGGCAATCTTAACAATTGTATAACTATAATTGTAATTTTAATTGTATAGTTTTAGATGAAAGTAAATTAATAATTAGTGCCCATTTCATATGAAATTAGGATTGCCCCTCATTGTAAATTAGTAAATTAATAATTGTATACTTTAATTGTTAGTTTAATTGATGAAATGAATTAATTGAGTAGATGAATTAGAAGGAGTACGGGATACACATTTGTTGTTGACATTGCTGTTGGATTATTTTGTTTAGTAAATGTTGGGTTTGTTAGTTTTAAAAGTGGCATGACCACTGGATTATTGTCCATATGGAGGTGGGATTTTTTAACTTTTTTTGAAAATTACTTTGTATATCGAACAATATATATATATATATATAGTATGATAATTAAATGAAACATACTTGAAATTAAATATAGTGCGCATAGATACTAGCCTTCTAGTTCTTATGCGTACGCATTCAATAGTCCTTAGACCCGTTCGAGAGTCATTACCCCTGTAATGAGATCTCTCGAATTGTCCCGTTTGTACAGTTTGAGACTGTATAATTTATGTATAATATTCTTAGTGGCTTAAAGTTCTTACTTTTGAAGGAAGTTCTGCAGTCGTATCTTAATGTTCTCTGGGTACATACTAGATTGACAAGTGTGACTGTTATTTCAATTGATTAATTGAAATAACACTCACACTTGTCAATCTACGTCGTGTACTTGGAGAAGTACTACGGGGATATGCTATCGAATTTTTTTCAAATCGTAACAATGTGTATGAGCTGTTAAGTATATTACAGAAAATATGGTCTTGAATGGGATATGACCACTCACCCTTTAGAGAAAATAGAGGAAATATAAATTTCTATTATAAATTGAATTTGAATATAAATAAGACATGATTAAATGAAACATACTATAAATCTAAGTTTTGTTTACCTTTAATAGGTGATTAGTTGTGGTAGCTGTGATGGGATATCCGAAATACAAAAAGTGGATGGGTGAGACAAATAAAATGGGGGATGTGTTTCGCAGATGTGCTAACGAATTTGTGAAATATGCAAAGAGATGTCATAATGATGAAGAGTTTTCGTGTCCGTGTGCTAGGTGTAAGAATGGTAAGGTGTTTGAGTGGAAAACAGTTGAACTACATTTATTAAGATCGAGTATGCAAGATAGTTATCGATTTTAGAGTTTTCACAGTGAATTGAAAGTTCCTTTTGTCCCCGACCAACTTTCACAACAACCTTCAACAAGTAGAATAGATGTATAAGGGGACGACATAGATCATAATATGTTAGAGGATTTAGTTGATGATGCGTACGGAGTTTATAAAGCTGAGGAGAATGAGGTTACTGATGATATAGAAGATTCAAGTGCTCGTGAAGATAACACGATAAAACTTGACGATGACTACCAAAGTTTAAAATTTTAAGGCGACCCAACCGTTATACTCTGGCTGTGAGAAAGATCAAACAACTTTACATGCCATGGTTGGTTTGCACAGTTTGAAAACGCAGTACGGTTTGTCTGGCAATAGCATGACGGAAATTCTAAAATGGGTGAAGGGCTTATTACCCAAGGTGAATACACTTCCAAATAGCTATCCTGTTATGAAGAACAGTTTGAAAGGTTTGGGAATGAAGTATAAATCGATTCATGCTTGTGTGTATGACTGCATACTATACCGAAAGGAGTATGAAAATCTCTATCGTTATCCGGTATGCGATGAACCTAAATATGTCCAATCTACTAGTAAGGGAGGCACAAGCTCAAAAGTGCCTAAAAAAGTATTGAAATATTTTCCCGTTGGGCTTAGATTAAAGCAATTTTTCACAGTACCATGGATTGCAGAGGCAATGACTTGGCATACTAGGGCAGAAGTAGGGGGTAATATCATGCGTCATCCTATTGATTCTACTGCCTGGAGGAGGATGAATTTTGAGTATACCGATTTTGCTCGAGAACAACGTAACATTCGTTTGGCTATATCAACAGATGGTTTCAATCCATTTGGAAATCTAAGCATCAATCATAGTGTATGGCCAGTGATCCTAGCCCCACTCAACCTCCCTTCTTCACAGTGTATGAGACCTAAATTTACGATGATGGCTTTGTTGATACCTGGGCCAAAGGCACCAAGTGATGCATCGACGTCTACCTGGCTCATTTGGTAGAAGAATTAAATGAGTTGTGGGAAGAGGGTGTGCAATCATTTGACTCTTTTAGAAAAGAAGAGTTTATGCTTAAAGCTATGTTGATGTGGGTAATTCATGATTTTCCAGCTTATGGGACATTATCCGATTGTGTAGTACATGGTTATTTGGGGTGTCCTATTTGTGGAGAGGAGACTGAATCTCTTCGTCTATCCTCTAGCTTAAAAAATGTATACCATTGCCACATGAGGTTTTTACCCCCAGCTCATAGTTTCAGATCTGAAAAAGGTTCCAATTTTTTATTGGGCGGGGTTAAACATAAGCTACCGCCGAGACAACTTTCGGGTTCAGAAATTGAAAGTAAATCTTCTGAATGTGGTCCTAATATGCCAGGTAAGAATCCCAAATTTAAGAACATCAAGCATAAGAAGACCCCAACTGGGAATGAAACTGAGACAAGAAAGGCATGGTCTCGGAGGTCAATTTTATTTGACTTGCCTTATTGGAAGAATAACCCGATGCGCCATGTATTGGATGTGATGCATGCAGAGAAGAACTTCGCTGGACATATTGTGGGCACTTGCCTTGGGGGGAGTCATTCGAAGGATATTTAAAATGCACGAAAAGACCTTAAATCGTTAAAACTTAAGCCACAACTATGGTTGAAAGAAGATAGTAGGGGAAGGGCAATAATTCCCCCTAGTGCGTTTACTTTGACGAGTGGGGAAAGAAAGGTGTTTATAGACACAATATATAATTTGAAGGGCCCATCTACTTTTTTGTCCAACTTGTAAAGGATTGTGAATTATGCTACTCATGATTTACATAAGTGTAAGTCCCACGATTGGCATGTGATCATGCAATAGGTTCCTCTATTGTTTAAGCACTGTTTCTCCAAGCACAAGGATTTACGTAGGGCTATTATGCAAATTAGTATTACCTTATCCCTCTTGTGTGAGAAGGTAGTCAATCGAGAACACATAGTGGCCGCAAAATTGGCGGTGACCGAAGCGATTTGTGTATTGGAGAAGTACTTTCCCCCAGCATTCTTTGACATAAGTGTTCACTTGTTGGTACACCTATGTGACGAGGCACTTCTTTGTGGTCCAGTTAGATATCGGTGGATGTATCCGTTTAAAAGATTGATGAAAGTTTTTAAATATTACGTCAAGAATACGCGATACATTGTAGGATTAATTGCAGAGGAATACATCACCGTGGAGTCATCAATATATACTTGAGAATATATGCTTGGCTCGACCAGCGTTGATGACACTGATGAGCTCGTCGATGATGGTGGTCATGTGATGGGAAAACGAGTGAAATTAACGAGTTTGCAACATGAACAAATAGCTCATTATCTATTTGACACACATGAAGATGTCGAAGAATGGAAAAAGTAAGTTTCGATTATTATAATGTTTAACATTATTTTAGATTATTTTATACATGATTAATTTTGTAATATGCAAAAAATATGAAGCCTGCGAGAACAATAAAAGATGAAAAATAATGGTACAATCAGACAACGATTTAGGTTGTGGTTGACATAAGAGGTAATTATAATGAAAATAGTCGTTATATAACGTTACATTACACTCAAATTTTACCACTAATATAATTAATTTATCTATATTCTCAGCTCCTAAAGATGGGTGATGCGACATCAACGCTTGCTCGTCTAGCCACTGGACCCTTGTTCGTGGCATAAGAGTACAAAAAGTATCAATTGAACGGTTACATTTTCGGCGCTAAAGTGTACGAGGAAAGTACAAATGTACAGAACTCGGGAATTTCATACAAGGCTCTTACTTTCTTTCGAGCGAGTGCAAAAGATAATAACCTCGTTGAAGCTGAAATGACTTACTATGGTGTAATCCAAAATATATTTGAATTGGATTATATAAGCTTCAAAGAGGTTATATTTTACTGTGACCGGGTAAGAATTGAGAATAAAAATGCTTGTAAAGTTGATCCTGTCACCAATTTGATCATGGTTGACTTGTCCAAGTTGAAGAGAAACGACCACGTGAGCGATGAGCCGTTTGCTTGTGCATTTCAAAAGGTTAGGCAAGTGTTCTACTCGGAGTATATCAACAACGAGCCGCGATCAATTGTCCAACACGCGCCAAAGTGTCTAAATAGTAGTGTGGATGACTTGGCTGCTCCTACCGAATATCAATCCATTTTTTATGATAACCCGAATTTGAAATAATTTTTCAATTTAGAATAAATATTCCAATTTGTACTGAAACATCCATTTTTAATGCTTTTAATTGATTTGCACTTTATCATTTTCACTCTTGTGTGGTGTGCGTGTGTGGAGATGAGATTAATGCATAAATATTCCAACTACATCTAAGTTTTGTTTATACTAATCCATGAATATACTCTTCTTACCTTTAATAGGTGATTAGTACATAGTTATTTGGGGTGTCCTATTTGTGGAGAGGAGACTGAATCTCTTTGTCTATCCGAACACTAAGAAATGCCATAATCCTATGGAGTGATACTCTGCAAATTCCTCCCAACCGTTGTGTAGCCAAACATCACCAGTTGAAGTTATCAATTCCACTTTCCATACCCCACCACTTGGAACCTCTAGCAAAACATGGGAAAATATGGAAGGTGGAATTAACAACTTCAACTGGTGATTTTTGACTACACAACGGTTGGAAGGAATTTGCAGAGCATAACTCCATAGGATTACGGCATTTCTTAGTGTTCAGATATGAAGGGAATTATATTTGACACGATTGCCCGGGGTACATTAGTTGGAAGGAGGTGCCATATGAGCTCAAGTTAGTTGTTTGGGTGGCACTACAGGTAATGTATTTATATTTATATTTATATGAATATTTCAATTTCAATTTCGATTTCGATTTCGATTTCGATTTCGATTTATATTTATATTTATCTATATTTGTGGGGCGGATACTAATTTTACTTTATTTTATTTCAGGGGACAGGGAGTGGCCCTGGGGGTAGGCCACATAGGCTCGATACTTATGTGGCTCTTCGGACGAGAAGGGAAGGATAAGGAGGTGTCCCCGAGCGTCACGGTACAAAATCTCTTTTCCGGCTAAATAATTTGTAGATTTGAGATAATTGATGGTGATGTTTATTCTTAAATAGTTTATATTTTGAATGTATATTTGCATTATCTCTAGTTTATTAGGATATATGATGTTTGAACAGGTATAACGTTGCTATAATAGCTACAAATATATTGCTAGGCAGGGGCAGTGGCCATACTGCCCAACAGATTTTTTTTTTCAATCCTGTCCATAATTGTCACGGTCAGGGACCGTGACACGACCATGACAATTCTAACGAACTTGTCACGGTCAATGATCGTGGC
Organism: Sambucus nigra; assembly: GCA_949130495.1. Taxonomy (NCBI): domain Eukaryota; kingdom Viridiplantae; phylum Streptophyta; class Magnoliopsida; order Dipsacales; family Adoxaceae; genus Sambucus; species Sambucus nigra. Next base: position 41,055,627 of record OX422220.1, read on the forward strand.
ACGTCCGTGACAAAAAAAGTTGTCTTGCCCCGAATTGTCACGGTCATTGACCTTGACAAGTTGAACTTATCAAGGTCAATGACCATGACAATTAGGCATATTTGGTGTAGTGCATGCGAGCTTATAACACACCTAATAATATTTACTTTTATCAACCCTACAAAATTCTATGTGATTGCCCAAGTCTCGTATATATAACATACAATTTATATGGTTTCTACATGCAAACCTACACTCATATACCCAAAATCCAAACTCTACCCTAAGCATACAAGGGTTACACGTATTAAATCAGATTAAGATATTTAAGGAAAACAATCCCAAATTAGTTTTCACTTTTTCTAATTAGGTTGCTAATTTATTTTAAGAAAACACATGAATTAAGGTTTAGGGGACATTTAAAACGCATAATACTAAAGAGAGAGAATAGAAGAATTCATGCTTGCTGAAAAGTCGTTTAAGAAATCTGATTAGATGGTTGTAATCCTCGCGAAAAATTAAGAAAGATTTCTTCTTTGACGATTTTGAGAAAACGTCGATTTACCCTTCAAATCTTTAGTTGAAACTTGATAAATTTAGGGCTAGGGTTTGTAGGTAGAAAAAAATGAAAATTATAGGGTACTACTGCTCTTTGAGTTGGTGAAAATATGTTTAAAAAGTCCCAACCCCAAGTTAATTTAAGTGGAGAGAGATTAGAGTTTAAGTGGCATTAGAATTCTATTAAAATAAAACACTGTTGCTGCCAACCTAGACGAACTGGTTCGGTCTACCCCCGAACCGGCTCCTCATTTTATATAAAAAATGTAATACTTAGAATTTAACTCCGATTTCAATTTCGATTAAAACTCTATTTGTCCTAAATAAAGTCCAACATTTTAAATTACTAAAAATATTCAAATCCAAAAATTTTATTTTTTCGATTTAAAACCTACGGGGTGTTACAATTTTCTCATTATATAAATCCCCTTCACTTTTCAACCTTTAAATTAGTCATATTCCGTATTTTTTGAGTTTTTATTTGACATAAATATCCTTTATAATCAACTCACTATAATTGGTGCGAGAAAAAAACATTCAGACGATTACAACCTTTTTTTCGGGCATGTACCAAATAGTCTCTCGAATATATTTTAATACACGTTTAGTCCAAGGGTTTTTATTTCGTTTCGAAAAGTCCCTCACCACATAAAAATACAAAAAAAGAGCTTTGATAAGGGTAGTGGGGGGGGGGGGGGATGGGATGGGATGGGGGGGGGGGGGCGGAGGTGGAACGGGAATGCCACTAGCACGGACATTTAAAAATAAGAGAATATTGATTAAATGGGTGTTTGAGAGACTTTTTGGAATAAAATAAAAAGGTTTTGACTAAATGTGTATTAAAAAAATTTTGAGGGACTTTTCAATAATTGATCTTTGTTTTTTCCATTTTTCAAACTTTAAAAAGTTATTACTTTTGATTGAGATATTCGTTTTTCATAAAATTGATATACTTGAAACTAGTAATGACAAAATTGGCCCCAAATAATAAAGGAACCCATATTAATCCAATCATTTACATATGAACCCATTTTTTAAAATTACGAGTCAAATATGAGACCCATATTTAAAAACTATGAGTCAATCATGAGACCTATATTTGAAAGCTATGAATCAAATATGAAATCCATTTTAAAAAACTACGAACCAATTATCAATTTTATCTTTAAAAGTTACGAGTAAAATATGATTTTTTTTTACATATACTTCAAATGTTAATACTTGGATAGAAAAATGGGTTGACGCAATCTACATTTAGCTCTCCCTAATTAGGTTCAATTCATAATTTTGTCACTACTATTTAAAACATGCACAATTAAATCTATCATATAAAATCCATCGTGACTACAAAAATTTGGAAAAAATATAAAAAAATACTAAATTTAAATTAAATATGGGGCATTCACAATTAGATCCTATTAGACTTTTTTTTAGACATTTTAGTCCCACCATGTTTTCCCCTTACATATAAGTCCTACTCCTAATTTTTTGAATTTTTTTTTCACAATTTTACCCTTTTAAAACCAACCATTCGTAACTTCCCTGAGGAAGTTACATAAGTGGTTGAACTTTTTTTTGAGTCTTCAAATGATCATAACTTTTGATTCATAAATCCGTTTTTCGCAAAATTATTATTTTTGAAATCTGCTCAACGAGATCTATCAAACAAGATCCATGGAGGTTATAAAATTCCAAAGAATAAAATTTATATAAATAGTAAACTTTACTGTATGTAGTAGAATATGAAATACTTTTATATATGTGATATTTTCACAAACAGACAGTAACATTTACTGTGGTAATATTACATAGTATGTATATATATATATATATATATATATATATATATATATATCCGGTGGATCCAAACTCTTTTTTTTTTCTTTCAAAATTACCTTATATTTAAAGGTTCGCGCTAGCGGTATCCAATCCTTACCACCATTGTTGGAGCTTCAACGATCTTCGTCAGAGCTCCGATTTGGGGTGGGTAAGGGTGGCATGGGGTGCCGCTGGCACGGACCTTTGAAAACAAGATACTTTTGAATAAATGGGTTTTGGATCCACCGGAGTATCATGGGGTGCCGCTGGCGCGGACCTTTGAAAATAAGATTGGATAAATGGGATCGGGATCCTCTGGACTGCCGATTTGGGGTGAGTAGGGGTGGCATTAGGTGCCGGTGGCACACAACTTTAAAAATAGGAGCATATTGTATATATATATATATATATATATATATACACATATATATATACATATATATATATATACATATATATATATATAATGTGATAACACAGTAAATGCTATTGTTTGTAAAAATGTCATAGGATTAAGAGAATATTAGATAAATGGAGTTTGGATCCACCGGAGCTCCGATTTGGGGTTAGTAGGGGTGACATTGAGTTAGGTTTATATCTTTAACATTTTTACAAATGCTAACATTTACTGTGTTATAACACAGTATATATATACGGTGAATCCAAACATCTTTTTTCTGATATTGTCTTATTTTTAACAGCCCGCGCTAGCGGTATCTAATCCCGACCACCACCAACCCCAATTGTCGGAGCTCCAACAACCTTCATCAGAGTTCTGATTTGGGGTGACACGGAGTGCCGCTGGCGCGAACCTTAGAAAATAAGAGAATATTGGATAAATGGGTTTCGGATCCACCGGCGCTCCAGTTTGAGGTGAGTAGGGGTAGCATTGTGTTAGGTTTATATCTGTAATATTTTCACAAATAATAAATGTTACTGTTTGTGAAAATGTTACATCGGCATCCGATGCCACCTCAAATCCGAGCTCTGATGAAGCTTGTTGGAGCGCCGACAGAGGGAGTGGGTGGTGTTGGGGATTAGATGACGCTGGCGCCGACCGTTAAAAACAAGATAATATCAGAAAAAAGAAGTTTGGATATATATATATATATATATATACTGTGTTATATGAACACAGTAAATGTTAATGTTTGTGAAAATGTTATAGATATAAACCTAACCCAATGCCACCCCTACTCACCCCAAATCAGAGCTCCAGTAGATCCAAACTCCATTTATCTAATATTCTCTTAATTTCAGAGGTCCGCGCCAGCGGCACCCTATGCCACTACTACCCACCTAAATCATAGCTCTGATGAAAGTCGTTGAAGCTTCGACAATGGGGGTGAGTAGTGGTGGGGATTGAATGTCGCTAGTGTAAACTTTTAAAAATATGCTAATTTAAAAAAAAAAAAGAGGTTTGGATCTACCGTGTGTGTGTATATATATATATATATATATTGTGTAATATTAACTCAGTAAATATTTTTGTTTGTGAAAATGTTATATATATAAAACTATTTCATAAATATATTAACACAGTAAGTGTTATTGTTTGTGAAAATGTCACAGATATAAACTATTTCATTTTCTGTTGTATACAATAAAGTTTAATATCTATGACATTTTTACAAACAATAGCATTTACTGTGTTATCACATTATATATATATCCAATATGCTCATATTTTTAAAGCTCTGCGCCACCGGCACCTAATGTCACCGTACTCATCCCAAACCGGTGCTCAAGAGGATCCATATCCCATTTATCCAATCTTATTTTCAACGATTCGCGCCAGCGGTACCCCATGACACTCCGGTAGATCCAAAATTCATTTATTCAAAAGTCTCTTATTTTCAAACGCCCGCTCCAGCGGCACCACATGCCACCCTTACCCACCCCAAATCGGAGCTCTGACGAAGGTCGTTGAAGCTCCAACAATGGTGGTAAGGATTGGATGCCGCTAGCGCGAACCTTTAAATATAAGATAATTTAAAAAAAAGAGGGTTTGGATCCACCGTATATATATATATATATATATATATATATATATATATATATATATATATATATATATATATATATATACATATACTGTATAATATTACCAAAGTAAATGTTACTGTCTGTTTGTGAAAATGTCACATATATAAAACTATTTCATATTCTAGTGCATACAGTAAAGTTGACTGTTTGTGTAAATTTTTTTCTTTGAAATTTTATAGCCTTCATGGATCTTGTTTGATAGTTCTCGTCGAGCAGATTTCAAAATTAGTAATTTTGCGAAAAACGAATTTGTGAATCAAAAGTTTTTTTTTTTTGTTTACACCAGGGTATCCACTAGCGACTTAGTGACTAATCCCTTCGCTGATTTGTAGGCACCTCGATGGGTGGGACTGCTGGCCCAGGGATTTAAGGCTGCTCCATGCCCAAGGCGGGGATCGAACCCTCGACCATTGGTTAAGGGAGGAAGAACTCCTTCCGCTCTACCACACCCCCTGGGTTGTGAATCAAAAGTTATGATCATTTAAAAAAAAAAAAAAAAAGTCCAACCACTTATGAAGGAAGTTACGGATGATTAGTTATTAAAGGGTAAAATTGTGAAAAAATTCCCTAAAAATTTGGAATTGGACCTATAGAATTGTTGAAAAGTCAATAGAACTTATATGAATGTTGACTCGACAAGTATGACTTAAATATAATAGATTTTGTATTTTTAGGATTTAAAATAATATTGATTATGGATATAGGACAACAAATATTTCGTTTTCATTTTTAGTCCCTATTTTAAATTAAAGGGACACGTGGCATGCTGTGATTGATTGACGTTTTATGAATATGGGTCCGCGCCAGCGATTTTATTTAAAAATAGAGACTAATACTATAAATAAAATATTTATTGTCCTATTTTCAAAATACATATTACAATAGATCATAAATTTATAAAGCGTAAATATAATTATCTCATTAAATATTAATTACTAAAATATTGAGAATCTTTTCATCAAATAACCGCGTTGAAAAACAACCTTTATTTTTGACATGTAATGATGTAACGAGATGCCTTTTCCTTTGGTTTCCACGTTTCCCAAGCGCGGCGCACCCCACGCCGTCTGCAGAAGCCACTTTTAGCCGCTTAACAAAACATTATATAATCATAAACTACCGAAATCACCTTTAAAAGTGAAAATAAAAGTAACCCCTTGGATTCTTGTTCCCAAACACACCACCTCTTCGACCAATACTAACACATTACTAAAAACCAACATCAATCGAAATCGGTCCATCCTCGTTAAAATCTGAAATTAATTATTGTAGCGTCACCATTTATCTCTCTTGGTTTCCAAAAAAACAACATCATCAGTTTTGTTCTTCCTTTCATTTTCTCTGTTTTGGCCGCCTCCTATTTCTCTTTCTAAAAATCATAAAGGCCAGGGTTTCTACATATAAAGGTATTATTATTATTATTATTATCACACATGTTGTTATCAATTCGTCTCTAATTTCATTTTCATCTCGTAACCAAATTATAATCCTTCGTAATCGTTTTTATGCTTTAATCGGTTGTTTATTTTATGTAACATCCGTCAATTGAAATGAAATTTGTGTGTGTGTGTGTGTGTGTGTGTTGCTTTGAAGTATGGTGTAAGTGAAAATTAACGTAGACAAGTTTAGGTTTTATGTTTTGTTTGAAGTTAAGATTGTTTATGTTGGAATTGATTAGTGATAGTGGTAAATTAGGTTTTTATGGATTATTATTATTTTTTGTGGTTGTAGAATTGGAATCATATTTTTAGTCCTGTTACTGATTCTGTATTTTTTTTTTTTTTGCTTTAATCGGTTGTTTATTGTATATAACATCGGTGAATTGGAGCACTGGTTCGTTGAAGATAAAATATGTGATTTGTTATCCTTTTTTTTTTGTTCTTCAAGGCGAGGTGTAAGTGAAAAATTAACCCAAGTCCTGTTACTGATTCCATATTTATATTACAATTTTATTTCAGTTTATTTTCTTCTAATCAAGGTTCTAAAAGGCGCGAGACGTGGTCAAGGCGTGGAGGCCAAGCCTCAAGCTTTAGGAGTCTGGGTGCGGCTAGGGAAGCCTAAGCGTAAAAAGGCGTTTCCCCCTTTTTAATATTTTTTAATTATACTAAGGCTAGTAAAATAATAAAATAATACATATCTTGACATTTGAAAATATATCCGTAAATTTGGTAACCCTTTTTCCCAAATGTATAATATATTTCAATATAATATATTTCAAATATAATATAATATCATATAATATAATCAAATATAATATAACATAAGTTAGTAAACAATATATTTCAAATATAACAGAAGAAGAAAGAAGAAGACAAAAACTTAAGCAGAACAAAAAAAAAAGTAAGCAAAAACATCATCCCTCTCTCACAGAATAAGAAAGAAAAAACATAAGTAGAGCGAAAAAAATTATAACAGTATAAGAAAAAAAAAACATTAGCAGAAATATCATGAAGTAGAATAAAAAAAATTATACGCAGAACATCGTGAAGTACTATACCAATTTGGTTAGGGGTTTTGTTGTCTTTTTGAAGCCTTTTTTGATAGAAATAAAACTTGGAAAAAAATAAACTTAAAAAAAAAAACTTTAAATAAAAGGCGCGCGCCTTTTCACGCCTTTCCGTGCCTAGGTGCGCGTGGACCGTTGGCCGCGCCTTACACGCGCGTTCACCACGCTTTTTGTCACGCCTATGCCTTATGCGGGGCGTTTCTAAAACGCCTCACGCCTAGGCGCGCCTTTTAGAACCCTGCTTCTAATCTATTTTTATTGAGCAAAACTATACATACCCTCATTTTGTACCCTTTTTCATACCCTCAAATAAGACAAGCCAAGAAGTGATTCTACTTTATTCCCCGGCGGGACCCATAACAAGGTACAATCACTTAATGCAGAGGGTATGGAAAAGGGTACAAAAAAATGGTACACATAGTTTTATTGATTTTTATTTTTATATTTGTGGAGTATATTACGAGGCTAATGAGTGTGGTATTTAGTAAATGATATTTTTTGCTTTAATCGGTTGTTTATATTGTATGTTGCATCGGTGGATTGGAACTAGGCCTGCCAATGGGTAGGATTTAGACCCGGATCCGGTCCGAACCCAAGATTTATAATAGGGTCTGAGCATATTTTTTTGGAACCGAGACCCGAACACCCGAAAACCCGAATACCCGTTTATCACACGAGTATACAAAATCCGAACGTGAAGACCCGACCCGCTTTGTATATTATTATTTTTTGAACATATATTGTGCGGACCAGTCCGCATTTTAAGAGTGTGGACTGTATATGTGTCACCTGGCGCCGTGAGTCTAGAAATTATCGGCTAAATTATAGGCACTTTCTCTCTCTTTTCTGGACTCCCCGCCAGGTGACACATGTCCGGTTCGCACTTTTAAAATGCGGACTGATCCGCACAAGAGCAGTACTATATATATATATATCTTTATCAATATAACATGTAAGTATTATATATAAGAAATATATTTATGTATATAATAAATCTAAGTAATATATGCTTTATTTATACCAATCATATACTATAATACATTACAAAATATTTTAATCTAAGATTAAAAAATTAAGACGGGGGGATAAAATAAAAATAAAATAAATGTATATATCTGGCTAGACCGGACCCGATCCGATATGGAACCAGATCTGAATCTAATATTGTATATACTCCGACTCAGATTCGAATCCGATTAAGTGATTACTAAATGGATCTGGATCTCTCTAGATCCGGTCCGAATTCGACCCGTTGATAGGCTTAATTGGAACACATGAAGTAATATTTGGTTTGTGGAAGATGAAATATGTGATTTTTTTTTTTGCCTTGATGCACAGTGTAAGTGAAAAATAACGTGGAAAACTGTAGGTTTTCTCGTATGATTGTTTATGTTGGGAATTGGTTAGCGTTAGTGGAAAAATAGTTTTTTAATGGAAATCTTTTCGAAAAACTGTCTGTGGTTGTAGAGAAGGAATCAATACTTTTAGTTAGAATGAGTTTCAACAGTTCGAAATTGGCAAACCGAAGTTTGATCCAAATAGATAATGTGAAACCAAAGTCATAGTCATGCCTTGCTTTTTGAGACATCTAAAATTAATAGACTACTTTCTTTTTTTGACATAATCAACTAACCAAATTTCAAAGAATAAGTCTTGATCTTAGCCATTGATTGCCTATATTCTTAAAAATCGTCATTTTAAATGACTATTAATTTGGGACAAAGGTAAGTGTAGGTGTTAAAATCCTACAATGAATATTTCCAAGCAACTAAAACTAAACAATGTAACAAATCACACAACCCAAGCATATACTTGGTTCGGTAATGGCCTACGCCCACGGAGTGTTTCTCTCTTTCTTATTACTTGGTTCACAACAAGAATTACGTGCTCCTTTTTCAAGAGGTAAGGGTTACGTTTATAGTCGACGTGAGGAGGTTGCGTTGTGTAGGTCTCTAGGAGTCCGTGATGCAATGGCGATGAGATAGAACTGATCTTCTCCGAGATTCTAGTAGATCGGACTCTCCTTGTTTATCTTGAGCTGCAAACCTTCTTTATCTGAAGCTGGACAAGTGTCACTCGGTTTGAATTATTCGGCTCGTTCGGGTAATTCCCTCACAATTTCCCCAAAGCTTTGTGGCCTGAACGGGGCAGAGAGGTTTTATCACTGAGGAGGAAGAACTTGGTCGGCTGAGTTGATTGATCTCAGAGCGAGATGGCAAAACTTTATCAACACTTCTCAATATTTTTAAACGAAAATTTGCCCCGTTCTGCCTGTAGGGCCTGGAAGGGTGTGCTCGTAATTTTCTAGATTAGTTGGGGGTACGTTGCCAATGGTTGGGTCGTGTTTTAAATGACGAGACGCCTTGGAATTTGAACCAGACTGCCTCAAAGGTTTTCTACCGTCATTTTGTTCCATCACTTCGACTATTCAAGGCACCCAGTTTCGACAACTTTCTCTCACTTGCTAGAGTATACTAACACCACGTCCAGCTTTACAGTTAGGACTGTGGATTCTATTTCTGAGATACCAGTTCCTTTAACTGGCGAGGGGTCTTCAAGTGCGTCTACCTCGTCCTCTTTTGAACACGTGAATATAAATGCCATCACTGCTGTTGAAGAAGACATGCCTCCGAGGAAGAGAAATCTCACCTTGGTGGATGATTCCGACCTCCACAGCTCCCTAAAGGCAAATAATTCCAAGAGGAAGGAGGTTGGTCCCTCCGGGCTTGTCACTCTTGTGGATTCTCCTGATAAGGAGAAGGCAAAGAAGAAGGATAAAGTCCCTCCCTCTACTTCTATCACTATTCCCACTAAGAAGGTGAATGTCCCCAAGAAGGGTCATCAAATCATATCGGTGGCCTAGTCTTGTGACTTCTAGTCTGATTACTCCCATGTTTTGATCGCTGTGTTGACTCGTATTTGTCTTGTTTTTGTAGTTCGTGGCAGACTTTGTTGCCATGTTGATAGGGGCCCAAACAAGTCAAGACCAATGACAACCTGAGAAAGGCCCTGAATAAATCCCACGAGTCTTTAGTTGTTGCCAAGAAGGCATACGATGACGAGAAGAAATCCATCGACTTGGATATGTCCAAGTTGAAGTCAGAGCTCGATAAACAGAAGAAGGCTGCCGAGGATCATCATTGGGTCTTGGCAGTGGCCAAAGATGAGGCTTATGACCAGGGGTATGTGGATTCTTATACTGAGGTCAAGAAGCAACTGACTTTCATTTGGAAGTCGAACTTCAAAAGCGGCTGAGGTTGCATTAAGACCGATTTATCCCCTGAATTCGAGCTTTTTTGGAGAGCATGATCTAGGTTCTCCACCAAAACAATAGGAAAAAGACAAGGCCTCAGGTAGCGACCAAGCAAAGGGTGTGGAAGATCAAGAAATTGTGGACGCCGATCAATGTAAGGCCCCGAAACCCAAGAGCAGGTGAAGGAAAAGGAGGGTCAAACTAGTTAGAATTAGCTTAGGTCCATAATTCCTTGTATTTTTATGCTTTTGAATGTTTGTAAGGGCTTGCTCCCACCCGTTGATTTAAAAGAAAGACTTTTGTTATTGCTAAGTCATTGCTTATCAGTTGTTCATCACTCCATGAATGCTTTGTAAGCGTTATTTTCATGCGTGGATGTTTTTTTCTTGATCATTGTACCTTGAAAATAGGTTGGTAAAGGTACCATTGCTTCCAGTGGCCGAGGACTTGGACCTAGTACTTGGTTGGGGTGCTAGCAGCCGAGCTCGCGACGCATTTTGTTTTTATTTGGCAAGCTCTCTCAAAGATGACGAGTGCTTTTGACGAGTAGGCTCATTTGGTCGCTGATTTGAGGACCGAAGTTAGGGATGTCAACGATATTGCAGAGCTGTTGTAGAATGAAAGAAGCTCGACAAGGCTGATGAGAACTTCAAGAGAAATAGTGCTATCAAGCAAGGCATGGGCTATGAGATAGTGAAATTAAAGTATTTCTTTAGAAGGGGTCCTCGCACAGTTTAGGCTAATAGTTATGATGAAGGATGGGTAGATGCACCACCCTTAAGCTAGATGAGGCTAAGCAGGTGGCATATAAGCGTGGTTGGCTGAACGCCCTAGCTGTTATGAAGGTCCCTAAAGATTCCGAGCTTTGGTACTGGTACCAAGTGGAGTGCCCTGCTTATACTCACCCTTAACTTGGAAGTGATGAAAGTTGGATTCCTCTCGACGTTGTTCCTCTTCGGTTGGCAAAGGATTACTTGTAAAAACATGATAGTGACAATGAGTTTCAGCGTAATCCTGATGACAGACGAAGAGTTGCAGTTGCTGAGCTGATAACTCGTCATAGATGACTGTTTTGTGCCATTACGGTATATATTCACTTTGTAACTTTGCCAGTATAGGTCTTTTGTAAAATGAATGCTTTATGAAATTGCTAGTTAATTTCATGTTTTGCATTTTCCCATATTTTTATGCGGAGCATGTTTTTATTGTTTGCCTTACCTTTTAGATTGTATCGTCACACAATCTTAGGGCTATGTCAAACTCTGGCGAAAGTGCACATGGTTGAAGGGCCATCTACTCGTTTAAGAATTTTTGCCGACCAAAGTCTGGATGCTTAGTGCCTAGTGATCCCCCTTAGGTCTTTTACTTGCCTGGGCGATTCTTGATTCTTTTTTGTTTTTTATGATGAAAACATGTAACCTAAAGTGTTGATTAAGTGTAATAATACTGAGGCATTTATGCCGACGACCAAACATTGTAATCCATAAATAAAAAAAGTTAATTTGCCATTTGGAACAATAATGAAGCTAATTGCATTAATTGAACGTAAAGTGTTCCAGGAGACAAAACTTTAAAACCCAACATAGCTAGAAATGAAATTTGTGAGAAAAAATAAATTTGCTACTTGGCCGCATTCCAGGCCCTAGGGATCTCCCTGCCCCCCATTGTTTCGAAATGGTAGGCTCTCTGGAGATCTTCTCTGATATTCTTGAATGGTCCTTCCCAGTTAGGACCTAGCTTGCCATCTGATCGCTTCCTCGCGCTGCCGAGTACTTTCCTGAGGACGTAGTCTCCGACCTGGAACCTTCTTGGGTTGACACCTTTGTTATATTGCTTGGCCAATTGTCGTTGGTAGGAAGCTAACTTGATTAAGGTTTGTTCCTTTCGTTCATTGGTTAGGTCAAGCTCGGTCCTTATGATTTCTCCATTCAGGTTTTGATCGGTAATGACCGTTCTCGTAGTTGGTAGATCGGCTTCCAAAGGGATTACAACCTCCATCCCACCAGTTAAAGCGAAGGGCGTTTTCCCAGTCGACCTCTTGGGCGTGGTACGATATGCCCAAAGGATATGGGGAAGGTCGTCAACTGAAGCACCTTTTGTCTTCTCCAATCTTTTTTTTTTATTTCATCGAGCACTGTCTTGATGGAAGCCTTAGCCTGTCTATTGCTTTGGAGGTAGGCTACTGCGCTGAAGTGGTGCTTGATGCAATGGTTGTCACAGAAGTTTTGAAATGGCGCGCTTTCAAATTACATCCCATTGTCCGTGATGTTCGTTCTTGGCACGTCAAAACGAGTCACGATGTTCCTCCAGAAATGATCATATTAGCGCCTTTGATGTTCGCCAATGGTTCAACTTCAATCCACTTTGTGAAATAGTCTATGCCGATCAAAAGATAATTGCGATTTTCTGGTTTTGTAGGCAGTGGGTGATGTTTAAACCCCACTGAGCAAATGACCATGGTTTGGCTAAAGACTTTAAGTCGCTGGCCGACTGATGAAGCATGGGCGAGAACTTTTGATATTTCTCGCATCTTTTGACGTAAGAGACTGCATTCTTTTGCATGTGCACGACCACCAATAACCTTCTTTGATCGCTCTAAACGCCAAAGATCTCCCCCCTGCATAACTTCCAAAGATTAGGGATGGCAATGGGGTGGGTTTTCAAAAATCCTAACCCGTCCCATTTAATAAACGAGGCGGGGCGAGACGGTTTTTATTAAAATTAACTCCTAACCCGCCCCATTTAATAAACAGGGCGGGTCGGGGCTCCTACGGGACAGTTTAATTTTAAAAATAGTCAAATTAAAAATATTACATTATAGTCTTGGTTTACAATGGTTCATATTCTAATATGTGAGACAGTCTCCCAATTGTCAATCCATGTTTCCACATAAATCTTTTACAAAATTAACATACATATAAAGGGTTTTTTAGTGTCTGTGTGTATATATATATATAGTTTAATTCTAATTAACATACATATAAATTGTATTTATGTAGGTATAAGTTAAACGGGGCGGGGCGGCTTTATTAAAGCACTCCTAACCCGCCCCATTTAATAAACGGATTTTTTTCAAAACCCATACCTACTTCTAATACATTAATCGGGTTTTAAAACCCGCCCTATTAGGGTCGGGTCTGGGCGGAACTCTTACGGGTCGGGTTAAATTGCCATCCCTACCAAAGACACTGTCATAAAGTTCGTACAGGATTTTGTCGACTTCGTTTGGGTCCATGCATTGAAGGTAAGGACATGTGAAAGATCTCCAATAGAGTTTGCCTTCAGGTGAAAAGTAGAAAGGAACAACTTTTACCCTGACCGGATGGGCTTGTTTCTTGTCGGCTGGTAAGACGTCCTCTTGCAAATAAGCTGTGATCGGATCCATCCAGCTAGGAGCTATCTAGACGGTGAGGACTTGCTCGGCGACCTCTGGTCTTATGATGCTGGGCTTGGCAAGGTACTCTACCTCGATGGTTCTTTCAAGATCCGAGTCTAGTCATGTTGTTTCCACGAGGGAATTGTTGAATGTGGATCTTTTCGAACCTAGGAATCAGGTCTTGGGTGACATGCAGATATGTTTACATTCGCTCATTTTTGGCATTATAGTCTCTTGATATTTGATTGGATACCAACCTTGAGTCGCAGTAGACGTCAAGGTAAATTGCGCCTAAGATGAAGCTTTGCTTAAACTGACAATGTGAGCCTCGTATTCGACCTTGTTGTTGGATGCTTCGAAGTCAAGTCTGATCTCCTGTTCGATTATAGTCTTTTTGGGAGTAATGAGGACAATTCCCACTTACGCCCTCTTGAGTTAGAGGCTTCGTCTACATAGAGAGTCCATTTCTTGAGTTAGTCAAACTCTTGGTTGGTCGCCTAGTTGGCGAAGTCCTTATCGTTGGCCTTTCTTCTCCCGTGAATTCACCGATGAAGTCTGCTAGTACTTGCCCGTTTATTGCAGTCCTTGGTTGATGGTGGATACCAAACTTTCCAAGTTCCAATGACCATTTGGACGCTTTTATGAGGATTGCCTTCTGCGGGAAAAACGTGATGGCAATGATTAAGTGAGGGTCATAATAATGTTTCAGTTTTCGCGAAGCAATAACCAGAAAATATGCTAACATCTTAAGTGGAAGGTGGCGTTTCTGAACGTCGAGGAGCGTCTTGCTGACATAGTAAAAAGGAATCTGGGGCCCCTCCTCACACATCAAGGTCGAGCTGATTGCATGATCGGACACTGCGAGATATAGGTAGACTGGATCCCCCGGATTTGGGATCGTGAGCAGAGGTCGTCGGCTCAAGTAGGTTTTCATTTCATCGAGTGCCTTCGAGCATTCCTTGTTCCAGGTTACGCCCTTCTCCTTTTTCTTCTTCAACATCTGGAAGAACGGTCGGCACTTTTCCAAAGATTTCGAAATTAATCGGTTGAGTGTTGCTAGCATTCCAGTCAACTTTGAATATCGCGAAGTGTCTTTAGTGGTTGAACGTTTTTGATTGCTTCAATCTGGTCGGGGTTGGTTTCGATCCTCCTCTGGCTAACCAAGTAACCCAAAAACTTCCTAGATTGGACTCCAAAAGAGCACTTTGTCGCGTTTAGCGTCATCTTATAATATCTGAGGACCTTAAATGTCTTTGCCAAGTCCTGAAGGTGTTGGCCTTACGCTTGCTTTTGACAAGCATGTCGTCTATATAGATTTCCATGGTGTCACCTAATTGATCCTTGAACATATTGGTGACCGAACGCTAATATGTAGCTCCCGGTTTCTTGAGATGAAATGGCATGACCTTATAGCAATACGTGCCGAGAGTGGTAACGAATGAGGTCTTGTCTTAATCGGGGCCGAACAGTGGAATTTGATTACGCATCCAGGAAACTCATCCTTTCATGGCTGGCTGTGGTGTCGACTGGTCGATCTTTGGCAAAGGAAAGTTGTCTTTTGGGATAGATTTTGTTGAGGTCAGTGAGTGAAGCCTATGCAGACTCTTCACTTTCCATTACTTTTCTCTACTACTATTGGGTTTGATAGCTATTTAGGAAATTGGACTTATTTAATGGTCCTTGCCTCGAGAAGTTTCCTCACTTCCACTTCCTCCTCCACGGCCTTTGCTCTTTCTGAGGCTGTTTGGCGAGCCTTTTGCGTGAACGACAGGTACATTGGGTGCACGTGAAGTCGATGACACATGACTTCGGGATCGATCTAAGGCATATTATAAGGCTGCCAAGCAAACACATCTTGATTCTCCTTCAGCAGAGAAATCAATTCTTCTATTTCTTGGTTGGTAAGTGAGCTGCTGATTAGAAGTTTCTTCTCTGGGTGTGAATCATCGAACACTTACTTCTTATAATAGTTCCATGACCCTGTCTGCGGGGGCCACCCTTGTCTCTTCTACCCCCGGTCTGCCATACTTTAGCTGCTATTTGGATGGTGTGGCTCCATCATTGGTCGGCTCTGTGACGACCTCTTTCTCTTTTCTCTACTCTTGTTTGGGCCTAATGGCGGCAATAAAGCATTATCGAGTGACAACCTGAGTTCTTCTAATCTCCGTTATCCCTCGGTCGGTGATGCATTTAAGCTTCTGGTGATAAGTGGAGGGGACAACTTTCATAGCGTGTAGCCATCCTTTTCCAAGGATAGCGTTGTAAGGAGAATCAATATCCACAACTAGGAATTCGATGAACTTTGAGATATTTCTAGTTCGGACGGGTATAACCACCTTCCCCAGTGGCATAGTCATCTTTCCAGCGAAGGCAACCACAGGGATGGTCGTTTATCTCAAATCCTCCATCTTGAGATTAAGTTTATTGAACAACTTTAGGTATATAACCTTCGAGGAGCTTCCTTAATCAACTAGTAACTTATCCACATCCTAATTTGCAATTCAGAGTGTGATTACTAGTGCATCATGACGCGGAGTTCTAACTCAGATCAGGTCATTCTCCGTGAAGACTATGTGCTTGTTGTAATTGATGTCTTTCGGGTGTCAACGCTTGCTTGCTGGACTCTTGACAGGGTCGATCTGGAATGCTTTCATTATTGTGGTGACTTTCTTCAGCTGCATCTGAACAACGTTGCCTTGAATTTGCTTTAGGCTTGAGGCACCGTGGATGACCGCAAACTTGTGCCCTATCACATCATCCTTTAAGACATTGTCGGGTTGTTGGTCGACGTCAACGCTTGAAGCGCAATGGCGTGTCTTACCTCGTCATCTTCTAGGTCATTATTGGGCTATTGGTCGATGTCAATGACGGCTTTGGCGCCTTTTTTCTCCACATAATCGTAGAAGTGGTCGGCTTGAGCCAATTCTTCCAGATGGGACTTAAGGGCCTTGTAGTTCTCCATTTTGTGCCCATGTTCTTTGTGATATGCGCACCTAAGTGCGTTGTTTCTCTTCGTTGGGTCTCTGTCACTAGAGGAATTACTGATCCTTGATTTTACTCAAAATCTTGTATGTTGGTTACTTGAAAACGGTGTTGATCAAGTCTGCGTTGTCTCCATTCTTCGATCCTCCGTTCTGCATTTTGCCCCCTCTCTTGGTGGCATTCTCCTTATTGCCATTCTTGGTCATCTTCGAGTGACTGTTGTAGTGACCACATCTTCCACCTTTGCATATTTCTCTATATGTGGCATGAGGTCATCAATGGTGTCTGCTTTCTTCTTAGTGAGAGACTGATGCAACATAGAGCTGCCGAGCAACCCGATCTTAAACAAGGCCACACCGATCTGTTCGGAGCAATCTTCAATCTCGTTGTAAGTTTCCCAATGCTGCCTAGCGTATTTCCTCAAGGTTTCTTTGGGCTTTTTCCTTATAGTGAGGAGATAATCCATTCTCTTGTGATGGGCACTACTGGTGATGAACCGAGCAGTGAAGGCTTCTGCGAGCTGCTTGAAGTTTTTTACTGACCCGTGTAGCAGTTTTTCAAATCATTTTTGTGCGATATCCTTCAGACTGGAAAGAAATATGCGGCCCATGAGAGCATCGTTGTTCCACAATATCATAGCCTGCCTGTACTGATGTTCGCGGTTAATGGGGTCAATCTTTCCATCATAGATTTTGAACCTAGGAGTTGTAAACTTCTCGGGAGGTTCTGGTTTTTCTATTGCCCTTGAAAAAGGGGACTTCATTTGGGTGATGAGTGCTCCCTTCGGCCAGTTCTTTGGTGGATCTAGCCCCTCACGATTAGTCAGATGTTGATCCATCTCTTTTTGATGAGATCACGAATATTGTGTTTGCGATGTCCTCTTCCTGATCTCATCTCGTCGGGGGACTCTTGTGCTCGGAGTGCTCTTAATCACCACGTGAACTCTTTCCTCGGCTGCGAGTTTTACTTGCCTGAGGGCTAAGGGTTCGGCCATGGGGCTTGCGCTTATCTCTGTGGAGATCTCGCTCCATTTTTTTAGACGTTGCTGCAGACGTGCGTTTTCCTCCTCCTGGAGGTGTGTGGCCTCCTCTTGTTGACGAAGCCGCTGTTCGTATGTATCGACCAACTGTGAGATCTGGGTAGATCTAGGCTATTTGTTGCTCTGCTCCGAGTGTTGCTCTTGAGGGCGATATCGTGCATAAGGAGCGTTACGACTCCCATTGAGATGGATCTCTAATCTTTATCTAGCCGCTGGAGGTCCATTCTGATGGTTGTTATTAAATGGCGGGAGTGCACTGTGCGGATGAGACGTGGTTATTTTGTTGGTTCTAATTGGCCTAGGAAAAGAAAACTCGTTTCTCACATATGGCGCCAATTGTAGGTGCTAAAATCCTAAAATGAATATTTTCAAGCAATTAAAACCAAACAAAGTAACAAATTGCACAATCACACAACGCAAGAATATACGTGGTTCGGCAATGGCCTACATCCATGGAGCGTTTCTCTCTTTCTTATAAGCATTGCTTGGTTCACAATAACAAGAATTACATGCCCTTTTTCCCAAGGGTAAGGGTTACATTTATAGTCGATGCGAGGAGGTTGCGCCGTGTAGGTCTTTAGGAGTTCGTGATGCAATTACGATGAGATAGAGCTGATTTTCTCCGAGATCCTAGCAGATCGGACTCTCTTCTGTGCTTATCATGAGCAGCAGACCTTCCTTTTTTGATGTTGGACAAGTGTCACTCGATCCGAGTTATTCGGCTCGTTTGGATAATTCCCCCATAAGTAGTATTTATTTATTTATATATTATTTTTAGAGTATATAATGATTCCAATGAGTGAGGTAATGAGTAAAGGTCCTTCAGTTGGATGAACCTTAAGACCAACTCCAATCCGTCGACAAGGTTTGGGGTCAAAATAGCTAAAACCCAGTCTACGACCTAAAATCTGAGCCATTTGGCCAAGAATGACCATCAGGGTGGCAAGAGGCTTTGCCGTCCAAAATCTTTTCTTTTCTTTTTTGCCCCTCCATGCTTCAAGTTATTATTAATGTAAAAATGATCTTTAGGCGGCATAAGGTTGCCGGCCGAAGTGGGCGGGGCAGCACAAGGCTTACTGCCCAAACACCTTATTTGCCCATTATTTGCTCTGACGTAGTATGTGCAAACTAGCAAATGACCAACTGCATGCGCGGCAGGTATAGGATGACGTTTGCTGGTCTAAGAATATTCCTTGGGGTATACATCATCCAAACCTTTCAATAGGTTGTCATCCAAAATATTCAGTAGGTTGGTATATCCAAACTGCTCATTTGTTGCGAAACACATCAGACTCCAAATTTATTTAACATTTTCAGACTCTCTCGTCTCCCTGTAGATCCAACGGAGCCACCATTGCACAAATTTGAAGAAACACATTATGCGCTGTTGACCTCTCTCTCTCTCCATATTTGACTCTCGAAAACAAAGGTAAAAACCATAGTTTTTTATTTTTTAAAGCCCAGATGTATATAGTTAGGGGGTGGATGTAAGTGCTTTCATATAAGCACCTGAATTTAAGTATTGAATAGCCACATAATTTGAAGGTAATGTAAGTTATTGATTGCTTTTGGCGCCTATAAATTTCAGTGATATTTGTTACTTTTGTTCATCTCCATTTTTTCATTTTGGGTTATTTATCCTTATAATGTTTGTCATAATTGGTTGTTCCTTTGCTATAAAAGTGTAGTTTTGGTTGTCTTTTGTAATAATTGGAAATCCTAGATTTTGAGAATGATTTATATTGGGAAGTAGGAGGTAGTGGGGAGAATATGGAGTTTGAATTGGAGTGTCCATAATGTGGAGTCCTGGACTTACAGAAGAGGAGGGGGAACAATGTGTGGAGTCAAATTCGAATGGTTTTAATGTCGTGTACAATCCTCAATTAAAACCTGAGCTAAAGCCTATGAGTGGTCAATAATTTCAATAGGTGATGTTAAAATTTTTTATATAACGCATATGCGAAAGATGTTTGGGTTTAGTGTTCGAAATTTGTCCATAAAGAGGAGGGTGGGAAGCAATGATATCATAAGGATTGGCGATTAAAAGGATTCACAGCCTTTTGGATGTTTTAAATGCATTCGAATGATAATTAGAGTTTTGATGTTTTAAATGCTATGGATTTGACATTTGAAAGTAGTTTCACAGTAGCACTTGTTTTTAATGTTTCTGGAGGTATTTGGCACTTGGAAGAAAGAATGAATTCAATTATATATGAGTTAATATGCATCACAGTAGCGATTGTATCTATTTTGGTGTGTTTTTTGCATCACGGCAATGAATTTCAATTTCAATTTCAATTGAATGATATACACGGTTTGGATGATACCAACAAATGGGAAACTATATGAAAGCTGTGAAACCAATGGGTTGGATGATATATATCCCAAGAATCAGTTTAAACAACAGGAAAGGAGTGGAAGTTTTTTTTTTTTTTTCTTTTTGTTTTATTTATTTTATTTCTTTTTTATATTTTAGTGGCTGCATGGGAACTGCCCCGTATATATAGTGGAGTTCTTGTCATCTTTGCTTCGTACCTAAAATGTGTTTCTTATCACACACACATATATATATATATATATATATATATATATATATATATACAGAAAGTCTCCTGTAAGGACTCCTTATGGTGCAGAACCCGGTACATACCATTTTTTAAAAATAGTAAAAAAATGAATTTTTTGATGAAATTTCGTCGATATGATGTTCACGGTTAGAAGATCATCTCCAATTTTTTTCATCAAAAAATTCAATAAAAAAACTGCTGAAATGGGGTGATATGTAAAAAAATGGTATAATATTCATTTTCAACCGTTGAAATGTTGGGTCGGCACCAACCACTTTATTGATAGAATTTTTTGATGAAACTTCATGGATATGATCTTCTCACTGTCGAGATCATATTCATGAAGTTTCATAAAAAAATTCAATAAAAAAGTAGGTGAGTCGATCGCCACATTTCAATGGTCGAAAATGCATATTTATACCATTTTTTTTACATATCACCTCATCTCAGCGGTTTTTTTAATTGAATTTTTTGATGAAAAAAATTGGAGATGATCTTCTCACCGTGGAGATCATATCCATGAAGTTTCATCAAAAAATTTATTTTCTTACTATTTAAAAAAATGGTATGTACCGGGGCTGCACCATAAGGGGTCCTTACATGAGGGGGCGTCTCTCTCTTTCTCTCTCTCTCTCTCTCTCTCTCTCTCTCTCTATATATATATATATATATATATATATATATATTTTCTGTGAAGCAGTTTTTGAAAAGGTGAAAGTGTATTCATAAAATATGAGGCGTAAACCTTTTGTGCATGTGTTTAAAAAATATAGATTATGTACTTTTAGGACTTAAAATAATAGTGATTATGGATATAGGACCACAAACATTTCGCTTCCGTTTTAGCCCCTATTTTCAAATTAAAGGACACGTGGCATGCTGTGATTGGTTGATGTTTTATGAATATGGGTCCGTGCCAGCGGCTTTATTAAAAAATAGGGACTAAAACTATAAATAAAATGTGTGTTGTCTTATTTCCAAAATACATATTACAATAGGTCCTAAATTTACAAAGCTCCTAAAAAAAATAATAATTATATACAATGTAGGCAAATTTTGTGTAAATAAAATTGAATAGATAACTTTGACAATTACGTTTTAAAAGAAATTCAATAGTATTGAAAAGGGCTAACGACTCAAACATTTTGCCAACATAAATTCACAATACTAGATAAAAATAAATAAAATTAAGTTTACAACACTAAATAGTCAAGCCAACAGATTATAACACATAATATATCATTAAATCAATAAAGTATTAAATTATAACATAGGAGAGAAAGAAAAACATTTCATAAAGATTACAATAGATTTGTACAAAAAGTATAATAAGGCTATAAAGATTATATGAAGTGTATAAAAAAACTAGAATATATATATAAAATAACCAAAAACCAACTGCCTCTTAGTGGAGGGGTCAGGATCTGATAAAATGTTGTGCAAGGCTTAATTTTCTCGTGTGAGGCTTTGTATTCTCAACAATATCAACAGCATATATCACAAAAATACATGAAGGCTTCATACTCAGCTCAACAAACACTTTTCCTTGTTATTTTGGGACTTGAAGGTTTACAAAGCAAAAATGAGAGATTCGGAAGACTTTGATTGAAATGATGTAGTTTGACTTGCTTTGTCAAAGGTGGGGAAAGGCACAAAAAGCACTAAAAAGGCGCAAAAAGCATGGTGTAGAAAAGCATAAAAAGGTGTAACTTTTTGTGTATTGCGCTGAACTAAGTGAGCCTCCAAAAAGCCGTAAGGCGAGTTTTTCCACGCTTTTTCAAACATTGCTGCGAAGAAACAATTACTACAATATGGTATATATCCGGTTTTGATAATCTTTTATGGTTTTCTCTTCAGGAGAGGAAATTGTAATTATGGAGAAAAATGAAGAGACAGGTAGCCCTAGTTGGAGCACGTCATTTTTCATGCAAACTGAAGACGTTGCAAGAGCTGTTGTTGCTGCTGCCACCGCTGCTCGTTCACCACGACCTTCGGTGGTATTTTCCTCAAAAGAAGATAGTGGTGGCCAACTTCAAAAGCTTCAGCGACAGTTTTCTAGAGTGTTGAAAGGTTTCTCTCATCCCCATGAAGAGAAAATTAGAACTTACAACCCAGAAGTACTAACTAGCCAAAAACGTCAATGGGCAAGGTTTCAGCTACAATCCCTGGTATGCTTTCTCCTCTCAAGTGAATCCCCTGTTGCTTGTTGCCCATCACTCCAGGAAGTATTTTTCAATGCTTTCGCCAAACTGCAATTGCTCAATATAATAGTCGCTATGTATAGACACATGTATTGTTTAAGGCTATCTGTAAATTTTAATTAGAGGCCTAGCATTTGGAATTTAATGGGGCTGATAATAAAACCTTATGTCTTCTTTCGTTTGATATTTGGCTTACAAAATTACATTTTTTTTCTCTGTGTTTTTGATATTTATCAATTATGTTCTGTTTCCAATCTGAAAGAAATTTGATTAGTGTAGTATTTAAACTGTACAGGATCACAGGATTTGGAGAGAGCCGTCAAGACTTTTTGAGAGTATGGTAGTTGTTGGACTTCATCCTAACTGTGATATTCAGGCACTTCAGAAGCAATACTTCAGTAGGAAGTCTGAAGGTTCAGGGAGATTTCGAAGTGCGCTTGGTGGTCAGCATCAATCACGTGTAGAACCAAACCTTGAGCCCCAGGTGCTGATTATTATGCAAAATGTCAATATAATTGCATTAAATTTTTTTAATATAATTTGAACGGTCAGGCTTTAAAGTGGAGCAAAAAGGACCAAAAAAACAGAGCCCCCCCTCCCTTTTTTTTCTCCTTTTTTTGGGGTGTGGGGTTAAGAATGAGTTTTTTCATCAACTTTGGTGGAGATGATATAGGAGATTTCTCCACCAAATTTTAAAGCCAAAAAAACTAGTAAATTTTCCAAAAATTTACTAGTTTTTTTGGCTTTAGTTCCATTTCCAAAGATTTGTTAGGCCCCATCCCATGAATTTTTAAAATTGTACTAAGTCCCCAAACCGCCCATAACCGCTCTGTAACCGCCTCTAACCACCCATCTTCGTTTCCGCAGAGAATGGCACTTGATCTATTGTTGTTACAATAGGACCAACAACTAAAAAATAGAGAACATGTGAATGACTACAAATGAATTTTTAAAAAATGGGACTAAATACCTAAGATACCAAATTTTATTCATGAAGTTAGTGAAATGCAAAACTGATATATATTTGCTTTCTCGGTCGTTGAGACTTTTGATGTCCATATGATTGCTTTCATGAAATTTGGTGGGGTTGATCTTGTAATCATGAAGATAATCTCCACCAAATTTGATGAAAAAACTGATTCATTTAATTTCCAAAAGAACAGGTCTTTTTTTTTTTCCGCTTTATGGACTGATAGTTTTATTATGGCAATTCAGGAAAAAAAGAGAAGAAGATATTTTGTATATGAGATATGATTGTGTGTGTTGTCTTTCAGGTCTTATTTGTTTACCCTCCGGAAAAACAGCTCCCATTAAAATATAAGGATCTTCTTTCATTCTGCTTTCCTGGAGGCTTGGAGGTTGTTGCTTGTACTATGATGTGTATATATATATATATATATATACACACACACACACATCTGTATAAAGTGAATGCACTCTCAAACTGCTATGTTTATATTCAGTTTTATCCAGTGGTTGTTAAAAGAAATTTTTGATGAATAGAAATTCGATGTCTGTAACATAATATTGTAGAATTGCATTAAATCGGGAAGACCTAATTTTGACATTCTGTCAATGGGACACAGCCTTTCAGAAGTTGCTCATAAATCATAATATTACCATGTGAACTTAAACAAGGATTTTGACCCACAATCTTATTGGTCTTCTTTAGCTACTAAAAATCTATCTTGGGTGTGTTTGATTATGAAGTTTGAAAATGATTGAAAATATAATTTTTGTTTATGAGAAGTTGGAAAATGAGTAAAAAAAGATGGGAGTGGTTTGGTCTTACTTTTAGAGTTTTCCATGAAAATCAATTTTTCAGGGGTAGGTAAGAAATGCTTTCTATTGAAAATGATGAAACAATGCAGATTTCTTTATATTTATAACTATTGTTTTCATAGTAGAAATCGAGCACAACAAAAGGTTAAAAAAAAAGAACTTAAATAAGTATTTTCTGTGCAAAAGAAATAATTGCCAATCAAACGGACCCTTAGTCTTTGCATTGAGCACAACACTTTGGAATGCTTTTGTAACATTTGCAAATTAAGTGGCAACAATCCTTTTGTTTAATGAAGTTCCACCTGATTATATTAGTTGCTTAACTCAGTGGGGATCTCTTGGGGGATCCCAATTCCCTATCATCTTCATATGTTGTTTATTAAAGTTTATGTGAAATTCAAAATATATTGAATCAGTTGACTTCATTGAAGATTTACCCTTTTTACAGTTCACTTAATTAAATATAACTCTCTCATTTCTATGTTTGCCATCATTTGACACCTATGTATGAGTTTTTGAATATTGGTATTTTGATTACAGGTTCATGCTATTGATAAAACTCCATCAATGAGTGAGTTGAATGAAATTCTTCTTGGACAGGTATATATGTTACTGGTTCCCACCGTCATATCACTTTGTGAAAATTATCTTTATTTACAAGCAGATGAAGATGATGATGATCAAATTTGGTGTTTAGTTTTACAGGGATAAGTTCTCTCTGCATAAGACCAAATTCATTAGTTTTTTGCTTTCCGTATATACTTCAAAGTGTGTACCACATGTAGTATATCAACACTTTTACTTTTAATCAGCAATGCCAAAGCAGTTGGACTTGGTGTTTAAGAATATTGCAACCTTTTTTATTTATTTTTGTTAGTTCTGGGCCACATGAGGATTTGAGTTAACACGCTACTAGTTTTGCAGGAACACCTTAAACAAAGCGACCAGTCCTTTGTATTCCGGTTACAGGTAATTTGTGAAGTACTGTATTACATCTCTGTAATCATGTAATTTGATTTTTTTTTTAACTCTTGTCGTGTTTAATGATATTATGTTGCTTCAGCCTTGTATCTTAAGTATTTTTATGTGTTCCGGAACAACATTTTAACATGATTTATATGTAATGTAGGTTGCCGATGATTCAACTCTGTATGGTTGCTGTGTTTTAGTTGATGAAATAGTGCAAAAACCCTCGGGGTTGATTTCCATGATTAATGATGGACAACCTTCCCGCTCAACTTTGAGTCGCCATATTCTAACCACGCGGCGGTGTTATTGCATTCTTTCGAGGCTTCCATTTTTCGAACTGCATTTTGGCGTATTGAATAGGTTTGCTAATATCTCGATTGAATGGATCAGTTGTATATGATCACATTTGGTAATGTTGACTGTTTAAAGAGTAAGGTGTTTGATCATAATTTTCCTTCGATTCTGCATGTTGGTGGTTTAATAATATTTGTGCTGGCACACTTTAGTAAATATGATTTTTGACGCTCTTATTCTGGAATAGCTGAATTAGTCAAATGATTGCCAGTACACTAAGTAGAAATATTAAGGTTCTCATAGTCGGGGTACAGTTTTGGTGTTCCGTACAATGCAATATATACTATAGTAGCCGCAGGAGAACGGGTGGGAAGAGGAGGTGGATATGGAGAAAGTGATATTCTGAAATCTAGGGGGTGAGATAAACCTAGAAAACTTATTAAAAAAACCTATAATTGGATAAATTATTTAATACAAACAATATAGTATAGATATTCTTGTTTATGAATATATCGTAGGGTAAATTCTATTAGACCCCCTTTTATTTTGACGAAAGCTCTTATACATCCATGTGTGTTATGGAATGTCAGAAACCTCTGTTTAAGTTTATTGAAAGTTTTCGCAAAGCTTCCTTTTGTCAACAAACCTTTAGTGGGAATGCTAAAATGGCCATCATACCCTTACTTCTTATTAAATTTTTTAAAAATAGGATCGATGAATACAAAACACTTTATTATGAATAATGATGGAATTTTTACCTTTTGATTTTTAAGAAATAATATTATTCCTATTGTCATTTAAAATGTTGTATTGTATATTTAAGTGTCGACTTTGTTCGAAAAAGGGAGGTTTTTGGTGAATGTGTTATTTTTTAACAATACAAAAAGTGTGCCTGGATTTGCAACAAAATGCAAGTGCTCTTGGATGAATTACCCTAAATCTTACCATGATAGTATTGAACTGTATGTGGGACTATTTATGTCAATTGATTTACCCTTTTTTTCTTTTTTTTTTTCAAACTTGTTTTCAATGCTAAATTCAGCCCATGGTGGGTTGAGTAATATTGGAATGTAACCCAATGATTTCAATGCCACACAGCTAGGCATGGCCCTAATTTACATATACCCTTTCCAAATAGGAAAAGAAAATATGGTCAAATCGTAATGTTTTATTTTATGAATTGCTTTGTTATCTGTGTAAAGTGTAAATTGTTTGTGCCTTTTCAAATGCTTTATGTCATATTTCCCTTCCTTTCTTTTTTATACCCGTCTTTTCCCGTGTAGCATCTTCACTGAAGAAAGGTTGGAACGATTGACGAAAAATATTGGTGATCTAGATATGGAATCACCCATGTGGCATAGCAAGGAAGAAAATTTAGAAGAAAAATCTGAGAACATGTTGAATGGAACATTAGAAACGTCCGAATCAAGCACAAGTGACTCTATCCTGGAAAAAGTAATAGATGATGGTGGTAACTTGGAGTATCAGGTTCTTGAGAGGGATTCTTTCATGTCAAAAAAAGGCGTCGCTGATAATGCTGTTGTTCTGATTGATCCCGACACAGAGAAGATTCCAGCTAAAGGAGAATCTATAGTTGTTGTGCAGATCCCTGAAGCTTGCGACACTTATGTTGAGGATGTAGAAACCAACAAGCAATCAGCACCAAGGCGTTTACCAAATGCTGTTTTGCCTCTTCTTAGATACCCACAGTATGAAAGCTCTGAATCTTCCTCCAGGTATATTGTTGTTTATGGGCATCTTTGGGGTCTTTTTTTTAACTCACTATTTTTTAGTTTATAACACGGTTTGTATAGGCATGTTATGACTTATGTCACATAGAATATCTTCTATTGTTATGTGTATTTTTCTAATACACACGATATCAAATCCAGAATCTATTTTGTTTCACCCCTTCTATATTGAGAAATAAAGGAAAAAGGTTGGCAATGGTCTAGAGGAATCTACGTGGATACCTTTGATCTATTTTTCTAAGTGGACGAACTAAAAGATATTTTATTTTGTGCAAGACACTACGGTACTAATATTTGGTACTCATCAGTGAAGGAATGATTTTGCACAACTATGTAGCACAACTTTTGAGCGAGAGTTTACTGAAATATGTGCCTTTGCCTTAAATATAGTAAATAGTGTATAATATTAATGTCAATATTTGTAAGTAAGTTGTACCTTTATTCCCATTTCTGTAATGTACATTAATTTGAATATTTGTCTTCATAATGCAACACAAAAGAACTTAAAATACGAATTTATCACCCCTCCCTCCCCCTCGGGTTTGTGACTCCCACTAATGCATGTGGTTTGGGAATTAAAAAGTGTTAAGAGTTGAAGTTTGCTTTTATTTGCCTTAATATTTCCTAGACAACTTGTGTGTGTTATGTGATGTCATGGCTATTTACGAGAAAGTTTTATATGACTTATAATTGCTTAATGCAGTTTCCAGGGCTCTCCCTGTGATGATTATAGAAATTTTAGGAGTGATGTCGATGAAGCAGAAATGGAAGAGGCTTGTTTCTCTGGTCAAGAAGATTCTAGAGAACACGACGATATTCTTGAATGGGCTAAGGTTTAAATATTTCCAAATAATTTTTAAGCTCTCTTTCTTGCCATTTTGCCCTCCCACTTTAAAGTTCCTTTTCTTTCACTCCCCTGCCAATTATTTTTTTATTCCCTTTTCTTTTTTGCAGGCAAACAACTATGGATCCCTACAAATAATATGCGAGTATTACAAGTTAGGCTGCCTTGCAAGGGGCTCAACAATAAAGTTCCACCCTTTGGAGCACCTGCATCCTTTGGAATTTTATAGACCTGATGAAACAGTTCTACATATTGCTGGCTCAACAATTGATTTGAAATCATGCAGTACAAGTCTGGAATTGGCAGAGGTAAAATCACGTGATTGTGTCAATAGCCAACACAGCCAATTTTTTTTTTCGTAAAAATAAATTAAAGAAAACTATTAAGTTCTTGTAGCTATTCCATTTGATGCAAATTTAGATGGAGTCATTTGTATGTGGTGATAAATAGGCACACAATGCACTCATGGTGGAGGAGGAGGCAACTGCTTTATCAGTATGGGCGATTGCATCCATTTGTGGCTCATTGCGACTTGAGCATGTAAGTTTATGCTCCTGTTTATAAGTACATTTCCTTACTGTTTTTTCAAAGGAACAGATTGATATTTACTTTTTTACCAACTCATTGACTTCTGCAAGTTGTTCTGTCAGTATGTAAGTTGTTCGATCAGTTTGCGAGGAATTGTGTAACAATTTCTAACTTGTAAGATATAACTGTCCTGTTTTTTGTCTAGGTCCATTTGTGTTTGTCTATCGCCAATATAAACATAAATACACTGATGTAGTGAAGCTGGCATTTGAAAGTTTCTTCTCAAACCCCCGACTTTTTGTCTATACATGATTCATAGTGTCACGGTACCAGCCTATGACTTGGTCACCCAATTTTTAACTTGGTCTCGGTACCGGTTTCAAGTGATGCGCAATAATACAATATTTAGAGAGCCTATTTTTTTAATTAAGAAAATTAAGAATAATAATTTGGATTAATTAGATAATCACAAAATCATCATGTAGTATGCATAACGTAACCATCATACTGAGGTGTGGTGCACTTGTTAATTGCAGTAATCCATAATAGTTCAGCAACATGTAACCAAAAACTATCTTAGTATAAATGTGATACAATTAATGAATAATTTTACAATTTTCTAAATATAATTTTAGTTATATATATTTTTTAATCAATAAGTTTATTAAGTTGCAAGTTTAGTTTTTGAACCTAAACTATTAACTTTTTTTTTAATTTCACCTCCAATATAATGCTGTATTTATAGATACCCCCCTAGATCTTCAGTAATTAGACTTACCCCCGCAAGCATAAGGTACAAGCGGGATGATGCACATGCCCCCCCGGTGGGGGGTGGGGGTTGAGAGTAAGTCTAACTATTGAACATCCTGGGGTTATCTCAAAACACGTCATTATCTTAGGGGGTACACTAGAAAAAAACCATATATTTATGATGGAAATTAGGGCATTTTAGTATTTTCTTGTATTTTTATATTTTCTTATATTTTTCCTTTTATTAGTTGTTTGGTATTTTTGTTACATATTTAATTGTAGTAAGGGTTGAGAGGAAGCTTCTAGAAGGATATATTTTAGCATGTGATCTAATTGAAGGTAGTTAATGACCCCATGTGACATCACATGGGTCAAGGCTCTTTCGACCAATAGGAGCTTAGGAGACCCCTTTTAGAATCTTCTCTCCTCTCTTATAAATACCCATGTAAGCCTCATTTTAGGGGATCTTCACTTTGAAATATAAGATTCTTTTAGATTCTCTCTCTAGAATTTGTTGTTAGTTTTAGTTTTGGACCTTTTGACGTGTGGTTTACGTCAAATTGGTATCAAAGCGAGGTGTCGTTCTCCGATTGGTGTGTTGATTATAAAAAAAAACCCGTACGCTAGACTTTCGATGGCCCCAAAGAAATCAAACTGCTATGAAGATTTTCTTTCCCAACAAGTTACCCAACAATCCCAACAAATCGCCGAATTAAACCAAAAGTTTGATGCCCTCTTCACCACAAGGCAACCACCTAACGCCACGATCGAACCAACAGGGCCACCCTCCCGAAGACTCAGGAAAGAACCCGCCGGAAACCCCTTACCTACCGGACGAAATTCAGCACCCCCCGCCCCCCCGGCCATCCTGATATTATCGAAAAAATTGGGAATGAAAAAAACTTCGGCCGACAGCAGGAACCCTCAGCGGCTGTCCTGAACCTTCCAGAAAAAAAAACCTCTCCCTCGCAAATCCCACCTACCTCGAAAAATCAAATCCCATCGGAAAAACGAGACACTCGGAAACCCAAAGTGATATCCTACCCCAAATCAAAACCCTAGATCCCAAATCAACCTACACCTAATTCAACCTAATCCCCTTGAATTCCTTGCCTATTTTTGGGGGGTTTCTTGCAAGTAGGTACGTTAGTCATGTACGAGGTCGCCCCCTGTTTCAATTAGAATTCATGGAAGGAGGCCTAGCCGCGTTGCCGTTTACCCTTCACGCTTGAGGTGAGCTTTTTGAAGCCGGGGAGAATGATGGAAGTTAGGGCTATTTTAATATTTTCTTGTATTTTTAGTACTTTTTGTTACTTTGTACGGGCTAGATATTATGTAATGATGTATAGGTACTTATTAGCTCTAGAACATTCTAGAAGCATCGAACAATTGGGAGCACATCTAGTTGGTTAATTAGTTGCACCCAATTGTTCAAGTGGGCCCACTTGTAGATATTTGTAGTTACACTCTAGAACCTCTTCTACACAACTATTAATACCCATGTATGTCATCATTTGTGAAGGGCCTTTGTTTTTTATTACAAGACACTTTTAGATTCGCTCTCAAAATTTTTTTGTTTGTTTTGTTTTGGACCTTTGACGTGTAGTTTACGCTGTATATTTCTCTCCCTCTATGGAGCAGAGTGTTGGGCTTTAAAGAAAAAACATGAGCATAGTCTCCATGTTAGTGAGATGAGGATGCTCCGATGGATGATAGGAATTACTAGAAAAGACAAGATTAAAAATCAACATGTGAGAGAAAAGTTAGGAGTAGCTCCCATTAGCGATAAATTAAGAGAAAGTAGACTTAGATGGTACGGACATGTGTTGCGTAGACCAGTAGATGCACCTATAAAAAGAGGAAGATTATTGGAAATAGAGGGTGAAAGAGAAAGTGTCCGTCTTAAGCTATGGGAGGAAATTATTAGGAGAGATCATAAGGAATTAAACTTGAATGGTAATATTGTTTAAATAGATTAGGAAATTATTAGGAGAGATCATAAGGAATTAAACTTGAATGGTAATATTGTTTAAATAGATTAGAATGGAAAAGAGAATCCATGTGGTCGACCCTATGTGATGGGATTAAGGCAAGGATGATGATGATTTATATAAACATATGTGTACATAATTAGGTGACTAATAATATCACATTTCTTAATTGATAGTTATTTGTTTAATTAAAATTAGTTTTCTTGAGAATTAGTACTTATGTGTCTAGTAAATTGAATTGTCAATTAAAACAAAGGACAATAAACCAACTTTACAACACTTTATTCGAAGACACAAAAAAAAGGGTTTAAGAAGAGAAGGGAAACATCATCGGGACACAACCAAGCAGCCAAAGGTTTAGCACCGACCAAAATTTGAATAGAGAATACCCAACCAAAACAATGTAGCATCATCACCTTAAATGTAAGGTCATCGATGTTGCAGATCGTCAGCAGCGATCTCTGGCATCGGAAATAATATCGAGGCTAGGCGGTCAATTTTGAAGCTGAAGAAAGTGAACAAAGACGGGAGAGATATGGAACATGCAAAGTTGAGGCTCCGACAGTGAAACCAGGTTGTTCAGTGTCACGCTGAATGCAGAAAAGCTGCACGCCTATTTTTTTATTGCTTTAACTCGCTCTCAACTTGCTACAACTCTGTTCGATTCCCCCGTTCGACCGATTTGTCGGATGAGTCAACCGATATATCATCGATTTGGAGCGATTTGAGGTAGAATCGTCAATTATTCGACTCGGGTAATATTATTAGATTGGCTATTTCCAAAACTGAGCCAACTCGGTATCAACTGAGTTGACTCGGCCGCGACTTTGAATCATGTGTCTATATTCAGAGACATATCAGTTAGTGTTACGACATTCATTAAGTGTAGTGAGTTTAAAGTTGGAATTGTTCATCTTTCGCTGAAAAACTCCTTTATGTTGAAAAGAAATGAATGAACATGGCGTACATCTAAATGAGTGTGTGATCGGGACGATTTTTTTTCTTGTTCCAATGTGACTTGGAACGTGAATCGCTTCGGTGCGTGGCAAGGGTAGGCTTACTTGGGACACTGTTTCGGTTTGGCTTGTGTTGGAACTATTATTTGGATTCTTTTGGCTACCATGTATAGTGGACATATACATAGTATATATCATTATATTACGCAATTAGTATTGGAGTACCTAGGTTATTGTAGATCGCAAGAGATGGAGGGAATCGAGAGAACTTGGTAACATGTATGTTTCCTTTCTTTTTTTTTCTTTGTTGTTCTCTTATTGTCTTCAAAGCAACAAAAGCTAGACACAAAATTTGGATATTTGGGAAACTAAAGTACCCTAAAAGGGTACGCAAAATATGAAGTGTAGTACTCAATGAATATTAATCAATGTGTAAGAGAGGAGTTTGTTTGGGATAATACCGAACTTTTGTACGTTATTGATTTAAGCAAATTCAGTTGCGTCTATGTATACGTCATAGTCAGAATTAAAGTCAGCGTAGTTCGTGGGTTCATATTATTTGCCGAAAAACTAATTGTAGTGGTTCTCGGAGAGGTGAGAGGTGGTGAAACCTTTCTCAAAAACTCATCTCAAAACTCATCTCAAAACTTATAAAAAAACTCTTCTAAAAAACTCTCAAGAAAGAAACTCTTCTCTTCTAAAAGCTCTCTCGAAAATGTAAGGAGTTCAGGCTTACTTATAGCCAAAACCAACCCAAATGGGCTGCCACATGTCAAGTCTATTGTGGAGGCATGTGCTCCATAAAGTATGTATGTTGCACCTTCAATACTAGAATATTGTCCAGTTGATGCACAAATAATGCACAAATACGCGCGATATACTGGATGCGCACAATAATATCTGAGTCATATGAACACATGTGGTATTATGAACTTTTATCAAGATTAATTATTTTTAATCTAATTTAATAATTTAAATGGGAGCCTTATCGTTAAGCATCTCCTACATTTGCCCCCTCGTACACATAGTTGATGTGTTGATGCTTGTCTGAAACATATTGTCTGTGTGTATGAAACAATTTTAGTCATTTTGATATGTTCGATCAACCCGTGGATCGTGGGTATTGATCTCGTATCTCATATTTTGATCTCAAGGGTCGTTCCGACGAACCTCATGCTCATTCTTTTTATGTGAATGATATACTCTGAGTTTGTTCGGTTGCCCCCTGTTTTGGTTTAGAGGAGTATTTGAGGATGACCCCCATTCCTCTCGCATGAACATGTATCCATGATTGTGGTTGTTCGTAACTATTTTGTATTGTTAGAAGCAACATATGTTGGTAAGACTGAATATTACAGTTGCCCTCTGTCTCGGAGAAGATCTCGTGCTTACGCATGTTGGTGACTTGCTCCATTTAGGCAAGATTTTGTGCATACACATGCTAATGACACGCCCAAATCATGACGAGATTTTTTAAAATAGCACCTGCTTGACAACTCGCCTATATCAAGACGAGATTTTTTTCTAAAATAGCACCTTCTTGGCCACTCATCCAAGTCACGATGAGATTTATTTAAAATAGCGCCTGCTTGGCGACTCGTCCAAATCACGACGAGATTTCTGTAAAATAGCGCCTGCTTGGCGACTCGTCCAAATGACGACGAGATTTTAAAAATAGCGCCTGTTTGGCGAATTGTTCAAATCACGACGAGATTTTTCTAAAAAATAGCACCTGCTTGGTGACTCGTCCAAATCACGGTGATATTTTTTTTTCCAAAAATAGTGCCTGTTAGGCGACTCATCCAGATCGTGACAAGATTTTTCTCAAAAATTGTGCTTGCTTGGCGACTTATCAAGCTCAATTCTTTCTAAAGTTTTCTAAAAAGTTACACATTCTTGTTGCAAGCTCAATTCTTGCTAAGATTTTCTAAAAAATACACCTACTTAGTGACTTAACAAGTTCAATTCTTGCTAAGATTTTCTCAAAAAATACACCTGCATGGTGACTTAGCTCGACTCTTGCCAAGGTTTTCTCGAAAAGTACACCTATTTGGTGACTTAGCATAAACCTTGCTAAGGTTTTCTCAAATTAACACTTTGTAAAGCAACTCGGCACAAATTTTGCTAAGGTTTATCTCAAATTTACCCTTTGTAAGTCAACTTAGCACAAAACTTGCTAAGGTTTGTTTACATTTTGTAAGGCATTTTAGCACAAGACTTGTTAAGGTTTTTCTTAAAATTACACTTTGTATGGCAACATGGCACAAAACTTGCAAAGGTTTATTTACACTTTGTAAGTCGACTTAGCACAAAACTTGATAAGGTTTGTTTACACTTTGTAAGGCAACTTAGAACAAAATTTGCTAAGGTTTTTCTCAAAAATAGCGCCTGCTTGGCGACTCGTCTAGATCGCGACGAGATTTTTCTAAAAAAATAGCGCTAGTCGCTTGGCGACTCGTCCAGATCACGATGAGCCTGCTTGGCGACTCGTCCAAATGACGACGAGATTTTTCTCAAAAATAACGAGATTTTGTAATATAATGCACTGCTGAGGGCGACTCGCCACAATGTTGGTAAGGCTTTTGTAATATAATGCACCATATATGAAAGATGATGCTTTGAAGATCTGTGTCAATAGTAATCGATGAGTTTGCCAAATGATGTCTCTGATTTCAACTTTTTTAAGTTGATGAAGCTTCACGGAGGGTCGTCTGCCCCTACCGCTTAATCAATTGAAAATAGTTGTGCTCAAACTAGCGCCTTGTATGTAAGGTAAATCGGTATTAGATTGGGGTGTAAGCAATTTGATTATGAACTTTCTTTGACGATTCTTTGTCGAGCACGAATCAACGGGACAAAATCAAGGTTGTTCAGCGTTCTCTACTATTTTAACTCTGAAAGTTCATCAATCTAACCTTGTCGCGGTGGTTGTCGAAGAAGCTTTAATCTTAAAAGCTACGCTATATTATAATATCCATTGGGCCCCTATATTTTCATTTTTTCACAAGATAAAATAAAATAAATTACATATACTATTTTACAATGCCCACCTGAAAAATAAAAGCAATCTAATCGTTACATTTCATGGGATATGCCTCAAACTGTCATATCTTTGAACAATGGCTTGACTTTTGTGCAACTGAATATCTGCCTCATTCAGAGCCCTCTAAATTATGAGACAAATGTCCTCAATATTCATGAGCAAAAAATTGCCCTATTAACCCCTTTCTCCATCACCATCGAGTTCTCCGTGGCATTACGTAATAAGAATCACGAATACCTCATCAACAGAGTGTAAGAGAGTAGTTTGACTGCGAAAATACCGAATTTTTGTATGTTATTGACTTGAGCAAATTCAGTTGCGACTACGTATCTGTCATAGTCGAAATCAAAGTCAACGTCATTTGTGATTTTGTACTATTTGCTGAAAAACTCATTGTGGTGGTTCTCGGAGAGGTGAGAGGTGGTGAAACTCTTTCTCAAAAACTCCTCTAAAGACTATTCTCAAAAAACTCGTCAAAAAACTCTTCTTAATAACTCTTGAGACTTTTAAGAGAGAAACTCTCGATTGAGAGAAAATTAGATTCTTGGCTTCCATTTGGGCTTCTTTCTCTAAGCATATATGGGATGTGCAACTTGTATAATTTTGAGTTGGAGGGTTATGTGAAGGGTGGATTAATATCCCAAAAGTTATTATTTTCCTAATATTTAGTAACATATTTAAATTTTTTTTTTGTCCTTAATAGTGACATTAGCCATTAGGTGGACACCTTGAATTGCTGACATGGTAGTGCCACATCATCATTGGCGATGACATGGCATTGCCATATCAGCATGTTCCGGCGACCGTGGCGGAAAAGTAGCCGGAAAGTATTGACGTGCTGATTAGGCAACCGGTGAGGACACGAGACTGCCACCTCAGCAAATACATGTGTACATTTAATGTCGCTGTTGGGCATTTTGTTGAATCTGAAAATGTCGGATTAAACATTAAATGAACAATTTTTTTATGGACTAAATATTTATTAATTCTATTATTATTACTTATTACTTTCAATTAGGCCACAAAACACTACTCTATTCTCATCACTTTCCCCTTCCATGAGAAAGCTCGTTCTCGAGCTTAATAGTTGCTCCGAGTGAAGAAAATCCCCAAAATATGCGGCCGAAGGAAAGAGGAAAATTGGGGTCCCAAAAACAATTTTCTCAAAAATTAAGGAGGGCCCAAATTTTAACACCCAAAAATTTATGCAAAAATTGGGCCCTATTGATAATATTTAAGCTCCAGAACTTTTGAGCCCCCAAATCACCGATTAAACGATACATTTTTTGGGCCCCCAAATCAAATGTAAACAATCAAAAAATTCAGTCCCCCAAATCTGTTAAAACCATTTTTTTTTTCATTTTTCCTATTTTCTTCTTATTTATTGGAGTCAAGTGAGTCACTTCCAACTAAGGATTTATTTTTTAACTGAAGCAAATCAGGCCCAAATCTTCTTCTCTTCATTAAGAATAAACCTGGTAACTTTATTCAGCCGGTCCCTTGATCAATGGCTTTGTGCGTGAGACTAGGGTTACCTTGCATGCACGAAGCCATTGATCAAGGAAGAGCTGAAGTGAAGTTTTTGGGCTTTGGCTTAATGAAGAGAAGCAGATTTGGGCCTGAATTCCTTAAAAAAGAAATCAGGTCCTGATTCGCGCTCCCCCCCCCCCCCCCCCCCCCCCCCCTTTGCTTTCCCCCATCTAAGTTATATTCCAACATCACATCAAGTCTTTGATACAAGTTCTGGGCAACAGACTTACTTATTTTTGCTAGAAGATAGTTCTACAATTCTCTTGTTTTTTAAAATAAAATATTTTCTTTTGTATGCCATCAAAGGTTTTGTTCTATATTATTTTTGCAAAACCTCTGAGACACGCATCTGTTTTTGTCTTTAGCCTATGGGTTCTACATTCCCACCGTCACCCCTTAATATAAAATTGACATTTGCATCTCAAGTGTTGTATAAGTTTCTTCAGTCGGGAATGGTTCCTAATTGTGTTGTCCTGGTTTATTCTTATTCATGGACGGAGGAATATGTATATAAATTTCAGACCACGCGAGAAACTATCATAAAGTTGGAAAAGAGGTTTAGTTATTTCGATATCTATTTAGAGGAAGTTTGAAAACATTGGCCATAGCGAACAATTTCAACAAGTAACTATGATAAGTATACTAATAGGGCTTAAATATCTACTATGGTTTAATTTGTTCTTTCTTCCCTCGATACAAGAAAATATCTCCGACTCTTGTTGTTTAAATTATATCTTACGTCATCAAAAGTTTTATTCTATACTCCCTTCGTCCCAAATGAATAGTCTCTGTTTTAAAGTCAAATGTATTTAAGAAAAGTTCTTACTTTCCAAATTTATCCTCCTAAAAATGATGAATACCGAATGCAAACATGTACTTGGATCAATGTTCTTCTATGGGTATTCTTTGGATGGATAACTTTGTAATCTCATCTAGTTTTATATACTATTTTTAGGAACACGACTGGACCAAAAAGGAAGGCAAGACTATTAATTTGGGAGAGGGAATATTATCTTTACAAAGCGCACGAGACGCACTTCTGTTTATGTCTTTAGCCTATGACTTCTACACTCCCACGGCTGCCCCTGTATAAAATAGTATAATCTAAAATTAACATTTACATTTTGAGTGCCTTATTTTTTCTTATTCTTTATTTTGTTTTGTTGGGAGTTTTTTTTTCTTTCTAAATTTCTTCCTGTTTTGGATTTCTTTTATGAATGGACAGAGGAATATGAATAGAAAAACACCAAATGAGAAACTGTAATAAAGTTGGAAAAGAAGACCAGCTATTTGGATATCTAATTAGTGAAATTTCAAACAGACGTCCCAAAAAAGTTTAAAACATGGCCCATAGGGACATCAAAGACACCAGATTTTAATATTTTATTTGTTCCTTATTTACTGTGGTGAAAAGGAGTTGCACCATGCTTTGAGAGTCATTTTGAATAACTTTTTTTTTAACTCGTGTTAATGAGGTCAAATATGACTTTTTGCTAGTCCTTTTTATTTAAGCTTTAGCAATTCAAGTCTGTAACTTCTTGTATTGACTGTATACGTTGATTCTCCTGCGTTTTACAGGTGTTAACAATGTTTGCTGGGGCTCTGCTGGAGAAGCAAATTGTGGTTGTTTGTTCTAATTTGGTATGTATCGTTATTGACATCAAATCGATTAGTGTAATGTTAACTCTGGTTCTCATTTACTTCAAACAAAAATTGTTCTTCATTTATTAATGCTAAGTTGGTAACCTACGTTGGCTTCCGAGACTTTCACTTCTTGGCCTTTGCCCATTCCCCATCCACACCCACCACACACACAATCACAAAAAAAGAGGCTTTTTGCTACACAAAAAGTGAAACTAGTGTCAAAAAAAGCCATTTTGGGGGTCAGGCCAAGACATGAAAACTTTGGGGGCTCTGAAGACCGGATTTTTTAAGATGCTCAACACACCTGAATTTGGTGCGTTGATCCTCCAATTCATTCGATCATGTATCCAATTTTTCAAATTAAATTCAAAATACGGTATCTTCTTGGATTCTTGTAGGATTTCTAATTTTATGTTGAAGAATCCAAAATCAACCAGGCTTGTGGTATTTTTTGAACCGATGTCCTTCAAATCAGGTGAAGCTATTCTGAGATATATTTTAGATTTGGCTGTGCTATTGCAAATCAACATTCAACAGCTTTTGGCCTTCAGTGGTGGACCCGAATAGTAGTTTTAGGAAGATTTGCATAAAGAATAATATGATGTACATTGGTATTTCTTGATGGACCCGAATCGTACTTTTTTGAGATTTTTCGTACCGCGTCGCACCAGCATCCCGGACCTGCATCTGTGCTTCATGTAGTTTGGGGGCCAAACTTGATTAGCACAATAAATGGGGACCAAAGTAAAAATAACCAAATAGATTATGCAGATGAACGGTCTTCATTTAACCTGTTGTAACAGTTATCTGAGTGTTTGTTGTCCCTGTGCTTTATGCATTGGCAATTTGACACCTTCATTGACCTTTTACCAATTCAAAGATAAAGAAATTATCATATTCATTCATACGGATCATTTTGTTGATAGTTTCGGGAGTTTGTAGTTAAGCATAATTATATTTTCTTGCTACATTCGAAGAAAAGTAAAGTTTCTTTTCAATGCATATCGGAGTCAATCCTTGTGAAGTTCTGCTCAACACGTTTTGATTTTGTCATGTGTTTGTACTTGTCCACCTCATGGGGATCGTGATGTTTTCCACACCTATACAAAAAAGAACAATAGTAGAATTTAAGTTGTTTTGTTCTTTTAATTAGGCTTAATTGTTGGGTTTGATTGAGTTCCATTTAACTAAGGGATTTGTTTTCTTATTTATTTTTCATAAACCCTATAATTTGGAGGCTTTAGGGTTTCTTGAAGATATTCTTAACTTTGTTTCTATACAGGGAATCTTGTCCGCATCAGTTTTATCAATTATTCCCCTGATTCGTCCCTATCAGTGGCAGAGCTTGCTAATGCCGGTATTTATTTATTTATTTTTATTTAACTAGGAGTGAACATGTCATCTGCTGGGTAATTGTATCATTATTACATTATTTTTTAGGGTGAAGTGCAAGAAATCCTGAGCTATTTTTAATGCAAAAAACTCCCCTGAATTATGCATTTTGTTGTAAAGACCCTTTATGTGTCAATAAAATATCCTAGAAGGGGGTCTTTACAACAAAAAGCAAGCATTGGGAGCCCTTGCATTAATATAGTTTAGGAGTGTTTCTTACAAAAAATGCATGGCTCAGGGGGCATATTGCACTTATTCTTATTTTTCCACTTTTCTTTAGCGTCGTTATTTTTGTTAACTATGTGAACTTCCAGGTTTTGCCAAATGACATGCTGGACTTTTTGGAAGCACCTGTCCCATACATAGTGAGTGTTCCATTATGTTAGGCCTTTATGTGATGAATTTTAAGACTGGATTTGTCAGAGCATGGATTTCGGGTGGAGGTATTATGTGGAATGGATGTGCAGATGATAAGAATTTGGCCAATCATTTACTCCTAATTTTTTCTGTTTTCTGTGATATGATAAAAACCATTTACTAATAAAATAAATAGAGAATTAAGGTCATGTTCCTTCTTATATTTGGATTTTTTGGACAGTGGTTTTCAGGTTTATAAATCTAGTCTTTGTGGTACAATAACATTTATTTGTATGGTCCCTTTAGAGTTAGGAGTACACAAAACAGGTAATTTCATTTGTTTTAGTTAAAGAGGTATTTATATTTATACCCTTAGTCATACTCATTTAAAACTCATTCTAAAAATAAACACATAGCACCACATCCACCCCGCCCAACCCCACCCACTGGAATCCTCGTCGGAACGCCAAAATCCTAATCGGAGACCGACGAAATTCTCGCCGGATTGTTTCTCTCCTCGTTTCACTCTCACTTTGTCTATTTCTTTCATTTTTTTGGTCCGCGCCAGCGACCCCATTTCCAGCGCCGGATAAGAAGGTTTTTCGCCCAAAAAAATATAGTGTTCGCTGGAAAAAATGGAGTTTTTGCCGAAAAAAATCGAGGTTTTAGTGAAATAGTAAATTTATCGATTTCGATTTTTTTGTCAAAAAAATATCAAATTTGGGCGTCGTTGGATAGATCTCGACGAGTAAATTTCAAATATATAAATATTGTGAATTTTGGGTTTGTAGATTTGAAGTTATGGACTTTTAAAAATTTGATGTTTTTTTTTGTACGAGTTGTCAAATGGCACATTGGTCATTTTTAATGGTGTTTTTAGTACAGGGACTAAATTTATAAAATTATGTGGAATGTCTTATTTTTACACACTTTGAGTTAGATTGGACCTTTCTCCAAAACCCCCTAAAATAAATAAAAAAGATATCCGTTACTCATTTGCTCTATAGTCATATCATGTTTTTTATTTTTTATCTGTCAATATTTGTATGTTATGTAATTAATTACTTGGTTATAAATATGATGTATTTACTCTGACATCATATAAGTTTTGAATACTTCAGAGTTACATAGGCTGTATGCCTGTATCAATCTTGCAAATTTATGTAGTTAATATTGTACTTGGAGGGGACTTTTTTATATTAAATATAATTTCACGATATGGAAATATAAACATACATAATGCAAAGTATTATTTTGATATTTTTCTGTATCCAATAACATATGGACTATGGACGGTCCTAGCTTGTTGGATTCAATTTGGGTTTATACTTGCTATTCACTTACTAGCTTTCTTTTCATTTGACTTTATTCTATGTAGGTTGGTGTAAAGAACAAAACAACCGAAGTGCAGTCAAAGTTAACAAATGCCATTCTTGTTGACGCGAACAAGAACCAGGTGTGTATCTTGCAATTCATTG
Organism: Sambucus nigra; assembly: GCA_949130495.1. Lineage (NCBI taxonomy): Eukaryota > Viridiplantae > Streptophyta > Magnoliopsida > Dipsacales > Adoxaceae > Sambucus > Sambucus nigra. Next base: position 41,097,261 of record OX422220.1, read on the forward strand.
TCATTTTCATGTGCTTGACAACTAAGTTGAGAATAATTGCTTGACAAAATGCTTCTCTTCCTGAGGTGCTTCCTTTCTCTCATTGATTGTTTAACAAGATGATAGTTAGGAATTATTTCTCAAGTGTAAGAAGAAAAAAAGATGTTAGAATTAATGATATCGCGCTTGACGGTTCTATTATAATATATGCCATGACCTGGATCACTAAATATCACCGAATGGGAAGCACTATTGTGAAGGAGTAACTTAGAGGGGGAGAGAAGAGTTTTCATAAGCTTTAAACTTATAATTGGAAGACATGGGGGAACCGGGTTACTCCCAAAACTTATTTTAATGTCTCTGGATTGACATGCCGAGATGATATTATATGTAGAGAGAGCATCATGGATTTCAAAAAATTGCAATATCTGTTACTTATAGATTTGGGTTATGAGAAACCCCATTTACCTTTTTGTGTGCACCATCTGACATGAGTTGTCCCTAGTAGTCCTTTTGAATTACTATTTTATCCATTTTTTTCCCAACAATGTTATTACCTTATTCTGAGTTCGATTAACAGAGGATCAATAGTATTTCAGGGCTTTTGGGGTTTAGTCCTAGCTCTTAAGAATTATTAGCTGCCGATCTCCAGTATTTTAATTATTTGTTGCTAGTCCTATTCACATAAATACAACCAATCACAATTTAGAGCAACTCTCATCCACGTTCAACTAACTGCTCTAACTATTCAGTTATGGGACTATTGACAAAACAAAAAAAGACATGGGATCGGAACCATTTTATATATCTCATGGGGGACTGCAGCCATAATATCTATAGTATTTCCCCCTCTCCCCTGATTTGGAGTCATTATATATTTGGACCATTAAAATTTCAATTGAGTATCTATTTATATTATTTTAGAGATCCATGGCTATTTTAGGACACAATATCATCTAGTATTCACTTTTTATCACACATGTTTAATTTTTTCCCCTTTATCTGAGGCGATAGGTGAGGTCATCAACAATACCCCAACTACCCCAGCATAGGGAGTTATTTTCACGATTAAGTCCTTACCATGCAACGCTTGTGGGAGAAAGTTATTTGGGGAGAAGGCGGCCTGTTTATGAATGTACTGATGTTCAGGTATGTTTTTGTACTTTTATGTTAATCTTGCATAATCATTGCTATCATTGTCTTTTGGCCCTATTCTTTGATTGAGATTTATCTGGATGCTGCAAATGTATTTGCAATCTATTAACGTCATACCTCGAGGCCAGCCTTTTAGGCTGTTGTGTGACAATCATTTGGGTTCACTTGCTGGATAGGAAAGGGATAGCCTAAGGCTCTGGCTGCGACCTTTATTAAGACCTCTACATATAAACAATCACCACAGAAGTTATACAAAACTCGTACATCATCATCATGATTGTTCATTATATCATATGGCTACAAGTAATATAAAATATCCATATCTAATTATTTATGCATTTAAAGTCCATGGCAAATGCAACAAATATCTCAAAGCCTGCGAATACTAACATCATCCCCAAGGCCTCAGACCCTCAGTTCATAAGTCCTTACTACAAGTTGTTAATAATAAACATAAGCTCTTCAGCCATTTGCATTAAATACAAGTAAAATCTCAACAAAAGCCTCTAAGGCCTCTGCTGCTATCACACCTCTGTGGCTTCTCAACTTCAGATCCCACTATCTTAAAGAAGTCAAAGAGTAAGGGGATGTGAGCACTAGGGAGTATCATCTCCAAACTCAGTATTTGCATGAATGATTAGTTTAACTGATATTAAAAAGCTCAACACGTAACTGAACTATGAATAATGAACAGTGTAACTCAACAAAGCAGAGCAATATGAATAATAAAGATCTCAACAACAATAGTGTGGATGATAAACCCATCAAGGATATGATGTAATTTTACAGAAATCTCAACCCAAGCGGTATCGCAGTCCAGAATACAGGTTTAATGACCCTGCCTACTCCCAAGGCTTTACATCCTTGCTTTCAGACTTGGCTTTGGTTAGACTATATCTGGACATTTCAAGTTCCTCAACAATGTCTTCATGTTGCTCAGCAATGTCTTCAAGTTCCTTAGCGATGTTCCAAGTTCTCTTTCATGGTCACGAAAGGAACAATACGCAACAGTCATCCCTCACACACACCTAGGGTTAGCGAACCATACGAAGGGGTTTTTGAGTTATGGTCTCTGAGGTGGAAAAATGATAGTTTTAACCACAGATACTTTTATTAAATTGGTTTTGAAGATTAAACACCCGTCAAACCCTGAAATAACTCAAGACAACCAAAAACATCCTACGAATAGTTAATATCATGTCATATGGATAAGCAACCAGGAATATTGAAAGGCGGACTTTAATCCGGAATTCAATATATTATTAACAACAACAATGATAATTTCCGTGAAAGTAATACATGAACCAAAAGCTCATAATGGGAAGTAATAAGAACTCCCCATACCCATTACCTCCTCTCATGACGGTGCTAAACAGCTCTGTCTCTGTCTGTCTCTGTCTGTCTCTCTCTCTCTCTCTCTCTCTCTCTATATATATATATATATATATATATATATATATATATATATGAGAAGTAAGAGTTCGAAGTTTGTAACTCTTAATTCACAACCGTTGTGAAGGGTCAGTGCTTCCCTAAATTGTCCTAAACAATTATCTGAGATGTGAACATTATTAAGTCTCCGGACTTGTTTCTCGGTGATGAATCCTATTGGTCCACATCTCCGACTCTATCTCGACAAGGCTTCAACCACAAACTTGCTTTCTTTAAGGAGAGTGAAGTGAAGTCCCTCCTCGAAGGAGGGACGAGTGGAACGGATCGACTATTGCTACTTCCTTGACCTGATTTCGAATTCTTAACAGACAGACTGCCTCCACTTTCCTTAATCAATCAATTCATAAAACACCTCGGCCCTCAGGCTCTCTCCATTCAGCATTTTCCCAGATCATTCTTTAAACTACAGTCTCCTTGTGGCCTATCTTTAGCAAGATCTAATGCTACGCTAGACCATGGCCTCGCGAGCAACCTCACCCCTCTGAGGTCTCACACTTAATAAATTTAAAACGTTATTACAGATAATGAACCAAGCATGAAACAATCCAAACTTGACATTAATGGTGTTAAGTCCTATCAATTTAAAGGCTCTGGGGTCTTGATTTAATTAAAGAAAATTTAAGGGTACTAAAGTCTTATCAATTTCAATATACATTTTTGAGGCACTCTTTATCGTTTACGAGCTTGTTTTTATCATTCTTTCACTCGCTTTCAGTTTTCACTGTTCTATGACCTTAGCCCTTCTGCCCTTCCCTTTCTGATCATTTCTGTGTGGAATTGATTTTGCTACTTCATATATAGTACCTTTTGCTTTGGCTTCTTGTTAATTTGCTATTATCATGTTCTGTTGACAACATTTGTGCAGCCTGAGAATTAATTAGCTTATTTGCTATTTCAGTCTTATCTATCTTTGTACATGCTTCCAAAGATGAGATTTTTTATCAGTGAATGACGTGGGACTTTTGTTTCTATTTAACAAATTGTTATTTCACCTGATTCTTATTACATGTAGGTTGAAGCTGCGAAGGGTTTCCTCAGAGTGCTACGATCTTACTTGGATTCTATTTGTTCTAACCTACGTTCGCATACAATTACAAATGTTCAGTCTAATGATGATAAGGTTTGCGTTCTTTTCCATATGAATATTCCTCACATCATAAATCTTACTGGAATACAATGGCCAAATATTGTTTGTTTCCTCTTACAACTGTAAGTTTTCATAACAAAGGGTGGTTGTTCAATGCACATTCATATGCAATATATCTTAAGTAGTACCGCAGTTAAGCGGGAGCCTTGTGCATTGGGTACGACCTTTTAGTATTGCAATCAAATATAAGCAATGTGGTGTTGAGTAAACTTTTGTGGTGCCTTTAGCAACTATCCTAAATAAAGACCGACACAATGAAGCTTTTAGGGAAAATCATGAAATCTTATATTACTAAAAGAAAAAACTCTGCTGGATTGTACTAATGCTCTTTGGACTGCAGTATCTAGGTTATAGACATTATTATCTAAATTAAAATATATAGTGACCTGATTAAAATTGAAAATATGTCCACGATTTGTACACGTGCACAAAAGGGCGTCTTGAGTCTGCAATATATAAACCTATAAAAACATCTATATTGACTTTTGTTATGAGTGGAAGAACACCCTGATTAAGTACTAAAGTTGCTAAAACCATTTATATTTTTTATTAATTGAATTATTCTTGTTATACATTAGATGTTTAAGTATTAATACAAATATATTATATTATTTTCATGTGATGCTACAATTTTTTTTAATTAGAAAAAATTGTGCTAATGGGGTGGTTGGTATCAGCATTTTTTTTTTCATAATATAATATTGCCTTTTTCTTCCCTTGGAGCTTCAGGTATCATTGCTTTTGAAGGAGAGTTTCATTGAGTCTTTCCCCAGTCGGGATCGACCTTTTATGAAGGTGTGTTTCTTTATGGCGTGTTCCGTAGTCTAAGATAGTTTAGTAACATTATTTCTTTGCCGCTAAACTACAAGTTAGTACGACACCCTATCAAATTAAGAGTCTCCCTAAAATTTATAACTATTTTTAAATTTTTAAATTTTTAAATTTTTAATTATTTATTATTGTTATTATTTTTATTTAGCTTCCCAACTTTATTTACGCAGCTTTTCAACATCACCAAAATCAATTGGTATTGAAATCCTATGGTTATATGGGATAACAATTACCTTATTGTCGTTTTATTTAACCATAAATTATTAGGATGCTAGCAATTTAGCATTGCCTTGTTGGGGTCATATTATATCATTTATTTTTTGCTTTTTCTGTGAAACAGCTATTTGTGGACACGCAGCTCTTCTCTGTTCACACAGATCTTGTACTCTCTTTTTTCCAAAAGGAATAGATCTGCCAAGCAAGGCTGGCCTGCCAATGTATAATTAAAAAAGTTACTTGAAAGCAAGTTATGTAACTTATTATTGGTTTTAAGATTAAGTCATATGAAGTTTTTCTTCTCCTCCGCCTACAAAATATTACTTTTATATTTCTTCCTTGTCCTCTCCTTATTCATCTCAATGTAAGAATATAATTAAAGCAAGAGGACCTATCATAGTGTCCTTGACATTTAAGATTATGATTTTCCTGGGGCATGCTTAGGCAAATCACACCTCCCGGAGAAATAAGAAAGCAATTTTGTACACCATATGTTTACAAACCTATCATTACTTCTTGTGAATCTATATCACTGCTCCTTCCATTTCTGGATTTTACGTGCATGGTTGCGATTGTTTTTGAAGTCAGTTGTAGGATGAGGTTCTATTGTGTATTGATATGTCAAACATCTGTACAATATGCCATTTATGCTCTTTTTCTTTCTTTGAATATATTGTTTGATATTTTCAGTTTGACCTCAGCGTTTAGGGTCATTTTGAGGTACCTTTTAATGTCAAAAAAATTGAATTATGCCCCACCTCGGTGATTTAGCAACACTTTCATAGGGTTTTCTGCAACACCTTATGAGATTTTGCAATGCCTTTGGGTGTGTAACTCAAATATTTTTCATTTTGACGTAAATCAATAATGATTTTGAAAGTAAGAGTTAAACTCATAGTAATCCTTTTATTTTCTTTGTTCATTGGGGAGGTTGTGTGGGTAGTGTATGTTTTATTTATTTATTTGTTGTGTGTGGTGTGGGGGTGGTGGGTGCGGGGGGGATCAACCCCAGAGCTGTGGTTTCATCTTGCAGCTATTAAAGCCTTCCTGAAGTCTCCTATGGCTCTTGAGCAGTTCCTGAAGTTGAAAAGCATGGTAACTCCTCAACATTAATGGTGTTCTGATATGATAGCCAGTTTGTTCAGTTATTTTATCAGGAATATAACCAAATTCTTTAACTGCAGGCTATTAAGAAGTTTTGAGTGAAGTTCCATATGCTGTGTTTAAATCTCCCTGACTGCTGTGTTTGAGGAACAGGTACTAACATAACATGTATTCATTATTCATCACCCCGTCCCGTCCCGTCCCCTCCCCCCACACCACCACTCACACGCTCAACGAACACAAAACCAAAATTAAATAAATACTATATATATCTTTATATATGAAGGAGGGGGAAGGAGACCGAAATGTCATCAGGCTGGATCCCAATCCCCTTATGAACCATAGTTATTGTGATTTTTTTTTTTACTTAACCCTCGCATGTTAATGCGTTATTTGACTTAACCCCCAGTTTCATAATCCCTTTGACATAACTCCCAATTTTTCGACAGAAGTCCTAACAACATTAAAAATTTATAATTTGTAATTAGATGACAGAAGTCTAAAAAATTAATAATTTGTAATTAGACATTACCCCCAACAACATTTTTAGACAAAGATACCCTTAATTAAAACTCAAACCTACTCCTTTTCTTAGATTATGGACTTTTAGGACTTAAAATAAGATATAGGATAACAAACATTTTGTTTCCATTTTTAGTCCCTATTTTTAAATTAAAGGGACACGTGGCATGCTATGATTGGTTGATGTTTTATGGATATGGGTCCGAACCAGCCGCCTTTTTCAAAAATAGGGACTAAAACTATAAATAAAATGTTTGTTGTCCTATTTCCAAAATACATATTACAATAGGTCCTAAATTTACTCCTTTCTTCCTCATTCAACAAACCCTAAATCTAACACCATACTTAAATACCCCCTCTTTCTTTCCATCCCTACACATATTACCTTTTCTCTCACTACATCCCCATTAAGACCGTGAACAGTACATGTTATTTGGAATTCGGTTATGTAGTTGAGCATACCCTTTAAAACCGCGATTTCATCGTCCTCGCTCCATAACCGTTGAAACAATTGTTTCTTAGAGAACTTATTTGATGTCTCGAGTTCAGTTACTGCCTGCCGTTTAGTTTGGGTAAGGGATTTTGGAGAGGTGGGTAAAGTGGGTTTAGATTCTTTGTGGAGTTGGGTGAGTTTTTGGCTTCGGGTGGGGTTGGAGTTTTTTTGGGGGGATTAGATGGGTTTGGGGGGACAGGAGGTGAAGTGATGTGTATTTGTTCATCTTCTTATACGTACCCTTCTTGTTCTTCTGATTTGATTCAGACACAGCTCATCCAAGCCTTTTTTCTAGCAGGTGATCCACCATGGCCAACAACCATTGTGGAGCTGGTGGCGGTGGGATTCATTTTCCTTCCGAGATGGATGTAGTGAGAGAAAAAGGAATATGGTTAGGGATGGAAATAAAGGGAGTGTTCGAGTATGGTGTTAGATTTAGGGTTTGTTAGTGAGGAAGAATATGGATGTTTGGTTAATGTTTAATTACAAATTATGAATTTTGAAACGTTGTTAGACTTCTGTAAAAAATTGGGGGTTATGTCAAAGAGATTATGAAAGCGGGAGTTAAGTCAAATAACACATCAACATGTGGGGGTTAAGTCAAAAATACCTTTATCGTGACTGCTCACCCCTATGTACCACGATCCAAAATAACACAACTCAAAATGGATCTCCAAAAGGGGTGTCCCCAATTTTAATAGTTACTACTTTATCTATTATTGGGGGTCGTACCTTGGTGTGATGGCAAGTGCTATCGCCCAAGCTACGATTGATCTAGGGTTCGAGACATGGGAGCAGTCTTTCCATATATGGGGGTAATGCTAGCTGACATCCAACTCTCCTAGACCAGGCAGTTAAGCGGGAGCGACCTTTTCTACTTTATTTGTTATTAGTTAATAAATGCGACTTTTGATTTCAACATTGAAATATATAAAATATATTTTTTTCTTAACCTGCAAAAAATTGAAATATAGAAAATTGGTTTATCTTATTTATGTATTTTACAGAATCTTAGTAAACCAACTAAATCCACCCCTACAGCACGCACCAGAAAATCAACGTTTCTCTGGACTTATAATGGATCGCCCCGGTATGTGTACATTGATTTTTCCGGGTATACATATTGAACCATGTCGACTTGGTTTATTTCACCTTGAGTCATCAATTTTAAAGATTTACCCAGGCTCTCTCTCGACTACTATAGAGTATAGACATCTCTTCCCAAGATAATCATTTAGGCATGTTTGATGCATACCTTGACAACTATCTCATACTTGAAGGGACTTTATTCTATCTTCATATGGGAAATCAGATACACCTACAGAACCTTGCGTTATCTTTTCATATCCGAACAATAATCTATAACACTTGTTCTATGTTGTCATTCACTAAAATACTTGGTGGTGGTGGTGGTGCAGATAGTGATGCAACACGATGGATGTTGTGGTATGTATGATGGGGGTGTGACAGTGAAGGTGCTAATTGGTGAATTGCACACTGAAATTTGTTAAATCGTAGTCCTTATGACATTCTAAAAACTCCCACCTAGTGGGTGAATTGGAAGTAGTTTGTAAAAAAACGGTGAGACGTGAGGTGCAAGTTGCCCAAAAATTGGGTTCAGGTGCAAGATCTTGTCGTGCATCCCAAAGTCCGTTTATAAATTGAACCTCCGAGACTCATATTTATAGCTTGGAGATGAATCAACAATATTTTGATGATGTGAATGAGTAGGCTAGGAATGTTGAATGAATGTTCTTATTCTGCTTCATCTTTCATCTTTATAGCCAAAACAATGCACTTTTGCATAACTCTTCAGCATTATGTTGGTATTGTGCAAGTGTATATATAGAGCCAACACACGAGCAGCCTTACCATGGGTCACACAACTGGAGATAGACCTTCTCATTATAATTCCATCCCTTTCCTAACGGGATTTGAAACTCGTCCAGCCCTATGAAGAGTGGGATGTGTAAGGTACATCGTATCAGTAAAACGAAGTGGAATGTATCACATTTATCTCGGAAGAAAGGAGCACCAATTAGCTCAAATATTTTACACTGAAAGACGGGAAAGAAGAAAAAGTTGAACTAATTTGAAAAAAGTGAAGGGGAATAGGGCGAGTGAGCCACTAATATCTGTACAGAGTCTTTTTTAACCAAAATTTATATCCCAAAAGTGCATAAAGTGATTGTATCTACCCTTGGGCTATAACATTTTAATGCAGCGATGATACAAACTTGTTACAATAACTTTGGTTAAAACAGACTTTTCCCAAGTAAAATTAGGCACACAAAATGTAGCAGCTCACTTGGCTCTCTAACCAATAATAATAGTTAGCACATCATGTTTTGTGCCTAGCGTTAGCTCTCTAACCAATAATAATAGTTATCAGATCATGTTGGGTGCTAAGCGTCAGAGCATCATCAATGCTATTGTGGATTGAAAAGTGATGAGGGCAATGATGAGTATTTACAATGTGAACCAGACCATTTAGATACAATTATGAATGTGCAATCCACCTAGGATAGAATTTGAGTTATAGATATGCATCAGAGAAGATCTGTTTTACAAAAATCTGTAAAATACTAAAATGTACAATTATGAATGTGCAATCCACCTAGGATAGAATTTGAGTTATAGATATGCATCAGAGAAGGTCTGTTTTACAAAAATCTGTAAAATGTACAATTATGAATGTGCAATCCACCTAGGATAGAATTTGAGTTATAGATATGCATGGGAGAAGACCTTTTTTTACAATAGTAATGCTACATATCCCAAATAGCTTTCCCAAATCTTCTCCTAAAATGATTTGGACTTTGTGACCTGGCGGGATCTGCACCACATTGCAATAGATGACAGGCAAGTGGAGGAATGACGTGGCGTCCATGTAGGATTTGAGGGAGATTTGGGGGAATTGTTTGGGACTCATAGTATTTTCCTTTTTACAAACAATCTGTAAAATGTTTTATCGCCACTTAATATTAATTGTGTATTTAACACATTTACAAAAATAAGAAATGAAAAATAGACATTTGCATCGGTCATGCTCTTTCTCCCAATATTAATTAATATTTATATACTTATAATACTCTGAAGTGTTCTGATGTATACCAAAGGGAGGAGTCTATTTTATCTTTATTTGTTCGTTTCTTTCCTGATGAAGGCACTCGTTATTGAAAATGGCTCCCAACTTTTTGTAGACATTTTCAGAAATTTAGTCTTGTTATTATTAGATGGAGCAGAATAGTTTTGTAGAAGCTGACTTAAAGGTTTAGTACAATTCATAGGCAACTCAAAATTGGTTTTTGGAATAGAGTAAATTCCATACTTCGGTGGTATTCGATTATGCGTGTTTGAATCTGGATTCATTATATTTTTTTCTTTTTTTTTTCCAAGTGGCAGGTGTTTTTTTATTGCCCAAGTCATTTAAAGGTAATAGTCTTTGATAGGTAATATTAGCCCTGAAACATTTATTTAAAGAGTTCTAAAATAAACAATCAATTTTCATAGATTACGGATTGTTATTTTTATTTTTTGTTTTATATATATATATATATATATATATATATATATATATATATATATATATATATATATATGCTCTTGTGCGGACTAGTCCGCATTTTAAGAATGCGGACCGGACATGTGTCACCTCACGGTGCGCTTAGAAATTATCGCCTAAATTATAGGCACACTCTCTTTTCTGGGCTCACCGCCAGATGACACATGTGCGGTCCACACTCTTAAAATGCGGACTAGTCCGCACATGAGCAGGACTGTATATATATATATATATATATATATATATATATATATATATATATATATATATATATATATATAACTATATCAAATTTAAATATGTTGGTTCTCTGTGTGATTATCCACTTCGTTTCCCCTTTTTAAAGTAATTTTTAACTCGAAAGCCCCTTCCTCTTACTTTAGGAGTTTCTATTTAACTTGCGTTTTTAAGGATATATTAATCAATGGTCAAGATTATCATGACATTTGCTCCATTGATGTTGGACTAAAAAGGAAGGAAATATGACTCCTAGGGGCAACTCAAAAAAGAACAATTGACTTTTGATTTGAATCAATTGGAGTATCATATATCTAAGCAGATACAATAAATGTGTGGAGGTTTTGTTTGTTGCATGTAGAATTCTAGATTAGAGAAGAGTGGAAAAAAGAGCTTATGATTTTGCAATCGCAAAGGTGAGGCTTGTAATTTGTTGACCCTGCCCAAATGAGGGTAATTGTTGTTCAATACATTTTTTCAATGTGATTGGTTGAAACATAAATAATTAGACAATGAATCCCAAGTTGTTAACGAGTTGTTCATATTTTAACCAATTATATTAGAAAGTTATGTTAATCCTCCCTAAAGAGGGATGATATCAAATAATGGGTGTTCAAATGAAATTTTTAAGAATTTCTTTCTACTTTTTCCAATTTAGAAATTTTGAATTTATATAATACTTAGAAAAGTTTTATAATTATTTTGATTTGATTTGAAAAATCTCTCATATTGACTTGTTGGGGCACTGTGTGTCAATAATTCACGAAATCAAGCCAAGCAATTCAAAAATTTGTTGAGTGAAAAAAATACAAAATGTAAAGTTTTTAATTACACCTTTTTTTTCTTAAACTTTACCTCATTTTTACTGTCACCTTAACTTTCAATTTTTAGACTTACCCCCCCCCCCCCCCCCCCCCCCGGTGGGAACGTTCAAAACAACTACAAGTAGTCCTCTAACATTAACACCGCTAGTTTTTTGGACGGAAGTTGGGCCATGTGCCTTTCCCCTCTCTCTCTCATCAACCCACAGTTTAGGAAATCCAGATATGTTTTTTTAGGGTTGTGTTTGATTCGATTTTTAGCATTTTGGATTTTTGTTTTTAATCTGAGAATGGTTCAATGATTTTTTTTTAATGAGCACAAAAATTCGTTGATTTGTATAATATTCTTCACGAAGGTATCATGTCACCTTTTTACATCGAGAACTCCCGTAGAGAGGCCATTGGGCTCTTGCAAGTCCCGATGACTTTAGTTAACTCTCAAACCCGGGAGTGGCCTAAGAGAATTTTATAAGCCTTTAAATCCTCTTTCTAACGGTCCCAAACATGCCTGACTCAAACTTAGGATTTTTATTTTATGCCCGTTTTTTCGAAAAAGACCCTTTGCCTATAGGTAGGGGACTTCGCCAGTAAGCAAGGGGTATGCTGATATGCAGTCTCAGGCCTATGTCGATCGGAAACAACCTAACCCTACTATTTAAGGAGGTCATGACCTCATTCCCAATGACCTCTTTTCGAGCAATCATAACATTTCCTGCCTCGAAATATCAGTGCGTCGCCACTCCAAAAAATCCAAGCTTTCAATATTCTCCTCACTTTTATTACCTCACTTATACATCACCTTTTGCCACTTACCTCATTGATACGTCATGATTATTGCATACCGCCCGTTATCTTTATGCATTCTAGCACTTTTTGTGTTCTTTATGCCTTTATTTATGCTCGTTAACTAGACAACCTCTATTATGTATTTTTATATGCTTTGCAGGGGTTAGTTGAGTATTTGTAGGTATTGGAACACTTAAAGTGAGGATTGGTTGCAATTCGGAGAAATTTCTTCGTCAGACTCAACTTCAAGGGAATTTGAGACATTTCTCACTTCATCTACGAGTTAACTTCGCGTGGCCGCGAACGACAGGTCATTTGGAGTTCGGATGAAGAAGATTTTGCCATTTTCGCATGCACCGATTCTCCCTCATTTTGGACCAAAGAAGACCATGGAACGGGGGACCGGTCAACCGGCCCTGCCCCACCGGTCGACTAGTGAATCATATTTTGGCTTACAACGGATGAAATGGGTTTTTACCTGAGGGCCCGGTCGACAGAGCCCCTGGTCGCGGTCGACCGGTAGTGCCAGATATTATGCGTGTTTGCCTTTTTATTTCCTTTTCCATTTTTCTTTTCTTCTTTTTGTAACTTACTATAAATAGAACTCTTGGTTTATTTTCATAGATAGAATCCATTTGAGTAAGTTACTATTGCTCTTTTTTCTCCATTAATGTAAGTTCCATTCTTGTTCTTAAGCTTTTTAGCCTAGATTTATTGCTTTATTTACTTGCTTTCTTTATTTCTTGCATTCAATATATGTCTTTCATTATGTTGTGTAGCTCATTTAGCCAAGGTTGTGATGAATGGAACTCACCTTGGTTTCAATGGGTTGCTTTGCTTTGGTGATGGAGTTTATGCATTTAATTCAGTTGGGTTGTCCTTAACTTTACGCCCAGGAGATTTAACGGGGTATATCATGTATGCTCCGTATTTACGACTTTACGTGTGTAATTTTCGAAGTATTTATTGACGCTAAAGTGATAGTAGGCTTTTATGACGATTTATGAGGTGACAACTCTAAATTCGTAGTACCATGTTACTATTTATGCGCATTAAGCCGAGGTGAGGGATATTAATCGCAATCTATAGTTTTCATTCCTTTTTGTTAATCTTAGTTTAATTTCCATGCCTAGTTATCTTTTCTTTTTGTTAACAATTATCTTTTACATTTTTATTAATAAGAAATAAACCAATTAAATTCGAACAACTCATCTCTGTGGATTCGATACCCGGACTGGTCGTTGTACTCCCTTAAAAGAGTGTAGTCAATAGTCTAGATTTTTGCATAGCGGTGGGAGCCAAAAATAAGGATCAACGTATATCTTTATACACCTGGGTCGCGGTTTCCCCTTGCCTATCACTCATCCCTACTTGACCATGCAAAAAGACTGTTGTCCTAATGCACTCGCCCCAAGAAATCTTTGGAACTCCCTTGGCCTATAGCATGGCCCGACCCTGCAAGACTCCACCAGGTGTCGATTCTTTCTTTTGGAGACTCCATTCTGCAGGGGAGTATGAGCACACGACAAATCATGTTTTATTCCTATCTTTAGGAGCATGAAATCAAACACACTGGACACGTATTCTCCGTCGGAGTTCAGCCGACTAAAGCCTTATATATATATATATATATATAGAGAGAGAGAGAGAGGTTCTTAAGTGAATCAAAATAATGAACTTTTTAATGAATTTAATAGAACATTAAAAAATAACCATCAATTCCTTGTTATAATTGGTCCGCGTCAGTGGCAATGGACACGTGTTTTTTTTAATATACACCCACCCACTGTTCTAAAAAACCCGCCTAGGCTTAAGGCTTGGGAGAAACGCCCCGCCTTAAGTATTTTACGCCTTATTCTTACTAAAACCCTTAGGGTGCACTTTTTTCTAAAAAAAAAAAAACGATGCTTTAATGAAACGATATCGCATTTTAAAGAATTTTTTTATTAACCGAACCATTAACTCATCCAAGATAATCAAATAGTATTTTAATTTGCATATATTCAGACATATTTTTATGATATGTACAATTTTAGGATTTTAATAGCCTTGTTATGGTTAAAAAATATTAAAATATATTAAGAAGGCCTAAATGCCTTTTCACACCTTTTTACGCCTAAGGCCTGCCTAAAATTCTAAGGCTTAAGGCTTGACCTCCACGTCTCGATCACGCCCCGCGTTTTTTAGAACCTTGCACACACCTAACAAACCTTACCCCCCCCCCCCCCCCAAAAAAAATAAAAATAAAAAATCTGCCATCAATTATCGAGTTATGGGTTAGACAGTGGCTCGGGTAGAGGGTAGCTGGCGGGTCAGATGTTGCGATCGGGTTGGTGGGCAACGGACACGTGTGTGTGTGGTGGGTATTGGGTCGGTATGAGTTTCAGGTCTGCTGGCCGGTGACAGGTCGGACTAGGTGGTTGTGAGTTGTTGGGTCAATGGTTTGGAGGTTACTAGTTCGCGGGCTATTAGGTTGTTTAGCTGATAGTCGAAGGTGGGTAAGGTGTATGGTAGTAGGTGGTTTTGGGTATGGTGGATTGAAGTCTCGAGTTAAGGAAAATGGGTGGAGGAGGTTAGGAGGTATTGGTGTTGGTGGGGTCATCAGGCTTGGCAGGGAGGTATAAGGTTGATTAGGGGGAGGGTATTTTTTGACGGGGTTTGGTGGTCGTCGTTCTGGATCAAATGGTGTTCTGCCAGTATGGAGTAACAAGGGGGTTGGATAGTAGGGTCGCCGGGTTGGAGGGTAAATGGGTTGTGGCCGACGATGCTGGGTGATGGACTCAGGTGGGTATGGTGGGTTGAGATGGTAGGTATTGGTGGCAGATGGGTGGGGTTGTAGGCCTGTAAACGGATCGAATTCGGACCGGATCAGGCAAATCCAAATCCATATCCATATCCGTTTATGTTAAACGGATTCGGATCGAATCCGTTTATTAATCGGATCGGATTAGGCAAATCCAAATTCATATTCGTTTATGTTAAACGGAGTTGGATCCGACCCGATTATCCGTTTATGTTAAACTTGATTTGCAACATTTTATTTTCAACTCTTATTTCATAAATTTATTTTGCAGATGTTCCAAAAAAATAGATAATGAAATAAAGAAGTATGATAATATATATTTAAAATATATATTCAAAATATTATTAAATATAATATATATTAATTGAAAAGATATTATATATAATTTATATATACATTAAAAATATTAATCAAATCGGATTATTAACGGATCGGAGTATATGAATCCAAATTCGCTCAATTTAATAAACGGATAATCGGGTAATCAGATAATCGGATTTTAGGCAGGATCCATATCCGCTTAAATGGATCGGATTCGGATTCAGATAAAATTCGATCCATTGACAGACCTAAGGTGGGGTACGGTGGGGGGGATAAGGTTTGTGAGGGGTGTATGTGTATATTAAAAAATACGCGTGTCTGTTGATGTGAACCAATTACGACAATGAATTTAGAGTTATTTTTTTAATGTCTTATTAGGTTCACTTAAGAACCTCTCTTTGTATATATATATATACACAAATGATTTTTTAGTTGAGTTTTTTGTGCGGTATTTAAACATTTCAAGGAACAAAAAAAAAATCATCTCAAAATAATTTTTTTTGTTATTTTAAAAAAAATCGATCAAACTTGCACACTGTTGAAGCACTTTAAAAACTCTGAAAGTTTGACCGATTTTTTTAAAATAGCAAAATAATTATTTTTATTTGTTTTTTTATATGGGTCCCTTGAAATGTTTAAATATGAAATAAAAATTCAACTCAAAAATAATTTTTGTAATATTTAAAAAAAATAGGTTTGCGCTAACAAGTATGTATACTTGGTATGTATGAGAGCATGCCTCTCTCTCTCTCTCTCTCTCTCTCTCGATGCCACATATGAGGTCTAACAATGCAGACTATTTTTTCTAAATAGTAAAACAATTAGTTTTGGGTTGATTTCATGGTATTTAAACATTTTAAGGGCTCCACGAAAAAATTAGTTCAAAATGATTTTTTTTACTATTTTAAAAAATCAGTCAAATTGTGTCAGTTCTTACGCTGTTAAAAATGGCTTAAAAAATCGATCAAGCATTTAGGTTTATTTTCTGAAAATATGTTTTTATAATAATATACCCAGATATTTGAAGAATTTTCTATATATTTTTTTTAATTTTAATATGTATTTAGTATTTTTCCAGATTTCTTTTCAATTATTTTTCTGTAATATTCTGAGTTTTTAAATATATGTTTTCTCATTTCCAGGTTTTTTAAAGTATTTTCAGATTTTTAATATATATTGAGTTGTTTTCAGATTTTTAAAATTATTTTCTGTGATTTTTTTGAGTTTTTAAATATATTTTTTTGGCACATTCCAGATTTTATATAGTATTTCTGTATTTTTCCAATTTTAAATATATTTTAGTATTGTTTCAGATTTTTTGATAGTTTTTTTTCCAGTGTTTAAATATATTTTAGTATTGTTCCAGATTTTTTATAGTTTTTTTTCCCAATATTTTTAATGTTTTTTTTTTAATTCAGTTTTAGTCAAATCTTTTAAATTGTTTTTGCACACTTTTAAAAGGTTTTTCTATAAAATTTTAGTTCTTTTTTCCTGTTATTTCTTCAAATATTTTTAATACTTTGTAAATGTTTTTCCTATTATTTTCAGAGTTACATTTTTTTTTTCTTATGTTTAGAAGTTTTTTTCATTGTCGATCATATTTTTTTACTATTTTTTCTATAAATTTTGAAATATTTTTTCTATTATTTACGGATTTCATTGAAAAAGAATAATATTTTTCAGATTTTTAAACGTTTTCTTGTAATTTATATTTATTTTCATGATTTTCAAAATTTTAAAATATTTTTTCTAATTCCCAAAATTTTAAATTATATTTCTATTAATTTTGAGTTTTTTTTAATGTATTTTTAAATGCATTTTTATGTAGTTCTTATGTTTTAAATTTTTTATATTGTTTTGGACAAAAATACATCATGTGCAAGGCACATACCCATTTTTCGTCCAAAAAGTTAGCAGAGTTAACGTTAACCCTGAACCAATGGGTTGGTTGTGTGGTTGATCACTAGTACTAAAAAATGGGTTCCAAATAATAAAACAATTCATATTAGTCGAATCAATTAAATATGAAATCCATTTAAAAGTTAAATATGAAGTCCATTTTTTAAAAGTTAAATATGAAGTTCATATTTAAAAGTTATGAATCAAATATAAAGTTCATTTTCAAAAGCTACTAATCAAATATAACGCTCATTTTTAAAAGTTACAAGCAAAATATGAGTGTTTTTTTACATATATTTGGAATTCTAAAACTTATTTGGATAGAAAAAAATAGATTGCACAACTTATATTTGATCCGTCCATATTTGACCCAACTTACATGTACTCCAAATCATATTTGACCTGTTCAAAATTAAGTCTATCTCATAGTTTTGCCACTACTATTAATCTATTGACACTAAGGGATTTGCAACTCCAAGGTAATGAGTTTGAATCTCACCGTCAATATAAATTTTGGATCACAAACCGCATAAAATAATGGGTAACACTAGTGCTATCCCTTTTAGCTACCACTTTTTGTTATCCCCGACATGATAATGTTGTACCTTACTTTATTTTTTATGTCATGACGAGACTCATACAAGTAAAGATAAAACAAATTATAACACTTTGAAATCAAAGGTAACAAAAGGGATAACAAAAGGATAGCCCAAACATTATTCTAAAATAATCTCTATTTTACAAACTTTGAACAGAGTAAAAAAATAAGGTGCGTACAAATACAAACTATTTCGGGATGAAAACCCCTCCCAATAAAAAGGAAAACTGAGCTAGAAATAAATGCTTCAATTATTTGAACCAGAATAAAAACCCCATCTAGAAAACGTAAATCTGGTCGGTTCTTAGGGAGAAAGGATTTGAGTCCACAACACAACCCTAGCTTTAGCTTAGGTTACAAACCTAGCATCCAGGCTAGGTTGGGGACCACATCTGAGCATGAACATGACTGAACTTTAATACCTCACCCAAGTCAGATGGTCCATGTCAGACTAGCTTTGAATGGGAATTACTTTGGAGTGAACTCAAACAGTGAGATTGTGTGCACTGCCAACTAATCCTTTGGCAATTTGTAGACAGAATTTATTGTGAAAGTGCACCTGAGGAAGTTATGGATCAAGTTTGGTTTGGTACTAATGTACAGTAAAGGTGCCTTTGCCTTTGCCTTTGCCTTTGCTTGTGTTTGTGCCAGCCAGGTGATAGCAACATCATCATCACTACACAAACACTAGTGACTGTCATGCACGCTTGTAAACATTTTTGAAACACTAGTCTATATCTTGCAAGCTTTCTCTCAATATATTAGTTTTTTCAAAAGGATTCTAGCATACTCAAAGATAGTTTTGTACCATTTTTTTTCGATAGTTTTTATACAATCTCATTGACAATTATCCCGAAATTTAAATTTATTGTCGTTAATAATCGTCTGCCCGTCGGACGCGTGTATTTCTCGATCGAAAATACGGGTTTAATACTTGTATACGGAATCGACGTGTTCACTCGACGGACGTTGAATTGGAATTGTCGTTGAAGTGAAGCCGTGTTTTTCGCTTTTTCCAATATTTAAATATTTTTACTATCTTTTGCCATCCATGCTGTAACCAATAAAAAATTGACAAATGAAAATCTCTTTAGATGAAATGGAAGGACTGATTTTGATTAATTTGAGGATTTGTATGTAATTATTAGAATGAATATAGATGGATTTATGGGATGAAGGAAGATTTTTTTTGGTAGCTATGCAGTTTGAGTTGACGACGAAGAAAATGAAGTGTGAGAGATTTGGGATGGTTGTTTATTTATTAACAGAAATACCTAGCAGTTTATAGTCATTGGGGATTTCTTACGACTTTCTGAATTTCGTAGAAATTCCTACGAACTTCAGAAGTTCATAAGAAGTTACTCCACTGCAAGGCTGCCATCCGGGGGAAAGGTAAATAACACATTTAGATTTGCATTTTAACTTTCCTGGAGGTACACCACGTCAAATGCTCTTAGGCCATCTCCAATGGAGAGGCTAAATGTACACATTTGCATCCTTTCTCCCTCACAATGGGTAGCAAAAAATGCACATTTTGGAAAGAAAAAATGTAACTGGAATGTAGATCTACACACCCGCTACGCAATGTGTAGTGGTGGAGCCCGCGTAGGACCCACAGCTGGGTGGATAAGTGTTTACCCGCCCAAGCCATTTTTTTTGAAAAAATAAACAAACAAATCGTGTTATCTATATAAATAATATAAACAAAAGGGGGCCCACCCTTGGGCGGATAAAACTCTCCCGTCCAAAACCAATTTTAGCCTGTCCCACTGCATAAACCAACTACAAAATGTATCTTAAAAAATTTAACTTTACATTGTTTGTGGCCTGCCCATTGGAGATGGCCTTATAACACGTTTTTTTATCATTTCCATTGCTTGTAGAACATTGGATCTCAAATAATTTAATCTCATGATGGAAAATATCTGATAGGGGAGAATAAAGTTTTTATAGGCACATACATACAAATTTCTTCTGGGGTTAACTCAGAAATGTCACATTAGCAAAATCCAAAATAGTCATTGGGTCCCTAGATGCTTAAAGTAAGTAGACCTCCAACAACAACTTTCTTGAAAGCAACCATACAAAAAGCCAAATGGTGTTCAAATTGTCATCTACCTCCCCATCAGGGTGTTAGCTGATCCATTCAAACAAAATTTAGATGAGAAAAA
Source organism: Sambucus nigra (assembly GCA_949130495.1). NCBI lineage: Eukaryota > Viridiplantae > Streptophyta > Magnoliopsida > Dipsacales > Adoxaceae > Sambucus > Sambucus nigra. Next base: position 41,117,361 of record OX422220.1, read on the forward strand.
GGAATATAATGAGGAAAAATCCCATTTACCACACAAACATAATTCAACTGACCCAAACTCCGACACCCTTTGCAGAAACAAGAAAACACAGCAAGTTCTCGGACCCTCGTATACATACATTTCTCTCTGTATATACAGAAAGCAAGAACATTAAAACCACTGTTGAGTGACCCCACCACTATCAAAGTACTCTTTTGCTGTCCTTTTTGATGCACAAAAACACCCATTAAGCCAAACCTCACTTATCTGCAAAAATAAAGTGGCAAGTAATTTAAATCAAACAATTTCTCAAATTACTACAAATGTTTACTAAAAAACAGATCATTTGACCTTTGGCTCAAGTTGTTATTCGTATTTTCAGCATTCAAAGTTCTACACAATATAACTTTGACACTCAAAAAAGTCTTTTCCGAATTAATGGGATAAGCTACATGAATCCTATTTTTCCTTTATGCCCTGTTCAGTGTAATATAATAAAATTTTATAATCACGTAAAACACTGATCGAAAAAATCACAACAAATAACAGCGTGGGCCAAAAATGCTGAATAATCATAAAAATTAGGGGCTTATTAGTCTTGATTCCCCGCGTGAAGATATTTTTAGGAAAACCCAATATTTTTTACACTTTAGTGTGCTGTTCGCAGATTTGCTGGCGAATCCGAAATCGGAGGATTTAGAGACCAAAAATAGTTATTCATGTTTAACAATTCTAACTTTAAGGCTATATATTTTGCTATTCTTGAAATTTTGTCTCAAAATCAACGATTACACAAAGTTATATAAACATGAATTCTTTTACTAAATTTATGAAGTCCTTTTTTTTAATAGCAACATATATTTATGGGATTTAAGGTATTTAGTCCCACTTTTAAAGATTTATTTGTATAACTCCTACATTTTTACTTTTTTAGTCGTTGGTCCTATTATAACAACTTTAGAATACATGTCATTATCTGCAGAGAGAAAGAGAGGTGGTTACAAGATAATTGGGGAAAGTTTTGAGTAGTTGTGAGAGTAATTACAATAAAAAAAAAATACATGGGAGGGAACTTATAAAAACTTTGCACATAGGACTAAACACAAAAAAACTATATATTTATACGTATATATTGAATTAAAATAGATACCAGTATGGGTCATGAAGAAGTCATGTGAAGATCTGGGCATGGAAATTGAGAGCTGGGTAGTGGAAATTGAGTCTTCATTTTTGGGTGGCCACTCATCAAAGAAATGGTGCATAACTTTCTGGGGTTCATGTTCATTTTCAGCCTCTCTCTCACTTTTTAAGGGTACATAATAGTGGTGATCCTGGGTGGGTGGGGGGTGTTTTGAGGTTTCTTGAAGCTGCAAATAAGGGTACCCACTTTGTTGTAAAGCAGAGCAGTTTCTGTGTTGTTGTTGTTGTTTTTGGTGGGCCAGTGAAGAGCTCATTGTCAGTGGTTCCAGATGCCAAGTATCAGAATTGGACATGTTTCTCATTGTCCCAGAACTTTCATGGAAAAAAGGATGCTCATCTACATCCTCTTTCATCGCCTCACCATAGCTGTTCCTATATTAACCATACCATTATTTCAAGAATTAGTCATTAGTAGTATGCTAAAAGCAAAAAACTATCATGTACAAAATTGAATGATATGATATGAGAGATTTAAATTTGAGTTTTAGCTCTCTAATATTTTTAAACACCTTTGAATTTTTTTACCATAATTATAAGATAATGACGTAATGTCCCCGAGACTTACTCCCCTTGTGACAAATAATGCAGCAAGTACAAGTGTGTTGATGCACACGTGGGTGAGGTGAGATGGGTAAAGTCAAAATTTTGAACTTATAGGGGGTTGAGTGTAATTATTCTATAATTATAGGGGCAGAGTTAAAAAAAGATATTTTCTACGAACATTTTTAGTTGGTTGATGCACATGTAAGGGTAAGTCTAAGAGCATCAACAATGGTGTAATGTATGGACAAAGAAATAGGTAAAAATACAAACTGTGTGACTTGCACTGGTGGAAGAAAGATAACAAATTTGGTAGAGGAAATGGTAGGAGATTTGTAAAGTTACTGAACGCATACAAATTCAGTAAGACTTCCTACGAACTTCTGTTGTTCGTAGAAAATTCCTACGAACTTCTGAAGTTCGTAAGAAATATAAATACTCATTTTTATTATATATTTGAGTTCCTACGAACAAATATTGTGCGCAAGAAATAGCATTTCATTTCCTACGAACAAGAGTTGTTCGTAGGAACCACATTTACAAATTTACTCATCACTCACCACTGTAACTCCGACGGCTGATGAAATGCTAAATCAACTTTTTAGTTTGCAAACTTACCGTTCGTTCATCACCACCAATACGGTTGCTCTAAAGCAATGCATTTTAGATTTTCTGACATTAAATGGTCACCAGAATACAACGTTACCTACATAATATCATAAACATATATGCATTTGAAAATATTCGAGCTAGGACAATAGCACTCATTCATTTTAATGACACTTTGTAAGAATATTTTTGAGTAACTTGCATTTGGGCCACATTTTTTTTTTTTTTTGTAGCATATCATGGGGTGTCCGGGCAGCTTACGTGCATCTCGACTAATCCTCATTCGTGATTCGTGACTTTCGCTAGCTAAACATTATTGATAGTGCCAGAAATCGAAATGGAGATCAAACCCCATCCACCTCCAACACGGTCCAGTTGCAGCCAAGAGGCTTGGTTATTTGGGCCACATTTATTAGCATAAGTAAAACTCTACATACAAAATAAATGAGAGCTAAAGCTAAATAACCTTATTTGTTTAGAATGATCCTATTTATTCCCAAAACATTTTACCAAAAACAAGTATGAAATTGACAAGTGCCTTAAATGTATGAGCTAAGCATATAACACAAACCTGTAATCTTTGTCTGAATGGGAATAAGTACCAGATTCAAAAAGAAAATGGGTGTTGTTGTTATCTTGAGAAACCAACCCCATCCCCGGGGTCCTTGAGGCTGATTGTGACGAGTGAGAATAAACAAAAGGGTGTTGAACACTTGTACTATTATTACTAGTATTGCTATTAGTGTTATAGTAATGGTGAGCATCAGAGGCTAGTGAAGATGAAGTTGAAGAGAGGGGGGATAGTATGTGGTGATTTGTGTTTTTGTTGGTGGTGAGTGATGAGATGGGTGGTGTATTGTTTGTTGTTATTGATGATGTGTTGGTGTTGGTGTTGGTTTCCACAGGCTTTCTTGAACGGTTTCTACCTCTGTGCATGTGTCTCTCACAGTACTTGGAATCTGGGTAAGCCTCTTTTGAACACCTCCATTTTTTACCATCTGTTCTCCTGCATCTGCCTGGCTCTGGGTCTATTTTTCTGCCAAAACCCATCTGGAAACAGTTCCATCCAACTGCTAAAAAACAAAACAAATCAGTCATTTAAAAACCAACATTATGCAAATAAATAGGACTATAGTGCAAAAAGAATTTCAAATCAAAAGACACCTTCAACTTTTCTTTCTTTTGTTTTTTTTGGCCAAACAAACCATCATTTTCTTGCATGTCATTAAATCATCAATAGTTAATGAGGGGGCATATAATAGATATGTTAACACGCTAATACAAATGGGTAACAAAAACTCGTATATTCATTATTAAAACATAATACATAAAGTCAGAAATGGGTAATAGGAACCCAATAACTCATTATATAATATGGGTATGATTAAATTTAGTCCAAAGTTATATTATGAATATGCTATACAGGGTCATTTTATAATAATATTTAGTGGCACTTTTTAAATTTTGATGACCAACTTTGGAGAGTTAAATACTCAATGGGGAGGATCTATTTATATAGTTGAAGATATTATAACATGACATCTATATGACAACACAAGAATCTTGACGAATATTTTGCACTAAATAATATGCCACAACACACCAAACTGGTCAGAAGGTCTAGTTATTGCAGTAAAAAATATCCGGGTTTATCTTACAAAAATTGAAAGTTCATGGATTTTTTTGTATTTAAATAAACAAGTATATGATAAATGAGTTTATATTGTTTCCTCCAAAACGTTGTTTCATCCCCTTCTAAATTTTAGAACAAAGTCCCCCTTAACTATTAATGTTGCAAGAAACCTCCAAAACTATGTATTTTTGTGGCAAATACCCCTTCTTGGAGAATTTAGAGTAGTTTCTTACAACAAAAACAGTGTAGAGTTATTTTTTTGTAGCATTTAAAGAAAGATATAAGAGCACATATAGGAAATGAGTATTTATTTTTTGTTACCATGCTGAGGTTGAAGGATAAGCTTTGAGGAGATAGAAGAATCCAAGCTTCTTTTGATAGTGAAGAGCAGATCAGATGGTATAGGCATACCAGAAGCCATGTATTTGAAAATTAAAGCTTGGTGTTCAAGCTCTTGCCACTGATTTGCAGTAAAAGGAAACCTATTCCTCCCACCACTCATCATACCAATATTTGACAAATGAACAAAAAAAAGAGAGATTGTAGTTATATAAACAAGAACAAGAAAGACCTTAGTAGCAGTAGGTATAAGGATATTTATTTAAAGGGACCATTTGGTTTGCAGAATCTTCTGATTATGGTGCATAAATAAAAACACACACACACTGACACACACATGAAACACACACACACACTTACTTTTATTTTCTTTTTCTTCTGAGCTCATAATATGACTGCACCTCTCTGTTGCATCTGCTGCAACTATGCTGCTTTTATGGCAGCGCTTGTCCTTCTGACATGTATCTGTATACGGAAATTCATAAACTAAAGGGCTTAAAAACAAATGGAAAACTATTATTTTATGTTAGAGCGGTGTGGAGCTGTACGGGGTTTTGAGACTTTTACTGTCACTGATCATCACTTTTACTTTTCATCCCTGACCCTTTCGTTTCTTTTTACCAGTAAACAACCCACTTATAAATTGACCTTTCTCAAATTAGGCCCCTGCTACTTCTGATGTACCTGAAAGTTCAACATACCCCCCCACTTACATTTTGGGGTACTGCATACCCAAAATTTGGTTTTTGTGGAAGTAGTGGTATGAATAATTACCATACAGTATACAAAATCGTTTAATTATAAATATTTTTTAAAACCATAACTAGATGGTTACACCATCTTTAGAGCTAAAATGTTACAGAGGATATTATATTCTATAAAAAAATAAGTGCAACCTTAGAGCATTAATTAAAATAGATGACAAAATATAACAAAAAACACTCCAAGGGTTTAAAAATAAAGAAAAATATGTGGAAAAGTGTTAAAATACAAAAAAAAATGGTTCGCGTGACAATCTAAATGGTGCGCTAGATGTTCATTTATAACACCCATAGTGATAAATTTGAGGGCATTCTGCTCCTAAATATATTATATTTTTACGAAATGTTATTTTGCTTAATATTTTGGAGTATTATATCTATAAAATGGCACAGGGCAATGCCTTGGAGATGCCCTTAGACTATTTATGAGACAATGAGTAAAATGTTAAAATCATTGTTTGCATAATATTTTTAGCACAATTTTAAGTTCACTTGTTTATGCCTATTACCGTTTTGGTAAAAAAGGACATATATTGGCAACAAATTTGTTTGATGGGATCATGTATACAATGTCCCCTGCGCTATTTCATCCATCGTGGGAGACCAACATGTCCCATTCCAACAACCACAACGCCAATAGATTTATAAGTTCCTTTCTATATAATCTTTTTACCAATTTTCATATCTCATCATAAATTGCTCTCAAGACAATGAGTAATTTCAAAATTATGAGTGTTTTGGGCCAACCCCCCAAACCCTTCATGAAATTTGTCCACACAAGCTTCCCACACTTCAGAGTGCCATTGAGTACACTATTTGCGTGGAGGATTGTAAGAGCAAGATTTTATAATTGCTCATAGTTAATATATTTTGACGTATCCTGTTATAAATCAAACAATACATTCGCATATGCTTCCACGAAATTTGAAGACAAGTTAGTGACCAAGCAATGTTCCGAAGTTCAAGCCATTGAAACCGTCACGACTCAATATGATAGTATATGGTATTTAGGGTATTGGATTTTACTTAGTTAAAATTATTCTGGGATGTTTTCTTTTAAAACGAGGCATTTTTTAAAAGGATTTTGGAATAAAATATTTTTACTTTCTTTGAGTTCATTAGAATGAAAAGTGAGCCTCATTCGAACGAGGTCACTGCTTTCGTTAGAACGAGAATTTTAGTTGGTTCGAACGAAGACTCATTTTCGTTAAAACGAAGTTCTGAGTTCGTTGGAACGAACTATAACGAGCTTTAAACGGGGTCTTTCTGTTTGACAAAGCTACACTTATTGAAAGTCCGTTGAAAGCTCGTTCGAACGAACTTAGGCCTTTTGTTTGAACAAGAATGGGCCTTGTTAGAATAAAACTATGGTTTTCTTTTGAACGAAGTCCCTTTTTCATTCGAACAAAGTCTGTCGCCTTGAAATTCCTGTTTTTTTTATTTATAAATTGGTCACTTTTGGACTATTTTACACAACTCTTTGGGCAAAAATTAATTTAGAGACCTGCTCCAAAAAGTTTTATTTTTCTTGTTTATTTGAAACACTTTATTTTTCATATTACCCTCATCCCTATAATGATTTGTTGAGTTTGTCAAACCCTAGTTCCATACATAAACATCAAATCCTTATAGAGGTTTCCCTACTGCTGACTTGTGGAGTTGCGACTATATTGCTGAAGAAGAAAGAATTATGCAACTCGAGGATGATCAGTGGATACTGAGGGAAGAGTTGCTTCCTGTAGGTGGTGCTGAACTGCATCACTTTCTGTTGAAGACTTGAAGACTAATGTCGCGTTAGACTTAGTGGATCTCTAAGTAGTTTGTAAGTTGTCGTGTGCCTGTCAATCATGATACAGTGCTGAATTAAAGGTTTTTTCATATATGAATATTTCATCAATTCTTCTTCTGTTTGGTTTGGTTTAATTGCTTGGTTTGGCATATCTTATTTAGACTTTATTTTGAATGCACACCTAATTCCAATTAAGATAAAATTTAGTTAAAAATTGGATCTTTGTATGTGTTAACTTAAGATACAAGTGAATCCATATAACCCTCCATTTTTTGTGACACCCCGACTAATTAAATACCGGGTAGCTACTCCTTTATTAAATTAATTCAAAATGCCCAGTTGGCTCAGTTAATAGCATCACTGTCGAAAACATTTTATTTTAACAAACCACCTAATATTTAAAAAGTAAGTGCCAAATTTTATTTAAAGTCTGATTAACATGCAACAAGTGTAATGAAGAAATAAATAACACCATTCACCATACTGAAGTAAAACGAATAACCATCACAATAGAGTAAATAAAGTCTGGAGGAAAACTCCTCACTACAATCCCATACTGAAATAAATAGCCGAAACTGAAATAATACATGCTAAAGTCTGAAAACTGAAATGTAAAAGATGTCTCTAAATAGAAATGGGCAACATGCCCTACAACTGATAGATAGTGACTCTGGAATCCAAAAGATAGAAGCGTCTACATGCAAATCCCTGTAGCTTCCACAAACAGCTACAACTCGTCACCTGAATGAGAATCCTATGCTTGGTGTCCATATGGCTAGGCACCTAAAAATGGTTTTACAAGAAAAAGAGATTTGAAAAGCAAACGGGTCAGAGCCCGAATGTGGAGTTATATTTAAAAAAAACCTGCAAGTGCTTTAAAAACATTTAAAACATTAAATGCAAAGTACATGTTAGGACGTGCACTCACATTATATTCTCACCTCTCGTCTAACTGTGCACTCCTAACGCAAATACCCATCTACAACGATATAAACCACTAGCTAAGTAACGACATACCTAGCTAGACTGCCAAAGGTCCTACCCATAATACTTTGTTCCATTAACATAATAACGCTCTTAATTGAATAGGGTTTAACGTAAACTCAGATACTCAATATGCAATATATATAACTAATCAGTTAACTCGCTATATTTCTCAAAACAATACCGTAATATATTTACAACATTAACATAAAGATTCTTATTCGTTAAGTGTATATTATTCACATCATAAGTATACAATACAAGCACCCCGAGAACTAAGCTGCGGTGCACACATACTCTGCTATCCATCCCGGTACATCACGTACATAAGGATCACATATTCCGAATCTCTCAGGAATAGTTCAGATAACACAAATCACAAAATAGTGGAGGCGAACACAGTCACCATCACGTGGGTCACGCACATACCTACGCTCCCACGGTCAGCGGACTTATTAATATCCCAATAAGTCTTTCTATGACCTATGTTCATCGAGGTACCAGTCTATATCCCCCCCGTAGGCACACAAGGATTAGAGGGTCCTAAGCGAACGCAACCTCCCGTGATAGCAAGTATGGTAGGTATGCCATACACACAATCCATATACCACTACTAAGTAAACACACATCTTAGTAATACCGTATTTTAATCGTAGTACATATTCTCATACTAACTATAATTAACACAATTCATACTATTCCGGTTTGTAATTATACGCGCCATAATTATCTCACGTCGTAGTAGACACTCACGTCTCAACCCAAACCGTCCATGTAATACACTCTCGTATGTAAATTCCTTCTCATAAATACCCAAATGTCTCCCAATTCTATCACTACGAAGGTTAACTATATCCTCGAACAAGCTTACGGAACTCCAAAAGTCAAAACAGTCCAAAAAGGACCAAACTGTCAACTCGTTAGAAGTCTCGTTCGAACGAGATCCCTCTGCCAACTCGTTAGAAGTCTCGTTCGAACGAGACTGTTCGAACGAGATCCCAGTTCGTTCGAACGAACTGTTCCTTCTAACGATATCTCGTTCGAACGAGATATCAAACGAAATCCCTTTTCGTTAGCAGCGACTGGTCAACTCGTTAGAAGCTCGTTCGAACGAGTTCGACCTGGGGGCTGCTTCTAACGAGCTACCAGCTTCGGCCCAGATTTTTCCCCAAATCGTTTTTCATCCATTTTAACACCTCAAATCTTCTAAACTAAGTCCCAATCAATCGTTTAAAGGTCTATAATTAATACTAAACATATATAATCACATCCTAACATGTTTTTAAGGGATCAATCCATCCTAACATCAATTAAATTTACAGCTTTCTACACTTTTTCCAAATATCTCAAGAACATGAACCCTAACTACATATCATCATCAAATCCCAGAATTTAATCCGTTTTTCTTTCACCCAAACATGTATTAACATCAGATTAATCGTCTCCAAACTATTCTACATGCAATCCTTCTCAAATTCCTCAAGTTTTATGATCTAAACTACATGGGTTTTCATGTTTTATCAAGAACAAACCATAAATTTGAATTTTCTAACATGGAAAAGACATTCTCAGAAATTAAATGGAATAAAGTCACTTGCCTTGGTTTGATTTCTGACTTTGGTGTAGGTTGATGATGTTTTTCTGCAGAATTTCCTCTCTTTCTCTCCTTCTCCAATGGTGGCTTAAAGTGGCTAGGGTTTTGATTTGGGAACTTAGAAAACCTAAATGATAACCTACGTAGCTTTCTAGGTTTATATGATTTTGTTAATGGGCTTAATGGGTTAAATCCACATCAGATTTACATCTCTAATTTTCGTCACTTTTAATTCCTCAAAATGTAAAATTACCAAAATACCCTTTAAGTTGTCGGTATGGCCTAAAAATACCCCGGGACCCAAACTATACCCCCGGCTAGTGTTTTCTGACTATCTCGACCCTTCCGGACGCGTTGGGGCACTCAAAACGACCATACGATTTATAGATTTTAAATTCACTTTTATTATCAAAATATTATACCGACGCGACGGTCCCACGCGTCTCAACAAAATTTCTAAAATGCCGTATATAAATCTCACGACAAATTTTATAATACCAAATACATATATAATCATATATGCACTTAATCAAATACCAATTCGCATCTCATTAGTATCTATAACCCGGATTAATTTCCAATTAATACGCAATTTAATTAATTAATCCAAAAATAAATATAGTCAAAAGTACGGGGTATTACATACTTCTCCCCTAATAACTGAATTTCGTCCCGAAATTCGAAACTAGAAAGTACCTGCTAAAAACAGCTCTGGATAACGCTCGCGCATCTCATCCTCGCGCTCCCATGTGGACTCCTCGACATTGTGATGTCGCCACTGAACACGCACTAACGGGACTATCTTTGACCGCAGTTTCCTCTCGCTTCGGTCCAAAATAGCAATTGGCCCCTCCTCGTAGGAGCTATCCGGCTGGAGATCGATGTCCTCCACAACAATGTGAGAATGGGCCAAATTATCTCTAAGGTATTTTCTCAGCGAGGAAATATGGAACACGTCGTGAATCCGATGCAAGTGTTCCGGTAGTCCAAGTCTATACGCAACCGGTCCGATCCGCTCAATAATAGGAAACGACCCCACATACCTTGGTGCCAACTTCCCCTTCTTCCCGAATCGCATAATCCCCTTCATCGGAGAAACCCTGAGCAAAACCTGGTCCCCCACTTGGAACTCCCTGAAAAACCTCTTCGCATCAGCATAACTCTTCTGCCTGTCTTGAGCTACCCGAATGCGACTCCGAATCAACTCAATCCTTGCCGAAGTATCTTGAATCACTTCCGGCCCAAGTAGTTTGTTGTCCCCCACTTCTAACCAACATACTGGGGAACGACAAGGCCTACCGTACAACGCCTCAAACGGAGCCATGCCAATAGTGAACTGATAGGAGTTGTTGTAAGCAAACTCCACCAGTGGAAGGTACTGCTCCCATCCACCCCCGAAGTCAATAATGCACATGCGTAGCATGTCTTCCAACATCTGATTGGTGCGCTCTGTCTGCCCATCGGTCTGCGGATGATAAGCCGTACTCAACTGCAATTCCGTGCCCATTGCCTCCTGGAAACTCTCCCAAAACCTCGAAACAAATATCTTGTCTCTGTCAGACACGATATTTAGTGGCACACCGTGAAGTCTCACAATCTCTGAAATGAAGAGCTGGGCATACTATCCCGAAGTGTAATCAGTCCTTACGGGTAAGAAGTGAGCGACCTTGGACAACTTGTCCACAATTACCCAAACGGAGTCGTGACCCCTCTGCGACGTAGGCAACCCCGTGATAAAGTCCATGGATATGCTCTCCCACATCCATACCGGGACCTCCAATGGCTGTAGCAATCCTGCTGGTCTCTGATGATCCACTTTTACAAGCTGACAAGTGGCGCATTTCGAGACAAACTCAGCGATATCTCTCTTCATACCGCTCCACCAATACTGTCGTCTCACGTCTTGGTACATTTTGTCCCCTCCGGGATGTACCGCGAACCGTGAGCCGTGCGACTCTGCCATCACATCGTGCCGCAATTCTTCCCCTTCCGGAACTACCAATCTCCCATTGAAGCGCAATCCCCCGTCTGAGCTAACGGTATAGGACTCGGCTCCCTCTGCAAGTAATCGAACTATCTGCTCCTGACAGAACGAGTCATTAGCCTGTGCCCGTACTACTTTCGTGACAATCTGCGGTGTAACGGTCATCACAGACATGAAAGATCGGGCCACTGTATCCTGGTGTCCCAATTCCTTCCACTTAGCTTTCCACACCTCTGCCACCTCATCTGCTGGCCTGCGGCTCAACGCGTCTGCTACCACGTTAGCCTTACCCGGGTGGTACTGGATGTCGAACTGGTAGTCCTTCACAAATTCAAGCCACCTACGCTGCCGCATATTCAATTCCTTCTGCGTGAACAGATACTGTAGTGACTTGTGGTCCGTGAACAGCTGAAACTTCTCCCCCAAAAGATAGTGCCTCCAAATCCGTAAGGCAAAGACCACTGCTGCCAACTCCAAATCATGCGTGGGGTAATTCTTCTCGTGAGGCTTAAGCTTACGGGAAGCATAAGCTATGGCCTGTCTCTCCTGCTGCAATACACCTCCCAGTCCTTGCAAAGACGCATCGGTGTAAACCAAATACTCAACTCCCGGTCTCGGTAATGCTAACACAGGTGCTGAGGTCAATTTGTCCTTTAATTCATCGAATGCCAACTGACAGGCATCACTCCAGATGTAGGGCACACCCTTACGAGTCAAATGTGTCAAAGGACCTGCTATCTCTGAGAAACCCCGAATAAATCTCCTGTAGTATCCTGCTAGGCCCAAGAAACTACGAATCTCAGTTGGTGTCGTGGGCTGTCCCCACTCCCTCACCGCTGATAGCTTCCCCGGATCGACAGATATTCCTTGGTCGGAAATAATGTGACCCAAGAACTGGACTTCCTTCAGCCAAAACCCACACTTCTCATATTTTGCATACAGCTCGTTCTGACAAAGTGTCTGTAAAACCTGCCTCAAATGCTCGGCGTGCTCCTCCTCTGTCTGAGAGTAAACCAGAATATCATCAATGAAGATAATGACAAACTGGTCTAGGAAATCCCTGAACACTCTGTTCATCAAGTCCATAAACACTGCTGGAGCGTTGGTCAAGCCGAAAGGCATAACCCGAAACTCGTAAGAACCATATCTCGATAAGAACGCGGTCTTCGAGACATCCTCCTCCCTGATACGCAACTGATGGTATCCTGACTTCAAGTCAATCTTCGAGAAGAAAGAAGCTCCTCTCAACTGGTCGAATAAGTCATCGATTCGAGGCAACGGATACTTATTCCGTATCGTGACCTTATTCAACTCTCGGTAGTCCACGCATAATCTCAGTGAACCGTCCCTCTTCTTCACAAACAAAATTGAAGCGCCCCAAGGTGAGGTACTCCTGCGAATAAAGCCCTGACCTAACAGTTGCTCTATCTGATCCCGTAGCTCTCGCATCTCAGTTGGAGCCATATGGTATGGTGCACGTGCTATAGGTCTCGTACCCGGTAGGAAATCTATGACGAAGTCTATCTCTCGACTGGGTGGTAAGCCTGGTATCTCCTGAAACACATCTGAATACTCCCTGACAACCGGGATCGAATCTAAAGGAATAACAACCTCCTTAGAGGTATCCTCCTCTATGTAATACAGATGAGCGGTCGATCCTCCCTCTGGGCGAGGCATCGCCACTATAAACATCTCTTGCCCCGGAATGGCAAAAACAATGCTCCCGCTGAAGCAATCAATCATGGCCCTATATGCTACGAGCCAATCCATACCAATGATCACATCGTGAACATGCATGTCTAACACTAACATGTCTGCAGGCAATACCAAACCACCAATCTCTACCCCCACTCCTCGGCATATAAAGAAAATAAGTGACCCACTCCCCAATGGTGAGTCGACACACGTCACTGTGCTCTCTGCCGTAGCTAACAATCCTAAAGCTTTCGCGAAGTGTGTAGCTATAAAACAATGTGTAGCACCCATATCAAATAACACCCAACCCATAGTGCCATGGATAGGAAACGTACCCTCGATCGCGGGCGGTGCCTGTGGAACTGCAGCCTGGTGGACGTTGTAGACACGTCCATACTGTAGCTGCCCCTGCTGAGCTGGGACTGCTGGAATGGGTGGAAATGCTGCCATCTGTGGCGGTGCGGGAAGAGCGGCGGGAAACATAGGCCTCTGTGGCTCCTGGCGAGCACCCTGCTGCTGCTGCTGTGGGGCCCTGCCCCTATCAGGACAATCCTGCTTCTTATGGCCAGTCTTGCCACAAATAAAGCACTTCCCTGGGAAGTTCCCTCCCCTCTGCCCCTGCTATCCCCAGCCCTGGTGGCCGTTACCATTCCTCCCTTGGCCCTGCTGGCCCTGATGAAACTGCTGCCCATTCTGCCCCTGCTGGCCCTGATGGCCGTTTGGACCCTGATGGCCCTGACGGAAACCTCCCTGTCCCTGCCTGTAGTTCCCTGACCGGAACCTCTTATTATCCCCCTGCTGGTTACCCTGCTCATTCTGTCTCTGCCCCTGACCAGGTTGTGCCCCGCTGGCACTATGTCCTCCAGTCCTGCCCTGATGGCTAGACTCCCCCGATCGCTTGCCCTCGGCCATATGAAAACGGTGGTCCTGGCAGTGCAATAATGCAGCGTTAACCACATCAGAATACGTGGCCAACGATAGGTTCCCTAGCAGATGCTGACGGATCCTCCAATTCAACCCATCGGTGAACTTCTCAATCTTCTTCTTCTCTGTTGGAATCTCGTCTGGAACGATATTCAACAGGTTAGTGAACTCGGCCTCATACTCGGCCACTATCTTGCCTTCCTGCTTCAAACTCATCAACTTCCTCCTCATCTCTGTATGAACTGCGGACGGAAAGTACTTGCGGTCGAACCGCACCCAGAACTCCTGAATCGTGAGGGTATCCCTCTCCTCCGCGGTGGTAATGGACTCCCACCACTGCAGTGCAGATCCCACTAGCTTGAAAGTAGCTAGCACCTGTTTTTGAACATCTGTGCACTCATGCATCCTCAAATGCCTCTGTATGTCCTTCCTCCATTGGCTCGAGACTACCACATCTGAGCTACCTGCAAACTCTGGCGGATGCGCTTTCTGAAAAGCGTCTCGTACACGCTCCCAAGCAGACGGGAATGCATTAACCTGTGCTGGCGCGGCAACCGGCGCCTGAGGCGGTGCCTGCTGAATCACGGCAATAGCGACATTTACCGCTTGGGCTACTATAGCAGCAACCTCAGCGGCGTTCATCATGCCCTGAACGGGAGCGGGCTGGGGTTCGGGCACTGCATTCCTGGGAACTCGTCGTGCACGTCGTGGAGGCATCTGAAATAAGAACAAAGTTTATAAGTTCACGGTTATAAACTTAATATAGCTGAAGAACGAAGTATACACAAAAAGAGTACAACCGTCCTAAAATATAGGGCTCTATATCAAAGAAATGTAGCGGAAACATAATAGCCGTACAGATCCTAAAGGACTCTAGAACTTGATGCTCTGATACCACCTGTGACACCCCGACTAATTAAATACCGGGTAGCTACTCCTTTATTAAATTAATTCAAAATGCCCAGTTGGCTCAGTTAATAGCATCACTGTCGAAAACATTTTATTTTAACAAACCACCTAATATTTAAAAAGTAAGTGCCAAATTTTATTTAAAATCTGATTAACATGCAACAAGTGTAATGAAGAAATAAATAACACCATTCACCATACTGAAGTAAAACGAATAACCATCACAATAGAGTAAATAAAGTCTGGAGGAAAACTCCTCACTACAATCCCATACTGAAATAAATAGCCGAAACTGAAATAATACATGCTAAAGTCTGAAAACTGAAATGTAAAAGATGTCTCTAAATAGAAATGGGCAACATGCCCTACAACTGATAGATAGTGACTCTGGAATCCAAAAGATAGAAGCGTCGACATGCAAATCCCTGTAGCTTCCACAAACAGCTACAACTCGTCACCTGAATGAGAATCCTATGCTTGGTGTCCCTGTGGCTGGGCACCTAAAAATGGTTTTACAAGAAAAAGAGATTTGAAAAGCAAACGGGTCAGAGCCCGAATGTGGAGTTATATTTAAAAAAAAAACTGCAAGTGCTTTAAAAACATTTAAAACATTAAATGCAAAGTACATGTTAGGACGTGCACTCACATTATATTCTCACCTCTCGTCTAACTGTGCACTCCTAACGCAAATACCCATCTACAACGATATAAACCACTAGCTAAGTAACGACATACCTAGCTAGACTGCCAAAGGTCCTACCCATAATACTTGGTTCCATTAACATAATAACGCTCTTAATTGAATAGGGTTTAACGTAAACTCAGATACTCAATATGCAATATTATAACTAATCAGTTAACTCGCTATATTTCTCGAAACAATACCGTAATATATTTACAACATTAACATAAGGATTCTTATTCGTTAAGTGTATATTATTCACATCATAAGTATACAATACAAGCACCCCGAGAACTAAGCTGCGGTGCACACATACTCTGCTATCCATCCCGGTACATCACGTACATAAGGATCACATATTCCGAATCTCTCAGGAATAGTTCAGATAACACAAATCACAAAATAGTGGAGGCGAACACAGTCACCATCACGTGGGTCACGCACATACCTACGCTCCCACGGTCAGCGGACTTATTAATATCCCAATAAGTCTTTCTATGACCTATGTTCATCGAGGTACCAGTCTATATCCCCCCCGTAGGCACACAAGTATTAGAGGTTCCTAAGCGAACGCAACCTCCCGTGATAGCAAGTATGGTAGGTATGTCATACACACAATCCATATACCACTACTAAGTAAACACACATCTTAGTAATACCGTATTTTAATCGTAGTACATATTCTCATACTAACTATAATTAACACAATTCATACTATTCCGGTTTGTAATTATACGCGCCATAATTATCTCACGTCGTAGTAGACACTCACGTCTTAACCCAAACCGTCCATGTAATACACTCTCGTATGTAAATTCCTTCTCATAAATACCCAAATGTCTCCCAATTCTATCACTACGAAGGTTAACTATATCCTCGAACAAGCTTACGGAACTCCAAAAGTCAAAACAGTCCAAAAAGGACCAAACTGTCAACTCGTTAGAAGTCTCGTTCGAACGAGATCCCTCTGCTAACTCGTTAGAAGTCTCGTTCGAACGAGACTGTTCGAACGAGATCCCAGTTCGTTCGAACGAACTGTTCCTTCTAACGATATCTCGTTCGAACGAGATATCGAACGAAATCCCTTTTCGTTAGCAGCGACTGGTCAACTCGTTAGAAGCTCGTTCGAACGAGTTCGACCTGGGGGCTGCTTCTAACGAGCTACCAGCTTCGGCCCAGATTTTTCCCCAAATCGTTTTTCATCCATTTTAACACCTCAAATCTTCTAAACTAAGTCCCAATCAATCGTTTAAAGGTCTATAATTAATACTAAACATATATAATCACATCCTAACATGTTTTTAAGGGATCAATCCATCCTAACATCAATTAAATTTACAGCTTTCTACACTTTTTCCAAATATCTCAAGAACATGAACCCTAACTACATATCATCATCAAATCCCAGAATTTAATCCGTTTTTCTTTCACCCAAACATGTATTAACATCAGATTAATCGTCTCCAAACTATTCTACATGCAATCCATCTCAAATTCCTCAAGTTTTATGATCTAAACTACATGGGTTTTCATGTTTTATCAAGAACAAACCATAAATCTGAATTTTCTAACATGGAAAAGACATTCTCAGAAATTAAATGGAATAAAATCACTTGCCTTGGTTTGATTTCTGACTTTGGTGTAGGTTGATGATGCTTTTCTGCAGAATTTCCTCTCTTTCTCTCCTTCTCCAAGCTCCTTCTCCAATGGTGGCTTAAGGTGGCTAGGGTTTTGATTTGGGAACTTAGAAAACCTAAATGATAACCTAAGTAGCTTTCTAGGTTTATATGGTTTGGTTAATGGGCTTAATGGGTTAAATCCACATCAGATTTACATCTCTAATTTTCGTCACTTTTAATTCCTCAAAATGTAAAATTACCAAAATACCCTTTAAGTTGCCGGTATGGACTAAAAATACCCCGGGACCCAAACTATACCCCCGGCTAGTGTTTTCTGACTATCTCGACCCTTCCGGACGCGTTGGCGCACTCAAAATGACCATACGGTTTATAGATTTTAAATTCACTTTTATTATCAAAATATTATACCGACGCGGCGGTCCCACGCGTCTCAACAAAATTTCTAAAATGCCGTATATAAATCTCACGACAAATTTTATAATACCAAATACATATATAATCATATATGCACTTAATCAAATACCAATTCGCATCTCATTAGTATCTATAACCCGGATTAATTTCCAATTAATACGCAATTTAATTAATTAATCCAAAAATAAATATAGTCAAAAGTACGGGGTATTACATTTTTAAATTGGTATCAGAGCAGGTTGCACTAATTTAAATTGGTATCAGTGCTAAACATAGGTCGATAAATCTAAGTGCATTAGTAGAATCTATGACATTACCACTGGTAACTAATACTAAATTTGGATTAATATATCTAAGTGTATTAGTAGAACCAATGGCATAACAATCACAAGTTAACTGATTGATTACAATAATAATAAGTTGATAAAAACAAACACATTTTATTCATATAAACTGATTACATTTAAATAAACTATAAAATATAAGATAATCATTCAACTGGACGTTTCCCTCATCTTTGGAAGATGATGGAACTTTTTCCATGCCAGCAGGAGGATCATCTAATGTGTAAGGAGAATTGATAAAGCTGAAATCTTAATGCATTACTCTATTACTGCTGCTCGGCGTGTTAATTAAATGAGGAGGAGGCCGAACTATCTCAAGTTTATCATGCAACTCATAATCCCCTAAATATTTGTATATCAAGCATTAGGTAATAGATTCAACAGAAATCCAACTAATATCCAACTTGAACGAAGTCTTTTGGCAGTCTAAGAAACTGGGATCATGCCAATACTAGAGTTTGCTATCTTAATCAACCTTCATCACAGTCAAGCCATTAGTCTAACCCCATTTATAGCCTTCATGATGAGTTTGAGCGAGGTGATCATCTGTGTGGTTTAAATCTACATTGTAGCCATCCATCCATATCTCTCAGGATTTTTTGTGAAATTAGAAGGTTAACCTTTCAACTTAATGTTGAAGTTTCTTTATAACTTCATCTTTCACCTTTAACTGAGAAGAATGGTCGGTAAGGGCTTGGTCTTTAACTTCCAGTTTTACGGACAAATTGGTAATAACCAGACTCTTCTCCTCCAACTGAGCAGCTTGATTAGCTAAAGTTGTCTTGTTTTTAGCCTCTTTTACAGTTGATCGGCTAGCCTTCTGCTTGGAAGATTGTGAAGACTGCGCAGGTTTGGACTTCTTCAAATCCTCAAGCTCTTCTCTTAATTTCAGATTTTTATCCTTCAAAAAAGAAATGCCTTCATCAGCATCTGTAATGAAAGATTATTTCAAAGACCCAAGTTCATCACGTAATTTATTATTCTCCTCATCGAAAAGGTTGGCAATCTCTCTGGCTTCATCAACTTCACGATTCAATAAAAACTCTTTTCTTCTGAAAGCAGAAGCATATTTCTCCAACTTCTCTTAAAACCCCCAAGCTTCACTCAAGGCCCTGTACTTGGCCTCATAATCAGCATGCAATAGAGATTTGGCTTCATTAGGCTCAGCTTGTAATTCTTCGATCATCTTATAGTATGCAACATTGTTGGCCACAACCCGATCAAGAAGAAACTTAAGATTAATGTATGCATCCTTGGCCTGATCAGAAGCATCTGCACCGAGAAAGTTTGTTAACTCTTCATCAGTAGAGTCCAAGTGACCGACCTTAAATAGATTATTGTAGTGCTTCAGTAAGTCGGAATCAGTGGAAGAAATTTGTTCCATCTTTGAAAAAAATTAGAAGAATAAAGCGACAATTGATCAACAACAAAAGAAAAAGGAAAGATAACAAGGCAGTTGGAAAAAGAGTTATTTTATTAATAAAATATACTTATACAAGTACATCAGGAGAAAATAAAAAGAAGATCCTAAAAAGGTGAAAAATACAAGAGGCCGAGTAAGGGATCTCTTACTCGATAGTAAGGATAACTGAGGTATTTCCATGGTCGACAAGAGGGGCAGCAGAGCCAACAACCAAGGAAGATTCTCCTGAACCAGCGTCATATTCAATCTCATCATCAAGGTTGGGTGGTGAGCCTAGATCATGACTAAGGAAGAGCTCAAAATCTTTGGCTGTACTAACTTCCTCAGTGCTTCCGACCAACCTTCCTTGAAAAATTTCTTCCTAGCATATCCAACTTAAGCAGAGGTAGCATATATAGCTTTATCCTAACCCCTATTGAAGGAATCCTCCCTGGACTTCTTCCTTCTGGACTTCTCGACAGAAAGGTCTATGATTAGCTTGTCTACTTGACCTTCAGCAGCATTTGTCCTACGCTCAGCTTCAGTAGCAACCGAGTTAGCAATGATCAAAGCATTATCAGCCCTCTATCGAGCTTCTTCTTTAGCGATTTTGATTTTTTCTTCCCATGCCTTTTTCTTAGTTTTTAGAGCCTATTGGTATTCTAGAAAAGACTGCCTCAGACCTTCAAAGGCTTCTTCTACTTCTCTTGAGGAATAACGTAACTGATCGTCCTTCTCCAGTATTTGGTTATAATCAACCAAGAGCTGCAAGAAAAAGCCAAGTTAATACAAAACTAAAAAGACATGAATATTATCTTATCAATGTTAAAAATGAAAACATACCAAGGCCAGGATTTGAGAAGCCCTTGCTGATAATTGAGATTGGGACATTGAAACAACAACAGCTTTGGGGTCTGGGAGTGTGGCAGACTTAATCAACTTCCTAGCTAGGCGGAGACTAAAGGCTACAGAGAGCCAGTAATAAGTGTAACCATGCCAACCAAACCCTATTGGTCGGCACCAATGACTTTGTCAACTTTCTTATCAGCAAGACCTCTCCTTAGTCTTTTCAAATGAGACTCCTCACACTTATTGGGTGGGGGATTTTTGCCAAAATCATTCTTCTTCTTCAAGGCACCAGTGTCGATGGTCTTCTTGGCACCAGTTGCAGAGTCATTGTCCAAAAGGTTGGGGATTTTTCTCTTTTCCATACTGATAGCAAGTGGAAAATTGGAGTAAAGAGAGGTAAAAGTACCGGCTTCAGCAACAACTCCAGCAGATTCACTGGTAGAGGAAATAGATACTGGGTCTTCTTCCAAGTCAATTACAATTAATGGAATGGCAACTGTTAGTTGGGCTACAAAGGAAGTGACAAAGGTTTTATATCCCAGCAATATAGAAGTTGATGGGGGTGATATTCTCATGTTCTTTGGTTCATGCCCCATAAGAATTTAAGTTCTTCCAAATTAAATTCACCTGGCTTGGGGAACTTTCTCTTATGATCCTCTGCAACAAAGCAATAAGCAGTGATATATAGTGCACATCAGAAAAGATATCAGAAAAAAGAGCAAAACATGAAATAACAACTTACCCCATTCCCTGATTGAGGGCATTTAGGACCCTGATAAGCCACTCCATCATTAAGGGGGGAATGTTGCCAATTCTTAACTACTAAAGCATGACTCCAATAATCTTTGTCGGATTCAGGTACATTCAACACTAAAGCTCTATCAGCAGCTCTGGTTTTTAAATAATATATATTTTCCCCTGCAATGGACCATTTATAACAGAATATAGTCTTTGAAATCCCAATATGGCTCCCATAGTGTTTGCTCAATCCGTTTACACTATTGACAATTCTCCAGGTGTTGGGAGCCACTCGTACTGGGACAACGCCAAAATATTGACAAAAACGAAGAAGAAAAAGGTTTGGTGGAAATGAAAAACTACACTCTGCTATAAATAAAGTGGGAATCTAGTGACCTTCATCCTAGGAATATACATCTATAGGTCCACGAGGGACTTCTAATTCGACCTAAGATGGAAATTTATGCTCTTCCCTAAAGACTCATCGATAAAGAAAAGAAAGAATTTTTACAGAAGATTAAGGATTTAGCAAGAACTGTCAAAGGAAAGGAGGAACGATGGCAAACAATCACACAAAAGCTTAGAGCTAGCTGCTACAGTTAAAAAATTTGGGGGTAAGGAAGAACCTGGAAAAGCTCCCGCCTTTTATAGGTTGCCTAAAAAATAGCAAACGTAATGATTAAGTGTACCAACAATTGACGTTTCGACAACTTCGCGAATTAGATGGTGAAATATACTCATTTACCCTTCGGTGGTTCGTTAAAATTCAAATTATTTACAAAAATGCCATCTTCAAACAGTAACAGTAAAATTTTACAAGTGTGGGAGGTCGACTGCCGAATAATAATTACAAGAACGATCCTAGCTACTTTGGGACTGAATGCTCCATACTTTTATGCAAGCATCAAGTATTGAAACATTAGGGGCTTATGTTGATGCCAAAAATTATCTACTTACGTGGACTAATCAGAAATGAACACTTGTCCTCCTACGTGGCCTTAATCCTAGTCAGCAAATAATAACATAACAGCCATCCCCACCAACATAAGGAATGTCGACTAATAAGATCAGTGAATTGTCACCATACCAAGAGTCATATTTCTTGTGGTTTGTACAACCAATCGTCACATGCATTATGTAAGGATGTAAATGCTTAATGTATAAAGGCGTTCCATCCCTTAATATTTCACCCCTTAATATCCGAATTATTATAAATACACTGTAATCCCTTCATCAAGAGCAAGGTAGAATGGATTTTATGGCAATATACCTAGTTTTTTGTAATCTCTGAAATCAATATAAGAACAGTGAATGTAGGCTTTCTCACATAGCCGAACTACTTAAAAAACTCTCTTACTTTCTTGATTTTATTTACAATTGCACTTATACATTTTATTTGTGATCATAAAAATTAGATCAATTCTAGTTTTGTACATCAACATATATGCTTTTATTTAAAAAAAAATCTTGAAAAATATAATTTTTTATTTTATTTTTAAGAAAAAATCTGAAAAATTTGAAAAAAAAAATATTTTTAATAATTTTTTTGAAAAAGAAAAAAAGATTTTTGTATTATCATTTTTCACCATATATGGATGTGCATTTAAGATGTTTGAATCACCACTATATTTTATCCATTCATGTGAGTTTTTCATGGTGCTTTGATATATGGCTTCATTTTTTAGTGTGCTTATTAATGCGTGGCTAGCATTTTTTTGTTCATTGATGATTACTTTCTTCATGATAGACTCTTTATCACCTTTATTGCACACATGGATGGACTTTTTGAACATTGTACTTACTTGTCATATCTTGAATTTAATGTTCTCATCTCAATAATGTTTAATAACGAACCAAATGTACCAGAGACAAATTGTGCTTGTAAGAACCATTACTCGAAATTCGTTTCCCGAAAAATTTATTATATGTTGAGTAGTGGAAAGGGCTATACGAAAGAGAATAATTCTCTTTGCTTTAAAAGCCACCATTTGCAAAAAGAGCCCAATAGATTAATGACACACAAAAAAAGAAGTGCCAAGGCTATTTTTATTTCATTGATGCTTCACTACATATGAGCATTACGATATCTTTAAAAATTTGAGAATGAAATCTTAAATATGTGAGATTTTGAGGGTGTTATAAAAGATCAATGGGTTTTCACAACGGACTCCTTTGGAAAGCATTAAATAGTTTGGCGTTATTGATTTGAGAAGCATTTAAATTCATGGTATGTTGCAGAAGTCGAGTCAATTTTATCTTGTTTAACATTCTTATACCTAAGGTTGAAATTGAGATATTTCTTTAGAAGTATCTCATTGACTTCGTGCGCCTATGTTAGGAATGCCTATGTTGATGTGCTTATGAAAAATGTTCACACAATTACATTTCACTTTCATGATTAGGATATTTTAGTTCTATTCCATGGGGAGATGTATTTGTCTTATATGTACCTTTTATGTACATATAACTTTTATAATTGAAAACCTTGAAAATTTTCAAAAATAGTTGCTTGCCTTTTTGAAATTCATCGCATTTGCTTTATTATCTATCTTTATGATGTTATTTTACGAGGATTCGTGTGATGCTATTATTTCTGCTTAGTTTCGTACCCTTTGTCTATTACGGACAAAACGGGGGAGAACAAATTGAGGGAAATTTTTTACTTTCTTTAAACGCTCGTACGCATCATGGTATTCTTTTGTTTCATGTGAGTAGGTATCTTTCGCATTGATAATGATCTCATGGCCTACATAAGATGATGAGTTTGAGTTGAAGGCAAAGTATCTTATGTCATTTTGTTTTGGGTTTGGGAGGGCATTAGTATGACATTGTCTTTGGATTTTAATTTGGTTCTCCATTTTTATATTTTCAGCGGAATAGCCAAAGGGGGAGATTTGTAAGAACAAGATTTTATCATTGCTCATTGTTTAGATATTTTAGCATATTCTGTTACAAACCGAACAGTACATCTGCTTATACTTCCACAATATTTAAAGACAAGTTAGTGTCCAAGCAACGTCCAAAGTTCAATCTGTTGAAACTGTCACGACTCCATATGGAGGTATACGGTGTTTAGGCTCTTTAATTTTACATAATTAATTTATTCTGGGGTGTTTTCTTTTAAAATAAAGCATTTTTTAAAATAAAATATTTTTACTTTTTCTGAGTTCATTAGAACGGAAAGTGAACCCTTTTTAATGAGGTGATTGTTCTCGTTTGAATGAGAATTTTAATTAGTTTAAATGCTCATTTTCATTGGAACGAAGTTTTGAGTTCGTTGCAATTTAACTCCTAACGACCTTCAAACGATGTCTCTCTGTCTGATGAGCTGCACTCATTGGAAGTTCGTTCGAACGAACTAGGCTTTTCATTCGAATGAAAATGGACCTCGTTAGAATGAAACTATGGTTTTCATTCGAATGAAGTCCCTTTTTCGTTCGAACAAATCCATCGCCTCAAAATTCGTATTTTCTATAAATTGATCACTTTTGGACTGTTTTACACAACTCTTTTGGCAAAAATCAATTTAGATACCTATTTCAAAAAGTTTTTTTTCTTATTTATTTGAAACACTTTAATTTTCCAAATCATCCTTGTCCGTAGAATGATTTGTTGAGTTTGTCAAACCCTAGTTTCATTCACAAATATTAAACCCTTGTAAAGGTTTCTCTACTGCTGAATTGTGGAGTTGTGACTTTACTATTGAAGAAGAAAGGATTCTGCATCCAAAGGTTGATCGGTGGATACAAATGGAAGAGCTTCTTCTTGTGGATGGTGTTGAACTGCATCACTTTCTATTGTAGACTTGAAGACCGACATCGCAATGTAAGTAACCATATCTCTAAGTAGTTTGTAAGTCATTTTATGTCTGTCAATTATGATAAAATGAAAATTAAAGTTTTGCCCCAAAAGAATTTTTCCTCAATTCTTCTTTCGTTTGGTTTAGTTTGATTGCTTGGTTTGTCATATCTTATTTGGATATTATTTTGAATGCACACCTAATTCTAATCAAAATAAAATTTGGTTAAAATTGGATCTTTGTTTGTTAACCCAAGACACAAGTGAATCCATATTGCCCTGCAATTTCAAGGATTCCACGCAAAAGGATTTAGTAGCACATCTAGCCTCCTCAACATAGTTCTTGTCATATAAGGACTTTGTAGGCACCTGACACCTCTAAATGCTTTGAGTGCGGGGGAATTTGGTCATAATGCCATCATTTTCTCAAAAAGAAAGAAGACCATTCTTATGACAAATGGCATGAATCCCACCCGGGCTGATGGGGTAGTGCAACAGGAAGTGTTGATCGTGTACGCCATCCAAATTTTTCCCAACATCGATGGTGTTGCCCTTAAAGTTTGACGACGGACTTCTTTCGAATGAGGAAAGTGATGTGAATCAAAGTGTGCATGGACTTAAGTATGATATTTCTATTTTGTACTGTCTTTTCCTTTATATTATTTCCTATTTTAACTAGTGGTTTGTGGGTGTGATATTTATTTGGAATATTCTTTGAGTGCACTATTATTCTTTTTGCTCTTTTAGACTAATCTTGGATATTAACATAACTCTAGACTATAAATATGGCCTATGTGCTCCATTTTGTTCACTTTACATTTGATGTATTATGGAGTTTTGTGTTTAAGTTGTTATTTCTTCTTGGTGTCATTAACACGTGTCACGTAAATAACCTTACATAAAAGAAAGTAAGCAAAAAGCCTACTGTTGTGGGGATACGAATCACTATTCTCGATCCACAAGAGGTGCACCACTGTAACCATAAAGAGTCAATAAAAGTGGGTCAGATCTACAAGAAGAAATTATAACACCCCGTATTTGTGAGTAGTTAAAATTTAATAAATTCGGTTATTTTAAATTACACATGTGACGTAATTGAATTGAATTAAATATCAGGTGTTTATTAAAATATTAATCGGGAGAGATAAAGAATAATAATTATGGAATAAAATTACTAGGTGAGTAGTAAATAATTATTTTATATCATAGCGAGTGATATCGACGTGACTGTGTTATATCTCAACCGAAAGTCAAGTGTAGACTATATGTGGTCAAGATAGAAAATTTATGCATAGTGATTCGAGTGATAATTTTGAGATCCGATTGGTTTTGGATGGGTCGAGATAGTCAAAATAGTGTACTCGGGGATAATAATTGGGTCTTGGGGCCTTTCTAGACATAATCGGGTCCACACAGAGGTATTCGGGTCATGTGGGTTTGGCCTGTTAGCTCAATTTCAGGATTAAGAATTATAAACCTAGGTCTAAGAGTTTAAGGCAGGCAAAGTTCATATTCTAAACCCTAGAGATTTAGAGAATAGAGAAGGAAGAAAAGAGGAGAGCTTTAGGAGCCAAAATCAAAGGGGATTTGAGAGTGCTATCATCAATTTGTCTTTTACAACATGTAGTCAGACCCTACGAACATAAAAGGCAAGCGATTAATTTGCTTTCAATTTGATTTGGAGAAATTCATGTTCATATCATAGTAGTTGTAGAACCAAAATTGATTTGGGCAGGGTTCTCACATGAAAAAAGGGATTTTGGGTGAAACTAATCTCCTGTGTTTAATTGGATGATAATTCGATGTTGTAGGCAAATTATAATTCCTAAAAATAGAATCTTGTAGAGATATATGGGTTGATTATACTTAATTTGGATCGGGGGATTCAATTTAGGGTTATGTTGAGAGATTTTGATATAAACCTATTAGATTGATTTAATTGATGATTTTTAGTCCAATAATTGATGTTAGGATGATTTATGAGTGTTTAAATTATCATAGTTAGATCCAATCAAGGTCTATACATTTTGATGAAGGTTTATTATCATTCAGAAGGAGATGGGATTGGATTTATGAGTTAATCCTGGATTTGGGTTTGCTGTATCGGGACAACGAACCGATTCTCCACAGAACCGAACTGGTTTGGATTTCTGGGCACGCAAACCAGTTCTATATAGGAGCCAAACCAGTTCAGCTATCTGGCAGTCACGAATTTGGGTGGTTTGCTTGGTTTGGGAAAACTCTGGGAGGTTTAAGAGAATTCAAAAACCTATAATAATTAGAGAATATTATTAGGGCAATTTTAAAAGAGGTCAAATTACTTAGGAATGCGAAGGTAATTAAAGGTTAGAAGAATTGTAGTGAGACATATAGTTGATGATCAATTGTGAATTAAGAACTGAGTGAGACGAGTTCAGAAATAGTTGATGAGCGAGATTGGTGGATAAGCTTGAATACTCTAGCAAGGTGACGTTAGGTTGATTATTTAATTAATGAGTGTCTAATCAAATTAAGAGTCGAGGGATAAACTCGGAGATTATGGTCTAGTGCTAATGGTGTTAGGCACAGTTTATCCAGATTTGCTTTAATTATATATTTACAAAAATTGAGATAGTGTATATATATATATATATGTGTGTGTGTGTGTGTGTGTGTGTGTGTGTGTGTGTGCGTGTGTGTACTTTATAAATAATTGTGTGCATAATATATATGTGAAAACATACCCCTCTAAAGATATCATAGGAGGTTGTGCAATGTGGGTGAATCCCTTGGCTAATGAATACAGTGAAAACATTCCAGGGATGCGTAGCTGCAGCATTTGTGGAGGCTTATAGGATTTTGTGTAGACGCTTTAGTTATTCGTTTCTATATTATGAATTTTATTCAATATTTAATTTGGGCATATTGCCCATTTCAGTTGATAGACTTTTATTATTATTTATAAGATGATGTATTTGTATTCAGTTTTATTTTTGGATACTTATGGTTTGGATTTTATTTTAGAACCGATGGTTTATTCAGTATTCATTATTTATCTATTTATCGTGTGATGATTTATACTCTTATATTTGTTCTGGATGAGTTATTATATTTCTATTTTTCAGTACGTGGTTACGTTAATGAAAGATAAAATTGACACCGACTTAATTTGACATAGGTGGTTAGTAATTTAAAAAGGTTTTCAACAGTGATGCTAAGAATTAACAAAATGAGATTTTAGTTAATTTTGATAAAGGACTAATCACCCGTGATTAAAACAGGTAGGGTGTCACAGATTGTATCAGAGCATCAGGTTCTAGTGTCCATAGGATCTATGCGACTTACTACGATTTCAGCGTAGCACTCTTTGATATAGAGCCCTATTATTAGGACTGTTGCATTCTTAAGTACGTATTTGAGATTGTGTTCTTCTGTTATTATATTTGTATTGACTATGAATTCATACAATTCGATCTGATTTAAGATGCCACCCAGGAGAGGACAACCAACGAGGGCAGCAACGAGAGCCAATGAGAGAGAGGCTCAACAGGAGCTACAAGCACTGCAACCACAACCATCGCAGGGGACAGTGACGGTAGCAGAGGTGGATGCTATTGTGGCAGAAATAGTTAACGATGCTATGACTACTATGGCACTCCACTTTCCTCAGGTCTAGCCACCACAGCAGCCAGTGGCATCGGTTGTCTAGGCCCACCCGGGGCCTTCAGATTGGCAGAGAGTGAGGGAGGCATTTTAGAAGCGTCACGCACTAGAGTTCCAGGGTAGTTTTGATGGGATCTTGGCTTATCAGTGAAAGAAGGATATCTAGCACCACCTGGGCATGGTTGAGTGTAATGACATCTGAAGAAGATGCTGGCCACTTTTAGACTTGTTGGGGCATCTTTATAGTGGTGGGAGTCTGCTACCACTGCCAATGAAATAGATACTATGCCCATTGCTAAGTTCTGGGTGTGGTTTGATCGTAAGTACTTTTTGCCAGCCATTGAGATAGAGATGCGGAGGTCGTTTAACGAGGTGGTTTAAGGTGACTGTTCTGTAGCTGAGTACGAGGAGGAGTTCACATGTTTAGCTAATTTTATGCCCGACGACGTGAACCGTGAAGAGAATAAGAAACTGAGGTTTATGGATGGGCTAGCCTGGAGGATCAGGCAATACTTAATAAGTAACCTCACATTGAGGACTTATATTAATGTCATCAATGCCGCACTTCTGTATTATCAGGATCATCGCTTCTACCTGAAGATCAGCAAGAGAGGGGGTGAACCTAGCCAGCCGGGCAAGGCAGGTGGGAATAGTGCTAATGGAGCACTACAACAACAGTTAGGTAGACACAAGAGGTAGGGTTCCCGACAGGGGGATTTGGCTAATAGATTTAGATTTGGGGGTTTCTGACCCGTGGGAGGTTTCAGGCAGGGCCAACAGGGTCCTCGGCAGCAACAATAACATGTTCCTTAGGGCCAAGGGAACAATGGGGGAGGCCAGCAGGGCTGAGTCCACTGTAGCCAATAACAGGGACAACCTCGACAGTGCCAGGGTCAGAGGGACTTCCCAGGGCATTGCTTTGTGTGAGGGAAAAGGAGCCATAGTAAGAGAGAGTGTCAATAGAGGGGTAGGGGACCACAATAATAGGGTGCCCAGTAGGGGCAACAGGTGCAGTTACCCCCAGGAGAACCAGCCCCATCTGCCCCATCACAGCAGGGGCTGTTACAGTATAGACGTGTCTATAACGCATAGATGCAGTCATATAGCAGGCCCCACAGGCTCATCTGCAGTAGATGGTATGTTTCTTATTCACAAGCTTGAGAGTATGATTTTATTTGATATGGGGGCATCGCACTCATTTATAACCATCAGATTTGCACGTGCGATCGGGTTATTAGAGACAATCGGTAGTCTCATTATGTATGTAACATCACTTTTAGGTAGTGGGTCCCTTATTCACTCAATCTATAGGGGTGTGGATATTAATGTGGGGAGATTATATTTAGCCGTAGACCTTCTAGTTTCAGATATGGAAGGTTACAATGTTATTTTGGGTATGAATTGGTTAGCAGGATACCGAGCGATGGTGGATTATTTTGAGAGGACTAATGTGTTCTCTATTCCAGGGCAGGAGATGTTCCAAGTGGTGATGCCTCTTCATGAGGGTTGGTCGAGCACACATTTGTATTACACTGAGGAGGAGACCTCACATGAGGTGGTTGTCTCTTTAGACTCGATTCCAGTTTTAAGGAAGTTTAAGGATGTGTTCCAGGAGATACCCAGGCTGCCGTCTAGTGGGAAAATTGAGTTTGTTATTGACCTAGCTCTGGGTACGAGGCCGATCGCCCAAGCAACTTATCGCATGGCCACTTCAGAGATGCCAGACTTGAGGGAGCAGATTCAGAAACTTCTAAAGCGCGGTTTTATTAGACGGAGTACATCACCGTAGGGTGTGCCATTATTGTTCATCAAGAAGAGGGATGGATCACTTCTCCAATGTATCGATTATATTCTGGTTTACTCTCATTCATGATCGTGTTCATCGATAATATTCTGGTTTACTCTCGTTTTGATGAGCATGCCGAGCATCTGCGGAGGGTTCTACAGATGTTATGGGACCACTACTTATACGTCAAATTCGAGAAGTATGGATTTTGGCTATGGGAGGTGTAGTTTCTAGGCCACATTGTGTTTAACAGGGGTATTGTTGTTGATTTAAATAAGGTATTGATGGTAAGAGAGTGGGGACATCCCATGACACCGACCGAGGTTTGAAGTTTTCTAGGGCTAGTCGGATACTACCGTCGATTCATCAGGGGTTTCTCAAGGATTATTGGTCTATTGATGAACCTGACTCGCAAGGGGGTGCCATTTGTTTGGGACAACCATTGTC
This sequence comes from Sambucus nigra, assembly GCA_949130495.1. Classification (NCBI taxonomy): domain Eukaryota; kingdom Viridiplantae; phylum Streptophyta; class Magnoliopsida; order Dipsacales; family Adoxaceae; genus Sambucus; species Sambucus nigra. Next base: position 41,148,043 of record OX422220.1, read on the forward strand.
TGTTTACTTTTGATGAGCTAAAGGACAAACTGACCTCAGCAGCTGTACTTACATTGCCTAGGGGAGGAGTGGAGTACCGTGTTTACATCGATGCATCCTTAAAGGGACTTGGGGGTGTTCTACAACAGGAGGAGATGAATATAGCTTATGCATCTCACAAGCTTAAGCCCCACGATCATGACTTGGATTTAGCAGCGGTTGTGTTTATCTTGAGAATTTGGAGGTATTATCTTTTAGGGGAGCTGTTTACCTTGTTCTCGGAGCATAAATCATTTCAATATCTATTCATGCAGAAGGCTCTGAACATAAGGCATAGGAGGTGGTTAGAGTTCTTGAGGGATTATTAGTGTAATATTCAGTATTATCTTGGGAAGGCTAATGTGGTGGAAGAAGCGTTGAGCCGATGGCCTTTTGGTGAGATAGCGGAGGTGTAAATGGCAAAGTGGAAAGAGCTTCGACACGATGACAAGGTTACCAGAGCCTGTATGTCCGTATTGGCTGTCAAGCCCAATATTGTTATGAAGGTGGTTAAAGCACAGGCACGGGATCAGTATTGCCATGCAGAATTCACCAGTTATTAGTTGATCGGGTAGAGTCTTATTTAATTAGTTCTAAGGGATGCTTGCGCTTCAATGGGAGACTCGTGGTTTCAGAGGATGAGGATTTAAGACATGCACTGATGTCAGAGTCTCAAGAGTGGAGGGTTGCGATACATATAGGTGGGGATAAGATGTACTAGGATATGCATAGGTAGTATTGGTGGTCGGGGATGAAGCGGGACATAACAGAGTTTGTCTCGAAGTGTGATACTTACCACCTAGTGAAGCTAGACCACCATAAATCGATGGGGATATTATAGCCAGTCGAGATTCTAGTGTGGAAGTGGGAGAGTATCTATATGGATTTCATTATCGGGTTACCGATATCGCATCGAGGTCATAACTCCATATGGGTGATAGTGGATCGATTACTAAGGTGGCCTATTTTTTATCGATTCCTACGAATTTTTGAGATGAGACAATATGTGAAATTATTTACTACTGAGATAGTGAGGCTACACAGAGTTTCGATTAATATTGTGTCGGATCAGGACAAGATTTTTGTGTCCCACTTCTGGCAGAGTTTTCGGGAGGCTATAGGCACAGATTTACATTTGAGTACATCGTATCACCCAAAGACAAATGAGCAAACAGAGCGAGTTAATCAGATGTTTGAGGATATGTTGAGTATGTGCATACTTGACTTCGGGGGATGATGGGAGCAGTATCTTCCATTGGTGGAGTTTACGTATAATAACTCCTACCAGTTTGCCATCGGCATGGAACCATTTGAGGTACTATATGGACGGTCTTATCATTCACCCTCTTGCTGGTTAGAGGTGGGAGACAACAAGCTATTGGTCCTAGAGATAATTCAAGACACTACTGCCAAGATTAAGCTGATTCGATGGCACATCCGTATAGCTCAGGACAACCAAAAGAGTTACGACGATGCATATAGGAAGCACATAGAGATAGAGGTTGGTGATCAAGTTTTTGTACGGGTGACTCCTATTAAGGGGGTTATGAGGTTTGATTAGAAGGGAAAACTTGTGCCGAGATATGTGGGACCGTTTGTGATTATAGAGGGGGTGGGACTAGTGGCATATAGGTTGGGACTAATGGAGCACTTACAATTAACTCATGATGGGTTCCACATGTCACCGCTGAAGAGGTACCAGAGGTGTGAGAGAGATTTTTGGCATGCTCCATTAGAGGATATATACTTGCAGCCAAACATCTCGTACGAGGAGAGACTGGTGGCGATACTCGATCATAGTGAACATAACCTGTGATCTAAGGTAGTACCCTTGGTTAGAGTTTAGTAGGGGAACCACAATATTGACGAGTTGACGTGGGAGCAAGATGTTGATACGCGCGAGAAGTATCTAGAGTTATTTACCAGAGGTACGTCCCAATTTTGAGGGAAAAATTCCGTTGTGGGAGGGGGGGGGGGGGGAGTATGTAACACCCCATATTTTTGAGTATGTAAAATTTAATAAAATCGGTTATTTTAAATTACACATGACACGTAATTTAGTTAAATTAAATATTATGTGTCTATTAAAATATTAATCGGGAGAGATGAAGATTAATATTTATGGAATAAAATTACTAAGTGAGTAGTAATTAATTATTGTATGCTATAGCGAGTGATATCGACGTGACTGTGTTATATCTCAATCGGGAGTCAAGTGTAGACTATATGAGGTCGAGATAGGAAATTTATATAGAGTGACTCAGATGATGATTTCTAGGTCACGGTTGTTTCCATATGGGTCGAGATAGTCAAAATAGTGTACCCGGGGGTTAGTAATTGGATCCCGGGGCCTTTTTAGAAATAATACGGCCCACACGGGGGTATTCGAGTCATTTGGGCTTGGCCCGTTAGCCTAATTTCAGGATTAAAGATTATAAACCTAGATCTAAGAGTTTGAGGTAACCAAAGTTCATATTCTAAACCCTAAAGATTGAGATAAAAGAGAAGGAGGAAAATAAAAGAGCTTTAGGAGCCAAAATCAAAGGGGATCTGGGAGTGCTATCATCAATTCGTCTTCTTCAACATGTAATCAGACCCTACGAATATAGAAAGGCAAGTGATTAACTTTATTTCAATTTGATTTGTAGAAATTTATTTTCATATCATAGTAAGTGTAAAACCAAAATTTGATTTGGGGGGGTCTCACATAAACAAAGGGATTTGGGGTGAAACTAATCTCCTATGTTTAATTTGATGATAATTTGATGTTGTAGGCAAACTACAATTTCTAAAATTCGAATCTTGTAGAGATGTATGGTCTTATTATACTTAACTTGGATCGAGGATTAAATCTAGGGTTATGTTGAGAGATTTTGATATAAACCCATTTGATTGATTGAATTGATGATTTTTAGTCCAATAATTGATGTTAGGATGATTTATGAGTGTTAGAATCATCATAGTCACGTACCATTAAGGTTTATACATTTTGATGAAGGTTTATTATCATTTAAAAGGAGATGGGATCGAATTTGGGAGTTAATCCTGGATTTGGGTTTTCTGTATCTGGACAACGAACTGGTTCGCCGTAGAACCGAATCGGTTCAGATTTCTAGGCACGCGAATCGGTTTTATACATGAGCCAAACCAGTTCAGCTATATGGAAATCGGGAATTTGGGTTGTTTTGTTAGTTTGGAAAATCTTCGGGAGGTTCAAGAGAATTGAGAAACTTATAATAATTAGAGAATATTATTAGTGCCATTTTAAAAGAAATTTAATTACCTAGGGATGCGAAGGTAATTAAAATTTAGAAGAACTATAGCGAGACATATAGTTGATGATTAATTATAAATTATGAAGTGAGTGAGATGAGTTCAGAAATAGTTGATGAACAGGATGGGTGGATAAGCCCGAACACTCTAGAAGGGTAACACTAGGTTGATTATTTAATTAATGAGAGTCTAATTAAAATTAAGAGTCGGGGGATAAAATCGAGGATTGTGGGCTAAAGCCATGGGTGTTAGGCACGGTTTAGCCGTATTTGTTATATATATATATATATGTGTGTGTGTGTGTGTGTGTGTGTGTGTGTGTACTTTATAAATAATTGTCTGCATAATATTTATGTGAAAACATAGCCCTCTATTGCTATTATGAGAGGTTGAGCGATGTGGGTGAATCCCCTAGCTAGTGAATGCAGGGAGAGTATTGTCCCCCGATTATATTACCCGATATTTTTATTGTGTGATTTATTTTTTGAGGTGAGATGATTTGGGTATGATTCGATCTCACTCTCGGGGAATATGACCGTCTCCACTACGTTTGCGATTTTATTACCTATTTTGGTGTGAGGTAACCGACTTATGATAACCGGGTTAGAGTGAGTATACCTGGGATATGATAGCATTGTAGAGAGAAGCATCCAGTGAGTTATTACTCGGTAGGATGGTTATTATACGCGACAGGAGTGTAATTATTGTAGTATATTTGTATGTATATAATAAAGTAGATAATTATATACGAAAAAATACATAAAGTGTGAATGCATTTAATATATATAACCAGTGTGAAAGTTGTATGATTAATTAAAGTGGAAAGGATTAACTAAGTTAATGAGTAAAATGACTTAGGTTCCAAAGGGAGGAAGTACTGGGATAAAGTAGAGTGATAGAGAGATATGTAACATGACTAGTTAGGTGGGGTAGTATAATTAGTTGGGTTAGAAGGTAAGCGTTAGGTGTGTACAATAGTTGAGGGTTGAGTAATATCTTAAGAGGGTGCGACACCCGCTTAAATATGAAAAGTGTTAATGCATGTTTAATCGTTACATCTTAATTATTTGCAATATATTTTCAAAAGATTTTGGGCTCTGACCCGTGTCAAAAATATTTCAGGTGTCCAGCTATAGGGATGCCTAGCTTGAGGACTCATTCCAGGAATGAGTAGTTGCAGAATTTGTGAAGGAGTGCACGATTTTATGTAGACGCTTCAGTTATTCATTCCTAGATTTAGTTTTATTTCTGTAGACTTATGATTTGGATTTTGTTTTGGAACCGATGGTTTATTCGGTATTCATTATTTATCTATTTATCGTATGATGATTTAGACTCTTATATTTGTTGTGGATGAGTTATTATATATCTATTGTTTCGCCTGTGCTTACGTTAAAGAAAGGTAAAATTGACACCGGCTTAATTTAACATAGATGGTTATTAATTGAAAAAGGCTTTCTACAGTGATGCTAAGCATGAACCAAATGAGATTCTTGTTTATTTTGATAAAGGACTGATCATCCGTGATTAAAATAGGCAGGGTGTCACAGAAATATCACTACATGATCCCAAATGCTAAAGATGATGCAATAAAGTATTTATTGTGTTAACGAACTACTGTTGATACTCATAGATCTACACACACACACACACACACACACACACACACACATATATATATATATATATATATATATATATATATATATATATATATATATATATAAACAAACATAATACCATATCCCATTACCGCAAATAGATCACAGACATGAGTTGATACCTTGTGTTCCATACATGCAGATGTGATGCCCATATACACTGTCACTGCAACCACACTATAACTCGTAGTTAGTACCCCTTGTGGCACTGCACATGAAGGTGTGACAGACACACACACACATATATATGGATATCCCAACCTACGAATGCAAATTCGATACACCTGACCAAACATGGCGGGTGATGTGTATGATAGTGTAAGTCGCCAGCATATATTACCAAAAACAAGCAAAAGAAAGGCGTCACACACACACACAGACACACAAAGACACACACACACACACACATACACACACACACACATATATATATATATACACCAACCTATTTTACTAAAAATGGGCAACAAATAACCCAAAATTATGGCTATGGGTAAAATCATCTATGCAAAACCAAAGAGAAAATGGGATTGGAGACTAGGGGTGGAAAATTTAGAAATGACACGAAACGACATGAATTTGATCGAAATTATCTCGGCCTATTGTGTTTGTGTCGGGTCTTTTTGACAAGTAGTCGTGCTGCGTTCGTGTCAAAATTATGTGTTGTGTTAATCTCGTTATCATGTCAATCTTGTTAGTAGTGTCATGTCATGTTCTATATGGGTCGTGTTCGTGTCATGTGAAAAAAGTCATGTCATGTTGTGTTCGTGTCCAAAAAACCCTCGTCGTATCGGCCTAAAACCCAATCCAAAAACACAAATTGCCACCCTAATCGGGTACCATGTTACAAAGAGGGAAAATTCTAGACACCCTTTCCATCCTTGCGATCTCTAATGGGGGACAAAATATTTTATCTTACTCTTTTATGTGCATATGTGTACGCGGTGGGAATGTGTGAGTAGGTGCGGAATTATGTGTGAGTAGGTGGGTATAACATATATGAGTGTTATTAAGATTGAGTGTGTTTTTAGAATGCATAAATGTGACTAAATGTGGGAAATTAATATCTAATGGAAAATGTGTGAATACGTAGAAAAAATGGATATATGAGGAGTACATCTAGATTTACCACAACACCATCATAAATGAGAATGTTTATCCATGAGAGATAAAAATATGATCAAAGTATGCTACAAAACATGAAACGTGATAAGCACATAAAAAATATAATATATGCATTTAATAATCAAGGAGATACAAAAATGCATCAAGAGCTAAATAGGTTTAGCAAAAGCAAGGAAACATTTATAAACAAAAGGAAATCAAGAATTTAAGGACATGAACCTCAAATTTTATTGTGATAAGCCTACGTATTCTTAAAGGGGAAAAAACCCACGCAATTCGTACATCGTCTAGAAATGGTGGATTTACATGATTTTTTTAAAATAAAGAGGAAATTATGGGTTATTTAAAGTGAAAGTGGGTATGAGACCCCTTTGTTGGAGTTTTCTTATGGAAAGAACGAAATATAATAATTAATTTCTGCAAGGCACGTTCTTGGAACGCTTTCTTTTAGGCAAAATTTCTCCCAATCCGGTTGAGACAGAACCAGAACCGCGAGTACACAATGGGTTTTGTAGAACCTGCCTTCAGGATACAATGCAGTATGAACAGTTGTTTGATTCAAACTATGTACTGTTTGATCAAACCCGAGAACACTCTGAATTTGTAACTTGATAATGCCAAAGTATAGAGGACGGAGAGAGGAGAAACTAGCAATTTTCGGTGTTCAAAACAGAGGTCTGGAACTCTTTTTATAGCCATTTCTGTGACTGTTCTTCAACAGTCACAACTCTTCATGGAGTGACTCAGCAACCGTTGGATCGTGCCTGTTTGGAACAGCTACGATCTAACGGTTCAGATTAGGCGTCCCATCGTAAGCGAATGGACATCCCCTACACGAAACGCTACGAGTTCATCTAACGGTTTAGATCAAGCCGTTTCGGATTTTAAACCCTTTGATCGGATCGTTTAATCACAACCGTTGATCTGTTTTACCTCGTCAAAACTTTAGGCTCCCACGCTCCAAGCGACGATGCGCACGTGCGAAGTGCCAAGTGCGCGTCAAAGCGCGCAATGCGCCCTAAGTCGCCCAATCGCCCTTTCGCGCGCCGCGTGTCGCGCTTACGCGCTTACGCGTGTCGCGATTGGTGGTGCTTAAGCACCACCGCGATGCGTAGGATCATAGCCTCTTATTTGACTTGTCAACTAAGAATCTTAGTTGTCCTTTAGTTGATATACCACTACCTTTTGTAGTATTCTTCCAATGTGGGACAATATGGGATTTTGAGCACTCCCCATATCTTTCACACCCATTTGCTCATGTTTCTACTTTCTAAATTAAAACCCAAACTATGTTTAAAATAAAACACAAATAATATAATAAAATATTAACAACTAAAAAATAAAATCAATAAATATTGGAATTAATCCAACATTCTCCCACCAATTTCAATATACACAAGAGAGCAAAGAAAAAAGACAATAAATAACTTTTGGCATTATCGCTAAAATCTAGTACATAAATGAGAAGTGTCTTTCGGACTTGAACTTCCATATAGTGAAAATAATTCAAAGCTTCATCAAGGTGCTGTGGTGAACGTATCTTGAACCAAGGACCTTTTGAGACTAGCCGGAACTATCACACATACCGATTTCTGAGTTTATAAGTGTTCTTCTAGCATGCACTTTTATGGCCTTGTGCTAATCCTGATTTCACGAGCGCTTTAGGATCGGTCTTGATTTCATAGAAAGCGGCCACACTTTCGACACTCGAATAGGTAAATCAACTTTAGTGATTCTGCGAGTCACACTTATATGATTTATTAAGAAGTAACCTTCATCCTCTAACATGCAGAAAACCAACACTAGGCGTATAGGAATGGAACTTTTTGTATAAATTCCTAGTGTTCCATAACTATAATTTAACTTGTTTGTACCACATTGAACTCTATCTATATTTTCAAGATATGAGTTGGGTTCCCATTAAATATAGTTGTGTTATTTAATAGACCTTAGTCCCATTCCTTTTGAGGTGATATATATCATCTCTCTTACAAGACCTTTAGTCAGAGGATCTGCTAAATTCTTGTTCGTTTTAATATAGTCGACTGTAATTACTCCTTCCTTGAGTAATTTTCTTATAATTTGATGTCTTAGACTAATGTGTCTAGATTTTCCGTTGTAAGTTTTGTTCGAAACTTTATAAATTGTGGCTTGGTTATCACAACTTATCATAATAGAAGGTGATGGCTTTTTCCATAAAGGAATATCATACAACACATTTCTAAGCCATTCTGCTTCTTTACATGCATCTGCTAGGGCTATAAATTCAGATTGCATTGTTGAATCTGATACACATGTTTGTTTCTTAGATCCCCAAGAGATAGCTGCTCCTCCTAGCGTAAAAATCCAACCAGTAGTTGACTTGGATTTTGATTCAAGATTATTCCAACTTGAATCACTATATCCTTCTAAAACAGATGGATATCCTACATAATGTAAGCCATAATTCAAAGTCCTCTTCAGATATCTAAGCACCCTAGAAATTGCATTCCAGTGCTCTTGTCCTGGATTACTTGTAAATCTACACAATATACTCACTGCATAAGCAATGTCTGGTCTAGTGCAATGCATGGCATACATTAGACTCCCAATAATACTAGCATATTTAAGTTGGTCCATAGCACGCCCAGTATTTTTCATTAATTTGATGCTAGGATCCACAGGTGTAGCAGCTGGCTTAAGTTCAAAATGATTATATCTTTTAAGAACTTTTTCTATATAATGAGATTGAGATAACGCTAAAGAATTATCCTTTCTCACAATTTTGATTCCTAAAATCACATCAGCTTCTCCAAGATCTTTCATATCAAATTTTGATGAAAGAAACCTTTTGGTTTCTTCAACATATTTGAGATTAGACCCAAATATTAACATGTCATCCACATATAAGCATATAATAACACCAACACCATTTTCAAATTTACTATATATACATTTGTCGGCATCATTAACTTTATATCCATGGGATATAACAATATTATTAAACTTCTCATGCCATTGCATAGGAGCTTGTTTAAGGCCATAAAGAGATTTAACCAATTTACACACTTTCTTTTCTTGGCCAGGCAATACAAACCCTTCGGGTTGTTCCATATAAATCTCTTCTTCTAAATCACCATTTAAAAAAGCAGTTTTAACATCCATTTGATGAATAACTAAATTGTGAATAGAAGCAAGAGATATTAATATCCTAATGGAAGTGATTCGAGCAACAGGAGCATATGTATCAAAGTAATCAATTCCATATTTTTGCTTATAGCCTTTAGCAACTAGTCTTGCCTTAAATTTATTTATAGAACCATCCGGATTTAATTTTCTTTTAAATATCCATTTGCACCCAATAGGTTTAGACCCGGGGGGAAGATCGGAAATAACCCAAGTTTGATTTGACAAAATTGAGTTCATTTCATCATTTATTGCTTCTTTCCAAAAGACAGCATCCCTAGATGTTACCGCTTCATGAAATGTGGTCGGTTCATCTTCTACATTAAGAACAAATTTAGTTTTGTTCTTAGTCTCATTTAAATCCCCTTCAACTAAATAAATAACAAAGTCAGGCCCAAATGTTTTTTCAGTTCTTTGTCTTTTACTCCTTCGTGGTTCAACGTCATTCGTTGTTTCTGAAGAAGATATAGGTTGTGAATTTTCTTCTAAATTTGAGGAGTCAACAGTCGAATTATTATTTTCTAAACCTTGATTCAAAGTACTAAACTTTGTTAGATGTTCAAAAAATTGCACATCTACCGACTCAATGATTTCTTGAGTTTCAAGGTTTAAAAATCTATAAGTCGTACTGTTACTAGAGTATCCAATAAAAACACATTTGTAAGTCCTATTTCCTAGTTTAGGTCTTTTAGGTTCGGGTTTTCTTACATAAGCAAGACATCCCCAAACTTTAAGACGTCTAAGATTAGGCTTACGATTAAACCATAATTCATATGGTGTAATATCCTTGTTTTTCAATGGAACTCTATTTAAAATATAACATGCGGATAAAACCGCTTCTCCCCACATCGACAAAGGTAAACCAGAACTGATTAACATTGAATTTATCATTTCAACTAAAGTCCTATTTTTCCTTTCCGCCGTTCCATTTTGTTGTGGCGTATATGGCGCCGTAACTTGATGGATTATCCCATGAGTATTACAAAATTGTATAAACTCACTCGGGTAATATTCACCACCCCTATCGGATCGTAGGACTTTAATTTTTCGATTTTGTTGAGTTTCAACTTCTGCTTTAAAAATTAGGAATTTCTCGAAAACTTCATCTTTACTTTTAAGTAAATATGTATATGCATACTTAGAGTAATCATCAATGAAAGTTAAGAAATATTTATTTCCACCACGAGTCATATCACTCTTCATATCACATACATCACTATGAATAAGATCAAGCATTTCGGATTTCCTCTCAACAGATTTGAACGACTTTCTAGTTATCTTCGATTGAGCACAAATTTCACATTTAGAAAGGTTATCAAATTTACAATCCGAGATTAAGCCGAGATTAGTCATATTTTTTATACTTCTATAATTCACATGACCTAATCTACTATGCCATAAAGAAATAGACTCAACCATATAAGCAGAACTAATATCATTGATTACATTAATTTTAATCATGCCGTTACAAGAGTACCCTTTGCCAATAAATTGGCCATTCTTAGACAATACAAACTTATCAGACTCATACACTAGTTTGAAACCTCTCTTATTGAGAAGGTCCCCAGACACAAGATTTTTACACATATCAGGTACATGAAGTACATCAATTAGAGTAAGTGTCTTTCCAGAAGTTAGCTTCAATTCCACTGTGCCTTTTCCAACTACATTGGCGCGAAGATTATTTGCCATCTTCACTTCTTTTCCATCAATTTCTTGATATGTTTTGAATGAAGAGCGGTCTTTGCATATGTGGACCGTTGCCCCGGTATCCAGCCACCATCCACTTTCATTATCAATTGAATTTGCTTCGCAAACAGTAGCAATAAGATCTTCAACATTGTTGGTTTCCTTCGACCCTTGTTTTTCTTTAAATGCCTTCTTTTTAAGACGACATTCTCGAGAATAATGGCCCGGTTTGTCACAGAAGAAACATTTTCCCTTCTTTTTCTTATTTGCACCTTGGTTCTTGAATTTGGAATCATTCTTTGCTTTAAATTTTGAGTCTTTGGTAATCTTGGATTTTTTATCCTCAACCATATTAGCTTTTGAATGACCCTCACTTTGTTCATCCTTCTTTTCTCGAATACGAGTATCATCTTCAATACGAAGGTGACGAAGAAGGGATTCCACAGTATAAGTCTTTTCATCATGATTAATTTTCTTCTTAAAGCCATTCCAAGAGGATGGAAGTTTTGAAACAATCACCCCTACTTGAAATTCATCTTGAAGATTAATACCAGCGGCTTTAAGGTCACCAACAATTTGTTGGAGTTCATGGGCTTGTGCAACGACAGATTTATCATTATTCATTCTAAAATTCATATAGTTTGAAATTAGAAACTTACGATTGCTCGCTTCCTCGTTTTGATACTTTATCTCCAAAGCCTTCCATAATTCCTTTGCCGTCGGAATCATTCTATGAGCGCTATAAACAGTTTGAGATAAAGCATTGAGGATGTGTCCTCGACACATAAATTCGTCTTCTTTCCTCTTCACACGTTTTTGCTTTATTCCTTCGGTGTCTTCGGGTGTGGGCTCGGGAATTTGTTCAAGGTTATCATCTAGAATGTATGCAAGTTTTAGTGATGTGAGGAAGAACATAACTTTCTCTTGCCAACGGGTGAAATTTCCGCCATCAAAACGGTCGAGTCGAATTAAGTCTTGAGTCATGACTTGGATAGATTGTGCCACAGTTCCTTCCATTTGAGTGGAGTAATAAGAATATAAAATAATTTTGCCTAAAACTGTTGGAGTTTTCTTATGGAAAGAACGAAATATAATAATTAATTTCTGCAAGGCACGTTCTTGGAACGCTTTCTTTTAGGCAAAATTTCTCCCAATCCGGTTGAGACAGAACCAGAACCGCGAGTACACAATGGGTTTTGTAGAACCTGCCTTCAGGATACAATGCAGTATGAACAGTTGTTTGATTCAAACTATGTACTGTTTGATCAAACCCGAGAACACTCTGAATTTGTAACTTGATAATGCCAAAGTATAGAGGACGGAGAGAGGAGAAACTAGCAATTTTCGGTGTTCAAAACAGAGGTCTGGAACTCTTTTTATAGCCATTTCTGTGACTGTTCTTCAACAGTCACAACTCTTCATGGAGTGACTCAGCAACCGTTGGATCGTGCCTGTTTGGAACAGCTACGATCTAACGGTTCAGATTAGGCGTCCCATCGTAAGCGAATGGACATCCCCTACACGAAACGCTACGAGTTCATCTAACGGTTTAGATCAAGCCGTTTCGGATTTTAAACCCTTTGATCGGATCGTTTAATCACAACCGTTGATCTGTTTTACCTCGTCAAAACTTTAGGCTCCCACGCTCCAAGCGACGATGCGCACGTGCGAAGTGCCAAGTGCGCGTCAAAGCGCGCAATGCGCCCTAAGTCGCCCAATCGCCCTTTCGCGCGCCGCGTGTCGCGCTTACGCGCTTACGCGTGTCGCGATTGGTGGTGCTTAAGCACCACCGCGATGCGTAGGATCATAGCCTCTTATTTGACTTGTCAACTAAGAATCTTAGTTGTCCTTTAGTTGATATACCACTACCTTTTGTAGTATTCTTCCAATGTGGGACAATATGGGATTTTGAGCACTCCCCATATCTTTCACACCCATTTGCTCATGTTTCTACTTTCTAAATTAAAACCCAAACTATGTTTAAAATAAAACACAAATAATATAATAAAATATTAACAACTAAAAAATAAAATCAATAAATATTGGAATTAATCCAACATTCTCCCACCAATTTCAATATACACAAGAGAGCAAAGAAAAAAGACAATAAATAACTTTTGGCATTATCGCTAAAATCTAGTACATAAATGAGAAGTGTCTTTCGGACTTGAACTTCCATATAGTGAAAATAATTCAAAGCTTCATCAAGGTGCTGTGGTGAACGTATCTTGAACCAAGGACCTTTTGAGACTAGCCGGAACTATCACACATACCGATTTCTGAGTTTATAAGTGTTCTTCTAGCATGCACTTTTATGGCCTTGTGCTAATCCTGATTTCACGAGCGCTTTAGGATCGGTCTTGATTTCATAGAAAGCGGCCACACTTTCGACACTCGAATAGGTAAATCAACTTTAGTGATTCTGCGAGTCACACTTATATGATTTATTAAGAAGTAACCTTCATCCTCTAACATGCAGAAAACCAACACTAGGCGTATAGGAATGGAACTTTTTGTATAAATTCCTAGTGTTCCATAACTATAATTTAACTTGTTTGTACCACATTGAACTCTATCTATATTTTCAAGATATGAGTTGGGTTCCCATTAAATATAGTTGTGTTATTTAATAGACCTTAGTCCCATTCCTTTTGAGGTGATATATATCATCTCTCTTACAAGACCTTTAGTCAGAGGATCTGCTAAATTCTTGTTCGTTTTAATATAGTCGACTGTAATTACTCCTTCCTTGAGTAATTTTCTTATAATTTGATGTCTTAGACTAATGTGTCTAGATTTTCCGTTGTAAGTTTTGTTCGAAACTTTATAAATTGTGGCTTGGTTATCACAACTTATCATAATAGAAGGTGATGGCTTTTTCCATAAAGGAATATCATACAACACATTTCTAAGCCATTCTGCTTCTTTACATGCATCTGCTAGGGCTATAAATTCAGATTGCATTGTTGAATCTGATACACATGTTTGTTTCTTAGATCCCCAAGAGATAGCTGCTCCTCCTAGCGTAAAAATCCAACCAGTAGTTGACTTGGATTTTGATTCAAGATTATTCCAACTTGAATCACTATATCCTTCTAAAACAGATGGATATCCTACATAATGTAAGCCATAATTCAAAGTCCTCTTCAGATATCTAAGCACCCTAGAAATTGCATTCCAGTGCTCTTGTCCTGGATTACTTGTAAATCTACACAATATACTCACTGCATAAGCAATGTCTGGTCTAGTGCAATGCATGGCATACATTAGACTCCCAATAATACTAGCATATTTAAGTTGGTCCATAGCACGCCCAGTATTTTTCATTAATTTGATGCTAGGATCCACAGGTGTAGCAGCTGGCTTAAGTTCAAAATGATTATATCTTTTAAGAACTTTTTCTATATAATGAGATTGAGATAACGCTAAAGAATTATCCTTTCTCACAATTTTGATTCCTAAAATCACATCAGCTTCTCCAAGATCTTTCATATCAAATTTTGATGAAAGAAACCTTTTGGTTTCTTCAACATATTTGAGATTAGACCCAAATATTAACATGTCATCCACATATAAGCATATAATAACACCAACACCATTTTCAAATTTACTATATATACATTTGTCGGCATCATTAACTTTATATCCATGGGATATAACAATATTATTAAACTTCTCATGCCATTGCATAGGAGCTTGTTTAAGGCCATAAAGAGATTTAACCAATTTACACACTTTCTTTTCTTGGCCAGGCAATACAAACCCTTCGGGTTGTTCCATATAAATCTCTTCTTCTAAATCACCATTTAAAAAAGCAGTTTTAACATCCATTTGATGAATAACTAAATTGTGAATAGAAGCAAGAGATATTAATATCCTAATGGAAGTGATTCGAGCAACAGGAGCATATGTATCAAAGTAATCAATTCCATATTTTTGCTTATAGCCTTTAGCAACTAGTCTTGCCTTAAATTTATTTATAGAACCATCCGGATTTAATTTTCTTTTAAATATCCATTTGCACCCAATAGGTTTAGACCCGGGGGGAAGATCGGAAATAACCCAAGTTTGATTTGACAAAATTGAGTTCATTTCATCATTTATTGCTTCTTTCCAAAAGACAGCATCCCTAGATGTTACCGCTTCATGAAATGTGGTCGGTTCATCTTCTACATTAAGAACAAATTTAGTTTTGTTCTTAGTCTCATTTAAATCCCCTTCAACTAAATAAATAACAAAGTCAGGCCCAAATGTTTTTTCAGTTCTTTGTCTTTTACTCCTTCGTGGTTCAACGTCATTCGTTGTTTCTGAAGAAGATATAGGTTGTGAATTTTCTTCTAAATTTGAGGAGTCAACAGTCGAATTATTATTTTCTAAACCTTGATTCAAAGTACTAAACTTTGTTAGATGTTCAAAAAATTGCACATCTACCGACTCAATGATTTCTTGAGTTTCAAGGTTTAAAAATCTATAAGTCGTACTGTTACTAGAGTATCCAATAAAAACACATTTGTAAGTCCTATTTCCTAGTTTAGGTCTTTTAGGTTCGGGTTTTCTTACATAAGCAAGACATCCCCAAACTTTAAGACGTCTAAGATTAGGCTTACGATTAAACCATAATTCATATGGTGTAATATCCTTGTTTTTCAATGGAACTCTATTTAAAATATAACATGCGGATAAAACCGCTTCTCCCCACATCGACAAAGGTAAACCAGAACTGATTAACATTGAATTTATCATTTCAACTAAAGTCCTATTTTTCCTTTCCGCCGTTCCATTTTGTTGTGGCGTATATGGCGCCGTAACTTGATGGATTATCCCATGAGTATTACAAAATTGTATAAACTCACTCGGGTAATATTCACCACCCCTATCGGATCGTAGGACTTTAATTTTTCGATTTTGTTGAGTTTCAACTTCTGCTTTAAAAATTAGGAATTTCTCGAAAACTTCATCTTTACTTTTAAGTAAATATGTATATGCATACTTAGAGTAATCATCAATGAAAGTTAAGAAATATTTATTTCCACCACGAGTCATATCACTCTTCATATCACATACATCACTATGAATAAGATCAAGCATTTCGGATTTCCTCTCAACAGATTTGAACGACTTTCTAGTTATCTTCGATTGAGCACAAATTTCACATTTAGAAAGGTTATCAAATTTACAATCCGAGATTAAGCCGAGATTAGTCATATTTTTTATACTTCTATAATTCACATGACCTAATCTACTATGCCATAAAGAAATAGACTCAACCATATAAGCAGAACTAATATCATTGATTACATTAATTTTAATCATGCCGTTACAAGAGTACCCTTTGCCAATAAATTGGCCATTCTTAGACAATACAAACTTATCAGACTCATACACTAGTTTGAAACCTCTCTTATTGAGAAGGTCCCCAGACACAAGATTTTTACACATATCAGGTACATGAAGTACATCAATTAGAGTAAGTGTCTTTCCAGAAGTTAGCTTCAATTCCACTGTGCCTTTTCCAACTACATTGGCGCGAAGATTATTTGCCATCTTCACTTCTTTTCCATCAATTTCTTGATATGTTTTGAATGAAGAGCGGTCTTTGCATATGTGGACCGTTGCGCCGGTATCCAGCCACCATCCACTTTCATTATCAATTGAATTTGCTTCGCAAACAGTAGCAATAAGATCTTCAACATTGTTGGTTTCCTTCGACCCTTGTTTTTCTTTAAATGCCTTCTTTTTAAGACGACATTCTCGAGAATAATGGCCCGGTTTGTCACAGAAGAAACATTTTCCCTTCTTTTTCTTATTTGCACCTTGGTTCTTGAATTTGGAATCATTCTTTGCTTTAAATTTTGAGTCTTTGGTAATCTTGGATTTTTTATCCTCAACCATATTAGCTTTTGAATGACCCTCACTTTGTTCATCCTTCTTTTCTCGAATACGAGTATCATCTTCAATACGAAGGTGACGAAGAAGGGATTCCACAGTATAAGTCTTTTCATCATGATTAATTTTCTTCTTAAAGCCATTCCAAGAGGATGGAAGTTTTGAAACAATCACCCCTACTTGAAATTCATCTTGAAGATTAATACCAGCGGCTTTAAGGTCACCAACAATTTGTTGGAGTTCATGGGCTTGTGCAACGACAGATTTATCATTATTCATTCTAAAATTCATATAGTTTGAAATTAGAAACTTACGATTGCTCGCTTCCTCGTTTTGATACTTTATCTCCAAAGCCTTCCATAATTCCTTTGCCGTCGGAATCATTCTATGAGCGCTATAAACAGTTTGAGATAAAGCATTGAGGATGTGTCCTCGACACATAAATTCGTCTTCTTTCCTCTTCACACGTTTTTGCTTTATTCCTTCGGTGTCTTCGGGTGTGGGCTCGGGAATTTGTTCAAGGTTATCATCTAGAATGTATGCAAGTTTTAGTGATGTGAGGAAGAACATAACTTTCTCTTGCCAACGGGTGAAATTTCCGCCATCAAAACGGTCGAGTCGAATTAAGTCTTGAGTCATGACTTGGATAGATTGTGCCACAGTTCCTTCCATTTGAGTGGAGTAATAAGAATATAAAATAATTTTGCCTAAAACTGTTGGAGTTTTCTTATGGAAAGAACGAAATATAATAATTAATTTCTGCAAGGCACGTTCTTGGAACGCTTTCTTTTAGGCAAAATTTCTCCCAATCCGGTTGAGACAGAACCAGAACCGCGAGTACACAATGGGTTTTGTAGAACCTGCCTTCAGGATACAATGCAGTATGAACAGTTGTTTGATTCAAACTATGTACTGTTTGATCAAACCCGAGAACACTCTGAATTTGTAACTTGATAATGCCAAAGTATAGAGGACGGAGAGAGGAGAAACTAGCAATTTTCGGTGTTCAAAACAGAGGTCTGGAACTCTTTTTATAGCCATTTCTGTGACTGTTCTTCAACAGTCACAACTCTTCATGGAGTGACTCAGCAACCGTTGGATCGTGCCTGTTTGGAACAGCTACGATCTAACGGTTCAGATTAGGCGTCCCATCGTAAGCGAATGGACATCCCCTACACGAAACGCTACGAGTTCATCTAACGGTTTAGATCAAGCCGTTTCGGATTTTAAACCCTTTGATCGGATCGTTTAATCACAACCGTTGATCTGTTTTACCTCGTCAAAACTTTAGGCTCCCACGCTCCAAGCGACGATGCGCACGTGCGAAGTGCCAAGTGCGCGTCAAAGCGCGCAATGCGCCCTAAGTCGCCCAATCGCCCTTTCGCGCGCCGCGTGTCGCGCTTACGCGCTTACGCGTGTCGCGATTGGTGGTGCTTAAGCACCACCGCGATGCGTAGGATCATAGCCTCTTATTTGACTTGTCAACTAAGAATCTTAGTTGTCCTTTAGTTGATATACCACTACCTTTTGTAGTATTCTTCCAATGTGGGACAATATGGGATTTTGAGCACTCCCCATATCTTTCACACCCATTTGCTCATGTTTCTACTTTCTAAATTAAAACCCAAACTATGTTTAAAATAAAACACAAATAATATAATAAAATATTAACAACTAAAAAATAAAATCAATAAATATTGGAATTAATCCAACATTCTCCCACCAATTTCAATATACACAAGAGAGCAAAGAAAAAAGACAATAAATAACTTTTGGCATTATCGCTAAAATCTAGTACATAAATGAGAAGTGTCTTTCGGACTTGAACTTCCATATAGTGAAAATAATTCAAAGCTTCATCAAGGTGCTGTGGTGAACGTATCTTGAACCAAGGACCTTTTGAGACTAGCCGGAACTATCACACATACCGATTTCTGAGTTTATAAGTGTTCTTCTAGCATGCACTTTTATGGCCTTGTGCTAATCCTGATTTCACGAGCGCTTTAGGATCGGTCTTGATTTCATAGAAAGCGGCCACACTTTCGACACTCGAATAGGTAAATCAACTTTAGTGATTCTGCGAGTCACACTTATATGATTTATTAAGAAGTAACCTTCATCCTCTAACATGCAGAAAACCAACACTAGGCGTATAGGAATGGAACTTTTTGTATAAATTCCTAGTGTTCCATAACTATAATTTAACTTGTTTGTACCACATTGAACTCTATCTATATTTTCAAGATATGAGTTGGGTTCCCATTAAATATAGTTGTGTTATTTAATAGACCTTAGTCCCATTCCTTTTGAGGTGATATATATCATCTCTCTTACAAGACCTTTAGTCAGAGGATCTGCTAAATTCTTGTTCGTTTTAATATAGTCGACTGTAATTACTCCTTCCTTGAGTAATTTTCTTATAATTTGATGTCTTAGACTAATGTGTCTAGATTTTCCGTTGTAAGTTTTGTTCGAAACTTTATAAATTGTGGCTTGGTTATCACAACTTATCATAATAGAAGGTGATGGCTTTTTCCATAAAGGAATATCATACAACACATTTCTAAGCCATTCTGCTTCTTTACATGCATCTGCTAGGGCTATAAATTCAGATTGCATTGTTGAATCTGATACACATGTTTGTTTCTTAGATCCCCAAGAGATAGCTGCTCCTCCTAGCGTAAAAATCCAACCAGTAGTTGACTTGGATTTTGATTCAAGATTATTCCAACTTGAATCACTATATCCTTCTAAAACAGATGGATATCCTACATAATGTAAGCCATAATTCAAAGTCCTCTTCAGATATCTAAGCACCCTAGAAATTGCATTCCAGTGCTCTTGTCCTGGATTACTTGTAAATCTACACAATATACTCACTGCATAAGCAATGTCTGGTCTAGTGCAATGCATGGCATACATTAGACTCCCAATAATACTAGCATATTTAAGTTGGTCCATAGCACGCCCAGTATTTTTCATTAATTTGATGCTAGGATCCACAGGTGTAGCAGCTGGCTTAAGTTCAAAATGATTATATCTTTTAAGAACTTTTTCTATATAATGAGATTGAGATAACGCTAAAGAATTATCCTTTCTCACAATTTTGATTCCTAAAATCACATCAGCTTCTCCAAGATCTTTCATATCAAATTTTGATGAAAGAAACCTTTTGGTTTCTTCAACATATTTGAGATTAGACCCAAATATTAACATGTCATCCACATATAAGCATATAATAACACCAACACCATTTTCAAATTTACTATATATACATTTGTCGGCATCATTAACTTTATATCCATGGGATATAACAATATTATTAAACTTCTCATGCCATTGCATAGGAGCTTGTTTAAGGCCATAAAGAGATTTAACCAATTTACACACTTTCTTTTCTTGGCCAGGCAATACAAACCCTTCGGGTTGTTCCATATAAATCTCTTCTTCTAAATCACCATTTAAAAAAGCAGTTTTAACATCCATTTGATGAATAACTAAATTGTGAATAGAAGCAAGAGATATTAATATCCTAATGGAAGTGATTCGAGCAACAGGAGCATATGTATCAAAGTAATCAATTCCATATTTTTGCTTATAGCCTTTAGCAACTAGTCTTGCCTTAAATTTATTTATAGAACCATCCGGATTTAATTTTCTTTTAAATATCCATTTGCACCCAATAGGTTTAGACCCGGGGGGAAGATCGGAAATAACCCAAGTTTGATTTGACAAAATTGAGTTCATTTCATCATTTATTGCTTCTTTCCAAAAGACAGCATCCCTAGATGTTACCGCTTCATGAAATGTGGTCGGTTCATCTTCTACATTAAGAACAAATTTAGTTTTGTTCTTAGTCTCATTTAAATCCCCTTCAACTAAATAAATAACAAAGTCAGGCCCAAATGTTTTTTCAGTTCTTTGTCTTTTACTCCTTCGTGGTTCAACGTCATTCGTTGTTTCTGAAGAAGATATAGGTTGTGAATTTTCTTCTAAATTTGAGGAGTCAACAGTCGAATTATTATTTTCTAAACCTTGATTCAAAGTACTAAACTTTGTTAGATGTTCAAAAAATTGCACATCTACCGACTCAATGATTTCTTGAGTTTCAAGGTTTAAAAATCTATAAGTCGTACTGTTACTAGAGTATCCAATAAAAACACATTTGTAAGTCCTATTTCCTAGTTTAGGTCTTTTAGGTTCGGGTTTTCTTACATAAGCAAGACATCCCCAAACTTTAAGACGTCTAAGATTAGGCTTACGATTAAACCATAATTCATATGGTGTAATATCCTTGTTTTTCAATGGAACTCTATTTAAAATATAACATGCGGATAAAACCGCTTCTCCCCACATCGACAAAGGTAAACCAGAACTGATTAACATTGAATTTATCATTTCAACTAAAGTCCTATTTTTCCTTTCCGCCGTTCCATTTTGTTGTGGCGTATATGGCGCCGTAACTTGATGGATTATCCCATGAGTATTACAAAATTGTATAAACTCACTCGGGTAATATTCACCACCCCTATCGGATCGTAGGACTTTAATTTTTCGATTTTGTTGAGTTTCAACTTCTGCTTTAAAAATTAGGAATTTCTCGAAAACTTCATCTTTACTTTTAAGTAAATATGTATATGCATACTTAGAGTAATCATCAATGAAAGTTAAGAAATATTTATTTCCACCACGAGTCATATCACTCTTCATATCACATACATCACTATGAATAAGATCAAGCATTTCGGATTTCCTCTCAACAGATTTGAACGACTTTCTAGTTATCTTCGATTGAGCACAAATTTCACATTTAGAAAGGTTATCAAATTTACAATCCGAGATTAAGCCGAGATTAGTCATATTTTTTATACTTCTATAATTCACATGACCTAATCTACTATGCCATAAAGAAATAGACTCAACCATATAAGCAGAACTAATATCATTGATTACATTAATTTTAATCATGCCGTTACAAGAGTACCCTTTGCCAATAAATTGGCCATTCTTAGACAATACAAACTTATCAGACTCATACACTAGTTTGAAACCTCTCTTATTGAGAAGGTCCCCAGACACAAGATTTTTACACATATCAGGTACATGAAGTACATCAATTAGAGTAAGTGTCTTTCCAGAAGTTAGCTTCAATTCCACTGTGCCTTTTCCAACTACATTGGCGCGAAGATTATTTGCCATCTTCACTTCTTTTCCATCAATTTCTTGATATGTTTTGAATGAAGAGCGGTCTTTGCATATGTGGACCGTTGCGCCGGTATCCAGCCACCATCCACTTTCATTATCAATTGAATTTGCTTCGCAAACAGTAGCAATAAGATCTTCAACATTGTTGGTTTCCTTCGACCCTTGTTTTTCTTTAAATGCCTTCTTTTTAAGACGACATTCTCGAGAATAATGGCCCGGTTTGTCACAGAAGAAACATTTTCCCTTCTTTTTCTTATTTGCACCTTGGTTCTTGAATTTGGAATCATTCTTTGCTTTAAATTTTGAGTCTTTGGTAATCTTGGATTTTTTATCCTCAACCATATTAGCTTTTGAATGACCCTCACTTTGTTCATCCTTCTTTTCTCGAATACGAGTATCATCTTCAATACGAAGGTGACGAAGAAGGGATTCCACAGTATAAGTCTTTTCATCATGATTAATTTTCTTCTTAAAGCCATTCCAAGAGGATGGAAGTTTTGAAACAATCACCCCTACTTGAAATTCATCTTGAAGATTAATACCAGCGGCTTTAAGGTCACCAACAATTTGTTGGAGTTCATGGGCTTGTGCAACGACAGATTTATCATTATTCATTCTAAAATTCATATAGTTTGAAATTAGAAACTTACGATTGCTCGCTTCCTCGTTTTGATACTTTATCTCCAAAGCCTTCCATAATTCCTTTGCCGTCGGAATCATTCTATGAGCGCTATAAACAGTTTGAGATAAAGCATTGAGGATGTGTCCTCGACACATAAATTCGTCTTCTTTCCTCTTCACACGTTTTTGCTTTATTCCTTCGGTGTCTTCGGGTGTGGGCTCGGGAATTTGTTCAAGGTTATCATCTAGAATGTATGCAAGTTTTAGTGATGTGAGGAAGAACATAACTTTCTCTTGCCAACGGGTGAAATTTCCGCCATCAAAACGGTCGAGTCGAATTAAGTCTTGAGTCATGACTTGGATAGATTGTGCCACAGTTCCTTCCATTTGAGTGGAGTAATAAGAATATAAAATAATTTTGCCTAAAACTGTTGGAGTTTTCTTATGGAAAGAACGAAATATAATAATTAATTTCTGCAAGGCACGTTCTTGGAACGCTTTCTTTTAGGCAAAATTTCTCCCAATCCGGTTGAGACAGAACCAGAACCGCGAGTACACAATGGGTTTTGTAGAACCTGCCTTCAGGATACAATGCAGTATGAACAGTTGTTTGATTCAAACTATGTACTGTTTGATCAAACCCGAGAACACTCTGAATTTGTAACTTGATAATGCCAAAGTATAGAGGACGGAGAGAGGAGAAACTAGCAATTTTCGGTGTTCAAAACAGAGGTCTGGAACTCTTTTTATAGCCATTTCTGTGACTGTTCTTCAACAGTCACAACTCTTCATGGAGTGACTCAGCAACCGTTGGATCGTGCCTGTTTGGAACAGCTACGATCTAACGGTTCAGATTAGGCGTCCCATCGTAAGCGAATGGACATCCCCTACACGAAACGCTACGAGTTCATCTAACGGTTTAGATCAAGCCGTTTCGGATTTTAAACCCTTTGATCGGATCGTTTAATCACAACCGTTGATCTGTTTTACCTCGTCAA
Organism: Sambucus nigra; assembly: GCA_949130495.1. NCBI lineage: Eukaryota > Viridiplantae > Streptophyta > Magnoliopsida > Dipsacales > Adoxaceae > Sambucus > Sambucus nigra. The sequence continues at coordinate 41,171,684 of OX422220.1, forward strand.
AACTTTAGGCTCCCACGCTCCAAGCGACGATGCGCACGTGCGAAGTGCCAAGTGCGCGTCAAAGCGCGCAATGCGCCCTAAGTCGCCCAATCGCCCTTTCGCGCGCCGCGTGTCGCGCTTACGCGCTTACGCGTGTCGCGATTGGTGGTGCTTAAGCACCACCGCGATGCGTAGGATCATAGCCTCTTATTTGACTTGTCAACTAAGAATCTTAGTTGTCCTTTAGTTGATATACCACTACCTTTTGTAGTATTCTTCCAATGTGGGACAATATGGGATTTTGAGCACTCCCCATATCTTTCACACCCATTTGCTCATGTTTCCACTTTCTAAATTAAAACCCAAACTATGTTTAAAATAAAACACAAATAATATAATAAAATATTAACAACTAAAAAATAAAATCAATAAATATTGGAATTAATCCAACATTCTCCCACCAATTTCAATATACACAAGAGAGCAAAGAAAAAAGACAATAAATAACTTTTGGCATTATCGCTAAAATCTAGTACATAAATGAGAAGTGTTTTTCGGACTTGAACTTCCATATAGTGAAAATAATTCAAAGCTTCATCAAGGTGCTGTGGTGAACGTATCTTGAACCAAGGACCTTTTGAGACTAGCCGGAACTATCACACATACCGATTTCTGAGTTTATAAGTGTTCTTCTAGCATGCACTTTTATGGCCTTGTGCTAATCCTGATTTCACGAGCGCTTTAGGATCGGTCTTGATTTCATAGAAAGCGGCCACACTTTCGACACTCGAATAGGTAAATCAACTTTAGTGATTCTGCGAGTCACACTTATATGATTTATTAAGAAGTAACCTTCATCCTCTAACATGCAGAAAACCAACACTAGGCGTATAGGAATGGAACTTTTTGTATAAATTCCTAGTGTTCCATAACTATAATTTAACTTGTTTGTACCACATTGAACTCTATCTATATTTTCAAGATATGAGTTGGGTTCCCATTAAATATAGTTGTGTTATTTAATAGACCTTAGTCCCATTCCTTTTGAGGTGATATATATCATCTCTCTTACAAGACCTTTAGTCAGAGGATCTGCTAAATTCTTGTTCGTTTTAATATAGTCGACTGTAATTACTCCTTCCTTGAGTAATTTTCTTATAATTTGATGTCTTAGACTAATGTGTCTAGATTTTCCGTTGTAAGTTTTGTTCGAAACTTTATAAATTGTGGCTTGGTTATCACAACTTATCATAATAGAAGGTGATGGCTTTTTCCATAAAGGAATATCATACAACACATTTCTAAGCCATTCTGCTTCTTTACATGCATCTGCTAGGGCTATAAATTCAGATTGCATTGTTGAATCTGATACACATGTTTGTTTCTTAGATCCCCAAGAGATAGCTGCTCCTCCTAGCGTAAAAATCCAACCAGTAGTTGACTTGGATTTTGATTCAAGATTATTCCAACTTGAATCACTATATCCTTCTAAAACAGATGGATATCCTACATAATGTAAGCCATAATTCAAAGTCCTCTTCAGATATCTAAGCACCCTAGAAATTGCATTCCAGTGCTCTTGTCCTGGATTACTTGTAAATCTACACAATATACTCACTGCATAAGCAATGTCTGGTCTAGTGCAATGCATGGCATACATTAGACTCCCAATAATACTAGCATATTTAAGTTGGTCCATAGCACGCCCAGTATTTTTCATTAATTTGATGCTAGGATCCACAGGTGTAGCAGCTGGCTTAAGTTCAAAATGATTATATCTTTTAAGAACTTTTTCTATATAATGAGATTGAGATAACGCTAAAGAATTATCCTTTCTCACAATTTTGATTCCTAAAATCACATCAGCTTCTCCAAGATCTTTCATATCAAATTTTGATGAAAGAAACCTTTTGGTTTCTTCAACATATTTGAGATTAGACCCAAATATTAACATGTCATCCACATATAAGCATATAATAACACCAACACCATTTTCAAATTTACTATATATACATTTGTCGGCATCATTAACTTTATATCCATGGGATATAACAATATTATTAAACTTCTCATGCCATTGCATAGGAGCTTGTTTAAGGCCATAAAGAGATTTAACCAATTTACACACTTTCTTTTCTTGGCCAGGCAATACAAACCCTTCGGGTTGTTCCATATAAATCTCTTCTTCTAAATCACCATTTAAAAAAGCAGTTTTAACATCCATTTGATGAATAACTAAATTGTGAATAGAAGCAAGAGATATTAATATCCTAATGGAAGTGATTCGAGCAACAGGAGCATATGTATCAAAGTAATCAATTCCATATTTTTGCTTATAGCCTTTAGCAACTAGTCTTGCCTTAAATTTATTTATAGAACCATCCGGATTTAATTTTCTTTTAAATATCCATTTGCACCCAATAGGTTTAGACCCGGGGGGAAGATCGGAAATAACCCAAGTTTGATTTGACAAAATTGAGTTCATTTCATCATTTATTGCTTCTTTCCAAAAGACAGCATCCCTAGATGTTACCGCTTCATGAAATGTGGTCGGTTCATCTTCTACATTAAGAACAAATTTAGTTTTGTTCTTAGTCTCATTTAAATCCCCTTCAACTAAATAAATAACAAAGTCAGGCCCAAATGTTTTTTCAGTTCTTTGTCTTTTACTCCTTCGTGGTTCAACGTCATTCGTTGTTTCTGAAGAAGATATAGGTTGTGAATTTTCTTCTAAATTTGAGGAGTCAACAGTCGAATTATTATTTTCTAAACCTTGATTCAAAGTACTAAACTTTGTTAGATGTTCAAAAAATTGCACATCTACCGACTCAATGATTTCTTGAGTTTCAAGGTTTAAAAATCTATAAGTCGTACTGTTACTAGAGTATCCAATAAAAACACATTTGTAAGTCCTATTTCCTAGTTTAGGTCTTTTAGGTTCGGGTTTTCTTACATAAGCAAGACATCCCCAAACTTTAAGACGTCTAAGATTAGGCTTACGATTAAACCATAATTCATATGGTGTAATATCCTTGTTTTTCAATGGAACTCTATTTAAAATATAACATGCGGATAAAACCGCTTCTCCCCACATCGACAAAGGTAAACCAGAACTGATTAACATTGAATTTATCATTTCAACTAAAGTCCTATTTTTCCTTTCCGCCGTTCCATTTTGTTGTGGCGTATATGGCGCCGTAACTTGATGGATTATCCCATGAGTATTACAAAATTGTATAAACTCACTCGGGTAATATTCACCACCCCTATCGGATCGTAGGACTTTAATTTTTCGATTTTGTTGAGTTTCAACTTCTGCTTTAAAAATTAGGAATTTCTCGAAAACTTCATCTTTACTTTTAAGTAAATATGTATATGCATACTTAGAGTAATCATCAATGAAAGTTAAGAAATATTTATTTCCACCACGAGTCATATCACTCTTCATATCACATACATCACTATGAATAAGATCAAGCATTTCGGATTTCCTCTCAACAGATTTGAACGACTTTCTAGTTATCTTCGATTGAGCACAAATTTCACATTTAGAAAGGTTATCAAATTTACAATCCGAGATTAAGCCGAGATTAGTCATATTTTTTATACTTCTATAATTCACATGACCTAATCTACTATGCCATAAAGAAATAGACTCAACCATATAAGCAGAACTAATATCATTGATTACATTAATTTTAATCATGCCGTTACAAGAGTACCCTTTGCCAATAAATTGGCCATTCTTAGACAATACAAACTTATCAAACTCATACACTAGTTTGAAACCTCTCTTATTGAGAAGGTCCCCAGACACAAGATTTTTACACATATCAGGTACATGAAGTACATCAATTAGAGTAAGTGTCTTTCCAGAAGTTAGCTTCAATTCCACTGTGCCTTTTCCAACTACATTGGCGCGAAGATTATTTGCCATCTTCACTTCTTTTCCATCAATTTCTTGATATGTTTTGAATGAAGAGCGGTCTTTGCATATGTGGACCGTTGCGCCGGTATCCAGCCACCATCCACTTTCATTATCAATTGAATTTGCTTCGCAAACAGTAGCAATAAGATCTTCAACATTGTTGGTTTCCTTCGACCCTTGTTTTTCTTTAAATGCCTTCTTTTTAAGACGACATTCTCGAGAATAATGGCCCGGTTTGTCACAGAAGAAACATTTTCCCTTCTTTTTCTTATTTGCACCTTGGTTCTTGAATTTGGAATCATTCTTTGCTTTAAATTTTGAGTCTTTGGTAATCTTGGATTTTTTATCCTCAACCATATTAGCTTTTGAATGACCCTCACTTTGTTCATCCTTCTTTTCTCGAATACGAGTATCATCTTCAATACGAAGGTGACGAAGAAGGGATTCCACAGTATAAGTCTTTTCATCATGATTAATTTTCTTCTTAAAGCCATTCCAAGAGGATGGAAGTTTTGAAACAATCACCCCTACTTGAAATTCATCTTGAAGATTAATACCAGCGGCTTTAAGGTCACCAACAATTTGTTGGAGTTCATGGGCTTGTGCAACGACAGATTTATCATTATTCATTCTAAAATTCATATAGTTTGAAATTAGAAACTTACGATTGCTCGCTTCCTCGTTTTGATACTTTATCTCCAAAGCCTTCCATAATTCCTTTGCCATCGGAATCATTCTATGAGCGCTATAAACAGTTTGAGATAAAGCATTGAGGATGTGTCCTCGACACATAAATTCGTCTTCTTTCCTCTTCACACGTTTTTGCTTTATTCCTTCGGTGTCTTCGGGTGTGGGCTCGGGAATTTGTTCAAGGTTATCATCTAGAATGTATGCAAGTTTTAGTGATGTGAGGAAGAACATAACTTTCTCTTGCCAACGGGTGAAATTTCCGCCATCAAAACGGTCGAGTCGAATTAAGTCTTGAGTCATGACTTGGATAGATTGTGCCACAGTTCCTTCCATTTGAGTGGAGTAATAAGAATATAAAATAATTTTGCCTAAAACTGTTGGAGTTTTCTTATGGAAAGAACGAAATATAATAATTAATTTCTGCAAGGCACGTTCTTGGAACGCTTTCTTTTAGGCAAAATTTCTCCCAATCCGGTTGAGACAGAACCAGAACCGCGAGTACACAATGGGTTTTGTAGAACCTGCCTTCAGGATACAATGCAGTATGAACAGTTGTTTGATTCAAACTATGTACTGTTTGATCAAACCCGAGAACACTCTGAATTTGTAACTTGATAATGCCAAAGTATAGAGGACGGAGAGAGGAGAAACTAGCAATTTTCGGTGTTCAAAACAGAGGTCTGGAACTCTTTTTATAGCCATTTCTGTGACTGTTCTTCAACAGTCACAACTCTTCATGGAGTGACTCAGCAACCGTTGGATCGTGCCTGTTTGGAACAGCTACGATCTAACGGTTCAGATTAGGCGTCCCATCGTAAGCGAATGGACATCCCCTACACGAAACGCTACGAGTTCATCTAACGGTTTAGATCAAGCCGTTTCGGATTTTAAACCCTTTGATCGGATCGTTTAATCACAACCGTTGATCTGTTTTACCTCGTCAAAACTTTAGGCTCCCACGCTCCAAGCGACGATGCGCACGTGCGAAGTGCCAAGTGCGCGTCAAAGCGCGCAATGCGCCCTAAGTCGCCCAATCGCCCTTTCGCGCGCCGCGTGTCGCGCTTACGCGCTTACGCGTGTCGCGATTGGTGGTGCTTAAGCACCACCGCGATGCGTAGGATCATAGCCTCTTATTTGACTTGTCAACTAAGAATCTTAGTTGTCCTTTAGTTGATATACCACTACCTTTTGTAGTATTCTTCCAATGTGGGACAATATGGGATTTTGAGCACTCCCCATATCTTTCACACCCATTTGCTCATGTTTCTACTTTCTAAATTAAAACCCAAACTATGTTTAAAATAAAACACAAATAATATAATAAAATATTAACAACTAAAAAATAAAATCAATAAATATTGGAATTAATCCAACATTCTCCCACCAATTTCAATATACACAAGAGAGCAAAGAAAAAAGACAATAAATAACTTTTGGCATTATCGCTAAAATCTAGTACATAAATGAGAAGTGTCTTTCGGACTTGAACTTCCATATAGTGAAAATAATTCAAAGCTTCATCAAGGTGCTGTGGTGAACGTATCTTGAACCAAGGACCTTTTGAGACTAGCCGGAACTATCACACATACCGATTTCTGAGTTTATAAGTGTTCTTCTAGCATGCACTTTTATGGCCTTGTGCTAATCCTGATTTCACGAGCGCTTTAGGATCGGTCTTGATTTCATAGAAAGCGGCCACACTTTCGACACTCGAATAGGTAAATCAACTTTAGTGATTCTGCGAGTCACACTTATATGATTTATTAAGAAGTAACCTTCATCCTCTAACATGCAGAAAACCAACACTAGGCGTATAGGAATGGAACTTTTTGTATAAATTCCTAGTGTTCCATAACTATAATTTAACTTGTTTGTACCACATTGAACTCTATCTATATTTTCAAGATATGAGTTGGGTTCCCATTAAATATAGTTGTGTTATTTAATAGACCTTAGTCCCATTCCTTTTGAGGTGATATATATCATCTCTCTTACAAGACCTTTAGTCAGAGGATCTGCTAAATTCTTGTTCGTTTTAATATAGTCGACTGTAATTACTCCTTCCTTGAGTAATTTTCTTATAATTTGATGTCTTAGACTAATGTGTCTAGATTTTCCGTTGTAAGTTTTGTTCGAAACTTTATAAATTGTGGCTTGGTTATCACAACTTATCATAATAGAAGGTGATGGCTTTTTCCATAAAGGAATATCATACAACACATTTCTAAGCCATTCTGCTTCTTTACATGCATCTGCTAGGGCTATAAATTCAGATTGCATTGTTGAATCTGATACACATGTTTGTTTCTTAGATCCCCAAGAGATAGCTGCTCCTCCTAGCGTAAAAATCCAACCAGTAGTTGACTTGGATTTTGATTCAAGATTATTCCAACTTGAATCACTATATCCTTCTAAAACAGATGGATATCCTACATAATGTAAGCCATAATTCAAAGTCCTCTTCAGATATCTAAGCACCCTAGAAATTGCATTCCAGTGCTCTTGTCCTGGATTACTTGTAAATCTACACAATATACTCACTGCATAAGCAATGTCTGGTCTAGTGCAATGCATGGCATACATTAGACTCCCAATAATACTAGCATATTTAAGTTGGTCCATAGCACGCCCAGTATTTTTCATTAATTTGATGCTAGGATCCACAGGTGTAGCAGCTGGCTTAAGTTCAAAATGATTATATCTTTTAAGAACTTTTTCTATATAATGAGATTGAGATAACGCTAAAGAATTATCCTTTCTCACAATTTTGATTCCTAAAATCACATCAGCTTCTCCAAGATCTTTCATATCAAATTTTGATGAAAGAAACCTTTTGGTTTCTTCAACATATTTGAGATTAGACCCAAATATTAACATGTCATCCACATATAAGCATATAATAACACCAACACCATTTTCAAATTTACTATATATACATTTGTCGGCATCATTAACTTTATATCCATGGGATATAACAATATTATTAAACTTCTCATGCCATTGCATAGGAGCTTGTTTAAGGCCATAAAGAGATTTAACCAATTTACACACTTTCTTTTCTTGGCCAGGCAATACAAACCCTTCGGGTTGTTCCATATAAATCTCTTCTTCTAAATCACCATTTAAAAAAGCAGTTTTAACATCCATTTGATGAATAACTAAATTGTGAATAGAAGCAAGAGATATTAATATCCTAATGGAAGTGATTCGAGCAACAGGAGCATATGTATCAAAGTAATCAATTCCATATTTTTGCTTATAGCCTTTAGCAACTAGTCTTGCCTTAAATTTATTTATAGAACCATCCGGATTTAATTTTCTTTTAAATATCCATTTGCACCCAATAGGTTTAGACCCGGGGGGAAGATCGGAAATAACCCAAGTTTGATTTGACAAAATTGAGTTCATTTCATCATTTATTGCTTCTTTCCAAAAGACAGCATCCCTAGATGTTACCGCTTCATGAAATGTGGTCGGTTCATCTTCTACATTAAGAACAAATTTAGTTTTGTTCTTAGTCTCATTTAAATCCCCTTCAACTAAATAAATAACAAAGTCAGGCCCAAATGTTTTTTCAGTTCTTTGTCTTTTACTCCTTCGTGGTTCAACGTCATTCGTTGTTTCTGAAGAAGATATAGGTTGTGAATTTTCTTCTAAATTTGAGGAGTCAACAGTCGAATTATTATTTTCTAAACCTTGATTCAAAGTACTAAACTTTGTTAGATGTTCAAAAAATTGCACATCTACCGACTCAATGATTTCTTGAGTTTCAAGGTTTAAAAATCTATAAGTCGTACTGTTACTAGAGTATCCAATAAAAACACATTTGTAAGTCCTATTTCCTAGTTTAGGTCTTTTAGGTTCGGGTTTTCTTACATAAGCAAGACATCCCCAAACTTTAAGACGTCTAAGATTAGGCTTACGATTAAACCATAATTCATATGGTGTAATATCCTTGTTTTTCAATGGAACTCTATTTAAAATATAACATGCGGATAAAACCGCTTCTCCCCACATCGACAAAGGTAAACCAGAACTGATTAACATTGAATTTATCATTTCAACTAAAGTCCTATTTTTCCTTTCCGCCGTTCCATTTTGTTGTGGCGTATATGGCGCCGTAACTTGATGGATTATCCCATGAGTATTACAAAATTGTATAAACTCACTCGGGTAATATTCACCACCCCTATCGGATCGTAGGACTTTAATTTTTCGATTTTGTTGAGTTTCAACTTCTGCTTTAAAAATTAGGAATTTCTCGAAAACTTCATCTTTACTTTTAAGTAAATATGTATATGCATACTTAGAGTAATCATCAATGAAAGTTAAGAAATATTTATTTCCACCACGAGTCATATCACTCTTCATATCACATACATCACTATGAATAAGATCAAGCATTTCGGATTTCCTCTCAACAGATTTGAACGACTTTCTAGTTATCTTCGATTGAGCACAAATTTCACATTTAGAAAGGTTATCAAATTTACAATCCGAGATTAAGCCGAGATTAGTCATATTTTTTATACTTCTATAATTCACATGACCTAATCTACTATGCCATAAAGAAATAGACTCAACCATATAAGCAGAACTAATATCATTGATTACATTAATTTTAATCATGCCGTTACAAGAGTACCCTTTGCCAATAAATTGGCCATTCTTAGACAATACAAACTTATCAGACTCATACACTAGTTTGAAACCTCTCTTATTGAGAAGGTCCCCAGACACAAGATTTTTACACATATCAGGTACATGAAGTACATCAATTAGAGTAAGTGTCTTTCCAGAAGTTAGCTTCAATTCCACTGTGCCTTTTCCAACTACATTGGCGCGAAGATTATTTGCCATCTTCACTTCTTTTCCATCAATTTCTTGATATGTTTTGAATGAAGAGCGGTCTTTGCATATGTGGACCGTTGCGCCGGTATCCAGCCACCATCCACTTTCATTATCAATTGAATTTGCTTCGCAAACAGTAGCAATAAGATCTTCAACATTGTTGGTTTCCTTCGACCCTTGTTTTTCTTTAAATGCCTTCTTTTTAAGACGACATTCTCGAGAATAATGGCCCGGTTTGTCACAGAAGAAACATTTTCCCTTCTTTTTCTTATTTGCACCTTGGTTCTTGAATTTGGAATCATTCTTTGCTTTAAATTTTGAGTCTTTGGTAATCTTGGATTTTTTATCCTCAACCATATTAGCTTTTGAATGACCCTCACTTTGTTCATCCTTCTTTTCTCGAATACGAGTATCATCTTCAATACGAAGGTGACGAAGAAGGGATTCCACAGTATAAGTCTTTTCATCATGATTAATTTTCTTCTTAAAGCCATTCCAAGAGGATGGAAGTTTTGAAACAATCACCCCTACTTGAAATTCATCTTGAAGATTAATACCAGCGGCTTTAAGGTCACCAACAATTTGTTGGAGTTCATGGGCTTGTGCAACGACAGATTTATCATTATTCATTCTAAAATTCATATAGTTTGAAATTAGAAACTTACGATTGCTCGCTTCCTCGTTTTGATACTTTATCTCCAAAGCCTTCCATAATTCCTTTGCCGTCGGAATCATTCTATGAGCGCTATAAACAGTTTGAGATAAAGCATTGAGGATGTGTCCTCGACACATAAATTCGTCTTCTTTCCTCTTCACACGTTTTTGCTTTATTCCTTCGGTGTCTTCGGGTGTGGGCTCGGGAATTTGTTCAAGGTTATCATCTAGAATGTATGCAAGTTTTAGTGATGTGAGGAAGAACATAACTTTCTCTTGCCAACGGGTGAAATTTCCGCCATCAAAACGGTCGAGTCGAATTAAGTCTTGAGTCATGACTTGGATAGATTGTGCCACAGTTCCTTCCATTTGAGTGGAGTAATAAGAATATAAAATAATTTTGCCTAAAACTGTTGGAGTTTTCTTATGGAAAGAACGAAATATAATAATTAATTTCTGCAAGGCACGTTCTTGGAACGCTTTCTTTTAGGCAAAATTTCTCCCAATCCGGTTGAGACAGAACCAGAACCGCGAGTACACAATGGGTTTTGTAGAACCTGCCTTCAGGATACAATGCAGTATGAACAGTTGTTTGATTCAAACTATGTACTGTTTGATCAAACCCGAGAACACTCTGAATTTGTAACTTGATAATGCCAAAGTATAGAGGACGGAGAGAGGAGAAACTAGCAATTTTCGGTGTTCAAAACAGAGGTCTGGAACTCTTTTTATAGCCATTTCTGTGACTGTTCTTCAACAGTCACAACTCTTCATGGAGTGACTCAGCAACCGTTGGATCGTGCCTGTTTGGAACAGCTACGATCTAACGGTTCAGATTAGGCGTCCCATCGTAAGCGAATGGACATCCCCTACACGAAACGCTACGAGTTCATCTAACGGTTTAGATCAAGCCGTTTCGGATTTTAAACCCTTTGATCGGATCGTTTAATCACAACCGTTGATCTGTTTTACCTCGTCAAAACTTTAGGCTCCCACGCTCCAAGCGACGATGCGCACGTGCGAAGTGCCAAGTGCGCGTCAAAGCGCGCAATGCGCCCTAAGTCGCCCAATCGCCCTTTCGCGCGCCGCGTGTCGCGCTTACGCGCTTACGCGTGTCGCGATTGGTGGTGCTTAAGCACCACCGCGATGCGTAGGATCATAGCCTCTTATTTGACTTGTCAACTAAGAATCTTAGTTGTCCTTTAGTTGATATACCACTACCTTTTGTAGTATTCTTCCAATGTGGGACAATATGGGATTTTGAGCACTCCCCATATCTTTCACACCCATTTGCTCATGTTTCTACTTTCTAAATTAAAACCCAAACTATGTTTAAAATAAAACACAAATAATATAATAAAATATTAACAACTAAAAAATAAAATCAATAAATATTGGAATTAATCCAACATTCTCCCACCAATTTCAATATACACAAGAGAGCAAAGAAAAAAGACAATAAATAACTTTTGGCATTATCGCTAAAATCTAGTACATAAATGAGAAGTGTCTTTCGGACTTGAACTTCCATATAGTGAAAATAATTCAAAGCTTCATCAAGGTGCTGTGGTGAACGTATCTTGAACCAAGGACCTTTTGAGACTAGCCGGAACTATCACACATACCGATTTCTGAGTTTATAAGTGTTCTTCTAGCATGCACTTTTATGGCCTTGTGCTAATCCTGATTTCACGAGCGCTTTAGGATCGGTCTTGATTTCATAGAAAGCGGCCACACTTTCGACACTCGAATAGGTAAATCAACTTTAGTGATTCTGCGAGTCACACTTATATGATTTATTAAGAAGTAACCTTCATCCTCTAACATGCAGAAAACCAACACTAGGCGTATAGGAATGGAACTTTTTGTATAAATTCCTAGTGTTCCATAACTATAATTTAACTTGTTTGTACCACATTGAACTCTATCTATATTTTCAAGATATGAGTTGGGTTCCCATTAAATATAGTTGTGTTATTTAATAGACCTTAGTCCCATTCCTTTTGAGGTGATATATATCATCTCTCTTACAAGACCTTTAGTCAGAGGATCTGCTAAATTCTTGTTCGTTTTAATATAGTCGACTGTAATTACTCCTTCCTTGAGTAATTTTCTTATAATTTGATGTCTTAGACTAATGTGTCTAGATTTTCCGTTGTAAGTTTTGTTCGAAACTTTATAAATTGTGGCTTGGTTATCACAACTTATCATAATAGAAGGTGATGGCTTTTTCCATAAAGGAATATCATACAACACATTTCTAAGCCATTCTGCTTCTTTACATGCATCTGCTAGGGCTATAAATTCAGATTGCATTGTTGAATCTGATACACATGTTTGTTTCTTAGATCCCCAAGAGATAGCTGCTCCTCCTAGCGTAAAAATCCAACCAGTAGTTGACTTGGATTTTGATTCAAGATTATTCCAACTTGAATCACTATATCCTTCTAAAACAGATGGATATCCTACATAATGTAAGCCATAATTCAAAGTCCTCTTCAGATATCTAAGCACCCTAGAAATTGCATTCCAGTGCTCTTGTCCTGGATTACTTGTAAATCTACACAATATACTCACTGCATAAGCAATGTCTGGTCTAGTGCAATGCATGGCATACATTAGACTCCCAATAATACTAGCATATTTAAGTTGGTCCATAGCACGCCCAGTATTTTTCATTAATTTGATGCTAGGATCCACAGGTGTAGCAGCTGGCTTAAGTTCAAAATGATTATATCTTTTAAGAACTTTTTCTATATAATGAGATTGAGATAACGCTAAAGAATTATCCTTTCTCACAATTTTGATTCCTAAAATCACATCAGCTTCTCCAAGATCTTTCATATCAAATTTTGATGAAAGAAACCTTTTGGTTTCTTCAACATATTTGAGATTAGACCCAAATATTAACATGTCATCCACATATAAGCATATAATAACACCAACACCATTTTCAAATTTACTATATATACATTTGTCGGCATCATTAACTTTATATCCATGGGATATAACAATATTATTAAACTTCTCATGCCATTGCATAGGAGCTTGTTTAAGGCCATAAAGAGATTTAACCAATTTACACACTTTCTTTTCTTGGCCAGGCAATACAAACCCTTCGGGTTGTTCCATATAAATCTCTTATTCTAAATCACCATTTAAAAAAGCAGTTTTAACATCCATTTGATGAATAACTAAATTGTGAATAGAAGCAAGAGATATTAATATCCTAATGGAAGTGATTCGAGCAACAGGAGCATATGTATCAAAGTAATCAATTCCATATTTTTGCTTATAGCCTTTAGCAACTAGTCTTGCCTTAAATTTATTTATAGAACCATCCGGATTTAATTTTCTTTTAAATATCCATTTGCACCCAATAGGTTTAGACCCGGGGGGAAGATCGGAAATAACCCAAGTTTGATTTGACAAAATTGAGTTCATTTCATCATTTATTGCTTCTTTCCAAAAGACAGCATCCCTAGATGTTACCGCTTCATGAAATGTGGTCGGTTCATCTTCTACATTAAGAACAAATTTAGTTTTGTTCTTAGTCTCATTTAAATCCCCTTCAACTAAATAAATAACAAAGTCAGGCCCAAATGTTTTTTCAGTTCTTTGTCTTTTACTCCTTCGTGGTTCAACGTCATTCGTTGTTTCTGAAGAAGATATAGGTTGTGAATTTTCTTCTAAATTTGAGGAGTCAACAGTCGAATTATTATTTTCTAAACCTTGATTCAAAGTACTAAACTTTGTTAGATGTTCAAAAAATTGCACATCTACCGACTCAATGATTTCTTGAGTTTCAAGGTTTAAAAATCTATAAGTCGTACTGTTACTAGAGTATCCAATAAAAACACATTTGTAAGTCCTATTTCCTAGTTTAGGTCTTTTAGGTTCGGGTTTTCTTACATAAGCAAGACATCCCCAAACTTTAAGACGTCTAAGATTAGGCTTACGATTAAACCATAATTCATATGGTGTAATATCCTTGTTTTTCAATGGAACTCTATTTAAAATATAACATGCGGATAAAACCGCTTCTCCCCACATCGACAAAGGTAAACCAGAACTGATTAACATTGAATTTATCATTTCAACTAAAGTCCTATTTTTCCTTTCCGCCGTTCCATTTTGTTGTGGCGTATATGGCGCCGTAACTTGATGGATTATCCCATGAGTATTACAAAATTGTATAAACTCACTCGGGTAATATTCACCACCCCTATCGGATCGTAGGACTTTAATTTTTCGATTTTGTTGAGTTTCAACTTCTGCTTTAAAAATTAGGAATTTCTCGAAAACTTCATCTTTACTTTTAAGTAAATATGTATATGCATACTTAGAGTAATCATCAATGAAAGTTAAGAAATATTTATTTCCACCACGAGTCATATCACTCTTCATATCACATACATCACTATGAATAAGATCAAGCATTTCGGATTTCCTCTCAACAGATTTGAACGACTTTCTAGTTATCTTCGATTGAGCACAAATTTCACATTTAGAAAGGTTATCAAATTTACAATCCGAGATTAAGCCGAGATTAGTCATATTTTTTATACTTCTATAATTCACATGACCTAATCTACTATGCCATAAAGAAATAGACTCAACCATATAAGCAGAACTAATATCATTGATTACATTAATTTTAATCATGCCGTTACAAGAGTACCCTTTGCCAATAAATTGGCCATTCTTAGACAATACAAACTTATCAGACTCATACACTAGTTTGAAACCTCTCTTATTGAGAAGGTCCCCAGACACAAGATTTTTACACATATCAGGTACATGAAGTACATCAATTAGAGTAAGTGTCTTTCCAGAAGTTAGCTTCAATTCCACTGTGCCTTTTCCAACTACATTGGCGCGAAGATTATTTGCCATCTTCACTTCTTTTCCATCAATTTCTTGATATGTTTTGAATGAAGAGCGGTCTTTGCATATGTGGACCGTTGCGCCGGTATCCAGCCACCATCCACTTTCATTATCAATTGAATTTGCTTCGCAAACAGTAGCAATAAGATCTTCAACATTGTTGGTTTCCTTCGACCCTTGTTTTTCTTTAAATGCCTTCTTTTTAAGACGACATTCTCGAGAATAATGGCCCGGTTTGTCACAGAAGAAACATTTTCCCTTCTTTTTCTTATTTGCACCTTGGTTCTTGAATTTGGAATCATTCTTTGCTTTAAATTTTGAGTCTTTGGTAATCTTGGATTTTTTATCCTCAACCATATTAGCTTTTGAATGACCCTCACTTTGTTCATCCTTCTTTTCTCGAATACGAGTATCATCTTCAATACGAAGGTGACGAAGAAGGGATTCCACAGTATAAGTCTTTTCATCATGATTAATTTTCTTCTTAAAGCCATTCCAAGAGGATGGAAGTTTTGAAACAATCACCCCTACTTGAAATTCATCTTGAAGATTAATACCAGCGGCTTTAAGGTCACCAACAATTTGTTGGAGTTCATGGGCTTGTGCAACGACAGATTTATCATTATTCATTCTAAAATTCATATAGTTTGAAATTAGAAACTTACGATTGCTCGCTTCCTCGTTTTGATACTTTATCTCCAAAGCCTTCCATAATTCCTTTGCCGTCGGAATCATTCTATGAGCGCTATAAACAGTTTGAGATAAAGCATTGAGGATGTGTCCTCGACACATAAATTCGTCTTCTTTCCTCTTCACACGTTTTTGCTTTATTCCTTCGGTGTCTTCGGGTGTGGGCTCGGGAATTTGTTCAAGGTTATCATCTAGAATGTATGCAAGTTTTAGTGATGTGAGGAAGAACATAACTTTCTCTTGCCAACGGGTGAAATTTCCGCCATCAAAACGGTCGAGTCGAATTAAGTCTTGAGTCATGACTTGGATAGATTGTGCCACAGTTCCTTCCATTTGAGTGGAGTAATAAGAATATAAAATAATTTTGCCTAAAACTGTTGGAGTTTTCTTATGGAAAGAACGAAATATAATAATTAATTTCTGCAAGGCACGTTCTTGGAACGCTTTCTTTTAGGCAAAATTTCTCCCAATCCGGTTGAGACAGAACCAGAACCGCGAGTACACAATGGGTTTTGTAGAACCTGCCTTCAGGATACAATGCAGTATGAACAGTTGTTTGATTCAAACTATGTACTGTTTGATCAAACCCGAGAACACTCTGAATTTGTAACTTGATAATGCCAAAGTATAGAGGACGGAGAGAGGAGAAACTAGCAATTTTCGGTGTTCAAAACAGAGGTCTGGAACTCTTTTTATAGCCATTTCTGTGACTGTTCTTCAACAGTCACAACTCTTCATGGAGTGACTCAGCAACCGTTGGATCGTGCCTGTTTGGAACAGCTACGATCTAACGGTTCAGATTAGGCGTCCCATCGTAAGCGAATGGACATCCCCTACACGAAACGCTACGAGTTCATCTAACGGTTTAGATCAAGCCGTTTCGGATTTTAAACCCTTTGATCGGATCGTTTAATCACAACCGTTGATCTGTTTTACCTCGTCAAAACTTTAGGCTCCCACGCTCCAAGCGACGATGCGCACGTGCGAAGTGCCAAGTGCGCGTCAAAGCGCGCAATGCGCCCTAAGTCGCCCAATCGCCCTTTCGCGCGCCGCGTGTCGCGCTTACGCGCTTACGCGTGTCGCGATTGGTGGTGCTTAAGCACCACCGCGATGCGTAGGATCATAGCCTCTTATTTGACTTGTCAACTAAGAATCTTAGTTGTCCTTTAGTTGATATACCACTACCTTTTGTAGTATTCTTCCAATGTGGGACAATATGGGATTTTGAGCACTCCCCATATCTTTCACACCCATTTGCTCATGTTTCTACTTTCTAAATTAAAACCCAAACTATGTTTAAAATAAAACACAAATAATATAATAAAATATTAACAACTAAAAAATAAAATCAATAAATATTGGAATTAATCCAACATTCTCCCACCAATTTCAATATACACAAGAGAGCAAAGAAAAAAGACAATAAATAACTTTTGGCATTATCGCTAAAATCTAGTACATAAATGAGAAGTGTCTTTCGGACTTGAACTTCCATATAGTGAAAATAATTCAAAGCTTCATCAAGGTGCTGTGGTGAACGTATCTTGAACCAAGGACCTTTTGAGACTAGCCGGAACTATCACACATACCGATTTCTGAGTTTATAAGTGTTCTTCTAGCATGCACTTTTATGGCCTTGTGCTAATCCTGATTTCACGAGCGCTTTAGGATCGGTCTTGATTTCATAGAAAGCGGCCACACTTTCGACACTCGAATAGGTAAATCAACTTTAGTGATTCTGCGAGTCACACTTATATGATTTATTAAGAAGTAACCTTCATCCTCTAACATGCAGAAAACCAACACTAGGCGTATAGGAATGGAACTTTTTGTATAAATTCCTAGTGTTCCATAACTATAATTTAACTTGTTTGTACCACATTGAACTCTATCTATATTTTCAAGATATGAGTTGGGTTCCCATTAAATATAGTTGTGTTATTTAATAGACCTTAGTCCCATTCCTTTTGAGGTGATATATATCATCTCTCTTACAAGACCTTTAGTCAGAGGATCTGCTAAATTCTTGTTCGTTTTAATATAGTCGACTGTAATTACTCCTTCCTTGAGTAATTTTCTTATAATTTGATGTCTTAGACTAATGTGTCTAGATTTTCCGTTGTAAGTTTTGTTCGAAACTTTATAAATTGTGGCTTGGTTATCACAACTTATCATAATAGAAGGTGATGGCTTTTTCCATAAAGGAATATCATACAACACATTTCTAAGCCATTCTGCTTCTTTACATGCATCTGCTAGGGCTATAAATTCAGATTGCATTATTGAATCTGATACACATGTTTGTTTCTTAGATCCCCAAGAGATAGCTGCTCCTCCTAGCGTAAAAATCCAACCAGTAGTTGACTTGGATTTTGATTCAAGATTATTCCAACTTGAATCACTATATCCTTCTAAAACAGATGGATATCCTACATAATGTAAGCCATAATTCAAAGTCCTCTTCAGATATCTAAGCACCCTAGAAATTGCATTCCAGTGCTCTTGTCCTGGATTACTTGTAAATCTACACAATATACTCACTGCATAAGCAATGTCTGGTCTAGTGCAATGCATGGCATACATTAGACTCCCAATAATACTAGCATATTTAAGTTGGTCCATAGCACGCCCAGTATTTTTCATTAATTTGATGCTAGGATCCACAGGTGTAGCAGCTGGCTTAAGTTCAAAATGATTATATCTTTTAAGAACTTTTTCTATATAATGAGATTGAGATAACGCTAAAGAATTATCCTTTCTCACAATTTTGATTCCTAAAATCACATCAGCTTCTCCAAGATCTTTCATATCAAATTTTGATGAAAGAAACCTTTTGGTTTCTTCAACATATTTGAGATTAGACCCAAATATTAACATGTCATCCACATATAAGCATATAATAACACCAACACCATTTTCAAATTTACTATATATACATTTGTCGGCATCATTAACTTTATATCCATGGGATATAACAATATTATTAAACTTCTCATGCCATTGCATAGGAGCTTGTTTAAGGCCATAAAGAGATTTAACCAATTTACACACTTTCTTTTCTTGGCCAGGCAATACAAACCCTTCGGGTTGTTCCATATAAATCTCTTCTTCTAAATCACCATTTAAAAAAGCAGTTTTAACATCCATTTGATGAATAACTAAATTGTGAATAGAAGCAAGAGATATTAATATCCTAATGGAAGTGATTCGAGCAACAGGAGCATATGTATCAAAGTAATCAATTCCATATTTTTGCTTATAGCCTTTAGCAACTAGTCTTGCCTTAAATTTATTTATAGAACCATCCGGATTTAATTTTCTTTTAAATATCCATTTGCACCCAATAGGTTTAGACCCGGGGGGAAGATCGGAAATAACCCAAGTTTGATTTGACAAAATTGAGTTCATTTCATCATTTATTGCTTCTTTCCAAAAGACAGCATCCCTAGATGTTACCGCTTCATGAAATGTGGTCGGTTCATCTTCTACATTAAGAACAAATTTAGTTTTGTTCTTAGTCTCATTTAAATCCCCTTCAACTAAATAAATAACAAAGTCAGGCCCAAATGTTTTTTCAGTTCTTTGTCTTTTACTCCTTCGTGGTTCAACGTCATTCGTTGTTTCTGAAGAAGATATAGGTTGTGAATTTTCTTCTAAATTTGAGGAGTCAACAGTCGAATTATTATTTTCTAAACCTTGATTCAAAGTACTAAACTTTGTTAGATGTTCAAAAAATTGCACATCTACCGACTCAATGATTTCTTGAGTTTCAAGGTTTAAAAATCTATAAGTCGTACTGTTACTAGAGTATCCAATAAAAACACATTTGTAAGTCCTATTTCCTAGTTTAGGTCTTTTAGGTTCGGGTTTTCTTACATAAGCAAGACATCCCCAAACTTTAAGACGTCTAAGATTAGGCTTACGATTAAACCATAATTCATATGGTGTAATATCCTTGTTTTTCAATGGAACTCTATTTAAAATATAACATGCGGATAAAACCGCTTCTCCCCACATCGACAAAGGTAAACCAGAACTGATTAACATTGAATTTATCATTTCAACTAAAGTCCTATTTTTCCTTTCCGCCGTTCCATTTTGTTGTGGCGTATATGGCGCCGTAACTTGATGGATTATCCCATGAGTATTACAAAATTGTATAAACTCACTCGGGTAATATTCACCACCCCTATCGGATCGTAGGACTTTAATTTTTCGATTTTGTTGAGTTTCAACTTCTGCTTTAAAAATTAGGAATTTCTCGAAAACTTCATCTTTACTTTTAAGTAAATATGTATATGCATACTTAGAGTAATCATCAATGAAAGTTAAGAAATATTTATTTCCACCACGAGTCATATCACTCTTCATATCACATACATCACTATGAATAAGATCAAGCATTTCGGATTTCCTCTCAACAGATTTGAACGACTTTCTAGTTATCTTCGATTGAGCACAAATTTCACATTTAGAAAGGTTATCAAATTTACAATCCGAGATTAAGCCGAGATTAGTCATATTTTTTATACTTCTATAATTCACATGACCTAATCTACTATGCCATAAAGAAATAGACTCAACCATATAAGCAGAACTAATATCATTGATTACATTAATTTTAATCATGCCGTTACAAGAGTACCCTTTGCCAATAAATTGGCCATTCTTAGACAATACAAACTTATCAGACTCATACACTAGTTTGAAACCTCTCTTATTGAGAAGGTCCCCAGACACAAGATTTTTACACATATCAGGTACATGAAGTACATCAATTAGAGTAAGTGTCTTTCCAGAAGTTAGCTTCAATTCCACTGTGCCTTTTCCAACTACATTGGCGCGAAGATTATTTGCCATCTTCACTTCTTTTCCATCAATTTCTTGATATGTTTTGAATGAAGAGCGGTCTTTGCATATGTGGACCGTTGCGCCGGTATCCAGCCACCATCCACTTTCATTATCAATTGAATTTGCTTCGCAAACAGTAGCAATAAGATCTTCAACATTGTTGGTTTCCTTCGACCCTTGTTTTTCTTTAAATGCCTTCTTTTTAAGACGACATTCTCGAGAATAATGGCCCGGTTTGTCACAGAAGAAACATTTTCCCTTCTTTTTCTTATTTGCACCTTGGTTCTTGAATTTGGAACCATTCTTTGCTTTAAATTTTGAGTCTTTGGTAATCTTGGATTTTTTATCCTCAACCATATTAGCTTTTGAATGACCCTCACTTTGTTCATCCTTCTTTTCTCGAATACGAGTATCATCTTCAATACGAAGGTGACGAAGAAGGGATTCCACAGTATAAGTCTTTTCATCATGATTAATTTTCTTCTTAAAGCCATTCCAAGAGGATGGAAGTTTTGAAACAATCACCCCTACTTGAAATTCATCTTGAAGATTAATACCAGCGGCTTTAAGGTCACCAACAATTTGTTGGAGTTCATGGGCTTGTGCAACGACAGATTTATCATTATTCATTCTAAAATTCATATAGTTTGAAATTAGAAACTTACGATTGCTCGCTTCCTCGTTTTGATACTTTATCTCCAAAGCCTTCCATAATTCCTTTGCCGTCGGAATCATTCTATGAGCGCTATAAACAGTTTGAGATAAAGCATTGAGGATGTGTCCTCGACACATAAATTCGTCTTCTTTCCTCTTCACACGTTTTTGCTTTATTCCTTCGGTGTCTTCGGGTGTGGGCTCGGGAATTTGTTCAAGGTTATCATCTAGAATGTATGCAAGTTTTAGTGATGTGAGGAAGAACATAACTTTCTCTTGCCAACGGGTGAAATTTCCGCCATCAAAACGGTCGAGTCGAATTAAGTCTTGAGTCATGACTTGGATAGATTGTGCCACAGTTCCTTCCATTTGAGTGGAGTAATAAGAATATAAAATAATTTTGCCTAAAACTGTTGGAGTTTTCTTATGGAAAGAACGAAATATAATAATTAATTTCTGCAAGGCACGTTCTTGGAACGCTTTCTTTTAGGCAAAATTTCTCCCAATCCGGTTGAGACAGAACCAGAACCGCGAGTACACAATGGGTTTTGTAGAACCTGCCTTCAGGATACAATGCAGTATGAACAGTTGTTTGATTCAAACTATGTACTGTTTGATCAAACCCGAGAACACTCTGAATTTGTAACTTGATAATGCCAAAGTATAGAGGACGGAGAGAGGAGAAACTAGCAATTTTCGGTGTTCAAAACAGAGGTCTGGAACTCTTTTTATAGCCATTTCTGTGACTGTTCTTCAACAGTCACAACTCTTCATGGAGTGACTCAGCAACCGTTGGATCGTGCCTGTTTGGAACAGCTACGATCTAACGGTTCAGATTAGGCGTCCCATCGTAAGCGAATGGACATCCCCTACACGAAACGCTACGAGTTCATCTAACGGTTTAGATCAAGCCGTTTCGGATTTTAAACCCTTTGATCGGATCGTTTAATCACAACCGTTGATCTGTTTTACCTCGTCAAAACTTTAGGCTCCCACGCTCCAAGCGACGATGCGCACGTGCGAAGTGCCAAGTGCGCGTCAAAGCGCGCAATGCGCCCTAAGTCGCCCAATCGCCCTTTCGCGCGCCGCGTGTCGCGCTTACGCGCTTACGCGTGTCGCGATTGGTGGTGCTTAAGCACCACCGCGATGCGTAGGATCATAGCCTCTTATTTGACTTGTCAACTAAGAATCTTAGTTGTCCTTTAGTTGATATACCACTACCTTTTGTAGTATTCTTCCAATGTGGGACAATATGGGATTTTGAGCACTCCCCATATCTTTCACACCCATTTGCTCATGTTTCTACTTTCTAAATTAAAACCCAAACTATGTTTAAAATAAAACACAAATAATATAATAAAATATTAACAACTAAAAAATAAAATCAATAAATATTGGAATTAATCCAACATTCTCCCACCAATTTCAATATACACAAGAGAGCAAAGAAAAAAGACAATAAATAACTTTTGGCATTATCGCTAAAATCTAGTACATAAATGAGAAGTGTCTTTCGGACTTGAACTTCCATATAGTGAAAATAATTCAAAGCTTCATCAAGGTGCTGTGGTGAACGTATCTTGAACCAAGGACCTTTTGAGACTAGCCGGAACTATCACACATACCGATTTCTGAGTTTATAAGTGTTCTTCTAGCATGCACTTTTATGGCCTTGTGCTAATCCTGATTTCACGAGCGCTTTAGGATCGGTCTTGATTTCATAGAAAGCGGCCACACTTTCGACACTCGAATAGGTAAATCAACTTTAGTGATTCTGCGAGTCACACTTATATGATTTATTAAGAAGTAACCTTCATCCTCTAACATGCAGAAAACCAACACTAGGCGTATAGGAATGGAACTTTTTGTATAAATTCCTAGTGTTCCATAACTATAATTTAACTTGTTTGTACCACATTGAACTCTATCTATATTTTCAAGATATGAGTTGGGTTCCCATTAAATATAGTTGTGTTATTTAATAGACCTTAGTCCCATTCCTTTTGAGGTGATATATATCATCTCTCTTACAAGACCTTTAGTCAGAGGATCTGCTAAATTCTTGTTCGTTTTAATATAGTCGACTGTAATTACTCCTTCCTTGAGTAATTTTCTTATAATTTGATGTCTTAGACTAATGTGTCTAGATTTTCCGTTGTAAGTTTTGTTCGAAACTTTATAAATTGTGGCTTGGTTATCACAACTTATCATAATAGAAGGTGATGGCTTTTTCCATAAAGGAATATCATACAACACATTTCTAAGCCATTCTGCTTCTTTACATGCATCTGCTAGGGCTATAAATTCAGATTTCATTGTTGAATCTGATACACATGTTTGTTTCTTAGATCCCCAAGAGATAGCTGCTCCTCCTAGCGTAAAAATCCAACCAGTAGTTGACTTGGATTTTGATTCAAGATTATTCCAACTTGAATCACTATATCCTTCTAAAACAGATGGATATCCTACATAATGTAAGCCATAATTCAAAGTCCTCTTCAGATATCTAAGCACCCTAGAAATTGCATTCCAGTGCTCTTGTCCTGGATTACTTGTAAATCTACACAATATACTCACTGCATAAGCAATGTCTGGTCTAGTGCAATGCATGGCATACATTAGACTCCCAATAATACTAGCATATTTAAGTTGGTCCATAGCACGCCCAGTATTTTTCATTAATTTGATGCTAGGATCCACAGGTGTAGCAGCTGGCTTAAGTTCAAAATGATTATATCTTTTAAGAACTTTTTCTATATAATGAGATTGAGATAACGCTAAAGAATTATCCTTTCTCACAATTTTGATTCCTAAAATCACATCAGCTTCTCCAAGATCTTTCATATCAAATTTTGATGAAAGAAACCTTTTGGTTTCTTCAACATATTTGAGATTAGACCCAAATATTAACATGTCATCCACATATAAGCATATAATAACACCAACACCATTTTCAAATTTACTATATATACATTTGTCGGCATCATTAACTTTATATCCATGGGATATAACAATATTATTAAACTTCTCATGCCATTGCATAGGAGCTTGTTTAAGGCCATAAAGAGATTTAACCAATTTACACACTTTCTTTTCTTGGCCAGGCAATACAAACCCTTCGGGTTGTTCCATATAAATCTCTTCTTCTAAATCACCATTTAAAAAAGCAGTTTTAACATCCATTTGATGAATAACTAAATTGTGAATAGAAGCAAGAGATATTAATATCCTAATGGAAGTGATTCGAGCAACAGGAGCATATGTATCAAAGTAATCAATTCCATATTTTTGCTTATAGCCTTTAGCAACTAGTCTTGCCTTAAATTTATTTATAGAACCATCCGGATTTAATTTTCTTTTAAATATCCATTTGCACCCAATAGGTTTAGACCCGGGGGGAAGATCGGAAATAACCCAAGTTTGATTTGACAAAATTGAGTTCATTTCATCATTTATTGCTTCTTTCCAAAAGACAGCATCCCTAGATGTTACCGCTTCATGAAATGTGGTCGGTTCATCTTCTACATTAAGAACAAATTTAGTTTTGTTCTTAGTCTCATTTAAATCCCCTTCAACTAAATAAATAACAAAGTCAGGCCCAAATGTTTTTTCAGTTCTTTGTCTTTTACTCCTTCGTGGTTCAACGTCATTCGTTGTTTCTGAAGAAGATATAGGTTGTGAATTTTCTTCTAAATTTGAGGAGTCAACAGTCGAATTATTATTTTCTAAACCTTGATTCAAAGTACTAAACTTTGTTAGATGTTCAAAAAATTGCACATCTACCGACTCAATGATTTCTTGAGTTTCAAGGTTTAAAAATCTATAAGTCGTACTGTTACTAGAGTATCCAATAAAAACACATTTGTAAGTCCTATTTCCTAGTTTAGGTCTTTTAGGTTCGGGTTTTCTTACATAAGCAAGACATCCCCAAACTTTAAGACGTCTAAGATTAGGCTTACGATTAAACCATAATTCATATGGTGTAATATCCTTGTTTTTCAATGGAACTCTATTTAAAATATAACATGCGGATAAAACCGCTTCTCCCCACATCGACAAAGGTAAACCAGAACTGATTAACATTGAATTTATCATTTCAACTAAAGTCCTATTTTTCCTTTCCGCCGTTCCATTTTGTTGTGGCGTATATGGCGCCGTAACTTGATGGATTATCCCATGAGTATTACAAAATTGTATAAACTCACTCGGGTAATATTCACCACCCCTATCGGATCGTAGGACTTTAATTTTTCGATTTTGTTGAGTTTCAACTTCTGCTTTAAAAATTAGGAATTTCTCGAAAACTTCATCTTTACTTTTAAGTAAATATGTATATGCATACTTAGAGTAATCATCAATGAAAGTTAAGAAATATTTATTTCCACCACGAGTCATATCACTCTTCATATCACATACATCACTATGAATAAGATCAAGCATTTCGGATTTCCTCTCAACAGATTTGAACGACTTTCTAGTTATCTTCGATTGAGCACAAATTTCACATTTAGAAAGGTTATCAAATTTACAATCCGAGATTAAGCCGAGATTAGTCATATTTTTTATACTTCTATAATTCACATGACCTAATCTACTATGCCATAAAGAAATAGACTCAACCATATAAGCAGAACTAATATCATTGATTACATTAATTTTAATCATGCCGTTACAAGAGTACCCTTTGCCAATAAATTGGCCATTCTTAGACAATACAAACTTATCAGACTCATACACTAGTTTGAAACCTCTCTTATTGAGAAGGTCCCCAGACACAAGATTTTTACACATATCAGGTACATGAAGTACATCAATTAGAGTAAGTGTCTTTCCAGAAGTTAGCTTCAATTCCACTGTGCCTTTTCCAACTACATTGGCGCGAAGATTATTTGCCATCTTCACTTCTTTTCCATCAATTTCTTGATATGTTTTGAATGAAGAGCGGTCTTTGCATATGTGGACCGTTGCGCCGGTATCCAGCCACCATCCACTTTCATTATCAATTGAATTTGCTTCGCAAACAGTAGCAATAAGATCTTCAACATTGTTGGTTTCCTTCGACCCTTGTTTTTCTTTAAATGCCTTCTTTTTAAGACGACATTCTCGAGAATAATGGCCCGGTTTGTCACAGAAGAAACATTTTCCCTTCTTTTTCTTATTTGCACCTTGGTTCTTGAATTTGGAATCATTCTTTGCTTTAAATTTTGAGTCTTTGGTAATCTTGGATTTTTTATCCTCAACCATATTAGCTTTTGAATGACCCTCACTTTGTTCATCCTTCTTTTCTCGAATACGAGTATCATCTTCAATACGAAGGTGACGAAGAAGGGATTCCACAGTATAAGTCTTTTCATCATGATTAATTTTCTTCTTAAAGCCATTCCAAGAGGATGGAAGTTTTGAAACAATCACCCCTACTTGAAATTCATCTTGAAGATTAATACCAGCGGCTTTAAGGTCACCAACAATTTGTTGGAGTTCATGGGCTTGTGCAACGACAGATTTATCATTATTCATTCTAAAATTCATATAGTTTGAAATTAGAAACTTACGATTGCTCGCTTCCTCGTTTTGATACTTTATCTCCAAAGCCTTCCATAATTCCTTTGCCGTCGGAATCATTCTATGAGCGCTATAAACAGTTTGAGATAAAGCATTGAGGATGTGTCCTCGACACATAAATTCGTCTTCTTTCCTCTTCACACGTTTTTGCTTTATTCCTTCGGTGTCTTCGGGTGTGGGCTCGGGAATTTGTTCAAGGTTATCATCTAGAATGTATGCAAGTTTTAGTGATGTGAGGAAGAACATAACTTTCTCTTGCCAACGGGTGAAATTTCCGCCATCAAAACGGTCGAGTCGAATTAAGTCTTGAGTCATGACTTGGATAGATTGTGCCACAGTTCCTTCCATTTGAGTGGAGTAATAAGAATATAAAATAATTTTGCCTAAAACTGTTGGAGTTTTCTTATGGAAAGAACGAAATATAATAATTAATTTCTGCAAGGCACGTTCTTGGAACGCTTTCTTTTAGGCAAAATTTCTCCCAATCCGGTTGAGACAGAACCAGAACCGCGAGTACACAATGGGTTTTGTAGAACCTGCCTTCAGGATACAATGCAGTATGAACAGTTGTTTGATTCAAACTATGTACTGTTTGATCAAACCCGAGAACACTCTGAATTTGTAACTTGATAATGCCAAAGTATAGAGGACGGAGAGAGGAGAAACTAGCAATTTTCGGTGTTCAAAACAGAGGTCTGGAACTCTTTTTATAGCCATTTCTGTGACTGTTCTTCAACAATCACAACTCTTCATGGAGTGACTCAGCAACCGTTGGATCGTGCCTGTTTGGAACAGCTACGATCTAACGGTTCAGATTAGGCGTCCCATCGTAAGCGAATGGACATCCCCTACACGAAACGCTACGAGTTCATCTAACGGTTTAGATCAAGCCGTTTCGGATTTTAAACCCTTTGATCGGATCGTTTAATCACAACCGTTGATCTGTTTTACCTCGTCAAAACTTTAGGCTCCCACGCTCCAAGCGACGATGCGCACGTGCGAAGTGCCAAGTGCGCGTCAAAGCGCGCAATGCGCCCTAAGTCGCCCAATCGCCCTTTCGCGCGCCGCGTGTCGCGCTTACGCGCTTACGCGTGTCGCGATTGGTGGTGCTTAAGCACCACCGCGATGCGTAGGATCATAGCCTCTTATTTGACTTGTCAACTAAGAATCTTAGTTGTCCTTTAGTTGATATACCACTACCTTTTGTAGTATTCTTCCAATGTGGGACAATATGGGATTTTGAGCACTCCCCATATCTTTCACACCCATTTGCTCATGTTTCTACTTTCTAAATTAAAACCCAAACTATGTTTAAAATAAAACACAAATAATATAATAAAATATTAACAACTAAAAAATAAAATCAATAAATATTGGAATTAATCCAACATTCTCCCACCAATTTCAATATACACAAGAGAGCAAAGAAAAAAGACAATAAATAACTTTTGGCATTATCGCTAAAATCTAGTACATAAATGAGAAGTGTCTTTCGGACTTGAACTTCCATATAGTGAAAATAATTCAAAGCTTCATCAAGGTGCTGTGGTGAACGTATCTTGAACCAAGGACCTTTTGAGACTAGCCGGAACTATCACACATACCGATTTCTGAGTTTATAAGTGTTCTTCTAGCATGCACTTTTATGGCCTTGTGCTAATCCTGATTTCACGAGCGCTTTAGGATCGGTCTTGATTTCATAGAAAGCGGCCACACTTTCGACACTCGAATAGGTAAATCAACTTTAGTGATTCTGCGAGTCACACTTATATGATTTATTAAGAAGTAACCTTCATCCTCTAACATGCAGAAAACCAACACTAGGCGTATAGGAATGGAACTTTTTGTATAAATTCCTAGTGTTCCATAACTATAATTTAACTTGTTTGTACCACATTGAACTCTATCTATATTTTCAAGATATGAGTTGGGTTCCCATTAAATATAGTTGTGTTATTTAATAGACCTTAGTCCCATTCCTTTTGAGGTGATATATATCATCTCTCTTACAAGACCTTTAGTCAGAGGATCTGCTAAATTCTTGTTCGTTTTAATATAGTCGACTGTAATTACTCCTTCCTTGAGTAATTTTCTTATAATTTGATGTCTTAGACTAATGTGTCTAGATTTTCCGTTGTAAGTTTTGTTCGAAACTTTATAAATTGTGGCTTGGTTATCACAACTTATCATAATAGAAGGTGATGGCTTTTTCCATAAAGGAATATCATACAACACATTTCTAAGCCATTCTGCTTCTTTACATGCATCTGCTAGGGCTATAAATTCAGATTGCATTGTTGAATCTGATACACATGTTTGTTTCTTAGATCCCCAAGAGATAGCTGCTCCTCCTAGCGTAAAAATCCAACCAGTAGTTGACTTGGATTTTGATTCAAGATTATTCCAACTTGAATCACTATATCCTTCTAAAACAGATGGATATCCTACATAATGTAAGCCATAATTCAAAGTCCTCTTCAGATATCTAAGCACCCTAGAAATTGCATTCCAGTGCTCTTGTCCTGGATTACTTGTAAATCTACACAATATACTCACTGCATAAGCAATGTCTGGTCTAGTGCAATGCATGGCATACATTAGACTCCCAATAATACTAGCATATTTAAGTTGGTCCATAGCACGCCCAGTATTTTTCATTAATTTGATGCTAGGATCCACAGGTGTAGCAGCTGGCTTAAGTTCAAAATGATTATATCTTTTAAGAACTTTTTCTATATAATGAGATTGAGATAACGCTAAAGAATTATCCTTTCTCACAATTTTGATTCCTAAAATCACATCAGCTTCTCCAAGATCTTTCATATCAAATTTTGATGAAAGAAACCTTTTGGTTTCTTCAACATATTTGAGATTAGACCCAAATATTAACATGTCATCCACATATAAGCATATAATAACACCAACACCATTTTCAAATTTACTATATATACATTTGTCGGCATCATTAACTTTATATCCATGGGATATAACAATATTATTAAACTTCTCATGCCATTGCATAGGAGCTTGTTTAAGGCCATAAAGAGATTTAACCAATTTACACACTTTCTTTTCTTGGCCAGGCAATACAAACCCTTCGGGTTGTTCCATATAAATCTCTTCTTCTAAATCACCATTTAAAAAAGCAGTTTTAACATCCATTTGATGAATAACTAAATTGTGAATAGAAGCAAGAGATATTAATATCCTAATGGAAGTGATTCGAGCAACAGGAGCATATGTATCAAAGTAATCAATTCCATATTTTTGCTTATAGCCTTTAGCAACTAGTCTTGCCTTAAATTTATTTATAGAACCATCCGGATTTAATTTTCTTTTAAATATCCATTTGCACCCAATAGGTTTAGACCCGGGGGGAAGATCGGAAATAACCCAAGTTTGATTTGACAAAATTGAGTTCATTTCATCATTTATTGCTTCTTTCCAAAAGACAGCATCCCTAGATGTTACCGCTTCATGAAATGTGGTCGGTTCATCTTCTACATTAAGAACAAATTTAGTTTTGTTCTTAGTCTCATTTAAATCCCCTTCAACTAAATAAATAACAAAGTCAGGCCCAAATGTTTTTTCAGTTCTTTGTCTTTTACTCCTTCGTGGTTCAACGTCATTCGTTGTTTCTGAAGAAGATATAGGTTGTGAATTTTCTTCTAAATTTGAGGAGTCAACAGTCGAATTATTATTTTCTAAACCTTGATTCAAAGTACTAAACTTTGTTAGATGTTCAAAAAATTGCACATCTACCGACTCAATGATTTCTTGAGTTTCAAGGTTTAAAAATCTATAAGTCGTACTGTTACTAGAGTATCCAATAAAAACACATTTGTAAGTCCTATTTCCTAGTTTAGGTCTTTTAGGTTCGGGTTTTCTTACATAAGCAAGACATCCCCAAACTTTAAGACGTCTAAGATTAGGCTTACGATTAAACCATAATTCATATGGTGTAATATCCTTGTTTTTCAATGGAACTCTATTTAAAATATAACATGCGGATAAAACCGCTTCTCCCCACATCGACAAAGGTAAACCAGAACTGATTAACATTGAATTTATCATTTCAACTAAAGTCCTATTTTTCCTTTCCGCCGTTCCATTTTGTTGTGGCGTATATGGCGCCGTAACTTGATGGATTATCCCATGAGTATTACAAAATTGTATAAACTCACTCGGGTAATATTCACCACCCCTATCGGATCGTAGGACTTTAATTTTTCGATTTTGTTGAGTTTCAACTTCTGCTTTAAAAATTAGGAATTTCTCGAAAACTTCATCTTTACTTTTAAGTAAATATGTATATGCATACTTAGAGTAATCATCAATGAAAGTTAAGAAATATTTATTTCCACCACGAGTCATATCACTCTTCATATCACATACATCACTATGAATAAGATCAAGCATTTCGGATTTCCTCTCAACAGATTTGAACGACTTTCTAGTTATCTTCGATTGAGCACAAATTTCACATTTAGAAAGGTTATCAAATTTACAATCCGAGATTAAGCCGAGATTAGTCATATTTTTTATACTTCTATAATTCACATGACCTAATCTACTATGCCATAAAGAAATAGACTCAACCATATAAGCAGAACTAATATCATTGATTACATTAATTTTAATCATGCCGTTACAAGAGTACCCTTTGCCAATAAATTGGCCATTCTTAGACAATACAAACTTATCAGACTCATACACTAGTTTGAAACCTCTCTTATTGAGAAGGTCCCCAGACACAAGATTTTTACACATATCAGGTACATGAAGTACATCAATTAGAGTAAGTGTCTTTCCAGAAGTTAGCTTCAATTCCACTGTGCCTTTTCCAACTACATTGGCGCGAAGATTATTTGCCATCTTCACTTCTTTTCCATCAATTTCTTGATATGTTTTGAATGAAGAGCGGTCTTTGCATATGTGGACCGTTGCGCCGGTATCCAGCCACCATCCACTTTCATTATCAATTGAATTTGCTTCGCAAACAGTAGCAATAAGATCTTCAACATTGTTGGTTTCCTTCGACCCTTGTTTTTCTTTAAATGCCTTCTTTTTAAGACGACATTCTCGAGAATAATGGCCCGGTTTGTCACAGAAGAAACATTTTCCCTTCTTTTTCTTATTTGCACCTTGGTTCTTGAATTTGGAATCATTCTTTGCTTTAAATTTTGAGTCTTTGGTAATCTTGGATTTTTTATCCTCAACCATATTAGCTTTTGAATGACCCTCACTTTGTTCATCCTTCTTTTCTCGAATACGAGTATCATCTTCAATACGAAGGTGACGAAGAAGGGATTCCACAGTATAAGTCTTTTCATCATGATTAATTTTCTTCTTAAAGCCATTCCAAGAGGATGGAAGTTTTGAAACAATCACCCCTACTTGAAATTCATCTTGAAGATTAATACCAGCGGCTTTAAGGTCACCAACAATTTGTTGGAGTTCATGGGCTTGTGCAACGACAGATTTATCATTATTCATTCTAAAATTCATATAGTTTGAAATTAGAAACTTACGATTGCTCGCTTCCTCGTTTTGATACTTTATCTCCAAAGCCTTCCATAATTCCTTTGCCGTCGGAATCATTCTATGAGCGCTATAAACAGTTTGAGATAAAGCATTGAGGATGTGTCCTCGACACATAAATTCGTCTTCTTTCCTCTTCACACGTTTTTGCTTTATTCCTTCGGTGTCTTCGGGTGTGGGCTCGGGAATTTGTTCAAGGTTATCATCTAGAATGTATGCAAGTTTTAGTGATGTGAGGAAGAACATAACTTTCTCTTGCCAACGGGTGAAATTTCCGCCATCAAAACGGTCGAGTCGAATTAAGTCTTGAGTCATGACTTGGATAGATTGTGCCACAGTTCCTTCCATTTGAGTGGAGTAATAAGAATATAAAATAATTTTGCCTAAAACTGTTGGAGTTTTCTTATGGAAAGAACGAAATATAATAATTAATTTCTGCAAGGCACGTTCTTGGAACGCTTTCTTTTAGGCAAAATTTCTCCCAATCCGGTTGAGACAGAACCAGAACCGCGAGTACACAATGGGTTTTGTAGAACCTGCCTTCAGGATACAATGCAGTATGAACAGTTGTTTGATTCAAACTATGTACTGTTTGATCAAACCCGAGAACACTCTGAATTTGTAACTTGATAATGCCAAAGTATAGAGGACGGAGAGAGGAGAAACTAGCAATTTTCGGTGTTCAAAACAGAGGTCTGGAACTCTTTTTATAGCCATTTCTGTGACTGTTCTTCAACAGTCACAACTCTTCATGGAGTGACTCAGCAACCGTTGGATCGTGCCTGTTTGGAACAGCTACGATCTAACGGTTCAGATTAGGCGTCCCATCGTAAGCGAATGGACATCCCCTACACGAAACGCTACGAGTTCATCTAACGGTTTAGATCAAGCCGTTTCGGATTTTAAACCCTTTGATCGGATCGTTTAATCACAACCGTTGATCTGTTTTACCTCGTCAAAACTTTAGGCTCCCACGCTCCAAGCGACGATGCGCACGTGCGAAGTGCCAAGTGCGCGTCAAAGCGCGCAATGCGCCCTAAGTCGCCCAATCGCCCTTTCGCGCGCCGCGTGTCGCGCTTACGCGCTTACGCGTGTCGCGATTGGTGGTGCTTAAGCACCACCGCGATGCGTAGGATCATAGCCTCTTATTTGACTTGTCAACTAAGAATCTTAGTTGTCCTTTAGTTGATATACCACTACCTTTTGTAGTATTCTTCCAATGTGGGACAATATGGGATTTTGAGCACTCCCCATATCTTTCACACCCATTTGCTCATGTTTCTACTTTCTAAATTAAAACCCAAACTATGTTTAAAATAAAACACAAATAATATAATAAAATATTAACAACTAAAAAATAAAATCAATAAATATTGGAATTAATCCAACATTCTCCCACCAATTTCAATATACACAAGAGAGCAAAGAAAAAAGACAATAAATAACTTTTGGCATTATCGCTAAAATCTAGTACATAAATGAGAAGTGTCTTTCGGACTTGAACTTCCATATAGTGAAAATAATTCAAAGCTTCATCAAGGTGCTGTGGTGAACGTATCTTGAACCAAGGACCTTTTGAGACTAGCCGGAACTATCACACATACCGATTTCTGAGTTTATAAGTGTTCTTCTAGCATGCACTTTTATGGCCTTGTGCTAATCCTGATTTCACGAGCGCTTTAGGATCGGTCTTGATTTCATAGAAAGCGGCCACACTTTCGACACTCGAATAGGTAAATCAACTTTAGTGATTCTGCGAGTCACACTTATATGATTTATTAAGAAGTAACCTTCATCCTCTAACATGCAGAAAACCAACACTAGGCGTATAGGAATGGAACTTTTTGTATAAATTCCTAGTGTTCCATAACTATAATTTAACTTGTTTGTACCACATTGAACTCTATCTATATTTTCAAGATATGAGTTGGGTTCCCATTAAATATAGTTGTGTTATTTAATAGACCTTAGTCCCATTCCTTTTGAGGTGATATATATCATCTCTCTTACAAGACCTTTAGTCAGAGGATCTGCTAAATTCTTGTTCGTTTTAATATAGTCGACTGTAATTACTCCTTCCTTGAGTAATTTTCTTATAATTTGATGTCTTAGACTAATGTGTCTAGATTTTCCGTTGTAAGTTTTGTTCGAAACTTTATAAATTGTGGCTTGGTTATCACAACTTATCATAATAGAAGGTGATGGCTTTTTCCATAAAGGAATATCATACAACACATTTCTAAGCCATTCTGCTTCTTTACATGCATCTGCTAGGGCTATAAATTCAGATTGCATTGCTGAATCTGATACACATGTTTGTTTCTTAGATCCCCAAGAGATAGCTGCTCCTCCTAGCGTAAAAATCCAACCAGTAGTTGACTTGGATTTTGATTCAAGATTATTCCAACTTGAATCACTATATCCTTCTAAAACAGATGGATATCCTACATAATGTAAGCCATAATTCAAAGTCCTCTTCAGATATCTAAGCACCCTAGAAATTGCATTCCAGTGCTCTTGTCCTGGATTACTTGTAAATCTACACAATATACTCACTGCATAAGCAATGTCTGGTCTAGTGCAATGCATGGCATACATTAGACTCCCAATAATACTAGCATATTTAAGTTGGTCCATAGCACGCCCAGTATTTTTCATTAATTTGATGCTAGGATCCACAGGTGTAGCAGCTGGCTTAAGTTCAAAATGATTATATCTTTTAAGAACTTTTTCTATATAATGAGATTGAGATAACGCTAAAGAATTATCCTTTCTCACAATTTTGATTCCTAAAATCACATCAGCTTCTCCAAGATCTTTCATATCAAATTTTGATGAAAGAAACCTTTTGGTTTCTTCAACATATTTGAGATTAGACCCAAATATTAACATGTCATCCACATATAAGCATATAATAACACCAACACCATTTTCAAATTTACTATATATACATTTGTCGGCATCATTAACTTTATATCCATGGGATATAACAATATTATTAAACTTCTCATGCCATTGCATAGGAGCTTGTTTAAGGCCATAAAGAGATTTAACCAATTTACACACTTTCTTTTCTTGGCCAGGCAATACAAACCCTTCGGGTTGTTCCATATAAATCTCTTCTTCTAAATCACCATTTAAAAAAGCAGTTTTAACATCCATTTGATGAATAACTAAATTGTGAATAGAAGCAAGAGATATTAATATCCTAATGGAAGTGATTCGAGCAACAGGAGCATATGTATCAAAGTAATCAATTCCATATTTTTGCTTATAGCCTTTAGCAACTAGTCTTGCCTTAAATTTATTTATAGAACCATCCGGATTTAATTTTCTTTTAAATATCCATTTGCACCCAATAGGTTTAGACCCGGGGGGAAGATCGGAAATAACCCAAGTTTGATTTGACAAAATTGAGTTCATTTCATCATTTATTGCTTCTTTCCAAAAGACAGCATCCCTAGATGTTACCGCTTCATGAAATGTGGTCGGTTCATCTTCTACATTAAGAACAAATTTAGTTTTGTTCTTAGTCTCATTTAAATCCCCTTCAACTAAATAAATAACAAAGTCAGGCCCAAATGTTTTTTCAGTTCTTTGTCTTTTACTCCTTCGTGGTTCAACGTCATTCGTTGTTTCTGAAGAAGATATAGGTTGTGAATTTTCTTCTAAATTTGAGGAGTCAACAGTCGAATTATTATTTTCTAAACCTTGATTCAAAGTACTAAACTTTGTTAGATGTTCAAAAAATTGCACATCTACCGACTCAATGATTTCTTGAGTTTCAAGGTTTAAAAATCTATAAGTCGTACTGTTACTAGAGTATCCAATAAAAACACATTTGTAAGTCCTATTTCCTAGTTTAGGTCTTTTAGGTTCGGGTTTTCTTACATAAGCAAGACATCCCCAAACTTTAAGACGTCTAAGATTAGGCTTACGATTAAACCATAATTCATATGGTGTAATATCCTTGTTTTTCAATGGAACTCTATTTAAAATATAACATGCGGATAAAACCGCTTCTCCCCACATCGACAAAGGTAAACCAGAACTGATTAACATTGAATTTATCATTTCAACTAAAGTCCTATTTTTCCTTTCCGCCGTTCCATTTTGTTGTGGCGTATATGGCGCCGTAACTTGATGGATTATCCCATGAGTATTACAAAATTGTATAAACTCACTCGGGTAATATTCACCACCCCTATCGGATCGTAGGACTTTAATTTTTCGATTTTGTTGAGTTTCAACTTCTGCTTTAAAAATTAGGAATTTCTCGAAAACTTCATCTTTACTTTTAAGTAAATATGTATATGCATACTTAGAGTAATCATCAATGAAAGTTAAGAAATATTTATTTCCACCACGAGTCATATCACTCTTCATATCACATACATCACTATGAATAAGATCAAGCATTTCGGATTTCCTCTCAACAGATTTGAACGACTTTCTAGTTATCTTCGATTGAGCACAAATTTCACATTTAGAAAGGTTATCAAATTTACAATCCGAGATTAAGCCGAGATTAGTCATATTTTTTATACTTCTATAATTCACATGACCTAATCTACTATGCCATAAAGAAATAGACTCAACCATATAAGCAGAACTAATATCATTGATTACATTAATTTTAATCATGCCGTTACAAGAGTACCCTTTGCCAATAAATTGGCCATTCTTAGACAATACAAACTTATTAGACTCATACACTAGTTTGAAACCTCTCTTATTGAGAAGGTCCCCAGACACAAGATTTTTACACATATCAGGTACATGAAGTACATCAATTAGAGTAAGTGTCTTTCCAGAAGTTAGCTTCAATTCCACTGTGCCTTTTCCAACTACATTGGCGCGAAGATTATTTGCCATCTTCACTTCTTTTCCATCAATTTCTTGATATGTTTTGAATGAAGAGCGGTCTTTGCATATGTGGACCGTTGCGCCGGTATCCAGCCACCATCCACTTTCATTATCAATTGAATTTGCTTCGCAAACAGTAGCAATAAGATCTTCAACATTGTTGGTTTCCTTCGACCCTTGTTTTTCTTTAAATGCCTTCTTTTTAAGACGACATTCTCGAGAATAATGGCCCGGTTTGTCACAGAAGAAACATTTTCCCTTCTTTTTCTTATTTGCACCTTGGTTCTTGAATTTGGAATCATTCTTTGCTTTAAATTTTGAGTCTTTGGTAATCTTGGATTTTTTATCCTCAACCATATTAGCTTTTGAATGACCCTCACTTTGTTCATCCTTCTTTTCTCGAATACGAGTATCATCTTCAATACGAAGGTGACGAAGAAGGGATTCCACAGTATAAGTCTTTTCATCATGATTAATTTTCTTCTTAAAGCCATTCCAAGAGGATGGAAGTTTTGAAACAATCACCCCTACTTGAAATTCATCTTGAAGATTAATACCAGCGGCTTTAAGGTCACCAACAATTTGTTGGAGTTCATGGGCTTGTGCAACGACAGATTTATCATTATTCATTCTAAAATTCATATAGTTTGAAATTAGAAACTTACGATTGCTCGCTTCCTCGTTTTGATACTTTATCTCCAAAGCCTTCCATAATTCCTTTGCCGTCGGAATCATTCTATGAGCGCTATAAACAGTTTGAGATAAAGCATTGAGGATGTGTCCTCGACACATAAATTCGTCTTCTTTCCTCTTCACACGTTTTTGCTTTATTCCTTCGGTGTCTTCGGGTGTGGGCTCGGGAATTTGTTCAAGGTTATCATCTAGAATGTATGCAAGTTTTAGTGATGTGAGGAAGAACATAACTTTCTCTTGCCAACGGGTGAAATTTCCGCCATCAAAACGGTCGAGTCGAATTAAGTCTTGAGTCATGACTTGGATAGATTGTGCCACAGTTCCTTCCATTTGAGTGGAGTAATAAGAATATAAAATAATTTTGCCTAAAACTGTTGGAGTTTTCTTATGGAAAGAACGAAATATAATAATTAATTTCTGCAAGGCACGTTCTTGGAACGCTTTCTTTTAGGCAAAATTTCTCCCAATCCGGTTGAGACAGAACCAGAACCGCGAGTACACAATGGGTTTTGTAGAACCTGCCTTCAGGATACAATGCAGTATGAACAGTTGTTTGATTCAAACTATGTACTGTTTGATCAAACCCGAGAACACTCTGAATTTGTAACTTGATAATGCCAAAGTATAGAGGACGGAGAGAGGAGAAACTAGCAATTTTCGGTGTTCAAAACAGAGGTCTGGAACTCTTTTTATAGCCATTTCTGTGACTGTTCTTCAACAGTCACAACTCTTCATGGAGTGACTCAGCAACCGTTGGATCGTGCCTGTTTGGAACAGCTACGATCTAACGGTTCAGATTAGGCGTCCCATCGTAAGCGAATGGACATCCCCTACACGAAACGCTACGAGTTCATCTAACGGTTTAGATCAAGCCGTTTCGGATTTTAAACCCTTTGATCGGATCGTTTAATCACAACCGTTGATCTGTTTTACCTCGTCAAAACTTTAGGCTCCCACGCTCCAAGCGACGATGCGCACGTGCGAAGTGCCAAGTGCGCGTCAAAGCGCGCAATGCGCCCTAAGTCGCCCAATCGCCCTTTCGCGCGCCGCGTGTCGCGCTTACGCGCTTACGCGTGTCGCGCTTACGCGCTTACGCGTGTCGCGATTGGTGGTGCTTAAGCACCACCGCGATGCGTAGGATCATAGCCTCTTATTTGACTTGTCAACTAAGAATCTTAGTTGTCCTTTAGTTGATATACCACTACCTTTTGTAGTATTCTTCCAATGTGGGACAATATGGGATTTTGAGCACTCCCCATATCTTTCACACCCATTTGCTCATGTTTCTACTTTCTAAATTAAAACCCAAACTATGTTTAAAATAAAACACAAATAATATAATAAAATATTAACAACTAAAAAATAAAATCAATAAATATTGGAATTAATCCAACATTCTCCCACCAATTTCAATATACACAAGAGAGCAAAGAAAAAAGACAATAAATAACTTTTGGCATTATCGCTAAAATCTAGTACATAAATGAGAAGTGTCTTTCGGACTTGAACTTCCATATAGTGAAAATAATTCAAAGCTTCATCAAGGTGCTGTGGTGAACGTATCTTGAACCAAGGACCTTTTGAGACTAGCCGGAACTATCACACATACCGATTTCTGAGTTTATAAGTGTTCTTCTAGCATGCACTTTTATGGCCTTGTGCTAATCCTGATTTCACGAGCGCTTTAGGATCGGTCTTGATTTCATAGAAAGCGGCCACACTTTCGACACTCGAATAGGTAAATCAACTTTAGTGATTCTGCGAGTCACACTTATATGATTTATTAAGAAGTAACCTTCATCCTCTAACATGCAGAAAACCAACACTAGGCGTATAGGAATGGAACTTTTTGTATAAATTCCTAGTGTTCCATAACTATAATTTAACTTGTTTGTACCACATTGAACTCTATCTATATTTTCAAGATATGAGTTGGGTTCCCATTAAATATAGTTGTGTTATTTAATAGACCTTAGTCCCATTCCTTTTGAGGTGATATATATCATCTCTCTTACAAGACCTTTAGTCAGAGGATCTGCTAAATTCTTGTTCGTTTTAATATAGTCGACTGTAATTACTCCTTCCTTGAGTAATTTTCTTATAATTTGATGTCTTAGACTAATGTGTCTAGATTTTCCGTTGTAAGTTTTGTTCGAAACTTTATAAATTGTGGCTTGGTTATCACAACTTATCATAATAGAAGGTGATGGCTTTTTCCATAAAGGAATATCATACAACACATTTCTAAGCCATTCTGCTTCTTTACATGCATCTGCTAGGGCTATAAATTCAGATTGCATTGCTGAATCTGATACACATGTTTGTTTCTTAGATCCCCAAGAGATAGCTGCTCCTCCTAGCGTAAAAATCCAACCAGTAGTTGACTTGGATTTTGATTCAAGATTATTCCAACTTGAATCACTATATCCTTCTAAAACAGATGGATATCCTACATAATGTAAGCCATAATTCAAAGTCCTCTTCAGATATCTAAGCACCCTAGAAATTGCATTCCAGTGCTCTTGTCCTGGATTACTTGTAAATCTACACAATATACTCACATAAGCAATGTCTGGTCTAGTGCAATGCATGGCATACATTAGACTCCCAATAATACTAGCAATATTTAAGTTGGTCCATAGCACGCCCAGTATTTTTCATTAATTTGATGCTAGGATCCACAGGTGTAGCAGCTGGCTTAAGTTCAAAATGATTATATCTTTTAAGAACTTTTTCTATATAATGAGATTGAGATAACGCTAAAGAATTATCCTTTCTCACAATTTTGATTCCTAAAATCACATCAGCTTCTCCTAAGATCTTTCATATCAAATTTTGATGAAAGAAACCTTTTGGTTTCTTCAACATATTTGAGATTAGACCCAAATATTAACATGTCATCCACATATAAGCATATAATAACACCAACACCCATTTTCAAATTTACTATATATACATTTGTCGGCATCATTAACTTTATATCCATGGGATATAACAATATTATTAAACTTCTCATGCCATTGCATAGGAGCTTGTTTAAGGCCATAAAGAGATTTAACCAATTTACACACTTTCTTTTCTTGGCCAGGCAATACAAACCCTTCGGGTTGTTCCATATAAATCTCTTCTTCTAAATCACCATTTAAAAAAGCAGTTTTAACATCCATTTGATGAATAACTAAATTGTGAATAGAAGCAAGAGATATTAATATCCTAATGGAAGTGATTCGAGCAACAGGAGCATATGTATCAAAGTAATCAATTCCATATTTTTGCTTATAGCCTTTAGCAACTAGTCTTGCCTTAAATTTATTTATAGAACCATCCGGATTTAATTTTCTTTTAAATATCCATTTGCACCCAATAGGTTTAGACCCGGGGGGAAGATCGGAAATAACCCAAGTTTGATTTGACAAAATTGAGTTCATTTCATCATTTATTGCTTCTTTCCAAAAGACAGCATCCCTAGATGTTACCGCTTCATGAAATGTGGTCGGTTCATCTTCTACATTAAGAACAAATTTAGTTTTGTTCTTAGTCTCATTTAAATCCCCTTCAACTAAATAAATAACAAAGTCAGGCCCAAATGTTTTTTCAGTTCTTTGTCTTTTACTCCTTCGTGGTTCAACGTCATTCGTTGTTTCTGAAGAAGATATAGGTTGTGAATTTTCTTCTAAATTTGAGGAGTCAACAGTCGAATTATTATTTTCTAAACCTTGATTCAAAGTACTAAACCTTTGTTAGATGTTCAAAAAATTGCACATCTACCGACTCAATGATTTCTTGAGTTTCAAGGTTTAAAATCTATAAGTCGTACTGTTACTAGAGTATCCAATAAAAACACATTTGTAAGTCCTATTTCCTAGTTTAGGTCTTTTAGGTTCGGGTTTTCTTACATAAGCAAGACATCCCCAAACTTTAAGACGTCTAAGATAGGCTTACGATTAAACCATAATTCATATGGTGTAATATCCTTGTTTTTCAATGGAACTCTATTTAAAATATAACATGCGGATAAAACCGCTTCTCCCCACATCGACCAAAGGTAAACCAGAACTGATTAACATTGAATTTATCATTTCAACTAAAGTCCTATTTTTCCTTTCCGCCGTTCCATTTTGTTGTGGCGTATATGGCGCCGTAACTTGATGGATTATCCATGAGTATTACAAAATTGTATAAACTCACTCGGGTAATATTCACCACCCCTATCGGATCGTAGGACTTTAATTTTTCGATTTTGTTGAGTTTCAACTTCTGCTTTAAAAATTAGGAATTTCTCGAAAACTTCATCTTTACTTTTAAGTAAATATGTATATGCATACTTAGAGTAATCATCAATGAAAGTTAAGAAATATTTATTTCCACCACGAGTCATATCACTCTTCATAATCACATACATCACTATGAATAAGATCAAGCATTTCGGATTTCCTCTCAACAGATTTGAACGACTTTCTAGTTATCTTCGATTGAGCACAAATTTCACATTTAGAAAGGTTATCAAATTTACAATCCGAGATTAAGCCGAGATTAGTCATATTTTTTATACTTCTATAATTCACATGACCTAATCTACTATGCCATAAAGAAATAGACTCAACCATATAAGCAGAACTAATATCATTGATTACATTAATTTTAATCATGCCGTTACAAGAGTACCCTTTGCCAATAAATTGGCCATTCTTAGACAATACAAACTTATCAGACTCATACACTAGTTTGAACCTCTCTTATTGAGAAGGTCCCCAGACACAAGATTTTTACACATATCAGGTACATGAAGTACATCAATTAGAGTAAGTGTCTTTCCAGAAGTTAGCTTCAATTCCACTGTGCCTTTTCCAACTACATTGGCGCGAAGATTATTTGCCATCTTCACTTCTTTTCCATCAATTTCTTGATATGTTTTGAATGAAGAGCGGTCTTTGCATATGTGGACCGTTGCGCCGGTATCCAGCCACCATCCACTTTCATTATCAATTGAATTTGCTTCGCAAACAGTAGCAATAAGATCTTCAACATTGTTGGTTTCCTCGACCCTTGTTTTTCTTTAAATGCCTTCTTTTTAAGACGACATTCTCGAGAATAATGGCCCGGTTTGTCACAGAAGAAACATTTTCCCTTCTTTTTCTTATTTGCACCTTGGTTCTTGAATTTGGAATCATTCTTTGCTTTAAATTTTGAGTCTTTGGTAATCTTGGATTTTTTATCCTCAACCATATTAGCTTTTGAATGACCCTCACTTTGTTCATCCTTCTTTTCTCGAATACGAGTATCATCTTCAATACGAAGGTGACGAAGAAGGGATTCCACAGTATAAGTCTTTTCATCATGATTAATTTTCTTCTTAAAGCCATTCCAAGAGGATGGAAGTTTTGAAACAATCACCCCTACTTGAAATTCATCTTGAAGATTAATACCAGCGGCTTTAAGGTCACCAACAATTTGTTGGAGTTCATGGGCTTGTGCAACGACAGATTTATCATTATTCATTCTAAAATTCATATAGTTTGAAATTAGAAACTTACGATTGCTCGCTTCCTCGTTTTGATACTTTATCTCCAAAGCCTTCCATAATTCCTTTGCCGTCGGAATCATTCTATGAGCGCTATAAAACAGTTTGAGATAAAGCATTGAGGATGTGTCCCTCGACACATAAATTCGTCTTCTTTCCTCTTCACACGTTTTTGCTTTATTCCTTCGGTGTCTTCGGGTGTGGGCTCGGGGAATTGTTCAAGGTTATCATCTAGAATGTATGCAAGTTTTAGTGATGTGAGGAAGAAAATAACTTTCTCTTGCCAACGGGTGAAATTTCCGCCATCAAAACGGTCGAGTCGAATTAAGTCTTGAGTCATGACTTGGATAGATTGTGCCACAGTTCCTTCCATTTGAGTGGAGTAATAAGAATATAAAATAATTTTGCCTAAAACTGTTGGAGTTTTCTTATGGAAAGAACGAAATATAATAATTAATTTCTGCAAGGCACGTTCTTGGAACGCTTTCTTTTAGGCAAAATTTCTCCCAATCCGGTTGAGACAGAACCAGAACCGCGAGTACACAATGGGTTTTGTAGAACCTGCCTTCAGGATACAATGCAGTATGAACAGTTGTTTGATTCAAACTATGTACTGTTTGATCAAACCCGAGAACACTCTGAATTTGTAACTTGATAATGCCAAAGTATAGAGGACGGAGAGAGGAGAAACTAGCAATTTTCGGTGTTCAAAACAGAGGTCTGGAACTCTTTTTATAGCCATTTCTGTGACTGTTCTTCAACAGTCACAACTCTTCATGGAGTGACTCAGCAACCGTTGGATCGTGCCTGTTTGGAACAGCTACGATCTAACGGTTCAGATTAGGCGTCCCATCGTAAGCGAATGGACATCCCCTACACGAAACGCTACGAGTTCATCTAACGGTTTAGATCAAGCCGTTTCGGATTTTAAACCCTTTGATCGGATCGTTTAATCACAACCGTTGATCTGTTTTACCTCGTCAAAACTTTAGGCTCCCACGCTCCAAGCGACGATGCGCACGTGCGAAGTGCCAAGTGCGCGTCAAAGCGCGCAATGCGCCCTAAGTCGCCCAATCGCCCTTTCGCGCGCCGCGTGTCGCGCTTACGCGCTTACGCGTGTCGCGATTGGTGGTGCTTAAGCACCACCGCGATGCGTAGGATCATAGCCTCTTATTTGACTTGTCAACTAAGAATCTTAGTTGTCCCTTAGTTGATAT
This sequence comes from Sambucus nigra, assembly GCA_949130495.1. NCBI lineage: Eukaryota > Viridiplantae > Streptophyta > Magnoliopsida > Dipsacales > Adoxaceae > Sambucus > Sambucus nigra. Next base: position 41,216,268 of record OX422220.1, read on the forward strand.
ACCACTACCTTTTGTAGTATTCTTCCAATGTGGGACAATATGGGATTTTGAGCACTCCCCATATCTTTCACACCCATTTGCTCATGTTTCTACTTTCTAAATTAAAACCCAAACTATGTTTAAAATAAAACACAAATAATATAATAAAATATTAACAACTAAAAAATAAAATCAATAAATATTGGAATTAATCCAACATTCTCCCACCAATTTCAATATACACAAGAGAGCAAAGAAAAAAGACAATAAATAACTTTTGGCATTATCGCTAAAATCTAGTACATAAATGAGAAGTGTCTTTCGGACTTGAACTTCCATATAGTGAAAATAATTCAAAGCTTCATCAAGGTGCTGTGGTGAACGTATCTTGAACCAAGGACCTTTTGAGACTAGCCGGAACTATCACACATACCGATTTATGAGTTTATAAGTGTTCTTCTAGCATGCACTTTTATGGCCTTGTGCTAATCCTGATTTCACGAGCGCTTTAGGATCGGTCTTGATTTCATAGAAAGCGGCCACACTTTCGACACTCGAATAGGTAAATCAACTTTAGTGATTCTGCGAGTCACACTTATATGATTTATTAAGAAGTAACCTTCATCCTCTAACATGCAGAAAACCAACACTAGGCGTATAGGAATGGAACTTTTTGTATAAATTCCTAGTGTTCCATAACTATAATTTAACTTGTTTGTACCACATTGAACTCTATCTATATTTTCAAGATATGAGTTGGGTTCCCATTAAATATAGTTGTGTTATTTAATAGACCTTAGTCCCATTCCTTTTGAGGTGATATATATCATCTCTCTTACAAGACCTTTAGTCAGAGGATCTGCTAAATTCTTGTTCGTTTTAATATAGTCGACTGTAATTACTCCTTCCTTGAGTAATTTTCTTATAATTTGATGTCTTAGACTAATGTGTCTAGATTTTCCGTTGTAAGTTTTGTTCGAAACTTTATAAATTGTGGCTTGGTTATCACAACTTATCATAATAGAAGGTGATGGCTTTTTCCATAAAGGAATATCATACAACACATTTCTAAGCCATTCTGCTTCTTTACATGCATCTGCTAGGGCTATAAATTCAGATTGCATTGTTGAATCTGATACACATGTTTGTTTCTTAGATCCCCAAGAGATAGCTGCTCCTCCTAGCGTAAAAATCCAACCAGTAGTTGACTTGGATTTTGATTCAAGATTATTCCAACTTGAATCACTATATCCTTCTAAAACAGATGGATATCCTACATAATGTAAGCCATAATTCAAAGTCCTCTTCAGATATCTAAGCACCCTAGAAATTGCATTCCAGTGCTCTTGTCCTGGATTACTTGTAAATCTACACAATATACTCACTGCATAAGCAATGTCTGGTCTAGTGCAATGCATGGCATACATTAGACTCCCAATAATACTAGCATATTTAAGTTGGTCCATAGCACGCCCAGTATTTTTCATTAATTTGATGCTAGGATCCACAGGTGTAGCAGCTGGCTTAAGTTCAAAATGATTATATCTTTTAAGAACTTTTTCTATATAATGAGATTGAGATAACGCTAAAGAATTATCCTTTCTCACAATTTTGATTCCTAAAATCACATCAGCTTCTCCAAGATCTTTCATATCAAATTTTGATGAAAGAAACCTTTTGGTTTCTTCAACATATTTGAGATTAGACCCAAATATTAACATGTCATCCACATATAAGCATATAATAACACCAACACCATTTTCAAATTTACTATATATACATTTGTCGGCATCATTAACTTTATATCCATGGGATATAACAATATTATTAAACTTCTCATGCCATTGCATAGGAGCTTGTTTAAGGCCATAAAGAGATTTAACCAATTTACACACTTTCTTTTCTTGGCCAGGCAATACAAACCCTTCGGGTTGTTCCATATAAATCTCTTCTTCTAAATCACCATTTAAAAAAGCAGTTTTAACATCCATTTGATGAATAACTAAATTGTGAATAGAAGCAAGAGATATTAATATCCTAATGGAAGTGATTCGAGCAACAGGAGCATATGTATCAAAGTAATCAATTCCATATTTTTGCTTATAGCCTTTAGCAACTAGTCTTGCCTTAAATTTATTTATAGAACCATCCGGATTTAATTTTCTTTTAAATATCCATTTGCACCCAATAGGTTTAGACCCGGGGGGAAGATCGGAAATAACCCAAGTTTGATTTGACAAAATTGAGTTCATTTCATCATTTATTGCTTCTTTCCAAAAGACAGCATCCCTAGATGTTACCGCTTCATGAAATGTGGTCGGTTCATCTTCTACATTAAGAACAAATTTAGTTTTGTTCTTAGTCTCATTTAAATCCCCTTCAACTAAATAAATAACAAAGTCAGGCCCAAATGTTTTTTCAGTTCTTTGTCTTTTACTCCTTCGTGGTTCAACGTCATTCGTTGTTTCTGAAGAAGATATAGGTTGTGAATTTTCTTCTAAATTTGAGGAGTCAACAGTCGAATTATTATTTTCTAAACCTTGATTCAAAGTACTAAACTTTGTTAGATGTTCAAAAAATTGCACATCTACCGACTCAATGATTTCTTGAGTTTCAAGGTTTAAAAATCTATAAGTCGTACTGTTACTAGAGTATCCAATAAAAACACATTTGTAAGTCCTATTTCCTAGTTTAGGTCTTTTAGGTTCGGGTTTTCTTACATAAGCAAGACATCCCCAAACTTTAAGACGTCTAAGATTAGGCTTACGATTAAACCATAATTCATATGGTGTAATATCCTTGTTTTTCAATGGAACTCTATTTAAAATATAACATGCGGATAAAACCGCTTCTCCCCACATCGACAAAGGTAAACCAGAACTGATTAACATTGAATTTATCATTTCAACTAAAGTCCTATTTTTCCTTTCCGCCGTTCCATTTTGTTGTGGCGTATATGGCGCCGTAACTTGATGGATTATCCCATGAGTATTACAAAATTGTATAAACTCACTCGGGTAATATTCACCACCCCTATCGGATCGTAGGACTTTAATTTTTCGATTTTGTTGAGTTTCAACTTCTGCTTTAAAAATTAGGAATTTCTCGAAAACTTCATCTTTACTTTTAAGTAAATATGTATATGCATACTTAGAGTAATCATCAATGAAAGTTAAGAAATATTTATTTCCACCACGAGTCATATCACTCTTCATATCACATACATCACTATGAATAAGATCAAGCATTTCGGATTTCCTCTCAACAGATTTGAACGACTTTCTAGTTATCTTCGATTGAGCACAAATTTCACATTTAGAAAGGTTATCAAATTTACAATCCGAGATTAAGCCGAGATTAGTCATATTTTTTATACTTCTATAATTCACATGACCTAATCTACTATGCCATAAAGAAATAGACTCAACCATATAAGCAGAACTAATATCATTGATTACATTAATTTTAATCATGCCGTTACAAGAGTACCCTTTGCCAATAAATTGGCCATTCTTAGACAATACAAACTTATCAGACTCATACACTAGTTTGAAACCTCTCTTATTGAGAAGGTCCCCAGACACAAGATTTTTACACATATCAGGTACATGAAGTACATCAATTAGAGTAAGTGTCTTTCCAGAAGTTAGCTTCAATTCCACTGTGCCTTTTCCAACTACATTGGCGCGAAGATTATTTGCCATCTTCACTTCTTTTCCATCAATTTCTTGATATGTTTTGAATGAAGAGCGGTCTTTGCATATGTGGACCGTTGCGCCGGTATCCAGCCACCATCCACTTTCATTATCAATTGAATTTGCTTCGCAAACAGTAGCAATAAGATCTTCAACATTGTTGGTTTCCTTCGACCCTTGTTTTTCTTTAAATGCCTTCTTTTTAAGACGACATTCTCGAGAATAATGGCCCGGTTTGTCACAGAAGAAACATTTTCCCTTCTTTTTCTTATTTGCACCTTGGTTCTTGAATTTGGAATCATTCTTTGCTTTAAATTTTGAGTCTTTGGTAATCTTGGATTTTTTATCCTCAACCATATTAGCTTTTGAATGACCCTCACTTTGTTCATCCTTCTTTTCTCGAATACGAGTATCATCTTCAATACGAAGGTGACGAAGAAGGGATTCCACAGTATAAGTCTTTTCATCATGATTAATTTTCTTCTTAAAGCCATTCCAAGAGGATGGAAGTTTTGAAACAATCACCCCTACTTGAAATTCATCTTGAAGATTAATACCAGCGGCTTTAAGGTCACCAACAATTTGTTGGAGTTCATGGGCTTGTGCAACGACAGATTTATCATTATTCATTCTAAAATTCATATAGTTTGAAATTAGAAACTTACGATTGCTCGCTTCCTCGTTTTGATACTTTATCTCCAAAGCCTTCCATAATTCCTTTGCCGTCGGAATCATTCTATGAGCGCTATAAACAGTTTGAGATAAAGCATTGAGGATGTGTCCTCGACACATAAATTCGTCTTCTTTCCTCTTCACACGTTTTTGCTTTATTCCTTCGGTGTCTTCGGGTGTGGGCTCGGGAATTTGTTCAAGGTTATCATCTAGAATGTATGCAAGTTTTAGTGATGTGAGGAAGAACATAACTTTCTCTTGCCAACGGGTGAAATTTCCGCCATCAAAACGGTCGAGTCGAATTAAGTCTTGAGTCATGACTTGGATAGATTGTGCCACAGTTCCTTCCATTTGAGTGGAGTAATAAGAATATAAAATAATTTTGCCTAAAACTGTTGGAGTTTTCTTATGGAAAGAACGAAATATAATAATTAATTTCTGCAAGGCACGTTCTTGGAACGCTTTCTTTTAGGCAAAATTTCTCCCAATCCGGTTGAGACAGAACCAGAACCGCGAGTACACAATGGGTTTTGTAGAACCTGCCTTCAGGATACAATGCAGTATGAACAGTTGTTTGATTCAAACTATGTACTGTTTGATCAAACCCGAGAACACTCTGAATTTGTAACTTGATAATGCCAAAGTATAGAGGACGGAGAGAGGAGAAACTAGCAATTTTCGGTGTTCAAAACAGAGGTCTGGAACTCTTTTTATAGCCATTTCTGTGACTGTTCTTCAACAGTCACAACTCTTCATGGAGTGACTCAGCAACCGTTGGATCGTGCCTGTTTGGAACAGCTACGATCTAACGGTTCAGATTAGGCGTCCCATCGTAAGCGAATGGACATCCCCTACACGAAACGCTACGAGTTCATCTAACGGTTTAGATCAAGCCGTTTCGGATTTTAAACCCTTTGATCGGATCGTTTAATCACAACCGTTGATCTGTTTTACCTCGTCAAAACTTTAGGCTCCCACGCTCCAAGCGACGATGCGCACGTGCGAAGTGCCAAGTGCGCGTCAAAGCGCGCAATGCGCCCTAAGTCGCCCAATCGCCCTTTCGCGCGCCGCGTGTCGCGCTTACGCGCTTACGCGTGTCGCGATTGGTGGTGCTTAAGCACCACCGCGATGCGTAGGATCATAGCCTCTTATTTGACTTGTCAACTAAGAATCTTAGTTGTCCTTTAGTTGATATACCACTACCTTTTGTAGTATTCTTCCAATGTGGGACAATATGGGATTTTGAGCACTCCCCATATCTTTCACACCCATTTGCTCATGTTTCTACTTTCTAAATTAAAACCCAAACTATGTTTAAAATAAAACACAAATAATATAATAAAATATTAACAACTAAAAAATAAAATCAATAAATATTGGAATTAATCCAACATTCTCCCACCAATTTCAATATACACAAGAGAGCAAAGAAAAAAGACAATAAATAACTTTTGGCATTATCGCTAAAATCTAGTACATAAATGAGAAGTGTCTTTCGGACTTGAACTTCCATATAGTGAAAATAATTCAAAGCTTCATCAAGGTGCTGTGGTGAACGTATCTTGAACCAAGGACCTTTTGAGACTAGCCGGAACTATCACACATACCGATTTCTGAGTTTATAAGTGTTCTTCTAGCATGCACTTTTATGGCCTTGTGCTAATCCTGATTTCACGAGCGCTTTAGGATCGGTCTTGATTTCATAGAAAGCGGCCACACTTTCGACACTCGAATAGGTAAATCAACTTTAGTGATTCTGCGAGTCACACTTATATGATTTATTAAGAAGTAACCTTCATCCTCTAACATGCAGAAAACCAACACTAGGCGTATAGGAATGGAACTTTTTGTATAAATTCCTAGTGTTCCATAACTATAATTTAACTTGTTTGTACCACATTGAACTCTATCTATATTTTCAAGATATGAGTTGGGTTCCCATTAAATATAGTTGTGTTATTTAATAGACCTTAGTCCCATTCCTTTTGAGGTGATATATATCATCTCTCTTACAAGACCTTTAGTCAGAGGATCTGCTAAATTCTTGTTCGTTTTAATATAGTCGACTGTAATTACTCCTTCCTTGAGTAATTTTCTTATAATTTGATGTCTTAGACTAATGTGTCTAGATTTTCCGTTGTAAGTTTTGTTCGAAACTTTATAAATTGTGGCTTGGTTATCACAACTTATCATAATAGAAGGTGATGGCTTTTTCCATAAAGGAATATCATACAACACATTTCTAAGCCATTCTGCTTCTTTACATGCATCTGCTAGGGCTATAAATTCAGATTGCATTGCTGAATCTGATACACATGTTTGTTTCTTAGATCCCCAAGAGATAGCTGCTCCTCCAAGCGTAAAAATCCAACCAGTAGTTGACTTGGATTTTGATTCAAGATTATTCCAACTTGAATCACTATATCCTTCTAAAACAGATGGATATCCTACATAATGTAAGCCATAATTCAAAGTCCTCTTCAGATATCTAAGCACCCTAGAAATTGCATTCCAGTGCTCTTGTCCTGGATTACTTGTAAATCTACACAATATACTCACTGCATAAGCAATGTCTGGTCTAGTGCAATGCATGGCATACATTAGACTCCCAATAATACTAGCATATTTAAGTTGGTCCATAGCACGCCCAGTATTTTTCATTAATTTGATGCTAGGATCCACAGGTGTAGCAGCTGGCTTAAGTTCAAAATGATTATATCTTTTAAGAACTTTTTCTATATAATGAGATTGAGATAACGCTAAAGAATTATCCTTTCTCACAATTTTGATTCCTAAAATCACATCAGCTTCTCCAAGATCTTTCATATCAAATTTTGATGAAAGAAACCTTTTGGTTTCTTCAACATATTTGAGATTAGACCCAAATATTAACATGTCATCCACATATAAGCATATAATAACACCAACACCATTTTCAAATTTACTATATATACATTTGTCGGCATCATTAACTTTATATCCATGGGATATAACAATATTATTAAACTTCTCATGCCATTGCATAGGAGCTTGTTTAAGGCCATAAAGAGATTTAACCAATTTACACACTTTCTTTTCTTGGCCAGGCAATACAAACCCTTCGGGTTGTTCCATATAAATCTCTTCTTCTAAATCACCATTTAAAAAAGCAGTTTTAACATCCATTTGATGAATAACTAAATTGTGAATAGAAGCAAGAGATATTAATATCCTAATGGAAGTGATTCGAGCAACAGGAGCATATGTATCAAAGTAATCAATTCCATATTTTTGCTTATAGCCTTTAGCAACTAGTCTTGCCTTAAATTTATTTATAGAACCATCCGGATTTAATTTTCTTTTAAATATCCATTTGCACCCAATAGGTTTAGACCCGGGGGGAAGATCGGAAATAACCCAAGTTTGATTTGACAAAATTGAGTTCATTTCATCATTTATTGCTTCTTTCCAAAAGACAGCATCCCTAGATGTTACCGCTTCATGAAATGTGGTCGGTTCATCTTCTACATTAAGAACAAATTTAGTTTTGTTCTTAGTCTCATTTAAATCCCCTTCAACTAAATAAATAACAAAGTCAGGCCCAAATGTTTTTTCAGTTCTTTGTCTTTTACTCCTTCGTGGTTCAACGTCATTCGTTGTTTCTGAAGAAGATATAGGTTGTGAATTTTCTTCTAAATTTGAGGAGTCAACAGTCGAATTATTATTTTCTAAACCTTGATTCAAAGTACTAAACTTTGTTAGATGTTCAAAAAATTGCACATCTACCGACTCAATGATTTCTTGAGTTTCAAGGTTTAAAAATCTATAAGTCGTACTGTTACTAGAGTATCCAATAAAAACACATTTGTAAGTCCTATTTCCTAGTTTAGGTCTTTTAGGTTCGGGTTTTCTTACATAAGCAAGACATCCCCAAACTTTAAGACGTCTAAGATTAGGCTTACGATTAAACCATAATTCATATGGTGTAATATCCTTGTTTTTCAATGGAACTCTATTTAAAATATAACATGCGGATAAAACCGCTTCTCCCCACATCGACAAAGGTAAACCAGAACTGATTAACATTGAATTTATCATTTCAACTAAAGTCCTATTTTTCCTTTCCGCCGTTCCATTTTGTTGTGGCGTATATGGCGCCGTAACTTGATGGATTATCCCATGAGTATTACAAAATTGTATAAACTCACTCGGGTAATATTCACCACCCCTATCGGATCGTAGGACTTTAATTTTTCGATTTTGTTGAGTTTCAACTTCTGCTTTAAAAATTAGGAATTTCTCGAAAACTTCATCTTTACTTTTAAGTAAATATGTATATGCATACTTAGAGTAATCATCAATGAAAGTTAAGAAATATTTATTTCCACCACGAGTCATATCACTCTTCATATCACATACATCACTATGAATAAGATCAAGCATTTCGGATTTCCTCTCAACAGATTTGAACGACTTTCTAGTTATCTTCGATTGAGCACAAATTTCACATTTAGAAAGGTTATCAAATTTACAATCCGAGATTAAGCCGAGATTAGTCATATTTTTTATACTTCTATAATTCACATGACCTAATCTACTATGCCATAAAGAAATAGACTCAACCATATAAGCAGAACTAATATCATTGATTACATTAATTTTAATCATGCCGTTACAAGAGTACCCTTTGCCAATAAATTGGCCATTCTTAGACAATACAAACTTATCAGACTCATACACTAGTTTGAAACCTCTCTTATTGAGAAGGTCCCCAGACACAAGATTTTTACACATATCAGGTACATGAAGTACATCAATTAGAGTAAGTGTCTTTCCAGAAGTTAGCTTCAATTCCACTGTGCCTTTTCCAACTACATTGGCGCGAAGATTATTTGCCATCTTCACTTCTTTTCCATCAATTTCTTGATATGTTTTGAATGAAGAGCGGTCTTTGCATATGTGGACCGTTGCGCCGGTATCCAGCCACCATCCACTTTCATTATCAATTGAATTTGCTTCGCAAACAGTAGCAATAAGATCTTCAACATTGTTGGTTTCCTTCGACCCTTGTTTTTCTTTAAATGCCTTCTTTTTAAGACGACATTCTCGAGAATAATGGCCCGGTTTGTCACAGAAGAAACATTTTCCCTTCTTTTTCTTATTTGCACCTTGGTTCTTGAATTTGGAATCATTCTTTGCTTTAAATTTTGAGTCTTTGGTAATCTTGGATTTTTTATCCTCAACCATATTAGCTTTTGAATGACCCTCACTTTGTTCATCCTTCTTTTCTCGAATACGAGTATCATCTTCAATACGAAGGTGACGAAGAAGGGATTCCACAGTATAAGTCTTTTCATCATGATTAATTTTCTTCTTAAAGCCATTCCAAGAGGATGGAAGTTTTGAAACAATCACCCCTACTTGAAATTCATCTTGAAGATTAATACCAGCGGCTTTAAGGTCACCAACAATTTGTTGGAGTTCATGGGCTTGTGCAACGACAGATTTATCATTATTCATTCTAAAATTCATATACTTTGAAATTAGAAACTTACGATTGCTCGCTTCCTCGTTTTGATACTTTATCTCCAAAGCCTTCCATAATTCCTTTGCCGTCGGAATCATTCTATGAGCGCTATAAACAGTTTGAGATAAAGCATTGAGGATGTGTCCTCGACACATAAATTCGTCTTCTTTCCTCTTCACACGTTTTTGCTTTATTCCTTCGGTGTCTTCGGGTGTGGGCTCGGGAATTTGTTCAAGGTTATCATCTAGAATGTATGCAAGTTTTAGTGATGTGAGGAAGAACATAACTTTCTCTTGCCAACGGGTGAAATTTCCGCCATCAAAACGGTCGAGTCGAATTAAGTCTTGAGTCATGACTTGGATAGATTGTGCCACAGTTCCTTCCATTTGAGTGGAGTAATAAGAATATAAAATAATTTTGCCTAAAACTGTTGGAGTTTTCTTATGGAAAGAACGAAATATAATAATTAATTTCTGCAAGGCACGTTCTTGGAACGCTTTCTTTTAGGCAAAATTTCTCCCAATCCGGTTGAGACAGAACCAGAACCGCGAGTACACAATGGGTTTTGTAGAACCTGCCTTCAGGATACAATGCAGTATGAACAGTTGTTTGATTCAAACTATGTACTGTTTGATCAAACCCGAGAACACTCTGAATTTGTAACTTGATAATGCCAAAGTATAGAGGACGGAGAGAGGAGAAACTAGCAATTTTCGGTGTTCAAAACAGAGGTCTGGAACTCTTTTTATAGCCATTTCTGTGACTGTTCTTCAACAGTCACAACTCTTCATGGAGTGACTCAGCAACCGTTGGATCGTGCCTGTTTGGAACAGCTACGATCTAACGGTTCAGATTAGGCGTCCCATCGTAAGCGAATGGACATCCCCTACACGAAACGCTACGAGTTCATCTAACGGTTTAGATCAAGCCGTTTCGGATTTTAAACCCTTTGATCGGATCGTTTAATCACAACCGTTGATCTGTTTTACCTCGTCAAAACTTTAGGCTCCCACGCTCCAAGCGACGATGCGCACGTGCGAAGTGCCAAGTGCGCGTCAAAGCGCGCAATGCGCCCTAAGTCGCCCAATCGCCCTTTCGCGCGCCGCGTGTCGCGCTTACGCGCTTACGCGTGTCGCGCTTACGCGCTTACGCGTGTCGCGATTGGTGGTGCTTAAGCACCACCGCGATGCGTAGGATCATAGCCTCTTATTTGACTTGTCAACTAAGAATCTTAGTTGTCCTTTAGTTGATATACCACTACCTTTTGTAGTATTCTTCCAATGTGGGACAATATGGGATTTTGAGCACTCCCCATATCTTTCACACCCATTTGCTCATGTTTCTACTTTCTAAATTAAAACCCAAACTATGTTTAAAATAAAACACAAATAATATAATAAAATATTAACAACTAAAAAATAAAATCAATAAATATTGGAATTAATCCAACATTCTCCCACCAATTTCAATATACACAAGAGAGCAAAGAAAAAAGACAATAAATAACTTTTGGCATTATCGCTAAAATCTAGTACATAAATGAGAAGTGTCTTTCGGACTTGAACTTCCATATAGTGAAAATAATTCAAAGCTTCATCAAGGTGCTGTGGTGAACGTATCTTGAACCAAGGACCTTTTGAGACTAGCCGGAACTATCACACATACCGATTTCTGAGTTTATAAGTGTTCTTCTAGCATGCACTTTTATGGCCTTGTGCTAATCCTGATTTCACGAGCGCTTTAGGATCGGTCTTGATTTCATAGAAAGCGGCCACACTTTCGACACTCGAATAGGTAAATCAACTTTAGTGATTCTGCGAGTCACACTTATATGATTTATTAAGAAGTAACCTTCATCCTCTAACATGCAGAAAACCAACACTAGGCGTATAGGAATGGAACTTTTTGTATAAATTCCTAGTGTTCCATAACTATAATTTAACTTGTTTGTACCACATTGAACTCTATCTATATTTTCAAGATATGAGTTGGGTTCCCATTAAATATAGTTGTGTTATTTAATAGACCTTAGTCCCATTCCTTTTGAGGTGATATATATCATCTCTCTTACAAGACCTTTAGTCAGAGGATCTGCTAAATTCTTGTTCGTTTTAATATAGTCGACTGTAATTACTCCTTCCTTGAGTAATTTTCTTATAATTTGATGTCTTAGACTAATGTGTCTAGATTTTCCGTTGTAAGTTTTGTTCGAAACTTTATAAATTGTGGCTTGGTTATCACAACTTATCATAATAGAAGGTGATGGCTTTTTCCATAAAGGAATATCATACAACACATTTCTAAGCCATTCTGCTTCTTTACATGCATCTGCTAGGGCTATAAATTCAGATTGCATTGTTGAATCTGATACACATGTTTGTTTCTTAGATCCCCAAGAGATAGCTGCTCCTCCTAGCGTAAAAATCCAACCAGTAGTTGACTTGGATTTTGATTCAAGATTATTCCAACTTGAATCACTATATCCTTCTAAAACAGATGGATATCCTACATAATGTAAGCCATAATTCAAAGTCCTCTTCAGATATCTAAGCACCCTAGAAATTGCATTCCAGTGCTCTTGTCCTGGATTACTTGTAAATCTACACAATATACTCACTGCATAAGCAATGTCTGGTCTAGTGCAATGCATGGCATACATTAGACTCCCAATAATACTAGCATATTTAAGTTGGTCCATAGCACGCCCAGTATTTTTCATTAATTTGATGCTAGGATCCACAGGTGTAGCAGCTGGCTTAAGTTCAAAATGATTATATCTTTTAAGAACTTTTTCTATATAATGAGATTGAGATAACGCTAAAGAATTATCCTTTCTCACAATTTTGATTCCTAAAATCACATCAGCTTCTCCAAGATCTTTCATATCAAATTTTGATGAAAGAAACCTTTTGGTTTCTTCAACATATTTGAGATTAGACCCAAATATTAACATGTCATCCACATATAAGCATATAATAACACCAACACCATTTTCAAATTTACTATATATACATTTGTCGGCATCATTAACTTTATATCCATGGGATATAACAATATTATTAAACTTCTCATGCCATTGCATAGGAGCTTGTTTAAGGCCATAAAGAGATTTAACCAATTTACACACTTTCTTTTCTTGGCCAGGCAATACAAACCCTTCGGGTTGTTCCATATAAATCTCTTCTTCTAAATCACCATTTAAAAAAGCAGTTTTAACATCCATTTGATGAATAACTAAATTGTGAATAGAAGCAAGAGATATTAATATCCTAATGGAAGTGATTCGAGCAACAGGAGCATATGTATCAAAGTAATCAATTCCATATTTTTGCTTATAGCCTTTAGCAACTAGTCTTGCCTTAAATTTATTTATAGAACCATCCGGATTTAATTTTCTTTTAAATATCCATTTGCACCCAATAGGTTTAGACCCGGGGGGAAGATCGGAAATAACCCAAGTTTGATTTGACAAAATTGAGTTCATTTCATCATTTATTGCTTCTTTCCAAAAGACAGCATCCCTAGATGTTACCGCTTCATGAAATGTGGTCGGTTCATCTTCTACATTAAGAACAAATTTAGTTTTGTTCTTAGTCTCATTTAAATCCCCTTCAACTAAATAAATAACAAAGTCAGGCCCAAATGTTTTTTCAGTTCTTTGTCTTTTACTCCTTCGTGGTTCAACGTCATTCGTTGTTTCTGAAGAAGATATAGGTTGTGAATTTTCTTCTAAATTTGAGGAGTCAACAGTCGAATTATTATTTTCTAAACCTTGATTCAAAGTACTAAACTTTGTTAGATGTTCAAAAAATTGCACATCTACCGACTCAATGATTTCTTGAGTTTCAAGGTTTAAAAATCTATAAGTCGTACTGTTACTAGAGTATCCAATAAAAACACATTTGTAAGTCCTATTTCCTAGTTTAGGTCTTTTAGGTTCGGGTTTTCTTACATAAGCAAGACATCCCCAAACTTTAAGACGTCTAAGATTAGGCTTACGATTAAACCATAATTCATATGGTGTAATATCCTTGTTTTTCAATGGAACTCTATTTAAAATATAACATGCGGATAAAACCGCTTCTCCCCACATCGACAAAGGTAAACCAGAACTGATTAACATTGAATTTATCATTTCAACTAAAGTCCTATTTTTCCTTTCCGCCGTTCCATTTTGTTGTGGCGTATATGGCGCCGTAACTTGATGGATTATCCCATGAGTATTACAAAATTGTATAAATTCACTCGGGTAATATTCACCACCCCTATCGGATCGTAGGACTTTAATTTTTCGATTTTGTTGAGTTTCAACTTCTGCTTTAAAAATTAGGAATTTCTCGAAAACTTCATCTTTACTTTTAAGTAAATATGTATATGCATACTTAGAGTAATCATCAATGAAAGTTAAGAAATATTTATTTCCACCACGAGTCATATCACTCTTCATATCACATACATCACTATGAATAAGATCAAGCATTTCGGATTTCCTCTCAACAGATTTGAACGACTTTCTAGTTATCTTCGATTGAGCACAAATTTCACATTTAGAAAGGTTATCAAATTTACAATCCGAGATTAAGCCGAGATTAGTCATATTTTTTATACTTCTATAATTCACATGACCTAATCTACTATGCCATAAAGAAATAGACTCAACCATATAAGCAGAACTAATATCATTGATTACATTAATTTTAATCATGCCGTTACAAGAGTACCCTTTGCCAATAAATTGGCCATTCTTAGACAATACAAACTTATCAGACTCATACACTAGTTTGAAACCTCTCTTATTGAGAAGGTCCCCAGACACAAGATTTTTACACATATCAGGTACATGAAGTACATCAATTAGAGTAAGTGTCTTTCCAGAAGTTAGCTTCAATTCCACTGTGCCTTTTCCAACTACATTGGCGCGAAGATTATTTGCCATCTTCACTTCTTTTCCATCAATTTCTTGATATGTTTTGAATGAAGAGCGGTCTTTGCATATGTGGACCGTTGCGCCGGTATCCAGCCACCATCCACTTTCATTATCAATTGAATTTGCTTCGCAAACAGTAGCAATAAGATCTTCAACATTGTTGGTTTCCTTCGACCCTTGTTTTTCTTTAAATGCCTTCTTTTTAAGACGACATTCTCGAGAATAATGGCCCGGTTTGTCACAGAAGAAACATTTTCCCTTCTTTTTCTTATTTGCACCTTGGTTCTTGAATTTGGAATCATTCTTTGCTTTAAATTTTGAGTCTTTGGTAATCTTGGATTTTTTATCCTCAACCATATTAGCTTTTGAATGACCCTCACTTTGTTCATCCTTCTTTTCTCGAATACGAGTATCATCTTCAATACGAAGGTGACGAAGAAGGGATTCCACAGTATAAGTCTTTTCATCATGATTAATTTTCTTCTTAAAGCCATTCCAAGAGGATGGAAGTTTTGAAACAATCACCCCTACTTGAAATTCATCTTGAAGATTAATACCAGCGGCTTTAAGGTCACCAACAATTTGTTGGAGTTCATGGGCTTGTGCAACGACAGATTTATCATTATTCATTCTAAAATTCATATAGTTTGAAATTAGAAACTTACGATTGCTCGCTTCCTCGTTTTGATACTTTATCTCCAAAGCCTTCCATAATTCCTTTGCCGTCGGAATCATTCTATGAGCGCTATAAACAGTTTGAGATAAAGCATTGAGGATGTGTCCTCGACACATAAATTCGTCTTCTTTCCTCTTCACACGTTTTTGCTTTATTCCTTCGGTGTCTTCGGGTGTGGGCTCGGGAATTTGTTCAAGGTTATCATCTAGAATGTATGCAAGTTTTAGTGATGTGAGGAAGAACATAACTTTCTCTTGCCAACGGGTGAAATTTCCGCCATCAAAACGGTCGAGTCGAATTAAGTCTTGAGTCATGACTTGGATAGATTGTGCCACAGTTCCTTCCATTTGAGTGGAGTAATAAGAATATAAAATAATTTTGCCTAAAACTGTTGGAGTTTTCTTATGGAAAGAACGAAATATAATAATTAATTTCTGCAAGGCACGTTCTTGGAACGCTTTCTTTTAGGCAAAATTTCTCCCAATCCGGTTGAGACAGAACCAGAACCGCGAGTACACAATGGGTTTTGTAGAACCTGCCTTCAGGATACAATGCAGTATGAACAGTTGTTTGATTCAAACTATGTACTGTTTGATCAAACCCGAGAACACTCTGAATTTGTAACTTGATAATGCCAAAGTATAGAGGACGGAGAGAGGAGAAACTAGCAATTTTCGGTGTTCAAAACAGAGGTCTGGAACTCTTTTTATAGCCATTTCTGTGACTGTTCTTCAACAGTCACAACTCTTCATGGAGTGACTCAGCAACCGTTGGATCGTGCCTGTTTGGAACAGCTACGATCTAACGGTTCAGATTAGGCGTCCCATCGTAAGCGAATGGACATCCCCTACACGAAACGCTACGAGTTCATCTAACGGTTTAGATCAAGCCGTTTCGGATTTTAAACCCTTTGATCGGATCGTTTAATCACAACCGTTGATCTGTTTTACCTCGTCAAAACTTTAGGCTCCCACGCTCCAAGCGACGATGCGCACGTGCGAAGTGCCAAGTGCGCGTCAAAGCGCGCAATGCGCCCTAAGTCGCCCAATCGCCCTTTCGCGCGCCGCGTGTCGCGCTTACGCGCTTACGCGTGTCGCGATTGGTGGTGCTTAAGCACCACCGCGATGCGTAGGATCATAGCCTCTTATTTGACTTGTCAACTAAGAATCTTAGTTGTCCTTTAGTTGATATACCACTACCTTTTGTAGTATTCTTCCAATGTGGGACAATATGGGATTTTGAGCACTCCCCATATCTTTCACACCCATTTGCTCATGTTTCTACTTTCTAAATTAAAACCCAAACTATGTTTAAAATAAAACACAAATAATATAATAAAATATTAACAACTAAAAAATAAAATCAATAAATATTGGAATTAATCCAACATTCTCCCACCAATTTCAATATACACAAGAGAGCAAAGAAAAAAGACAATAAATAACTTTTGGCATTATCGCTAAAATCTAGTACATAAATGAGAAGTGTCTTTCGGACTTGAACTTCCATATAGTGAAAATAATTCAAAGCTTCATCAAGGTGCTGTGGTGAACGTATCTTGAACCAAGGACCTTTTGAGACTAGCCGGAACTATCACACATACCGATTTCTGAGTTTATAAGTGTTCTTCTAGCATGCACTTTTATGGCCTTGTGCTAATCCTGATTTCACGAGCGCTTTAGGATCGGTCTTGATTTCATAGAAAGCGGCCACACTTTCGACACTCGAATAGGTAAATCAACTTTAGTGATTCTGCGAGTCACACTTATATGATTTATTAAGAAGTAACCTTCATCCTCTAACATGCAGAAAACCAACACTAGGCGTATAGGAATGGAACTTTTTGTATAAATTCCTAGTGTTCCATAACTATAATTTAACTTGTTTGTACCACATTGAACTCTATCTATATTTTCAAGATATGAGTTGGGTTCCCATTAAATATAGTTGTGTTATTTAATAGACCTTAGTCCCATTCCTTTTGAGGTGATATATATCATCTCTCTTACAAGACCTTTAGTCAGAGGATCTGCTAAATTCTTGTTCGTTTTAATATAGTCGACTGTAATTACTCCTTCCTTGAGTAATTTTCTTATAATTTGATGTCTTAGACTAATGTGTCTAGATTTTCCGTTGTAAGTTTTGTTCGAAACTTTATAAATTGTGGCTTGGTTATCACAACTTATCATAATAGAAGGTGATGGCTTTTTCCATAAAGGAATATCATACAACACATTTCTAAGCCATTCTGCTTCTTTACATGCATCTGCTAGGGCTATAAATTCAGATTGCATTGTTGAATCTGATACACATGTTTGTTTCTTAGATCCCCAAGAGATAGCTGCTCCTCCTAGCGTAAAAATCCAACCAGTAGTTGACTTGGATTTTGATTCAAGATTATTCCAACTTGAATCACTATATCCTTCTAAAACAGATGGATATCCTACATAATGTAAGCCATAATTCAAAGTCCTCTTCAGATATCTAAGCACCCTAGAAATTGCATTCCAGTGCTCTTGTCCTGGATTACTTGTAAATCTACACAATATACTCACTGCATAAGCAATGTCTGGTCTAGTGCAATGCATGGCATACATTAGACTCCCAATAATACTAGCATATTTAAGTTGGTCCATAGCACGCCCAGTATTTTTCATTAATTTGATGCTAGGATCCACAGGTGTAGCAGCTGGCTTAAGTTCAAAATGATTATATCTTTTAAGAACTTTTTCTATATAATGAGATTGAGATAACGCTAAAGAATTATCCTTTCTCACAATTTTGATTCCTAAAATCACATCAGCTTCTCCAAGATCTTTCATATCAAATTTTGATGAAAGAAACCTTTTGGTTTCTTCAACATATTTGAGATTAGACCCAAATATTAACATGTCATCCACATATAAGCATATAATAACACCAACACCATTTTCAAATTTACTATATATACATTTGTCGGCATCATTAACTTTATATCCATGGGATATAACAATATTATTAAACTTCTCATGCCATTGCATAGGAGCTTGTTTAAGGCCATAAAGAGATTTAACCAATTTACACACTTTCTTTTCTTGGCCAGGCAATACAAACCCTTCGGGTTGTTCCATATAAATCTCTTCTTCTAAATCACCATTTAAAAAAGCAGTTTTAACATCCATTTGATGAATAACTAAATTGTGAATAGAAGCAAGAGATATTAATATCCTAATGGAAGTGATTCGAGCAACAGGAGCATATGTATCAAAGTAATCAATTCCATATTTTTGCTTATAGCCTTTAGCAACTAGTCTTGCCTTAAATTTATTTATAGAACCATCCGGATTTAATTTTCTTTTAAATATCCATTTGCACCCAATAGGTTTAGACCCGGGGGGAAGATCGGAAATAACCCAAGTTTGATTTGACAAAATTGAGTTCATTTCATCATTTATTGCTTCTTTCCAAAAGACAGCATCCCTAGATGTTACCGCTTCATGAAATGTGGTCGGTTCATCTTCTACATTAAGAACAAATTTAGTTTTGTTCTTAGTCTCATTTAAATCCCCTTCAACTAAATAAATAACAAAGTCAGGCCCAAATGTTTTTTCAGTTCTTTGTCTTTTACTCCTTCGTGGTTCAACGTCATTCGTTGTTTCTGAAGAAGATATAGGTTGTGAATTTTCTTCTAAATTTGAGGAGTCAACAGTCGAATTATTATTTTCTAAACCTTGATTCAAAGTACTAAACTTTGTTAGATGTTCAAAAAATTGCACATCTACCGACTCAATGATTTCTTGAGTTTCAAGGTTTAAAAATCTATAAGTCGTACTGTTACTAGAGTATCCAATAAAAACACATTTGTAAGTCCTATTTCCTAGTTTAGGTCTTTTAGGTTCGGGTTTTCTTACATAAGCAAGACATCCCCAAACTTTAAGACGTCTAAGATTAGGCTTACGATTAAACCATAATTCATATGGTGTAATATCCTTGTTTTTCAATGGAACTCTATTTAAAATATAACATGCGGATAAAACCGCTTCTCCCCACATCGACAAAGGTAAACCAGAACTGATTAACATTGAATTTATCATTTCAACTAAAGTCCTATTTTTCCTTTCCGCCGTTCCATTTTGTTGTGGCGTATATGGCGCCGTAACTTGATGGATTATCCCATGAGTATTACAAAATTGTATAAACTCACTCGGGTAATATTCACCACCCCTATCGGATCGTAGGACTTTAATTTTTCGATTTTGTTGAGTTTCAACTTCTGCTTTAAAAATTAGGAATTTCTCGAAAACTTCATCTTTACTTTTAAGTAAATATGTATATGCATACTTAGAGTAATCATCAATGAAAGTTAAGAAATATTTATTTCCACCACGAGTCATATCACTCTTCATATCACATACATCACTATGAATAAGATCAAGCATTTCGGATTTCCTCTCAACAGATTTGAACGACTTTCTAGTTATCTTCGATTGAGCACAAATTTCACATTTAGAAAGGTTATCAAATTTACAATCCGAGATTAAGCCGAGATTAGTCATATTTTTTATACTTCTATAATTCACATGACCTAATCTACTATGCCATAAAGAAATAGACTCAACCATATAAGCAGAACTAATATCATTGATTACATTAATTTTAATCATGCCGTTACAAGAGTACCCTTTGCCAATAAATTGGCCATTCTTAGACAATACAAACTTATCAGACTCATACACTAGTTTGAAACCTCTCTTATTGAGAAGGTCCCCAGACACAAGATTTTTACACATATCAGGTACATGAAGTACATCAATTAGAGTAAGTGTCTTTCCAGAAGTTAGCTTCAATTCCACTGTGCCTTTTCCAACTACATTGGCGCGAAGATTATTTGCCATCTTCACTTCTTTTCCATCAATTTCTTGATATGTTTTGAATGAAGAGCGGTCTTTGCATATGTGGACCGTTGCGCCGGTATCCAGCCACCATCCACTTTCATTATCAATTGAATTTGCTTCGCAAACAGTAGCAATAAGATCTTCAACATTGTTGGTTTCCTTCGACCCTTGTTTTTCTTTAAATGCCTTCTTTTTAAGACGACATTCTCGAGAATAATGGCCCGGTTTGTCACAGAAGAAACATTTTCCCTTCTTTTTCTTATTTGCACCTTGGTTCTTGAATTTGGAATCATTCTTTGCTTTAAATTTTGAGTCTTTGGTAATCTTGGATTTTTTATCCTCAACCATATTAGCTTTTGAATGACCCTCACTTTGTTCATCCTTCTTTTCTCGAATACGAGTATCATCTTCAATACGAAGGTGACGAAGAAGGGATTCCACAGTATAAGTCTTTTCATCATGATTAATTTTCTTCTTAAAGCCATTCCAAGAGGATGGAAGTTTTGAAACAATCACCCCTACTTGAAATTCATCTTGAAGATTAATACCAGCGGCTTTAAGGTCACCAACAATTTGTTGGAGTTCATGGGCTTGTGCAACGACAGATTTATCATTATTCATTCTAAAATTCATATAGTTTGAAATTAGAAACTTACGATTGCTCGCTTCCTCGTTTTGATACTTTATCTCCAAAGCCTTCCATAATTCCTTTGCCGTCGGAATCATTCTATGAGCGCTATAAACAGTTTGAGATAAAGCATTGAGGATGTGTCCTCGACACATAAATTCGTCTTCTTTCCTCTTCACACGTTTTTGCTTTATTCCTTCGGTGTCTTCGGGTGTGGGCTCGGGAATTTGTTCAAGGTTATCATCTAGAATGTATGCAAGTTTTAGTGATGTGAGGAAGAACATAACTTTCTCTTGCCAACGGGTGAAATTTCCGCCATCAAAACGGTCGAGTCGAATTAAGTCTTGAGTCATGACTTGGATAGATTGTGCCACAGTTCCTTCCATTTGAGTGGAGTAATAAGAATATAAAATAATTTTGCCTAAAACTGTTGGAGTTTTCTTATGGAAAGAACGAAATATAATAATTAATTTCTGCAAGGCACGTTCTTGGAACGCTTTCTTTTAGGCAAAATTTCTCCCAATCCGGTTGAGACAGAACCAGAACCGCGAGTACACAATGGGTTTTGTAGAACCTGCCTTCAGGATACAATGCAGTATGAACAGTTGTTTGATTCAAACTATGTACTGTTTGATCAAACCCGAGAACACTCTGAATTTGTAACTTGATAATGCCAAAGTATAGAGGACGGAGAGAGGAGAAACTAGCAATTTTCGGTGTTCAAAACAGAGGTCTGGAACTCTTTTTATAGCCATTTCTGTGACTGTTCTTCAACAGTCACAACTCTTCATGGAGTGACTCAGCAACCGTTGGATCGTGCCTGTTTGGAACAGCTACGATCTAACGGTTCAGATTAGGCGTCCCATCGTAAGCGAATGGACATCCCCTACACGAAACGCTACGAGTTCATCTAACGGTTTAGATCAAGCCGTTTCGGATTTTAAACCCTTTGATCGGATCGTTTAATCACAACCGTTGATCTGTTTTACCTCGTCAAAACTTTAGGCTCCCACGCTCCAAGCGACGATGCGCACGTGCGAAGTGCGCGTCAAAGCGCGCAATGCGCCCTAAGTCGCCCAATCGCCCTTTCGCGCGCCGCGTGTCGCGCTTACGCGCTTACGCGTGTCGCGATTGGTGGTGCTTAAGCACCACCGCGATGCGTAGGATCATAGCCTCTTATTTGACTTGTCAACTAAGAATCTTAGTTGTCCTTTAGTTGATATACCACTACCTTTTGTAGTATTCTTCCAATGTGGGACAATATGGGATTTTGAGCACTCCCCATATCTTTCACACCCATTTGCTCATGTTTCTACTTTCTAAATTAAAACCCAAACTATGTTTAAAATAAAACACAAATAATATAATAAAATATTAACAACTAAAAAATAAAATCAATAAATATTGGAATTAATCCAACACCCTTTTTATGGAAAACTATGCAAATGTCCTTAATTTATTAATAAAGCACACAAAACCTATTTTTGGTGTTTTTTAGTTTATGAAAATACTTTATAAATGTAAATCTATATAAAAGGGAAAATAATAGCACTAATTTGTCCGTGACAAAAACAAAGCTATCAGAAAATGAGAAAAATCTATATCACCAAAATTTAAAGATGTAAAAAAATGAGGTCTTTATGCAATTTCTTCAGAGTTTCACAGCAAAAAGTACTTGAATATGTGATGATAATGATAATTTATGGAATGTTTTTATGAAATGAGGTAAGTATGGAAGGTTTTAGTAAGGGAATATAAATAATAATGTTTGATTTAGGGTTGTCGCACGAGTTTTGTGATTCATGGAAAATGAGATCATTGTTTCCTTCTATAAGAAAACCTTATAAAGAAAAAACGATCAGACTGCCTAATGTAGCATTGTAGATCGACGGGTCTCGAAGATTGTTGATCGGTAGTGCATCTGTGCTAAAATTGGATTTTATTGTTTTGTGAACAACTTAGAAATCCATTTCACGCATGAGTAGTTCAGTCAGAAGTTGTTTCATACACCTAAAATCTTCGTTTTGAGTGAACTTTGGGACTTAGAAAATACTGATGTCAAATTCAGTCCGAAAGTCAGTCGGAGGCCCGAGATTTTAGGCTTATAATGGAATTAAAGTATAAGGAGAGATAGTATCAATGGAAACCTCCATAGAGTAGGGGGTATGATATTGGGGTGTTTACAGAGCCCTACAATGATCCAAATTAGTTAAAAATAAAGAACGTTGAAAAATAGACACCCCAAGGGGAAATGGTTGATTCCACCCATCATACTAGAGGGTGGAAGAATGAAATTGAGGTTTTGTCAAAATTAAGGGTATTGTGACTGAAAAATAGTGTAACTAAAGTGTCTAGGAATGTAGAAAGGTGTAGGTATGTCACGGGGAGAAAAGGAGAAAATGATATGAATAACCATTTCCTTTCGAGGGGAGATGGTTGCAGTCGAGAGTCATGATTGCACTTCCTTTTAAGCCAGAAGAAAGAGAAGCCATAAGAAAAAAACGATGGTTGCACTTCCTATAATGCCAGAAGAGAGGGAATCTTCCTTTTAAGCTAGAATAAATGATCGAAAATTACACTTCCTTTTAAGCTAGAATAGTGGGAATCTTCATTTTGAGCCAAAACAGATGAGCGGTGGTTGCATTTCCTTTTAATATAGAAGTGCGTGAATTTTCCTTGTGAGCCAAAATAAACGATAATTTGTTGCACTTCCTTTCAACCTAGAATAGAGGGAACATTCTTTTTGGTTTTGATTTAGAAGAAATGAGCGGGGGTGCATTTCCTTTTAAGTCAGAATAATGGAAATCTTCCTTTTACTCCGAAAGGAACGAATGATGGTGTTGCACTATTTGCATTGATAAACCGGGTGTGGGATTGATATCCTGCAAAATAAATTCTAAGTACAGAATATATATAAGTCAAGAGATTAACATTTGATAGAATAAGCGCAAAAGCGTTTATGTCGTTATTTTGAGAATTTTTATGATTTATAAATCACGTAATTTTATTTTAGGAAGAAAAAGTACCCTTTGAGTTAAATTTGGTTTGAGAAAAATTTTCGACGAAATTATTTTTTGTAACAAAAAAAAGTGAGGAGGGTGCATATCTTAGGAGACTGATGATCGGCATTGAAATGGGCCTACCGAATGACAGTGGACCATACCCATAAATTCACGAGTTTTGATTTAGTATCCATTCCCGATTGTCATGGCTATGGTCTGTCGATTGACAGTCCTATTGAAGCCTATAAATTTAGTGGGATCGGTTCATTTTTTTTCATCCTTAATCTTTTTTTCTCTCCACTTTATATCCCTAAAATTGAATTCTTTATTCAAAAGCCTACATTTAAAGTGAAAATCGCGGGGGAAATTTCAGCACATGAGTACGTTTAGAAAGATATGGAATGGAAATCCATTTCTTCAAAGCAAGTGAGGACTACTAACTTATATTATGGCATGCGATCGGTTATGAACTTAAGGGTGATCTTGTGAGAGCCTATGAACCACATATTTGCTTACTATAATCTGATAGGAGGTTGTGTAAGTATCCTTTTGGCTTTCAATCTTTCGTTTAAATCATTTTTTAGTATGACCATTTAATCTTTGTTATATTACCTTTTATTTATGTCAACATATAGTCTGAAATTATCAGCGACCAGATTTGACTATGAGGATCCGCCAGGATGAAGGGGAAATGTGGACAGATATCTGATGGGGTGAAGGAGTTAGTGAGGGTGGCAGGTGTTGTCCCTTTGGAAGACTCTCTCAATGATACCAAGAGGTCGATCATGTTGTCGATGGCATTACGGGAGAGATGGTGGGATACGACCCACACCTTTCACTTAGGGATAGGGAAGATGACTGTTATCCCCATACACTACACCAGATATTGTCAATGGTCACGATTTTGACCCATGACCACCGACATAGATCACGGTTTTCACCCGTGATAATATTAAATGTGATAAGATTATGGGTCGCCCGTGATCCACGAGGGAGAACTTGGGTCACGGCCACCATTCATGATCACGACACCAGGGCGGGTCACGGTCTTGGACTGTCACCTAGAAAGAGGAATGTGGGTCACGGTTTTGACCCGTGACCACAACATCATGGAGGGTCACTGTTGGTCACAATTCTGAACAGTGATAACTATTCTTTATTAAAAAAAATTCTTTTAGTCACAGTTAGGAACCGTGACTATATATATACATATATATTTAAATGAAAATAAATTCGTGGTCATGATTTTGAACCGTGATCGATCGATTTATTTTAATTTTCAAAAAAATATATAATCACAGTTATGAACTTTGTCCAAATAAAAAATTAAATTTATTTTTCTGCGTTCCAAAAAAACTTATACATTTTTGAAACCTGTATACATTTTTAGAAATAAATATTTCACCAAAATGTAATAAAAGTTAACAAACGCATGTTTGCGTGAATATGTAGTAATACAACACAAGTTCAGTGACACATGTTTGCATGAATATGTAGTAAAATACAAAATATGATTGCATAAATATGTACAATATAGAATAAAATGCAAC
The DNA here is from genome assembly GCA_949130495.1 of Sambucus nigra. Taxonomy (NCBI): domain Eukaryota; kingdom Viridiplantae; phylum Streptophyta; class Magnoliopsida; order Dipsacales; family Adoxaceae; genus Sambucus; species Sambucus nigra. The sequence continues at coordinate 41,241,777 of OX422220.1, forward strand.
GCATTTTGCATGAATATGTATGACTGGAATAAAATACAGCGAATGCTTGGGTGGATATGTTCCAAATATTCCTTCTCCATTAAGGCCTAAAAAAACTTCAAAAATATCACAAGTGGTAAGTAACCAAGGACTTAAATCCCAAAAATAACTTTGGAACGCCTATGATGTCAAAATGGCACCAAAGTCCATGTAGTTTGTAAGATAAATAAGGCTGGGGATTAACCCATAATTCAATTCTAGGGTGTCTGTTTTGATTTTCGAAAATTTGTGTGAAATGTATTGAAAGTGTAGAAAATTATGCGTACAATATAAATTGGAAATTGTGGTATAGGTCCCCATTTTTTTTGGTTTTTTATTTACGAAAAATATATGTCAATGCATAATTGTGAGAACACTCTAAATTGGGTTGTTTTGTGTTTTTTCTCGTCAATAACGTGTTTTTAAGTTTTGCAATTTTTATCATGTTCTCTAACCGGGCATCTCGTGACTACGCGATCAGTTTCTACATGTTACATTGGTCCCGTACGAGGTGTCCGTGCCTCTCGTGGAGGTGTTTGGGGGCTATTTTGTATATTTACCCTTCAACGACATGTTTTTAAGCCTATGTCTAACTATTTGCAATTTTTGGTTATGTTATCTAACCAGGCATTCCATGACTATGTAGTTAATTGCTACGTGTTATGTTGGTCCCATACGAGAGGACCGTGCCTCTTGTGGGGCGTTTGGAGGCTATTTTATATTTTCACCCTTCAACGACATGTTTTCAAGCCTAAGTCTAACTATTTATAATTTTTGGTTATGTTCTCTAACTGGGTCCCGTGAGTACGTGTTCAGTTGTTACGTGTTACATTAGTCCCATGCGAGGTTTTTTTGCCTCTTACGGGAGCGTCTGCGGCTATTTTACATTTTCACCCTTCAACGGCATGCTTCTAAGCCTAAGTCTAACTATTTGCAATTTTTGGTCATGTTATTTAACCGGGCATCTCATAACTATGCGGTCAATTGCTACGCATTATGTTGGTCCCGTGCGAGATGTTAGTGCCTCTTGTGGGGCCGTTTGGGGGCTATTTTGTGTTTTCACCCTTCAACGACATATTTTTAAGCATAAGTCTAATTATTTACAATTTTTGATCATGTTCTCTAACCGAGCGTTCCATGATTACGCAGTTACTTGCTACATGTTACGTTGATCATTTGTCATGGGAATACATGAGGCATGAATGTCATAATTTTTGGTCATGTGTCGCGAGACGTCACAATCTGAGTGAATGCTCTCTTTTCGAAATTGTATCCACAATGGATGAATTTTTTTCAGCCTTTTGTAACTCTGTCACCCCCATCAATGCTCTGTCAGGATTATGCACGATAAATATATTCTGTATTGTTTATCCCAGCATTTTAGCAATGAAAATAGAATACGATCGAACAGGTAGTCTATGTAATACCCCGTATTTTTATGCTATATTAATTTGGGGATTTATTAAATTTAATGTGAGTTAATTATTTAATATAAATTCGGAAATTAATTATGTTATAATTATTAACGTGATGAGAGTTAGTAATTATGGGAAACTTGTTGAATATTACTAATGAGTAAAGTAATATATGATATTGGTTCTATTAAATGTCAAGAGTGAATAAAATGACAATTTTGGAAATTTGAGTCGGGACGCGCCCGTGTCGCGTCGGGACTAAATATTGACTAATAAAAGTGAATATATTATAATTTGCTCGTATTGTCGTTTTGAGTACGCCAAAGTGTTCAAAAGGGTCGAGATAGTCAGAAAAGTGTACCCGAGGGTTTAGTTTGGGTCTCAGGGCGTTTTAGGCTTATTTAGCACCCCGGGAGGGCATTTTGGACATTTTACATTTTTGGGTAATTAAACCCACGAAATTTCAAGGGATATATCAGATGTCTAAGGTTTCCTTCTAGGGTTAAAACAACCAAAGACAAGTGACGGCCATAGGAGAGGGAAGGAGAGAGTTTCCAAAGCAATCCAAGGCCCAAAATCCATCCGTTTGCACCGCCACCACCACCAACGCATAGATCGCGCGACGGGGAACGCAACCACACCAAATTCGTCATCAAATCAGAACTCTGAAAATCCCAGGCAAGTGTTTTTATTGCTTATTTTCTTTAATGCATCACTCATGTTAGTCTAGGGATGATTAGGATGAGTTTTATGGAAGAAAACCCAAGTTGGAGATAGGAAATCGCATGTAGTAATGATTTGAATGATAATATGAAAACCCCTTCACATGTAGAGGATTAAACCATGAATTTATGATGTTTTAGAAGAAGAAAATTCTGGAAAAGACTGATTAGAACCATGTTAAAGAGATTTCTAGGGTTCTTGAGATTTACATGAATTTTGGCATGTTAATCCATGGTTATTAATGGAAATTTTCATGCTTTACGTAGGAGATGTATGATATGGGTTTATAAACTTAGTAGTACAAATTTTTGGGCGATTGGGAATGAAAAATCTGGATTTGGATGAAGTTGTGTGTTAGAACCCATAACTGGTTAACTGCAGAATTTGCCATACCTGCTTGATCGATCGATCGAACCAAGAGCTTCGATCGATCGAGCCCCTGCCCTCGATCGATCGACCCCTCCTGGCAGATTTAAATTCCCCTTTTAAAATTGTTTAATTGATTCTAAATGAAGAATACTCCTTAGACATCCTTATTAAAATATTTTGGGAGATAATGATGACCAATAGGATTTATTAATGATTAAGAGACCTTTAATTTAAGGCGAAATTTATATTTTTGGGGTGTTTATATATAAGGGACGATGGAATTTTGTATTGAAGGGAGAGATACGTAAAATGGTTACGATGGAAAATAGATGAATACCTACTGAATTTTACACTTGGGAGGATAGAGTCCATGAGTGTTACGTAGTAAGTGGAAAAATCCCTCGAATTAAAGTTAGAGACGAACCGTTATACGTGATAACAAATAATGGGAAAATAAGGATAAATGTCGTGATTATGGGTTATGGGATGAACCTAAATTGATATGATAAAAGTAGTATATTTATATGATTGTGTATGCATGTATTATATACATGTGAAAATCATGCCCGCGCTACTTGCTATCCCTGAGGTTACCGCGCTGGGACAGTCTTATCTCGATGGGACCTTTATGTGGGATATTGACTTGTACCCTAGAAGATAGATATCCTTGGTACAGGCTATCTGATCGATGGTCAGATGGTCAGATGGTCCTAAGAGATGTGAGGGTATGTGCTGACCTCTTAGAGACTTGGAATCTATGCTTCGCCTCAATATTGTTTGTGTATGTGTTAATACAGTTCGAGAGTGATTCCAAATTTGTATTCCCCTTAGTACGAGTGATACGGGGATTGGATAACAGAGTATGCCCGCACCATAGTTTTTATGTGGGATGCTGTTAGTATATATATATTATACGAGTATTTAATATATATATATATATGAAATTCTGAAATTTGGAACTGCCTACTATGTTATGGTAAGTAAGAAATGAGTAATGACTTCAAATTGGAAATACTTGTTTGAAAAGTATAATATGACACTGGGAAACTTTATTAATAAATAAAGTTAAAATGAGAGCTTTGTCACTAAATGAAATTATCCTCTTAAACAATTATATTGCTCAGTTTAAATCTTACGAGTAACCTAAGATAAGTTAAACCATTGGGAAGTTTAGTGCGATATAAGATAAGATAATCCGTTGGGAAGGTTAGTGCGATAGGCGTACACATTAGAAGAGAGGTGAGAATTTCTCAAGAGAGTGCCGCACTAATATGTTGTTGCATTGGCCTGTAAACATTTTAAATACTTGTTAAATAAATTTTAAATCATTTACACTATCGGGATCTGACCCATTTCTATTTCTCTTTCTCTCTTGTATATATATGTATATATTACAGGTGCCCAGCCACAGGGGCGTCTTGCATAGGATCCTTCGGAAGGAACGCGCTGCAGCTTAGGTGGGAGTTGCAGGCCTCTTGCTTAGACGACTTCATTTATTTGATTCCACTCCTAGCATATTCATTTAGTGGGGTATGTGTCGCCCTTTCCATTATTCAGTTGTTTTATTGGACATTGTGATTCGGTTATTTCTAGTATTGTCACTTTGGGATTTATTACTGTCTGGATGTTTTACTTTAGGTTTAAATGTTGGGATTTAGTTGTTGAATGTTTAAATTATTTGGATTATATGTTCCAGGATAAATGTGGTGTGATGCTTTAATATTGAAGTGTTGTAAATATTTAAATCTTGGTTTATAAAATAAAATTTGGAAAGTAATGTCTAAAGAATGGTTTTGACACTTAGCTTAATTAATTAGGGTGTTTAAATTGGAAAAGTTATTTTTACGACAGTGATGCTAAGAATGAACCAACTGTTCACCTTGATTTTAATTTAATAAAGGAGTGATCTCCCGGTATTTAATTAGGTGGGGTGTCACATTCTAGCGAAAGATGAACTCCACGATTTGTAAGGTAATTAAATTATTCAATTTTCCTATTACCATACTTGTAAATCGGAGTTCCCTCTATATGGCGCACACTAATGAAAGATGTTTTAGTGCGTTAAAATTGCACCCTCTCGTACTCTTGTTTCCAGTAACTACTATTGTGATTCGATTTTCCCGAGAAAATATATATAAATGGGTGTGAAGATACAACAAATGACTCTATTTTAAAATTTAGTTATTATAATTGGGTCGTCCTTAAGATTAATAATTAGTTAAAGGTTTATTATGAAGAATTAATAGAGTGAGCATTTTAGTATCCATCATCCGTATCAAACCATCAGCCCAATAACCCAACACAAGATTATCCTATACTCATTCAAAATTGTCTACATAATTGATTTCCATGACCATAAATATAGAACATTAGTTTTCATATACAATTCTACATCAAGGTTTCGTATAACTTAATATAATTTCATTTTTTGAATATCAGTACAACAACCAATATATGTCAATTTCGAAAGAATGTGAATTCACATAAATTCAACAACTAGTATCATTTTTTGAATATCACTGAATACACATAACACACGTGCGTAAACATGCTAAAACACACATACTGAGAACACACAAACACACACATACACACACACACACATACACACACACTCTCAACATGCGCACACACAGAGAACACACTATAATTTAGGGGGAAAATCAAAGGAGTACCTTATGGAGAGAGAGAAGCACTACACCAAAAATAGTAAGCTAGCATGGTTTAAAATTATGCCAGATCAAATCTGGCATGGTTTTGAATAGGGCTGTGTTGTTTTTCCGAACATTCCGATTTTTCCGATATCCGATCCGATATTTTCCGATTTTGGAACGTATATAAGGTTTTCGATATCCGATTTTCCGATTTCTGATTTTTCCGAAAAAAATCGGATCGAAAATTGGAAATAATTTTGAATTTCCGAATTTCCGATTTTTCCGAAACTATGCCGATTCGATTTTTCCGAATTATTTCCGATTTTTTCCAAAATATTTTCCAATTTCCAATTTTTAAATTTTTTTAAATATTCTCGTGTGTCCCACATCGGCAAGGAGAGGAAGAGAGGTCCAAAAAAGTCCTCTATAAAAGGAGAATATTCCTATATCCTCTACACAAATGAAAAAATGGTTAAATCCTTACATATTTACATGTTGGGTTAAATCTTTTTTCGATTTCTTTAAAATGAGAATTTCGAGTAATCAAAAATCCTATATTAATTTTTTTGAAATTTTGGAATTTCCGAAATTTTTGAATTTTTAGTATATGTTTTGAATTTCCGATTTTTTTCCGATTTTCCGATTTTCCGATTTTTCCAAATTCGGAAATTTTTTTGATTTTCCGAAAAAATTGGATAGGAAATTGGAACAAATATTTTATTTCCGAAAAAATTGGAATTTTTTCCGAAAGGTCATTTTCCGATCCGATCCGACCGAAACACAGCCCTAGTTTTGAACTGTGCCAGAATCAGGTGTTCCAAAATGACCATTTTTTTGCATGGTTTAAAAGTGTGTCAGATTTGGCCAAACAATAACACTTTTGGCACACTTTTAAACCGTGCAAGAATTTGATTTTTTTGGCACACTTTTGGCACTGTTTACAAGTGTTCTAGATTGAGTACATTCTGGTACACTTTTGACACAGTTTAAAATTCTGCCAAATTTTGATACACTTTGGCACGGTTTTGAACTGTGACAAATTTTTGGATCAAAGAAAAAAATTAATTATTTGAAAACAAGAAAATTCACAAATTGCGAATTTCGCACGTTGTTGATAAAATAATGTACATACAAACTTCAAAATATTACAAGTCTTAATAGTTCACAGACAAAAAAAAATTGGACATCATTTCCTCAATTTTTGGACATTCTAAAGCCTGGTAATATAAAACTTGTGTAATGTAAAGCCCGCATGACCATAAAATATAACAATAAAATTACAAAAGCCCGCATCATAAAAGTTAACAATAAAACTACAAAAGTTTGCACGACCATAACATAAAAAAATAGAATCCTGAATATTGACGATATTAAATAAATAATCCCCCTGTTGTAAACCATTGACTTCTTCGTGTGTTCCACGTGGATAAAAGCTAGCAATAGAATATTATCTTGCAAAAAAATAGAATACAAAAAAGAGATGATATTAGTAACCAAGTAATTTAAAAAAAATCTCATTCATGCTGAAAAATTGAATATACGAGTAACAATTATATTATATTTCCAAACTGAAATTTTTATGACTACGTGGTCAGCTCCTACGAGTTACATTTATCCAATGGAAGGTTTTAGTGCCTTTTACGGGGCCATTTAAGGACTGGTTGAGTTCTCACCCTCAAAAGGCATGTTTTTAAGTATAATCTAAATATTTTTAAATTATAATCATACTTACAAATTGGGAGATCCATGACTACACGATCAGTTCCTATAAGTTATATTGGTCCCATACGAATTGTCCATGCCTCTTACGGGATCGTTTGAGGGATAGTTTGAGTTTTTACCCTTTAACGGCTTGTTTTTAAGCATAATCTGGATATTTTCACATTATCAATATATTCTCAAACTGGGAGACCTGTGACTATGTAATAAACTTCTAAGAGTTACATTAGTCCCATGAGAGGTTTTAGTGTCTCTTACGGGGCTGTTTGAGGACTGGTTTGAGTTTTTACCCTCAAACGACATGTTTTTAAGAAGAATCTAAATATTTTCAAATCATCGTCATATTCTCAAACTGGGATACCCATGACTACGCGGTCAATTCTTACAGGTTACATTGGTCCCGTACAAGGTGTTCATGCCTCTTACGGGACCGTTTGGGGGCTAGTTTGGATTTTCACCCTTTAACGGCTTATTTTTAAGCATACTCTAGATATTTTCAAATTATCATCAGATTCTCAAATTGGGAGACACTAATTACACGGTCAGCTCCTACGAGTTAGATTAGTCCCATGCGAGGTATTAGTGCCTCTTACGGAGACTTTTGAGGAGTGGTTTGAGTTTTCACCCTCAAACGACTTGTTTTTAAGCATAATTATAATATTTTCAAATTATCATCATATTCTCAAACTGGGATACCCATGACTACGTGGTCAGCTCCCATGAGTTACATTAGGCCCATGTGAAGTTTTACTGTCTCTTATAGGGCCGTTTGAGGACTGGTTTGAGTTTTCACCGTCAAACGAAATATTCTTAAGGATAATCTAAGTGCTTTCAAATTATCGTTATATTCTCAAATCGGGAGACCCATGATTACGCGGTCAATTCCTCTAAGTTACATTGGGCCCATACAAGGTGTTCATGCCCCTTACGGAACCATTTGGGGGCTAGTTTGGATTTTCCCCCTTTAACGACTTATTTTTAAGCATAATCTAGATATTTTCAAATTATCATCATATTATCAAATCGAGAAATCCGTGGCTACGCAGTCAACTCCTAACTATTTTATTAGTCCCATGTGAGGTGTTAGTGCCTCTTACGGGGCCGTTTGAGGAGTGGTTTGAGTTTTCACCCTTAAACGACATATTTTTAAGCATAATCTAAATATTTTCAAACTATCATCATATTCTCAAACCGGGATACCCGTGACTACGCGATCAGTTCCTGCAAGCTACGTTGGTCCGATGTGAGGTGTCCATGCTTCTTACGGGACCGTTTGGGAGCTAGTTTGAGTTTTCAGCCTTTAACGACTTGTTTTTAAGCATAATCTTGATATTTTTAAATTAGCGTCATATTCTCAATCCGGGAGACCTGTGACTACGCGATCAAAATCTACAAATTACATCAGTCTCGTACGAGGTCTTCATGCCTCTTATGGGGTCGTTTAAGGAGTGGTTTGAGTTTTTACCCTCAAATGACATGTTTTTAAGCATAATCTAAATATTTTCAAATTATTGTCATATTCTCAAACTGGGAGACTCGTGACTACACGATCAGTTCCTACAAGTTATGTTGGTCCCGTGCGAGGTGTACATGCCTCTTACATGACAGTTTGGCAGCTAGTTTGAGTTTTCACCCTTTAATGACTTGTTTTTAAGCATAATATAAATATTTTCAAATTATCGTCATATTCTCAAACCAAGAGACCCGTGACTACACGGTTAGTTCTTACAAGTTACATTTGTCCAGTGCGAGGTATTCATACCTTTTACGGGGCCGTTTGGGGATTAGTTTCGATTTTCACCCTTTAACGTCATGTTCTTAAGCATAATCTAGATATTTTCAAATTATCGTCATATTCTCAAACCTGGAGACCCGTGACTATGCGATCAGTTCCTACAAGTTATATTAGTCCCATGCGAGGTGTTCATGCCTCTTACGGGGATATTTAGAGGCTAGTTTGGGTTTTTCCCCTTTAACGATTTGTTTTTAAGCATAATTTAGATATTTTGAAATTATTATCATATTCTCATACGGGGAGACCTGTGATTATGCGATCAGTTCCTATAAGTTACATTGGTCTCGTACGAACTGTTCATGCCTCTTATGGGGCCATTTGGGAGCTAGTTGGGGGTTTCACCCTTTAACAACTTGGTTTTAAGTATAATATAGATATTTTCAAATTATCGTCCTATTCTCAAATCGAGAGATCCATGACTACGTGGTCGGTTCCTAAAAGTTAGATTGGTCCTGTACAAGGTGTTCCCGCTTCTTACGGGACCGTTTGGGAGCTAGTTTGGGTTTTCACCCTTTAACGACATGTTTCTAAGCATAATCTAGATATTTTTAAATTATCATCATATTCTCAAATTAGGAGACTCGTGACTATGCGATCAATTCCTACAAGTTATATTGGTCCCGTGCGAGGTGTTCATGCCTCTTACGGGGTCGTTTAGAGGTTGGTTTGCTTTTTCACCATTTAAACGGCTTGTTTTTAAGCTTAATCTAAATATTTTCAAATTATCATCATATTTTCAAAGTGGGAGACCCGTGACTACGCCATCAGTGTCTACTAGTTACATTGGTCCCGTGCGAGGTGTTCATGCCTCTTATAGGGCCGTTTGAGGGCTAGTTTGGGTTATCACCCTCTAACGACATGTTTTTAAGCACAATATAGATATTTTCAAATTATCTTCACATTCTCAAATCGGGAGACCCGTGGCTATGCGATAAGTTCCTACAAGTTACATTGGTCCCGTACGAGGTGTTTATGCGTCTTACGGGGCCGTTTGAGGATTGGTTTGAGCTTCACCCTCAAACGACATGTTTTTAAGCATAATGTAAATATTTTTAAATTATCGTCATATTCTCAAACCGGGAGACTTGTGACTATGTGATCAGTTCTTTTATTAGTTACGTTGGTCCCGTACGAGGTATCCCTGCCTCTTATGGGACCGTTTCGGGGATTTTTGAGTTTTCACCATTTAACGACTTATTTTTAAGCATAATCTAGATATTTTCAAATTATCGTCATATTCTCCAATTGGGAGACCCATGACTACACTGTTAGTTCCTACAAGTTACATTGGTCCAGTGCGAGGTGTTCATGCCTCTTATGGGGCCGTTTGGGGATTAGTTTGGATCTTCACCCTTTAACGTCATCTTTTTAAGCACAATTTATATATTTTCAAATTATCATCATATTCTCAAATCGTGAGACCCGTGACTATGTGATCAGTTCCTACAAGTTACACTGGTCCTGTGAGAGGTGTTCATGCTTCTTACGGGGCCGTTTAGGGGCTAGTTTGGATTTTCACCCTTTAATGGCTTATTTTTAAGCATAATCTAGATATTTTGAAATTATCATCATATTATCATATGGGGAGACCCGTGACTACGCGGTCATTTCCTGTAAGTTACATTGGTCTCATACAAACTTTTTATACCTCTTACGGGCCGTTTGAGGGCTAGTTGGGGTTTTCACCCTTTAACTGCTTGTTGTTAAGCATAATCTTGATATTTTTAAATTGTCATCATATTCTCAAACTGGAAGTCCCACGACAACGTAGCCAGTTCTTACGAGTTACATTGGTTCTGTGCGGTGTGTTAGTGCCTGTTACGGGGCTGTTTGGGCGCAGGTTTAGGTTTTTACCCTCTAACGGCATGTTTTTAAGCCTAATCTAGATATTTTCAAGTTATCGTCATATTCTCAAATTGGTAGACCCATGACTATGCGGTCAATTCCTACAAGTTATATTAGTCTCGTGCGAGGTGTTCATGCCTCTTACGGGTCTGTTTGTGGGATGGTTTGGGTTTTCACCCTTTTAATGAGTTGTTTTTAAGGTTAATCGAGATGTTTTCAAAGTATCATCATATTTTCAAACTGGTAGATCTGTGACTACATGGTCAGTTCCTACAAGTTACATTAGTCCCGTTCGAGGTGTCCCTGCCTTTTACAGGGCCGTTTAGGGGATGGTTTGGGGTTTCACCCTTTTAATGGCTTATTTGTGAATAATAGTTACAATTAAACACACTTTCCCGTGTTCGCAAAGTGCCTGACTTGTGTGTGTCCGTATCCATGTGTGATCCATGCATGGACACTTCACATCCAGTGAAGTATCCGTGCTCCATGTATAACATTCAACATGTATAACTAAAAGTTAATGTTGTTCTCCCCTAATTTCCCTTGTGTAATCTTAAATTTGATTGTAGTACTTAAAACTTATACCATTCTAAAATATCTATCCAGATCAAACCTAAAAGTTTGAGTTGAAACCTAAGTTTCCAATTCGAAACATTAACCATTACACCAAATCATATTCAACTACCTTATTAATGAATAATAACTACTGTCCTGGATAGTAATGCGGACTAATAAAATAAAATGATAGAAAAGGAAAGTAAAATGATCAACCTTCATGTGTGCACGCACTGAAATCAAACTGGTACTTGGCTAAGAAGTCAATTGAGTTTTATTGGCATATTAACTCGTAATACGATCCACCAATAAAAAATTCTTACCGAGAAAATATAATAAAAGTTGTACCTGTCAATGGATATCATAACCACAAGATTCAGTAATATCACGAATAAAATGAGCACATATATTTTGCTAAGTATTTAAGTACATTAAACACGTCAAATATACACATTGAGCATGTGAGAATATACACATTCTGCTAGATATAACGTACATTATATAAGGATTCTATGCCACTATCCATGACAACATCATTAATGTGTAACTGGTTACTCTGTGTTACAATGACCAAAAGAGAATATATCACGTTGGACTTCAATGAACCTTTCTTTTCTGGTTCTTAATACTACCATATAGAAAGAAATGCATTAAATTTTTTTAGTATAGAGTGACACCTTTCATCCCTGAAGTACAAACTTTGTTAAGCATTGTGCAGACAACTATATTAGGTATCCTTGCCCCCCAACGATGCTTTTCTGGCAGGAGTTTGCCCCAAATTTGCACTCAGAACATTACTAAAGAAAACTTCTTGTACAAGTGAGGGATCAACATTGGCCCTTTTAAGAGCACCTATAACATCCAACATAGATAATTAATATCTATAACATCTAAAACAAATAATTAAGATCAAACTAAGATAATTAACATTCAAAACATAAAATTAACAGCCTTAAGGAACCAATTAAACTCTAAAGTCATGGGTATTAATCGAATTTGAATACTAAGAATCCAATCCTTTAAGACAAGGTTGATATGTATACATTCATGCAATGGGCTAAATATGTATGCATTCAAGAAGTATAGTGAGACCTGCAGATAGAAAATTAAAATTTTGAGTAAATTGCACCATTATACAGGTACAATTGAATCTAAGCCTAAATATTTTTGGGAATAGATGTTCAAGAATAAAATGCCAAATATATTACCGATGCCTTTATTTTTATTTGGAAAAAATATCATACGAACCTTGAATAAAATTAGGAAGCTAATAATGTTCCAAATCTAAGAAAAATAATGTAATAATAAAACTTGGAAGCTTTGCCACAAAAGACAAAGCCAGTGTACTAAAGAAGAGAAGCTCCATACCTGTGCCCAATTTTTTTGAAGAATATGCCTCCAGAAGATTGTGTCCCACCATTCTCTTAATATTTACCTACCTGAATCAAAGCAAAGTTATCATAAAATTAATTTGAGGTGGAGTCATGGAACAAACTCTATATATGCTTAACATCTAATAATATCTAAATTTGAATCACGTTGGATAAAAAAATAGTCCGAGTCAATTTTTATCCAATTTATCGTTCACTTGTTATGGGTTTGACTGTATGAGTATACCATGTTCATCTCTCGGGGAGGAAAACATGTTCCAATGCAGATCTATCCCAATGAATGAGTGGGCCCCACTTTTTTATTTGGACTAAATTTGACCAAAACAATTCGATCAAAACCCATTATAAACATATAGTTCGTTACGTGTCATTTCGGGTTCGTGTCTTGTTTAGGTTGTCTATTCCTCACATTTGGTGGATTTATAGTGTTCAACGAGTTTCGTGAAATACATTTATATAATCAAGCTTAACGGGTTATCTCGTTAACAACCTAAACTAGGTAATACTAAAATCAAATTAGTAACATCTAATAATCCCCATGAAAAACATCTAGCACCCTGAACTGTTTCTCGATATATATATATATATATATATATATATATATATATTATTTTTAATTAAAAGAATCTAATTAGAGGGGCACAATTAATATATCTTTATTCTAGGGATAAGTATATCCAAATAGATCTGTATATGAGACTAAGAGAAAACTTACGGTTGGTTGAACCAAACATTGTTCCTTTATGAATCCTCTGCACTCCAAAACCAGTAATAAGCTTTCGATCCAAAGCAGAATTGAAATTGAAAGCATGAGCCAAATTAGGGAAATTTAGTGTCTCCATCTAATCACAGTGGATTGCTGGTATAATAATAAATATATGCAAATATAACACATCCAAATGTATTATAAAGTTTGTAAAACCATCTAAGCTAGGATTTCAAAGGTTAGGGTTACGATGTATCTGAGCTGAAGGTTAGCAGTGAGCTGCGAGCAAAGGTTCATCGATCTATGTAGTGCAAAGATGGTGGTGGTTTGTGGATGAAGATGGTGGTGGTGGTTCATTGATACATGTAGTAGAGGGATAGGTAATTCCAGGTTGTGTTAAGAGAGATATGTAGGTTAGATTGATTGACTCTTCGTCACTTGGGGTGTCCAAAATAGAAGGAAAGAGGTAAGGTCTTGCTATGTTGCGAGAGAGATTCGATATTGGAAAAGAGTGAGAGGGAGAGGGAATGGGGTGAAAGTATAGATGGATCCAACTGAAAAGTCATATTATTTTTAGTATCGGTTTGTCTTACTTAACTTTTACAAATTTGATACAGTTTTGGCACAGTTTAAAACTGTACCAAATTCTGACACGGTTAAAACTGTGCCAGATTATTGATAAATCGTGCCAAATTTTAGCACAATTTTAAACCGTGACAGATTCTTCTTTTCCAAGCGTGCCAGATTAGCATTTTTGATATAGTGAAGTTTCCTAAAATTTAAAGGGGAGAGAGAGAGAGGCCATCGAAAAATGAAGTCACTGAAAGAGAGAGAGTTTTGATTTTTACCAAAGGTGAAATTAAATATAGGGTTCTGATTTCATTTATGCCTTAAATAGGGTCATGGTCCAAATCCGTGAGCCTTTGTGTGGACCTTTAATGAGTTAGAATTAGTCATGATTAAGGATCGACACTATTCTAAAGCGACCATTTTAAAATATTATTAGGGGTCACGATTCTGGATCGTGACCAATGTTCACTAGTAATTGTTATAGAGGGTCATGGTTCCTTACTGTGACCACCTTCATGACCAAAATAGAGGGAATATTGGCCCTAAAATACCATTGGTCACGGTCTGTAGTCATTGGTGGGTTAAGAGTTATGATCGTGACCACGAGTGTGATAAAAAATGTGGGACACTTGGCGCCATCCTGGGTCATAGGTGAGTTACGGTTGATGATTGTGACCCTATTTATCACGGCTCTGGACCGTGACCAACCCCTTTATAAGGTCACCCTAAACCTTGGTACTTATTTGGTTATGGTAGATAACTAGGGGTCACAAGTTTGGATCGTGACCCCATGGTCGCAGTCCAAAATCGCGACCCATTAACTATGACTGTTTCCAATTTTTGGTGTAATGATAGATACACATGAGATTTGGGGGATCTCTTTCTCGAGTGCCTAAATAATGATTGATAGGAATTATTTACTTATTGAGGATGCAATCTTGGCAGCTATAGGTTCCATTGGGCGTCATCTGGACGAGATTGGCAGGGCTAAATGGTTAATGAACATGGTAGAGTATTGAAGGATCGACATGTTGAGTCTTCAATAGGTGCGCTAGATGGGACGATTTCTCATGCTCCTTTTGTTCGGGATCATGCTATTCTTGAAGGTTGGGGAGGATGTGCACTTGTGGTTCCTTCCATACTAGATGGATTTCACTAGGATAAACTCCTATGAATGGGGACCTTAATTCTCTCATCTCTGTATTCTAAGTTCGATGCATTCAGTAGTCGATTGAGGACTACTTTCATTAGTACCCCTTACCTAATGAAGGTATTCTTACATTTTAGTACTTTTAGCATTTGTATCTTTGCATGGCTTAAATGATAGATATAGAGTTATGGGTGTATCTTGTAGCTTGCAAATAGTAGGTATATGTATTTCTTTCATGTTAAATGGACTTAGTCGGCCTTAGGCTTTGCATATACTCTATATCTTATCTGATTGATGATCACTGCTTAATTATAGCACGTATGTTTCTTTAAGACCATCAGTTTGGAGATGAATCTGATCGCCCTAAAGGATGAGGTGTTGACTAGGTGACCTCAGGTGAAGAGGTGGAGGGAATCCTATCAAAACTTAAGGTTCCCCTAACTTATCATGCAGTTCAAAATGTCTTGAACCATTTGATGAGTGGCCATGTGAAATTTTAGACTTATTGTTGATGATTTTGACTTATTTTTCTTATTTTTTTAATCAACACTAATTATTTATCATTAATTGTGGTAGGTATGTTTCTATCCTTGGAGTAGAGATATGGTTGGTATGGGGGTGGTAGCTGAGCAAGACCAAATGCGTCATCTAATAATGCATGAGTTCGAGGCATATTGGAATCTGGGAGAGAAAGTTGTTATCCAGATTATGTCGCAAGCACCAGGTTCCACCGGTCGATCCTCTAGAGCTGATGGGGGAGACTCATAGGCTGACTAACGAGGTGAACCAGGGATTGGCCATGGCTAGGGAGACATTATATCAATACGTGAATATTGAGGGTGACCTGGATTACATGGAATTCATCACTTCCTGAATGATGGCACCGTTCATTACTGGTGCTCTCTTGAGGGTGAGGGAGCCTATAAATGAGGAGGGTATTGTTCATTTTACATCAACTTAGGCTTCTATGGGCAATGTAGGGACTTTGGGGACAACTCCTTTAGACATCTTTAAGCTATGGGTGCCATCATGGTACTTGGTTGCGGGGACTATGGCTGGTCCGATGAGGAGGGAGATTCCTTATCATTCTTATGTGAAGGTCGGTGGATTTCCTCATCTTCCTCCAGATATTATGGATCTAGGGTAATGATTTTAACTTTTACTTCTATGCCTTTCTTGACTCTTTTTTCATTTTTATTCATATTAAAATTTCATCTATATGTAATTTATGCAAATTGTGACAGTGAAGATATCCTGGATCCAGGATGTGAGAGACTGTATGGATTTAGTTGTGAAGAATATTTAAGACTTAGTTCGTTCTTGTGAGGCTCCGCCAAATGTTTATTATATTATTCCTTTTTATTATGAAAGTTCCTAGGGTATACCAGTACCTCTCATCAATATGAGAGGAAGGCGAGGAGAAGTTGAGAGAGATGATGTAGAAAGTTTAGGATTGGTCTTGGAAAATTAGGATTTGTTCTGAGGGCTAGTGTTACCTTGATAATTTTTTCTTCTTTTTTTGATGATGTACCTGTAATGAAACTTGAGAGAAGTGAAATATAAATATATATATTGCAAAATCATGGTACATTTTTATTTATCTTGTGTTATGTGACTAATTGCAAGAATGCGTGCTCTTTAATTTTTCACTGGTGATCTTTGAGCAGTGAGAATGAGTGTTATGGCAGAAAATGGGATAAATAATAGGAAAATGTGAATTTTTGAAAGGTTATAGTGTAAAGGGTGGTATAAGTAAAATATTAAGCTAAATAGGGAAAAGGGAATATGGGTCAAAATATGAGGACTACCAATCAACATGCCTCCCTTCATGTCGATTGGTTGTATAGGAAAGTTATCCTTTGAGTTTGGCAATATTTAGATGTTTTTTATGGCAAGTGGACTGAAAATATGGTTGAATTTGATGGGATTTTGGACTGATCTTTAACGGGGAGAATATATGGCCTTTAAGGGGGGGGGGGGGGGGGGGTGTTAAAGGATGGGTTTCGAAACATACACTCATCTTTTTAATTTTTCTTAACTTTTTTTATCCTATCATTTTTATGATGGCGATTCTTATGTTTGCGGGATTGTGGAAACCCTGATCTTCAATCAGTTTGTGCCTTATTCTGTTCCACCCAAAAAATACCTTAAACCTGGCCTCACCTAAATCTCAGACCCTCAACCTAGCCCCACCTTATTCTCAGAGAAAAACCAACCCAAATGGATACCAACCAAAAAACTTGCAATACAAAAACTGTTGGGATCTAAAGTGAAAATAATAGTAATCCTTCCCAAAACCTTTATTGGGATACTTTGGACAAACAACAAAGGCTCTAAAGCGACTTCTACTAATTTGTAGAATTCGTGTCAGAACTAATCATCTCGGTCGCCCACATGACAACCGTATCTAAAAACAACGACCATCATCCCTATGCCGAATGACAAAGGCTCTAAAGCCCCTTTAACCGATGGCAGAAGCCGTATTAGAGAGGATCATCTCAGCTGCCCACATGGCATCCTTATCCAAAAATAACGACTCTCATCCTTTAGCCAAATAGCAAAAGGACTTTCCCATTTCTCTATAAATGGAGGCCCCCACCTCTCATTTGATAAGGCCGCGAGCATCCGAGATACTCGAGCTCATTATGAAAGTTTCGAGGGAGCTCGTACTTAAAAAAAATTATTTTTCCCTGAAAAAGAAAGTTTGTACTTCCGCAAAGTCACTTTAGAGTCCCAAATAGAGTCAGACCTCTGCAAAAATTTTGAAAATCGAAGACTTCTAACTGAAGATGTTCCCGGCTAGAAATAGATGCAAAAGTCAAAGACTTCTAGATGAAACTCTGCCCAATTGAAAAACACCAAAAAATAGGACACTCCATTTGCAAAAGAAAGTAGGATTTTATCTTTGAGGGTAAAGAATCTCTGCCCAAATTTAGGGGAAATACCCCACATATGTATAGTTTAAATTTTACATATGTGTTTACCTCTTTTAGTCGATTTATGGGTCCGAGTATGTAATTTACAATGTTTATATTTCAAAAGTCTGGTTTCTAATCCAACACCTCTCTTAATTGAATTGGCATACTCATGCGTTAAAATAATACTAAACAAATGCCACAACGATAATTACAAAACATGAAAGCATACTTTTTAAAATCATTATGAGGAAAGTGTCTATGAGTCGAGTCAACTTAAAACTTTGCATCAAGTCGAAATCTAAAATTCGACTACTCACCACTTCTCCAAATGAATAAAAAGCCCATCCAGGTGACGGCACCCAAATATGTGTTTTCATATCCAAATACTTGTCTCTGATTAGACATTATTTGAACATATAAATATATCAATCCAACACAAAATAAATGCTATATTAAGGACTATGCTCTATAAATACTATAATATTGTATATTATATACCTAGTATCCCGTCGCCTACCCCTATAAATATACCTTGTTTATTAGAACTCCTTAGGCTTTGATCCCGAGTCCCCTTGGGTACGTAGGTTTTTTACCAAGATAAACTCGTGAAGCCCAAGACTCATAATACATATTTTGAAATATTATCTATTAGGGATGCATCCAGTCCAAATAATGGAGTAACATACCAGAGGATTACGACACCCTCAGGATTTTAGCCATGTCGATAAGGGATACTTAGATATCTGTCAGTGGTTTTTGGTCCACTCTTATAATAAATACAATATCCCCTCTCCCTATATACCCCCAAACTACTCCGAAGGTTAAGTAACACCTTCTAATTGGTGATCTCCCGATGGATGTGGGTGTCTTTGTCAATAGGTTTAAGGGTTAAATCACCATCCAACACCCCCGACCCCCCATATGTAGCCCCCCCCCCCTTCCTAAGACAAGGCCATACTTGCACACACATCACGTTGGAGCACGTAAACTATCAAACTACATGGGATTTGATCTTGTGGCCATAAGAGTACGTGGGTTCAATACATAGTACTTCTTGTGAGTTCGAGCCTCCACGATATGTCTCTTGATATGTTATCTGCACTGAGATGTACCCATCGCTTAACTCTAATATCTTACATATACATAACTAAAATGCGATATCAAACTATCCCAAGGTTTAATAATATATTCAATTGCTCAAACGCATACCCATCAAGTAAATAACCGAACTACGTAGGATTTGATCTCATGGCCACACAAATACATTAGCACAATACCGAGTCCTTCTCATGGGCTCGAGCCTCTAAAATATGCCTTTTGACATATTGTGTCTTTCGATATTCACCCATCTCTTAAACTTTCATCTATGATTCCACTACACCCAAAAAAAATTTGTAAGCATTTTTAACACTTGCAAATGGCATTTGTAATGGTTCAAAATCATTGCACAATGGTATTTGCAACGGTTTATTACGAATGAATGTCTATTGTGGATAAACGCTGTAAAAACATTTGCAATTGTTCAAAACCATTGCAAATAGAAAATTTCCAAGTGTTCAAAACCAATGCAAATTAAAAACTACTACAATTTGCAACCGTTGCAATATTCTGTAACTATTTTGTTTGTAAGAATTATGAACATTTACAAATGATTTTTTTTTGGTAATGGTTCAGAACACTTACAAATACTAATGTGTAATAAAATATTCCTCTTTGTAAGTGTTGTGAACCATTACATAAAATTAAAATATGAAAACTAAAAATTACCAACCACATACTACAACACCTTAACATTTAAGATCACCACACGAAAAAAATGTTCAGAACTTCAATAGGGACGAGAACTATAATATAGTAACAAAATAAAAAAAAGAAGAAAAGTAATTTTGAATTATAATAACTTTAGTCAAGGACGAAGCACTTCACCAGACCAAAAATTAAATTTTTAGGATGACAAAGATGAAATTCAGTAGCATAGGATAATATATGATATTAATGAGGTATTTTGAGCTTCGACATGTCCTTTACCAAAATACTAAACCAGATTAAATGGAGTCAAGCTATGTCCACATGTTGAAACAAAAACCAAATTCAGATTTCGTAGCCACTTAAATAACTTATAATAGAACTTGAGATTCCAAGAAAAATGCACGCATAATAGAACTTCAACAACCATTCCAATAATTGGATAAGATGACAGTATATCAATCCATGAAAAAATTCCAACTACCATTGTACTATGATATTTGAACCCCTTTCACATACTTATAATTTTAGCACTTTAACTACGCAATACGCCGAACACATGTCAAGACTAAGCATATTGTAGTTTTATTAATATCACAATATATATTGTAAGGAAGATGCACTAATGCCAACATATATACCACAAAAAACATATGCTACATTTATGCAATATGACCAATAATTAGTAACATGACAAAAAATTGAATAGATAGTACAACAAAATATCAATGAAAACAAAATATATAAATGCAGTAAGCCATAAAGAAATCACCATATACATTGTAAAGGATAAATGCTCATAAAGGAACAAAAGGCAATCTGAGACATAAATGTTGTTTAGACAAAATTTGGTCATTTGACATTTGAAATAAAAAGATTCACTGTCAAAACAATTCGAGAATTACAAATTCCACTATTAGGAGTACAAAGTGAGATTGTCTAGAGCCATAGCTAGAGTGACCACAATATAATCAATATTTTTTTTCCAACATATGCAACCATAAAACTAGAGAATAAAATTGAAATAACTAACACTAAAATAATTTGTTAGATCACAAATAGTCCGCATAAATTTCTTGGACAGGGATAACTTAATCTCATCATTTGACTTATAAATATGTAGAATAAATACAATGAGGTTAAAATTGATGTCCATCTCTAGAAACTAATGTTTGATTTCATTTTGTATTTCATCAACATTTGACGATCCTCTTTTTGAGTTTGAGAATCCAGAATAGGTAAAACAATTCAATATAGATAGAGTGAAATTCATAATCAAAAGGACGTTGCAACTTCTACTCCACTGTCAAATATCCCAAGATAAATATAACCACAATGCAAGAAAATAAAATCAATCTTAGTTTAGGGCAACATATATTTGTAACTTAGTGAGTTTAATAGCTAATACTAGGATAAGAATCTGAAATTAAAATAATATGATATAGTTTCTCTTCCCAAGCAACCATCTTATGCGAGTTTTCCATCTGGAATTTTTTTTAGCATCCCCATTTGTATTTTGAACTTCCCCTTGAGAAACCAGTATTCTGGCAACCGAGTATGTGCACAAATTCTTCTTTGGACAGATTCCTAATATGCAACTATTTAGAAAAGATAAGAACGTAATTAGACACACTACAAAAACCACATGGGCACAATTATCTTGATATCATATGTATATTCCAATGTTGCAAATGGAAATATAAATTCATATTGTAATTTCAATATTTTCATGAATTGGGGTTTTAGTGAGGTTTAAATTGATGTCTAAAACAAAAAATAAATCTAAACATTAACATTTGAATAACCCAACTAGCTTCATCTCATCCTTTCACGAAAGTTAAAATTGATGTCTGCATCAACACTGCAAAACATAATTGCAGTTCGATCATACACTCTATTCGATCATTATTTAAGTAATTATTAATGTTTGAGAATTCGTCTCCCGCCTTTAAGATGCCAAAATTGAAGGTTGAATTATCGTCGGCATTGTTAGAGCCCTCCGCATTTAAAGTGTTGGATTCGTATGCAATGCCGATAGTAAGATCCAACATGATTTTTTAACAACTCCTTCCTCAAGATTACTTGCATTTTTTAAAATAAAATTTTACCAACAAATGAATGAACTTGTATTTGTCTAGCCAAATTATCAAATTGAAAATAAATTCAAAATCACCTTAGAAAAAAACTTCAAACTTGTCAACATTACCGACTATTGATGGAAGATCAAAACCAAATCTAATGTATCTCAACAATAAAAAAGAAATCATATATAAATGGATAACGCTATTATCAAAGAGTAATGTTAATGAAAATATAAGACAAGAACCAAATGTATGCATGCATGTAATTATGGGCTCACCAAATATGCAATTATAGTGTGCGCTTAATATTTAGTGCTTCAATTAATGAAGTGATAAAATGGAAACCATATTCATCTTATGTTGCCAAGTTTTGGTGGAACATGGGAAAGGAGGTCATAATATAGTATACATATGATGTTCATATATAGTTATTCATTTTTTATACCTCATGCAACTAGATGTCAAAAGGATTGTTTTAGTCATAATTGCACCATTTTTGTATGTTCTTAACTGTTATATAACTATTTCGTTTTAAGTCAATAAAGAAAAATGGCAGTCTATCCATATAATGTCCTTTGAATCCCTATCTATGTAAAGATTAGTCTATTAATTCCATACCCAATATTGGCTTTTGACAAAAAGTTAAAGCAAAGTTTTCTTCACTAATTTATGTCAAATTGCTATTTGTTCATAGCCTTAGCACAACTCTCATTTTGGAGGTTCACATGCAATTGTGTTCACGAATTTATCTACTGAACAAAATCGATGTGAATATTTTAAGCTCTACTCTGCCTCGGTCCCTATGCCAACCACTCTTTCAGTGGAGAAATTTAAAAGATGGTTGGACGGATCATTGAGAGCGTGCCAGGGTGGAATAATGCGACTTCTTAAATAAATACAATTTTAATTAAACCCTAACACGTGCATATAGGTGATTTGATAACAAAAATCAATAAGCATGCAAAGGAAATAAATTTCAGGAAAAATTCCCGAAGGGTAAAACCTTTTATTTCACTATAATTTGTAAGTAACTTACACGGATTATAATGAAATAGATTTTGACACACAAATACCTGCAGGCGTCGGTCGGAGTCATCAGTAATGAATTACACACATCAATCCAGAAGAACCGTAGTCCTATCTTCAGCCCAGGAACACCGCAGCACTCCCTATGAACCTCAGTCCAAATCAGCAAAGAATCTTCACGCATCAAGATCCTCAATGACACGCAGTCATATGATGTAGATTTACCCTCTTTACAAGAGCAATATCTGCAAGATCGTATTTTAGGTTCCAAAAGCAATTCACTAAAGTATTGGGATGTTTTGTGAATTGTAAAAACAAAGGATTAAACCTCTAAAGTGAGAAGACAATATCGTACTACTGTTTGTAAAAAATGTAGACAGTTTTTTGCACAGGTCTTCTTATGAAAAATGGAGTTGGAGAGTCTTATTTATAAGAGACTTAAGGCAGTGGTTTATTCAAACGAGTATGGATGCCGTTTGAACGATATTTTAATGTCGTTTGATACATCGCGCGACATGCCATGTCGTTTGAACGACATGGGTTGTCGTTTGAATGGTAGTAATATTAAATATTTTTCTTTTTCTTAGTAAATGCACGGCCTCAAAACTTCGAAAATTACATTTTTGAAAAAAAAATTAAAAACTCCGCTCCAACACTTAGAAAATATTTTGTGAAAAATATCCCAATATTCTAAGTGAAATGCTAAGGTACTTAAACACAACCTTACTAAAATTATTCTCGCGGAGACTTCTTTGATGAAGAACTTTGATAATCGGATCCGTCTAGATGCTTGAATGATCTTGAATAATTCTTCGACAGTTGTAGTCGTATACGACATACTCTAATGTAAAGAGGACTTATAAAATATGCCCTTATAATCATGAATAATTTCAACTAGAGAAACGTGACGACATCGATCATGTATAACTTTGGAAGGAGATTGAATGCAAATTGTTATTGCAGGACCCAATAATCATTATCGAAGACATGTTCAATGTGTTTAACCAATACTGAATCATCTATAGAAGAAGAACGCCAAGGATGTGCTGGCGTCAAGAAAGATGCGTCCAATATGGTGAAAAGCACTCCCATCACCTCTTTATGCATGTGCGTAGCGCTAATCATTTTATCACCATAAATATATAGAATTTCTAGGTGACACCCCTCATTACCAGAGGCAACTCCAGCAGTACCGTTTGTTAGTTCTACAACAATGATCTCATTTAACACCGGCAGTCCTGTTTGGATAGCAGATGGGAAAGGAGGTTACAATAAGTAAAAAAATATGCGATTATGGACTTTTGAGATCGATGAAGATGAGGTAGGTGGAGTTGGGTTCCAAACATGGAAGATTCCCATGTTTGAGTCTCAAAGCTCCCTCAAAATTTGAAATACTTTAAGGAAAAAAAGGAATAAGAAACACTAAGATCTAGATCAATTGGAGAGGGAAAAGAAGAAACCATTATTTAGTGACCTAAATTATTTTCCTTCCAGATACATGTTATTTATGGCTCAAAATCATTAACAAAACAACACTCATACAGTTAAAAATTGAGATTATGTTGTAATCAAGAAATGTACTAACCAAAGAAAACTAAAGTATGTGATTTAAGCATTAACACAAACTGATAATTTTATGGCGTATGGTAAAACTGTTCAATGATACATAGATTAGACTGAAGTCTTCATCTTATATCATCTCTAGAAATAGAAGGAGAAACAAATAAAAACACTAGTTAACTAACGAAATAAAGAAGGGGGTTTTCCTCGAGATAATCACATACCAGCCAGTGGTAACGACCTAATGATTAGTGTTTCTTATTTCTTCCCTTTTGAAGCCAGATTTTGATGGAGTTACAACCTGGTACACGAATAAAACCACAATGGAGATCACAGAAAATAAGGATCGATATTTATCCAACAATCTTTACAAATAGAAAATAAAGTGGAGTATGATAATGATAAAAATATTGCGGTCATACTATTTGAAATATGAATTATTGAAGTGAGAACCTCAAATGTAATGAAATGAAATTTGAAAGGCACTACTCATACCTCCACCCAATCTACCGAACATGCCAACACACATATACACATTACAAGACATGCGCATGGAGAAAAATATGATCTAGAAATATTTTGATGGTTCATACTTAAAAGACCTAGCTAGGGAAAATAGACTTCCCAAATTATTATAACTTAATTGGGAAAAGCCTATTCATAGTTTTGTTTTTCTAAAATTGTTAATAAAAGTATAGGGTATAATTATATAATTTTTGACAGAGTGACAATAACAATAGAATACAGCTCCAGTGTAATAATTAATAATGTGAAAAAACAAAGTCATCATACCTTTGCCTAGGATAATGTGGCAGCCATGAAAGACATGTCCATGCAAAAAAAAATAACAAATTTTCTTAGATAACACATGATCACGCATGTATGAAGAATTTGAAATATTCATTTATAGTTATAAGAAACTTACTCACTCAAAATTGTTTTCTTGAGTTCTATCATCTAGAATGTCAAGAGGCATAACTGGAGTTGAGTAGGACTCCTTAAACTTAAATAGTTAAACGAGTGTGAGATTATTCCCTTAACTTATACGGATACCTACGTGTGTATATGTTTATTTGCATTCTTTGTAGACCTACAGATCAGCCATTGTGGGGATGAAGAAAGTGAAAGCTGCTCGTGCACTATAAAACAGTAAGACTAATATCATATGCGATCCCGAATACAACAATTTACAAGCAAGTGACACTACATGAGCAAAAAAATCGATAAAGATATAGATATATAAACATACAAATACATATAGATTATATTGATATAATCTCTCTCCCTCTCTGTGTGTGTGTGTGTGTGTGTGTGTGTGTGTATATATATATATATATATATATATATATATATATATATATAAAGTGGGGGGGTGCAGTTGAGGTATAAAAAATCCTCAAATAAATAGCTAAATCCTCTAAGGAAGGGGGCCCAAAATATAATAAATTCTGAGTAGTTATAATCGAAGTTTGTCCCTAATAAGAAGAAAACTTTAATTCCCACAACATTTATCAATCTGGATTCAATAACAATTATAATAAAATGTCATAGAATTCCTAATCTAAAGATGTAAACATTCGGCCCTCAAATAATATTCAAACCCTAATTGAGTTTGGATTTTTTATTTTCAGCAACAATAAAATGTTATAAATGATTATTTCCACAACTTTAGCACTCAAAAACATGCATACACAATTGTAGAAAGAAAAGGTAGTGGGATGAATTTACCTATCATTAGCGGTGGTTGACTTTGGTATTGGCTTGTGATGGCGAACCACAGGGTTTATGGTTGGGATTCGAAGGGTGCTATGGTTGCTAGTGAGATTTGAAAACAAAAAAAACAAAAACAAAATAGAGATTTGAAAAATAAATAGAAGGTTTGGATTCTAAAGGTTTGCGATTTTAGGAGGGAGAACTAAGATGGGGGAGGGAAAATTGTGTTTGCATGTTTTGGGGAGCTCAAATTTTGTTTACACTTATACTACACTTTTTGGTTTGGGGAATGATAAAACAAAGAATAGAGCAATGGTTTTTAACACTTTTGTAAGTGTCAAAACTGTTGTTAATTTCGTAAGTGTTATAAACACTTACAAATTAAAAATTCTATTAGTTGCAAAATATCCATTGTGGTATAATGCTCCCACACTAATCAAACGAGATTTCAAACTATCTCAAGGCGAGATATTCTAAACATATGCTTATACACAAATTCTCAAACGCATACAAACATGCAAACACGTATACTCTAATTATAATTAAGATGTACCCGTCTCTCACCTTTCTATCTCTCCTCAACCAGGAAAAAGATATCAAATTATCTAGTTATGCCTTTTGGCTTGACCAACGCTCCAGCCATGTTTATGGACTTGATGAATAGGGTGTTCAGAGAGTTCTTAGACCAGTTCGTCATTGTCTTTATTGATGACATTCTAGTTTACTCCTAGACAGAAGAGGAGCGCTCCGAACATTTGAGACAGGTTTTGCAGACGCTACGTCAGAACGAGATTTATGCAAAGTATGAGAAGTGTGGGTTTTGGCTGAAGGAGGTTCAGTTTTTGGGGAATATCATTTCAGACCAGGGGATATCTGTTGATCTGGGGAAGGTATCCGGGGTAAGGGAGTGGGGACAGCCCACGACACCGACTGAGATCCGTAGTTTCTTGGGCCTATCAGGATACTACAGGAGGTTTATTCGAGATTTCTCAAAGAAAGCGGGTCCATTGACACATCTGACTCGCAAAGGTCTTCCATTCATCTGGAGCGATGCTTGTCAGTTGGCATTCGATGAGTTGAAGGACAAGTTGACCTCAACACCTGTGTTGGCATTACCGAGATCGAGAGTTGAGTATCTAGTCTACACCGATGCATCCCTACAAGGACTTGGAGGTGTACTACAGCATGAGAGTCAGTCCATAGCTTATGCTTCACGTAAGCTTAAGCCTCACGAGAAGAATTACCCCACCCATGACTTGGAATTAGCGGCAGTTGTATTTGCCCTTCGGATTTGGAGACATTATATCCTGGGGGAGAAGTTTCGGTTGTTCACGGACCACAAGTCTCTACAGTACCTCTTTACACAGAAAGAGTTGAATATGCGTCAACGACGATGGCTTGAGTTTGTGAAGGATTATCAGTTTGATATCCAATATCATCCGAGAAAGGCTAACGTGGTAGCAGATGCGTTGAGCCGTAGGCCAATAAATGAAGTGTCCGAGGTGTGGAAAGCTAAGTGGAAGGAGTTGGGACACCAGGATGCAGTGGCCCGATAGTTAGATTGTCACGAGAGTGGTAAAGGCCCAGGCAAATGACTCGTTCTGTCAAGAGCAGATAGTACGATTACTAGCAGAGGGATCCGATTCCTATACCATTAGTTCAGACGGGGGATTACGCTTCAATGGGAGATTGGTTGTTCCGGAAGGGGAAGACTTGCGACACGAGGTTATGGCAGAGTCGCACGGATCACGATTCGCGGTACACACTGGTGGGGATAAAATGTACCAAGATATGAGACGTCAGTATTGGTGGAGCGGGATGAAGAGAGATATTACCGTGTTTGTTTCTAAATGCGCCACTTGTCAGCTGGTAAAAGTGGATCATCAGAGATCGGCAGGACTTCTACAGCCATTAGAGGTTCCGACGTGGATATGGGAGAGCATATCCATGGACTTTATCACGGGGTTACCTACGTCATAGGGGATCACGACTCCATTTGGGTAATTATGGACCGTTTGACCAAAGTTTCTCATTTTCTACATGTTAGGACAGACTACACTATGGGACAGTATGCCCAGATTTTCATTTCAGAAATAGTGAGACTTCACGGTGTGCCTCTAAATATCGTGTCTGACCGAGATAAGATATTCATTTCACGGTTTTGGGAGAGTTTCCAGGAGGCCATGGGCACTGAATTGCGATTGAGTACGACTTATCACCCGCTGACCGATGGGCAGACCGAGCGTACAAATCATATGTTGGAGGACATGTTGCGTATGTGCATCATAGACTTTGGGGGTGGATGGGAGCAGTACCTTCCACTGGTAGAGTTTGCTAATAATAACTCCTATCAGTTCACCATTGGCATGGCTCCATTTGAGGCGTTGTATGGTAGACCTTGTCGTTCCCCAGCATGTTGGTTAGAAGTGGGGGACAACAAACTACTTGGGTCGGAGGTGATTCAGGATACTTCGGCAAGGATAGAATTGATACGGAGTCGCATTCGGGTAGCTCAGGATCGACAGAAGAGCTATGCTGATGCGAAGAGGTTCTTCAGAGAATTCAAAGTGGGGGACCAGGTTTTACTCAGAGTATCTCCTATGAAGGGGATTATGCGTTTTGGGAAGAAGGGGAAACTGGCACCGAGATATGTGGGGCCATTTCCTATCATAGATCGGATTGGTCCAGTTGCGTATAGACTTGGGTTACCGGAGCACTTGCATAGGATTCATGATGTGTTCCATATTTCCTCGCTAAGGAAATATCTTAGGGACGATTTGGCCCATACTCACATTGCTTTGGAGGACATCGATCTCCAGCTCAATAGTTCCTACGAGGAGGGGCCGATTGCTATATTGGACCGAAGCGAGCGGAAACTGCGGTCAAAGATAGTACCATTAGTACGTGTTCAGTGGCGGCATCATAATGTTGAGGAGTCAACTTGGGAGCGCGAGGATGAGATGCGCGAACGTTATCCAAAGTTGTTTTTACCAGCTACTTTTTTGTTCCGAATTTCGGGATGAAATTATGTTATTAGGGGGGAAGTATGTAATACCCCATAATTTTATTGATATTTATTTAAGGGATTAATTAAATTAAATGTGAATTAATTGAGAATTAATCCGGATATAAATACTAACGAGATGTGAGTTGGTATTTGATTATGATGTGTATATATGACAATATATGAATATTGAAAATATTAAAATTGTCGTGAGACTGAAATACGATAATTTGGAAAATTTAGTTGGGACGCGCGTATCAGTCGCGTCAGGAATGTAATTATTTGAATTAAAAAGTGAATTTTATTTTTATCTACCGAATGGCCATTTTGAGTGCACCAACGAAACCGGAAGGGTCAAAGTAGTCGGAAAACACTAGCCGGGAGTTTAGTTTGGGTCCCGGGCATTTTTAGGCCATACCGGCAACTTAAAAAGGGTATTTTGGTAATTTTAAAAATATGGGAATCAAAACCCACGAAAATTAGAGTTAATATTTATTATTCTAATGGGGCCACTAAGGCCATTACCAGCAAAAGTGTAGAGAGTGGGCTACGGGAGTTTCGAGAGAAGTTGGAGAGAAGTTACAAGAACCAAAACCAAACCATCTTCAACCTTGGGAGAAAATCTGCAGAGAAAGGAGAGAATCAACCTTCATTCACCAACATCAATTCGGAAGAACAATCTAAGGCAAGTGATTTGATATTTTTAGTGCATTGAATATGTATTCTATGTTTAGTGTAGGAATTATCTTATATTGAAACTTTTGAAGAAAACCCATGAAATTGTTGGAGAAACTTTAAATTTGGGTTAGGATTTGCATGTAGAATGATGACGGACTGATTTAATATTCGAAGAATTGTATATGATGATTTAAAAACGGATTTTTATGATGAGCAATTGGACATAAGAAAATTATGAGTTCTTGTTCATAAGGTTAGGGGAAAATTTGGGGATTTATATAAGTTCCTTGATGATTTGTAAGATTTGACCCCTAAAATATGTTAAGGGATGATCTAGGATGATTAGAACTAGTTTAAAAACGTTAAAACATAATTTGGATGGTCTTAGGGTGGATTTAGAGAAGAGAAGAATTGAGAAAAACAAACTTGGGAATTTCTGGGCTGAAACTACCATCTCGTTAGAAGACCTGCCCAGGTCGTTCGAACGACCTTGTTCGAACGAACTTCTAACGAGATGACAGTATGACTTCTAACGAGTTGATATTTCGTTCGAAGCCCTTCGTTAGAACGACCTCGTTCGAACGAGACTTCTAACGAGTTGACAGAATGGCCTTTTTGGTCTGAATTTATTTCTAGCATCCCGTGGACTTATTTAAATGGTGAGATAACCTTCCCTTATTAACTAGTGGGTATAGTTGGGAGATTGGGGTACATTGAGGAGTAAAACTTAGAATAGTGTATTACACTGGATGACATTTGTGAATTGGGAAGCGAGTAACTAATCACGAAGTGAGAATAATTGATATCTCAAAATACATGTACACCGGGGACTTGTGAGTTGTATAACACTAAATGTTGGTATAAGAACGAGAAGTATACCACTAATGAAATATATTGATATTTAAGATGTGTGAATGCTTAGTTTATGTAATTATTTGTGTATAACATACCTACCGTACTTGCTATCATGGGAGGTCGGCGTTCGTTCAGGGCCATCTAATCTTTGTGTGCCTACGGGGGGGGGGGGGGGGGGGGGGATTTAGATTGGTACCTCGAGGACATAGGTCAGAGAAGGGATTATTGAGAAGTAAATAAGTCTGATGATCATGGGAGCATAGGTATGTGCGTGACCCATGTGATGTGAACTATGTTCGCCTCCATTGTTTATGATTGTTGTTAATGAAACGTTTCCTAAGAGATTCGGAATACGTGGTCCTCATGTACGTGATGTACTGGGATTTGATAGCAGAGTATGTGAGCACCGCAGCTTAGTCTCGGGGTGCTAGTATTGTATATTTATGATGAGAATAATATACTGTTAATTGAAATGAATTGTCGTCTATAAATGTGAAGATAAATAATAGTAACAGTTTGTAAAGTGAAAATGGAAGATCTCTAATAATTAGTTGCACTAACATGGGAAAACTGTGTAGCAAGTTATAACACTCTGTTAAATAAAAATTGTTGGGAATTAAATTAGATATCGTTTTGAAATGTTAGGTTTTAGTATCGGACTAGTTAGATATGGGAACAACTAGTATGGGTACGGGTACGATAGGAGTGCACAATTAGTTGAGAGGTGAGGAACTCATGTGAGTGCACACACTATCATGTACTTTATATTCACTGTTTAATGATATTAAACACTTGAAAAATTTTAAATTATTTTCACAATCGGGCTCTGACCCGTTTGCTTTCAAATCTATTTTTTTGTAAAACCTTTTAGGTTCCCAGCCACAAGGACACCATGCTTAGGAGATCTAATCAGGTGACGGGCTGTAGCTGCTGTGGAAGTTACAGGACCTTGACAGTAGACGCCTCCATCTCCGATCTTGATTCCATTATCAGATTTTTCTTATTTTGTTGGGCATGTCGCCCCATTTCTTTAGAGACATCTTACATTCCAGTTATTTCAGACTTTGGGTTGTAATTGAATTAGTGATGCAGACTTGGTATTTATTTATTTCAGTATTTGGATTGTTGTGAGGAGTATTCCTCCAGACTCATTATTATTTGATAGTTATGCTATTGTGACTATGTTGTAAAGGTTATGTTAGCATTTCATAATTCACTTATTGTATGATAATCGAATTTAAATAAAATTGGCAACTCACTTTTTAAATACTAGGTGGTTAGTAATTATAAAAATGTTTTCGACAGTGATGCTATGAACTGAACCAACTTGGCATTTTGTATTAATTTAATAAAGGAGTAGCTACCCGGTATTTAATTAGTCGGGGTGTCACAGGTGGTATCAGAGCATCAGTTCTAGTATCCTTAGGATTTGTACGGCTTATTATATTTCCGCTGAGCTTTCTTTGATGTAGAGCCCTATATTTTAGGACTGTTGTATTCTTTTGTGTATGCTTCACTCTTCAGCTATTTTGAGATAATAACTGCGAACTTATAGACTTTACTCTCATTTCAGATGCCTCCACGACGTGCGCAGCGAGTTCCTAGGGATGCACAGCCAGAGCCACAGCCTGCACTAGTTCAGGGCATTGTGAATGCCGCCAAGGTTGCAGCTATTATAGCCCAAGAGGTAAATGCCTCCCTAGCTGTTGTACAACAGGCACCACCCAGGCGCCGGTAGTCACGCCAACTCAGGCTCATGCATTCCCGTCTGCTTGGGAACGCGTTCGTGATGCTTTTCAGAAAGCACACCCTCCGATGTTTGCAGGTAGCTCCGATGTTGTGGTATCCAGTCAGTGGAGGAAGGACATTCAGAGGCACTTAAGGATGTACGAGTGCACAGATGTTCAGAAGCAGATACTGGCTACTTTCAAGCTTGTAGGATCTGCATTGCAATGGTGGGAGTCCATTACCACCACAGAGGAGAGGGACGCCCCTTCTATTCAGGAGTTCTGGGTGCGGTTCGACCGCAAATATTTTTCGTCAACTGTTCACACTGAAATCAGGAGGAAATTGATGAACCTTAAGCAGGAAGGGAGGACCGTAGCCGAGTATGAGGCTGAGTTTACCAATCTCTTGAACATTGTTCCGGATGAGATTCCAACTGAGGAGAAGATGATTCAGAAGTTTATGGATGGATTGGCTTGGAGGTTTCGTCAACACTTGTTGGGTAATCTCTCGTTGGCCACTTATTATGATGTGGTTAACGCTGCATTACTTCACTGCCAGGATCATCGCTTCCACATGTCTGAGAGCAAGAGATCAGGGGAGTCCAGCCAACAGGGCAGGACAAGGGGAAATGGTGCCAGCGGGGCACAATCTACTCAGGGACAGCACAGGCAGGGTGACCAGGGTTCCCAACAGGGGGATTCTAAGAGATTCAGATCTGGAGGTTTCAGAAGTGGACAGGGAGGTTTCAGGCATGGCCATCAGGGTCAGAACGACCATCAGGGCCAGCAGGGTCAGAATGGTCAATAACAGCAGTTTCAGTAGGGCCAGCAAGGCCAATGTAGGAATGGTAACGGCCATCAGGGTCGTGGGCAGTAGGGACAACGAGGGGGAAATTTCTCGGGGAAGTGCTTCACTTGTGGCAAGATTGGCCACAAATTCCAGGATTGTCCTGATAGGGGCAGGACCCCATAACAGCAGCAGCAGGGTGCTCGACATGAGCCACAGAGGCCTATGTTTCCCGCCGCCCTCCCAACACCACCACAGATGGCAGCATTACCACTCATTCTAGCAGTCCCAGTTCAGCAGGGACAGCTTCAGTATGGGAGAGTGTACCAGCTTCAGTATGCCGCAGCCCCACAGGATCCACCTGCCATTGAGGGTATGTTCTCTATTCAGGGGACTATGGGGCGTATTTTATTTGACACGGGGGCCACACATTGTTTCATTGCCATGATATTTGCACGCACTATTGGGTTATTAGACACCGCCGAGAGCAGAGTTACTTGTGTAGATTCACCGTTGAGTAGGGGGTCCGTGATTTCCCTTATTTGTAGAGGTGTGGGTATAGATATCGGGAGGTTTACTTTACCCGCTGATATGTTAGTGTTAGAGATGACTGAGTACGATGCGATTATTGGTATGGATTGGCTAGTTGCGTACCGAGCCATGATTGACTGTTTTAGTAGGAGTATTATCTTTGCCATTCTTGGACAGGAGATGTTTTTAGTGGCTATGCCTCGCCCCGAGGGAGGATCGTCCACTCACTTGTACTATATAGAGGAGGAGACCTCTAAGGAAGTGGTGATACCACTTGATGCGATTTCAGTTGTTAGGGAGTTTGCTGATGTATTTCAGGATATACCTGGACTACCTCCTAGTAGAGAGATAGATTTTGTGATCGATTTGATGCCGGGAACTCGGCCTATTGCCCGCGCACCTTATCGTATCGCTCCAGCAGAGATGAGAGAGTTACAGGATCAGATTGAGCAGTTATTGGGTTAGGGGTTTATCCGGAGGAGTACTTCGCCATCGGGTGCCCCTGTGTTGTTCGTAAATAAGAGGGATGGATCGTTGAGGTTGTGCGTAGATTACCGAGAGTTGAATAAGGTCACTGATAAGCACCCAAAACTGTACAATTTATACCCCAAATAGACGTACTTTACTTGCTATTTCTCGACAATATGGGTCTTATGCGCTTAAATTTTTATCTTGTAGGTCAAATGCACGTTGCGGTGTTCAAACGCGTATTTCAAGGCAATTATGCATTGTATGGAGCTAAATACCCTTATCCCGTAACCGAGCCTAAACCTAGCCAAACTTACCCTAAGCCCGTGTGTGTTTTATTTGTGTCATTTTATTATTTTTTAGATTTTTAGTTTGAGTCTTTTCTATTTTTAGGACTTATTTTAGATTTATTTTAGAATTTTTAGATTTTATTTTTCATTTTTCTATTTTATTTTTATTAATATAATTTTATTTTATTTCGATTTTGATTAGTTTTTAGTTTAGTCTTATTTTTAGTTTTAGTAATTTATTTTTTAGTTTATTAGATTTTTTATTTTTTTTAGGACTTTTGTTTTTATTAGATTTTTCATTTTTTATTTTGTTCTATTATTTTAGTTTTTATATAGCTTAGGATTTTATTTTTTTATTGTTTTTATTTTGTTTTATTTTTAGTTAGATTTTTTTTTTAGTTTTAGTTTTATTTTTATTTGAGTCTTTATTAATTTGTTTTTTTTAGGGTCACAATTAAACACACACACATAAAATACACACCCCTTATCCTACACTCCTATACCCACTAACCTATCCTACACCCTAAGCCTCACCCAAATACACCCTCATCCTCACCATACACCCTACACCTCACACATACCATAACCTATCCTCCTTCTTCTTCAACCTCCCATCACCACCTCTTTCTCTCTCACCTCCCTCTCCTCCAACCACCATTACCACCCAACTCACCCATCTCTCTCTCTCATCAAAATCACCACACCACCCCTCTCACCATAACCAAAACTCACGACCCCACTACCTGCCGGACCCATTACCAACCCGCTGCCACACTCTCAACCGGCGCCGCTTGTACCTACCTTCCGCCGGCGGAACCTAACCCAGACAGCAACCCTCTGCTGCCCGGACCTCAACCCGCTACCACAGCCCCTGAAACTGAGACGGACTTCACCATACCATCCTCACTCCGCGGCGTCCCGACCACCCTCCGATCCCGTCGGCGGTGAGAACTCGGACAGCCCGATCTCCCTCCGACAGCGCACCCTCTGCCTGCCCGGATACCCAAATTCGACCCCTCTCTCTCCTCGCTACCCACCTCCGGGCATAGCTGCCACCTTCGTCCGACCCTCCGTTCAAAGCCGTCGCCCCTTCCATGGTGACCCAAACCCATATCCTCGACCCACCTAAAAAACCCATCTCATATTTAGACCAATTTCCCAAACCTCAAAGCCAAAGCCACGACTTCTTCAAATCTGCCAAACCAAATTTCCAAGACCAAGTCAAACCATTTAACCAACTTGTCCCTTTACCCATTATACCCCCTAACC
This sequence comes from Sambucus nigra, assembly GCA_949130495.1. NCBI lineage: Eukaryota > Viridiplantae > Streptophyta > Magnoliopsida > Dipsacales > Adoxaceae > Sambucus > Sambucus nigra. Next base: position 41,277,340 of record OX422220.1, read on the forward strand.
AATCACTTTAAGCCATTTTCCTAAAATACCCCACAAAACAAATCAGATTTTATCCTCACCTCATCTAACCCACATGCCCTCAAACACACTCACACCCCATGCTCCCCTCGCCATTCCCATGCACACCCAAGTCAATTCCCAAAAGTACCCCCATGCTCCATGTGCCTACTATTTAAAGAGGATGAAGACCCATATGCAAAGGGATCTCAAATTAGTTTTAAGCTTGGTGTGATAAAATTCTCCCCACCCCTCTATGTTGAGTATTTGCATTTTTAGCAAATACCTCAATATAGAGGGGTGTGTTGAAAATTATCTCTACGATAAATTTCACCCCACCCATCTATTATGAATTTTTGCATTTTTAGCAATTATTCATAATAAATTGATGTAGTGAAATTTATCCCTTATGGGAAATAAATTCTAACCCATTCATTTATGTTGAGATTTTGCATTTTTAGCAATTATCTCAATATAAATTAATGATCTAGAATTTATTTCTTTGGGTGAATTCTAATGTACAATTTTATAATTTTAGGATTTTCATTTTTAGCAAATCTCTTTTATTATTTAATTGTCCATTATGAATTCATCCACTATCCTTTTAATTTTTAGTTTGTAATTTTTAGTTTAGCTTCAATAAATACATGAGTGAAGAATTGTAATTGAGAGATTGATGATGTAATTGAAGATTTCATGTCAATTCAAGGCTTAAATGGGTTTGATCTATTCCTCTCTTTTACTTTTAGTTTAATCATCTCATGCTTTCAATTGTTTATCTTATATTTTTGGATGATGATTATTGAGGGCTAATCTCCCATTTATGGGATGAAATTTTGAAGCCCTCATGAGTCCAATTTTGTTAGTTTACTTATTAGGACAATTTTGTTTATCTCACCTTTCTTAAATTAGATTTTACTTCTTAATTAGTAGTTATAAAAATTAGTATAGTTAGTTAGCTAAAAAATCCCTTGAAAAATCCATAAAAAAAATATAAAAAGCAAAAATAAATAAATAATAATAAAATTCAAATGAATCTATTTATGTCCTCTCCAATTTTGTGTTTCACCCTTAGATATGGATTGACTCCCTTACTTACCTCTACACTAGTTTTGTTATAATTTTGTAGGTTCAAGGGAAATTTTGATGGATAGAGAAGTTGCAACAACGACAAAATCTACATTAGAAGTTATTTTTCTTTTTATCAAATAGCGCCGTTGTCGGGGATTGTGAAATTAGTATAGTTATTGGGTTAGGGGTTTATCCGGAGGAGTACTTCGCCATGGGGTGCCCCTGTGTTGTTCGTAAATAAGAGGGATGGATCGTTGAGGTTGTGCGTAGATTACCGAGAGTTGAATAAGGTCACGATACAGAATAAGTATCCATCCCCCCGAATCGATGACTTATTAGACCAGCTGAGAGGAGATTCCTTCTTCTCAAAGATTGATTTGCGATCGGGATACCATCAGTTATGTATCAGGGAGCAGGACGTCTCAAAGACTGCTTTCTTGACGAGATATGGTTCCTACAAGTTTCGGGTTATGCCTTTTGGCCTCACCAACGCTCCAGCCATGTTTATGGACTTGATGAATAGGGTGTTCAGAGATTTCCTAGACAAGTTCGTCATTGTGTTTATTGATGACATTCTAGTTTACTCTCAGACAGAAGAGGAGCACGTCGAACATTTGAGACAGGTTTTGAAGACGCTACGTCAGAACGAGCTTTATGCACAGTATGAGAAGTGCGGGTTTTGGCTGAAGGAGGTTCAATTTTTGGGGCATATCATTTCAGACCAGTGGATATCTGTTGATCCGGGGAAGGTATTCGCGGTGAGGGAGTGGGGACAGCCCACGACACCGACTGAGATCCGTAGTTTCTTGGGCCTAACAGGATACTACAGGAGGTTTATTCGGGGTTTCTCAAAGATAGCGGGTCCTTTGACACATCTGACTCGCAAAGGTGTTCCATTCATCTGGAGCGATGCCTGTCAGTTGGCATTCGATGAGTTGAAAGACAAGTTGACCTCAGCACCTGTGTTGGCATTGCCGAGATCAAGAGTTGAGTATCTAGTCTACACCGATGCGTCCCTACAAGGACTTGGAGGTGTACTACAGCAGGAGAGTCAGGCCATAGCTTATGCTTCACGTAAGCTTAAGCCTCATGAGAAGAATTTCCCCACCCATGACTTGGAGTTAGCGGCAGTTGTATTTACCCTTCGGATTTGTAGACATTATCTCCTGGGGGAGAAGTTTCGGTTGTTCACGGACCACAAGTCTCTAAAGTACCTCTTTACGCAGAAAGAGTTGAATATGCGTCAACGACGATGACTTGAGTTTGTGAAGGATTATTAGTTTGATATTCAATATCATTCGAGAAAGGCTAAAGTGGTAGCAGACGCGTTGAGCCGTAGGCCAATAAATGAAGTGGCCGAGGTGTGGAAAGCTAAGTGGAAGGAGTTGGGACACCAGGATGCAGTGGCCCGATCGTTAGATTGTCACGAGAGTGGTAAAGGCCCAGGCAAGTGACTCGTTCTGTCAAGAAAAGATAGTCCGATTACTAGCAGAGGGAGCCGATTCCTATACCGTTAGTTCAGACGGGGGATTACGCTTCAATGGGAGACTGGTTGTTCCAGAAGGGGAAGACTTGCGACACGAGGTTATGGCAGAGTCGCACGGATCACGATTCGTGGTACACCCTGGTGGGGACAAAATGTACCAAGATATGAGACGTCAGTATTGGTGGAGCGGGATGAAGAGAGATATTGCCGTGTTTGTTTCTAAATGCGCCACTTGTCAGCTGGTAAAAATGGATCATCAGAGACCGGCAGGACTTCTACAGCCATTAGAGGTTCCGACGTGGATATGGGAGAGAATATCCATGGACTTTATCACGGGTTACCTACGTCACAGAGGGGTCACGACTCCATTTGGGTAATTGTGGACCGTTTGACCAAAGTTGCTCATTTTCTACCCGTAAGGACGGACTACACTACGGGACAGTATGCCCAGATTTTCATTTCGGAAATAGTGAGACTTCACGGTGTGCCTCTAAATATCGTGTCTGACCGAGACAAGATATTCGTTTCATGGTTTTGGGAGAGTTTCCAGGAGGCCATGGGCACTGAATTGCGGTTGAGTACGGCTTATCACCCGCAGACCGATGGGCAGACCGAGCGTACAAATCAAATGTTGGAGGACATGTTGCATATGTGCATCATAGACTTTGGGGGTGGATGGGAGCAGTACCTTCCACTGGTAGAGTTTGCTTATAATAACTCCTATCAGTTCACCATTGGCATGGCTCCATTTGAGGCGTTGTATGGTAGACCTTGTCGTTCCTCAGCATGTTGGTTAGAAGTGGGGGACAACAAACTACTTGGACCGGAGGTGATTCAGGATACTTCGGCAAGGATAGAATTGATACGGAGTCGCATTCGGGTAGCTCAGGATCGACAGAAGAGCTATGCTGATGCGGAGAGGTTTTTCAGAGAATTCAAAGTGGGGGACCAGGTTTTACTCAGAGTATCTCCTATGAAGGGGATTATGCATTTTGGGAAGAAGGGGAAACTGGCACCAAGATATGTGGGGCCATTTCCTATCATCGAGCGGATTGGTCCAGTTGCGTATAGACTTGGGTTACCAGAGCACTTGCATAGGATTCATGATGTGTTCCATATTTCCTCGCTAAGGAAATATCTTAGGGACAATTTGGCCCATACTCACATTTCTTTGGAGGACATCGATCTCCATCCCAATAGTTCCTACGAGGAGGGGCCGATTGCCATATTGGACCGAAGTGAGCGGAAACTGCGGTCAAAGATAGTACCGTTAGTACGTGTTCAGTGGCGGCATCATAATGTTGAGGAGTCAACTTGGGAGCGCGAGGATGAGATGCGCGAACGTTATCCAGAGTTATTTTTACCAGCTACTTTTTAGTTCCGAATTTCGGGACGAAATTCTGTTATTAGGGGGGAAGTATGTAATACCCCGTAATTTTATTGATATTTATTCAAGGGATTAATTAAATTAAATGTGAATTAATTGAGAATTAATCCGGATATAAATACTAACGAGATGTGAGTTGGTATTTGATTATGATGTGTATATATGGCAATATATGAATATTGAAAATATTAAAATTGTCGCGAGACTGAAATACGATAATTTGGGAAATTTAGTTGGGACGCGCGTATCAGTCGCGTCAGGAATGTAATTATTTGAATTAAAAAGTGAATTTTATGTTTATCCACCGAATGGTCATTTTGAGTGCGCCAACGAATCCGGAAGGGTCAAAATAGTCAGAAAACACTAGTCGGGGGTTTAGTTTGGGTCCCGGGGCATTTTTAGGCCATACCGGCAACTTAAAAAGGGTATTTTGGTAAATTTAAAAATATGGGAATCAAAACCCACGAAAATTAGAGTTAATATTTATTATTCTAAAGGGTTCACTAAGGCCATTACCAGCAAAAGTTTAGAGAGTGGGCTACGGGATTTTTGAGAGAAGTTGGAGAGAAGTTACAAGAACCAAAACCAAACCATCTTCAACCTTGGGAGAAAATCTGTAGAGAAAGGAGAGAATCAACCTTCATTCACCAACATCAATTCGGAAGAACAATCTAAGGCAAGTGATTTGATATTTTTATTGCATTGAATATGTCTTCCATGTTTAGTGTAGGAATTATCTTATATTGAAACTTTTGAAGAAAACCCATGAAATTGTTGGAGAAACTTTAAATTTGGGTTAGGATTTGCATGTAGAATGATGACGGACTGATTTAATATTCGAAGAATTGTATATGATGATTTAAAAATGGATTTTTATGATGATCAATTGGGCATAAGAAAATTATGAGTTCTTGTTCATAAGGTTAGGGGAAAATTTGGGGATTTATATAAATTCCTTGATGATTTGTAAGATTTGACCCCTAAAATATGTTAAGGTATGATCTAGGATGATTAGAGCTGGTTTAAAAACGTTAAAACATAATTTGTATGGTCTTAGGGTGGATTTAGAGAAGAGAATAATTGAGAAAAACGGACTTGGGAAATTCTGGGCTGAAACTGCCATCTCGTTAAAAGACCTGCCCAGGTCGTTCGAACGACCTCGTTCGAACGAACTTCTAACGAGATGACAGTATGACTTCTAACGAGTTGGTATTTCATTCGAAGCCCTTCATTCGAACGACCTCGTTCGAACGAGACTTCTAACGAGTTGACAGAATGGCATTTTTGGCCTGAATTTATTTCTAGCATCCCGTGGACTTATTTAAATGGTGAGATAACCTTCCCTTATTAACTAGTGGGTATAGTTGGGAGATTGGGGTACATTGAGGAGTAAAACTTAGAATAGCGTATTACACTGGATGACATTTGTGGATTGAGAAGCGAGTAAGTAATCACGAAGTGAGAATAATTGATATCTCAAAATACATGTACACCGGGGACTTGTGAGTTGTATAACACTAAATGTTGGTATAAGAACGAGAAGTATACCACTAATGAAATATTGTGATATTTAAGATGTGTGAATGCTTAGATTATGTAATTATTTGTGTATAACATACCTACCGTACTTGCTATCATGAGAGGTCGGCGTTCGTTCAGGGCCATCTAATCTTTGTGTGCCTATGGGGGGATTTAGATTGGTACCTCGAGGACATAGGTCAGAGAAGGGTTTATTGAGAAGTAAATAAGTCTGCTGATCATGGTAGCGTAGGTATGTGCGTGACCCATGTGATGTGAACTATGTTCGCCTCCATTGCTTGTGATTGTTGTTAATGAAACGTTTCCTGAGAGATTCAGAATACGTGGTCCTCATGTACGTGATGTACCGGGATTTGATAGCAGAGTATGTGAGCACCGCAGCTTAGTCTCGGGGTGCTAGTATTGTATATTTATTATGAGAATAATATACTGTTAATTGAAATGAATTGTCGTCTATAAATGTGAAGATAAATAATAGTAACAGTTTGTAAAGTGAAAATGGAAGATCTCTAATAATTAGTAGCACTAACATGCGAAAACTGTGTAGCAACTTATAACACTCTGTTAAATAAAATTTGTTGGGAATTAAATTAGATATCGTTTAGAAATGTTAGGTTTTAGTATCGGACTAGTTAGATATGGGAACAACTAGAATGGGTACGGGTACGATAGGAGTGCACAATTAGTTTAGAGGTGAGGAACTCATGTGAGTGCACACACTATCAAGTACTTTATATTCACTGTTTAATGATATTAAAATCTTGCAAATTTTTAAATTATTTTCACAATCGGGCTCTGACCCGTTTGCTTTCAAATCTATTTTTTTGTAAAACCTTTTAGGTTCCCAGCCACAAGGACACCATGCTTAGGAGATCTAATCAGGTGACGTGCTGTAGCTGTTGTGGAAGTTACAGGACCTTGACAGTAGACGCCTCCATCTCCGATCTTGATTCCATTATTAGATTTTTCTTATTTTGTTGGGAATGTTGCCCCATTTCTTTGGAGACATCTTACATTCCAGTTATTTCAGATTTTGGGTTGTAATTGAATTAGTGATGCAGACTTGGTATTTATTCATTTCAGTATTTGGATTGTTGTGAGGAGTATTCCTCCAGACTCATTATTATTTGATAGTTATCCTATTGTGACTATGTTGTGATGGTTATGTTAGCATTTCATAATTCACTTATTGTATGATAATCGGATTTAATTAAAATTGGCAACTCACTTTTTAAATACTAGGTGGTTAGTAATTATAAAAATATTTTCGACAGTGATGCTATGAACTGAAGCAACTTCGCATTTTGTATTAATTTAATAAAAGAGTAGCTACCCGGTATTTAATTAGTCGGGGTGTCACACACATGTACATGATTGATTATTTTACCAAACTTATAGTTACACACCGAGGACCTCGTGATAAAATAAACATCAAAGTATGTAAAAATTAAATATTACCTGTTTGCATCACGCACTGCATAGTCATAATTTTCATATTTTTTAAACCCTATACCCTCGAGGGCTCGCAAAAGTTGCCAGTTAAAATAAGTTCGTACTTTAGTAAAGTCACGTTTGTACTTCAGAAAATTAACCTCTTCCTAAAAGATGGCTTGTACTTTCGAGAAGCCACTACCCCGAATAAAGCTCGTAGTTTTAAAAAGTCACTTCCTCGAAAGGTTAGTCGCTAATGAGTATCCTCACTCTTTGCATTTTGACCTCGAGTGATAATTCTGGATCTCGAGTGACAATTTTGGACGAAGCTTCCTTAGTTTTTGCTTCACTGGTTTGCATTTTGGATACGTTAGAATCTCATATTGTATAATCTCGGGGTCAATTTTGGGCAAACCATTGTATGGCCAAACGAAGAAGTCAATGAACTCTCTTAGTAGCTCCTCAAGCTGGGATAGTTCCTTATCATTAAGAGTGGACCCTATCCTAATCTCACAAGGATTATCAGAAGAATTGAGATTAAACATAATAGTTTCATCATCGTAAGTTTGAATGCGGTCATGTTCCTTATTAATTTGCTTATTGAGGTTGATTAAGAACTGTTCATTGATTAAGTAATCCTCATTAATTTTTTGTTAGTTTAATTAACACAGTTAATATAAGGCAAAACAAAATACTCAAAATCAAAATTTATTTAATTGCTATAGTCAATAAGAAATACTTAATTTAAGACAACGTCAAAGGGCTCATGGGATACATCATTGATAGGGAAAGGGGGCACAAAAGACAAGGGGGTAAGGGGAAATCGCTTTTCCACTTATATAAGTTGGATTAGTCGTGACCCGAAATTGGATGATTCCAAATAAATGGATTCTCCCTGGTGATATTAGAGTCGATCATGCTAACATTCATTTTTTAGCTCGTCTAAACCACTGGATTTGTCACTATCATTGCTCTCGCTATTATAAGAGTTAGGCTTAGTAGGTTCAAAGAGAAAAATTATGTGTCGTGACCTAATTCCTTATTCCAAGTAGCTATATCTTTGAATAAAATCTCAAATTTAGGTTTCGTCCTCTTCTCTAAAGGCTTATACCACGCCTTTGGAAAAATCATATTCAGGGAAGTCTTCCCCTTCCTTGACAAAATGGACATTCAGAGAATCTTCGAATATTTATTCTTTCCTTTTCAACATTTTCTTTAGGTAAGTATGGAGGCTTAGATACAACTCCTTCGGGGGCAGTTGATAACCCAAACACTAACGAGGGTAAACAGGTTTTCGATTGATGGGTTTAGTAATTCCTTGTTGGCAACGTCCCAGCCCTAGTCTGAGTAAGAAATGCATTTTCTTGAACATTTGTATCACATTGACATTCTAGTATGGGTTGTACTCCAGAGGTACTTTCTCTTTGAAATATTCTATCGCAGACAGAGGTAGAGGTCTTAAATTCTAATAACCTCATGTCATTTGAACTATGCTAAATATCTAAGACCGGTTTACTACTGTCGATGCAATTAGTATGTCATTATTGCGTACGATGGTAATAATATGATTCGTTGTATGAAATTTGAGTTTCTAATAAAGGGAGGATGGAACCCATAAAAAATTATAGAGCCATGGGTGTACTAGTAGAAGGTTAAAACATGATGGGATGTCTGTAACCTTAAATTTGACTTAAAAAGTGATCAGGTTACCCTTGAAAGTAAAAAGGATATAATCCATGAACTTTTTTATAGTGTTGTTGTACACACGCACTGTTGAAAAAGTTTGAGTTAAATTACTAACCTGTAAATCCGTATATTTGAGCATTCTGAGAGGGAAATCATTAAGAGTTGATCAGTTATAAATAGAACGAACACAATATCATCCATATAAAAGGTTATGATAATTAGATGTAATGAGTAACATAATAATCTCTTCGTGGTTGGACTCATTAAAATCGCCATCCCATCTAGTAAGGGCATCCTTTAGAGATAGATCAATAAAGTCAATAGTTCGAGAAGCTTCGATGTAAATATCTTCCCATGCATAAAAGGTGATTATTACATGGGACCAAAAATATTTTTCATCTCATGGTAACGGGGATGTGAAGAGAACCATAAACTTTCGCTTAGTTGATACTTTCTTCATTTATAATTTGTGTTATTTCATTAAAGTTGAATTATGTCAGGTGAACAGTCCAATCGTCATTTTTACATGGTGGGGTGCGAGCTTCCATGTACATATCCCTGAGATTCACACAATAATCAAGCTGTAAGGTCAAGTTCTTTGGGATCTGCACTCCAAAACTTTTTAGCTGAGTATTAATAATAGGGAGGTTCATTCTCTGTTTTCCAGATTGGATTCTGACTATAGTACAAGATCGAGTGAGTAAATTAAAAAATGGTCTCAGAAGTTGTTTAAGTGAAAAAGGTCTGATAGGCAAGATTTATCTTTGATTGGGAGGTCAAAAGGTGAAATTTTAGGAATAATTAAGCTTAAAGAGTTAGAATTTTCATATACTTTTGTGAGGAAGGCACTGACATCGATTGTTTGAGGGGAAGTGGATTCTTGGTAGTGTTTAGTTTAGTGGAATTGGTGGAGAAATAAGTCCCTTACCAATCACGTTCTGCACGATATTGTGGAGCTAGAAATACTGATCGATATCATGGTAGGGTATCTAGTGATAGGCATATTGAGCGTTGTGTTTCAAATTTGAAGGTAGTGGATCACGCAAAGGCTTAGGATCAACGAGTTTAATAAGGTTACGAGATATCATGTCTTAGAATACTTTAGATAAGGGAGAATGGAATTCAGAGAAGTTTCTTCTCGATATAAAAGGGGTTGAGTTTTTAGAGCCCAAGCTGTGACAGGGTATATGGATATGTTACTGATAGTGGTGGGAATGGATGCTTTCTCACATTTCCATGGATAAAATGGCCTAAATTCCTTTTTGATTTTGTTTCAACTATCAATGGATTATTTTAATGGCTTTCTTTAACATCGACCCCAACTTCTCAGAGTGAAAATGAGGTGAATATTGCCTACCCATGATATTGTTAATATAAGGAAAGTAATTCTTTTTTCACGATATAGACTTGTTCTTCTTCTGAAGGTCGATTAGTCATATTGGTGCCTTTTTTTCCTATACCGAGTGGTGAAATTTAAACTCAAGATCACAATGCATCACCCTTAGGTCATCATTGTAAATATATTAAGACATGAATTCTGTTTCAACATCTCCCAACCATGAATTTAGGATTTATCTAAGGATAGGAAAAATTTATGTATGATTTCCTTAAGTTTTTTTTTTGAACATCTGTGACATGATTTATTTTGTAACACCCAAGGAACTCATAGTTCAGTGATAATTGCATAGATGAGCTTCTTAAAGCCATACATTTCAAATTTCTCAGGCAATCGGGGCTTCAGGTAAGCAATATGTGATGGTAATCAATGTAGTTCCCAGAGATCTTAACTTGGTCAAATTTTTGAGAGAGCATATTGAACTCTTCTTTTATCTAGGAGAAGTCAACATCTCTCGAATCAACTTGAACTAGTAGATTAGCCCCTGGCTAGGTGGGTAGGGGATTTACAGGAATAAGAATGACCAAATTTCTCAAGGCATTAACAATCGGGACCAGAAAAGGACTCCCAACAAGATGACCTAGATTTCCTGTGGCAGGTTGATATTCATTGATAACCCCCACAGGTTTGGGTATTCTCTGATCAACAACAGGTGGATACAATAAATTCTAATTCTAACTCCCATTCTGAATCAGATTTCCTAACTCTAGGTCGCGGTCCTCTATGACATGATCCCTCTCTTGCTGAAGTGGAAGTACATCGAATTGAAAAATGACTAACTTGGTCTTCATTTGATTTATCGTAGATAATAAATTAGTATTTGTGCACCTTTTTTATGATGTATGAGAGAAAAGGGATATACAAGTATGGAGAGGCGTAAAATCCATGTATATACAAGTTGGGAAAACATGATAAGATGGTAACTGATGCAAAAAGGCATGGATGTACATAAATGTCGTGCGAAGGATATACATAAATGTCGTGCGAAGGATATACAAAAGAGGCATGTGGTAAGTGACACAAACACACACACATATATATAGCTAATACATGAACATGAATTATATACAGGGAGCATGTGATTAGAGAAAAAGAGAAAGAAAAACCACATAAAAATCTTGTCTAAACCTCTAATTTCCTAGCAGAATTGCCACAATGGATATCCTAAGCTGCAGATGCGGACGCACGACATTCGAATGAAAATGGTGACTGATGTGCGTGATAATTTAAATTCAGATCCTCCAACCTATTTTTAACAAAATAGGCAAAATAAAAAATATCACCAAATTAGGGCTATAAGGAAAATTATTTATGTGAAACTAAAGAGTAAATGGGACCGAGGATTACGTTATGAAGATAGAAGGTGTAAGACACCCTCTCCAACCTTATGGTCTCTAGTGGGGTACACAAATATTCTCTCTTACTCATTTATGCACATATATGTAGGCGGTAGGAATGTATGACTAAATACAATAAAAGTGTGTACGATATACACATGTGTGACTAGGTGTGGAAAAGTTTGTTATATATGTATATGTGGAAGGATGTGGGTACCACATATATGAGTGAAATTATGTGTGTGAGAGAGAGTGTGTGTAGCATAAATAAATATGATTTAACGTAGGAAAATGAGTAGGTAAAGGGAAATATGCGAATACATAAAAAAAAGAGGATACATTAGGAGTACATATTGATTTACCACAACATCATCATAAATGAGTATGGCTATCTATGAGAGATAAAAATATGAATAAAGTATGCTACAAAACATGGAACATGATAAAAACATAAAAGGCTAATATATACATGTAACAATAAAGGAGATATACAAATTCATCAAACGAACTGAATATGTAAATCTAATAAATAAGTTAAGCAAAAACGAGGAAACATTTATAAGTGAATGGAAATCAGGAATATAAGGAATTGAATCTCAAAATTTCATTTGAGATGCCTACTTATTTAACGGGGGTTAAAGCCCACATAGGTCACACATGGGCTATAAAAGGTGTATCTATAAGATTTTTGACACTTTAGAGAAAATTTTGAGTTAATTTATGTCAAAGTGGGCATGAAATCCCTTTTATTGAAAATTACCCAAATGTCATTTAATTTATGAGGTGAAAATGGTATTAGATTTTGAGTTTTTAAATCGGGTAAGGCTGGTGCACCAGCTTTGTGATTCCTAGAAAATGAGGCCATCATTTAGTTTTATTGGAGAACCCTAAAAATTAAAAAGACTAATTTGCCTGGCATATTGCCGATCGGTAGGTCTCGAAGACTATCGATCGATAGTGCACCTATGCTAAATTGGATTGTAATGTTTTTTGAATAGATAGAAAATCCATTTGCGCATGGGTAAATCGTTAGCAAGGTGTTTCAGAGATCTAAAATCTTTGTTTTGAGTGAACTTCGAGAATTGGAAAATTCCAATGTCAAATTGAGTCTGAAATCCGGGCAGAGGCTTGAAATTTAGTGTTTGTGATGGAATAAAGGTCTCGGGGAGAGAGATTCTCGACGGGAACATCCATTGAGTATATATATATATATATATATATATATATATATATATATATATATATATATATATATATATATATATATGATATACTTCTTGTCCGTACTACTTATTATCTAAGTAACATGTCATCATAATATTCTTTAATTAAACTATTGGAATACTTTCTCATATATGACAAGTTTAATTCTTTTTCCTAAGGTGAAGCTTAGTGTCTTAATTTTCTCAACTTCCTTACTGGCGATGTTACCCTAAAAAATAACATTTATTTTCTCTTAAAAATCATTGTATTTAATTTTATGACCTACTTCATTTTTTATATAATTATCCATATAGTACATCTAGCATGCTCTTAGGATCTCTATCAAAAGATTTTAATTGTAAGAACACAACTCCTTTAATTTTTCAACTTTTTTTCAATTTCCAACACTTATAACCAATTTGGATAAAAGATACCTAATATGATATGTGATTAGGCATAAATTCTTCCAAATTTATCCCTTTAATTTAGTTACTTGTAGCACCTCTAACAACGTAATCAATTTGATTTTATCTCATAATCTTGCTGCTGACTTATTCTAATGAGTACACCGAATTTCTGGTATTTCGTACTGATTTTTACAGGTATTTGATGTCAATAAAGAAAGGAAGAAACCAGAAGAATCGAGAAAGAATGGAAGGAAAGTCAAAAGGGCAAAGTTGTAATTTTTTCCAGGAATTCGGATGAGGCATTTATATAAAAGTTGAAGATATCAAGTTCATGAGCTGATAGGAAGAAACGGCACCTCAATCGGAATCCTGATGTGAAAGTTATGAGCAGTCAAAGATAGAAGAAAAAGTCAAAGGAAAATCGGATCGATCCGAAATGCAAACTTCCAGTGAACCCCGGACCGAAGATGGATCGAAGCTGAAAGAAAAGAAATGAATCGATCCGTACCGAATCGATTCGGCCAAGAAATAAATGAACCGATCCAGATTCCAGCCAGACCGAACCGAAAGAGGACCGGATCGGTCCGAATGTCGAAGGTTTATTTTCTTACTCTTCCTCTAATGGAGAGTCCTGGTTAGGCTAAAAATCTTGGAGTCTTGTAGGGTATTTAAACCCGATTTATTATCATTTTAGGGACGGAAAATTTATCTAATTTTCCATTCTTTATGTAAAAACCCTAGTTTGAAGATTTATTGCAATTTTAATTCCAAGATTGAAGTTTGTTCAGATTTCTGTGATTACAAGTAATTTTAGTTGATGCTTTTAATGTTTTGGTAAGTTAGTTGATTACTTTCTTCTGTCTAATCTTCCTTCTACATCATTCTTCAATTCTCCCTTAGTTTAATCATGATTTCCTACAATTCAACAATCATTTTCATTAATTTCATCATGTTAGGATAGGTTTTTAAAGGCCGGGATGCATGAACTCAACCTGATGTGATAGTTGCATGTGTATAAAATTAATCCTCTAAATTCAATGGTTTATTATGACCGTATTGCGTAGAAATGCGATAATTGTAGATCTTTGGATCTCGTTTGCTTCAGGGTAACCGGGATGCTTCAGAATGCAATTCGGGTGTAACTATCACAATACTGATTTACTCTTCCTCTGATTAAGTATGGTGCGGTCTTAAACCTCATATACGTAATGCTTGGGAGTACTAAATTCTGGGTCTAATTAATCATTTAAATTTACGATTAGTTTTATACCAGCAATACACTAGGGTTGAGGGATTGTATTCCCGTCTGGTTTTCTTCATCATATAATTCGAGTTTTAAATCATTCATCGTTGGTATTTTAGGTAATTTAGAATAGTTGTATTTCTTTCATAATTTCAAAATTGGATTTAGTTGTAGCCAATTCTCAGAACAAATCATCTTTTCCTTTCTTTCTAGAGTCAGAGTTAGGATTTCTTCGTCTATCCAACGTCGTCACAACCCTGTTGTCCTATTTCCCTGAGGATCGATACCCGACTTATCGGATTATTACTTGAGCCACAGGCTTGCACTTAAGCCTAGAGAGTATGCACTTCTGAGACACATTCTTAGTCGTGTCATTCTGGTTAAAAGTTATACATATATATTTTATATTCATATCATGACAAGTTAATTTTCTAGTACAAAGTTTCACCACGAGTCCAATACATTTGTACCAACATATATCTTTCTGGCATAGATTTAACATATGATGACGAAGAATGTTATATGGTCATTTTCCCATTTATATTGCAGATTATTGCATTTTAATCTCTTACTATATTATGGGAAAAATATATCTAATTTCTTGAACTACAAATGCCATACTGATTACTATAATTTCCCATACAAATTTATGTAACAATTTCCTTAATCGTAATGGGAACTAATAATATGAATACATATATGTTTCATAAGTAAGTCTAATTCCAATTTAAATATTTTAGTTTAACATGATTATTTCCTCAAAACAAAAAACTCAGAGCTTCGACTTAATTGAAATATCTAACACCTTATTATGATCATTTCGACTATCACATTATTTTATCCCTTAACAAGTGATTTTGATTAAAATATTTTTTCATGCCCTTTATTTTATTTAATTTTGAATTGATAAAGAACGAGACATCATTTTAAAAAAAAAATCTTTGGTATATGATGACTTTTACTGGAACTAAGGTATCCATCTCTTTCAATAAATGGTCGCTCTATCACTATCCAAATTCGTAACACTTTTCATACCCGTTTATGCTTTTTAAGCATTTTCAACTTCTCAAAATTACTAACAAAAATAACTCACATACACATTTAATATTATTTAAACACTTTCTCACAAGTATATAAATATTTGAACCCATTATAGAAGACCATAAATCTTCTCATTCGTTAGAAAGAGACTTTTATTCAATATATAATGCGGTGATAGTGAAATAAGATTGATCATATATTAATACAAATATTTATCTCAAATTTTACAAGACTTCAAATTAAACCATCTCATGAAGCACATACCACATTCACAAACAAAAGGAAATACTATCAAATAAGTCATTTTCGTATACAAAATGTGTTTGGTGTTGTTGATTGTGAGCATTGGTCTCTCCTCTCACCTTAAGTTTGAATAATTTCTTGAAACAATGATGAATAAACTTCTTGATGTTGTCATCTAGTCACTGGCAATCAAATATATAGCATCCCTCCCGGTATTTGGTGTCAATAAGGAAATTCCTATTCTATAAGAAGTGACAACTATGAGAGGGTGAGCAGTAAAGCGGTGAAGTTGATTAACCAATTTTCTCAAGATATAGATAGTTATGCCATTAATAGTACACATGGATCCATAAGTAAACGTTTCAGGATGATGTTAGTATACCAGCTCGAGCATGTCTTTGTCGACTTGATTGAAGAGATAAAAAATATTAACCGGTCGAATCACTCACATATTATCTTGAGGTTAGTTAATAATCACAGGATGAATAAATCCAGCATTAATGAAATAGGTGTAAGCATACGAGCAAGTAATAGAGAAACTCACCCTTCCATTTCTTCTGCACTTTTGTTATTTTCAATGGCTTCTTCTATCAGCGCATTAGCCATTACCATCATTACCAATACAAAAGTTTTTATAATCACCATACCTATCTAAATACCAGTGGTGGTCATTACCGATTTTGAAATTTATATTATTAGTGCTACTATTTCCAACGTTTCTTCAACTACACCCACCACTGGTGGCAGAGCTGGTCCTTCTTAGAATCAAAGTGGATTACTGGTTCCATTATTGTGATCAAAGCACAAGCGAAGTAATTGAACTAACAGTCAAAAATTGAATTTATTGCTTACATGTGTGCTCCCTTTTTGGTGACAATGATAACTTTACGTCTTAACTCAAAAATTTTGAGGCCAATTTTATTGCTATGGTGTCTGGGCAACCCTTATAGGGTTCCCTGAGTCTGATATTATCCCAATCGTTCTGCCTGATAGCATTCTGAGAGTTCAACTGGATAAGGGTGACTTTCTTTTTTCTACCATCAACTTTGATGCTTGTAGTGGTGCCCCCCGGAATGAGAGGCTTGGGTTAACAATGTCATGTCTGTGGATAACTATCGTCAAACTTTTAAGAGGCTTGCACTGGGCTCAACTCTAAAGAGTATGAGAAATTGTACCATCAGTAAGAGTACGAGATCCCCCAACACCAGTCACTCATTAGAGTGTGGATACTCACACTTTCATCACTGGTTGGGGAGAGTTCATTATCACTTTAGAGGATCTTTGTGAACTTAATAGTTTTCCCATTTTGGGAAGTCATATTTTCACTGATGGTTATGGAGATAATGAGGAGAAATCTTTATGCGAGGAGTTAGAACACATTACATAGGTCTCACTCGTATAGAGGCGAGCAATTACTCTTTTGTTAAATGGCAGAGATATTGGTTCAAGGATTTCAAACCTTCATCCAAGGATGCGATTAGGGAAAAAAATCCCAAGAGTCTAGGTGGTCTAGGTTGGAAAGCTACTGGTCAACTTGGTGGTCTCTTTTTTACTATTCTATCATTGATCGAGAAAATATTCTCACGGGCTTTATGGCATAAGTTTTGGATCATGAAAATTATTAACATTTTCACGGTCCTGTCATGGTTTAAGATCGTGGCAAATCTAGGCAGAATTAAAAAACATTGCTGGGCAGTATGGCCACTGCCACTGTCCAACAGTATTATTTATTCGTTTCCCTATTTACAAAATCAATAAAACTTACCAATGCAATCAAAACATATGTTTAACCAAATAATGTTACCAAACCGAACCATAATCATATTAAATAACCAAACAAAGTTATCAAACACAACCCCAAACCACAAATCTGAACCAAAATAATGTTATTAAACCACAAAACCCAGCAATGAAAATAATGTTACCAAACCAACAACAACATAATGTTATGAACAAATGGGTTAGTCCATAAAATAAATGAATTCAAACAACCCTGAATGTTACTTACACTACATTGAGTATCCAGCCGAAATCTCTATCTTCTTTCTCAAAGACAATCCTAGTGACGTTGATCTTGCACTCGGAGGACTGAATTGGATGGCCATGCACCAGATCATTCATTTGCAAACTCTTGTTCCTTATGCCCTTTGCAATTACAAAACCTCAAGTTAAGTCTTGGGGGACCACTATCTCTTCATTAATTGGATATGGAGTTTGGATGGAGGAGTGGAAATTATAGGGAGAGGAATTTTCAGGGAAGACCAGCGAGGGAAAATGAGATGGAGTCTTGGTTCCCTCATCCACCCCCTTTTATTTTATTTTACCTTTAATATACTTGTTAAATTTAGTTAAATATTTTATGACCATGGCCTCTATATTATTCATTGACTTTCCCAAATTCCAAGACTTTCCTATGTCTCATTTTTATGGTTGTTGACCTTCAATGCCAATTCAACCCTTTTCGCTGTCATCCTCTTCAGAGTCCACTTTCCAACTCGAGAGCTGATACCCATAGTCCGACTCTTGTGATTGCGTCTGAGCACCTATCTAACTTCATCCATATCTAGAGATGCCTTATCAACATTGTTCTGCTAGTCGTGGACCTCCTTCATCTTTTTATGAAATAATAAAATATACCTGTTTAGTGTTAAAAAAATGACTTGAATTAACGACATAATTACTACTATAACTTACATGTGTTGTCTCGACATTAGGGTTAGTCTTTCCATTCTTTGTCCATATCGCCACATAATAATCAAGCCTATATGGCCTACCCCAGGCCAGTCCCAGTCTCTTGAAATAAAATAAATAAAAATAAAAGCAATGAATTGTTAATCACCTACCACTAAGCAAAATAAAATTTAACTTTTACTATGTACTTTATCATACGTTCCTCCACCTCAGTGTATGATGTACTCCTGGACTAGTGCACATCAACCTTCTTCGCTCGAGTTTTCTTTTTTGATTCACGGGGAGACAACTATCATTACGAAGTCTCATTATCTATAAATTCTTTCCGTGTTACATCTCTACGCACCAAAACCTTCTACATTGTCAGTGATCGTTATCTTTCCTCTTTACGAACTCCATAAGCATCATAAACTAAATCCTCTAACATATTATTATCTAAATTACCATCCTGACATTGTACATCTATCCTACTTGATGATTGTTGTGAAGCTTTTTTGGGGATAAAGAGAATATGCGTTTCCTTATGAAAAACCCATGATCGATAATTATCTTGCAAACCCCTATTAAGCAGATGTAGTTCAACTTTTTTCCACCCATACACCATACTATTCCTATAATGTGCACAAGGAAACGGGAACTCTTCATCATTAAAACATCACTTTACGAATTTCACAAACTTATTAGCACCTCTATGATACTCATCCCCTAGTCTATTTGTCTCACCCATCCACTCTTTGTATAGTGAATATTTCATCACAGCTACTATGAACACTCATCTATTATGGGTAAGAAGCATATATTCATGGGTTAAGATCAATAAAAGTGTGAAAAATTTAAGAACCCTAGGTTAATTCCAACATACAAACAAATTGACAAATTCATGGGTTATTTCCTACATACAAACATCATATACACATAAAAAAAATCAAACATACATAAACAAATATATTCTCACAAGTTAATTTTAAGAAAAGTGTGAAAAATTCAAGAATCCTAGGTTAATTCCAACATATAAACAAATTGACAAATTTATGGGTTATTTCTTGTAAGGACATAAATTTTCAATTGAGTCCCTGTACTATTTTGACTTAATTTCATGAACAAAACTGTGTTTGTAATATTTCATAGGGAGGTTTTTATTTTGTCACGATCTCACTTGGTCTATGAAGTATTGAAGAAAAATTGAAGACGTTGCGGCAAAGCTTCAAAGAATTTATCAATGCAATGTTTAATTGGTACAAGTTTACTCGTCTTCAAAGTTAATTGCATTTCGAGATCACTCAGGTATGAATGCGTATAATTAATGGTGCTCGAAATTATTTTTATAAAAGATAAGGATCTATTTTTATAAAAGAAAATGTTTTAAAATGTTTTTAAAAGTGTTTTAATTGTTTACACTACGTTTTAATTATTATAAGCTCGAAAAAAGAGTTTGACTTTACTGGGTCTCTTTAAAGAAACGTTTTAATTGAAAAGTCAAAAAGTCACACTTCTCACTCGAACGACATTAGATCTTGCGTGAACGAGATACCTATGTCACTCGAATGAGAGCCTTGTCGTTCGAATGACACGTTTTTCAAGGCGGTGCTAAATTGTTATTTAAAGCGTGTTTCTATCAGAGTTTCGTAAGTGTGCATTCTGGAAAACTGTTTACGAACCAGAAACTTGTTTGCATATGTTTTCTAAGGTTTACAAAGATTAATCACATCCTTAGAGTTTGCAAAGTTCCGAGTTATCATTAGTTTATGTTTACGTGTTCTTGCGGCACCAGAGAAGTTTGTTCTATCATTGAACATCAAAGGGTTTTGCGATGAAGAAAAGAGAAGGACTTCTTGTTCGACATCATAGACGAATCAAAGCCATTCGGTGGACATCGAGATATACGTGGATGCGTGTGTTGTGGACAAGTATCGTGGAATACGGAATTTCTGCATGGGCACTAGTGAAGAACGGTTGCAGATAAGAAGGAGCATCGAGTCTTGGTGTAAGTCTAATCTGTCTTTGTAAAACCTTTGTTCATAGTTATTGTCTGGCTTGGGCCATCCGAGGTTGTTTTCCTGTTTTGGGTTTTTTCATCGTACATTCGGCGTTGTGAGTATTCTTTACTTTATATTACTTTCTTTAATCACTAGATGCATGTTTAGGATTAATCAAGATAAAATTGGTTTAAAGTAAGAATTGGGGTTTTCACAATTTGGTTTGGTGCATAATTAAAAGTTGGATAATTTTTCTGAGAAAATTTTTGTTTTATTTGAAACACACATATCGGGCCGCACTTTTTCAAATTGGTATCAGAGCGGGTTACGCTAATTTATTGCGTGATCCTGATTTTTCAAGGGTTTGCTTTTTGAAACAATTTGACTTCTCACATCGTCAAATTGGTATCAGAGCTAGAAAACATATATTTGTTTTATGATCCCCTGTGCGTTTATCTCTCCTGTGTTTGTTTTCTCTTGATGGATTCTCTAAGCTTTGACGATTTATATCGTTTGAATTTAAAGTTTGCAAAACGTATTGATGTTTTGGAGAAAGAAAATTATGGTTTCAAAAATAGAATTGAATATTTGCAAAAGTTTTAAATTCAAAGAGATATTTGTCGTGAGCACTTTAGTTCCTTGTTTAAAAATTTTAATATATTAAAATTAGACAAAAAGGAGAGTGATGATAGAGTCCTCATTTTAGAAAAAGAATTAGAGGATTTGAAAAATTCTAAAGTTTGTGCCGTTGAGGAAAATAATTCGATTAATGATTTTGTGGCATGAGAAAAGGCTCTTAGGGATAAGTTTGTTCACATTGAGGGGGAGCGAGATAAACTTCTAGGGGTAATTGAAAATTTAAAGAAGGAGTACCGAAAGTTTTAGGAGTCTAATCATTTGCTTGAGTAAAAAGTTTTGAAGTTAAAAAATGATTTAAATGAATCGAGTAGTGATGGTAGCGGCTTATCTTGTTCTAGTGGTTCGATTGTAAAAGCCAAAACCATAGTTTGTTTTAGAGTGTCAACCACATCCGAGGGTATTAAAAAACGTCAACCTAAAGGTCCCGTTCCTCTTCGTATTTTCACATGTTCGCATTGTAGTAGGAAAGGTCACCTTAGGAGTTTTTATTTTGATCTTAGAAAAGACACTAGGAAGATTAAACTTAGTGTACCATTGGTTCCCAAAACCCGTTTTATTAGATATACACCTGTTTGGGTTAGGAAATCCATTTTGGAGATGTTAAATGCTTCGTTGGTTGATTCTCACATGCATGCACATGATTCATCTCTTGCTATTTCTTATGGATAGTAGCTTGCATATTTTGTTATATGATAGTTTACTTCATGATATATTCATTGCTAGTATTATGACATGTGTATCATTTTTGTATTATAGTTTTCATTTGTTTGAGTCCTATTGAAAAATATAAAAAGATTTTATTTTTGAGAAAACTTTTGAAAACCAAAAAGATTTTGTTTTTATTTGAGTCAAAATATGAAAAGCCAAATAGATTTTCGGTTTTTGTTTTGGAGTTTACATGTTTGATGTGGCATATTGGTGTGCTTGGACCCCCCTCCCATCGTTTCATTATCCATGTGTCTAGGACATTTGGTCATTATTATTGATGCTTAGAATGGTCTTAACCATTGTTTATATGGGGTTGTTTCGAAGTTGATATGAATTTTGATTCGACTTTGTATATATGCCAACAATGCACACATGCACGAGTTTATATGGATGTTTGACTTCTCTTGCATATTTGAATTTGGTGAGGCGTTCTTATCTCTCAATATTGTCATTTATATGTAAGTAGACTTAAGGAGAAGTGTGCATGTAAGAACCGTTTACTGTGAGGATTTAAATTGGTAAAAATGATGAGTGATTCACGGGAAAGGGCCATGAGAGTTCAAAATTAACTCGTCGTGAAATCCACCGTTTAAAATAGCCCAAAAGAAAATGCAATATGCTAAGAAAATGACCAAATTAGTTTAGTTCATTCCAAAGAAAATATGATATTATTGAGGGAGTTTGGATGGATTAAAAAATTTAAACGGGTTTGCACAACTAATCCTAATGTTGAAACATTGCAATTTGACGCTGTTGTTTGTAGAATCGTCAAAATTCTGGATTTGTGTGCATGTAGTATGTCTAGTTCATTAAGCTCACACTTTTATTGTCATATGGATATAATAAAGTTTGATGATTTATCGCTATCAATTAGAGCTTCTTGATTGTTTCGATGTGTTGGAATTGTGAATCATTTGTTTTTAGTTTCACACCTATACATTCCATATCCATGTTTGAGTACATCGGTACTATGTTTGCATGTAACCCACATTTTCAGTTTTTATGAGTTTTTGCGTTTTGTGTTAAAAGCCTACTGTTTGGACACTATTTTGCGTCTGTCAGGCCCTTCCTGGAATTTTTTTGTGGAAATTTTTTCACTGGGCAATATTATATAATAGTTTTGGGAATCTGGGAAATTCTGGCATGTCACGTGAAGTCGTTCAAATGACTTCTCTATCTCGCGCGAACGACAACTGTACTTCGTTCGAGCGACATCCTCAACTCGTTTGAGTGATGTCCCTGGCTCGTTCGAATGACAGGCTGTTTTGGAGCTTCTAATTGGTTTACAGTCCTCTGGGTTAATTTTGTATATTTTTGGTACTGTTGGAAGCGTTTCTGGACTGATTGGTTTATATGCAGGTTTTAATTGGTTCAAATTGGATTTTTGCATATAGTCAGTTTATCACACATGATTAGATTGATCTATTCTTTGTGTGATTCATTGGTTTACTAGCTATTGATTTGTCATCTCTTGATCATTTTTAGTTGGTTGTTGCATGGTTATCTAGCGTTTTCACTTTTTCAAATTGGTATCCAATTGATTCAAATTGGTATATTCTCATGCTAGATACTTGGTTTGGTTTATCTTTTTAGCGGATTGTCTATTCGAGACAAAAAAGGGGAGAGATGTATGTGATATAGGGGGAGATTTGTTAGATTTGTTGAGCATTTTTATTGATATCTGGATTTACATATTGTTTTATTATATTTCCTAATTGGTATCAAATAATTGCTCACATGTTTCAAATGTCTTGTTCTTTTTAGAAATATAAATTGTTATCATTTGTTCCTCCATACTTAACTGGGTATTTGTTTGTCTGTTTCATGTGTGTAGGTATGCTTCCGTGATTCGAGGTTTCAAGACTGCATCACATTCAGATAGTTTATGCTCACCGGTGCTACATATTCTAATCCGTGTCCTGTACTTTTTGATTTTGGGTTTATGGGATGGGATTTAGGCATCATACGACTTGACGGACCGGTTAGGCATTTCACTGGTTTAGTTTTGTCCCGGAATAGTCAAAGGGGGCGATTTGTAAGGACATAAATTTCCAATTGAGTTCATGTATTATTTTGACTTAATTCCATGAACAAAACTGTGTTTGTAATATGTCATAGGGAGATTTTTATTTTGTCACGATCCCACTTGGTCTATGACGTATTGAAGAAAAATTCAAGACGTTGCCGCAAAGCTTCAAAGAAGTTGTCATGTCGACGTTTAATTCGTGCAAGTTTACACGTCTTCAAAGTTAATTGCATTCTGAGATCACGCAGGTATGAATGAGTATAATTAATGGTGCTCGGAATTATTTTTATAAAAGATAAGGATGTATTTTTATAAAGGAAAATGTTTTAAAATGTTTTTAAAGTGTTTTAATTGTTTACACTACGTTTTAATTATGATAAGCTCGAAAGAGGAGTTTGACTTTACTGGGTCTCTTTAAAGAAACGTTTTAATTGAAAAGTCAAAAAGTCAAACTTCTCACTCGAACGACATTAGATCTCGCGCGAACGAGATACCTATGTCGCTCAAATGAGAGCCTTGTCGTTCGAATGACACGTTTTTCGAAGTGGCACTAAATTGTTATTTAAAGCGTGTTTCTATCAGAGTTTCATAAATATGCATTCTGGAAATCTGTTTACGAACCAGAAACTTGTTTGCACATGTTTTCTAAGGTTTACAAAGATTAAACACATCCTTAGAGTTTTCAAAGATCCGAGTTATTATTAGTTTATGTTTACGTGTTCTTGCGGCACCAAAGAAGTTTGTTCTATCATTGAACATCAATGGGTTTTGTGGTGAAGAAAAGAGAAGGACTTCTTGTTCGACATCGTAGACGAATCAAAGCCATTCAGTGGACATCGACACATATGTGGACGCGTGTGTTGTGGACAGGTATCGTGGAAGACGAAATTTCGGCATGGGCACTAGTAAAGAACGATTTAAGATCACAAGGATCATCAAGACCCGTGGGGATCGAGTCTTAGTGTAAGGCTAATCTGTCTTTGTAAAACCTTTGTTCATAGTGATTGTCTGGCTTGGGCCGTCCGAGGTTATTTTCCCGCTTTGGGTTTTTCCCTCGTACATCCGGCGTTGTGAGTATTCTTTACTTTATTTTGCTTGCTTTAATCACTAGATGCATGTTTAGGATTAATCGAGATAAAATTGGTTTAAAGTAAGAATTTGGTTTTTCATAATTTGGTTTGGTGCATAATTAAAAGTTGGATAATTTTTCTGAGAAAAATTTGGTTTTGTTTGAAACACACATATCGGGCCGCACTTTTTCATTTCTA
The DNA here is from genome assembly GCA_949130495.1 of Sambucus nigra. Taxonomy (NCBI): domain Eukaryota; kingdom Viridiplantae; phylum Streptophyta; class Magnoliopsida; order Dipsacales; family Adoxaceae; genus Sambucus; species Sambucus nigra. Next base: position 41,302,115 of record OX422220.1, read on the forward strand.
ACGTACAAACATCATATACACAAAACAAACAACATACATATATACACAAATATTTATTCATTGGTTAATTTCATGAGAAGTGTGAAAAATTAAAGAACCCTAGGTTAATTCCAACACATAAATAAATTGACAAATTCATGGGTTATTTCCAACATATAAACATCATATACACATAACAAGCACCATACATACATATACAAATAATTTTTACCCATCAACATACTGATTTCCAACGTACAAGCATACATATACAAACAAATATCCTTAAAAGTGTAAATGAAATGCATCTTGTATGTGAAAATGAAATAAATATGTAAATATTACCTTATTTAGGAAGCAAAAAGAGGTTGAGGGTTGAGTTATGGAAGAAGATTGTGTTTGGGGTTTGGGGGTGTGGTGGGGTTTGAATAAGGGAAGGGTAAGGAGTTTGGTCGGCGGTGGGAGGTTTTCTTGAAAAGAGGTTGAGGATGAAAATTTTCGAGTTAGAGAGACTTTAGAGAGAAAGAGTGAGAATTAGAGGGAAAAGGAAGCTATTTTCGTTATGGCAGAATTAAAAAAAAAGCTCCCAGTTTTGTCACATTCTTTGACCGTGACAAGGCCATGACAACTAATTGTCAAGGGCTTGTCATGGTCAAAGACCTTGACAACACTCCCATATTTTTTTGTCATCGTTTTGGACCGTGATAAGTCCTTTCGGGTGAAAGGTGACAAAAGTCCTTTTTTGATATAGTGTATTAAGCCCCAGGCCATTTATAAAGAGATGATTGGGAATGACCAAGACCTCAAAAGGAAGGGAGGCCAGCTCAAGAGCCTTTGTTAACCGGTCGGTTTCCTCCTAAATGGGTTCAACATTGAGAAAGATGTTGGTGAATGAAAGTAGAGATGGATTAATGAAAACTAGATTTTAATTTTTTAATTAAATTAATCGAATGAACAATTAATAAAATTTAAAATTAATTACCTATTAAACATACATTTCGAAACATTAGTCCAATTTTATCTTTCCAAATCATGCATTTATGTGATATTTTCAGGAATAAAATCAACAAACCACAATGCCGCGATGTACGAGACAAATCGACAATGGAAAAAACCTCCGATGACCTAGCCTATGTAAATTCAGTATGATACATGATTTATATAATAACGATAGACAAAATTACTTCACTTGAGTGAATGCCTTCAATCCTTTATGTAGTCTTCACTACTTGAACCTTCTTTATAGTAACACCGTAGGAATCCAACCATGATCTTCACAACACGTGCACCTCACTCGTCTCAATTTTCACTAATATTTGTCTAATAAACCGTCACCGTAACAAACATGGAATCCACCGCACAAAACTAATATACGTATGATGAAGAGTAAACTAGATCTTTGTGCTAAGAAACTTGAGATCTCAAATTAGCATATTATATTGATTATTTGATCTCGAACTTAGGGTTAAGAACGAATCTTTGAGGCTGGGGCAGAATGGTATCGATCTTGCCTCAATCAAAACTTTCTATCTTAGGCAGAATGGTCTCGTTTGATGCTCATTCAAAGCTCATTTGAAAGAAGCCCACCATCTCGTTTGAATGAGATACTCAACTAGTTCGAACAAAAACTAAAAACTTGTTTAAACGAAAAGATGACTTCATTCGAACGACATTTTAAAACAAAAAAATCTTTTAAAAACACTTTTTAAAAAATGGCCTCATTATAACTTAAACACCCAAACACAGAAAACTGGGGATCAACATAATATGACATTCAAACCTTTCTTGAGATCTTAAGGATGAAGAAGAAAATCAAAATGATTTTGATGTCTCTTTAACTTTAGTCTCTTCGAGTCTTCAATAACCTTAGCTCCCTTCCCCCACTGTACCGATAGTTTTTATGCAGAAAGAAATATATGGGTAAACCTCATGTTAATTCACCAGTTCAATGACAGTAAACAGATTGAGTTTTGGCCTAATGGTTTCCTCTATTGTAAGAGCAAAATTTTATAATTGCTTATAGGTTAGGATTATTTTATAGCTTTGGCGTATCCCGTTACAAATTGGCATCTCAAACTGAGAATTATATCTTCAAGTTCGCTCAAAGACACGTTAGTGACCGAGCTCCATTTGTGGATTGATCACCAACAAGTTATGAAGGTATAAACTCGTGGTTTTAATAAATTTATATGAATCATATGCTGGGATGATTTACTTTAAAATCGAGAATTTTCATTAAGGTATTTAAAAAAAAATTGGGTCTCATTCAAACGAGATTGTATGTTGTTCAAACGAGATATGCAATCTCGTTAGAACCACCATCAAATGAAGTTCAGATGAGATATATCTGCCTATACAGAGATCGGTCATTCGAAGCTGGTTAGAAGGAAGTTCAAATGAGATTGGGCAGTCGTTAGAACGAGGCCTGATTTGGTTCGAACGAAACCATTATTTTCGTTCAAATGAGGTATGTTTTCGTTTGAACCACCCCACCTCAAAATTTGTGTTTTTATTATAAAACCTGTTTGTTAAGATTTTCTAGGGAACTTTGGTGAAAACGATTTTCCAATACTTGTTCTAAAGTTTTTCCTTTTTGGTTTTCCAAAACCACTTTTAGTTTCACAAATCTTTAACCCTATATGTGATTTGTGAGATTTATGAAACCCTAGTTTCAATAGACCTTGCATAAAGTCTTGTAGAGTGAATCTCTATTGCTGACTTATGGAATCGAGGTTTCACTACTGAAGAAAAGGAAGGCTGATAAATGGATACTGAGAGATGATCGCTTCCTGCAGATGGATCCGAACTGGTTTATATTATATAGAAGAAGTTGAAGACTCTCTGAGTTATAATTAGTTGTTGTAAGTAGTCCATAAGTGGACTGTATCTATCAATTACTCTATAGTGTTGGATAAAGGTTTTGCCCTTTTTAGGATTTTTTCCTTTCTTCTTTGCACGACTAATATGCTTGTGTGATTTATTAGAATTAAATTGGAAAATATCATCACATGTACACATAATGGCTAATCAGGATAAAATTTGATTAACAATTAAATTTGCGTGTGAAGAACCTAGTATACGAATAAATCCATAGAATCTCGTATTGTCAAATTGGTATCGGAGCTAGTTGCACTAAAATACCGTGTGATCCTTTATATAAAAAAAATTTATATTAATTTTTAAAAATTGTTGATTTAGATTTTATGGATAATTTGTATAACATGATTCCTGTTTTTGATGGGTCCAATTATGCATATTGGAAGGCTTGGATGAGGAGCTCTCCTAACCTAAACAAGCTACAGAGTCGTAGACCATTGCTTTAAAGACGGGATGGAATCTTTTTTTTCTTTTTGATCTTAAGGTTGTGAACTCATGGTCATATGGATTCCGAAGTGGGCTTTCCCTTCTCTATGGTAGCATGGTCTTCTCCCAGGGCTCTGCTTCAAAATAAATATTGAAAAGGTCTAATTTTAATGTGAAAGAGGGTAGACTCCACCCATTGTGATTAACAATATTGTCGAAAGTCTTAAACCCGTCACTGCAAGGACGGAGGATGAATTTAAATGGAGTACTTACAAATCTCGGAGCTTAAATGCTATTTTTGGAGCCATCACCCCTGACGAGTTCTCACTCATGAGGGTACCAATGCTTTGAAAGCTTCTAAGATGAAAAATATCACCACATAATTTGAAACGATTACCATGCTGGAGTTTAAGTAATTTGATGACTTTTACGCACGTTTGGCGGACATAGTGAATTATAGTTTTAATTTGGGTGATAAAAATCCTGAGACGAGAGTTGTTAAAAAGATTTTGAGATCCTTCCCATCTTGTTTTATTTCTAAACTCACTGTCTTGAATTCGTTGGGAATATTAGATACTCTTAGGTTAGAAGAACTCGTAGGATACCTTTAAACTTATGAAATTTATAGGTTTCCAAAAACTATTAAGAAAAGGAAATATGGGTTGTTTTCAAGGCTCAATCCAAAAAGAGAAACAAAAAGTTTGTGATTCTAAGTCTGAATTTGACTTTGTGTTGGATAATTTAGCCCTTTTTACAAAAAGTTTCATAAACTTTCTCAAATTTAATAAAGAAAATTCTTCCAAAGGAAAGATTTTTTAGAACAATAAAAAATAAAAATGAGGGCAAGACTGTTGATGAGAAAGATGAGATGAGATGTTATGAGTACGAGGGCATCGGTCATAAAGCCCACAAGTGTGCCACTCGGCTATGAGATAAGGCAAGAAAGTTGCACATAAGGCGACTCTTAGCGATAGTGATGTCGAGTTAGAGGATTCTAGTAATGAATCACCACATGAACCTAACTTTACTACGTTCATGGCCAGTCACATTAGTACTTCTAATTTATCGCATGCCAATGAGGACATTTCTAAATGTGAAAGCCGCGATGATGTTTCGATTCATTCTAGAGGGAGTGTGAGTGTGGAAGAGAATTTGAGTGAGGGAGAAGGTGGAATCTACAAGGCCTTTCATGATCTCTGAAATGAGATTGTAAAAATGAAACAGCTTAATAAAGATTTATCTCTTAGGGTGTGTGGTTTGGAGAAGGAGGTGAATGTTTTGAAAGAGTGTGAGGCATTGGTAAGTCAACTCGAGAAGGTGAAAGTCTCTTCTTGTGAGAAGTTGGCTATTGGTGGTAGGGAAAAGATCGATTTAACCAACACCATGGCTAGCCTTACGAGATATCTTTAAGTTTCATTAGAGACTCGTGAGAAACCTTAAGCCCGTGTATCCTAACTCGAGGTTGATCTCGAACGTGCCCGAAATTTCAAGGTCACTTTAGAGGATACATCAAAGAAGGTTGGAAATATGCTCCTCGATCCCGTGTCAGGTAACATTGAGAGATAAAGAATAGGTTATAACGGTGTATCCACTTCCCTTTCCGCAACGAACCAGTTCTCGAGTTTGTGACAGATTTATAAGGACCTCATCCTAATGCACCTCGAAGAGCTTATCCTAGAAATTTTAAGCAAGGTGGACCCAATCCTGTTTATGTTTGTTCCCATTGAAAACAAAGAGGTCACCTTTGAGAGTTTTATTTTAAGCTAGGGAGAGTTTCTCATATGTGTATTCCCCGGTACGCTCCCACACGAGTTCCAACACATGTTCCCGCACGCACTCCTACACATGTTACTCTACATGCTCCTGCACATCGTCAAAGAGATTTTGATAGTTTTTGAGAGAAAGTAAAGTATTTAGTCAAGACTTCATAATATCTGATGGAGGAATTTCATAGGATGGCTTTTCCTTTTGAGAAATCCTCTAGGGCCAGTGATTGAGGTTGAGACTTGTTTATAGAATATGGTGATTTTCATGTTCATATCTTATATTCCTATTGCTAGATATTATTAGCATTGTATTGATATGATTTTCTTTTTGATATATTTTGAAAAATTATGAAAAGATTTTCTATTTTTATGAAAAAGTGTAAAAACTCAAAAAGATTTTTGGTTTTTAAGAAAAAGTTTGAAAAATTGAAAAAGACTTTATTTTTTATGAAATTTTTGAAAAAGATTAAAGTTTTTTTTATTTTCTATTTTTCACCATATATAGACGAACATTTAAGATTTTCGGATCACCCCTCCATTCCATCTATTCACATGTAATTTTCATAGTGCTTTTAGACATGACTTTGTTTAGTGAGCTTAATAATGTCTAGATATCATTAGGTTGTTCTTTTATGATTACTATCTAATGTTAGAATCCTTGCCACCTTTATTTCACACGCGCATGAGCTTTATGAACATTGTACTTACGTGTCATGTGTGGAATACGATGTTCTCATATTAACTATGCTTAATAATGAACGAAATGTAAAAGAGATAAGTTATGCATGTAAGAGCCATTTCCCGGATTTCTTTTCCCGAAAAATAATGTTTAATGTTAAACAACAGAAAGGGGCTACGAAAGATCAAAATATTCTTTGCATTAAAAGCCACCATCCGCATAAAAGAGCCTAAAAAGATTAACGACACATAAAAACAGAAGTGCCAAGACTATTTAGTTTATATTCATTGATGCTTATCTACACAAGAGCATTATGATTTCTTCAAAATATTTGAGAGCGAATTCTTATATACGAGAGATTTTAAGGGAGTTATAAAGTAAAAGATCAATGGGTTTGCACAACGTACTTTCTTAAAAAATATTAAATAATATGGCGTTGTTGATGTGAGAATCATTAAAATTCATGGCAAGTTGATTAAGTCGAGTCAATTTCATTTGAGTTCAAAATTTTACACCAGAGGTTGACTTTGAGTTTTTTCTTTAGAATTGTCCCATGACTTCGTGCACCCATGTTTTGAATGTTTATATTGATTTTCCTATGGAAAATTTTTGCACAATTACAATCCATTTTCACTATTTGGATATTTTGATGTTATTCCATGGTGACTAAGTGTTTTGTACCTAAATGTATGTTTTTACTTGAAAATTTTGAAAAATTTCAAAAAATAGTAGGTGGAGAACATATGCTTTTGAGATTATCATTACACATGATTTTCTCCAATTTCTTTGTGATGATATATTTGCATCTTCATGTGATGCTTATTGTTCATGCTTAGCTTCTAACCCTTTATCAATTATAGATAACAAAGGGGAGAACAAATTGAGTGGGAGTTTTATTTTTCTTTAAAACTCATATGTGTCAGAGTATTTCTTATTTCTTGTGTGTAGGCCTCTTTTGCTTTGATGAGAATCTCATGAAATATACAAGATGAAGATAAAACTAGCCAAGGGAAGAACAAGTTTCAGTTAAAGACAAAGTTTTAATATGCCGTTTTGTTTCTAGGATTCGAGAAGACATTAGGATTCATTATCTTAAAGGGTTTTATTGTAATTTCGTTTTTGATTTTGATTTGTAACGTAATAGACAAAGGGGAAGATATGTGGGAGTAGGATTTTATAATTGCTCATAGAATAGGCTTACTTTATAGTTTTGACCTATCTCGTTGCATATCAGCATCTCAAACCGAATACTGTATCTCTAAGTTCATTCGAAGACATGTTAGTGATCGAGCTTTGTTGATGGATTCATCACCAAAATGTTATGGCGGTATAAACTTGTGATTTTCATAAATTTATATGAATCATATACTGGGATGTTTTACTTTAAAATGGAGCCTTTTTAAAATAAGAAGTTTTTTTGGGTCTCATTCAAACGAGATTGTGTGTCTTTCGAATGAGATATGAAATCTCGTTAGAACCACCATCAAACGAAGTTTAAATGAGATATCTTTTCATAGACAGAGATAGCTCGTTCAAAGCTTGTTAGAATGCCTTTTAAACGAGATTAGTTTGTCATTAGAATGAGATTTGATTTGGTTTGAACGAAACCACTTTTTTCGTTAGAACGATCATGTCGCCTCGAAATTCTTGTTTTTAAAAACCTGTTTTGTTCAAATTTTCAAGATAACTTTGACGAAAATGATTTTCTAATACCTGTTCTAAAATTTTTCCCTTTTGGTTTTCCAAAACCACTACCCCTATATGAGATTTGTGAGATTTATGAAACCTTAGTTTCCATATTCCTTGCATAAATCCTTGTAGAGTCAATCTCTACTACTGGCTTGTTGAATCGAGGTTTCAATGCTGAAGAAGATGAAGGCCCATCGATAGATACGAAAGGAAGATAATTTTTTTTGTGGACGGATCTGGACTGGGTCGTATTCTATAGAAGAAATTAAAGACTCTACGCATTATACTTTGTCATTCTAAGTAGTCTATAAGTCGACTGTATCTGTCAATTTCTCTGTAGTGTTGAATAAAGGTTTTGCCCTTTTTAGGGATTTTTCTTTACTTCTTTACATGCATAATTTTCTTGTGTGATTTATTAGAATTAAATTGGACAATATCATCGCATGTACACATAAAAGATAATCAAGATAAAATTTAATTAAAAATTGAATTTTTGTGCGAAAAACCTAGTATACGAATCAATCAATAGAATCATGTATTCTCACTCATCAACAAACGGACTATTAAAGACTCGAAGCGACTTTAGTTAAAGAGAAATTGAAATCATCTTCAGTTTTGTCTTCATCCTATGGATCTCAATAAATGTATGAATTTCATGTTATGTTGATCCATAGTTTTTTGAGTTTGGGTATTTAAGTTTAGATGAGGCCAATTTTGAAAAAGTATTTTTAAAAGAAAATATTTTTATTTTTAAATGTTGTTCGAACGAAGTCTTCTATTTGTTCAAACAAGTTTTTAGTTTTTGCTCGAGCGAGTTGAGTACTCATTCAAATGAGATGGTGTGACACCCCGCTTAATTAAATATCAGGCGATCACTCCTTTATTAAATTAAAATCAAGGTGAACAGTTGGTTCATTCTTAGCATCACTGTCGTAAAAATACTTTTCCAATTTAAACACCCTAAATAATTAAGCTAAGTGTCAAAACCATTTAAAACCTTATTCTCATTTTATTAAATCCGGTTATAAAACCTTAAACCATTAACATCTAAAGAGTCACACATTAAGAATAAAAATAGAATTGAACATACACGAATTTAATCATCAATAATAAATCCCAACATTTACAACACTAAAGGAAAACATCCTGACAGTAATAAATCCCGAAATAAAGGTACTGAAAGTAAAAATTTCAATCTCTGACAATACCAACTAAATAATAGAAAGAGGGCGACACATGCCCCTGCTGGATAAAACTGAACTAGGAGTAGAATCAAATGGATGAAGTCGTCTAAACAACAGGCCTGCAACTCCCACCTAAGCTGCAGCACGTTCCTTCCAAAGGATCCTAAGTAAGACGCCCCTGTGGCTGGGCACCTGTAATACATACATATATATACAAGAGAGAAAAGAAAATAGAAACGGGTCAGAGACCGATAGTGTATATGATTTAAAAATTCGTTTAGCAAGTATTTAAATTGATTACATTCTAATGCAACAACATATTAGTGCGACACTCTCTTGAGAAATTCTCACCTCTCTTCTAATGTGCACACCTATCGTGCTAACCTTCCCAATGGTCTATCTCGTCATATACCACACTATCTTTCCCCAATGATTTAACTTATCTTAGGTTATTCGCAGGATTTACAACTGAACAACACAAGTATTTAAAACGTAAGATTTCAACTTGTAACCAAGGTTCTCCTTTTAACTTCTTTAATCAATAAAGTTTTCCAGTGTCATATTATACTTTCTCAAAATAATTATTTATAATTTGAGTCATCAACCATGTCCTACATATCAAATCACAGTAGGCAGTTCCAGATTTCAGAATTTCATATATATATTAACTACTCGTATAATATATATATCATAACAGCACCACACATAAAAACTATGGTGCGGGCATACTCTGCTATCCAATCCCCGTATCAATCGTACTAAAGGGAATACAAGTTCGAAATCACTCTCGAACTGTATAAATACATACACAAACAATATTGAGGCGAAGCATAGTTTCCAAGTCCAAGAGGTCAGTACATACCCTCACGTCTCTTAGGACCGTGACTACCGATTCGATAGCCTGTACCTAGGATTCCTATCTTCTAGGGTACGAGTCAATATCTCCCATAAGGCACACGAGATAAGATCGTCCCAGCGCGGTAACCTCAGGGATAGCAAGTAGCGCGGGCATGATTTTCACAAGTATATAATATAGGCATACACAATCATATAAATATACCACTTTTATTATATCAATTTAGTTTTATCCAATAACCCACATTCACAACATTTATCCTTATTTTCCCATTATTATTTATCAAGTATAATGGTTCGTTTCTAACTTTAATTCGAAGGGTTTTTCCAACTTACTACGTAACCCTCATGGACTCTATTCTTCCAAATGTACAATTCAGTAGATATCTATTTATGTTCCAACGTAACTCTCTCTTATGTGTCTCTCCCCTTTAATATATACTTACATTATCCCTTATGCAAAATATCCCAAAAATATAGATTTTGCCTTACATTATAGAATTTTGAATTTTATTTTCAAAGATGAGAATTTCAAACGGTTTCGAAATCGGAATTAAAATGGAGTTTTAATTGAATTTTTATTATCTCTAAGAGTCCTCAAAACATAAAACTGTCTAGCAAAAAAAATATTAAAAAATATTTAACGGTCCGATCGAGCTGAATTTTTTTTCCTCTCGTCTTCAGCTAAGTCTCTGTAAAATTTCATCCAATTCCAACGGTCCGATCATTCGAAATAAATTTTTTTTGTGCTTGTATCTGATTAGAACTCTTTTCTTAATCAAACTCTTAATCCTTTACATGACAAAAGGGTTTCCAGAATATCATATAAATCATCACTACATGAAAATTTCCCATCTCAAATTGGGTTTTTCTTCCATAAATCTCATCCTAACAACTCCTAAACTAATATGGATGATGCATCAACGAAATAAGCAAGATAAACCCTTGCCTGGGATTTTCAAAAATCTGATTTGGTGTTGAATTTGGTGTGGTTACGTTCCCCGTCTCGCGATCTATGCGTTGGCGGTGGCGGCGGTGTAAACGGATGAGTTTTGAGCCTTGGAATGCCTTGAGAGCTCTCTCCTCTCCTCTCCAATGGCCGTTCTAGTGTTTTGAGTTATCTAACCCTAGGAGATAACCTAAACATCTGATATAACCCCTTTAATTTTCGTGGGTTTAATTACCCAAAAATACAAAATGACTAAAATGCCCTCCCGGGGTACTAATTAGGCCTAAAAACTCCCCGAGACCCAAATCAAACTCTCGGGTATACTTTTCTGACTATCTCGACCCTTCAGAACGCGTTGGCGCACTCAAAACGACCATACGAACAACCTATAAAATATTCACTTTTATTAATCCACATTTAATCCCGACACGACACTGGGGCGTCCCGACTTAAATTTCCACAATTGTCGTTTTATTCACACATGATAGTATTATAAAAATAAATCTCATATATTACTATACTCATCCAGTAATATGCAACAAATAATATATTCCCAATAATTACTAACTCTTGTCACGCTAGTAAATATTTGAAACAACATTTCGGATTAAAATTAAATTAATTTATCTCAATTAAATTTAATAAATCCTTAAATTTAAAAGCCATGAAAATACGGGGTATTACAGATGGCTGGTTTCATTCGAACAATCTTTGAACGAGCATCAAACAAGACCATTTTGCCTAAGAGAAATAGTTTCAATTAAGGCTCTATCGATACTCATCCAAACGAGATTTGTTGTCTCATTTGAACGACCTTGGGGTTGGTTTGAACGAGGTGGAAAATCTCGTTCGGACGAACTTAATTTTGTTTTAATGAGGTACTTCGAAGTTTTTGTCATCACCTTTACATTTTTTCCCCATAAATATAAGGTCTTAAAAAGAGTTTTGAAGTTTAAGGGTGTCAAAAAAAGTTTTGAAATAGATAATCGAAGCCTCAAAGAACATAGTTTAACACCTAGTATCCATCGTTTACGACTAGGACTACTGGGTATATAATCCCATTCGCTCCCCTAGCTTTCATCTCTCAGTGTTAGTGTCGGCCTAACAGAGTTCTTGCGCCGTTGGTGTTCTTTCGATCTATACGCATTTCATCGCTCCACCGAAAATTCCCTACGCCACTACTGTACTCCATCTTGGTAATTTCCACCGCCGAAAGGCCTAGTCGATTGACAACATGTGAGTATTATTATACTACCCCTGATTCAAGGATGTAAGGTGACCCTGATTTTTCTGTGTAAGAAATGGGTAGAAAAAAATGCCTCGATCCAATATTCGAGTACCATAAATTAAGATAGTATGCTGGTTTTAGATCTCAAGTTTCTTAGAACCATGATAGGGTTTACTCCTTTTCATACGAATATTAGTTTCACACGGTGGATTCCATTTTTGTTATGGTGACGATTTATTAGACAAAGATTAGTGGAAATTGATATGTGTGAGGTGGATGTGTTGTGAAGATCATGGGTGGATTCCTAAGGTGTTACTATAAAATAGGTTCAAGTAGTGAAGACTGCATAAAGGCTTGAAGACATTGAGTCAAGTGAAGTAATTTTATCTATCACTATTGTATAAATCATGTATCAGAATGAATTTACGTAGGCTAGGTCGTCCGATGTTTTTCCCGTTATCGATTTTCCTCGTACATCACGGCATTGTGGCTTGTTGATTTTATTCTTGAAAATATCACATAAATGCATGATTAATGTTTCAAAACGTGTGTTTAATCGGTGATTAATTGAAAATTAGATTGAGTGTTTATCTGATTAATTTAATTGAAAAATTCAAACCTGGTTTTCATTAATCCATCTCTATTTTCATGTACTAACAACTTTCTCAATGTTGAACCCATCCATGTAATACCCTATTCCAACTATTAAATTAAATTATATATATGAAGTATGCTGAAGATGAGTTAAGGATGATTATGAGAGAATTTTTGGGTCAAATTAAATAAATAAACAAGATTATAGAGTAAGGGTCATTCGAACGACTATGAGGGGTCAATCTAAAGACATCACTGTGTCGTTAGTAGTGAGATGGACGTCGCGAGAAGCAGGGCTTCATATAACATGCCACTAGTTTACAGTGGCAGGTCGCCGCTCGAACCAAACATCGAATGAGATGGATAAGTGGTTCAAATGACTTGGATTTGTCGTTCGAACGACTTAAATCGAAAATGTTTAGTCTAGTTTTCCCTTGTGCGCTGTCATAATTTTGGCTATTGGATCTTTGAGTTGTCGAGCTCAGATCAACCACGAAGGGGAAAAGCGGGAATTTTTGTCGGAAAATGGAAGAATTAAGAGAGAGAATAGGGTGGGTAGTCTTCAACCTTCTCCCACCACAAACTACCATCCCTCTACCATTCCACAACCATTTTATGTTGTATTCCACCATGTTTAAGCCTACAATACCCATTTCCACCATTTTAGAGGAAGAGCTACGAATTTGGAGGAGTGTTGGGTGATTTTTGGAGAAGACGAAGATGATTTTTCGTGGAGTTTGGAGTGGGTATTATTTGGAAGCTTGGATGGAACATTTTCGAGGATGCATTTGGTAATCCCTTTAGTCCACCTTTGGAGGTGGGGTTTTCTCCTCCCATACAAACATTTTTGTCACCATTGGAACCATTAGGGGTGGAAAAATCAATCTTTTGTATTTTGACTCTATTTTACAATATTTGTAGTCTTGTAGTTAGATTACATGGGTAGTGTGCATATGATTAGATGATAAATTATGTCTAGTAAATAAGAAATATTTTTATGAAATAAAAATATTGGAAAATGATATTATGTTGAAAATAGAGAATGAATAAATATTTCAAGGGTTTGAAGTATAAAAGTTGGATTTCATGAAAATGGTATATTTTCTAGAAAGATTGATGTTAAACATTTTATGAAATAAAATGTTTGAAAATAATATTTTATTTTGGTAAACAGTGGTGACATAATGTTTCTTGCAAAAAATGAATATTTCATGAAAAATAGACAAGTTTGAAGAAATTACATGTCTTTTATGCATTAATAATATATTTTTCCCATTTAATAGGATTTTAATGTTTAAAATCCGTCTTCTAATGCGTATAAACTTGTAGTATTTTGGCACTATATGTATAAAACAGTGTAAAGAAGATTTTTTTAGGTTTGAACATGAAATAAGAAATGTAGAAATTCTTATCTTTAAAGTGTGTGAACAAGGGGTAAAAAATATGATATGTATAAAGTTATAAGACTACATGTAAAATAAAAGAAATGGTGTTTTCTTATAAAAGTAGTGTTATAACACTACTTTTATAAGAAAACACCATTTCCTTTATTTTTATATTGATCCCGTGTGAGGTATTGGTACCTCTCATGTGACCATGGTAAGTATATTTTATTTATTCGGTAGTAATGTTTATAGTGATGATTTATACAGAGTTATGTTTCATTTTACATTATTAACTATTTAACAGTAAGCTTTTAAAATTTATAGTATGTTTTATTTATGTCTTTTTCATATTCGGTTTAATCACAACCCTAAAAGTTAGAAATGCCTAGGGTCAACCAACTTAATGGCCATCTAAATGTTAAAATCCACCGGTCAACAACAATGCAAATAATAATGCGATATATTTGAAATTCCTAGGGCCAACCAACTGAATGGCCATCTAAATATTCAAATCCACCAGTCAACAACAATTCAAGAATCCCAAACAACAACTCAAAGCAAATGTCATATAAAAATTAACGGGGGTGAAAAGGTAATAAATAAATATTTACACCTAAAAAAAAGAGATGACTTGGTAGGAATGCCAAAATGATGAAAATGAACATTACCCATAGCAGCTCCGTATAGGCCCCGTAGTAGCCCCATAGCAGCACCGTAATAGCTGCTACAATAGCAGCCCCAAACCTTACACAAGAATCAAGTACCTAAAAGATTCCAAACCAAAAAAAGAAAAGAAAGAAAATATGAAACCGCAAACACAATAAACCAAATTGATATTATAGCAAAATTCCATTCCTTTATTTTTTGAATAAAAAAAGATAAAAAGCATACCTCTTTGGTGGCTTCAGAACATTCAGATATGCAAAGTAATTAGATGGGACCTAACTTGAAAAGCTGAAAACCCTAAACAAAAACAAAAATGTAAATAGAGCAGACAACTAAAAAAGGACTGAAAACAAACAAAAATAATGAAAATAAGGACAATATTAATGCAGTGAAAATAAGGACAATATTGATGCAGTGAGATGAAGTCAGTGTGTTGAATGAGGAAATAAAGGCAACGGGGTATTTTTTTTAGATTGAACTTGGTCATGGTTGAGAGTCGTGACCCACAAGTGAAACCCTTTAATGAAATCAAACCATCTCATCAATTTGCATATGGCCATAGCCCATAGCCATGACCCATGCCAAGAAATGGTCACGGCCTCCAGCCATGACCCTCTGTGTGTGTGTGTTTTTTAATTCGTTATGCCTATGGTCACGACCCAAGTCCATGACCCATTTGTGACTAAGCTTGGAGGGAATTTTGGAACGAATTTGGCGTTAAGATGTTCACGGCCTGGTCACGGCCCAAGTCCATGACGCACAGTGGTCAGGGATTTGGGCCGTGACCACTTCTAGAGCATCCATGACTCAGTGTGGTAATGAATATGGTCACGCCAAAAAATGAGATAGTCACGGCCCAAGTCCGCGACCAGGTGGTCGGGGACTTGGGCCGTGACTCACTGAGCGTTACCATTCGCAGGATTTGGTGTAGTGTTAAGTGTATATGGATTTATTGAATAAAGAAAGTAAAGAATGTGTGGTTCGGGAAATTGTTAATAAAGGTATTGAATACGTTTTAATGGGTAAACATGTGAAAGTTAGTGTGTATAACTTAGTAATGTTGTAAAAAATACTTATGAAAGTGGAAAGGAAATGATGGAATAAAGATGTTTTCAATTAAGAAGAATATTACTCCAAGCTTAAAAGGGTATTAAAATACTTAAGAAGTTAGTGTGGATAAATTAAAAGTGTTTTTTTGGAGAAATTAACACTTGTGGTAATGGAGTAAAAGGTATTTTTGAAAACAATGGGTAAAATAATAATTTTACTTAAAGTGAAATATTTTAATGAAATAAAACTATTGGAAAAGTTGTTACGTAAAGTGGCCCTAAATAAATGTGATTTTGGAATGAAATCAAGATTAAGGTATAAAGGATATGAAATTGTAAAATTTCAAACTGTAACACAAGTTAGGGTGTTACCCCGAGTTTTGGCTTCGGTCGGGTAAAAAGGAAAAGTGGAGTAGTGTGGGCATTTGTAAAATGCTAAAACACATTAAAAGGAACTCAAATGATACCGGGATAATTAAGGAGGTCCTCGATCCCTAGGGTGAAATCCAAAACCACTGGTAGCGCATATGGTGCCCATAACCGGCGGTGTAGAGCCCATTAAAGTATGCGGTATTTGGAAGATTTCGAGAAAAGATAAAAGAACCTGTCAAGAAATGGGATGTGTGGTGAAATGTGTTAATACAGCTTAACTTGAATTAATTAATAAATGTTATGGTAAAAGTTAAAATGGGAAAGTAAATGCATAATTGAATAATATTCATAAGGTAAGAAAAAGGTAAAGTAAGTGGGTAAATGGGTGAGTAAGCGACCTAACTGGTTAAACCCATAATTAACACAAAAATGTATTGAAAAAAGTTCTCAAAGATTAAATGAGTATTTTCTAACATGGTGTTTGCTTGAGTTGAAAGGGTGGGTTTCAACAAAAATACTAATATGTGTTGGATAAAATAATAGTGTGATTTCAGTAAAGAAATGGTTCCGGTTTAATAAAATGTAAAGGTTTCGAGTATCTAAATGTGTGTGTTATATAAAGAGAAAAATGCAAAGATTAGTAAAAGGAAGTCTTTTATAAGATTAAGGTAAATTAATCTGGATAAATAAGTTTTCAAAATTAAAATTGTTTCATACATTAAGCATGGGTATATATATGTATATATACTTGTACAAGCTAGTTGCATATTCACATAGGCATAGTGTGTTAAAGTCTCCTTTCTATCGTTCAATTCTATTCTACATTTGTATATTTCTCACTGAGCATTCGCTCACACCCTCGCTTTGTTACGACAGATTAGGAGCGGTTTCCTATTTTTAGAGCATTTTACAGGTAAGTACTTTATTTATTTTACGTTAGTAGATTTGTATGCTTCGAGTTTGGGGTGCTCCCCATGGGTCCTCCACATAATTTATTTTGAAACTGAAATCGCATGCTAAACAAGTGAAATGTTAATTAAAATAAAACTAGACTAATAATATTATATAAGTTGTTTCATTTCACTTCACACCTAACGCTCGGGCTAGACCGGGTTGACTACGGGTAACCCATAAATTCAGGCCGGGGCGTTATAATCCAGGAGGAAATTAATCGGTTAACAGTGGCTCTTGAGTTGGCCTCCCTTCCTTTCGAAGTCTTGGTAATTCCCAACCGTCTCTTTAGAAATCGCCTTGAGCATAAGACATTACACCCAAAAAGGACGTTTGTCACCTTTCACTTGCAAGGACTTGTCACGATCCAAAACCATGGAAAAAAAACAGAGGAGTGTTGTCAAGGTCTTTAACTGTGACAAGCCCTTGACAATTGATTCTCACGATCTTGTCACGGTCAAAGACCGTGACAAGACTGAGAGTTTATTTTAATTATGTCAAAAATGAAAACAACCCCCTTTTCCTCGCAATTCTTACTCCTTCTCCTTAAACTCTCTCTAACCTAAAAATCTTCATCCTCAACTTCTTTTCAAGAAAACCTCCCCTCGCTGGCACCCACCTCCCACCACCGACCAAACTCCTTACTCTTGCTTTGTCCGAACACCACCACACCCCTAAACTCCAAACACCATCTTCTTATAAAACTGAACCCTCAACCTCTTTTTCCCTTCTAAATAAGGTAATATTTACATATTTCTCTCGTTTCCACACATATGTTGCATTTTATTTACACTTTTGAGGATATTCATTTGCATATATATGATTGAATGTCAAACATTCGTATGTTGATGGGTAAAAATTATTTATATATGTATGTATGGTGTTTGTTGTGTGTGTATGATGTTTGTACATTGGAAATGACCCATAAACTTTCCAATTAATTTGTGTGTTTGAATTAACCTAGGGTTCTTGAATTTTTCACACTTTTGTTGAAACTAACCTATGAATATATGTTGTTGTATTTAAGTATGTATGTTGTTTGATATGTGTATAGGATGTTTGTATGTTGAAAATAACCCATAAATTTTCTAATTTATTTGTGTGTGGGAAATAACCTAGGGTTCTTTAATTTTTCACACTTCTCTTAAAATTAACCAATGAATATATATTTGTATATATGTATGATGTTTGTTTTATGTATATGATGTTTGTATGTTGGAAATAACCCATAAATTTTTCAATATGTTTGTGTGTTGGATTAACTTAGGGTTATTGAATTTTTCACACTTTTCTTAAAATTAACCCGTGAGAATATATTTGTGTATATATGTACGATGTTTGTTTTGTGTATATGATGCTTGTATGTTGGAAATAACCCATGAATTTGTCAATTTGTATGCATGTTGGAATTAACCTAGGGTTCTTAAATTTTACACACTTTTGTTGATATTAATCCATGAATATATGCCTCTTAACCATAATAAATTTGTTTGTATGCAAGATAATTATCGACCGTGGTTTTTTCACGGGGAAATGCATATTCCCTTTATCCTCTAGCAACCTTCATAACAATCATTAAGTAGGATAGATGTACAAGGTCAGGAGGATAATGTAAATCATGGTAAGTGAGAGGATTTAGTTGATGATGCTTATAGAGTTCATGAAGTGGAAGAAAATGAGGTCATTGACAATGTAGAAGGTTCTGGGGCGTAGAGATGATCGTAACTTGAATTTGAACCAATTCTAAAATTTGTAATTAGGATTCAAATTATTTGAAACAATTTTTAGTTTAGTTTATGATATGGATTTGAATTCTTTTAATATTGTTGTTAATTTGTATTCATTTAATGTCATTGTTGCTTTGTCACAGTTTAATACTTTGTTGGATATATTATTATTGAATGACATTTTAACCTTGTATTGTAATGGTGTGTAGCTTGAACCTTATTAAACGGGTGAAATTATTGGTTCTATCTTACGTTAGTCACTGGTTGAATGTGTCTAATATGTTGCAACCTAGTGCTATAATTATGTTCTACTATACTGTATTATAATGACCGTGTTTTATGACATTATAACTAGATCTTTTATAAAATTGTTAAGTATTTCTATAAAAGGTACATCTATACTTATGTATACTGATACTTATTTTTTGTAATTTACTATTCTTCTATGCTTATTTTTTTAGTATATGTCTACTTCTGGAGGGATCCCGAGTAGTGATGGGGTGAGGAGGGCTCATCTAATAGTAAGCTCATTAAGTAGGGCGAACTTAGGAAATTCTAGGGCGGGCCTTAGAGTTAATCAAAACCATTATCGATCCTGACTTTGGGGATTGGAGAGAACTCCACCCAGAGCTTAAATCTATTGCACGAGGTGTGCACTACTGGTATAATTATTGCAATATATCTATATTTTTAAATTTTAACACTAATTCACTAACTTGAATACTTTATGTATTTGTTGGAGACATGAGGAATTTAACCTCAAGTATGTTTATAGCGATTCCATACTGGCAGAAGTGAGAGACCAGTGGAAAACATGGAAAAAGAATATACGAGTCCATTATTTTGGGAAGGACTATGATTCCATATTGAGTCTCAGGGACAGTGCCAGAGAAAGAGCCTATCTCATTGGCAAATTGGCAATGATTTATAGATAATGAGACTTCTGAATGATAGTCGTCCTCCCGTGAATCTAGAAAGTAAAACCGAGCGAAGAAGGTTGATGTGCACTACTCCTGGCGTAGATCATAAGCTGAGGTGAAGGAGCTTATGGTAAGTACATTGTAAAAGTTAAATTTTATATTGCTTGGTGGTAGGTAATTACTAATTTAATGATATTATTTTAATTTATTTTATTTTAGGAGATAGGGACTGGCTCGGGGGTAAGACACATAGGCTTGATTGTTATGTGGCGATATAGACAAAGAAGGGAAATACCAACCCTAATGTCAAGGCAACACTTGTAAGTTATAATTGCAATTATGTCATTAATTCAAGTCTTTTTACTTATATTTTATTTTAATTCTAATTAGGTATATTTTGTTATTTCAAGAAAAGCTGATGGAGGTCCATAACTTGCAGAGCAATACCGACAAGGCATCTCTAGATATGGACACACTTAGCCAGGTTCTCAGACATGATCACAAGGGCTGGACTAGGGGTGTCAGCTCTCTGGTTAGAAAGCAGAAGGTGAAGAGGATAATAGTAAGTAGGGCGGAATTAGTGTTGAAGGTCGACGACCTTAAAAATGAAATGCAGGTAAGTCTTGGTAGTCTAAGAAAATCGTTGAAAAATATGGATGCCTTGGTCAAGTAAGACTTAACTGAATTTGGAAGGTATATTAATGGTAAAGGAAAAAAGTTAGTGGATAAGGGAACCAAGTCTCTATCTCACACGCCCTCGTCGATCTGCCCTACAAATGTTTCTCCCCACGACTATATCTACTCCATCTAGACTCCATATCCCATTGATGAAGTGATAGTGGTCCTCCATGACTTGACTGGAGGTGATGCATTTACACCAGGGATAAGGGACGTGAGTGTGTAAACGAATGATCTAGTGCATGTCTGTCGAATTTAGTCCTTCGCGTCCAAGATTTGCGTCACGAATATCGTCCCCAGGAAAGAAGATAAAAGATTATGGTTGGGTACTCACTGTGGTGTAAGTAACATTTAAGGTTATTTGGATTCATTTATTGTGTGGACTTCCCCACTTATTCATAGGTCGGCTCAGTAAACATTATGTTAACATGGCAACATTAGTTTTGTTGTTGATTTTTGTGGTTTGATAACATTATTTTGGTTCAGATTTATGGTGTGTGGTTGTGTTTGCTAACATTATTTGGTTATTTAATGTTATTATGGTTGGGTTTGATCATATTATATGGTTATATATATAAATGGATTGCATTGGTAGGTTATATTGATTGTGTAAGCAGGGAAATGAAGAAATAATACTGCTGGACAGAAATAGTGGCTATACTAGCTAATGTTTTTTTTAATTCTGTCTAGATTTGTCACGGTCTTAGAAAATGGCAAGACCGTGAAAATTTTAATAGTTGTCACGGTCAAAACCCGTGACATAAAGCTTGTGACAATATTATCATGGTCAATGACCATGACATAAACCTTTGTCCCCCTTAGGCAGTTACAATCCATGACCGTGACAAAGACCAAAATTAGAGTACCTGAAGGGGTGCCTGAGGACCCAAATATGGTAGTTGAAGAGTCAGTGGGGGTTGATCCCTTTATCTTGGTCCAGAAGAAGTGGCAAGCAAGTTTTGGTGAGGTGTTTGAGGTGCTTGAGGCTGTGACACCCCGACTAATTAAATACCGGGTAGCTACTCCTTTATTAAATCAATACAAAATGTCAAGTTGGTTCAGTTAATAGCATCACTGTCGAAAACATTTTAAAGATTACTAACCACCTAGTATTTAAAAAGTAAGTTGCCAAATTTTAAGTTAAGTCTGATTAACATGCAATAAAAGAATAATGGAAGAACAACATAAATCCATTCACCATAACGAAGTAATAAAATAACCAACAATAGTAATAAGTTCGGAGGAAAACTCCACACAACAATACCACAACTGAAAATAATAAGACAAGCCTGAATTCTGAATTAATTACATGCCCGAAGCCTGAATAACTGAAATAAATGAAATACCTCTAAAAGAAATGGGCGACATGCCCTACAACTGATAAATACTGAGTATAGAGTCAAGATAGATGAAGCGTCTATAATCAATGTCCTGTAACTTCCACAAACAGCTACATCTCGTCACCTGAATGAGGATCCTAAGCATGGTGTCCTTGTGGCTGGGCACCTAAAATGATTTTTACAAAAAGATAGATTTGAAAGCAAACAGGTCAGAGCTCGAATGTGGAGAGTATTTTAAAAACAACAAGTGCTTTAATAATAATTAAAACAATGACTGCAAGATACATGTTAGGACGTGCTCTCACATGAAATACTCACCTCTCGTCTAACTGTGCACTCCTAACGTTCCTGTACCCATTCATGTGTTTTCTCATAACTATCTAATTCCAAAGAGTTTCTAACACTTCTACTCGGTTCACGTTTAATTTCTAACCTTAACAATTAAATAGAGAGTTCTACTTTAATTCTCGGATTCCCAATTATTAACAAAACCATTTATTGATATCTGTCCCCTTTTATCTTTTCATAATATTACAATTACTATACCCACAATTTAATATAGCAATTTCCTTTTCATTTAACCGTATATTATTCACATCATAAATATACAATACAAGCACCCAAAGGGTAAGCTGCGGTGCACACATACTCTGCTATCCATCCCGGTACATCACGTACATAAGGATCACAAATTCCGAATCTCTCAGGAATTGTTGGAATAAACACCACACACAAAAATGAAGGCGAACATAATTCAACATATCCATGGTCACGTACATACCTACGCTCCATAGTCAGCTGGTTATTAACTCACAAATAAGTCGTTCTCTTGAACTATGTCCTCGAGGTACCAATCTAAATCAGGGCAACACAAGGATAAGAAGGCCCTAAGCTAACGTAACCTCCCGTGATAGCAAGTATGGTAGGTATGTCATACATATAAAAATCATATACTAAGCATTCACACATCTTAGATAATTCAGTATTAATAAAGGTATACTCAACATCCTTATACCATTATTCCAAATTTGTATATTTTACGTCTCCCGATAATATAAAAGTTAAACTGTCGACACGTCTCACGTCATAGTTTCTTATACTTAAAACCTATCTAAAATAGATTATTAAGTTCCTATTATTCCCACGTATAACATCTTTATTCCTAAGGTCCTTACTTCTGCCCCAAACCTCATTTCATCAAAGTATTCAAATTTACACTATTAACCCAAATATTTACTCACTTATCGAATTTCATTAGTTTAGAATAATTCTTCAAATTGAATTCTAATTAAGGTCCAAATTTCATAACCATGCCTACTGGTCTTCCTTAAGGTTAAGGGTATTCATATGGTCTCCAACAATATTATTCAAGGGTTAACATCATTAAAATTTAAATAGGGAAAAACTTTACTCATTCTGGGAAGGTCGATCGATCGACCTTTTCCTTCGATCGATCGATGGTGGTCGATCGATCGACTGATGAATGTCGATCGATCGATCGCACCAGGTAGGCTGCGGACTGCTTCGTTTTGCAGTTTACAAATCAACCCAAAACACCATTAACAAGCATGAAACTCTCAGATAACATTATAATATCATCATACAACCATCCTACAACAGTGTAAACGTTCTAAAACCAATAATTCATCATTCAAGGGCTTTGTATGGATCAAATCTTCATCAAGAATTCCAGATTTCTATTTCTTTCAAGAACATTAATAAACTTCTTCAAAAATCCGTTTTTAAATCATCAAGGGTCACAATTCCGAGTTCATAATTCGTCCAGAATGTTTCTACATGCAGTCCCTAACATAGTTCATAGTTTTAAACTTCCAATTCATGGGTCTATATCATCTTCCAAGATAAATTCGATAATTCCTAAACATGGAAAAGCATGGCATTGAATCAATTGTAATTAAACCACTTGCCTTAATCTTTCTCTGAATTTGATGTTGAATCTTGAAGGCTGAGTTGTTCTCCCTCTCTCTTTCTGCAGAATTCTCTTCTCTCTCTCTCTCTCTACAAGTTTCTCTAAGGATGATGACAATTGAGGTGTGGTTGGTTTTTGGCAAGTTGGGACTATATCTTAACTTCTCCCGTAGCCCATTAAATCCCTTAGTGTAGTTAGTGGGTTTAGCGGATAAAGAATAAGTCAGATTTTTGTTTCTAATTTTCGTGGGTTTTAATTCCCAGATTTCCGAAATTACCAAAATGCCCCTATAAGTTACCGGTATGGCCCAATAATGCCCCGGGACCCAAACTTAACCCCCGACTAGTGTTTTCTGACTATTTCCACCCTTCCGAACGCGTTGGCGCACTCAAAATGACCATACAGGTGATAAAAATAAAATTCACTTTTTAATTCAAATAATTATATTCCTGACGCGACTGTCACGCGCGTCCCAATAAAATTTCCCAAATTGCCGTATTTCAATCTCGCGACAATTTCAATATTTTCAATATTCATATATTGCCAAATATACACATTATAATCAAATACTAACTCACATCTCGTTAATATTTTTATCCGGATTAATTTTCAATTAATACACATTTAATTCAATTAATCCCCAAAAATAAATATCACGAAAATACGGGGTATTACATACTTCCCCCCTAATAACTGAATTTCGTCCCAAAATTCGAAAAAAGGCACACCTAGAAAAATTAGGTATTCTCCAGTATTCGAAACAATTATAAAGAAAAGCCCAAATCACTAAAATTCTCACTTCACAATAAGCTTGTTTAACATACTTGATACCTTATCAGAATCATCTTCGATAAATGCACCTTACGTTGTGCTCTTATTAAACAACCTTCGAATAAAAATAGCCCATACATCATTAGCCGCACTATTTTTATTAGTATTGTGAGTCCGCACCTCACTACTAACTCCCGCGTTTATCAAAACTCCAAACTCCCATCCTGGGTTGAATCAATAACACATCTGACTATGCTTGTCCATTCCTTGAAGTATCACGACGTTGTGACTTTTACACTTCAGCCTGTTGGTGTCACACAAACCTTTGTAAGCACCTTGTCCACCATAAATAGATACGGGTGCTTTTCCCCAACTCTACCATTAGGTAATATCTCCTCCTCATGACTACAATATACCTCACTAGTTATACCCGAATTGGAATTGAAAATATCGCAATGAATCCAAAATTTCTTTCATACATCCATCAGTCGTTAGTCACCTTGCGCCCGCACCTCGGGTTATAGGTGTTACAACCCTCAGTTTGAATCGTTATTTCCCACTACTTATTGTCACCCCACCTAAATGTGGATTTCGGGGATTTCATCCCAGTTCTAAATAATACTACGTCGAACCACGTACCGGCGTGTTCACTATCTAATAGTGTAAATCACCCCAAGTATATAACAATTTCTCTCCTTCTGGACAACATGTCCCACATAATCGAAGGAACTCATTACTTATGAATAAGTTGGCTACCTCTCAAGAAAATTCTCCAACTTGACCCTCCCATTCTTGGAGTCGTCGTCTTGATACAAAATTATATGGTTGATCATCTAACCTCAACTGTTCTGCTACTTACTATACCTCATTTAATGTCGATATTCACATAAAAATTTTCCTCGTTAAATGATACTTAATGATCTTATTTTCCCGACGAATACCAAAGGTTTGGACCTTTACACTTTTCACCACTTTGTGCATATCTGGACTTTATACCTGATTGACATCCTCATTCTATTTACTCGTGAGTCACCCTCAACATTCGATTGATCGGAACTCTACTCCAAATTTCTCATAATAATTTATTCGCCTTCTCAAGAGATATCCCTTTATTAAATGGATTTCTACTGCCTAAGTTTGAACGTGCTACACTTACTACACATGATATTCACTTACACCTATTCTTATGACGTTTAATCTCATAAGTAATAATCTCACCCGTCTATTTTTCTCTTCCTTTGATTTATACTTTAGTAAATCAAGATGTCTACGCCCCTTATAACCCAACCATACGATTTTTAAACATTATATACGTTACATACAAATCCCAAATTCGTTATTGTCACTGTAAATACAACGGTGCTATACCACTTGAGCGTTCTCAATCGTTTCTGAATCAGAAATCCTAAATCCTCCTTATCCTCAATGCGTCCTTCAACGCGTTGTGACACAACCTACATTATTAGTACTTATATCGTAATTTACTAACAACTGGCTCTAATGGCCTTACATCATAATTTACTCCTTGTAACTTCTCGTGATAATTACGTACTCCCATAACGATAGAGGTATCCAAATCATGAACAAAGGGTTACACATCTCCTTACTACCAACCTTACGCTAAGTTTCATGCGTGGGGTGTCTCGCAAAGCGAAATCCAAACAAGGAACCCCCCCGATACACTACTACCTAACATTGTCGGTCATCGGAATCCGTTAAGCCCTGTCCATAATATGTACTCCTACGCTCTCGTCTTTTAACAACAAAGTTTCATCTCAGTTAGCAATTATACATAAACAAAGAACTCCTTCTGAAAGACACTTTTCTCTTTACAGTGATGGGAATCACATTTCATATACAACATGCGAGATATTTGGGACCCTTAAATTCCCGTCCCCCGACACACAACTATGAGCATAAACTTCCAAATCTCTAACGGTTGATAAGAAAATGCACTCTTTTTGTTACGACCTCTCTATCGTTAATTATAAGAACCAACTAACTCTTTGTTGACTAGTAAATCAATTACATACAACTCATAACAATGAAATCCTTACGCATACTGGAATTAAATATCCGAGACCATTATACCCATATGAAATCATAACATGTATATATGTTTATATATATACGTACGAAAGTACAATTGCGAGCCCGGCTCTCTCACAGATGGGGCCTCGCCAGAATAAAACCTGCTACCCCAAGGTAGTAACTTCGATAAACTTGTAATACCAGCAGACTATCGGTACAATCATATATATAAAACAATAATTAAGATGATATCATACTCGTATAACATAGTACTAAAACGAGTAATTTCGATAAAGCATAAACCGCTATTAATATACTCATTCATCCTCCGTGGATGACAATAAAAGTAACCCCCCCCTCCCCACACTATCAGGGAAAATGTTCTTGTATATAATAAACTTACTGATATACTCACTAAACTTCGACTCTCAAGTGAAAATACAATTGTAACAAATGTAGTAACTCATTCATGCCATAAATAACATGCATCCTTATCTGAGGATATAACTCATACTTCTATCCTAATAATCGTCCCGGCTGCTCAAATGGTTACTGGACTTACCACACATGTCTGTCCCAAACCGGATATTTCAATAACTGTTGCCCTTGCCAGGCACAATACCGTGATCCCTACTCTTGTATCGTGAAATTTTTTATAACGCACGGGTTTCACTCCCCACAGAGATACCTCTACACATACTCCACTTATCTTTTGTCTCATAAATCGTGTTGGGTGGTCCATCTCTCGGACGTTGGTAGTCTCGACTCTGAAGACTATCTCCATTGTTCCCTTATCTTGATGTACCTAAGGAATACACTACTAATTTTCCACCTCTCGTACTGAAATTACCATCGCTCGGTAGTAATTCCGCTATCGAATTATTTTAACGGTTTCTCCATTGGGTCTTCCTCCTTGTGATGTTTCTCCAACACCATTTTCACAGTCTTATTCTATAAAAATTCTTCGATTTTTGTATCTCCCTACCCAAGGAAACATTTATCTCCAAATTTACACCACGCGATATAATTACTATCTTTATTTATCATCCCAGCAGAATTCCCCATATGAGCTAACAATTCTTCTTGTATGTAGATTCTCCCTTTAACATCCTCTTCTCCATACCACCTTCTCCACCTGGGGTAAGGTTCGCTACAACATTAAATTTCTCCTCACAAGTTGACCCCTGTTTGGCCCTCTTATGTGAGTTCAGAATAACATTCGCCCTTCAACCTGAACATCTGATGAAGGAACTTATGGTCAAACCATACGTGTACACCCTCTCGACATTACATTCCACTTTTAAGTGGGTTGCTTGTTTCTCACCATTGAATCTCCGCCCTTACGAGTCAAGGAAAAATTTCTCCCCAATTTTCACTCTCGATTGGCCATACTCCGACATATGTCCAAGCCTTTGGATACATTGCGTTTGTTTGGCTAGCATATGCCGTCTTCGCCTTTCGAGTATTGCTACTTCTGGTTCTCTTCAATGTTACACTTAACTCTGACTCTTCCATTCCAACCTTGTTGGATGTGTCTAATTTGACCCCATTCCTACTATAGTTGTACTCGGAAGTCTCAAGTCGCGCCTTAGCCTTCTAAATCATGTAGGACTTCCGTGCTATGATATCGGTGACTTCAACTACGGTCATCCTTCTTTAAATAAATTAATTAACTTCAATAAATATTTCCCTCCTGCTGTCCACCCAACAGTCTTCGCCTGACGTACTACATTGTTCGGCACACGAATACACCCGATCGCAATACGATTCGCTATCATATACATCATAGCAGGAGAACGAAATTTTTACTAAAGGAATCAACAATCCTAAACATAGGGCTCTATATCAAAGAAAGCTCAGCGAAAACATAATAAGCCGTTCAGATCCTAAAGGACACTAGAACCTGATGCTCTGATACCACCTGTGACACCCCGACTAATTAAATACCGGGTAGCTACTCCTTTATTAAATCAATACAAAATGTCAAGTTGGTTCAGTTAATAGCATCACTATCAAAAACATTTTAAAGATTACTAACCACCTAGTATTTAAAAAGTAGGTTGTCAAATTTTAAGTTAAGTCTGATTAACATGCAATAAAAGAATAATGGAAGAACAACATAAATCCATTCACCATAACGAAGTAATGAAATAACCAACAATAGTAATAAGTCCGGAGGAAAACTCCTCACAACAATACCACAACTGAAAATAATAAGACAAGTCTGAATTCTGAATTAATTACATGCCCGAAGCCTGAATAACTGAAATAAATGAAATGCCTCTAAAAGAAATGGGCGACATGCCCTACAACTGATAAATACTGAGTATAGAGTTAAGATAGATGAAGCGTCTATAATCAATGTCCTTTAACTTCCACAAACAGCTACATCGATCCTAAGCATGGTGTCCTTATGGCTGGGCACCTAAAATGGTTTTTACAAAAAGATAGATTTGAAAGCAAACGGGTCAGAGCCCGAATGTGGAGAGTATTTTAATAACAGCAAGTGCTTTAATAATAATTAAAACAATGACTGCAAGATACATGTTAGGACGTGCTCTCACATGAAATACTCACCTCTCGTCTAACTGTGCACTCCTAACGTTCCTGTACCCATTCATGTGTTTTCTCATAACTATCTAATTCCAAAGAGTTTCTAACACTTCTACTCGGTTCACGTTTAATTTCTAACCTTAACAATTAAATAGATAGTTCTACTTTAATTCTCGGATTCCCAATTATTAACAAAACCATTTATTGATATCTGTCCCCTTTTATCTTTTCATAATATTACAATTACTATACCCACAATTTAACATAGCAATTTCCTTTTCATTTAACCGTATATTATTCACATCATAAATATACAATACAAGCACCCAAAGGCTAAGCTGCGGTGCACACATACTCTGCTATCCATCCCGGTACATCACGTACATAAGGATCACGAATTCCGAATCTCTCAGGAATTGTTGGAATAAACACCACACACAAAAATGGAGGCGAACATAATTCAACATATCCATGGTCACGTACATACCTACGCTCCATAGTCAGCTGGCTTATTAACTCACAAATAAGTCGTTCTCTTGAACTATGTCCTCGAGGTACCAATCTAAATCCGGGCAACACGAGGATAAGAAGGCCCTAAGCGAACGTAACCTCCCGTGATAGCAAGTATGGTAGGTATGTCATACATATAAAAATCATATACTAAACATTCACACATCTTAGATAATTCAGTATTAATAAAGGTATACTCTACATCCTTATACCATTATTCCAAATTTGTATATTTTACGTCTCCCGATAATATAAAAGTTAAACTGTCGACACGTCTCACGTCGTAGTTTCTTATACTTAAAACCTATCTAAAATAGATTATTAAGTTCCTATTATTCCCACGTATAACATCTTTATTCCTAAGGTCCTTACTTCTGCCCCAAACCTCATTTCATCAATGTATTCAAATTTACACTATTAAACCAAATATTTACTCACTTATCGAATTTCATTAGTTTAGAATAATTCTTCAAATTGAATTCTAATTAAGGTCCAAATTTCATAACCATGCCTACTGGTCTTCCTTAAGGTTAAGGGTATTCATATGGTCTCCAACAATATTATTCAAGGGTTAACATCATTAAAATTTAAATAGGGAAAAACTTTACTCATTCTGGGAAGGTCGATCGATCGACCTTTTCCTTCGATCGATCGATGGTGGTCGATCGATCGACTGATGAATGTCGATCGATCGATCGCACCAGGTAGGCTGCGGACTGCTTCGTTTTGCAGTTTACAAATCAACCCAAAACACCATTAACAAGCATGAAACTCTGAGATAACATTATAATATCATCATAGAACCATCCTACAACAGTGTAAACGTTCTAAAACCAATAATTCATCATTCAAGGGCTTTGTATGGATCAAATCTTCATCAAGAATTCCAGATTTCTATTTCTTTCAAGAACATTAATAAACTTCTTCAAAAATCCGTTTTTAAATCATCAAGGGTCATAATTCTGAGTTCATAATTCGTCCAGAATGTTTCTACATGCAATCCCTAACATAGTTCATAGTTTTAAACTTCCAATTCATGGGTCTATATCATCTTCCAAGATAAATTCGATAATTCCTAAACATGGAAAAGCATGGCATTGAATCAATTGTAATTAAACCACTTGCCTTAATCTTTCTCTGAATTTGATGTTGAATCTTGACGGCTGAGTTGTTCTCCCTCTCTCTTTCTGCAGAATTCTCTTCTCTCTCTCTCTCTCTACAAGTTTCTCTAAGGATGATGACAATGGAGGTGTGGTTGGTTTTTGGCAAGTTGGGACTATATCTTAACTTCTCTCGTAGCCCATTAAGTCCCTTAGTGTAGTTAGTGGGTTTAGTGGATAAAGAATAAGTCAGATTTTTGTTTCTAATTTTCGTGGGTTTTAATTCCCAGATTTCCGAAATTACCAAAATGCCCCTATAAGTTACCGGTATGGCCCAATAATACCCCGGGACCCAAACTTAACCCCCGGCTAGTGTTTTCTGACTATTTCGACCCTTCCGAACGCGTTGGCGCACTCAAAATGACCATACGGGTGATAAAAATAAAATTCACTTTTTAATTCAAATAATTATATTCCTGACGCGACTGTCACGCGCGTCCCAACAAAATTTCCCAAATTGCCGTATTTCAATCTCGCGACAATTTCAATATTTCCAATATTCATATATTGCCAAATATACACATTATAATCAAATACTAACTCACATCTCGTTAATATTTTTATCCGGATTAATTTCCAATTAATACACATTTAATTCAATTAATCCCCAAAAATAAATATCACGAAAATACGGGGTATTACAGAGGCTTTTAAAAGCAAAGAAGATGAGGATAAAGGAGGAGTTAAACTCCCCCCAGCATTGAGAAGGTTTTGCCTACTACAAAGTGAATGGTTATTATGGATTTGATTACTGTCCAAGTAAGTGCCCTGATTTATATGTTTCCATATTTACTCTCTATTTAGATGTCACTCATTAATTTTGCATTCTTGTTGCTTGAGTAGATGGACGTGAGAAGTAGTGCTCAAATTCATTCCAAGAAGACCAATGTTCCTCCCTTTGTGAAGAAATGTAAGATATCCAAGACCACAAAGCTCATCAAGTTTAACACAGTGGTGGATATTCTAGTACTCTTTGTCAAGATGGTGAATGAACCTGAGTTGAGGTCTAAACTAAGTGAGAGTGCCTATTTGTAGATGGTTATGAAAGCTGTTCCCTTGATACAAGCATCTTTGAGGGAAGGCGGGGCCTTTTAGGTAGCCCAAAGTTGATCATTTATTCTAGATGACTTATAGCCCATTGGTCTCAAAGGTTATAGTGGAAGAGAATGGTGATCCCTAATCAAAGGGAACAAATTTTTTTTTGTCCCCTCTGAAAGAGGGAATAATTTTGGTGCTCTCGAAGTCTATGGCTAGCCCTTTGGGCCAACTGAAAGATAACAAGGAAGGTTGAGGTTATCTGAAGTGAATAAATATTCTAGGCTTTCTTTATTAGAGGAGTTAAACTCTTATGCTTATACTATGGAGGCCTTAACATTAATGACCAAAACTAATAATTTTGAGATGAGGTATGCGCCGAGGGTCAGGAAACTGCACTAAATTCAGAGGAGTTGTTCCGTATCCTTAACAATGTACCATTGCATTCATTTACTTTTTAGTAACACTTTTTTTCTTTCATATATCATCTTCTCACACTCTTCCTTATGTTTGTTGGCGGTGCATTTGGCTATGGCCCTCAAGGTTGATGCCACTGAGGGTTTGAGGGCATAAAAGCACTGGCGATGGATGATCAGTGGGATATGGAAAAAATGGAGCTGTAACAGACAATCTACGATCATTAGTTGGAAACGGTTTCTTTAGAGGATGAGTGGGAAAATATGTGGTCCAAATAAATTCTCTAGGGAAAACTCAACTTCTAAATCTGAAGACCACCTGGGAAAATGCTTCATTGATTGTCGCTACTCAGAACTCTTTGGTTGATGTTGAGAAGTCAATCATTAAGGCCTTGGTCTAGTACTGAGAGGTTATGGAGTATATCTAAGTTGAAATTCTCCAGCGTCGAGGTCCCCATAAAAATATTCTACATTCGGTTGAGGATTTTGATCTCTTAAGGAAACAAATCTTAGATCTCAACGTTACAAGAGACCACTTGGTGATTAAGGGCCACAAATTACAGGAAGAGAATTATAAAAGAGGTTTAAATTTTTTACTGTCCGGGGTTGAACATTGGCTACCTCCGAGAAAACATTCTGGTTTAAAAAATGAGAGTAATTCTTTTAATTGTGGACCTAATTTGCTAGGAAAGAATCCTAAATTAAAGAATGCCAAGCATAAGAAGACCTCAATAGAGAATGAAATTGAGAAAAAAAAGGCATGCATTAGGAGGTCAATGTTATTTGACTTGCCTTATTAGAAGGATAACCCGGTGCGTTATGTATTAGATTTAATGCATGCAGAGAAGAACACCACGAAACATCTTGTGAGCACATGCCTTGAGGGGAGTCATTAGAAGGATGGAGAAAATGCACGACATAACCTTAAGTAATTGAAACTTAAGCTAAAGTTATGGTTGAAAGAAGATAGTAGCGGGAGGAAAATAATTCCCCTTGGTGCATTTACTTTGTTGAGTGAGGAAAGAAAGGTTCTTTTAGACACATTATATAATTTGAAATTTGCCTATTATTTTTCATCTAACTTGTAAAGGATTGCTAATTTTGTCACTCACGATTTACATAAGTGCAAGTCTCATGATTGGCAATTTATTATGCAATTGGTTCCTTTGTTGTTTAAGAACTGTTTCTCTAAGCATAAGGATTTGTGGAGGGCCGTTATGAATCTTAGTATACGATTTACACTTTTATGTGAAAAAGTAGTCAATAAAAATCACATCGTGTCCCTAAAAGTAACTAAAGCTGAAGCAATTTTTGTGTTGGAGAAGTAATTTCCACCATCAATTTTGACATACGTATTCACTTGTTGGTATAATTATGGGATGAGGCACATCTTTGCAGCCCAGTTAGATATCGATGGATGTACCCACTTGAAATATTGATGAAAGTTTTCAAAGATTATGTCAGGAATACATGATATATTAAAGGATCAATTGTAGAGGAATACATCAACATGGAGTTATCAATCTTTGCTCGAGAATATATTCCCGACCTGAGCATTGTAGATAATAGTGATGTGTTCATCGATGAGGGTGGTCATATAATGGGAACACGAGTGAAATTAACAAGTTTACAGTATGTACAAGTAGCTCATTATCTATTTGAAACTTATGAAGATGTCGAAGAATGGAAATATAAGTCTATGTAGTCCTTTTTAAATTATTTTAACTTTTATACTTGATCAACTTCATGATATGTTCATCACGGTCAATGTAGAAAATATAATGCATGTGGGAACAATAAAAGACGAACGATGATGGCACAATCAGACAATGAATTTAGGCTATGGGTGTCACATGAGGTAATTATTATGAGAATGTCTCTTACTAAATGACAAATTTCTGGAAAGCTTTAAAACAAACCTAATTAATTTATGTATTATCTCAGCTGTTAAAGATGGGCGATGCAACATCAAGGCTTGCTCGTCTAGCCACTGGACCCAATTTCATGGCACATGAGTTTAAAAGGTATCAATTGAACAGTCATGTATTCGGTTCAAGGGTGTACGAGGAAAATACCAATGTACAAAACTCGAGCATTTCATATAAAGTTCTTACTTATTTTCGAGCAAGTGTGAAAAATAAAAACCTCATTGAAGCTGAAATGACTTACTATATGGTGTCATTTAGAATATATTTGAATTAGACTATATAAGCTTCAAAGTGGTTGTCATGTACCTGTGATTGCGTAAGAGTTAAGGACAAAAATGCTTGTAAAGTTAATTCAGGTACCAATTTAATCATGGTTGACTTGTCCAAGATAAAGACCAATGAGCATGTGGGCGATGATCCATTGATTTGTATTTTTCAAAAGGTCAAGAAAGTGTTTTACTTGGAGTATATCAACAACGAGCCATGGTCAATCGTCTTACACGGGCCAAAGTGTCTAACTAGTAGCATGGATGACTTGGCTACTCCTATCGAATTTCAATCCTTTAGGATGATAACCCGAATTTGAAACAAATCATAGATTTGTAATAAGGATTCCAATTACTTGAAACAATTGTTAGTTTGGTTTACGATATGGATTTGTATTCTTCTAATTTCGTTGTTGATTTATCATAGTTTAATGCTTTGTTCATTTGGATTTGATCAGGTTTTTGGGATTGGAATCAATTTTTTTGGTTAATTAGTGGATACGTTGATTTGGAATTTAATATGTTTAAGCATTATTTGAAACAATTCTTAGTTTGGTTTATGATATGGATTTGTATTCTTTTGATGTCGTTATTAATTTATCATGCATATTATCTAACAATGTCAAACTAATTCATCATTTATATTTCTAAGTTATCTTCTTATATATATATGTTTCCGCTAATAACAATTTTTGCCAGATATGTGTTCATCAGTGTGTGATCGGGGAAGCGCCAAGGAAGGCTCGTCTAGAACTAGTCCCCTAAAATGGGGTAAGTTAGGGAGCATAATGGAGAACAAAACGTTCGTTCAAGCTAGGATTTTGGAATTGGACACAACGATTATTGGCCCTGGGTACACTAATTAGAGGAGGGTGCTCGTTGAGCTTAAGATGGCCATTTGGGGGGCATTACAGGTATACGCTTGATTAGATAATATTTAAATTTTATTTTATAATTTAAATAGTACTAAATCACTTTCTTTTGTATTTGTTGGATAAGAAAAATTTGACTTGCCCCTAAAATCACGTGACGCCCCACTGGAATAACTAAGGAAGTAATAGAAAATGTGGAAGAAAAACATCGTGCATGATATTTTGGTAGGGACTGAGCCTCCATCTTATGGCATACTGACACGGTACACGAGAAAGGGCCAATATCATTGGCAAACTGGCAATAGTTGGTCAATAATGAGATATCAAATCGGCTATTTTCCTCCCATAAATCGGGGAGGCAAACCGGTCCAAGAAGGTTGATGTGCACTACTATGGGCATAAGTCTTATGCCGAGGTGGAGCATAGGATGGTAAGTTTTTAATGTTATGTCATTTTACTTCTATTGTACTCTATTTGGTGGTAATTATACCCTAATTCACTAATTTTGTATTATTTTATTTCAGGAGAGGGGGAGGGGTCCTGGGGTGCCACATTGACTAGATGCCTATGTGGTGATTTGAATGAAGAAAGGGAAAGACAAGGAGGTCAGTCCGGCCTGGCCTCCACTATTATAAGTTATAATTGCACTTATTTTATTAATTCATTATTTATAATTACATACTTTTTTGTTATTTCATCTAATCCCATACTTTTTCGTTATTTTGGGAAAAGCTTAAAGAACTCCATAACTCACAGAGTGATGCTGATAAGGCATCTCAGAGTACAGATGCACTTAGCCATGTGCTCGAGCGGGATCATAAAGGCAACGCAAGGTCGACGAGTTGAAGACCAACTCGGACCAAAAGTTTGACAACATGAAAAGATTGAATAAAATGTGTTCAATGGTTAAGAAATATATTCAAGGTCGAGCTGGAAGAAGTTTAGGTAAGGTCAAGGAGAAAGTATTTGATAAGGGGACCACTAGTCCGTCTTTTTCACCCTCACCGATAGACCCCTAATCTCCGTATAACTTATTCACCTCCTCCCCTGTCCCAACTGTCTAGACTCCATTTACAATTGGTTGGGAGAAAGTCTATTTACTAGACTTACGGGGAGGCGATGGAATTTCTAGGGGTTGAGGGACCTGAGTATATGCCCAGGTTTCATGGTGCATTATGTCTGCTATAGTATCACGAGGCTTAGGTCCTCATCACTCAGATTGTGGTGGGGAAACAAAATGAAACCATGTGGTTAAATGAATAATGTGTCATGTGTCATATGGAGGGTTTTGTTGGTTCTTATATTGTATGGCCTTCCTTTCTCCTCCAACCTGAGATTCAATGAACATTTCCTTTTTACGTAATAATTTTTTTTAGCATAAAAATTCGGGTTAATATATTGTGTTCTTATTTATATTTGGTCAGTGATTGGTTATTACTAATATGGGCGTTGATTTCTATTAGTTATGGTTAAAATAAATCTTTAATTGCTGCTGCAGGCTAAATAATATACTGATGGGCGATGCCAGTGGCCATACTGGCCAGCAATTGTTTTTATTTTGCTGCCCAGTTTTGTCATGAACTTTGACTGTGATAAGTCCTTGATAAGGACTACTTGTTAAGGAATTGTCACAGTCAAAGTTCATGAAAAGTTTTCCTTTGCCAAGGACTTGTCATGGGCAAAGTTCGTAATAAAGAAAGACTTATCCTGGACAATAACCATGACAAGTTCATGACAAATGAAACTTATTGTGTACTTCAACCATGAAAAGTCCTTGACAAAACTAGTTATCACCCCCATTCTTGTTACGATCAAAGACTAAGACAAGTTTGACTTGTCAAGGCCATGATCGTGACAACAAGCCTATTTTGGTGTAGTGAACCCCTTGTACTTGGTCTTAGTTTGCTATTGGAATCTGTGGAGTTAGAAGAATTGAGCAGGAGAACGCCATGTTGGCCTCTAACATACTCTCTACAAGCCAATACTGTTCCCATCAAAGGTCTCCAATCATTGGCCACTAGCTGAGAACTAGCTACCCCATTGAACTTCAGAGATAGTGGAAACCAATCTCCATAGAGAAAAAAACGTTAATTGAAACAAACAAACTTTCAGACCAAGGAACAGTATTTGGTACCTCTCACGGATCTCCACTAAGTTTTGGTCAATAATTTGTGAAGCCACCTGGGCTCTGCTAGAAAAGTTAGTCATTTAGCCCCAAGTAGGTTATAAATTGAGTCCCATATGGGAGATATAACATTGGGGTTGAGATAAAATTCTAATCCCTTGATCACTCGAAGAAGGAAAATAGACGTGAGGTCGCACTACAAATAGAGATGTGGGGTTTATAACTTTGGACGGATAGATATTATTGGAAGAAATTTTTCCACAAGACAAGAAAGAAAGATTGGAAGTTCACTAAGAAAAATCTTGAGAAATAAGAAGATAATTGCTGAAGGAATTGGTGGAGATTTTAAACTAGCCTAAGGGGCTAATTTAAAGCCACCCAAGGCCTAGTGCACCACTATTGGCCTTCTTAAACACTCAATGTAATATCATTCCAAATTCAATCTCATAATGATAAGAATCTTTGTGGTTTTTTACCCTACCACCGTTGCTCATTTACTCCTTGCAATTCTTGTAAAGAGAAACAAGTTTAGAGGGTGGAATACCTTCTCCAACCTTACTACCTTATGGATTTACAAGCATTATTAACAAAATTTATGCAAAAAATAGAGTATCGCAATATCAAGAAATAAAATTACAAAAAACGCAATTGAAAAGAATAAATATAGACATCTAAATGATAATTCAAGGAATCACTAGGAAACAAACAAAAATTAATTACGGGAGTTCTCTAAACTTGGAAATCCCAACTGAATTAGCTCACAATTCACTAGTTCACTAAATTTAGGTATCCTTTATCCCTAAAAAATGAAAAAGGTGGAAATCAACAACAATGTCAAGCTATTTTCAATGGATGAAAAATAGTAGAGAGACGAGAGAGGAAGAATAAGAACTGAGTTTACGTGTTTCGTCCGAAAATGGTGCCTACATCCACAAGTGATGCATTGATTTTAATGATTTACTGGGCAGAAGCCATTGATATTGAATCTCTCAAGTTATCTATAGAGTTGGATATCATAAAAGTAAGGAAAATGATATCAGATCCCCATAAATGTGGGTGGTGTTTGCTATTTATAGGATGTAGGAATAAAAAAAATATAAGTGTTATGTGGCTCACCTTTATAGCCTAGGTGAGTACTCACTTTCCATACACGGCGAGAGAATTATCATGAGTTAGTTAGTGGTACATGGAGGAGAATATGCTCATATCTTATTCTGTGCACGCGTTATAAATGTTTTTGACATCATCTAGTCACACAATACATGCTTGCTATAATGGAGTTAACTAATAGTGTTAACTAACATAGTTAAACAAATCTACTAACATTGGATGAGTCGACCTCTATATGAGGATGATCTGGTTACAAATTGAGGCAGACCTCGTTCATGCATGTGTGTCCAAATGTTCTCTTCTAGTTGGCCAACGAGCCATCCCATATTTATGGTATGACAATATCCATAACGGCTTTTCTTTTAATAGTTGTTTGTATAAAATTCTTTAAAGTGTTGCATCTTCTGGGTAGGTGCTAAGCAAATTGAGTGAGTGAAGTTTTAACTTGCTTGATATCTTCGGCTCTGAAGGTCATTGGCTCGTCCATAGAAGAGAACATTTACTTGTAATTTTTTTAGATTTTTTTTTAAATTCTATCTAGGCTTGAAGTTATTATGTCACACATGTTTATGTCACGTCAGTTTTCCTTGTCGAGGTAAGATGTCACACATGTTTTCAAACATCAATGATTGCCACATCTAATGTATAAAAGGTTAATCCCAAGCCATTTCACGCTTTTCACTTCCCAACTCATTTATACACCCATCTTAGAGAGAGAAAACTCTCCCCTGTTCTTCAAACCTTTTATTTTCCTGACCATTTCTTTGTCAATTTCCACCACTTGCAGTTACTTTCTTTCCCGAAAAGTTTTTTTATTGACGAAAGTTCTTCCTTTTTGGTGTTCGTTGGCTATCTCTTGAATCGTTCTTCGATGTTTGGGATTCAAGGTACGTCTTTGCCCCATTTTTTTTCCAGTTCTGTAGGATTTCTCCAAAGTTTCTTCATTTTTTAGTTACGATTTGATGTTAATGTATTATTGGTTGGTGAATTTAGCGATTTAAGTGGCCATTGAGTTGGTTGACCTAGGAATGCTTAACTTCTAGTTTTTTTTTTATTCTATGGGTTTTCTTACCTCAACCTTGCTTACAATTTTTTTTTTTTGGAAATTATCTACTGGATTTTTATTGATATTTAGAGAGAATAGCCCTCGCTAGGTGGCATTACAATAAAGGAAGACAATCAATGCAATTTAGTCTTTCTAATATAAGGCAATCTGTAGGCATTTATTTTAATAGCTCCCTTAATCAACATAGGAAGGTCTTTAAAACTATAAAACTAAGATTCCATTTTTGAATTAAGGCTATGTTTGGACAAAAGGTCAGCTACATGATTAGCTTCCCTATAAATATGAGGGACCTTAATGTTCCAAAAAGAAACGATAGAGTGAAATTTTTCTATGCAGCTTCTAGTCTTCCATGAAGCTTAGATTTGAGATTGAAGCAATTAACTGCTACTTGAGAATCAGATTCCACTTCCATGTTATGACCGTATATTGAAATTCCATGATAAACAACTTCCTTTAAAGCCAAAACTTCAGCCTGAATACTAGAGCCTCCTGCAATAAATGTTGTTAAACCCCAAATGAAAGAACCCTTTTCATCTCTGAGAACATCTCTAATGCCCATATTACCATCAATATCGCAAGCTCCATCTGTGTTCATCTTTAAAAAAGATTTAAAGGGTGGAGACCAACTTATAGGAGACAATATGAATAGACAAGATTTGGGAGATTCTATCTCAGAAATTGAAGAATATGAATTAAATGAGAAGAGGTTCCATGTTTGAAAGAAGCATTAAAAGCAATGTCTCGGATCCTTCTCTTTATTCTCTCAATTATCACATTAACATGCATCTGGATCCCATTAAAAAGAGCTTTGTTTCTCCCCATACAGAGTTCATAAAAGATGCTTATAGGAATAACCTTATAAAGCCATTTTGAGAACTGACTAGATCCCATATGAAGCCACCATTTCAGGATTAGAGAATTGACTGAGAAAGATTGTTGAATTCCCAATTAATTCCCAAGGATAGACCATATTTACTAGCAATAGGACCTTTAAGAAAGAGATGATCCAGATGTTCTTTCGAATTGTGACAGTACAACCATTTAAAAGTGATCTGAATGCCTGTTTTTTTGACATCGTAGTTTAAAGGAACTGAATTGTAAAGAATTCTCCAAGAAAAAATGATAAGTTTGGAGGTATATTAGGATCCCAAATGAATGACTGAGAGATTAAATGGAGTTTAGGAGATCTCACAATTTCAAAAGCTGAAGAGAAAGTGAAGTCTCCTCAAATAGAGGGTTTCCACACACGATTACCCTCTATAATAGTAGAATTTTCTTTACAAATATACCACACTTGAGCAATTATTTTTACACCATTGAAGTAACTCTTTGAGGCATTGTGCTGTACTTTTTCCTCACGAAAGAAGCCCAAAGAGAGTTGCTAGATTTGAAATTCCAAGATAGTTTTAGGTTTGATGCATATATCATATTGTTTAAGTTTTTAATCCCTAGGCCTCACTCAGATTTTGGAGCACATATAACATTCCATCTTTGCTAGTGATACGTTTTCCCCAAAATTTTATGAGAACACCAAAGAAAATTACTTAGAATTATATTTATCAAAGATATAGTTTTCTTGGGGGGGGGGGGGGGGGGGGGGGGGCTAAGGACAAAAATGGTATAAATATTCATAGACTGAAGAAGTGAGGTTAAGAGGGTAATTCTACCTCCCAGGGATAGAAATTTAGCCTTCGATCTATTGATTTTATCATTCAAAGATTGAACCATCTGATGAAATAAAGTAGCTTTCTCCCTGCCTTTGAAAAGCTAACACGCCAAGTATTTGATTAAGCCTTTTTCTTATTTGAAGCCTGTACTCTCATCAACATTCTTTTCACGTCTTCTGTTTACTTTGTTCCCCATTAAAAACCTTATTTTATCAACATTTATAGCATGACTTAGTTGATACTCATACTTTCTTAAGAATCCCAATAAGTTATGAACACTTCTCTTATCTCCAATGTATTAATAATTAAGTCATCTACAAAAGAAAGATGACTAATTAGATTACAACCCCTTGGATGAGAAAAAGACATGATAGAACCCTCATTTATAAAATGGTGGAGACCTCTGCTAAGGGATTCTAAAGCTTATAAGAACATACTGGGAGACAAAGGATCTCCCCGCCTTAAACCTCTAGATGTCTTGAAGAAGCCTCTAGCTTCAACATTAACTGTGGTGGAAAACTAATAAGATGAAATAATCCTCCACACCAGGTAAATGAAAACTTCATAGAAACCAATCTTTCTTAAGGAATTGAGAAGAAACATCTAAGATATTCTATTATAAGCCTTGCTTATGTCTATCTTCAATAACACATTTCCACCTTGATTTCTCCTGTCCAAAAGTTGTGCCATTTCCCGACTAGGAAGAATATTATCCAGAATTACCCTATTCTTAACAAAGCCTGATTGATAGGGAGATACGATTTTGGGAAGAAGAGATAACACTCTATTATTGGGAATTTTTAAGATAAAATTGTAACTGACATTACATAGACTAATAGGCCTATAGTCTTTGCAAGATGATGGATAGGAACATTTAGGAATAAGGAAAATCACAGAAGAACCCAAAGATTTAGGAATTTTTCCCCCCACTAAAATTGATTAAATTCCTAGCACTACGTCTATTTTGATGATCTACCAACACTGGACAAAGAAATAACTGTTATAACCATCTAGACCAGCTGCATTGTTTGTGTCTATACTTTTGACTACTTCAAATATCTTATTCTCCTATGTAATAATCTTTAAGTCATTATTCATATCAGAAGTCACCAAAGAAGGGATATAATCTTGCACATCAAATGATGTAGAGTTACTTGCAGTAAATAAATAATGAAATTAAGATTGAAAACTGTTAAAAATCTCTTCAGTAGTTTCCAGTGTATTGCCATCTTCATTTTTAATACTATGGATCAAATATTTCCTTCTATGTTGTTTGACCATAGCATGATAGAATTAAGTATTTCTATCTCCATCATTAATCCATTGACTTTTAGATTTTTGAAACCAAAATTTTTCCTCAATACTTAAAGCTGCATTCAGGTCTACATTAACTTTATTAAGTTGCTCCCACTTGATTTCAGATGAATCTTCTTCATAAATTTTCTCTTCCTCTGGTACTTTATCTTCCAAGTCTATAGTATTCTGGAAAATGTCTTTGAACACTTATCTACTCCACTGCCTAAGAGAATTTCTCAATCTTTTTAACTTAAAGGCAAACACCTGGAAAGGAGTCCCTGAGGAAGGTAAACAACAGTTGGAAGAATCTACCCGAGAGAATTGATCATTGGAGGATCAAATATTTAGAAATTTGAAAGGTCTTTTTAAATCATCCATAAGACTTGGAATAGATATTAAAAGGGGACTATGATCTGAACAACTTTTGTGCAGGTGTTTGAGAGAATATTGCGGGAATGAATTAATCCAAGAAGAATTGATGAGACCTCTATCTAATCTTTCTAGCTCTAAATTACCATTAGTAATTCTTTTTGCAAGTATACTTTGAGCCTGAGAACCCCATATCCAACAACTGACTCTCCTGAATGCATTCATTAAGGTTTGCAGCAGCCTCTAAATCAGCCCCTGCCAACTCTACAATTCTATAAACAATATTGAAATCTCTAGCAATCAATAAAGGTTTGTTTACACATAAGTCTGCGCTTTCATTGATAGAGTCCTAAAGAGGCATCCTTTCATGTCTATTGCATTTAGCGTGAATAATTTAAAGACCTATACTATGAGGAAGGAGAGGATGATTGACTTCTAACAAAAGACTTCGAAGATTATCATTCACCATCTTGCAGACTATGCCATGATTCCAAAAGAACCATATTTTATTTGAAGTGTTATGTAAACACCTCTTAAAGTTTATTTAAATTCTAAAAGCATCTATCTTGTCCTCACCAATCATAGGTTCTAAAATAGCCAAAAATGATAAATCATAAAATTTACAAAGCTTTTTTATTATTCTCTTTGAAGGATTATTACCTACCTCTCTCGTATTC
The DNA here is from genome assembly GCA_949130495.1 of Sambucus nigra. Taxonomy (NCBI): domain Eukaryota; kingdom Viridiplantae; phylum Streptophyta; class Magnoliopsida; order Dipsacales; family Adoxaceae; genus Sambucus; species Sambucus nigra. Next base: position 41,345,211 of record OX422220.1, read on the forward strand.
CAAATTAGGGAACTAATCATTGGAGTTTTGAACAAAAAACTATAGAGGAAGGTTGGGCATTGGATCTTGTATTTCTTCATGAAGAGGTAGATAAACGAGTTATTTTCTTTCCACTTGGCCTTTTCTTTTTCTTGACTTCAGTGAACTCTTGGTCTTCTGCTTGTATTGCCTTTATGGACTTAGCTTGAGCTTCCTTGTATTTCTTCTTAGAATTCATATTCTCATCAAGTAATGAATAGAAATGAAATAATTCCTCAATTAGAGGATTGAATTAAACCTTATCATCATCCGAGTCTGAGCAGCAGTTCTTCATAACACCATCATGATTTTTTTGGCAGGAGAGTTTAGAATCAGAGTTGTACTTTGGATCCATCTCCTCTGATTTATCTGGAATATTGGATATTAATTCTTGAATTTCTCCTTCTTCTAGAGGGGAAACTAGAGCAAGGTCATTTATGTTTGTCTTTGGTTGGTCTGTATTATCTGAAATTTGAAAAGAGTCTTCTGCTTGTTCCATTTGTGGGTTAAATTGATTCTCTTCTTCTTCTTCTACTAAAACTCACTTAATAATTGGAAGATATATATTCTCCTTACTGCTCGAAGGATATTTCACCTTGTAAGTTTAAGTTGGCCTTTTATTAGAGACTTCAACAGCTGTCTTGGATGAATCTTGGATTTGTTTTCCCTTGTCTAGTTTATTCTTAATTGCTTCATTTTCTTCTATAGCCCCTTGGCAATAATATAATTATCTTCATTTTCTTCTATAGTCCCCTTGGCAATAAACAGGACTCAGGCAAACAAATCTCCCAATTGTCCATCTCATAAAGTACCATTCAATATAGTACCTTGGGATAGACTCATAAATAATAGGTTTCCAAAAACTAATCTCCCCATTGTTAATCCTTATCCTTTTGGCATGATTGTGTAGCACAGTAAATTCTACGCACATTCTAGCCATACTAAGTCTAGAAATATTAGTGGTAGCCTTATCAAGCTTGAGAGGTTTCCCTATTGCCTGAGTGATGGAGAAAAGATCCTCTTTTGCAAAAAGGTGGATGGGAAGACCTGGAAAATTAATCCACATAGGGGCAAAAGGACTCTCATGACCACTTCTAAAACTCAGGGACCATTACATTTTCTCATATGACTTTTTCCTATATACCGTTGGTTACACATCCATAGCATCATGAAATCTTCATCACAGTTCATTTTATAAGGATATGTTTTTAATCTAACAATCCTATATTCGCCAATGATTTTAAGCAAAAAGTCTCAAAATTCTTGCGAATGAATTGCATAGATCGTTTTTCGTGAGAAAACTTACCCACGATGGCATATTTTAGAGAATTAGACAAGATATCAACTTGATCTTGGTTGAAAGGTATTGCAGGTTCTCCACGATGTTTGTGAATAGGTTGGATTTTAATTGAAGAGTATTAGCATGTACCTTTTAGAATGTCAACAAAAGATTTTGCCAAGGGTTAGGGAGAACAAATGGTTTGGAAGAGGATATTTGGTTCGTATGAATGGCAGCCATATCCATACAAACCCTAGGGAGGGTTTATGAGAGAGAGAGAGAGAGAGAGAGAGTTTTCTTGCTTCTAATTAACAATCACCCTCATAAAATTCTCCTCCTTTCCCAAACTTACCCTTTATTAGCGAGGTCTAATGGGTTGAGAGGGTGTTAGCATGCATTAATGGGTTGAACGAGAGTTGCCCTAAGTTCTTTGAGGAAATTAGGCTTGCTCCTATACTTATTGTTTATCTTGATGACTAGATAGATTATCCAAATTGTGTTCCACGTGCTCCATCTTGTGTTCGACCGTCTCCATAACCCCTAGGTATTCAATATAGTAAGTTTGAATTTTTAGGGTCTTTTAGTTCTGACGGTGCCAACCATCAGTCTAGTCATAGTAATTGTGCGGACATAGCCTCTGAGTTGTCAATAGTTTACCTATGTTTGTCCACTGACGAAGCTATGGAGTCTGTACCACCTTCTCAATCGTCTACTTCCCTTATAATTATTCTAGTGGGCGAGGAGGGTTCCTCTAGCGCCTCTAGTTCATATGACGGTGCGACCACATATGCTTGATATTATGCATTAAATATATTTGAGGATAAGCTCTTGGAGTTGGAGTATTTTTACAACATCCGTTTAGACATATTGTGTAGGCTGCCTAATCTTGAGGAAAGAGTTTATGATCAACGTTTAACCAATAGATTTGAATTCCAATATGGGCTATGGAGGTTGGTGTTCAAATCCCTCTTCATTCAATTATAAGAGGCATTTTAAGTGGGTGCCGATAGGATTATCTTAGGGTACATTGTCTTCTAAAGGGATCACTCGGGGACTGACATTACCAAGGAAGTGTTCATATTCATCTATAGAAGAAAATATAACACAAAATCCCGCGGATAATTTTATTCCCCGCCCCCCCACAAAAAATAATCTCATTAGATTATAGTGAAAATCTACCAAACGAGCACCTATCATTGGAAACATTAGTTTGTGTATTTGAAGGGTAATTAGGAGTTTGGCCTAAATGAAAGGAACAAAACCGTCAGTGTTCCACATGACTGGAGTAGGCCAAACAGGATTGGTATACATCTTTACTCTCTATGTTTTCATTTCCTCATCTAATTTTCTCTATAACTTGTGTTTGCTCCTTTGCAAGAGAAGGATGCTCAAAGGTTAACTTTTGCTTGAAGCCCTTGGTGAAAAAAGTTTGTATTGTTGATCCTCCCATCTTGAGGACGTCTTTACGTTGAACAAATTCACAGAAATTAATTATTATAGACCTCCACAATCATCTCAGTTTCAAGAAGTGCCCCAAGTATCAGCTTCATCCAAGGCCAAGCAGAAGTTAAATAAGGTATGTGGAAATTTTCACAAGTTCTAGTTCGTCTTTTCGTTGCAATTTTACTTACTATTATTTGTTTAATGCAATTTCTACTCCATTAATTTTAGCCTTTCATGTGAAATCTTCTGTTGGGATGCCCCCTAAACAAACTGATTGGTAGGACCTTGATCTTATTCACTACAAGAAGGCCAAGAAGGATAGAAAAAAGTCTGAAGTTGAGTCCTAGAAATAATCTGAGGCCGAAGATAGAAAGTGTAAAAGAGTAGTCTCCTTATAGCCTCGGAATATGGTAATACTAGTTGAGGTGTAACCCCTACAGGTATGGTGGTAAACAATAACATGGGAAACTCTTTAGTAGATACAAATGAGAACATAATATTATATATGATCAACACTCAGATTAAACTCACAATACACTCATGTAAAACTCAAAAAATAGTAAAGGAAACTCAGAAGTCACTCATTCAAAGGAAGAGAGAAGCAATCATCTTAGATACACCTTGGAAAGCAGCCAACACACCAAATCACTTCTGAAAGAGCTCTAGTTAGCTACTAAAATCTTCTTAATAAATGACAATGGTGGGTGAGTTAGATCTCTGGTTTGCAATAACCTCGCTCTGAAATGTATATTCTCTTTCTAGCAATAATCTCTAGAAAGAACCCCCTATCTCGAAGTGGTTGAGGCCAATAAATATCCCCCACACCACTCTCGAGATGCCTCACTCTTCATTAATATGAAAGACCTCCCTATCACATTTTTCGTCATACACATTAAATGCACAATGGGATAGCTTGTTCTACGTCATAAATATTGAATGCCAAGACATGCTTTTTGCCTAACCATTGTGCATCAGGACTGTCATCACATAGGTGTCTCACAAAACTGTTTAATAGCCCCCAAATATCACAATGGTTTACTCGATTTCAGATTGTACAGGACAGGATTTAGCTGGCTGGTGACATCACCTAACGTAGACGTGGCATTTTGGTAGGGGATTGTTTGGCTCAAGGCTCAATATACGATGGAACTCAAGGCTACTCCGCAGAATCTTCCACAGTGAAAGGTTACTCGATGCTTTACCAAGTGTATATGAAATGGTCAGGACAAGCCCCAACGTTGCCTCACTTATCAATCCTCCAAACCAAGTCCCTCGAAAGTTCCCACGGCAAGGTCATTCGATAGAGAATTTAAGCTCTTCCAGGCCCTGACAGACCTGGTGTCTCGCGAGTACCATTTGATCTCACATTAAATACTACAATCTTTATAGCATTATCATCCATGTTACAGGTACAATTTAACTAAGTAAGAAAAACAAGCTAAAGGATGAGCTCTCTCGGTTATTCTCATCGCTGAGGTGCCACACTGAGCTGCTACATTGCCTTTATGCTGCTTCCTTCCCCTGAGTCCCTTTTATTAACTGGGTAATCTCTCTCTAATTGAAAGATTATCTTCAATCCCCCCATAAAAAAAGTTGACATTGAAGCTAAGAAGAAGGTTGATGTTAAGGCTAAGAAGAAAGGAGCGATCCCTACCATACCTAATTAAGTTATGGGTGACCCTAAAAATACTATTATTGTCGGCAACAAAAAGGCCAATAGAGGCCTCCAACTCTAAATATAACCAAAATTATCCAAGATTGGAAGAGCTAAGGCCAATGATTCCTGGTGTAATGTATGTCATAATCGATGGGCAGCCAACCCAATGGATGGAAAGGGAAATTAAAGTTAGCTACCAATATCCTAGTAGAGGAATACAAGTTCGACGCTAAAAACTCTATTAGTCTCGAGGCATTAATCATCACAAAGGAAATTAAAGAAGGATTCTGAGTCCATTATTCATCACATGGGAAATTCTTTTAATGTGCTCAGTTATCACACTTACAACCCTGATTTTGACTACCTTGGGAGTTTGATTCTTGATGTTTTGTAGACACTTGCATATCACAAAGATTTATGGTAAGTTTTGAAGCTTTATTCTTTTTCATATTGGCATGGAGGCCAAAATTCTTCAGGATAAAGATCATGGAGCTATATCACATGCTCGTAATTTTGATTAAGAAAATCTCATGAATGAAAAAATTTAAGAACAGTTCAATACTTAGAGCCAAAAAGTGATCGCTATGTAGGAGGAATCCAATAAGACTGAAGATGAGATGAATAAAACCTGTAATGAGTTGTAGGAGAAAGACAACTAGCTTTTTGAGAAGATCATAGCCCTTAGTTTAGCCTAAGAGGAGGTCAAGAAACTCAAATAGCAGATTAACATTGATTCAACCAAAATTCAGAGCTTAGAGGAGGCACTGGCTAGGGCGAAAGAGTTGTTAGCTAAAGTCCAGGAGAATGCCATTGAGAAATAAAAAACTTCCCAAGAGTTTTCTATAGAGATAATGACTTTATTCGCTAACGGCTACGACGAATTGAAGAAAAGGATGTTCATACACTAACTAGAAATTATTGATGTCATCATCAAATGGGAAGGAGATGATTCAAAAGCTAATGCCTTATCTAATGTTTAGTCTGTTATAGAGGTGGATGAACAGGTGCCTGAAGATCATACTATTGACCAAACTGAGAAGGTGGCTTCCATAGACCCGACCATCCCCACTGCTTTTGAGGTTGCTCAATAAAGTCTCCATGAGAATCCATAGGACACTCCCATGACTGAGGCTATTGTTGACAACACATCTCATCATCCTCCTATTATCCAAGATCCTCTTACTGCGTGAGCTGCTTTGTATTTATTATGACTTGTTTGTATTTTCCTCAAAAAATTTTAACAATGATAACTTGTAATTTCTGATCAATCACTTTGCAGATGAAAACTAATAGATATTTTTTATTAAACGGAGCCAGTCTTTGTGTATGTAGTTTGATGTCTATTTTGCTTTAATTTCTTCCAAAATAATTTTCTCAACCAAGCTACTAGCTCCCCACATGTAATGGAAGTGCTTTAGGTGCGTAGATTATCATGAAAAATATTTTGAACATAATTATATGAAGTAATCATTTTTTTGAAATAAGGCTGTAAGTTTGATAGGTTTGCTAGTATTTTAGTCTTATGGTGTTGTGGTTGGATCTTGCCTGACCTAACCTCACTACTAACTACCAATTGAAGACTTATGGTTACCTTATCGACTTTGAGCATGTAATATTATTCGTGGCTAGTGATATGCTCGTCTTTGTTAGGATTTACCAAAGATTTATCCAACTTTTTGGTCAATTGAGTCGGCTTTGAGCCAACACTACCTTGTGGCAGTATTGGTTTCCCCGATCGACCATCTTCTTGATCATTACCTATCTAATGTAAGATGCCTCTCTTAAAGTGTGGTTTGGTCATATTTAACTTGATTTTATTCACTTTGGAGATGTCTTCTGCCTAAGCTTCTTGCACATCTCTTACACCAATGGACTTTGTAGTAAATAACATAACTTAAAATAATAACCCAATGGAGAGGAATCTAATTTTCATTCATAACTTGTGAAACTATTTACAAGGATTAATTTATTACATAAAATTATTCTCGAGTGGTTATGGTCATCTTAGTGATAGTATTCTTTAAGATATATAGCTTTCCAGGGATTTTTAAATGGTTCTCCCTGCAGTGTCTTAATTTTGTATGTTCTCGGCCACACCACTGCTGAGACTCTGTAAAGGCTATTCTAGTTCGGCTAGAGCTTGTTCCCATTTTGGATCACATTCTTTAAGACCAATTATCCTTCCTTTAGCGTGATCGATTAGATTATCTTATTGTAGAATCTCATTTTTCTCTATTAGTATGCTGCTACACAAAGGAAGACTACTCTCTGACTTCTTCTACCAAGTCAAGATCAAGCCATCTTATCATAATGCCCCTCGATAATATAAAATTCAACATCCTATGACTTGGTGAACCTATTTCTATAAGTATCATGGACTCAGTGTCGAATGCCAAAATAAAGGGGGTTTCACCTGTAACCATCCTCGAAGTTGTCCAATAAGCCCACAGAACACTCTATAGCTCATTGATCCAATTCCTCTTGGCATTGTCTAACCTTTTATGTATCCCATCAAGAAAGTTCTTATTAGTGACCTCAGCCTGCCCATTGTAATGAGGATGAGCTAGTGTAGAATGCAACTTATTTATCTGGGATCTAACAAAGTAATCTTCGAATTGGTCATTATCAAACTACGTGCCATGATCGGTAATGAACCCATAGGGCATCCTATACCGATAAATAATGTTTTTCCATATAAAATGTAAGACCTTCTTGTAAGGCATCTTTACCAATGGATCGGCTTCAACCCACTTTATAAAGTAGTCTATCACGATGATAAAGTATATGAATTTACCCCTCGTCTTTGGCAGTGGCCTAACCAGATCTATCCTCCACATGATGAAGGGACAGAGAGATGTAATCGGTGCTAAAGCCGCCACAAGTATCTTACGAATGACTGCATATCTTTGGAACTTTTTTCACTTCCTAGCATAGTCTTTGTAATCCTCCTTCATACTTGTCTAATAATACCCCTGGGTGGTCACCCTTTTCACTAGTGACCTCCCTGTCTGATGTGCCCTACATAATCCGTCATGTAACTCATTAAAAAGGTTAGGGACCGCCGCCGAATGAACACATCGTAATAAGTAGATAATAAAATCTCTCTTAAATAAAAATTTTCCTTCAGGAACATACCTTAATGCTTTATAACGGAGTCTGCTTGCCTCTTTAGGATCTTCTGGAACTTAATTGATCATCAAATATAATTTTTTGGGATCTATATAGGATGAACCAATGTTCAACTCCATCACTTGTAAACATTCTTCTTCAATGCATCGCTGCATCAAAATTTCCACAAAGATTATTCTCCTGAGTTTGAATTTAGTTGAGGATGATAGACAAGCTAACATATCGACTCAAACACTCTCAGTCCTTAAGATCCTGACAATTTAACCGATAATAAATTTTGGGAGTAAATTTTTTATCTTGGATATGGTTTCCTCTCTGGCTTCGTAGAGTTCCATCACCTTATTTATGACCAGTTGGGAATCACTGTGTGCTGATAACTATTATGCTCCCAACAAGGAGCCAAGTCGCTAACCTATAACCATCGCCTCATATTTCGCTTCGTTATTGGAGGCTTCAAAGTTTAACTTGAGGACATAATCAATGTCAACTCCCTCTAGCATGGTAATAATCCACCATACTCCATTCCCATTTTCATATGATGGGACATTAATAAATTACTGCCAAATAGGAGTCTCATTCTCAAAGATTCCTTCAACAAAGTAGCCATTTTGGAAAAACTTCTTTATTTTCTCTATGTTTTGAGCTCTTCCCTTTTATCTTACAGATGAATTCGTCTTATCATTGCATATGACTGGAGTGACTTTGGCTTCAGTAATTTTCACGACCTCTTCAGTTGGCTTATCCATGTTGTATATGAACTCTACTATGAAGTCACCCATAACTTTCCCCTTGATGGTTGTTCTCGACTCATAGACTATGTCATATTCTCCCTACTCTACTACCCATTCCATTAACATGTTAGATTTTCGGGATTATGGATGGATTTTCGTATAGGCGGATCGATGTATACTATGATTGTTTGAGCTTGGAAGTGGGGCTTCATCCTCCTAGAGGCCTTAATAAATGCTAATGCCAATTTTCCAATCTTAGGTACCAAATTTTTTCTCCAAAGTATGCCTTGCTTGTATAATACACTGTCTTCTGCACACCATATTCAAATTACCTAAGTGCTAAACTTAAAGATGACTCGGACACTACCAGGTACAAATATAAGTTCTTGCACAGGATCGACCTTGATAGAAAAGGCATGAATCCAAGGTACTTATTTAATTCCAGAAAGGTTTTAGAGCATTCTTCATTAAATTTGAAACTATTTTTAAGCAAATTGAAGAATGGAATTCGTCGACCTGTTGCCCTTGATACAAGTTTGTTCAGAGCTACTTCTCGATCGGTCAAACTCTGAATCCCCTTCTTTTTTGTAGGATGCATATTGATTAACGCTTGGATCTTGTTGAGGTTAGCCTCTATCCCCTTTTGATTGATGATGAGATTGAGAAACTTTATGTCCTCACTCTAAAGACACACTTTGCGGGATTTAGCTTCATTTGGTACCTTTTTAGCTCATCAAAAGTTTGGTCGAGCTCAAGACGGTGATCGGATACCTTCATGCATTTGGTAAGCACGTCGTCCTTAAAAACTCCCATTGTCTTCCCAATTTGCTCGTCGAAGACATTGTTGACCAGACCTTAGTAGTAGCTCCAACATTTTTAATTCCAAAGGCATAACTTTCTTGCAAAATGTGCCTTAATGCTGATGAACGAGGTCTTATACCAATCTTCAAGATTCTTCTTTACCTAGTTATACCCCAAGTAAGCATTTATGAAGCTGAGCAGCTCGTGCCTAGCTCTGGCGTTGATCAATTAGACGACTAGAGGTAGTAAATAGTGATCTTTCAGGCATGATCTATTAAGATTAGTAAAATCAACAAAGATGTACCATTTATCATTTTTCTTTAAGACCGTCACAACATTTGAGTGACAGTCATGATGTTTCACGTCTTCGACGAATTTTGCTTTTTTTAATTTTACCATTTTTTTCTAAATAGCCATATTCTTCTTTTATAAGAACACTCGATACATTTTTTATGAGATTTGCATATTTCACAATGCTGAGTTCGTGGTAGAAAACATTTGGATATATTACAGACAAGTCTTCATGGCTCCATGTGAACATACTCTTCATGGATCTAGGGATGAACCGATCTGGAAAGTCCTTTTTGGATGCTCGTCGTCCAAAATTATAGGTTTAAAATGATCGAATGCTTCTCTTGTAACCAACTTATCTTCATCTCGAGGATCGTTATCTCAATCTAATAAGTTTGAGTTAACATCTTCTGCTCTTCCTTCTTAACTGATGTGTATTAGCATTCCCATACTTCTACGTGGGTTCCTTTCACCACCCGAACTCCATAATGATTTTGGAATTTTAAGAATTAATTGAGAATTGAGGATATCGCTTTAAACTTCTCCAAACCAACCCTACCGAAGATAATATTATAAGTTGAGGCTATATTTTTGTCTAAGATAAAGAAACGCATCATCTTTGTTCATCATGTCGGCCAAATTCTAATAATGACCTCTTGCTTGATTGTTCCTAGGGGGTATACTTTCTCCCCTGAGAAACCCATAAGTGGGTGGTGGTATGAATTCATATTTCTGTCTGCTAACTTCAGTCTCTTGAAATAATCATAAAGTAACTCGTTTATAGACCTGCCATTTTCTACTAAAATCCTTGCAATTGACCTCTCATTAACCATCATGGTGAAAACCGTTGGGTCGTCATAAAGATGTAATAATTCGGACAATCATCCTTTAAAAAACCAATTACTAAGTGAACTTTTTTTTACCTTGTAGGGCTTGTCTACACCGCTTCGGCCATGTTCACTTCGCTGACTTGTGCACAAGCATTCGCCTCATTTAGGTGTGCCTTCCTCTCCGCTATCTCATCTCCATCACTAGTATCTCCAATAGGAATGAAGCGATGTCCAAAGGAAATCATGACAACACTATCTATCGGATCCTTGGGCTTCTTAGGTAGATCAGGATCAGTTGCATCACCCGAGTCTTCATCTCGTCCTTATTTTTAGGCTTTTGATTGTCTTTAGGGTCAACTACTAGGCTAGACCTACCCATATACTTCTTTTGCTTTTCTCTTCGAATTAAGGGCTCCATCTCATTCATTAAACCCAAATAATTATCAGCGGTGTGGCCATGGTCCTTCTGGAGTTCAAAAAAATTACTTTTATCTTTCCTTCCTGGAGGTATCTTTACCTTTTTTTAGCAAACTAAACTTTTCGCTTCCTCAGATCTCGTCTAGGATATGATGAATGCCCGTAGTGAGCATTGTGCATTTATTAAACTTCTTCAGCTTTGAATTTTTTGGCTTATTGGACTTTTCTTTTTATATGAATTCCAACTAGCGTTGGACTTCGTGTGACTTGACTCCTTCGCTTCCATTGCTTATTTGACATTCATTATCTTTCCTGCCTTGGCCAAGATCTTAGCCATAATGTTCAACAGTCCTTTTGTCAATGCCCAATAGATATTTCCAAGTAACATGCCATTCATAATGGTGGTAATTAAAATCTTCTCCTCATAATCAATCACTTCCAACTTCTTTGTGTTGAACTTTGTAATGTACAATCTTGTCGTTTCATCCTCCTTTTCGTAGATGTTTAATAAGTGAGCCACCCTTTTCCATGGATTTGTACCAAAGAAAAACATGTTTACAAATAGGTCGGCTAGCTGAATGAAGTTGGAAACTTTCTCATAGGAAGCCCATTGTACCAAATTTGTGCCGCTATAACTCATCTCGTATGGAATTGAGTAAATGTTTGAAGCAACCTGGTATTGCTCCATGTGAAACATTAGATCAAATTTTCCATCATATCTTAGAGCTATCATAGGAGGTTGGAACTCAATAACTGTCAAATAACCCACTACTAACGTTATGAACCGTGATCCTTAAATGTATCCCCTATGTAAGGGGTTCTTTATCCTTACAAGATCTCCAAGTCGATACACCAAATGCTGAATTAACACCTTCCACGACTGATCCTTAATCTGCTTGACCTTCACAGTCTTTTCATCTCGTCCTTGACTTTAGTAAAGCTCCCTTCTTTTGTTGGATTGTTCTCAGACCTAATCGAGCATGTTATTCTCTTTTTAAATCGAGCCGATCATGTGATCCTTTTGGTCTCAGTTCATTAGGACTCTTCCCCGTGTTTCTAGGCTCTCTGCACGAACGTTCTTATTTTCCCCTTAGGCCCAATCGATCAAAAGTAGAGCCTCTGCGTAGCCTCTTCAATACACTGGGATATTCCACACAATAAGACTGATCATTATCGTATACTATTGATTATATGGTGGATATTTCTCCTGGCGCCTATTAGATTGTTCATTTCGAGTGGATCCTGACATCTTAGATCCTCTTCCTTCGCTTTGTCAACTCAAATCCAATCTTTTGGGATTTTAATCCACTCATTCTTGGTGCGTATACCTCATGTCCATATTTGGGGTCGGAGGTGGCATTTTAAGCCTTTAGTTTAAGTTTTCCCAACTACAGAGGTGACTGGGTTCATTTCCATCATGTTTTGTCCCGTCAAGATGCTTTACATCAATTATTTCATATTTTCTTGTATAGCCTCCTGGCTTCTAACCAAGCTTCGCAGAATTCCCTATAAATTTCCCAAATTAACGTGTGTAGATGAGGGAATACCCTCTCTAACCCCACTGCCTTTTAAATTTTCAAACATTCTTAACAAAACTTTTGCGAAAAATAGAGTATCGCAATAGAAAGTAAAGAAAATTGCTGGAAATGTAAAGAAAAACTAGACATATGGATATCTAAATGAGAATTCAAGTAATCATTAAGAATCAATTGAAAATTGCTTATGGGAGAGATCTAACCTTGTGAAACCCAACTAAATTGGCTCGTAATTCACTAGTTCACTAAATTTGGGTATCCTTGATCCCTAATAAATGAAAAATGTGGAAAGCAACAATGGGAAATAGATAACAATAAACAGTTATTGCCTAAAATTAGTACATCAATTGTCTTAGCTAGAATATACTAATTATCAGAAAATAACGGATAAGAGATCTAAATTACTGAAATACTAACAATAGAGAAAACAATAGAGTGATTTGTGAGAAAGAATAAGAACTGGATTTACGTTGTGCGGCCCAAAATGGTGCCTACGTCCACAGGTGATCTGTTAATTGTATTGGTGTACTAGGCAAAAGCAATTGATAAGTAAATAGTGAAGTTCTCAAGTTATCTCTGGAGTTGGACATCAAAACAATAAGGAAAATGATATCAGATCTCTATAAATGTGGGTGGCGTGTGCCATGTTGTAATAACCGAGATTTTCAAAACCGACGTACGGTCCCTATTTTAACCCTTATAAAGTATTCAAATTCAAAATTCCCGTAAGAAGAAAGAAACTATATTTGATACCTTAAAATTTTATTAAATGACCTAGACCCCTGAAGTTTCAGTAATTAAAAAATAGCCCCTTAAAAACTTCAAAGTAATATAACTTGACTTATATTTGACTCCTAAAACTCAACTTTACATCAAATTAATCCTTTAGACTTCAATTATCATAAAATCATAATTTTAGCCCTTAAAGCTTTTTAAAATTACCAAAGCACCCTTATACTTTATGAAAAGTGTACTTTAGGGCTATACATGCAATTACAAGACCAACCAACGACCAAACATCAAAGTTCATATTAATTTCAGTAAACCCCCAGTTTACCTAGTGCATCACATCATCATAAGAAGTTAAAAATCACATGTGAGTTCCATTTACCAACCGCGAAAACTTCATATAAACATCTCAACTCCACCACCCCCTTCTACTAATCAAATTCCCTGAGTATGTAATATAAATACCCCATCCTCTGAGTTCAAAAACTTGAAATTGTACTCAAACCAGGTACACCGTAATTTTATGAGTAATTTTTAGTTCTTTCAATCCCAATTGCTTTCTATGTAGTTAGTATAGTTTAAACAATCATAATATGCAAGCTTTTGCGTGCAAAAAAGTGTAGAATAGAAAAAAATGTAAAAATACACCATTAAAGCTTGAGCATCAATGGTTAATTTCGATATAAAGCTCCAAACTTTATTTTGAAGCTATTTACCACTGAGGAACTTGAGTGTAATGATCAAAATCCACGAATGTGTTTATTAAAATCAAATCGATTAAAAATGTGTTTTGAACTAGAAAAATGAAAATTTGAAATTCTCTATGTATAATCCATTTCAACCTTTGAAATCAAAATCTAACTACTCCTTAAAAAACACGAATGTTAAGTCAAAATTTCAAAAAAATACACAGTTTTAAAACTTGAGATATATTGTATATGAATCCACAAAGCTTATATATTCGAAATCCTTGTGAAAAATAGGTTGAGTTTGTTTAGAAATCATCTCAAATGATTTAGAAATGAGGGAGTTATTCAAGGTAAAAAAATCAAAAAAATTAAAGTCAATTGTCGAGGGGAAGAAGATGAAGTTTTTGACAAGAAACATTGACCTATCGCGTGATGGTGCGTATCGAATCGAAAAATTTTGGAATTTTTTTCCAATATTTTTATTTTATTTTTCTTGTTAAAATGGTATAAAGTAAGGCTATGTTTGGATTAACCTAGTCCGAGCTATGAAAAAATGAGGTTTGAACTTAAGAATATTTTTCCAAAATTGCAAATTGACCACTCTTTACTTTTCCAACTTTTGAATTTGATCCCAAAATTTTGTCTATTATTACTTCAAACTATTTAAGACAAAAAATCTTGCACCAAGATTCAAAAATGAACTTAAGTCCAGTGTTTTAAAGTCCCAAAATAATTTATAATTTAACTTCTGGAAATTTAAAAGATACAGTTTTAGTACAAACTGCCGAACCTAATCCTAAATACTTACATACCCAAACATTATATATAGAAAATCAAGTACCATATCTGCCTGATATCCGCTCATGATATATAAAGCCGATCTATATACCGAGCAAGTACATTTTTTCCTACCTTTTCAATAGTAAGCTTTGGGTATTTGGCATACCGTTATTGATTTCACTATGTGATAACTCCTATTTACTCTTAGTATCTGCACGTTATAATACTTCCATACTACGTATTTCATTACATATCATCAGTATTTGAATTTGACTATGGATCAGTTTAACCCTTCTCATTTAATAACTGGTATCATGTTCCTTATTGATTCAGCTTTCCCTTGCACTTTTGTGCCATTATTTACTTTATTAGCATCAGTATTAACTAGGAAGTAAACCGACGTGTTATCCTACACAACTTTCTACTTGTCCTAAAGGTCTCAAATAATTGAGAGCCTAGATTTATTGCTACATACGTATGAGTGCCACTTTAATTGTGTGTCTATTTTTCCCAATGATTTTGGGTTGATTATTATTATTTTGGTTTTGCTTATGGCTTAATTATTTCTATAAGAATCCTTGATTTTCTTTACATGATCCTTAATGAAATGGTAAGTATGGGATTGTTAGTTCCAGAACCTTGATGTACTTTATAAAACAATAAGTATCGGATTATTAGCTTTATTTCTTTAGCGTTGGTAAACATTGTTTCTATACACACTCCAAGTTTCATTTATACAAATATTTTTTATAAAACTGGTAGAACCTGCTTAGCATAATTGTGATAATTCCTTTTTCCTCCAGATGAACCCGGAGAAAGAGGATAATATATCTTCCCTATTAGAGACAGATATCGACTACTTGCTCGCGTATGTGACTGCATGGGCAGAGAGTAATCCAGATAGGAGCAAGGAGTTGCGCTTTTTGATTTTCTATATTATATTTTGTACCAAAAAAATGTAACTCACCCCTGTGGTGGTACAACCCTATGTAAAACTACTTAATAACGAATAAAGGTATGTTATTCCATCTTAATTTTAATTCATTGCTTTATATGTACTTCTTGTTCATTCATACCAAAAAGTAAGGTGTGACAAGTTGGTATGAGAGCCATATGTTAAATTTAAACATATTGCCGAGTTAGAGTTATATATAATAAAAGAAATAAGATATTAGTTATTTTATCTTTTTTGTAACTTATTTCATTACTATTATTACATGGTAACTCTATTTTGTAGCATGGATACATGGGACACGTTCTTATTCAATGTAGACATTGAACCAAACAATCGCTGGCAAACCGGAGTTAGAGAAGGGTCATTAGCAAAATTAAGAGAAACGATTCGTGCGGTTGAGGAAGACTGGGTAGGCGCGAGTAGTGATGTTAGAGAATAGTGCTAAAAAACAAATTTTTGGTTAAAGTTGATGATTATGTGAATGATCCAGTAATTTTTCAAGAAGCCATAAATTTGCATTTGCAGATGAGACGCCGACTCCACTGATGTACCTTGATGCCACATCAAATAGTGAAGTACATGGGGACTATTCTCCTGGTACTATTCATGACTCAACTAATGGTTCGAATCAGGGAGATTATTTAATCATTCCAGAGTCCAGTTCTAGTGATGAAGCCATTGTCCCGACTTAAATAATCCAAAGTCAAAAGTTGTCTTTTAAATATAGGTAGTATAGTAAAGTATTGCAGATAATGTACTATACTAAAACTTAGGAGATAAACTAACTACCACATCTGCGCTAATATAGATTGTGATATATATCTCCAATGTATCAAATATATTATCATGTGTAATATAATAGGCTTGCGGCATATCTTTGTTTATGATCTTATGATTAAGACTGTTCTATTATATTTCATGATGGTTAATACTCGAATTCCTTCCGCTGGAATTAAAACTAAACAGACTTAGACTGAAGGAATCATGCGATGTCTTTAGGAACTTACTTAATTAGCCCGACAATAACAAATAATTCATTATACTCCACAGAACATTTTTGAAGAAATTTGTAGGATGAATGCTCTTAAATAATTCCTGAGGCAATGACCTCCATAATTTTTTCGAAAGACAGGTGACAACGAAGCTGAGAAATGGATACATTAGGTTGTTAAAATTCTAAATGGAGTAGGTATATCTACTAATCTCCGAGTAACTTTAGCATCTTATACGTTCGAAGGTAAAACTGATTTCTGCTGGAAAGTGTAATACCCCGTACTTTTGGCTATATTTATTTTTGGGATTAATTAATTAAATGCGTATTAATTGGAAATTAATCCGGATTTTAAATACTAACGAGATGTGAGTTGGTATTTAATTATGTGCATATATGAGTATATATGAAATTGTAATTATGAAAGTTGTCGTGAGATTTATATACGGCATTTTAGAAATTTTGTTGAGACGCGTGGGACCGCCGCATCACGGTGTAATATTTTGACTATAAAAGTAAATTTAAAATCTATAAACCGTATGGTCGTTTTGAGTGCGCCAACGCGTCCGGAAGGGTCGATATAGTCAGAAAACACTAGCCGGGGGTGTAGTTTGGATTCCGGGGTATTTTTAGGCCATACCGGCATCATAAAGGGTATTTTGGTAATTCCGTATTTTGGGAAATTAAAAGTGACGAAAATTGGTTAATTACATCTGATGTGGATTTGACCCACTAAGCCCCTAACCAACCCATATTAACCTAGAAGGCTACGTAGGTTATTGGAAGAGTTTTCTAAGTTCCCCAAAACAAACCCTAGCCACCATTGGAGAAGAAGCTTGGAGAGAAGAAATTCTGCAGAAATCTTCACCAAACCAACATCAAAATCAGAAATCAAATCAAGGCAAGTGATTTAAATTACATTCCTTATGCAGTGAATGCTTCTTCCATGTTAGAAACCTTGATAATCAATCTTATATAAGAGTTAAAAGAAAACCCATGAAATTGGAAGTTATTATTTAATTTTGGGCTAGGTTTGCATGTAGAAACATTGTTTGAAGATTGAATTCAGAGATTTCATATTTATGTGATGTAAAAACGGATTAAAATCTGGGAAATTATGATGAGAAAAATCTAGGGTTTATGTTCTTGAAGAAATTGGGAAAAAAATGTAGAAACTTGTGCTTTAATGATGTTTAGGATGTATTAAACCCTTAAAAGATGTTAGTATATGACCTTAGCATGTTTGAGGATGATTAGAGAACTTAATACATTGTTGGAACGAATTTTAGAGGAGATTTGAGGAGTAAAAATGGTGAAAAACGAGTTTTAGGAAAATCTGGGACGAATCTGGTAGGTCGTTAAAAGCCCCTGCCCAGGTCGTTCGAACGAACTCGTTCGAACGAGCTTCTAACGAATGGACCAGTCGTTCTAACGAAAGGGAGCCTCGTTCGATAACTTCGTTCGAACGAGATCTCGTTAGAAGGTACAGTTCGTTCGAACGAACTGGAATCTCGTTCGAACAGCCTCGTTCGAACGAGACTTCTAACGAGTTGACAGAGGAATCTCGTTCGAACAGTCTCGTTCGAACGAGACTTCTAACGAGTTGACAGTTTGGGCCTTTTTGGACTGTTTTGATTTTTGGAGTTCCGTAAACTTGTTCGAGGATATAGATAACATTCCGAGGATGATGTAATGATAGAATTGGGACTTTTGGGTATTTATGAGAAGGAAATTAGATACGAGAGTTATATTAAATGGACGGTTTGGGTTGAGACGTGAGTGTCTACTACGACGTGAGAATGAATTATGGCGCTTATAATTACAAACCGGAATAATATAAGTTGTAGATATTATAAGTTGGTACGAGAATGCGATATGTACTACGATTAAACTACGGGATTACTAAGACGTGTGTTTACTTAGTATTGGTATATGAATTGTGTGTATGACATACCTACCATACTTGCTATCACGGGAGGTTTGCGTTCTCTTAGGGCCCTCTAATCCTTGTGTTGCCCGGATTTAGACTGGTTACCTTGATGAACATAGGTCATAGAAAGACTTATTGGGATATTAATAAGTCCGCTGATCGTAGGAGCGTAGGTATGTGCGTGACCTATGTGATGTGACTGTGTTCGCCTCCATTGTTTGTGATGTTGTTATCTGTGAACTATTCCTGAGAGATTCGGAATATGTAATCCTTATGTACGTGATGTACCGGGATGGATAGCAGAGTATGTGTGCACCACAGCTTAGTTCTCGGGGTGCTTGTATAGTATATTTATGATGTGATTAATATACACTTAATTAATGGGAACCTTCATGTTATGGCTGTGAATATAATTACGGTATTGTTTCGAGAAAAATAACGAGTTAACTGATAGTGATATATAATGCATATTGAGCATCTGAGTTTACGTTAAACCCCTACTTAATTACGAGCGTTATAATGTTAATAGAACCGAGTAATAAGGGTAGGACCTATGGCAGTCTAGCTAGATATGATGGTACTTAGCTAGTGATTTGTGTCGTTATAGATGGGTACTTACGTTAGGAGTGCACAGTTAGACGAGAGGTAAGAATATCATGTGAGTGCACGTCCTAACATGTACTTTGCATTTAATGTTTTAAATGTTTTTAAAGCACTTGCAGGTTTTTAAAATATAACTCCACATTCGGGCTCTGACCTGTTTGCTTTCAAATCTACTTTTCTTGTAAAACCATTTTAGGTGCCCAGCCACAAGGACACCATGCATAGGACATTCATTCAGGTGACGAGCTGTAGCTGTTTGTGGAAGCTACAGGGATTTGCTTGTAGACGCCTCTATCACTTGGATTCCAGATTCATTATCTATCAGTTGTAGGGCATGTTGCTTATTTCTATTAGAGTTACATTTCCATTTCAGTTTCAGACTTTGGCATGTACTGTTTTAGTTTTCGGTTTACTTATTTCAGTTATGGAATTGTAATGAGGAGTTTTTCCTCCAGACTTTATTTACGTTATGTGATGGTCATTCTATTTACTTCATTATGGTGAATGGTGTTATTATTCTTTATTACACTTGTTGCATGTTAATCAGACTTTAATTAAAATTTGGCACTTACTTTTTAAATACTAGGTGGTTAGTAATAATAAAAATGTTTTCGACAGTGATGCTATTAACTGAGCCAACTTGGCATTTTGAATTAATTTAATAAAGGAGTAGCTACCCGGTATTTAATTAGTCGGGGTGTCACAGAAAGCAGTGTCACATAGCCAAAATGTTGTTAATTTTACTTAGGGGCAATTTGAGAAAATTTTCTTCAAGAAGTATTTTCCCAGGGCAGAGCGAGATCAACGAACTCTTGATTTATTTAAATTACAACAAGGTAATCTATGGGCAGCCCAACACGAGGCTAAATTTATTGAATTATATCATTACGCCCTTGAATATATAGATACTGAGGTAAATAAGTTCAATCAATTTGAAAGAAGATTACATCTGAGAGTTAAGAAATCGATTTCTCGATTACAAATCTGTGAGTATTCTCAACTTATCGGCATTGCGGCAATTATGGAACGGAATTCTTTTGCCATAATAAAATCTTCTCCCCTATTACCAGAAACAATCATGTTGTTAGAACTCCATCTCATTCTAGGCCTCACCCTTATTTAAACTCAAGTAGATAAGATTATTCTCAGAGTCGTTAGAACACAACACGTTCAGCAATCCATTGTCATGAGTGTCATAAAGTAGGACATATTCGGCCAAAGTGTCCTAAGTTAAAATCTGTTCCAATTCGTTGTCAGTTAAATAAACCCTCACAAAATCCAAAATCACATCCTATCCAAAACAGACATAAGCAAAACTCTTCTAAAGTAATTGTGTCAATCCCGAGTCATGGAAAGAATTACGCCATGTGGCCTACACTAAATGATGTGATAGAAGGTATGATACTTTTCCAATATTTTTCTTTATATATTTTGTTTGATTCAGGTTCAACACATTCTTTTATTAGTCTTAGACTAGTTAAATCATTGCAATTATTACCTACATCTTTTGCTCATTTGGATATTGAATTAGCGACAGGTGAAATGAATAGACCAACGCCAGGTTTTAACAATTGTAAAATTCAGCTTAGTCTAGGAACACTCCTTGATAATTTGATAATTTTAGATATTTGTGATTTCGATATTATATTCCTAATGGATGTTTTATAAATACATCATGCTTATATAGATTGTCATGCTATGGAAATTTATTTTCGAAATGAAGATAATTGTTCTTTTGTATTTCAAGGATTAGGTCCGTTTGAATCCTTATGTTTCCAAATCCAACTCTCTTATTTAATTCCAAAATTATCGAAACAATTCGACGATGTTTTCTCGAAGATTTACCAGGATTACCCCCTCTAGAGAAATCGAATTTAGTATCAATATTTATTCTTATACACTTCCTATTTCGATACCTCCACATCGAATGGATCCTTTAGAACCTCGAGAACTCAGTACCCAATTAGATGATCTTTTGGAGTAAGGTTTTATTTAACCAAGTTTATTACCTTCGGTATTATTTATTAAGAAACATGATGGAAGTTTTAGATTATTCATAGACTATCGTAAACTGAACTCAGTACCTATTGAGAATAAGTATCTTTTAACCCGAATACTAGATCTATTTGATTAATTTCGAGGAGAAAATATTTTTTCTAAAATCCATTTATGATTTGGTTATCATCAATTACGCGTTAGAGTAGAAGATATTCCGAAAACTACTTTTCAAAGTCATTATGGAAATTTTGAATTTACCGTAATGTCATTTGGATTAACTAATGCACCCACAACTTTTATGGATCTAATGCATTGAACTTTTAGGCATTTTCTTGACCAATTCATTATCGTTTTTATTGACGATTTTCTTGTTTATTCTCAAAATTCAGTTGAAGATGCCCAACATTTAGACGTGGTCTTAAGTACTCTTAGAAACAACATGTTATAAGCTAAAAAAGAGAAAATGTAATTTTTTAACGAAGGAAATAAAATTTCTAGGACATGTGATTTTTGAAAATGGAATCCAAGTCGATCCAGCCAAAATTTCAGCCATTTTAGAATTGAAAATCCTATCAATATTACTGAAGTAAAAAGTTTTGTTGGATTACCTGGATATTACTGTCGTTTTGTAGAAAATTCTCTCGTATTACTATTCCCCTTTTAAAGATAACTAGGAAGGAAGTTCTATTTGTATGGACTGAAGAATGTAACTAATCATTCTAAGTGTTGAAGGACAAGATAATTACTACTCCTATCCTCACCATTCCTTCTAGTAACGTAAGCAACGATGTATATGCTGACGCTTCATTACAATAGTTAGGATGTGTGTTAATGCATAATGAGAAAGTAACTGAATATGAGTTACGACAACTCAAAACTCTTGAACATAATTGCCTTGTCCATGATCTTGAATAAGCTGCTATAGTTTTTGTAGTAAAAATTTGGCCTTGTCACCTTTATGGTGTAAGTTTTTAAGTCTTTTTGGATCATAAAAGTTTGAGATATATTTTTACCCAAAAGGACTTGAATTTAAGACAATGACGCTAGATGGAATATTTAGAGGATTATCGATTTAAATTAAATTATTATCCAGGCAAAGGCAATGTAGGAGCCGACGCTTTAATTCAAAATCCAGTAGAAGGACTCCACACTATTAGAGACAGATACCAGTCACATGTTCACGTATGTGACTGTGTAGGAAGAGAATAAACCAAATGGGAGTAAGGAGTGGCACTTTTAAATTTTTTATATTATAGCTTGTACTAAAAAAATGTAACTCATTCCTACGGTGAAACAACCCTATGTAAAACTACTTAATAATGAATAAAGTTATGTTTTTCTACCTTAACTATAATTCATTGCTTTATGTGTACTTCTTGTTCATTCATACCAAAAAGCAGGGTGGGACATATGTAGATGTTATTAGAGGATATATAAGAGAATTCTATGTGACTCACCTTTATAGGCTAGGTGAGTACACGCTTAATAAACATAGTGAGAAAATAATCATGAGTTAGTTAGCTGATAGTGTTAGCTAATGGAGTCAAACAAATCAACCAACAATGGATGAGTTGGCTTCTATTTGGGGTTGGCTAGGTTACAAACTGAGGCTGACCTCATTCCTGCTTGTTTGTCCAGGTGTACTCTTCTAATTACTCCACGAGCCATCCTATATTTATGGTATAACACCAAGCCAAAGTGAACCCAATAATTAATTATTATCCTTCTCACGAGAATATATTTAAGAGGTTCCATACTACATGTCAGTGTATACATTTCTAGTATAATTGCAATAATGTAAAGACAACCTCAATTCTATTATCCATATAAGTATGATCCCCGTCACATACAAGTAAATGGGCTACACACGAGCCCGCATATGAATACGATGTCCTATCCCTATCGCCTTCGATGATCACCCGCATGTAATAAGTATCATTATAGGTCATCCCATACCTATAACCTCACAACATCAGCAAAGGTATATGTCGCTATGCTTTCCCATCATTCGTATAGACTTTCATACCCAAGAATACGTGATGCACAACCCATTAATTCCCCCTCAGAAAACGGGTACGTCAATAGTAGGATATGGGTAAAAATGAGCTATTAATGGGGTACTAGCGCTGTCGATGTCATATGTGTGCCATAAGAAGCCCTCCTAGTATATCCTCCACGAGAACTCACACATAGTATGCGTTCAACATCAGATCAAGGAGTAACAATCCAATTTAATCCAAGATTATTAGGCCATATTCCTGAAATTTTTTCAATTAATTAAACTCATTTAATTACGATTTAATAAATCATTATAACCCCAACTCATTCAAATGAAATCCTAGATCGCTCTAACGAAACTGTAGAAGTCATTTGAATGACATTTTAAAGTCATTCGAACCGAAAAACCTACCTCGTTCTAACGAGTTCCCAACTCATTCAAACGAGAACCTAAATTTCATTCTCTTAAATCTCATTCTGACGAGACACGTTCAGTTTATCATCTCCAGTTCTCAAAATCCACCATTAACAAACCAAAAGCTAATCTAGAAGCCTTTAAAAAGCATCAATCCCATCCTCCTTAAGATATAAGTTACATAACGTCATTACTAAGCTTTATCTACTTATTCCAATCACTTATAATCATGGATTAAGGTGTTAATTTTACAACACCAACTTAAGAACCCTAGATTCAAATTTTTTTCAATTTTAATCTTAGAGTGCGCAAATTCTATGAATAGAAAGGGGATTTTACTTAATTCACTGTAATTAAAATATTTCTAACAATTATAACCATATTCCAATTCAGATTCGTGAGAATTATCACTAATATTAACTTATATCATTAACAAGCTTTTAAATCTTAATTTAACCATTAAATTAATTAAAAAAATTAAGAATTAGATTTTAAACTCATATTATCATATCGATTAGTTCAGACTTAAACAAAAATAATAAAATTCCTACACTAAGTAAACTTGACTTAGATACTTAAGTTGATTCCAAGCCTTCAAGCGTTCAAACCTGCAAAGCTCCTTCTATCTTGCGTGCTTCTAATCTCTAGCTTCTTAGGGTTTCTTTTAATTGTTTATAATGTATATAAGTTAAGCCACATCGAGATAGGCTGATACCCCATTTTAACTAAGGTGTACTGAATAAAAGTCGAGAGATGCGATAAATTCAAAACTCTCAAAAAACACTCTCCAACTTTCTCAGAGCGTTCCTTTTGCTAACCTTAGGGATACAGAAACCCTAGGGTTTGAATGGAAAAACCTTCTCTAAACACCAAGAAACCCCAGCCAATCTCAAGCCCCCCGATCCTTAGCTATGGAGCAAGTCCTTTGGTAGTGTAATTACTTTATCCCCACCTATTGAAAACCCATTCAAACTTCCTTCCATGTTCAAAGGAGAACCGAGGATTCATTTCTCTCTTGAAGACATAAAACTCCTAGCAAGACCATTCAAATATGCATTAGTTGGTAAGTTCTTCCATCGCAGATCCTCATCAGACTTCATAAGAAAGATTTTTTTAACCTTATGTCTATAAGCAGCCTATACGATTGCATTGTTAAATCATAAACACATTGATAAGGCTTAAAAGTGAAGAAGACTTCATAAGATTATGGCTTAGAGTTAAATGGTATATTGGTAGGTTTACAATGAGGATTTTTAAATGGACTTCGGAGTTCATGGTAGATGAGGAAAACCCAATAGACCATGTTTAGATTAATTTTCCAAGTCTCACCATTCATTTCTTTGGCAAATCCTCACTTTTTCAATTGCTCAATTGGTTAGAAAACCCCTCCAGATGATTGCGTCAATAATCTTTATCATTAGACCTAGTCTAGCTAGGGTCTGTGTGGAAGTTAATATACTAAAAGATAAACCTAAAAGGGTTTGGATAGGTTACAGAGATAGTGGTTTCTGGCAGGAAATGATCTATGAACACCAATCGAAATCTTATATTCATTACAAGAAGTAAGGTCAAGCAGAAGACACATGCATTTTTTTAGAACCCCATCATTAATAAAACTCTTTAAAAAAAATCTACTAAAGATGTTATCAAGATCCAATCTAATAAAAATAAGTACTAAAGAAAGAGCTAAATAGTAACAATAGATGTTGATCACGAAGTGGTAGAAGAAAAGAGAAGAGTAGACGATCTAATAATAGAAGTTGAAGAAACAAATAATTTTCACAAAATGCCAACTCAACCAGCCCCTAAGAAGAATCCATCAATTATCCCTCAAATAATATCCAATCATATAAAGAAAATCAAGCACTGTGGGATTACATGTGAAGAAGCAATGATAGTTGAAGTAACAAGTGAGATACAACATTCCCAGAATTTGAAGTACATGAAAGTCGTGACAAACCATATTTCTCTAACTCAGAACCAGTAGAAAATATCAAATTCCTAATGTGTAAAGAGTTAGGGATCTTTACTGTTGCAATAGATTTGAAGATAAAGATGTATAAAGCGGTAAGAGATTTAGTTGACGATATAAATAAAGTAGGTATGGACAGATATAAATAAAGTAGGTAATGGAAAAGTAACAAAACCTATTCCCACTGATTCTCTTTATTGAAGAATCGCAAGGGTGGGTACAAAAGTTATAAGAAAAAATATCCCCTCAACCTTTAAATGATTAATCTGGTAGTGTGGAATGCTAGAGGAGTAGGTAATAAGTCAAGTAAAAGGAGATTAAAGAAGCTTATCAAGATTCATAGACTTCCTCAGCAATAGTTGTTCTTAATCCCAAAATAAGCTAAGAAAGGATCAACAAAACAAGTTCAAATGGGGTTTTGAAGGTTATTGTTTCAACACCTCAAATAAGATATGGTTCTTTTGGAAATTTGATATGTAATGTTCAATTTTATATGATGATGATCAAACTTTGTGTGTGAAAGTTTCATAGAAAATGTTGAAATAAGAGTTATTAATCAGTATGATTTATACCAAATGTTCTAGAGAAGAGAGGTTCAATTTGTAGGACAATGTTAAAGTTCAATGTTCCAAGTATGTTGATGTTCCTCATATTATCATCGGAGACATAAATGTGGTGTGCAACCAAGATGATAAATTATGAGGAAATGAAGTTGATTTCAATGCAGTTCAGGATTTCAATGATTTAATTACGATTGGAGGTTTGATTGACATTGGTTACTCAGGATCCAAATTTACTTGTTGTAATAACATAAAATAGGAGGATTTAATATTTTTTAGGATTAAAAGATGCTTTGTAAATGAAAAATGGTTGCCTACTTATCCAAAATTAACCATTAGTCATCTAAACAGATGTTGTTAATACCACATTCCACTTTTATTTCCCATTAAAACTATCACAGACAGCTACCCTAGGCCTTGTAAATTTTATAAGATGCGGTGTTCTCATTTAGAAATTCATAGTTTAATAACGAAGTCTTAGGAGGTTCCAGTGGTTGATTATCTAATGAGAATATTCTCTACCAAACTTAAAAGACTCAAGATAGTAATCAGAGAGTGAAATAAAAGGACCTTAAAATATGTCTTTCAAACAAATAAAAACTTAGATGATGAACTTCTTATTGGAGTTTTAATATGGAAAGAACGAAATATTTAAATTAATTTCTCCAAGGCAAGTCCTGGGAACGCTGTCTTTTAGGCAAAATTTCTCCCAATTCGGTTGAGACAGACTCGCGAGTACACTATGGGTTTTGTAGAATTTTCCTTCAGGATATAATGCAGTGTATGAACAGTTGCTTGATTCAAACTATGTACTGTTTGATCAAGCTAAGAACACTCTGAATTTATAATCTAATAATGTCAAAATGTAGAGGACGAAGAGAGGAGAAATTAGTAATTTTTGGTGTCCAAAACAGAGGCCTGGAACTCTTTTTATAGCCATTTATGTGACAGTTCTTCAACAGTCACAGCTCTTCATGTAGCGACTCAGCAATCATTGGATCGTTCTTGTTTAAAAAATCTTTGATCTAACGGTTCAGATTAGGCATCCCATCATAAGTGAATGGACTTTAGGCTTCCACGCTCCAAGCGACGATGCGCACGTGTGAAGTGCTAAGTGCGCGTCAAAGCGCGCAATGTGACTTAAGTCACCTAATCGCCCTTTAGCATGTCGCGTGTCGCGATTGGTGGTGCTTGTGCACCACCGCGATGCGTGGGATCATTGCCCCTTATTTGACTTGTCAACTATAAGTTTAGTTGTCCTTTAGTTGATATACCACCACTTTTTGAGGCACTCTTCCAATGTGGGACAATATGGGGTTTTGAGCACTCCCATATCTTTCACACCCAGTTGCTCATGTTTCTTTCTTCTAAAACAAAACCCAAACTATGTTTAAAATAAAACACCAATTAATATAATAAAAATAATAACTAAATATATATTATATTATATAAATGTTGAAATTTATCCAACACTTTTTTCCAAATAAGTCATTTTTGAAACCTCTTGAGACATGTTGAGTAGGGAGGCTATGAATCAAACTAAAGCTAAACTAATAATTTCTCTCAAGGATGAGGAAACATAATGAAGACATAAACCTAACTTTAAGTGGTTAAAAGAAAGTGATGCTAATACAAAGTTTTTTCATTCAGTTGTCAACTCAAGGAGGAAACATCTAGCCATTTACAATATAAAAAATAAAGATAATCACTGGAATGAAATTGATCTACGTTAGTCAACCATTTTTAGCAATATCTTTAAGTAGGACCTTCAATTTGTGATGTATCAATGTTGGATGTGATTCCTTCAATAATCTCCACTGATAACAAAAATTTTCTTGGCTTATACCCCATAGATAAAGAAATTAGGGGGGTCATATTAGATCAAAATGAAGATAGTTCTGCAAATCTAGATGGCTTTGGAGGGAGATTTCACCAAAAGTTTTGGGATATAATAAAAGAGGATTATTTCCTTTTTCTCAGGGGTTCAAACTCCAGTAAGTTTGTTTTCAGCCACTATAGTTTTAATTCCTAAAAAGGTTCATCCATCCAATTATTCTGATTTCAGGCCAATAAGCCTTAGCTATTGTAATTTAAAGATTATTTTAATAATCTTAAATTCAAGGATTGCTAGTATTCTACCTTCCATTATTTCTCCATACCAAAGTGGTTTTATTAAGGGGAGAAACATAGTGGAAAATATTCTTCTCGCTCATGAGATTACTAATGACTTAAGGAAAAAAGTGATGGATGTAATGCAATCTTAAAACTCGATGCAATAGAACCTCATGGCTATTTTTAAGCTCAATTTTAAGGAAGTTTGGATTTAATGAGTACTTCATTGACCTTGTTTAGAGGTTGATTTCAAACGATTGGTTCTCTCTTTTAGTGAATGGAAGAATTAAGGTTTTTTAAAAATTAGGAAGGGGGGTAAGATAACGATATCCTATTTCTCCAAGTCTTTTCATTATAGCTGCGCAGGTATTATGTAGGAGCCTTCAGTATTTGATGGAAAAGTGGATTGTCAAACCATTCTCACATACCCTTAATAGCCCTCTAATATTTTATTTAAGATTTGAAAGTGATGTAATTATTTTTACAATAGTAACAAGAGGAGTCTAAATAATCTTTTGGCTTTCCTAGCATATTATGAATCTTTCTTAGGTCAACTTATCAATAGGAAAAAGTTATTTTACAGTGGCTCAGCAACTCCCTAAAAGTAGAAAGGTTGAAATGGGCACACTGATAGGTCTTAAAGACACTAAACTTCTAATAAAATATCTCAGGTGTCCTATTTTTAGAGGTAAAATAATGATTGCCTACTTCTCATATTTAGTTAGTAAAATCAGAAGTAAAATTCAAGGGTGGATGTCAAGGTATCTTTCTCATGGTGACATGTTCGTTCTCCTAAAACATGTTTTATATTCAATTCCTCTCTACTCTCTAGTAGCAATAAAGCTTCCCAAAATCATCATAAAAATTATTCATAACTTGTTTTTCTAAATTGTTCTGGGTTAATGGGAAACTGGAATGCAGAAAGTATCTGCGGCTTAGCTGGGATAAAATTTGTAGTTCTCAAAATGAAGGAGGTTTGGGATTGAGAACTCTAAATGATATCATCACTGTTCGCAACTTAAAATTGTACTAGAAAGTAGCTTCCAAATCAGGTTTGTTAGCTAATTACATGGATGAGAAACACAAGGATAAATTATTTGATGGCAAGTACGAATCCCGTAGTGTCAAGAGATCAAGCAGTGTCTATCAAATGCCAGTAGATCACTCAATAGTTTGTAACGATAATTTGATATGGAAACCATCCATAAAAGGGGACTTTAACTTTAAAACAGCAATATAAGTCATTAGACCTAAAAACCTGAGCCTCGGTCCTTTAAACTATTATGGAACAATCACTTCCAATATTTGTTTGGATATTGATTGACCGAGCTTTGCCTATGGAAAAGGAGCTTTAAAAAATTGGGATAGGACTTGCTTCTCATTATAGATGTTGTCTAACTCAGGAAGAAGGGTTGAAAACTCATTTCAATCCAGCTCAATCGCAACAATAGTTTGACAGTGGTTTGGAGACATGTTTGATGTAAATTTATACTATTCCTCCCCTAGATCTATGATAATTGCTTGGTGGTTAAAAAAGCCTTGTAAAGACTATATCAAACTTCTGCATAACATTATCCCTTTAGAGATTTACTGCGAACTATGGAAATTTCGAAATGATTGTGTATTTGAACGAACTTTTATGTCAGAAGATATTATTATCTCCGACATTGTTTAACGTATTCAGAATATAGTTGCTTCCTTCAATTTCAAGGATAACATAAAAAGAAAAGATGAAGGTCTCATTCAGCATTTCAAAATTAAAGTGAAGCTTGAAATTTTAAAGTTTTTTATTACAAAGTGGATTAAACCACTTCGAAACTGCCTTGAGCTGAATGTGCATGGTTATTCTCAAGGAACTTTGAGGATAAGTGGCATAGGTGTAGTAATTCGTGATGACAAAGGGTTTTTTAAGGAAGCTTTCTACGAGTTTAGTGGATTAACCTCTAGTATTAAGGCAGAAATAGAGGTTATCTATAGAGGCATCCAATTAGCTGAGTTAAGTGCTCATAATCTTATAATAGAGTTTGATTCAGTAGAAATAATTCAATTTGTGAATCAAGCTTGGAAACCTCCCTAGGTAATAAAAGTCAAGATCAAAGAAACTCAGCATCATATGGCGAAGAATGGGTACTCAATTAATCATATATGGACGGAATCAAGTACGGTGGTTGACAATCTTGAAAACTGTGCAATATCGACCCGTAAATCTAGTACTTGTCTTGAATTTTATAATCTTCCTCCTCTTGTTAAAGGATTATTTAATTTAAATAGAGTGGGATTACCTAGTCCTAGAGTTAGTAAGTAGTTTCAAATTTATAATAGGGTAATCTATTAAATCCCAAGTTTATTTCTTTCCAAGCTATCGTCCCACTGGGCTCAACGGACGATTGATTCATTTTAAAATTCTTAAAATTTCATGAGCTTATATATGCCACGTAGAAAGGCTATTTCACCTAATTTATTTAAATAAAATGTGGTGGTGTTGGTGTTGGTGGTGGTGGGGGGGGGGGGGGGGGGTACCATCCCACTTCCCTAAAAAAAATAAGTTAAGCCTAATGACGTATTGACTTAGCTTCCCACAAATTTAACCTTAGGCCCCATATAGGCCAAACCAAATGAGCCCAAATACCACTCTGAATGGCCCAAAACTATACCCAATCCTTGTACTAACCCAATAAACTTTAAACTCGCTATTTTAAGTCATAAATGGACTTTTTAAATGTTCGAGACTATAACTCATATATTATAATATTCCAATAAATTTAAACGTAGCAACAAACTAATACATTAGCCGGTACGAGTCCAAATATCAATCATTTAATTATTAATTAGTTAAGTGTGTCACATCGTTATAAGCAACTACTAATTAGTTAAGCGTAACTCATCGTTACAACCAACTAGTTCACGATCGGTGGGAACAGACACCGAGGGAATGATCCAAATAAGGAAACCCCAAACATCTTGTACCTGACCATTCCATAGTCTCCCACGATACATCGTCACTTCTAACTATATATTTATTGCATTACTATGTATTACGTCCAATATCAGTATCAAAAATATAAAACAACACTTGTAAAAGATAAATAGTGATCCACATGTCATAGCAGGAAAATATAATAATTACACAATTAAATAATCCACAGAAAATATGGGATATTACAATACTCACCATAGTTTATTACTTTGCCTTTATTTATGCATGTTCTTTTTATACCTTTTATGAAATAAAAGAATATAAATGATTGGTAATAATGAATCAAAACCGAACGCATGGTGAAACTTAATTTATAGGGTTAATATTTTAATTTACAAATGTGTATATGAACTGAATGATTCCAAGCTCTTTCATATTTATAAAAATGGTAGAAACACACATATTTACGCAAAAAAAGGACGCAATATACATATGTTTATTTATACAAATTAAACTTCCCCGTCTTTTTGAGACTTTTATTTTGGAGAAGGGCAGTTGTGGTCGTCCGAATCGAATTCCTCCGGTGAGGACTGACCCCAAAATCAGGACGAGAGAGAAAATCAAAGAAGTCTCCTTTTCTTCCTCGCCATGCGTGTGCAGGTTATTCGATGATATTGAGATCCTCTTTCCGCCACTCGTGCTGGTACCTTCGCAGGCTGCCTAAGATATAAAATCGACCATCGTCAAAAGGGGATAAAATGAAGGAATGAATTCGCTTGCCTATACTGCTCAAAATAGGCAAAAGAAATGTAGCTACCTCAAGAGAACGACATTAAGGTCATACCGATGCATACTAAACCAAGTGAACGTAGGGTCTGATGATTAAGTTGCGGAACACGAAGGTGTTAGGCACCCATTTCGCCCTTTCGGTCTCTCATGTGCTATCTTAATATTCTCCTATTCTCCAAAACGTGACGTGTGTGTAGTGTAAATAGCGAAAGACGGAGCGGAATCATCCTAAGGACTGTATCCAAAAATAATATCAACATAGGATGTGAGTGTTGGTCGAATCACGAGTCGCTATAAAAAAGTGAATGTGCATACTGGACATCACATAAATATGTAGGAGTTTATGACTCACAAAAACAGAGACAATGTAGTTTAAAAGCATAAAGAGAGGGCTCAAATCCCAAGATTGGCCCAGGACACCTACATATCCCAAAGAGCATAAAATTCCACGTAGTTCGATATGTCATAGACGTGGGGTTAACTCATAAACCCAAATTTAAGACTCCTATTGGAATGTTTTTGAAGAAACTGCGATCAAGTGTAAAAGTGTGAAAAAATGAGGAAATCTTACTTTGGAATTTACAAGTAAACCCTCTTTTTTATTTGTTGGATTTTATGAAAATAGGTTAAGTGAATACTAATAATAAAAATGGATATTTGTTGATGTGAGATAATAAAGTGAGACTAAAAAGATATTAAAACGTAAATAAAGTGAGTAAGTAATGCCAAATGAATTAAAAAGATATTTTCTACAGAATTTGGAAGGTATGTAGGCTGATATTGAAGTGATATAATGGTGGTGAAGTAGGGTGAGGTAGGTGGACAAAGGTGGTAAGATAAATGGAAGAAATGCTGGAAAATGTGTTTTTTTGGGAATGTCGGGTCTCTAATTTTGAGAGAATGTTTCTGATTGCTGGAAAGGACCTCCTACGAGTGAAGTCATGGTCTCCTTAAATAGTGCCATTTTAGGGTTAGGGATACTGATCGGCATGTTCCCTAGCCTGCCTATTGGTACAGTGCTTTCCTGCTGGGTAAGGAAAGTACACCTACCGATAGGCAAGGGGTCTAAGGTGCCTATCGATAGTCCGTAATGGATGTTTTTGAAAAAATAGGCATAAAACACAAACCATAAGTTCGATTCACACACAACCTGAACCACTGGAAAGAAAATTAAGATCCATTCAAGAATCCACTGCGTTACTCTCGAGTTTGGGAGTTGACCGAGTCAAACAGGGCTCAAAAGCACCCGATGGTCTCTAGATGGGGGTTTTAGGAGTAAAAAGAGTCGTTCATGTGAATCGGAGGCCGATTCGCTCACAAAATGGACTGTTAGAAAGGGGATTCAGAGTCCCACAAGTTTTCATTGAGCTTTACTTAGTTTGAAGAGTTGACCAAGGTCAAATGGGGCTCAGGAGTGCCCGATGGCCTTTCGGAGTAAAAAGGGCCTTTCGTGTGAACCGTGAGGCCAATTTTTGTACGATAGGATCCGTTGGAAAGAGAATTTAGAGGACTTAAAGGTTTCATATTTACTTAGGTTGGGGAGTTAACTAGAGTTAAATGGGGCCCGAGAGATTCTAATTACCTTTAAATCAATTTTCGGAGTAAAAAGGATCGTTAGTGCGAACCGCGAGGTTGATTCATGCACGGTATGCATAAGTGGAAAGGGGATTTGAATCCCTTTAAGGTTTTATTGAGATTTTATTGGTTGAAGAGTTCATCGAAGTCAAATGGGGCTTGAAACCACCTGATGGCCTATAAATCAGTACTCGGAGTAGGACCTAGGGTTTACTGAAGGATAAGGAGTGTTAGGGACTTAAGATGGTACTTAGGGGGTATTAGGATGGGCTGTCTATAAAGCCCCTCGATGAGAGAGCTTGGAAGAAACTAAGGTCATCAAAAGATAGACACCATATAGAAATTTTGGAAGATGACTGAGGTCTATTTTGCGGACCTGGGGGACGGACATGACTCATTCAGAGGGTCGAGGTTGATTATTCGAACCTAGATATTGAAATGGCCGTTTAAAAGGGTCGAGGTTTATTCTATGGTTTTAAGATGGATGTGATTTATTTAGAGGGTCGATATCGATTCTGTGGACCTAACGATTTAGATGCCCAATTCAGTGGGTTAAAATTAATTATGCGGACCTAAAGGGTTGAGTTGTACAATTCAGCGGGTCGAGGTGGATTCTGCGAACTTAAGGATTTATATGGACAATTCAGGGGGCAAGGTCAATTTAGCGGACCTAAAGAGTTGAGATGACCAATTCAGCGGGGTGAGTTTGATTATGAGGACCTAAAGAATTGAGAAGACCAATTCAGCGGGGGGAGGTCGATTCTGAGGACCTAAAGAATTGAGATGACCAATTCAGCATATTGAGGTTGATTCTGCGAACCAAACAAATGAGATGACCAATTCAGTGGGTCGAGACTGATTTTACAGACCCACAGATGAAAATGACCAATTTAGTCGGTCGAGGTCGATTCTGTGGACCTAAGGTTTGAGATTGACAATTCAGATGATCGAGGTTGATTATATTGACATAACGATTGTGATGGTTGATTCAAAGGGTCGAGGTTGATTCTATTGATTTAAGGAGTTGAGATGACCAATTCAGCAGGTCGAGGTCCATTCTGCGGAGCTAAAGAGTTAAGATGATCAATTCAGTGGGTCAAGGTCGATTCTGTGAACCAATAGAGTTGAGATGACCAATTCAGCGGGTCGAGGTCGATTCTTCAAACCTAACGAGTTGTGACGACTAATTCAACGATTCAAGGTTTATTTTGCAAAACTAAAGAGTTGAGATGGGCAAATTAATGAGTTGAGGCCGATTCTATGGACCTAAAGAGTGGTTTACGGGGAGTTTATCAAAATGTGGCTCAATTGGGAAAAGTGTTGATTATTTTAGTTTTACTGGGGAGTCCGTTGGTTATTAGAGTGATGATCTTGTTGGGAATAAATGAGGTATTATAGTTGTCTCGGTGCTCCACATTGTGTTTTTCTTAGAGTAATGAAGTTCTTGACTTCACAGGGATTTTTTAGGATTTTTTGTGAAATTTTGTGAAATTTTTAGATTTTTTTGGCATTTTCTAACAAAATTTTGAGGGGATTGCCGATAGGCAGGCCAGGCAATGTGCCTATCGACATCTGGCACAGACTCTTGGGCTTCTTGGAGAAGGGGAAAGGTCACTGCTAGCAGGAAAATGACTTTTACTGGGGAAATAGGTGATATTCTACCTTTGGCATTTGTCCTCGAAAGTTGCAGAGATTACGAGCATGCATGTCCAGATGCAGAGGCTATTGGCATATGTGTTTGGGTATGTTTGGTACCTTGAGGGATTGGCATGACCATTTTATATGCTTGATTTAATGTCTTCTCAACATGCACTTTTAATTTTCTGTCGAGGTTCATTTTGAGAAAAACTAGGAAAAGTCTTTTTTTGGAATTTTTTAATTTGTCTTTAGCATTTTTGCATAGAGGGAGGCCTTGGAGGCTTGGTCGCAAATATCTTCCCTTTGAAGGGACTTATTTCGAAATCAAAAGGGTTCAGAATAGAAAAATGAGGGTTTCCGAAAATAGATGTGACCGACATATCCATGGCCTGGTTTTTGGCTTGTTAGTACGGGTACACTTATTTTTTATCTTATATGGTACCTTTTTTGCATTCTTGGTGTTCAGATTCTTCCAGAACATTTGCTAGTTTGGTTGGTCTATGGATACAGAGATGGAAAGCTTTATGTCAAGTGGCTCTATTTGCTTTTGTTGGGTTATGCAAAATCTGATATGTTAAAGAGACTAAACTGACAATGGCTTCGCTAGTGCTGTGGCCCTAGGATTAAATGTCAGGTTTCTTCTCATGACAGGGGAACTGACAACTAATCCTCAGGTGGTCACGATAGTGTTGTGGTTGTCCAACCACTATAGTGTTGATGCAGTGGTCTTAGAGGAGACTGTGAACGACCTAGATTCGTGGAAGGAAGGTTGGGCTAGCTTTTTACAAGGGAGCCCAGTCATGCTGTTTATATGGATTTCTAAGAGACTGTGCATGGTGGCCCCTCCTGGGTACCCTCTATTGGGCATTTTTAATTTATTTTTTAGGACTTTTTCAGCTTTAACCTATTGATGAAGAACTGGGTTAATTGGCTTGTGGAGCATGGGTCCCAATGCCTTCGCTGGTCTGTGCCATGGTGGGGAACTGGCAGCCCGTTTTAGAGTTTGGGGAATATCGGTATGTGCAGTTGGGTAGTCTTCACTTGACTTATTTCTACTTTCCCTAGCAGTTGGGTAGTCTTCACTTAACTAACTTATTTTTCGGTGGAAAAATTGATCGAGTCCTTCATGATGATGTTAGGGCCCCTATGGCTTTACCTCCGATTGTCTACCCATCCGTCACAATCTGTTAAAGAGGTTGAATTTATATCCAGAGATTATTTAAAATTGTTATGGACACAATTAGTTAAAAAGATTCTGGTGGAGATGATTGGGCAAATATGTCTTGTCATGTTCGATACATTTAAAGAGGGTAGCATGGTTTCATCATAGCTCATTAAGGACTATCCTCTCAAGGAGAAAATTCGAAGCAATAATCATGAGTGGGGTAACCGAGGGCCTCCAAGGGCAGGTAATGATGATGAGGCGAGCCCATATGGTAGTTGAGGATAAGGTTTGGAAAACGGGTGTAGGTTTTAGAAAATTTATGTTTGATTATAGGTAGGTGTTTGGTTTTAGGTAGGTTTTTGCTATGTTTTGGGATCTCTTGTGAAGCTTGTTTAATGGTAGGGAATTGTAAGTTGTATGGGGGTTAGGAAGGGAGTGGTTTATTTGACTCCTATCGTTGATACTTCATGTAATAGACATATTCCCAATTTAAATTAACAAAAAAGTGATTTTGACATTTTTTTAATGAATTTTGCATTTAAACTATCTAGACTAAGCACTAAGGCAAACATAATCCGTTTGTTCATTTTAAATGATGAGAAATAAAGTCGTTCCATGGGGAGAAAAGAATAACATTTGTGAGAAAGAGAATACCACACCCATGTGCATTTTATGGGCTTCCAACGTACCTCTATGGATTTTGAAAATTTATGAGCTTCTTCTTTAAAAGAGGTGAATTAAGAGGGATCGGGTCCCATATAGTTCTGAGTAGGGGAAATGAAGAGACTTTTTATAATAAAACAGGTATGAGAAGAGTCGTAGCACGACGAGAGTTCGAATTAGTGGTAAAAATATTTTAGACGGTCCAGGTTGACTGTACGCGACATTTTTTCTCCGTCAAAATCTGTGAGCATAGCGGCACCACCTGATAGGGTTTTCCTCACCATGTAGGGGCCACTCCAATTACATTTGAATTTTCCTCTCGGATCCCAAATGGGTTCCATAATTTCTTTGAGGGCAGGGTGTCCTTCTTAAACATCGCACTCCTTGACTATTCAGCTAAATGATAAAATAATTCGGCAATGGTACCGTTGCATATAGTACAGAGATTTTAACTTCTTTTCATCTAGAAGCTTCAACTCATCGTGGTGGCTTTAATGTTGGTCTCCTCACTAACCTTACTTTCGAACATAACCCACAGAGAAGGTACTTCTAATTCGATGAGGATAATATCTTCTATTCTCTATACTAGAGAATAGGGAGTAACCCCAGTGGGTGTTCTGAAGGAGGTACAGTGACCCCAAAGTGCATTTGGGATCTGATTGGCCCAATCTCTTCAACTTTTAGTCATATTACTGATAATGGTCTTGAGGCACTTTTTGGTATCTTGGATGGTGCCGGTGGTTTGTGTTGAGTAGGGAGAAGAGTTGTTCCTTTGAATTCAATACTCTTTGACTAATTATGTGACCTTCGTCTCAAAGTCGAGTCCTTTATCTGACAGCAACTCATGGGGAACTCCATAGCGATATATGATATTCTTTTTAATGAACTTGGCCATTTTTTTTGCATCAAGTACTGCATACGAATCGGCTTTGACCCATTTCATGAAGTAGTCCACGACGACCTGGATGAATTCGTGCACGTTTGAAGCTTTGGGAGTAATGATATCAATATCCCAGGTAGAGAAGGGATGGGGGGGCTCAGGTTGTCTAACTCTCGGGGAGGCAAGTGCTGGAGGTTGGCAAATTTTTATAATTCGAGGCATCACCGAACACAAGCAGTGCAGTTCTAGACTATGGTGGTCCAGGCCCTTAATGGATGATCTTCTTAGCAAGCATGTAATCATTTATATGGAGTCTGTATTCCCTATTATGGATTTTTGCATCATTTTTTCAATTCCATCCGCTACGATGCAGTGCAAGTGGGTTTTATCGAAGTTTCTCTTCAAAAGCCTCTATCACAGATGATGTACTGGCCAACTAGTTTGTAAACGGTCACCTGGTCTTTCTTATTCGTGTCTCGTGAATACCTATTATGTTTGAAAAATCACCAATGTCGTATTACCACAATCCTACCATACCTATATATTCCTCAATAATGAGCTCGATGTGGTAGTAGTGGGTGGGTGTAGTTTATTTTCGTACAAAAAATGGGCCATTATTATTCCCTCGGGCATGTCAACCAGGGAGGCTATAGTTGCTAGTGTGTCGACTAGGCTATTTTTTAAGAAAGGAAGGTAATAGAAGGTGACATCGTTGAATTAAGAGGCAAGCTTTTCTAGGTGGTTATAGAAGGGTAGGATTTTTCATCCCTGACTTATCATTTCCTAAGAATCTTTCCAATAATGAGGGTCGAGTCTCAATAGACATCCATGTGCTTGATTCCTTTCTCGAGGGCGATCTTGAGCCCTAAGATGCATTCCTTCTATTCTTTCATGTTTTTGGTGCAAGGGAGGTCTAGCTTAATGGCAATGGGTGTGTGAGAGTTATCCAGAGTGATAAGGAGTGTCCCAATACAATACCCATTCTTATTGGTAGCTCCGATGAAGAACATATTCCACTCGTGGTCCTCCTGAGAGGTACAGAGAATGTTTCTTCTAGAAATTCAGAGACCCAAACTTTAGTCCCTTTCATGGGACGGTCGACAAGGTAGTCAGCGATGGCTCTCCCTTTTATATCTTTCTGCGTGATGTACTCAATGTCGAGCTCGTCTAGTAACATTAGCCAGCGGGCCATTCGGCTGGGCAGGGAGGATTTTTCAAGAAGGTATTTTATGGGATTCATAAAAAAACCAGTTTAATAGGGAATGCATGCATGTAGTGCCGTAGATTCTATGTGACCCAAACTAGGGCGACACATGCCTTATTCAAGGAAATGTAGTTCACTTCGTACCTCG
The DNA here is from genome assembly GCA_949130495.1 of Sambucus nigra. Lineage (NCBI taxonomy): Eukaryota > Viridiplantae > Streptophyta > Magnoliopsida > Dipsacales > Adoxaceae > Sambucus > Sambucus nigra. The sequence continues at coordinate 41,384,053 of OX422220.1, forward strand.
TTATCTTTTGACTAGCGTAGTAAATTACTCTCTCCTTACGAGATTCCTTTATGTATTGGTCCAGTAAAGCCCCTACTGCTGTATCGGTGATAGTTTAGTACAAGAGGAGGGGGAGAATTGGTTGTGAAGGCATAAGCATAAAAGTTTAGGTGAGGTATAGTGCGATCGGATCAAAGGCCTTTTGGAATGACTTATTCAAGCTTTATTTGAGTCCTTCCGGAGAAGTTTAAAAATGGGATCTCAGATAGAGGTTAGTGGGAAAATGAACCGACTGACGTATTACAACTTACCCTGGAATCCTCTCAATTCTTTTTTCATCTGGGGTGGAGGTATGTCAAGTATGGATTTTAGTTTGGTGGGGTCTGCCTCAATCCCTTTGTCACTGACCATAAACCCAAGGAGCTTCATGCCTAAGATACATTTTTGTGGGTTGAATCAGATCTGGGACTCTCGCAGTCACTCAAAGAATTTCCTAATTGAGGGGATGTGACCTTCTCGGGTCTTGAACTTGATAATCATGTCGTTGACATAAACCTCAATTTTCATGTGGATAAGGTCGTGCAGGATGGTTGTGGCAAACCTTTTGTAGGTAACCCGGGCATTCTTGAGCCCAAATAGCATGACTGTATAAGAAAAGGTTCCCCATGGGGTGACAAAGACAGTTTTTTCATTGTGGTCAGGATGCATTTTAATCGGATTGCATCCGGTAAAAACTTCAACAAATGACTTGAGGGTATGGTTGGCCATGTTGTCTACGATCAAGTTGATATTAAGAAAGGGGTAATCATCTTTAGGAGATTCCTTATATAGATATCAATAGTCGACACACATTTGTCCTTTCCCTCCCAATTTCAGCACGGGTACGATTTTTACAAATCATGTAGGGTATTTGACTACGCAAATGAAGCTCACGTTCAACTATTTTACCACTGATGGGTTTTCTCTATGCGAAGGTGGTAATCTCTCCTGAGATATCCCTGGATAATTATAGGGCATGTCGTCATAGCGGGCCCATGGATCTCTTGGAGAAAGTGGATAGCAGGGTTTAGATTGGATTAAGCAGGTTGGACAAGAACGGCATGCCAGTTAAGGATTGGTGTTTCAGTAGAGGAAATCTTTACAGAAGGATCAGATAGCGCAGCCTCTTCATGCAAAATCTCAACCCCAGCATGCGCAAGCTGAATGACTCCTCGGTATCATCGTGATCAGTCTTTTTAGTGCTTTCTACGGCTTTGTTGGTCATAGGTTCCACCTCATGTTTATGCTCCTTTTGTCAGGTGTTGTCATCTTTAAAGAAGATTTTTAGCCACGATTTTATCTTCTTGTCAACAGGGTCATATCTATAGTTCAAAGAACCCACATAAGGGGAAATCCATGCCCACTGACTTGTCATCAGAACTTTGAAATCATCACCCCAGTCTATGGCGACGATATCATCCTGCCAAGAGTAGTCAATGTGTTAACCACCTCCACAACTATATCGTACAAATCTTCCTACTCAGGGATACTTCTTATCTATCCTTTATGGTCAAACACATTGACATGGATTATACATTATCATCTAGACTAATCTCTTTTACGAGCACAACCCGTTAATCTGGTTCTCGATCCCACTTTTGGGCTTCCATAATAAGGAGGTGAACCTTTCACAGTCGATAGTCATCTTTATGGGTAATTTAATCCCAAATCTCTGCAGTTAGTCTAGAATTACGAGTAATTCCATGCCCCCTTTGATCGAGTGCGATGATAATTCAGGATCAAGTGAGGAGTTATAGAGTTTGATATTCTAAGCTCATAGGGTGTAGGATAAAGGATGGACAAACCCTTAGGAGTTTGGGTGAGATTATTGGTTTGCAGGGTGTTTCAACAGGCATGATTTAGGTAGAGGGGTCAAATTCTTAATTTCTTTCTGGAAGGTTGTCAATCTCGGCACTGAGCTGAGCCAGGATGGCCATCAAATTTAGTTGAACATTCAGAGCTTGGTCCACGTCCTTTATGAATAACTTGTGGAGGTAGATCTTAAACTCAGTGGAAGCAAAAAAAGAAGCGGTTGAGCTTTGGGTTGGTATGACAAATCATCGGAGCTTATAGGGAGTCAGGCTAAAATCTAGTTATGCGACCAACCTTAGAGGAAAAGTGATTTTGTTTTATTTTTGAAGGAAAAATTAATATCTTTCGGTATTTTCTTTTAAAAAATGGGAAGATTTATTTTTGGTATTTTTTGAAAAGAGGGAGAAGGGAAAATCCGGAGCATGGTTATTATTATTAGGTTCTACTTGTATTTTTTTTTACCTAAAATGCAGGAAAAATATCGAATAAGGCCCGAGCCTATGGAAAAGATAGGGTATAAGATGCAAGACACAACGTGACTTATTTTCAGGCTCATGGCCCTGGTTTAAAAACCGAAAATATAGAACAAAAATTTGGGCAGTATGGCAACTTCAAATTTTGACAGAGTTTCGCACTGTAATCGGTAAAGTAGATATGATTGTCATAGGGCAGATCCCTATATGAGGTTGATGCATTTGGTGGGTTAGTGGAAGGTTTCCACCTTTCGACATGACTTTCACGATATACCTCTTGCCTATAAGGATAATCATTCATTCGCATGTGTAGACAAGTCATTTAATATGCCCGACTGTACGTGAATTGCCTCATGATATACCACGTGGGGGTGGTACGTGTGAGACAAAATTTGATATACTCAGTGCACGTTACTGAGTTCCTTGCTATAAACCTCCCGTTATGAGTTCAGTTAAGCTTTGCGGTATGGGAGAAACATTTGATATACGTCTAGGGTACAAGGCTAATGGAAGGTGGGAATCATATCACTTAGATTAACTACGCCCCGCAGGACGGACACCAATCATGAAGTAACCCCCCAGTATAATAAAACAACCCATATAAGCCCAGTCATCTAAATATGAGGCCCATATTTAAAAGTTATGATTCAAATATGGGGACCATATTTAAAAGCTAGGAATCAAATATGGATCCCAATTTTAAAAGATACGAATCAAATATAATACTCATTTTTAAAAGTTGAGTAAAATATGAGTTGTTTTTACATATACCTTGAATTGTAATACTTACTTTAGTAAAAAAATAATGGGTTGGCCCAACCCATATTTGGTCTGCCCATATTTATCCCAACCCACATTAAACCCAGTCCATATTTGGTCCAACTTACATTTAGCCCAACCCATATTTAACTCGCCCAAATTAAGCTCGGCCCATAATTTTGCTAGTGCTATATACGAGTGTGAGTGAGTGAAATGAGCACGGAGAATAAATACAATTGAGCATAGGGTGGAAAATGGTGAACATATACAAGTTAGTAAAGAGTGAAACATGTAACAAGAAGGTGATATATACATGTGGTAAAAAAGAGCATGGTAAATATAATCATCATGATAACAATGAGATATATATACAAGATGTAAGAATAGGAGTAAGGACAACATACAAGTAAAGGTGTATGTACAAATATAGAAAGGTAAGAGAGAAAATAAATAACTGTGAAAATAGAGTCTAGTCCTCTAAAAAGTCCCCAACGGAGTCGCCACTGTGCCCAACCCGGTCAGATTCCTCCAGCGCGGGCCAACCCCTAAAACGAGACAGGAGGGAAAACTAGAAAAGTATCTCTCTTCCTCGCTACGTGCGTGCGGGTGATTCGAGATATAGGGATCTTCTTTCCACCACTCGCGCTAGTATTTTCGCAGGCTATATCGGATATAAAATTGACTACCGTCAAATGGGAATAACACGAAGGAATGGATTCGCCAGCCTATTTTGGTAAAAATAACAAAAAAAAATTAGCTGCCTCGAGAGAAAGACATCAAGGACATACTGATGCATACACAACCAAGTGAATCGAGTGTCCGCGAACTAAGTTACGAAATCGAAAGGATTTAGGAACCCATTCCTCCCTTTCGATCTTCCATGGGATATGTTAATATTCTCATTTTCTCCAAAGTATGATGTGTGTGTAATGTAAATAATGGGATAAGGAAATCATCTCACTCGCGTCATGGGAAAGACGAAGCAGAATCATCCTGAGGTGTATGCCCAAAAATAACCTAAGTATAAAACATGAGTGTTTGTCGAATCACGACTCGCTATCAAAAAGTGAGGGTGCATATTGAACAAGACACAAATATGTAGGAGTTTATGACCCATAAAAATAAATATAATATAGTATAAAAGCATAAACGAAAAGAGGTGACTCAAATCCCAAGATTGGCCCAGGTAGCCTATGTAGCCCAAAGGGCATTAAAGGTTACGTTGTTCGATATGTCATATGGGTGGGTTTTAACTCATAAACCCAAATTTAAGACTCCTCTTGGAATGTTTTTGACGAAAGCGTGGTCAAGTGTTCTCCTTTTCACCAAAGTATGATGTGTATGTACATTGGAAAAAGTGAGAAAATCTTACTTTTGAAATTTACAAGTAAACCTTTTTTTTGTCTTTTTGATTTTATGAATACTAATGGAAAAAATGGATATTAGTTGATGTGAGAAAATAAAGTGAGACTAAAAATATATCAAAATGAAAATCAATTCACGGAGTAAAAAGGATCGTCCGTGCGAGGTCGATTCACACACGGTATGGACCGTTATATAGGGGACTCAGAGCCCTTAATGTTTAATTAAGCTTCGCTCAGGTTAGAGAGTTTACCAGAGTCAAATGGGGCCCAAGGGTGCTCAATGGCCCCGAGATCAGTAATCGAAATAGGACCTAGGGTATAAGTATGGAGAAGGAGTGATAGGGACGTGAGAAGGTACTTAAGGGGTACTAGGATAGGTGTCTACAGTCTAGGATAGGTGTCTACAGTATTCTTTATCTTTTACCAGCACATTGTCCTTTTCCCTGCGCATGATGTCGGGAAGAAGTCTTCCTTTCATTGGTTATGAATTATCAAATGCTACTTAATGTTGCTTTGGAGCCGGACTGTGTTATTTCAGCAACGATAAGTGGATGTTTATGGGAAGCCTTTTGTAAGTCTATCTGTGGGTAATTTTTGTCCCAGGCTATGGGGATTTTTGAAGTAGGGTATTTTTGGTGTTTATTTTGGAAAGGGGTGCGAGGTGTGGTGCTCTGTCTACTTGGCCTCTTTTGATTATTTGTTTAGGGGCCTTATCCATCATGTGTTGTTTCTTAAATAAGGTTAGCTCTGCGGAGTTCCAAAATAACTTAGGGCACTGTTTTATTACTTGACGTTTAGCCAATTCAAACTCTGCCGACTTCTTTAGAATGAGGGAGCAATTACCATAAACAGGGTTGTCCCCTAACAAGAAGATTAGTGTTTGTCTGGACCGGGCCTAAAGTAATATCTCGGGTTACCTATGTATCTTCAAATCAAAGACAACATTATGTTTGTATTTTGAATGTCTACTATAATATTTATAGCACATAATTAAGTCCATAGAGTTATGTCGAATGAAAAAGTTAAGGGACCAAATTTTTTAGTTTACATCGAATAAGTGATTAGTGGATCAAGAGGGCATTTTGACGCAAGTATAGGAATATCTTTGCGTCTGTGTGGTTTTCCCTCCCATTACGGCCGATTGTTTTCGTTCTAAATAGATTTATTTACCTTTTCGACATGCAGGCTTAAGGAAAGAATTTCTTCAAATGGTTGAGATTGAAAGGTTGGGAAAACGTGACTCTGTTGACATTATCTAAGTTTGATTACTCATAGGAGTTTATTTTGGTGACGAGGTGATGTCCTCCTGAGTTGGGTGAAAATTTTCCACCTAGAGTCCATGCAGGTATGATATTTTCCCTCAGGAAGAAGTCCCCTATTTGTATGCTTTGCTTCTTGACCATTTTATTAAATATTCGGGTGATTTTTTATTGGTTGCCCTAATTGTGATAAGAGGCCTTTATTGTGCTCTCGTGGAGGAGATATAGTTCATCGTAATGTGCTTCTATTGAGTTAGTTTTGGCTACATGGGGCTACATGGCTTTCGAGCTAATCCTTATAGAGAGTATACTGATTTCTAAGGGTATGGATACTTCCATTCCATAAATTAGTGAGTAGGGGGTATCCCCTATCAAGTCTATTTTCATAGTTAGTAACCCAATACAGACAATAGGAGTTTGTTCGACTAGCCGTTGTAGGTATCTATCATCTTGCTGATGATGATTTTGACATTTTTTTAGCAATTTTGACTGGCCCATTGATGTGAGGTATGTATGGGGAAGTCTTATGTATAGTGATCTTGTGTTCGTGTAACAGTTTGGAGACCTATTTCGCAAAGTGAGAACGATTATTGGATATCAACTCATGGGGTACGTTGATACGGTAGATGATGTTTCAACTATGGATTTGGTTATTATTTTGGCATTGAGAACTGAATAAGATTCGGCTTCGACTCATTTGGTGAAGTAGTTATTGGAGGCCAAAATGAATGCATGCCCGGTGGAGGCCTTAGGCATTACATTCTATATGATATATATATCCCTTAGTGGAGAATGACGATGGTGAGTCATGCAATATAGTTCTGAAAATTGTTTACAAGATTTTTTACTATAAGTTAAATTTTATGTAAACTCTGAAAACAAACTCATTAAACGAAACTCCTTTTTAAATCACAACACGAGATGTGTATCAAATAGATTTCTGATGAATGTTAGATTTGGAAGATAGATTACCTTAGGTTTTTAAAATAAAAACCTATACTAATTCTTTGATGAGAGACCACACCATATAATCAATAAGAAAAATCAAAGAAAGTTTGACACGATATTTTTTAACGTGGTAAAGTCCCAAATTAGGGAAAACATCCACAGTGACCTCTACGGTACAAAACAAAAATCCATTATAATGAGAAGGTTATACAAGATTATATGCACACAAACAAGCACACAAGATCCTAAAACTAAGCATATAAATACACATACCGAGCTTTCTCCTCTACGGTAATTTTTTTCTGACTTTAATCTCCCTGGTCGTTTCTTTGCGTTAAATCCTTTCTCCTCGCTCCAATGGATTCAGTCAACAAAAAATCTCTCAAAAGGCATAACACTTTTCACTAAGTGAACATGTGAGAGTGTATATGACAGTGAAGTGTCTAAAATGGGAATATGCAACTCACTTCTCTCAATAGATTTATATAAATAAATCCTTATAAATTACAGAAATCTATATGACATGCAACTGTTTGGATACTTCGGATATAGGAAAAGAAGTTTTCAAGATTTGAAGGTCTAAATCTTTATAAAAACCAGATCTAAGTCTTAGGAACTTATTTATATACAAACTGTGTTTCACAAACTATAAAACACTATTTTATAGACTTAAATTTTAGATCTTAAAAATCAAACATTTTAGAAGTCTTGTTTTTAAGAAATCTAAACAAAATAAAATGGATCTAAAGAAGTATACAAAATAATTCTAGATCCAAAATACAACAGGAATGGAAACACTAAGTTTATATGTGAAAATGTTTCTTAAGTGAGTTTCTCACACTTTCTAGGAAGAAATGTGAAAAAACCTTAGAGAACGTGTTCCTAAGAGAGATAATGTCTAAAGAGTTTGTTCAAAACAGCCAACCCCCCAAAATCTCCAATAAAACCTAACACTTTTAATCACTAAAGGTATGTTGGTTATCTGTTTTTGGTTTATACGAATGAACAAGGTTTGGTTTAAGAAAAACCTAAAATAATATCTCTAATGGCTTCTGGTTTTCTCTTTCTCTCTTTTTCCTTTCTCTTTTCTCTCTCTATTCTCCCTTCTTTCTATTTTCTCTCAAATGAACGAAATGCAGAATACTTTGAAAGCCTCAACTCTGGCTAGTATTTATACGGACTAAGGAAGGGTCTGAAACGTCGAAGGGAAATGGACGGCTAAGATCAATCCAACATTTTGAATTCAAATCTAAGGGTTATAAAATGACTGCACAGTCTTACATTCTAATTGGTTCCAAGAGAACGCACTTGGATCGTCTAATAATACATGCAGTACGTTGATTATATTTGATCTAATGGCCATAAGTGATGCGCTGGTATGGGAAAGCAAACGAACACAGAATGGGCAAATAACAATGCAACATGTGTAGTGACAAGGATGGTCAAAAAACACGTGTTTTTGTATTTTTAAAAATCCCATTTGCTCCCCTACAATTATCTTTCGATTTAAGATACTACCCTAAAAAGTTTTAAATGAATTAAACTAATTCAATTTAAGGCCAAAACATTTCAAAATCATTTTAAATATTTAAAAATTGTTTAAAAATTGCTAAAAATATTCAAACACTTGTGTACACACTCACACTCATATATGGATGATTTGTGTCCTAAATTGTGTTCAGTGTAATATATTACTTCCCTTTTTGGTAGATAGGCTGCCTTGGATTGGTTCACTGTTGATGACGCTTTGTAAACCAAGGAGAATATTTCTCAAGAAAAATTTAACCTATTTTATCACCATATCCAAACTAGTTGTTCTCAAGTAAGTTAACAATATAGTGTGTTCTCAAGTTCTCGAGGAGCTAGCTATTGTCGGGGGCTTTAAGTTGTCATTTTAAGTACTTCCTGATAATCTATACAATCTTTTTGCATAATGGCCTAGTTGTATGAATGTTAGAGCATTTTTCTAGATTGGGTGTGCCCGATTATATGTGGACCACACTTGCAGCTATGGATTTTGTCCATAATTTAATTGGTCTTTCCCTAATGATGTATCTTAAGTGTACTATCTTGAATTTTCTTTTATTAAGTTGCCCCCCACAGATGTTGAATTAAGATTCTAACCTCCTTAAGGCGAACCGATTTATAAGGGTGGAGTCTGTGGGTAGTGGATCTTGCTCAATAAGTTACATATGTCAAAGTACTAGTTTGTAGGATATACTATTGTTTCCTCGATGGCGTTGAGCTCGAAGAAGTATAAAGTGGTGCTTCGAGTTTTTATGGTGAATGCAATCTATGTGGTTCCATCTGGCATCCATAACATCAAGTATAGCGTGGATAATGCATCTGTAAAGTTGTTCCTAGCCCTTGGGAGAAAGTCAAATTCGAAAAGCTTGAATCATGAAGACACCTCCTCTAGGTAGGTGTGGTAAGGTTGTAGTTTATCATCTCAGATCCTCCATTTCCAAAGTATCTGACGAACTCCTAAGCACGAGTTTCCATAGGATTTTAGTTTGTCTATTCTTATTTCCAAGGAGATTTTGATACCCGTGATGTAAGCTTCTTTCTCGGCCATAATGTTAGTGTACTCGTAAGTGAGTTTAATAACCATGGGAAGACGACGTGAATTGAGGTATATTAAGACCATTTTGATGTTGAATCCCCTTTTGTTGGTGGCCCCGTCAAAGTTGAGTTCCCATGTCTATTTATTATCTAATGCGAAGAGGTCTTCGTTTAAGAATTTTGCCTCGTTTTCTTTTTCCTCACCCGATAAGGGTTCTCCTCTGAGAAGGTATGATATGGATAATCCTTTCGTGGATTTTTGTGTGATGTATGTGATTTCAAATTAAAAAAACATAAGTTATAATTTTTCCATCCATCTAACCGGAGAGGGTTTCTCGAATAGGTATTTCAAAGGGTCCACCTTGGAGATGAGTCATATATTTGAGGACATAGTGTAATAGCAGAGCTTACGGGTGATCCATCATACAGATACACAAACCTTTTCCAAGGAAGTGTATTGGATCTCAGAAGAAACAAACTTTTTGCTAACATAGTGGATAGCACATTATTTTCAGAAACTTTTTATATATTGCCCCAAAATAGATTTAGCTGTTCTGCTGGCGATGGTCAAGTACAATAATAAAGGTTTTCCCAACTGGGTAGGTTCCACAAGTGATGGGTGAGCGAGGTAATCCTTGGGTGAGTGTTTCTTGAGTAACTAGGAGACGAGTTCGAATTCGGAGATAATATGGTAATAGAATCAGCTTATGAATTCGATTTGACCCAGGAACCCTATGACTTCTTTCTTCATTTTGGGGAGTGGCATCTCTCACATGTCCTCAACATTGGCAGGGTCTACTTTGATTGTGTTCTTGATGATGAATCTTAGGACTTTACCCTTGGTAACCCTGAAGACACATTGGACGATTCAACCTCATTTTGAATATTCAGCCTTTAGAAAACTTTCTTTAGGGCTCTAATGTATCCCTCACGATCGTTGGATTTATGATGATGTTCTCCATGTAGACCTCTATTTTGTAAGGAAAATTTTTCAATTGAGACAACTTGTAAGTGTTGGATTAATTCCGGACAAAACTATTTAAGCCCTATGATAGAAGTTTGTGACCTTCAAGACTAATACATTCGAGTGGAAGACGTAGTGGCCAAGCCTAAATTGAAGATATCATCGTTTTCGATTGTCATGCCATGTTTAACATCATCAACCTTTTAAGTTTTCCATGGCGTCTAAAGGTATAAATGCATATGATATAGAGAGAGCCTTGGATTTATTTTTATTGGGTGTCATTTTTTTACCAAACAAAGTTTAAACTTATTTGTTATTTTTTAAATAAAAATAAATTTTTTTTCGAAAAAGTCGTCTGAACGAAATTGAAATCTCGTTCGAACGAAATTCCCCAGGTGTTCGAACGAGATATCAAACGAGATTTTCTCTGCAATCTCGTTCATAGTCTCGTTCAAAAAAGTCGTTCGAACGACATTCGTTTCTGCAATCCCATTCGAACACGATTCAAAAGTCATTTGAACGACCGACAGTTTGAGCAGTTTTTTTGTCAATTTTTTAAAAAACTTCCCACTACCTTTTTATCCCCCCTTTTAAGTAGTGCGAGAATGGAATTTTTCTACATACTTTTGAGAGCCATTTTGATACACTTTGAGAGATGAAATACTTATCCAAAAGTCACATTTGTGTTTCTAATTTTTAATGTTTTAATTTCTAACAAGACACAAACTTTACACCCATGAAGTTTCATGATACACGTTTCTTTATATATTATTATTTGAGATCATCATTTTGGCACCAGGTATCATTCTCTACCCAAAAGGATATAGTTTCCTATGGAGGATTACTTTATGTTGATTCTTTGTGTACATACATACGCAGTCTTAGTGTGCTGGCGGTAGCTATGCCCTATCGTTGGACTCCAAGATGACGGTGGATTCCTGAGTTGTCATCTAGGCGGAAGTAAAGGAACGAAGAAGCGTCAAGGCTTAAGAGGGAGTCAGGTTGTTGAGTAAGTCTTTTTGTCATGTCTTTTGTAAAACCATACCTAGTGGACTTATGGTTGGATGGTCCGAGGTTTTTCCTATTGTGAGATTTCCTCGTACATCACGGCGTTGTGATTGCATTTATTATTTCTTGCAAAAATCACCTAGATGCATGCTTAGGTTTAAAAAGATAAGATTTGGTTTAATCATAACTTTTGTTTAATTTGGTGCTAATTTAATATTGGGTAAAGTTTAGTCTAATTTAATTCAAGTCAGACTTAATTAATATGGAAAAATTCATGTTTGGTTTATTTGGTCTATTTTAAAACTTGAATTAATTTTGTTTAAGTGGAAATTCAAATATTTTTTTAGTTTAATTTCATTTTAATTTTGAACAAATTAAAATTTGAGAATCTTACTTGTTAATTTTGAAAGAATTTTAAAATTTGGAATATTGTGTGAACCATCTCATTTTTTAAAGCAAAAGTTGTATTGTTCGGGAATCTAAGTTCCAACATACTTCCTTGTGTATGAGTTAATGGAAGATGTCCACAGCTTCTCTCTAGTTGGTTTCCCTAACATTTTTAAGATCGAATGGTATAACTGTGCAGCAGTATGTTCCCCGGGGGGTAATGAACCCGGTCTTCTCTTGGCGGTTGGGGTTCATTTTTATTAAGTTATATCCAATAAAACCTTTCATAAAGTATTTGAGTGCATTATTAATTATGGTTTCTACCAATAGGTTTATAAGTGATAGAGGAAAATCATCTCTTGGGAATGCCCCATTGAAATCTCGATAATATACTTACATCCAGACCTTTCCATGAGTCTTGGGTACGTGCATGATTTGAGCTAACCATGTTGGGTATTCCACTACTCGGATCAACCTAATGCTTAGTTGTTTATTTACTTATCTCTTGACCTTCTAGGAAAATTTGTGTATCAGCTTACGGATCCTCTAATTGATAGGATTGGCATCGGGGAATGTACGTATCTCATTCATAATAATAGCTTGATCGATTATGAGCATATGGGCATAAGTCCAATTGAACATATCAGCAGAATTGGCGAGTAGGTCGGTGAACTCCTTTTTGTGGTGTTTTGGTGAGTGTCCAAGTTTATGGTTATTCTGTCATTCTTGTTGGGATACGTACGATTATTTTGACTTGTGTGAAGTTTTTGTAAGTGTTTTATGAATTTTTGATCCGTAGAGTCATCATTATTACGTGTGAGATCCAATCCATCATTTGATTCATTGCCATCACACAAAACACATGCAGGAAAATACTAGAAATCACAATTCATTATGCAATGGAAGAGAGTATAGAATTTATAATAGCAGAAAATTTTTCTTTATAGAGGGATACATTAGGAGGGGGGATACGGGAGGACTCAGTTTTTAACATGATAAACTAAAAAGATTCCTGGATTATCAGAACTGGTATGCATCATACGGAGGTCCAATTATTCAATATCATTGCTCCTACGATGTTAGTAATCATATGGGACGGATTCTATAGCAGGGCCTTTGGAGTTATATTTGTATGATGTGGGACCTTGTCATGGAGTACTGGCTAGCGAAGGTGATGCTCTTTTAGTTGGGTTGTCCTATACTCAGGGACTTTGACATTGTCTTTCGCTAAGTTCATTAGAGTTTCGGTATGAGGGAGTGCAAGTTAGAGAACTTTTAGCAATGGTGGTTTTCTTACTCAGTGTAAGAAATAACCCTGATGTGACAACCCGAATATAATTATGAAAAATTATGTTCGAATCATGCTTACCTTATGTGATATGTATAATGTGTTATTATTATATCTAATGTTAAGTAATTATGTTTAGTCTAATCCTACTTTCATAAATCATGAAATATCGAATTAGTTATAAACATAAAATTTTGAAGTTTTCGGTAGGAATGTTCATGTTAGAGACAAGTTTTGACCCTTATAATATAATAATTGTTATGAGGTAAAAATTAGATAGGTGTATATATATGAATTATAATTTTAACACAACAAATGGTTCATCAAATGGACATTCGAGAAAGAAGATATCATCTTTTTACGAACATGGGGTAAAGTAGTCATTTAGCTTTAAATGATTATATGGCGCCACATCTTATATTTTGATTGGACCAAAGGGATGTACCCTTATATCGAATTATAGACCTTAAAATCTCCTTCATTATTAATTGATATGATAGACTCAAGCAGGTTAATGTTTTCCATGAAAAAAAGATTGGTTAAGCTGAATTAGTGAAGGATTAAGGAAGATAATTGAGAGATAAACGAGCTTACGAAGCCAAGGGTGCTTACGTAAGATTAATTTGTAAATTTACATTCTTAATATGACATATGTTGTTTTATATGATGTTAAGGATCATATGTGGGGAAAAGGGGATACATTTTGTTTTATGTAAATGGGTAGGTGTGGGTTGTATGTATGGAGCATGTTAAATTCATACAACTAAGGGCGTAATCATCATGTTGATCAAACTGGTGTATCTTTGTCAATACACAATGGAATTGATATATTATAGTTGGATATGAAACTAAACTTATACATACCAGTTATATCAGAAAATCGTGTAAAAATACTAAGAAATGAATCTTGGGTGATAGTTTGAAGTTGAGGTGTAGAATCTACCCCAAAAGGGTAAGTATGCATACCTTGTGTTTGAAGTTTTGCCTAGCACAGCAAATGAATTCTGAAAAATTATGAAACTTTAATGTTGTATTATTCAATATGTTTATTGAAATTGGGAGCAATATCATAGAAGATTATGATGTATAAAAATTATGAAAATTCATGGAAGTTGACTGAACGATAAAGGAGCCTATAAAGCAGGTTTACTATGTAGTGAAGAAATGGGCATATCTTGCTTTAAAAAACTTGAATTAATATTCCGTCTTCTATATTGGAAACCTAATATGATCAAGATTAGATTACCAAAAAGAAATTAAATTATATCTTGACAATGATTTGGAGATGTTAAATATCTTAACATGAATTTAGATTGAACTTCATTTATGATAAATGATTTGAATGGAATCATATGATGCTTATGAATTGAGTTAAGCTGAAGATATTCCATGGATTGTTAATATTATTATTATGATTCTAATATTTTAAGAATAATCGGAAGGGAAGAAGAACCGGTTGAATAAGTGTCGGACAATAGAAAAGGAAAAGCTTGATAAGTTGCCAAGGTGAATGTACTGATGATTGTTTTATATATATAAATATGAAAATAATATGTTGAATATGAATATAGCTCTAAGAGCAGATTGGTTTGAATACTTAAGTATTTAGGATTTGTTTGGATAATCAAATGTCCAGGATTTTTTTGGGTCTTACGATCCAGGATTTGGTTGGGTCTTATGATTTAGGATTGGAATTGGACAAAGATCTAATGATTTGTTTTGTCTTATGACAAGGTTTTGTTGGAACTTCTATTCTAGGATTTGTTATTTCCATAATGGGTAGGATTGTTTGGATTTAATATCTACAGATTTGATATAGAACTGTTATTTCATTGCAGGGAAGGAGTACCTCATTAATCTTAATGCTTAATGTTTATATTTTAACATTTTTAGGTTTGTATGCTGCCAGATAGGATACCATATGATCGGAAATTTTGAGAGCTGCACCATTAGGAAGATATAGGGTTTAAATATAGGGACTTTATTATTGTCACAGTGAGGATTTTACTACACTCACACATTGTATGTATTGAGTTAGAGTGGTTTAACTTGATAATTCTAATAGTTAATTGTACAATTGTATGCTTGCTTAATTATAACTCTGATGATAATTACGTTATGGTACAAAGAACATGATTATGTTCATTATGCACATTATATATGAAAACGTAAATAAATGAATTATATTTCAAAATGGGATAAATATTATGATTATATTATTAAAAAAAATAAATGATTAGAATGGATTTGGGTTTAGGGTGTGACACATTGTCTCAACCAATTGTTTTGTCATTAGGTTGAGAGAACCATGAAAAATTGATATTTGTCACATTTTGTCATATCCATGATGTGGACATTGGCGTAATAAACTTTTGAAATGCTTCAAACATTCGTCGAAAGTTTCTCCTTCAATTTGCATGAAATTATGGATTTGTTTCATTAAATCATTTGTCCTATGAATAGGAAAGAATTCTTTAAGAAATAAATCAGGAGTTCATGTCATGTGCCAAATCAATTGGGAGGCAATGTTTTCAACCATTCCTTATCCAAATCCTTTACAGATATGGAGGAAAATTTCAGTCTTATATGTTCGGGGTAGCAATTTTGGTCGGATAAAGTTTTACACACTTCCTCGAAAGCACTTATACGACTATAAGGACTTTCATTTTCTATTTCATGGAAAGTTGACAAAAGGATAATCAAGACGGGAAAAAAATTTAATGTCCCAGCGTTATAAGGTATGTAATTCATCCCGTGGTCGTAATCATCTCTGAACGGAGATAATCTCCCAAAGTTTGTGGTCCATTCAGTGGAAAAAAAATGCTACAGGTGATGGTTTCGATAATGATGTGTGTGGGGGAGATTTAGGGAGGGAGAATGGCTAGTCAGATGAGGATGATGGCCTCCAAATTTTGGGAATGACTAGTACTACACGAGTCACGGTCCAAATCAACAAACCGTTGTTCGAAATTTCAACTTAGTTCGTTGTTTATTAGGAAATTATTATGTTTTATGAAAATTTGAATATTTCTTTAAGAATCCTAAGATATTAAAAACATTAAAAAGGTAAATTAATTGCAAACTTAATTAGTTTTAATTATGCTCTTTTTTTCAATCCCCAACAATGACGCAATCTTGACAAGCGCTTTCTGTTGTGTAAAATATGCAACGATAACTTTCTAACCAAAGGTTATCGCGAGACGTAATAACTTCAAGTCGTTTTGAGAAAGCACTTCATCAATTTTCGTAATATAACGATTAATGGTTGTAGTGATAAGTTGGTTAACATATCCACAGATATTGAATTTGAGAGGGCATAATTAATTTTAATCAAGTTCGTGAGGAAATTGCTAAAATAATAAGAAAATATGATTTGTTGCGATTTTTGATTAATTCTAGAAAAATGGAAAAAAACAGGATTTTAGAAGTTTTGGGAAAATATTAACAAAGTTAAAAAGGGAATTTTTATTTTTGAGAAAAACAATGACTGGAGATTAGTCCCCCACTTTGAGTTGCAATTGTTATAAACTTAATTTGTTTTAAGATTTAAGTATGAAATTTAAAGTTTCATGAAGTGAACTATTAAATATGAAAGACAATTCATTACATTAACATTGAAAACTTTGCTAACCTTCAAGGAAATAAGTCCAAAAATATGTTCAAATGTATAAACGGATCTCAAAGACAACTAGTTTGTGACACTAATTATGAAGTAGCCATGTATTCTTTTCAACTTATTTTAACACTTGATATCTTAAAACATGACTCGATTCATATAACAATATACTTATAGACACCACACTATAGGACCCCCCCCCCCCTAAGTCTATCTTTAAGTCCCTATCACCTCCCACTTTCACTACAAACCCTAGGTCATACTTCGAGTACCGATCTAGAGCCGATCGAGAGCTCCCGGGCCCATATGACCTCGGTCATCTCCATCATCAGAGAGAAAGATCAATGAAACGTAGAAGGGATCTGAATTTATTTTCCAACAGTCTACCCCATGTGTGAATCGGTATAATGGTTCGAACGAAAGGACCATTTTATTATCGAAAATTGATTTGGAGGCCACCGGGCACTCTCGGGACCCGTTTTGACCCCAATCAACTTCACCGTCAGAGCGAAAGTTCAATGAATCTTCAAAGGGTACTGAAACCCCTTTCCAACGATCTGCACCATGGGCGAAAGGGTATAACGGTTTGAATAATCGATTCGTTTTCTACCAAAAATTGATTTGAAGGCCACCGGGCGCTCCCCGTCTCCATTTGATCAAAGTCAACTATTCATCTAGAAACGAAACTGAATATATCTTTAAAGGAAAATAAATATTATTTCGAGTGGTCCTCCCTGTGCGTAAATCATCCTTACGGTACTGATGAATGACGCATTTTGCTCCGAAAGGTCACTGGGCGCTTTCGAGCCCGGTTGACCAAAGTCAACTCTCCAAACCGAGAAAATATTTTTGGAACGTCGAGTTACCTCGTATAACCTTTCTAACAGTTCACTCTGTACATGATTATGACTTACAATTTGGACTAATGATCCCATACTGTCCGATGATGTTCCACCCAAAAGACCAATGGCCACTTTCGAACCCCATTTGACCCAAAGTCAACTCTCGAACCCGGGAGCGGCCTTAAGGACACTTTAAGGTCTCTTAATTAACTTTCTAATAGTATGCCCCATGTGCGATTTGGATTTATGAATTACGTTCTATGATAATTTTTACGAAATAATATGCATAAGACTATCGATTGTCAGGTCCATTTCCCTGCCAATCGACATTGTGTCTAGGGTCACCTGCCAATTGTCCGGGATAGGGATATGCCGATAGGCATTCCCCCTACCTTATATAAGGAGGGTATGCGCTCACTTCCAGGACAACTCAGATCCATCAATAATAGTGATCTCAGCAACATTGTTCTGCAATCGATGAAGTTTCCTTATATGAAATTCCTTTCCATCTTTCATTCCCATCATTTTCATATCCAATTTAGCAAAAATCTTCTTTTCTCTCATCCAATATTCATCTCAACTTGCAAGGGATCTCATCAAGGATCAAGATCAAGCCTCAAGTATCTAAAGAAGATCCAAATATCCCTTTTATCTCTCTAAATTTCTTTATTTTTGCATTAGTTATATAAATTCTCAATTTAGCTTTTACTCTAAATAATACACATGAATATTTCCCCCTTTATTATTTATATTGCACAGACTTTATTTTTTATAAAAAAACAAAACAAAGAAAAGGAGGGTGTTGATACCAAAATTAATATGCTGATGTGGACGAATAATACGAAGACACGTGTCAATCTACGTGGCAGAATAGCAGCGAGGAAGATCATTTCCCGACCAACCATGCTTCTTTCCGAGCAACGAGAATACACCGAGGAACTCTATCGCACCGAGGAACTCTAATGCACCGAGGTACTCTAGTGTTCCGAGGAACTCCTGATCAGCGAACAGCTATGGCAGTCCGAGCTGCATCTCGGTCGTATCATTAATTGCCAGATAATCAACAGTTCAGATATTCATTGAATGCTTATATTCTTGGCACGCACTCTGCATTAAATGTATTACCTTTTCATATGTATATCATTTAATGTATCGAACCTTTCATGTACAGCCTCAAGGCTATAAATACCTTGTATCATCCTCATTCAAGGGGGACCGGAATTTCTTGAAAGAACTTGTAATCAAGAATTCCACAAACACTCAGCAATAACATAACAGTGGACGTAGGCTTTATTCCTAGCCGAACCACTTTAAAAATCTTTGTCTTATTTATTTATCTGTGATTGAATAATTAGAGCAATCTAGTTTTTTACATCAACAGATTGGCGCCGTCTGTGGGAAACAACTGTTATTATCGTTTCTCATAAAAATCATTTATCACCAATGGCAGATAATCCAGAATCCAGTAATCGAAATGTTGGAAATACTGGAAATCTTCCAAATCCATCTGCATCCCCAGATCTGGCTGGAATTATGACGAATCTGGCTCAAGGACAAACCGCCATGCAAGAATCTGTGAGGCAACTCATTCAAACTCTTCAAGGCGGTGCACCTACCTATTCAGGGTATAGGAGTGATCGTGGGCAATCGCAATCTAGACGTACTGGGTCATATCGCAATGAGGAGTCTACTGATTTAACGAATCAACCTGGGCGAACATCATCGATACGGGCTACGGATACAGATCAACGTGTCACACTTTCTCCGGAGAGAACCAGCGCTTTGAAAAGATTAAGAAGGGAGTCTCCTTTCAGTCGGTTAGGACCAAGGAGAAACATGAGTCCACCTAGAGCTCCATCGAGAAGTGTTTGACCACCATCACGTTTGAGAGAAGGATCAGCACAATCACGACCAACTACTCGTCGAGATAAATCTCAGGAAGCTACGTCAGAGCAATCAGTTGCTCGGACTAAGCGGCCCGAGGAAGGGAATGAAGCATGGAAAGGTTCCATCCAACGGTTGGAGGATAGACTGGGAGAAATGGCTAAGGCGAGGAACCCCTTACAGAGAACTTTTGTTCAAGGAACACCTTTTGTGCAAGCCATTGTGGATTTCCCTACACCGTCGAAATTCAAAGCACCTGTAGTGACCCCCAAGTACGATGGAAAGACAGATCCCGTACTTCATATAGAACAATACCAAGCTGCTGCAGATATCTACGTTGTCCCCGACGAGATGAGGTGTAGAGCATTCTCGGGAACTCTTACCGGATCTGCACAGATATGGTACAATAATCTTCCTCGGGGTAAGATTTCAACTTCTGTTCAGTTAGCCGAGTTGTTTATTGGCAATTTTTGTTTTGGAGCAAAGCCGGTAAAGCGAGTAGCACACTTGCTAAGTGTTAGACAAAAATCAGGTGAAAGTACTAGAGATTACATAACTCGTTTCAATAACGAGAAGTTGGAAGTCATAGATTATGAAGAAAAGACAGCAATCACTGCTCTGATGAGTGGTTTGCTGCCTAACAAGCTGTACTACACTTTGGCCAAATATCCACCTAAAAATATGTCGGAGTTGATGGCAAAGGCGGCCAAAATCATGAATGCCGAGGAGGCTATGGCTGCGAAGAAGAATATGGATAAAGAAGTTAAAGTGGAGGTCGACAACTCTAAGAAGAAAGATCAGAAAGGTAATGGTGGTGACAAACATTCCAGGAATAACAGGATGAAGTTGGAAGTCCTAAAGAAGTATGATAATTATACTCCATTGAAAATGGGTATTAATCATGTTTTGGAAGAAATCAGGAATAACGAGGAAATCAAGTGGCCAGAGAAACTGAAGACAAATCCCGACCTGAGGAATAAGGCCAAATATTGCGAGTTTCACAAAGATCATGGCCATATGACCAAAAATTGTATAGCCCTTCAGAACGAGATTGAAACACTCATCCGAAGAGGAAAATTATCAAAGTATGTAGATCGCAGAGGCGAAAGGAAAAATGATGATAGAACTAGAGAGAGATCTAGATCTCCTCGTCGTGCAGAGGAGAAAAAGAGGAGGGACCATGAAGAGGATCCAGATGATGACCCCGATCTTCCCAAGAAGCCAAGGAAACCTGAACGAGAGGTATTTTCTATACGTTTTGGGTCATTTGATTGTAATGTTATTACAGGAGGAGATGCAGGAGGAGGAGACCTTACTGCAGAAAGAAAAGCTTACCTCGGAGAGGCTCAAGCTTGTTCATACATTCAGCGAATAAACCTGGCCGAGGATGATCATCCGAGGAAGGTAAACAAAGAGAAGCTAGTGATTGGTTTTTCAAAAAACGACCTGGCAGGTGTTCTTTACCCTCATGATGATCCTCTGGTGATCAAAATGAGGATGAAGGATGTGGTCATTTCAAGGGTGTTAGTAGATAATGGTAGTTCGGCAGACATCATGTACTATTCATTCTTTGATAGCTTGAATTTAAAATTATCTCAATTGGAACCTTATCACAGACCCCTTCTGGGTTTTGCTGGCGAGAAAGTTTTTCCACTTGGGACGATCAAGTTGGATATACTCATTGGAACTTGGCCTGCTTGTCGAACAGAAAGAATACGCTTTTTTGTGATGGATAAGAATGTGCAGTCCGCCTACAACATCATCATGGGAAGAGTTGGATTGAAGAAGTTCGAAGCAGTTCCATCTACAGTACATCAGTGTTTGAAATTCCCAACGAATTTTGGAGTAGGAATTATGAAAGGTGATCAAAAAGTAGCTCGGGAATGCTATTATTCGTCTGCCGAGCAAGAGGAACTTGAAGAGTCAAAGAAAAAGACTACTACTTACCAAGTGGAGGAAGGCACAGAAATTGAAACTCTTGACCCTAGGGATGAATCTCAACTCGTAAAAGGGCAGGTTGTGGAATCTACAGAAATTGTTATCCTAGACGACGAGCATCCTGAACGAGTAACTCAGATAGGATCGTCGTTGGATGTTTCAATAAAACAGGAGTTGATAACTTTCTTGAGAAACAGGAAGAATACTTTTGCTTGGAGTCATGAAGACATGCCAGGAATAGATCCAAACTTCTTATGTCATGAACTCAATGTGAATAAGGAGATCAAGCCTGTGAAGCAAAGAAGAAGAGTGTTTAGTCCCGAGAAGAACCAGGCCATACAAGAGGAGGTCGAGAAACTCCAGAAAGCCCAATTCATTGAAGATGTGAAATATCCAGATTGGTTGGCGAATGTGGTGATGATAAAGAAGAAGAACAACAAATGGAGAATGTGTGTTGATTTTACTGATCTTAACAAGGCATGTCCAAAAGATCATTTTCCATTGCCCAGAATTGATCAACTAGTGGATGCTACCTCGGGGCACGAGCTACTCAGCTTCATGGATGCTTATTCTGGCTACAACCAGATCAAAATGAAACCTGAAGACAGGGAAAGTACTTCTTTTATTACCCCAAGGGGAACTTATTGTTATAATGTTATGCCTTTTGGTTTAAAAAATGCAGGTGCAACATATCAGCGGTTGATGAACAAGGTTTTTATCGAACAAATCAGCCGCAATATGGAGGTCTATGTCGACGACATGCTCACCAAAAGCAAGAGAGCTGCAGATCATTTGATTGACTTGAGTCAAACTTTTGATCAACTGGATAAATACCAGATGAAGCTTAACCCGACGAAGTGTACCTTTGGAGTACAAGAAGGAATGTTCCTCGGATACATCGTCAACTAACGAGGTATTGAGGCAAATCCAGAAAAGATCAAGGCTCTTTTAGGGCTGCGATCTCCGACGACGAGGAAAGAAGTGCAGAGTCTTACCGGACGGGTTGCAGCACTCAACAGATTTGTATCCCGAGCAACTGATAAATGCCTCCCATTCTTCAAAACACTGCGAAAAAGTTTTGAGTGGACTGATGAATGTGAGAAAGCCTTTCAAGATTTGAAGAAGTATTTGGGAGCCCCACCATTGTTGTCTAGGCCAATAACTGGAGAGAAGCTGTACTTGTATTTGGCAGTATCAGAAAATGCAGTTAGCTCGGCGTTGATCAGATTGGAGAATGGAGTCCAGAAGCCAATTTATTACACAAGCAAGGCCTTCCGAGGTGCGGAAATCAGATACCCAAAGCTGGAAAAATTGGCACTGGCATTAATTGAAGCAAGTAGAAGAATGAGGCCATACTTCCAGGCCCATACCATCATTGTGTATACCGACATGCCGTTAAGACAAGCCCTTCACAAGCCAGAAAATCAGGAAGATTCATGTACTGGGCAATAGAGCTCGGTGAATATGATATTGTGTATGAACCAAGATCATCCTTGAAGGGGCAAGCCGTGGCAGATTTTATAGCAGAGTTCACATACTCGGATACCCCCGAGGAGAAAAAGGTGCTTGCTGACCTACCTGTGGACGATACAGGATCAACAGACATAGATCCAGACCAACCAAGGTTAGTAAAAGGACTTGTGGATGTAGAAAAATCATCATATTCAAACCCCGACCAACTCCGGTTGGTAGAAGGGCGCGAACAAATGACCAACGAGGAACGAAGGATACCCGGGGATGATGAAAGAAAACAGATAATATTTCACCGAGGAACTCTAACAGATAAGAAATTTGAAGACGAGTTACATACATGGAGATTATATGTAGATGGATCATCTTGCACGGCTGGTTGTGGAGCAGGGATTGTTTTAAACTCTCCAGATGATATTGACATGGAGTATGCCTTGAGATTCCAATTCAAAGCTTCCAATAATGAGGCTGAATATGAGGCTATGATAGCAGGTTTTCATTTGGCGAAAGTTATGGAGGCACGACAAGTAATTGTTTTTAGTGATTCTCAATTAATTGTGAATCAAATGATGGGAATATATGCAGTGAAGGGAGAGTTAATGGTGAAGTACCATGCAAAAGTGATGGAGTTATTAACAGAATTTGATGCTATTCAATTGGTGAGGATACCGAGAATGGAGAATGCTAGAGCAGACGCATTGGCCCGACTAGCGTCAGCTACGCGCACCGAGCTGCGAAGAACAATACCAATTGAAGTATTAGAAAATCGGAGCATAAAGAAGATCTGACGGTGAAGATTATTACCCTTGATTTAGGACCATCTTGGATGGATCCTATCAGAGCATACATTGAAGAAGGAGAATTGCCGGAGGACAAACTGGCTGCCAAGAAATTGAAGTATAAAGTTGCTCGGTATGTGTTAACTAATGGTGTTTTGTATAGACGAGGAATTATGGCAGGTTTGCAGAGATGTGTGCATCCATCAGAAGTCAAAGAATTGATTAAAGAAATTCATGAAGGATCTTGTGGTGCTCATGTAGCAGGTCGGACACTTTTGCAAAGGGTAATGACACAGGGATACTACTGGCCGACGATGAGGGCTGATTGTATAGCCTATGCTAAAAAGTGTGACAAATGCCAACGTTTTTCCTCCATCCGAAGAACTCCACAGGCATTATTGACACCCATAACATCACCTTGGCCATTTGCCATGTGGGGAATTGATCTGGTTGGACCACTGCCGACGACCCGAGGAAGGTTCAAGTATCTCGTCGTGGCAGTAGACTATTTTACTAAGTGGGTGGAAGCTGAACCACTAATTGATATGACGTACGAGAAGGTGTATCAGTTCATATGGAAGAATATCATTTGTCGATATGGTCTCCCCCACGCTTTCATCACAGACCATGGAACGCAATTTGATAATGAAGAATTTGCTTCCTATTGTCATCAGTCGAATGTCTTGAAGTTTCATTCAGCACCAGGCCATCCCCAAAGCAATGGACAGACTGAGGTGACGAACAGAACATTACTAAATGGGTTGAAGAAGAGGTTAAGTGAGGCTAAAGCAAATTGGATTAATGAGCTACAGTCAGTTTTGTGGGCTTACCGAACAACTCCCCGAACAGCAACAGGAGAATCACCATATATGCTAGCATTTGGAAGTGAGGCTGTGATACCTGCCGAGTTGGGCCTACCAACACACAAGGTGTTAAATTTCAATTCTCCGATCAGTGATTTGATGAGAAGACTGGATTTGGATATGCTCGAAGAAGTCAGAGAAGAGGCAGCCATTAGGAATGCTGCTTATCAACAACGAACAGCTCTGTTTTACAACAAAAGGGTAAAGAAATGTGATCTAAAAGAGGGGAATTATGTGCTAAAGAAGGTCATTCAGAAGCAGAATAAACTAGAAGCAAACTGGCATGGACCTTACCGAGTTACAGAGGTTGTTCGACCAGGAACTTACAGAATAGCAACTCTAGAAGGAGAGGAATTTAAGAACGCATGGAATGCTGAACACCTGCGCAAGTATTATCAGTGATGTCAAATGTAAAGCATTTCTTTCATTATGAATAAAACGAGGATGTTTCGCCATTTTCTTTCTGGTTGAAATTTTTTCGGGGAATACTAGTGTAATACACTACACAACAAAAGTGCTCTAAGGAGCCAACCTCCTTTGGTTAGGAGGACAGCTCTACGGAGCAAAAGTGCTATAAGTAGCCAACCTCCTTTGGTTAGGAGGACAGCTCTACGGAGCAAAAGTGCTATAAGTAGCCAACCTCCTTTGGTTAGGAGGACAGCTCTACGGAGCAAAAGTGCTATAAGTAGCCAACCTCCTTTGGTTAGGAGGACAGCTCTACGGAGCAAAAGTGCTATAAGTAGCCAACCTCCTTTGGTTAGGAGGACATGCTCTAAGGAGCCAAAAAATGCTCTAAAGAGCCAAAAGCTTTAAGGAGCCAAAAAGTGTACACCAGCATAATCAATTACGGTTGGTAAGGTAAAAATATACTCTCATATTACAACTTATGTTGGTCGGGAGGTAATATTATTACAAAGAATTCTTTGAAGAACAAAATATTCAAAAAATACACCAAGTATAGTTGGTCGGGGATAAAAACCCAATAACTGTAGTTGGTCGGCGAGGACAAATTATTGATCTTAGTTGGTCGGACGCATTTTTATAATTGAACCAAGTATAGCTGGTCGGGGATAAAAACCCATCAACTGTAATTGGTCGACAAACATTATTCACCCACCTTGGTTGGTTGGAAACAGTTTGAACATTTTTACTCATTACTTTATTATTAAGTGATCGAGAAACATTACTAATACTTGTAACTTTTTATTAAGTTGCTTAATGAACAATATTATTGTTATCTTTTTAACAGATACATATGTGCAAATATAAAGGTGTTTGATAAACACAAGACAATAGCAAAATTGGCAAACAGAAAATGAAAATCATTTCATTAATCTAGAATAAATTACAAGTTACATAAATGTACTAACTGTTACATTGAAAACCTATTCTATTGGTTTCTTTCCTTTATTTTGTGAAGCAGGCTCCTCGCCGGCAGGAGGGTCTTCTAGGCAAAGGGGAGAATTGATGAAATTAACATCTCTGAGCATTCTGACGTTCATAACAGAAGGTGTATCCAAGAGATGCTCAGGACGAGATAATTCAACTTGGGAATGAAGGCTATAATCACCAAGGTATTTTGAAATTAGGCTGCGAGGAATGGAACGAGCTGGGATCCATGCCATGTCCAATTTGAAAGGTGGTACAGGCAGGTCTAATAATGATGGAGCATGATAATCCCATAAGAAATGCCCTTGCTCCAATTTTAACACACCCAGTGCATTCAACCATCCTTGCTTGTAACCTTCATTGTTGGCATGTTCAATACGAGCATCCAGGTGAACAAGGGCTTCATTATATCCTGCCATCCAGAATTCCCTTGGCTGTTTATGGAATTGGAAGGTTAATCTCTCCAATTGTTCATGAAGGCTTTTGGCAAAAAGATCCTTATTATGCAAGGCAGATTTCGTCGATGTAAGCTGATCTTCCAGAGACAGATTTTTATTGGACATTTCAGTCAGAGCACGGTCTTTTACTTTCAACTGGAATGCTTGAGTTTCCAGAGTAGACTGAGTACGAGCCTCTTCAACATTGCGACTGAGAACTCTTGATCGGCTCCGAGAAGCAACTGGAGAACTTTGCTCCTCGACAGTTCTTCCTCGCCCCCGAGAACCTTTTCCTCGTCCCCGAGCAGTTCCAGAAATGGCAGATCTTCTTAAGTCCTCCAGCTCTTGCCTTAGTTTGGCGTTTTCGACCTCTAAGAACGAGAAGCCTTCATCAGTAACTGGTATTAATGCAGTAGAAGATGAAGCAGCAGATTCATATTGAGCCAATTTTTTCTGCAAATTATTATTTTCTTGTTCCAGGATCTCGACAATTTGTCTGCAGGCTTCAACTTCACCTTTTAGGGTCCTTTCCCTAATATCATATGCAGCAATGATCTTCTTATGGCCTGTTTCAGAAGAAAGTTGTTGGTATCTATTTTCATAATCTTTGTGTAACAAAGCCATTGATTCATTGTGCTGACCTTGCAGATCCTCTATGGAACCATGAAGTTCCTCGATCAGTTCGTAATACGCCACATTATTGGCCACAGCTCGGTCGAGCAAATCCTTCAGATACCGGTAAGCCTCAACTGCTTGTTCTGAGGCACCGTGACCAAGGATGTCGACAATTTCTGATGTACTAAGGATTGTATGACCAGCTTTATAGTATTGGTGACATTGCTGCATCAGCTCGGTATCATGTGAAGAGATCAATTCCATTCTAGCAACAAACTAAAGACGAGAAAAAGACAACAATCAACAAAAACAAGTTATCAACAACAGAGATGAGCAAAGATATATTTTATTAGATCATCAAAAAGTTACATTTTTCGATTACAAGGAAATATAGAAATGATACCAAACAACTTCACACCTTTTCCTTGTCCCCCAAGACTTTCTCGGGAGGCTGGGACGAGGAGCTCGGTTGCTCGGTGGTAACAACAGCTTGATCGGTAGGAATCTTCTCGGGAGGATGAGGCATGGAAGAAACGTCCTCGGTGGCAGAGGGTTGAGAGGCAGAAACTTGATCGCCCATAGCCATAGAAGACTCATCTGAGGCAGGCTCATCTTCTTCTTCTTCCACAATTGGTGGAGGAGGACCAGGGAGATGTTGTTGGAATAGATCAGAATCGTCTTGGACTTTTAGCTCTTGCAGAGCAGCTGCCCAGCCTTCATGGAAGTATTTCGACTTCCCATATTGGACTTGGGATGTCATTGCAGTTATCCCTCTCTCCCATCCTTTCTCCCAACCGGCACTGAAATGTTTCTTGATTGCGACCTTTCTCCTCAATCTCTCCGAGGAGAGTTTCACCTCCGATTCCTCTTTCTTGACCTTGATATCTCGCAGAGTAGATAATTCTTCCTCTGCCTTCTTCAACTTATCATCAGATTCCTGATGTTTAACCTCCAAACCCTTAACTTTCTCCTCCAAATTCTTGGAGGTTTCAGCCATCTTCATCTTATCAGCCTCAGCCACAACCAACTTTTTCTCCCAAACAGTTTTCTCCTCGATGTACTGTTGGCGAGATTCCTTCACAGATTGGGCTAAACCCAACAAAGCATCGTCAACATCGGACGAGGAACTGGAAGCTTTAATAACTTGATCTTTCTTCACGATGGTATTGAAGCAGTTCACCAGCTAAAAGATAAGAAAAACAATAAAGTCAACACAAATACAAGAATTCAAAAAAAAAGAAAGAAAGACCAAAGGAATGAGAAATTTACTGAAGAAAGATGACGAGCAGCTAGGGATGTCAGTGTATCCCTAGGAATTTTTTCATCAACCCCGAGAACCTCGGGTATAACTGAGCTCATTGAAGAACTCGGAAGAATGATGTTTGAAACACTACTACCACCAGCGGGTAGAGAAGATGCAGTTCCAGCAAGATTAACTGAGGATGATTTCCTCAATCTCTTCAAAGGAGGGTCAGCAGCATCAACCAAGGAAGAAGTCTTGGTCAGAGAGATTGTAATTACATCAGCAGGAGCATTTTTCTTGCTCGGGGCCACTGGGGGCTTCTCGGCAGCTTTGGAGGACCCAGCATCTACTTTTTTAGTCCCTTCTGGGACATCAGTTTTGCCTTTCTTGGCTCCAACAGCAGAAGAAATTTCATCAAATAGAGCAGGAGGAGCTCTTTTCTTGCCCATTCTTTGAGATAAAGGGATATGAGAATCTGAAGATGAACCTTCTGGAGTTGAAGCTGGTTCAACAGGGCGAGCAGTATAAGAGGTTGTGTAACTCCTATACTGTAGCAAATATGACGCAGACCTAATATGCTCGTCAGCAATCGTCTTATGCAAACCCCAGATAAGTTTCAGATGTTTAATATTCACTTCTGATTCCTTTGGAGTTTTTCTTTTGCTATCAACTGCAAATAGATACATAATGAAATATCGGTCATACATTTTATCAAACATGATGAAAGCATAATTTTACAAGTAAAATAAAATGAAAAATAAACCTATCCCATTGCCATATGGGGGGCATCTGGGACCGTTGTACGCTTCATCCCCAGCTAAAGGCGCATGTTGCCAATTTTTTATGATCAACCCATGCTCAAAATAATCTCTATTTGAGTCAGGGAGATTAACTACAAGAGCCCTATTCAGATACCTAGTTTTTAAATAATAAATATTATCTAGAATAGCCCATTTATAACAAAACATAATTTCAGGGATCCCAATACGAGTCCCATGAGTTAGGTTTAATTTGTGCACCCCATTAATTATTCTCCATGAATTGGGGGCTATTTTTGCAGGAACAAGATCAAAATATTGACAAAACTCAAGACATAATGGGTTTGGTGGAAAGGAAAAACCACATTCAGTAACAAAAAGACTGGGGAACCAATGTCCCTCAGCCAATCGAAAGTAATCTAAAGGCTCAGAAAGAACCTCTAGAGTTACCCACGAAGGAATGGAAAAATCAGAACGGAATTTCTCAACAGACTCCACAATATAAACCATATTGAATAAAAGAGATACAGAAGAAAGGAAGAATATCTTACAGAAAGAAAGGAGGTATGTTGGCAACGAACGGAAACAAGGATGAACGCACAAGAGAGAAGAAGAGAATAGAAAGCTTGAATGCAGAAAATGGAAAACGTAGACGACGGTATGGTTACCAAAGAAGTTTAAATACTTTGCATTGGGAAGCGGCGAAAGAAATGATTACCAAAAAGAAACTACTGAACTTCCGGCGGCTAAAAGGACAAAAATTACACGAAGATCGAAGCGCTTATAAAAAAGGCGGAAAACAGCGAAATAAGAAGGAAATTTGAATACAATGTTCCTGAAACCCAGGAAGGTCATTTAATATTGCCATATACCGAGAAAGAATGTTACATACTCCTCAAAATTCGAAATATGAAACATTGGGGGCTTCTGTTGATACCAAAATTAATATGCTGATGTGGACGAATAATACGAAGACACGTGTCAATCTACGTGGCACAATAGCAGCGAGGAAGATCATTTCCCGACCAACCATGCTTCTTTCCGAGCAACGAGAATACACCGAGGAACTCTATCGCACCGAGGAACTCTAATGCACCGAGGTACTCTAGTGTTCCGAGGAACTCCTGATCAGCGAACAGCTATGGCAGTCCGAGCTGCATCTCGGTCGTATCATTAATTGCCAGATAATCAACAGTTCAGATATTCATTGAATGCTTATATTCTTGGCACGCACTCTGCATTAAATGTATTACCTTTTCATATGTATATCATTTAATGTATCGAACCTTTCATGTACAGCCTCAAGGCTATAAATACCTTGTATCATCCTCATTCAAGGGGGACCGGAATTTCTTGAAAGAACTTGTAATCAAGAATTCCACAAACACTCAGCAATAACATAACAGTGGACGTAGGCTTTATTCCTAGCCGAACCACTTTAAAAATCTTTGTCTTATTTATTTATCTGTGATTGAATAATTAGAGCAATCTAGTTTTTTACATCAACAGAGGGTTACACCTATAAATTCCGACGGGATTATTCACCAATTTTTCTCAAAACTAAAAATACCTTTCCCACACACACATATAAGAAACTCTTTTTTGAAACTATGTGAACTACGTGGACTTTGATGCCTCTGTAGGATACATACGTATTTCGGGCTACAACCTGAGACTAGAGTCTAATTTTCCAATTTTCTTATTTTTATATTTTCATCTTTCCCGTATTTTATCCATACATTACTCATATAAGCCATAATTTCTTGTTAATATTTGCATTTTATCTAACAAATATTATCGTTTCATCATAACAATCAATATCTCGATAAGCACGCACATCATATTTTCTAATTATTATTTTGGAAACATTCCTTTGGATAACCTCACTATATCTTTTGCATGATATGAGTCGAACGATTCCGATCTCTATTTATATATACACGCGCACACACTTCACGGAGAAATTAAGAAAAATAGTAACATAAGCCCATGAGAGACGGAAAGGGCAGGATGGGTGCCTAACACCTTCAAATTTTGAAAATTAGCCCCCAAACCTCTGAACTATTGGTTTCTTAAGCATTAGTTTGTATTTGATGTCACTCTCTCGAGGCGACGATGTATTCTTTTGCTTGTTTTGTGAAAAATAAGTTGGTGACTACATCTCTTTACATCACCCCACATCGATGACGGCCGAAGCACTCCTAGAAAAGTGCGCGGGACCTCCTCTCCCTCTCCGAGTGCGCGCGCGAGCATCAAAAACCTTAAGATGGGATGAAAGATCCAAATGAGGGATGGCCAGAGTGGCGACTCCATTGGGGAATTTCTTAAAAGGGATAGACTCTGTTTGCATGGGTGTTATCGCTTTTTACTTATGTGCGTATTCACCTACCTGTATGTTCCTTTTTTTTCCTCTATTATTTCTAGTATATATCTACCTCATGCTTATCTCACTCCTCACTCACACACTTGTAAATACTCTCCATATAAACTTCACACTACTTACACGTAGAATCACTTATATCCACATGTGTCGCACACCACATAGAATATCCATGCTTAGGTGTCACTAGAACACACCTCCACTGATCACACTTGTATATATCTATGCTCGCTTATACTTATCACACACCACTTTTAGTTGATCCCTTCTTAGGATCACTACCACACACTCACTTGTAGATTTTCACCCATCACTCACTCTCACATATCCATGCTTAGTATAATTTCCATGCTAGATTTACTTTTCATAATACTTGTACATTCCTCCATATTATTATAGTGCTTATCATGCCAAATAAAAATGGTCCCTCTATAATATACTAATGAAGAATCATGATTTTTGCACATTACATCACCAAAGAGCATGGCTATTGACCAAAATTTAGTCCCGTACTGGGAGGTCACTTTGTGATGGGGGATAGTTCGATAGGTCGCAATTAGCCTACGCAATATGACTCTCACCATCCATTGGCCAAGTATCTTCGACGTATATCGAACTGTTCCCCTGTAGCGTTTCGCTTGACCGAAGTCATGACGGAAGGTATATAGAAGGGAACTCGTTCACGTATGTCGAATATATCGAATTCACTCTCACACATACTATCTCCATGAGGTATATAGTGAGGCAATTAATGTACACTCAAGTATATCAAATGATTTGTCCACACGTACCGATTGCCCTCAAAAGCAAGATGTATATCGTGGAAGTCATGCCAAAGGGGGGAATCTTTACACCGACCCAATAACTATAGACCCACATATAGGCATCAAACCTAGGGCACACATATTTAGTTTGTCAGTTACTACCAAAAACTCTACCAAAATATCGAGTGGGCATGCCACCCAAAATTTCATGCAATTTCATCTTTTTTCAAAATAGGACCCTGTCCATGAGCTTGCAACTAGTCAAACCGTGATTTACATATTTTTCACACCCAACTTTTCCCATGCTCAAGTCCCGTACGACATTTATTTTGAATTTAGGTAAACCTAACATAAGTGAAAACAAAGTAATAATCATTCTATGACTCTTCTATCATTTTCCCCCTTTCCTTACCAAAAGTGTCAAAAACATTTTCCCCCTCTTTTCAAAATACTAAAAAAAAGAGGAGATAATATTTTAGTGTCGTGAGGTTAGCTATAATATGAGTGCGGAATGGGAGTGGACCCGAAGTCACCAACAAGAACTTTCTTGTTCCTTATGGAACAAAAATATCCCAGAGGTATTATAGTACCACGGGTTGGTTTGCAAATGCAAAGAATTAAATGTTTTAGACATCATTCACTACCTACGGGTATAGGGATAGGGTTTGTGTTAAGGATGCCATGTTTTAGATATATGAGGCTTATTTTAACACGATATTCATATAATAGGAGTGGACAAGAACTCGTTATAGTTATCTAAGTACCCCTTATCTAATGACTAAAATCCCGAAGGTGTCATAGGACCTCGGGCTGATCCAAAGTGAAAGAGATGACCAATTCGTATGATAAAGGGGGATTGTATTGGAGATGGAGGCAATGTTAAGTTTTGGGACATCTTTTCCAATGGGGTTAAACCCCCTTTCATATCTCCCAGAATGAAACCATCAACCATGGGGTTAAAGATTTAATCAACCGTGTAGTTGATGATTTCGGACACGTGTTGCTTTGACAAGACTTTAATGGGACAAGTATGGTTGTGGATGAGCTTGTGCGGGACAGGTGTCCTAATAGGTCAATTGTACAGTTGATATGTGATCTTGGAAATTATTAAAGTGGGATCTTAAATGGTGTAGTTGATGCATTAGTCGGACGGTCAATGGTGGCTTGAATCGAATGGTCTATATAGCGACCCTTATTAGTTTTTGCCTGTTTGTGGTTCCAATTGATATTTTAGGGTATTTTAGGTTTTCATCCTTATATTTTGATATTATACATTAGGAATTCCCCATGATTTGGGTTTTTTGTTTAGCGTTATATGATACCAAGGTGTTTGCGGTGAAAGATATATACCTCGATTAAGGATTGAGATATCCACAATAACATATCGTGCCTTGTATTGATATTATATCATGAGTTTGTTTTGGGTCATTAAGTGTTAGGAGGATAATTAAAAAATAATGCACAAGAGTCCATACCCTATTGAGGGAGGTGTGGTAGGAATTTTGTATATGGGGTTTTGAGGAGCTGTAATGATATGTGGTGAGTGATGGGGTTATTCTTAAAACCACGTGTAAAACATTTTATCATCGACTAATAACTGAGTTTTTTATTCATTTTGAAAAGAGAAATAGGTTTGTAATAATGATTTATATTTGTTTAAATAGATTGGTTCATATATATGTACGCGCCAGTCAGTAGTGCTTAGTACAAATTCTAGTGAGTAGGCTTCAGGTTGATCACAAGGAGATTGGAATTATAGTTCTACAACTGTTTAAAAGTTCATAACTGAGATAGGGAATTAACATCCTAACATAACCGTTGCAATAAAATCATAGTAATTTATCTCAAACTATGAGAACCAACATGATGGCTCAAGAACTTGTGCGATAATTCAACGGAGGATTATGATCGGTACAATTCGAGAATATATTTAATAGGACCACCTGTGACATTTTATTCTAAGGGATTTCTTCATCAGACTTAGGCAATCTCACACAATTTACAAAAGGTGCATCTATTTTTAATACCGAAAAATATGAGGATTGGAATTCTTATGTGATTGTTGCTTTAATTTCTATTTATGAAATGGAATTTTAGAGTTGAATCAAACGATCCGTGCATTTTGAGTCACAGTTATGTGAATAGGTCTGAGATCTTAATTCGAAGGAATCCGCCTATGGGAATACCTTGGCTTGGACACCCCCTTGATACACATATAAGATTTGTTTCCACCAGTAAACCTTGATTAGTGGATTAATTATAATTCACTGGAGTAGCAAAAAAAAGTTAAATCTGAGAATCAAGGAATTGATTAGATATTGGTTAAAGTTAATTATCTAGAAATTGATTTGATCAAGCAGGTATCAAAAGCTTAATGAGGGGAATCATATTATATACCATTATCAACTTTGCAAATAAAACTTCAATACATTCGAGTGATTTCTCAGATAATTAAATTGCAGTGTTGTCATAATTATTTAGTGGAATTAATTTTGATTAAATAAAGAAAAAAATAAATTATGGTAAATATAATTTGGGATTTTTAAGTATTTATTTGGAAACAAATTTAATTATTTGTCTTAGATCCCTGGTGTAGTCCATATACCCAAGTAGTTAGGCCCATACTCTCACAAAATCTAGTTTAGCCCAAGCCCGCCTTTTGTACGTGTATATAAAGGTGTGGGAAGGGGTTTTAATAATAATTATTCATTATTAGGCTTTGATAAGGGTGAGAGAAAATACTATTCAAATTTTTGCAAAGCGACCTAGAGAGAGACCGATGTATCTCAAACATAAGCAGGATTTTTATTTCAAAAGCTACCTCCACACCTACCTAACTTTGGGCAGGATCATACACTAGACGATCCAAGCTTTACAAAAGGTTAATCAAGATTTTGGATATCCAAAAGAAGGCATCACTTAATCATCAATAAATACATTCTCCCCCTCAAATTGCAATCGGATATGCAAAGGTATTTGTGTTATAAACCCAAGGTTTATTCTTCATACCAAATTTTGGTTTTTGCCTCTTTCTATTATTTGATTAATTGAAGATTCAAGGGATCAAATTTTTTATTCCACGTATATTTGTCCCCAACCATTGTATCAGAGATGTTGGTTTCGACTAATCATCCCTTTGAAAGGGTCATGTTGTCCAAACAAGTAAACCCTAGTTTAGCATGTTGTGGGATGGTGCATCTTTGTAGATGCTTTCATACTAACATGGTTTTGTATAAATTATTTATTTATATCTTTTCGATCATGGTCACATATTGTTTTTTGTCTGAATGGATCCTACGGTGGCTTATATGCATTATTTCTCTCTCGTAGATTTAATAGGGTTGAAATAATCAGGTTTTGTAATAATTTCAATATCGTCGTATTTGGAGGCGATTGTGAGGTTATGCATATTCGTTTACACTTAGAATCATGTATTAGTGTTTAGTGTTTAATGTTTAGTGTTATGATCCGATCAGGCGTAGACAATTTTTGTGGCTTGGTTCTTTAGTGTTTTCTTGTGGCTTCTCGTGGTAGTTCTTTCTCATCTCCCTTCCAGGCCAGGCTGGATCAATTTCCAAAATGAAATACCTTTAAAAAGTCTTATTTGTAATGAATCTTACTTTATGTTGGACTCAATGTCAAAGTGAAGTCTTCTATTATAAGGATTCTTAGGCTTGAAGCGTTATACTTCAAGAAGAAGTTTAGGCCATGATGGAAAGGGGAAAATTTTGGTTGGGATAGTGTTTGGATATCACAAAATTCTTGAGTTCTTAGTAATAACTAGAGAAGAGTATTAATGATGGAATGTGTATTCTCTAGTTTCAAGGTAATAACTTGATATATCAAATTGATCTTATTTCTCAGAGATCTGACATATTATTAAAGGATAAATAAGGGAAATATAGGCTGAGGTATCTCATCAATGAACCTTAGGGGGACTTAAATTTTAGGTGAAACTTCCATACCTAACATGGAATTAACATTAATGATTATTTAAATTATCGTGTCACTAGTCATTTTGTCAATTGACATGATAGTAGAGTGTTGTCACCTTTACGGCCATCTGCTCACTCGTCACTATACTGAGGTATGTTTGATTTGACTTATGCTAGGTAAGGTATGACGTCACATAGATCTTTTATGGAAATATATTAATTGAGTCGCCCAAATTTATGAGTGGAAATAAGTTTAGCCATGGTTTCTCAAGTAATGATCATTCGGGATAAGATGGGTGTTTTACCTTGTATATCTAAAATGGTTAAGCCCAATGTCTTAATGATGACCTTGCTCTCTATCCTCCTAGTTAACTCCCTCACAGGTTCCCTTAACTGATTTTCCTCTATCGAGCCTATAATTTCTCCCAGGTCCTACCAGACCTAGTCCATCACAGGTACCGAGTAACCTCACAAGTACTACAATACAAAGTATAATTATAATAAAATAGATAAATTACATGGGGGTCAACTAACTTCTTCAGAAAGGCTTTAATAGTCTTCGATTAAGATCCACTTTGTCTTCATTTATCATTAATCACTTAATGGAAATGTTTATCTCTAAGTAAGGAGGATTATCTTTAAGTCCATCCTAGTTTGTCCCCTCCTAGAGAAAGTTTTTGTGTAAACAAGAAGTTTTTGTACAAAACACCTTCATCCGACACATCATAGTTGTAAACACCTTTAGCCGACATATATCAAATCGAAACACCTTGTATGTGCGTGTGTCAGCTAAATATTTGTGTATCTACATCATTTAATGTTAAAGTCCCATCACCTGCCAACTTTGTTCCTTTTTAACACGTGGCACCTTCGGTAAACTTTGAACTACGTTGGTTGTCACAATCATTATTTTGCCCCTAATTTTTTAAATATTCTTAAGGCAAGGAACTGTCGAATAACCTTAACGAGTGTTTTTCTTAACCCTTTAAAAAACTCTATGTTTCTTTATTTCAAACCTTCTTAATAGTTCTGCCATTAAAGAGTACAAAGTTTTTGAAGGTTTAAAAAGAGAATGTTCTCATTGTTACTTCAAACCTACATCAAAGTCTATTTTGATCTCATGTTCACCTGTCATTTTCTATTGAAATTATTTATGTAACCTTTTCAGGGCTTTTACACCGTTAAAACCTTTACCCATAAAAATTATTATCTCTATAAGCAAGTACGACAAAGTTTTCGATAAGGATGCCATGGTTGAGTTAGTGGGGTATCACGTTTTATATAGTTTCTACCGTCGTGATCTCTTTTTTAGAAGGATGATCAATTTGTTGATATGACCAAGACGTAAAAATATTGTTGAGGCTATTGATGAACCCCCGTTGGTGATAAAGTAACAGTTGGACAACACTTAATGGGGATATCTTTCTTTATTTGGCGTCTTGAGGTTTAAGCTGGATCAGGGAAATTTTTCTTACTCTTGTGTTGAGTTAGAGGGAAAAAGTGCTTCCCCAGATGGATTTATAGACTACTTAATCTATATCTATGATAATTACAGGGCTTAACTTCTCTATATTGGTGTAGGCTATGAAACTCACTTTTTGGATATATTACCCTATTCAAGAACAACTCTTCCCTTCAGTTGTTGATCTCACGCTAGACTTCGGATTCTCAAACTTTTAGGGTAGCTTGGGGGAATTCATTGTTACTTTTCAAGATGTGTGTGAACGATTGGGCTTAGAGACGTGTGTCAATTTTACCTATGATCCCACATCACTCGATGATGCTGAGAAAGAGGAGCAAATTGAGCAGGACAAGCCTGTTTATAAGTCCGTTAGTGAAGCTGCAAAGTCCATTTGTGGTTAATATATCAAGTGTTTCTACAAAACCCTCATGAATCTCTCTCAAGAGCAAAAGGATGAGGGAATTGTGCTAGATGTACCTTTTAGTGATGGTTATGGTTTTCTTCAGAGGTAGTTACTTACATCCTTTACCTACTTTCTCACTTTTTTACACCCCACAAACCTAATGATCAACCTCATTTGGACTTGGTTAAAATTTCTATCTGGTTAGATCGTGAACTCAATATCCTCCTTGCATCCATTACTATTTAGTCCATTGTACAGATAGCTATACAAATGTTACCTCAATATGGAACTCAATGTTTGTCATTTTAATTTCTCTAACTTTGCTAACATTATACTTTTAATGGGTTCCTCTATGCTAGGTTCACGTAACTTGCACTCAAATATCATCCTAAAAG
Source organism: Sambucus nigra (assembly GCA_949130495.1). Classification (NCBI taxonomy): domain Eukaryota; kingdom Viridiplantae; phylum Streptophyta; class Magnoliopsida; order Dipsacales; family Adoxaceae; genus Sambucus; species Sambucus nigra. Next base: position 41,422,068 of record OX422220.1, read on the forward strand.
CCTCCTTCTACTACGATGTCCATGCATAATGTAATGGAACAAAAATCAGAGCAATAGATATTTCCTGCCTTTGATCGATGATTATCACCACTTTGAGGATCATCCATATAATGGAGATACCAACTATCATACCTAGTCGTTCTTCCAATGAAAAGTTTCATCGGTGTAGCATTTTCGGAGGGAGAAAGATATTAAATATGATCCCTCACCCGTCATGGTTCTTGTAACCACACCTAGTTGTCCTCCAACTCAAATTTAATGCGAGATCAAGAATGAGACATATAACCCTTATCAACGTGCCAGATAGTTTGATTAAGACCAAGGAATACCAAAGCCTATGTGTTGATCCAATACGATGTATGAATCATTTTTATCTACCAAACTTGAATTCACATAGCGAAATATGGTCATTCTATACACAGAGGGCCAAGGTATGGTCTTTTTGATGGAAAACAGAATAAGGTATGTCTCTTTAGGTTGGTATTGTCATTATTGTCCGATGAAACACAAAGTCTTCAGTGACTTTATACAATCTGAACTAAGATACCCAGTAGTGGAGAGAATTGGACCTATCAAAATTAGGTTGAAGAACCTCTCTACTATGGGTGTGGAATTTCCTCTAAGCATTACAAAGAGACATTATCATAAGGAGTTTCCTCCCTCGAACCCAACTGTTAAGGTTGATCCTGAGCCAAGTAGAACGAAGCAAAAAGTTCGTCAACTGTTGGTGAAATGAAAAGGAAAGCTTCCTCTACTACAGGTTCATCCAAGGGGGAAGCTGACTCTAAACCCCAAAAAAGCTCAAGGTCACCAAAGCCACTTCCCACCTTAGTTATGTTCCTTTGGAGTCTATTCCTCCCCCAAATCTAGTTCTGGCATATAAGGTACCTAATTTAGTATTTGAGGTTCTTTCTAGAATAGAATCCATTCCTAAGCCACTTCCAGCTGATGATTTTATGTTTTCTCAAGTTGCTAAGAAGAAAGTTTCTCATGCGGAGTAGGTGGAGAAGGTCCCTCCAGCTGATGTACCTCATCAATAGAAGAATAAGTTGGTGAAAAAGCATATTATAAAAATAGTGGTGCCAACTCCCATGCCACCAGCTTCCTCAGAGAAAGCTCTATATGATAGACCAAATAATGATATGGTGGATGTTTCTACCCCAATTGGTCCATTTATGCGTCCTCCTAAGACTCAAAAGGTAACCTTGTATATACTTTTTACTTAAAATTACTCCAAATGTTTAGTTGAATTTGGTTCTTCTCTAACATGGTTGCTCTTTCTTTAGGCTGCCCATCCACATTATGTGAAAGTTATCTCTATTCTAAACAATATTACTCCTAAGGAAGGTCTTAGGAGGATTCTTTGAGTCCAGTTATTGAAGAAGATATCATTCCAACTTATTTGCCCCCATCTTCAACGACTGGGAGAGCTTCTTTGAGATGTGCTTCTGATTAGGCATAAATTTTTCCAAATTTATCCCTTTAATTTAGTAACTTTTAGCACCTCGAACAACGTAATCAATTTTATTTTATCTCATAATCTTGCTACTAACTTATTCTAATGAGTACCCCGAGTTTCAGGTATTTCAAACTAATCTTACAGGTATTTAATATCACGAAAGAAAGAAAGAAATCGGAAGAGTAGAGAAAGAAAAGAAGGAAAGTCAAAAGGGCAAAGTTGTAATTTTTACCCAAAATTCGAATGAGGCATCTCAAGAAAAGTTGAATATATCAAGGTTACAAGTACATAGGAAGAAACGGTACCTCAATTGGAGTCCCGGTGTGAAAGTTATGACCAGTCAAAGATCGAACAAAAAGTCAAAGAAAATCGGATCGATCCGGATCAGACCGATCCGAAATGAAAAGTTACAGAGAACCCCAGACCGAAGACGGATCGAACTTGATGAAAATTAAAAGAATCGATCCGGATAGAACCGATCCGATCAGAAAAGAAAAGAATCGATCCGAATCCAAGCCGAACCGAATCGAAGGAGGACCGGACCGGTCCGACTGTCGTAATTTTGGTTTTTCAGTCTTCCTCCAATGGAGAGTCCTGGTTAAGCTAAAACTCTTGGAGTCTTGTAGGGTATTCAAACCCGATTTATTATCATTTTAAGGGGAAGAAAATTCATCTAATTTTCCCCTTTTTCAGTTAAAAACTTTTAGAGGGAATTAGAGAGAGAAAGTTGCTACAAAACCCTAGTTTGAACATTTATTGCAATTTTAATTCCAAGATTGAAGTTACAAGTAATTTTAGTTGATGCTTTTAGTGATTTGGTAAGTTAGTTGATTACTTTCTTCTATCTAATCTTCCTTCTACATCATTATTCAATTCTCCCTTAGTTTAATCATGATTTCCTACAATTCAACAATCGTTTTCATTAATTTCATCATGGTAGGCTAGGTTTTTAAAGGTCGGAATGCATGAACTCAACCTGATGTGGTAGTTGCATGTGTATAAAATTAATCATCTAAATTTAATGATTGATTATGACAGTATTGCGTAGAAACACGACAATTGTAGATCTTTGGATCTTGTTTGCTTCAGGGTAATCGGGATGCTTCATAATGCAATTCGAGTGTAACTATTGTAATATCGATTTACTCATCCTCTGATTAAGGATGGTGCAGGCTTGAACCTCATAAACGTAATGCTTGGGAGTAATAAATTCTGGGTCTAATTAATCATTTAAATTTACAAGTAGTCTTATACCATCAATACACTAGGGTTGAGGGAATGTATTCACGTCCTATTTTCTTCATCATATAGTTCGAAGTTTTAAGTCATTCATCGTTAGTATTTTAGGTAATTTAGAACAGTTCCATTTCTTTCATAATTTCAAAATTGCATTTAGTTGTAGCCAATTCTCAAAATCAACCATCTTTTTTTTCTTTAGAGTCAAAGTTAGGTTTCCTTCATCTGTCCAATGTTGTCACATCTCTGTTGTCCTATTTCCCTGAGGATCGATACCCGACGTATAGAATTTTTACTTGAGCGACAGGCTTGCACTCAAGCCTAGAGAGTACGCACTTCTGAGACACATTCTTAGTCGCGTCAGCTTCTTTTAGGAGTGATTATTTTTGGTGTGCTTTGTTAGTGGACAAATATTTTTCAATGGACTCCAGAAATGAAAAATCCAATTAATCCCCCCCTTTGTCTTGAGTCACCATAAACAATTATAACATTTTCTCAATATGATGAGGTACCTTTACTTGAAACTTGGCTTCATCACTTGTTTCTCTTCAACCTTTGGTATTCTCAAGACTTTTTCTATTTTATATGTGTAAGAAACTGGTGAGATTATTCACAATGCTCCCTCTATTGTTGTAATAGTGTTGATAAGGTCATTAACTGAGGAAACTCTTCTTATCAGTCTTGTAAGGATAGTTATATCTTTAGACTTCTCGGTGGTGATACCAGCTTCTGTGGTGTTTCTCGATGTCTTTTATCAAGTTTGTCCAAAAAATATTGAGGTATTTTTCGTGTAAAATAATACATCTTTTACTTTATTTTCTCATATTCACCTTTATTCAAAGTTTTCTCTATTATGGTATTTCAGTCTATCGTCAGCAAACAAAGGCATCAGGCAACTCCTTTGGCTAAGGTTAATCTACCTTTAGTGTAGATTTCTCCTTATTCGATAGAGGTTGGTCCTCTTCCAATGGAGCCATTATTTTGTCTCTTAAGGACAGTTCAGGGATTGAAGCCCAAGTTGAATCTAGGAATATGTTGATTCCCCCACCCTTGACTAATGTTGCAACAATTGAGCTAGGATTCGATACTTATCCTTTTGTGAAACTTTGGTGGTTCTCTTATTTTTTTTGTTTGAATGGATTTTAATTGTGTTATACCCTTCTTAGGTATAACTTGGCAAAAAACCTCACATGCATGATGATTTACTCTATCTTATGTTCACAATAAAAAAGAATATAGCTTGTCACCTGCTTAGTGACGTACCCTACTTGCTCATAGTTTATAAAAATAAATACACCTGCTTGGTGATGTACCCTTCTTGGGAATGATTTTTCCTGCAAAAATATACACTTACTTGGTGACTTGGCTCCACATTTTTCTAGATTTTATAGATTTACCTACTTCGAGAAAAATCTATTGAATTTTTTACTAACACTTTTACTCTCACTTTATTTGCAACCTTTGAAAGAAAATAGCCTTACCGAAGCACCATAGTTGGCATATCTTATTTTTTATGTACATGTTCAAGTGATGGAGTTTGATCAAGGTGTTACTGAACTATATGGATCTGAGTTGCCTAGCCAAAGCGATCATAGTTCTATGACTATTATGAATAGGGAGGAGAGTTAATTTACTTGGGGTTAAATAACCAGCTGAGTTTTTTCGACAGGTTGTTCAAAATAATGCCATTATTCAAGACCCTCTTCGTGCTGTGCAAAATTAGTTACTATCTTCCCACCCTGAGACATTTACCTCTAACTGTCTGAGATCCATTCTTATGGCCTATCGTCTACAAGGTGTACCTATCGTGGTAGCTAAAGTCGTGAATATATATTTTTGATAACTTGAAAGTTACATGATCAAATATCATTTGGTCACCCTCAAAGATATATAGAAGGATGGGTTTAATTTCTCATGGCTCATCAACAATCAAAAATACCTCAAGAATCCTCACATGATGACTTATCGTGCTCAATATTTGAAGAATGTGGAAGACTTAAAGAACGAAAAAGGTTGTTTGAGAGTGATTGCCTCCAATATTAAAGTGAATGCTTAAGCTATAAAGGTTGCCGAAGAAGCTCTGGATTAAGTGAAAAGAAAACCTAAGGCCATTATTAAGAAGAAGGTAGAAGTTTATTCTAACATTTTAACTATGTCTGACTGCCGAAGGGAAGTTTATTCTAACGTAAATGCTTTGATCGTGGAATTCTTCTTCATAACTCTAAACTTGTGGTTCCTTTCACGCTTGATTTTATTCTTTGTTGATATGTATTTATATGCAATAGTCCCATTTTGTAAGTGCATGTTATCAATTGAAATACATATAAGGATTTTTGTGAAACTGTCTACTTGCACTTAAACTACATTGCTTTGCATCAACACTTGTCAATTATAATAAATTGGAACCTAAAATTTTCACGTGCTTCTTTTCATATTCTAATTACAAAATAAGAACAAAATTTAAATGTGTTCTTCATACATTATAACCTTTAACTATTTGTTGTAAACTTTTGAATGGTCGATCATCTTCGATTTCTGATATCTTAATATAACCTCAGACATGCGCCTCCTTAACAACATATGGTTCCTCCTAATTTGTAGTAATTTTTCAAAAAGGGAGTCCTTTAATGTGGTTGATAATGACTTTTAAAACCAAGTCACCTTTTATGAATTTTCTTGATTTCACCAAATTTTCATAGGCTTTAGAGAGTGGTTTTGTGTAGATCTGAAAGTGTCTTCTAGCATTATCTGTATGTTCATCTATTCCTTCTAGTTGAATGTGCCTACTTTGTGGAAGCATGATGTTATGCAAGCCATATTTTGAAAAAAGTACTATAAGTTCTACTAGGAGAATTATTTCATCTCCATAAACTAAGGAAAACTGTTTGTATCCAGTTAGTTTCCTATTGGTTTTTCTATAGGCCTGTATCCCCTTTGGTATCTTGTCATCCCACTCACCAAATAAGTCCTCCATCTTCTTGGCCAAAATTTTAACCAAGGTCATGTTTGTGGCCTCTACTTGGTGGGTAAACCAATATTGAAGTGTGGTGGATGATCGACTATTTTTTAATTAGCATTGCCACTTCCTTGTTAATAAATTAAGTTCCATTATCTAATAAAATAACCTTGGGAATGCCACACTGAAAAATGATATATTCTCGAATGTACTATGCCACCAGACCTATCGTTCTCCCTTTCAATGGAATTATCTCTACCCACTTGGTAAAGCACTCAGTTGTAACCAGAATCCATATTTTGAGCCTAGAGGAAAGCTTAATTTTCCCCACAATGTCAAATGGCCAAGTATGAAAAGGATAGGGCATTATCAGTTAACGAAATTATACCGAAGGAGCATGAATGAGGTTACCATGAATCTGTCAAGGCATGCATTTACGAACAAACTCAGATGATTCTTTATTCCATTGTTAGCCAATAATAGTCAAGTGTCATAAACTGATTATACAACTTGGCTCCTCTAATGTAAGTTGGGTCGTCATCTTGCTTAAGGACTTTCTTTGCTTCCTCTAGAATGATGCATCCCAATGTCCTGTTAAAACTCCAATAGAGCTTCTCTTCCAGCAAGTTGAATCTTAGGGATCTTCTCTTTATTGTTATGGCATCTATTTTTTCACTTGGGACAATGCCATATCTGATGAAATTAATGTAAGGATTCCTCTATTCCATTTAAGATTCCAAGAAATTTCATTAATCTAACGGGAAGAAATCTTAACACGTAGCCCATTGTTTATCTGTTGTTATTGCGTCATCATTCATTATTGGCCAAAAATAATCCTCGCTTTGAATTTTTTAATAAAGGGGTCATCTTAATGGTTTCACAATGTTCATCATGATTTTTCTTTAACCGTTCTCATTCTTCCTCTAGACCAGTATATCTAGATAGCATGTCGTCCATATTTTTATGTATGTAATTTCTTGAAGAAGGAAGTATTTTGCTAACGTTGTAAGCTTTATCTTACCATATCTTATCTCCAAATGCTTTCTTATTTGACCCCTCCGATCTGAATCATCATTACTAGAGAAGAGTTGGAGCATAGATGATAGTGCTTCTCTTTTATAGATCACCATTGTTAAAGACACACCATCTATAACCACTTTTTATGCAATTTTGGCATAGGAAGATGCATGGTGATCCATAAAAGAGTAATCTCATGATGTTTTTAATGACATCCTGGTCTGGTTCCTCCTATTAAAACTTTGTGGTGTTTCACAGAAGCTGCATCGGTGGGTCATTGATCTCATATAAACCTTGACCAAATCTTCTTAAGTAATAGATTTATCGAAGGAAACTTTTTAACTCCCTTCGTTCTTTGTATATGGCATATCAATGATGGATTTTTTATTGTCTTTCTCCATATAAACCCCTTAATGATCCACCATAAATCCTAAGAATTTCCCACTTATTTCACTATAGGCACACTTGAGTGGGTTCATCTTTAGCTTATATTTTCTACACCTGTTAAAAACTCTCCTTAAATCAGCTAAGTTAGAGTCTTCCTTCTTAAATTTGATGACCAAGTCATCCACCTATAATTCAAGATGTCATAAAAAAGGTTATCAAAAATTGCCATTATTGTTCTTTAGTAGGTTGCGCCAGCATTTTTCAGACCGAAAGGCATGACATTATAGTTAAAATTGCCTAAAGGTGTTAAAAACTATCTTCTCTAAATCAAATGGATCCATCTTGATCCAGTTGTAGCTTACGTAATCATACATGAAGCAATATATCTCATGACCAGTTGTTGAATCGATCAAGTTGTCAATTGATGGAAGAAGGAACTTATATTTTTGGCATGCTCTATTAAGATCTATAAAGTTAATAAAAATGCATACTTGTGTTTTATCTTCTTAACCACTAGAATAATTCTAGAAATCTTGAATGGATGTTGAATTGCCTTGATAACTCCAAGTGCTAGTAATAATTCCACCTCCATTTTTTTCTTTAGATTTTGCTTAGGTTTTTATATTCTAGTTACACGTTTGACCGAGATTATTGAGGGCGTGATATTTAACTTGTGGCAGCTCATATCTTGATTTAACCCTAGCTTCTCAATGTACTTCTATGCGAAGACATCCTTGCATTCTTAGAGGAGATTCATTAGCTCTGGTTTCTTCACTTCCTACATGTGTTTCGAGACAAGGATTGGCCTTGGTTCTTTCTTATCATTTATCATATCAATATGTTCCAACTCATGTACTCAAGGTTTAAGATGACCGTGCATGAATTTAGGCTCTTCTTATATCTTTTCAACAAATTCCTAGATGCTGTAATTATTAATGACAATGCATTGGCCTTGATTGTCCATAAGAAAATACTCATACTCAAAGTCAACTTCCTTTCCAAAACCCGTTTCCTAGTCACATCTTTAGAGATGGTAAACCACTATTCCATTACCAATGAAACTTTTTTACATTTTCACTCATGATGTGGTAGTGTCTTTCTCTTTTTGGAGGTCTCAACCTGCTTAGACGTAGCTTTGGCAATCCTTCTCAAATCACTCTTGCGTCTGAGTCATGAGTTGGTAGGGATATGTTGTTAAAACTAGTTTGAGGAATTTGCAAATTTCCTTCCATTACTTATTTATTGATCATCCTCCTTAATATAAAAGATGAAGTTGTTGGATGACATACACGCCAGTGTACATGGAAGGTACTTAAGGTTGGCTTGCACATATTTCGTGAAATCGTGAAGAGGAGAGTTCTTTAATGAAAAATAAGCCCATCTACTACCATGGTAGTGTAATAATCCCCATTGCCTCTTCGATAGAGTAAGGCTACGATGATAGATCCTTACGATCAAACATTATTTTTTTTCCTTCTCCACCAGTTTCTGCTTCTTTGTCCCCCTGTGTAGTTAACTCGTGATGCATGGCCTCTTCTATTTTCTTAGCCTGTCAATCGTTTCCCCGCAACTTTGGGCACAATGGGGTTAGGGTGAACAATAATAGAGATGTTGTGAGAAAACCTAGTGAAATATTTGAATGTGCCCCCTTCTAGTCTCATTTATCATATGACAAATGTACTCTCATTGTAATAATTCAACAGAAAGCTAAACGATTGTGCTTTATGTGTCATCTTCTCTAACATATTTAGATCCCTCTCTAAACCTTTGAATCTATGCCATTACCTATTCACCTGACCTCTATCTTTCACGAGCAAACTGGACTAAGGTGAACTCGTCCTATTCTAAAAAAAATTTAGGCAAAAACTTGATGTGCATGTCTTAGCATATAGCCACACTTTTTGGATCTAGGTGAGAATACTAAGTATAAGATTTGTCGGTAAAAGACTTAGAGAACTCCCTCACACGGAGCTTTTTATTGTTGTAATGGGATCCCAAGTGTTTAATGAAGATTTTGATTTTCTCCTTTGGATTTCCACCTTTCCCATTGAACTTATCAAATATTGGGGGGAGATAACCCTCAAGGTATTATTCATCGTTGTACTCCCCAAGGGCAAGCTGTCCAAAAATCATCGTAAATGGACACTGCCTCACTAGGAGATTGTAAGGATAATTCCATCATTATCATCATCATCATCATCAACATCATCTCCTTCTAAACCTCCTCGATGGTCAAAACTGGTGAGCCAACTATCTCAGTTTACTTAGCTTTTGATGGAGTAACCCAAGTGATGTCTTGACATCAACAGTTAATTGAACAGTTGGTATTGTAATAGTGGTGGAAAGGTTGGCTACTGAAAGAATAGAAAGTCTTGTAGGTTGAATGGTAATCCTTATTAAATAAGTTGCATGTGGTTCTACTAGATTAGCTAAAGAATTAGGATTCTTCGTAAACCAAACCCCATCATTCCAGGATGAGTTTGTAAAAACACCATAAACTTAACCGTGGAGTTGGTCCTCTAGTTTTCCCCATCACAGTGGTCATAGAATCTTATCCATTGGGAAAACCTCCTATGATAGTATTATTTTGAGTAAGCTCAATTGGGGGAGTATCACGTTCTCCCTCGGGCAGATTATCATAAAAAAGCTGATTAATGTTTCCATTCACCATTTTAAACAGAATACCTTCCTAGTGGAGTCACTAAATATAAGAGGGTATTTATAAATATAAGATTCATAACTCGTCTTAATGGTGATGAAATAGTAATAAATATATTGCAAATGATGAGGAATAAACTCTGGTATATATCATAATTACAAACTTTTTATACAATAAATGAGCCTTTAGTGGATGTTATTTTGAGGGAGAGGTAAGTAAACACTCTAAATACACCAATGTAAGTGTGTAAACACTGAAATATGGATGGAATATTGATTGGACCTCAATATATGCTTGAGTTCTTGGTAAGAACAAGTTAAGCATACTGCACGATTTTAACTTCATAAATCGAACAGATCTTATGGATCAAAGATCTTATGGCTTATCAAAGGATAAGTGAGGTATATATAGATTGAGGCATCTCTCGATTTAAATGATGGATCAGACTGCCATACCCAATATTTCATTAGCAATAAATGTTAATTGAAATTATCGAGTGACCAACTATTTTTTTAGTTGGCACAGCAAAGCGTCGGCACCTTTACAACGATCTGCTCACAAAACTATCACTGTAATGAAGTAAGTTTGATTTGACATATATTAGGCAAGAAATGAAATCATGTAGATCATTTATGGAAAGATACATTTTTTTGGTGACAAATTATGTGGCTGAGAATAAGTTTAGCCATGTTTTCTTGAGCAAAGCTCATTCGGGCTAAGTTGGGTAACTTACCCGATGTATCCAAATTGATTACGTTTAATGCCTTAATGATGCCTTTCTATTTATCCTCCAAACCAATACCCTTAAAGGTTCCCCTAAGTGAGTTTCCTTGATAGATTATGAAAGCTCTCCTAGGTTCTGCCAGACCTGGTCCATCGTTGGTGCAGAGTAACCTCACAAGTATTACAATAAAAAGAATAATTATAAAAATATAAGAAAAATACATGGTGGATCAACTAGATTCTTCTTGAAGGCTTCATTAGCCTTCGATTAAGCTCCATTTTGTCTTGATGAATTATTAATAACTTAATGAGGAGGTTTATCTCTAAGTGAGGAGGATTATATTTAAGCCCTTCCTATCAAGTGCAAATTTCCTCTGGGAGTCCGGGAATATTTTTATTTGTCGTTCAAGACTAAGTTTCCCTTTTATATGCTCCGCCACTTGACCTTTTTATTGAAGGCATGGGTGATTCATTCTTGATATCCTTTGTAATGGTAGGCAACCTTGATCTTACTTGTAGTGTCTATTCATCGTATGAGGTTTGAACCCACTTAGTTTCAGCAAGCTGGATTTAAAAGATGACTTTAACAGAGGGTACCTCTAGTTAAATAGGTAGGATAAAGTCTATGTTATGGAATAGTGAGTAATCTCGAGATTTACCCCAACGAATTTTTATTCCTTAGTGTGGTAGCTTTAGACGACATAATGAAGTTTTTTTACTGGTCGCTTTAAGTCATTATCATCTTATTGATAATGTTTTTTAATTTCTTATAAGCTGCCTCAACCGTTCCGTTGGTGTGTGGTATGTACGGGGAAGACTTATGTCGGGTGATCCTATAATTGTCTAGTAAGTTAAAAAACTTATTTCTTTAAGTATGAACCATTGGTCTGATGTAACCCAGAAATCCTTACACAAATGATTTAATCATGTTGCAGGTTGTGTTATTTACTAGAAGATCAACGTTAAGGTGGGGGAAGTCATCTTTGGGACAGTCCTTGTTGAGGTCCCGATAGTCTCCGTACATGTGAACTTTGTTGTAATCTATGGGCACTGGTACTATGTTAGCGAGCCAAGTGGGATATTCTACAAGGCGAATAAAATCGACACTGAGTTATTTTTTCACTCCCTCTTTGACCTTTAGTGACAGCTCAGGTAAAATCTTGTAGAGTCGTTACTTGATTAGCGTAGACCCAGCGAGATAAGGGATCTCATACATCACTGTCTCCGGGTCGATCCATGGTGTATCGGCATAAAATAGATAAATATGTAGAATAAGTTAACAAAGAGGATGGCGAGCTTTTCTTAGTCATTTTTATTTAGGCCAATTTGAAGGTTTTTGGGGTTTGTGAGGGTACCCAATATTACGATAGTCATATCATCCTTACTAGGAGTCATATAATTATTTTGATTTTGGTTGAGCTTTTGCAAGTGTTTTAAGGAAAATATACCCATAAAGTTATCATTACTAGGTGTGATATTTAACGTGTTAGCAAGTTTATAATTGTCACACAAAACAGAGGAAGGGAAACACTGAAAATAAAAATTTACAATGCCATTAAATTGAGTACATACAACATCTATGGGAGAAGATAAGTATGCCTTATAGGGTAATAATTAAGAGAGGGGATAGGGGGACTCTTCTTTCAACAAGAGAAACACAAACGGTGTGAGTACAACAAGCACCCTCACAAAGTTGACAGAGGTCCAATTGTTAAGCATTTTACTCTAATGTTTTTTATGATAAATCGAGCATGATTATGGCAAAAATATCCTCAGAATGATATTTGATTAAGATAGTGGTCTACCTTAGTCTTGTTTGGGGGAAGGAGGATTTTGTCGATCTCATGAGGAGGGACAAGTTGGTAGGATTTTAGGGTGACCCCTAGTTGGTAAAGGGCAATTGAAGCGACCATAGATGGAACATATTTATGTCTAGAGAAGGTTTTTTCATAGGAGATTAGTGTGATTACGCCGAAGTTTGATGTAGAGGATCTGGGGGAGGCTTTCTAGTGGTGAAACTGGTTAATCATATTTCCTTAGTGGAGTTAGCAGCTTTAGCTGACAATATTTCTTCTATTTAAAACCCTTTATGGTGGAGGACTTGAAGTTAGTTATCTAGTTGAGTCCCATATCATTACGTATACCCTTGTGGGGGTTTCTAATTACGATACCAATATTATCATTCTCAGTAAGATGGTTAACCATTTAAGAATCCTTTTCTTTCCAATGGGTGACCAATGCGCTTACGGTCACGTTATCGATTTGTTTCAACATATTGAGGTATTTACAGGTGATACCCAATTCTTCATTGAAGGTTGTGCAATAGGTATTTTCTTTTTATTCATGCTTCAATCCCATGTAGCAAATAAAGGATCCTTCACCTTTGGTAGAGGAGAACATTCTCTCAGGGACACCTAAGTCGGCATCCCAGACTTACGTCTAGAAGCGCTAGTTGGATATGTGGGAGGATGGATAACCCAAATATTTTTACATTTTGATAATCGACATCTTAAACTTTTTTGGTAAGTGGGAAGAAGGGTAAAGGGACATCCTCTTAATGTTGTTCAGTTTATTGGAGATCTGCATCTTGCTGATGGTTTCTTGGAGGTATCGTAACTCAGTTTTCACTTAGGATATCTCAGGACTTAGGGTATGGGGATGGGGATGTATGACCTCATCTCATAGATAATTTACTACTGACCAAACCTTAGGCAGCACTGGGTAACAGGGATATGGACATTCTGGGTATTATTTATATGGTTTGAAGTATCCATGCATAGCAAATGGGACTTGGATATGGGGGTCATCCTAGAATGGAGGAGGAGGTCTTGGACTCAGGAATGTTGATCACGTATAATCAAAGGATTTTTGTTGAGCCCTAGAGGCGAAATTCCGATGTGAGAAGGGTAATCCCCTAGTTCTCCGACTTTAAGAGCGATAACGACCTCTCTCAAGTGAGTCTGTTCTTAGCCTGGTGCCCTGGGATTGATGGTGTTGTGTGAGGAAGTGATATCTTATAGTTGTTATATCACTTGTTTTGTGATGGAGGGAGCGTGGTATTCATTCATAGACATGGATGAGGATACAAAACAAATCTGACAATTGTGGGCATTGAAATCATTTAGGAAAACTAAAAAATCGCACGCTGCTCAAATGTGTGGTTCCAAGCTACATAGTTGTTGGGCATTTTATTTGGAAACTTTAACCTCAAGTAAGGAACGAGATGCCTTCATTTAGTAATTATAAAATAAGGACTGACAAAAGGACATGACACGGGGGTGGTAAGAATACACACATGCATGCTCTCTATTTATGCAAGTATTTTATCGTATTTCATCATAGGTAGGTAACATTTTTTGGTGTTTTAATTTTGTTTGGTAGTAAATTTCGGGGATATAATTTTTAGATAAAGTCCCGTCTGAATCCAATGATATGTATGAGCTCTTGACTTGTATCGAAAGAGAAAGTAAATCCCAAGCGGAGGCCTGATTTTCCACCAAACATAAAATTAGGTAAGGGAATCCAACGTAAGGGAGGTATATTTTTTGTAGGCCGTGCGGATTCATACATTTGTGTTTCTCGATAAAAGGGAATATATATTCATTCTATAATTTGATAGGCTTGGACTAGCCCAAGGTTGTTTGGAAATTTTTAAATCTTATTAAAGTATGTGGCCTATAAGTGTCAATCCTTTTGTGCAAAACCTAGAGATTTTTTTGTATATTTAAAGAGGGAATATAACTTGGTTAAGAATTATACTCTTTTCATTGTCATAGATCATGATATGCATGCGCAGTCCGACAAAGAGACCTTCAACGTATGTATGATACCACTTTACCCTATAATTGAATGGTTACAAAATCTTACTCGATACACCTTCTTACTGAACGAGTTCCGCGCTCTCCATATCGTAGAGACTTTGGGATAGAGAGAAAAAGAGAAACCATATGATAATCCAGACGGGTGGATAAAATCAGATAGATTATTCCTTGGTGACTAGCCTTTTGTCTAACTCCTTTGGTCTTGTGGGTGTAAAGTTTAAATAATATAAAAATAAATACTATGTAGTCTCTAATGCAAATGGATAGCTTTGTATTTATGTACTTTGATATTCATGAACAAGGTCCTTTGCAAGCACCTATGTGTTGAAAAATACAATTTATAAACAGAATAAATAGGGGGCCTCAAGAAAGCATTTACGTTATTTGAGTTCCCAAAATGAAGGCTTATAATTATTCCCAAAACTATAAGAGAGAAGTTATAAAGCAGTACAAAAGAAAACATATATAATAAATAAGAGGAGGATAGTTTGGTCCACTAGGGAGATTAAATCCTCTAGTCCCTAGCAGAGTCTCCACCGTGAAGTTGTAGGGGATGCTAATAAAGACATATAGTAGTATTTCAATTAATCATAAATGTTATACCATAAATATGGAACACCTCTTGGTCCATTCAAAAGATAATATGTGGCCTCATCCACACCAGCAAGGCGGTAGAATCAATAATAAATCTTATCGGACACAGGTACGAGGTCGGCTAGATATTCCTAGAAGTATGTCTTAACACTGTCAGCTCACTGTTAGCTAATGCCATTAGCTAACACTGTTTGCCCAGGCATGTACCTTGTGATAAAATGACGTCAGCGACAACCACATCATGCATACAATCGAGAGATAAGCGGATATTCTCCCCCATGTGCACATAACAAACCCATGATTATTCCCCCAATAAGTATGTAAAGTGTGTACTACCTAACCTACAAAGTCATTACAGATTTCACTCTTTATTCTTTGTCTTCTAAAAGCCTATAAATATAAGACACGCCCTTACTTTAAAGGGAATGAGATATTTATCTATACTGTTATGTTGTCTATTTCTAGAGTGAACATGAGAGCTTGTATTCAGTCTTTAGCCATGTCTTTTTCCCACTAAATCTAGACAATCAACACTAGCACCAGTGGACATAGGCACGTCTATGGGGCAGACCACGTAAATTTGGCTTCGTTCTCTTTCTCCCATCACTATTTACTATTTTTTCTAGACTATGTTTGTAAGGACAAAATTTTCAAGTATGTCAGTTTGTATGTAATTGACTTATTTTCGGACAAAACTTGTTCAAGTCATAGATAGATTTTTATCTTGTCACGATACCCACATAGTCTATGACGTGTCGTTTGAAGACATAGTGGCCAAGCTTCAAGATAGATTGTGTCATTTTTATTGGTGCACGTTTCACGTCTTCATATCACATTGCATTCCGAGATACTCTCAGGTATGAACGCATAATGTTTATGGCACCCGAAAAATGTTTTAAGGATGATATTTTGTTCATAAATGATTTTAAAATGTCAAAGTGTTTTTAAACTATTTTAACTTTGTTTATTCAAAGATAAACATTGTTTAGAGTCGTATAGGCATCATTAGTCGTTCAAACGACATGGACAAGTCGTTCTAATGACATGGTAAAGTCGTTCAAATGACATAGGGGAATCATTCTAACGACCTGTCGACTTAAATTTTTTACTAAGGCATTCTTTCTCAGAGACTCGAAGGGTACAGAACAAAAATACATAATAGAATAGTTACGATTTTCTGCACTTGTTTTCTAAGGATTTCAAAGCTAAAACCATTCTTATTGTTTATAAAAGATTTGAGCTTTCATACATATGTTATAGAGATCTTGTTTCCACCATTGATTTATTCATCCATACTGAACAAGTTACTTCGTTGAAGTTCTATGGTGAAGAAACGGTGAAGGTCGTGTTTCGAATCGTAGACAGTTGCCAAAATTGCATCAGTGGAGACCGAGGAGCACGTGGACTCATTTGTAGTAGATAAGTATCATGGAAGGATTTCAGCGTGGGCATTATGGAGGAGCGACTAAAGATAAGAGGAGCGCCAAGACTTGTGGGGTATCGAGTCATTATATAAGTCTGTTTATCTTCCTTTGTAAATTGCGTATCATAGTGATTGTCTGGCTTGGGCCGTCCGAGGTTTTTTCCCTTAGTGGTTTCCTCGTACATCCGGCATTGCTTTTGTGGACTTCTTTATTTTACTTTCTTTAATCTCCTAGATGCATGTTTAGGATTAAACAAGATAAAATTGGACTTAAGTAAAATTGGTCCACAAACTTGGTGTGTGTGTTATAATTAGAAAAATATTTTTTTTAAAACAAGTTATTTTCACCTAAAGCACACTTTGAAAAAGGGGCCTACTAAATGGTATTCGAGTTAGAAACATTTTTTTGTTTTTTTGATCCCTTGTGCTTGTAGGTATGAATTTCAAAAATTTTGATGCTTTTCGAACTCCTATTTTTTATGGCACTAATTATGCTTATTGGAAAATGTGAATGAAAAGTGCACTTAAATCTATTGATGAGCGTTTTGGTTAGCGGTAGAAAAAGGTTGGTCACCATCGATCACGAGAGATGGAGAGTCCACTAGATTAAAACTTGTAGAGTCATTAACCGAAGCTGAACATAGACTTACACTTCATAACTCTAAATGTTTAAATGTTATTTCCTCATCTATCACCCCAGTTGAATATAATCGTATTATGATGTGTGAGACGTCGAAAGAGGCTTGGGATATTCTTGCACTCACTCACGGGGGAACTATTACGGTTAGGGCGTCTAAACTTCAAAACCTCACTACACAATTTGAGACGATTAAAATGTTAGAAAGTGATACATTTGATGAGTTTTACACTATATTGTCCCATATTGTCAACTCGCCGTTTAACTTAGGAGAGAAAATACCCGACAACCGAGTCATAAAGAAAATTTTTAAATCATTACCTGGTAAATTTGATGAAAAAGTTACTTTTATTTAACTCCTTGGGTATGCTTGAATCAAAAAAACTGGAAGAGATTGTAGGTGAATTACAAACCTATGAATTTGACATGTTTACCTCCAAGCAAGTGCCAAAAAAAGAAAAATCCATTGTTTTGAAATCCCGAAACGAGGAGACTGTAGTTTCAGATGATGATTTCGACACCGATTTCGAGGATATAGCTTTGTTATCAAAGAAGTTCAAAAAGTTTCTTAAGTTTCAAAAGTAATAGAAAGATTCCAAAATACTTAAGAAATTAAAGAACAACAAGGCGGATAAAAGTGAGAATGTTAAGAGGGATGAGTCGAATAGGTGTTTTGGTTGTGAGGGTTATGGGCATAAGGTAGCAGGGGTGTCCCACTAGACTTAAGAAGGAGGGCAAGAAATCAATTGCATAAAATTTCACCTTAAGTGATAGTGAACCGAAAGAGGGAGAGAGTTCTCCAATTGAGCGCAACTTTGTAGCGTTTGTGGCATGTCACATGGCCAATGGCGATAAATCTTCTCATGAAGATACAAATGTGAATAAGACTTTCGAGGCCATTTTTGTGTGAATCCCAAGAGAGTGAGGGTTATGCTAGTGAGGAAGAGGCTATAGATGTGGGGGGGGGGGGGCAAGTTGCCTTTAATGACACTTATATAAGGAAGCGGTAAAGGTGAAATAGGAAAACTTAAAATTTCAAGCCAAGTTGAATGAGTGTGCCGTAGAAAATAATGATGCGTTGATTGAGGATCTTAGGGCATGGAAGATGACTCTTAGGGAGAAACAAGAATACGTTAAGGGTGAGAGAGATAGACTTCGTGGTTTGATTGAGTAATTAATGAAAGATATTTGCTTTAGTCTAGGATTAGTAAGCTTGGGGAGAAATTGAGGGACTCGAGTAAAATGAGGTTTTATTTGGAGGCAAAGTCGGATTAGTTGGATAGGATTTTAGGTACCATCCAAATCAAGGATGATAAGTGTGATATAGGCTTCTATGATAGTATTGCACCCATTACCAAAGCCAATACCAATCGTGTGAGAGATCCAACTAGGAACGTTAGGAGAGGTCCACATTTAGGTCATATTCCTCGTCGTGTTTTCACTCGTACTCATTGTGGTAGGAAGGGTCACCTTAGACTTTATTGCTATGACCTTAAAAATGCTCCTAGGAAGTTTAGGAATAAAATCGTTTAGGTTACCAAAACTTCCATGCGTCGTTACACTCCTACTTGGGTTAGAAAATCGGACTTAGTGGCTTTAGGAAAATAACTTCAAGATTCTCGTTTGCTTTCACACGATACTTCTCTTCTAAATCTAATAGATGATTGTGTTAGCAATGTTTGTTGTAATCTAGTCTTTTCTTCTTGATATATATTTTGCTAGTGTTACATGTGTATCTCTTTGTATTATATTTTTTATTTATTTGAGTCTTATTGAAAAAGTACAATAATATTTTTTGTTTTATATATTTTTGAGAAAATACAAAACTATTTCAATTTTGAGTCAATAATATTTTTTGAAAAATTTAAAAAGATTTTATGTTTATTTTTGTGTCATGAGTTTTCATGTTTGATATGGCATATTGGCGTCCTGGGACCCTCATCATTTCATTATCCATGTGGCTAGGACATTTGGTTATAATTATAGATGCTTAGAATGATCATAACCATTGATTAATGGGGTTGTTTCGAAGTTGATTTGCATTTGGATTAGAGTTTGTATATATTCCATCGCAACCACATGCACGAGTATATATTGATGTTTGAATTCTCATGCGCATTTGAGTTTGGTGAGACGTTCTCCTCTCAATTTTGTCATCTATGCGTAATAAGACTCAAGAGGAGGTGTGCATGTAAGAATTTTTTTTCGTGAGGATTTATATTGCTTAAATTGAAAAAATGATGAGTGTTCATAGGATAGGGCTGCGAGAGAATAATAATCTCGTCGTAAAATCCAATGTTTAAAATATCCTAAGAAAAAATTATGGCGATACAAAGAATCATATGCCAAAAATGGGGCCAATATAATTTCTCTTAGGTAAGAAAAATAGAAGCCTCAAAAGAGCTAGAAAAAGAAAATATGAATAAATGAGGGTGTTTGGAAGGAAAAATAATAACGGGTGTGCACCACAAATCCTAATGTTGAAAAATCGTGTCATGATGCTATTGTTTGTTGAATCATCAAAATTTCGGATTTGTCCGTATGTTGTTCGTTTAGTTCATTAAGCTCAATATATTAATTGTCACATATGTCAAAAACCTAGTTTGATGTCATTTAGCTATAAATTAAAGCTTCTTGATCATTTCGATGTGTTCAAGTTGTGATTCATTTGTAGTCCCATTCATTTTGTATCCATGTTTCAGAACATTGATACTATGTTAGAATGAAACTCATACTTGTTTTATTTTTCTGTTTTGAGTCTGTTTCGCTTCTGTTTCATATTTCCAGCTGTTGTTTTATGAAAATTTCTTCACTGGGCAAAAGTTGATCATTTTTAGAGCTAGGAAACAAAAAAATTCGAAGTCATTCAAAAGACTTCTCGACGTCATTTGAACGATATGTCCAAGTCATTCGAAGACTGTATCGCGTGATACGAGTTTCGAGGTAGTAATTATAATAGGTACGGTTGCGAGAAGGGTCATTTTTAGGGTCATTCAAATGACACCTTACCGCTTCAGGTCATTTTTAACCTCGTTCAAACGAATTACCTATGTCGTTCAAACGACATGGCATAGTCGTTCAAACAACCCAATGAGGATTTTTGAGATTTTGTTATATTTTAGTACCTAATTCATATATATGTTGATATCATACTGTTTTGGTACATCTGGGTTATTTTGGACAGTTGTATGTAGTGGAATTTTATCATTCATGCTTGATTCTTATACTGAATTCATTCGTTTAGTCACAGCATTCCAAATATTGATGATTTCAAATGTGTGACTGTTTGCTAGCTACGATTTGATATTTTATGATTTTTTTAGCTGGCTTTCCATGTTTATCTAGATATGCTTATTCTCATTCTAGATATGTTTGTTTATCTTTTTCTCTGGTTGTCTACTCGAAACAAAAATGAGGAAAGATGGTAGATGTAGGGGGAGTTTGTATGTTGAACTCGTATGTTTTACATAAGTATTATGTTTTGATCATATTGTTTACATATTATATCATTTGTTCCTCCATACTTCACTTGGAATTTGTATGTTTCATGTGTGTAGGTATTCTTCAGTGATTCGAAATTTCGAGACTACATCACAATCAGACATCTCATGCTTACTGGACCCGCATATACTAGTCCTTACCTTGTAATTTTTTATTTTTGGGTTTTATGGGATGGGATTTAGGTGTGATACGGCTTGACAGCCCGACTTAGCTTTCACTATTTTAGTTTTGTCCCGAGGTAGTCAAAGAAGGATATTTGTAAGAACAAAATTTCCAAGTATATCATTTTGTATGTAACTTACTTAATTCCTGATAAAACTTGTTTAAGTCATAGATATATTTTTTATCTTGTCACGATACCCACATAGTCAATGACGAGTTATTTGAAGATGTAGCAGCCAAGCTTCAAGATAGATCTTGTCGTGTTTATTGGTGCACGTTTCACATCTTCATATTACATTGCATTCCGAGATACTCTCAGATATGAACGCATAATATTTATGGGACGCGGAAAATGTTTTAAGGATGTTATTTTGTTTATAAATGAGTTTAATATGTCAAATAGTTTTTAAACTATTTTAACTTCGTTTATTATGAGATAAACACTGATTAGAGTCATATAGATTCTTCCCTTATGTTTCAAAGGATCAATTGACATCATCAGTCGTTCAAACAACATGTCAGTGTCGTTAAAACGATATGGACAAGTAGTTTTAACGACATGGCCAAGTCATTCAAACGACATATATATATCGTTATAATGACCTGCTGACTTAAGATTTTTATTTAAGGCATTCTTTTCCAAAAATTTGAAGGGTGCAAAACCAAAATATATAATAAACAGTTATAATTTTTTGTACCTATTTTTTTAGGATTTTAAAGTTAAAATGATCCTTATTGTTAATAAAAGATCCAAGATTTCATACATATGCAATAGAGATCTGGTTTGCAACATTGTTTTGTTCCTCCACATTGAACAAGTTATTTCATTGGACTTTTGAAGTAAAGAAACGGTAAAGGACGTATTTCGAATCGTAGATGGTTGTCAAAGCCACATCGGTGGAAATCGAGGTGTACATGGGCTCGTGTACTATGGATAAGTATCATCGAAGGATTTTTACGTGGTCATTGTGGAGGAGTGGTGACGCGACTAAGAATGTGTCTCAGAAGTGTGTACTCTCTAGGCTCAAGTGCAAGCCTGTCGCTCAAGTAATAATCCGATAAGTCGGGTATCGATCCTTAGGAAAAAAGGACAACAGATTTGTAACGACGTTGGACAGATGAAGGAAACCTAACTTTGACTCTAAGGAAAAAGGAAAGACGATTTGAATGGTGAAATAGATACAACTATATGCAATTTTGAAAATGATTAACTAGAGAAATCAAGGATGAATGAAATGCAATTACTCTAAATTATCTAAAATATTGATGATGATTGAACTAGACTTGAATAATATATGATGAGGAAAACAGGACGGGAATACAATCCCTCAACCCTAGTGTGTTGCTATAAAAAAGTTAATCGTAAATCTAAGTGATTAATTAGACCCAGAATTTAATACTCCCAAGCATTACATATATGAGGTTCAAGCCCGCACCATACATAATCAGAGGACGAGTAAATCGGTATTGTGATAGCTACACTCGAATTGTATTCTGAAGCATCCCGGTTACCCTGTAGAAAACGAGATCAAAAGATCTACAGTGGTTGTGTCGCTATGCAATACGGTAATAATAAATCCTTAAGTTTAGAGGATTAATTTTATACAAATGCAACTATCACATCGGATTGAGTTCATGTATCCCCACCCTAAAGAATGTAGTCGGACATGTTGTGCCTAACTATTCATGAATTAACTATGTTGCTTGCGGGAGAAATCATAATGAAACTATCTTGAAACATGCAAAGAAGTGTTATGAACCCAGAAATTGTTTGAATCATGCAAGGAAAATAACCATGCAAGAACAATAATAAGAAGAATGAAATTTGGATTAAAACTTAAAAACGAACCCGGACCCCCGAACTATGTTCCTAGGTGTTCCTCTATTTTTTTCTCTACCAAAAACTGATCAAAACTATGAAAAAAATCCCTTTTTTAAGTCACTACCATCGTACAAATACGTTTTAGAAGAAGTTGTAAAAATAAAGGACTCTTTGGACCAATCAGATGTCAAGGAAAAATTAGCGCATCCGGACCCCCGAACCGGTTCGTAGGTTCCCCGAACTGGTTCGACCCCAAACCGGTTCACAGTGTGGTTCGTAAATTTCTACTGGTTTTGGGGTCTCATTTCTGCAATTCAACACTTAGAATTTTTTTCTTCTTTTCTTCTTGGATTTTTCCTCAACTTCAAATGATCATAACTCTTCAACCGTAGCTCGGATTTGGGTGTCGTTTATTCCAATATTCTCGTTGTTCTCGGATTTTCAACTTTACAGTTGGCTCCACATCTGGGATTAGATTGCAGAATTACAAAAATGCCCTTGAACTGGCCTTCCTAGCCTTTCTTTCATTATTTCGATTTCTCTTTCATACCGCTTGCATAATTAACCTGTAAAACACATAGGAGAAATACAAAACATGAAATACTTGCCAACGAAGGTTAGTAGCATAAATGTGAGTTAAACCCATATCAATTACGTCACTCGAGTTCACAAAGGTACCGAAATTAAGAGGATAAATATACAATATTTATGCCCAATCAAATCCCCCTAACTTAGAACTTTGCGCGTCCTGAGCAATGTAAAAGAAAAAGAATAAGGTCACAACTCTTCTAAACAATTTATTGGGATAGAATATCTTTTTCGTGGGAAAACGATTGCATTTAGCGTATGCAACAAGCCTTTAAACTCCTAGGTTACCCTAGTAGGACGAGTGTTGTCTCGTGGGGGTTTGCAGTTTATCAAGTCCATAACAAGGGAACGAAGTGACTAACTCATTAAAATGCTCGTAGCATCGATTGAACTACTCATTTTCTAGTTATCAAAAAGCTTAAGCCTTGATGGAGTTCGTTCGATGTGTAGGAAATAATATCTTGAGAAATTTTGATTGTAACTCATTCCATGATGAAATCGAGTTTGGAGGTAAAGACCATAGCCAGGTCTTAGCCTTGTCCTTTAGTGAGAATGAGAAGAGTTTGAGGCGGATCACATCTTTTGTGTAAGTTTGATTGCTAAGGTACGCCTCCTCAAATTCCATGATGTGGAGATATGGCTTTTCTGAATCAATTCCATGGTAGGTGGGAAGTATCTGGATCATCTCATTCCTAAAGCAAAATTTCCCTTCATTATAAGGGAGTAAAATGCATCCCGGAGTGACAGTGCGCTCGGGATATAAGATTTCTCTTAACGGGCGGTATGTGGGCTCTTCCTCACCGGCGGCTGCACTACTGTGTTGTGATATATCTATCTCTCATAATGACTATGTGTCCTCACTTGGTACGCTCGGAGCGTTCTCTGAAAAGTGTCCTAAGAGGGAAAACGGAATGTTATTTGCAATCGAGTGTGACGGTGTGGGAGGTGGAACCCAGAATTGTGGAGCGTTACGAGTGTGAGGGTTATCGGGGTCGTAGTCAACTATCGAGTTTTCGTGAATGTGGGTTGGAGTATTATGGGGAATTGGAATGAGAGATGATGAGGAATATTTTTGTGCTTTTAAATTTTTTTTATGTTTTTTGGATTTTTGGTCAAAGTTTGAGATTTACTTGATCTAATCTTAAGTCTACCTAATTCCCGGGCAATGGGACACTTTGAAAAAGGGGCCTACGAGGTTTTTTATGATTTATATCCCTTTATTTGTTATTGTTTAAAACTAGTGTACTCATGCTAATTCCCCATTAGTATACTAGTTTTAGGCAATAACATATTAGGGCCATTTATGGGAAATTGGTTGGCTATTGTCTCTTTCTACCATTATTGGTTTCTGAAACTCAAGGATACCCAGTTCTAAAAAAACATAATGAATCGCACTCCGATTCATCTGCATTTTTAGTGGGTTAGATTCTATTAATCCATAATTTCCTTTCAATTATCGTTAATTCCTTGACCCCTCGTTTGGATATACTTTTTCCTAGTTTGGATTCATTTTCCTTCAATTTCTGTTACTATGGCAGGTATACACTATTTTTACATTTACAATACTCTATTTTCTGAAAATTTTATGAAAAATAACTGATAACCCAGAAAACAACCGAGTTGCAGAAGGAATTCCTCCTTCCAAATATGTTAGTATGGGCGACCTGGAGGGAATCCTAATTATCTTGGTCATAGGCTAAGAAGTAGTGAAAGAGAGTGTGAGGAAGTTAGCACAAGACTTTTTGTTCGGGCAAAATAGGCTCAAGATGGACCAAGTTACCGCAAGAAGGGTGAAAACTCAAAAAAAGGTGTGAAATGCCTCACCATAACAAAGCAGCAGAGAATTCGAAGATGCTTTATTTGGGCTCGCGAGATGAATTAGCAGGTCCAGGTAGTCTGGGTGACGAGGTGACACATCCAATAGCCTAGGGGTAATCTCCAACATCATAATGGCTGGTCATAATGATAAACCAAATTACTCCATGGAATGACCTAATGTTCTATAGAGGTTGAGTAGGGGCTCTACGTTTGATCATCTGGGTCCAAGAACAGTGAGGGAACACCAGTTCAGGGAGCCAAAAGAACACAGGGGAGAGTCCAGAAGGTTTGAGATGAAAATGATAGATTTCTTTGCCAAATCTAAGACAAGTGTATCAGGGCCAGCCAAAGTCGAGCAGACTTCTCAGTAAAAGAGCTCAGTTAAAAGCCTAGGACAATTCAAGAAGTCCGTCATAGTGAAAGCCGATAAGAAAGAATAATGCTGGAAGGGGTCTATCCAATACCCAGAGGATCATTTGGGCAATTATAAAGACGAAGAGCCCTTTGCAGAGGGAAGTTAATTGGGGGTCACTATTTACATCATCAATTGTGGGTTATCCAATACCAGCAAAATTCAGACCGCCTATCATCACTCCCAAATATGATAGCAAGTCTGACCATAGGCTACATATAAAGCAGTACCAAGTTGTTGTCGATATTTATTCCATCCTTAATGAAATACACTATCGAGCATTCTCTAGTACTATCTTTGTATCGGCTCAAATTTGGTACAATGACATAAAAAGAGGGCAAATATCAAACTTCCAGTCGTTGGTCAATCCCTTCGTTAGAAATTTCTATTTCGGTACAAATCCAGGCAATAGGGCGGCCCACTTGTTAAGCATCCATTAAAAATGGATGAAACAACAAGGGAGTTTATCACAAACTTTAATACCAAGAATCTTGAGGTAATTGGATACGATGAAATGATAATTATCAAGGTGTTCATGAGCGATTTATTATCTGGCAAGTTTTATTGGGCGCTTGCTAAGGAATCGCCGAGCACAACGTCAGATCTGTTACCCAAGAATCATAAAATTATAAATGATAAAGAAGCGGTGGCAATAAAGGACTTGAACCACATTAAATATGATGCCAACAATAGCTAGGAAAATAAGGAAAATCCAAGGACAATAAGAAAGAAGATAATTCAAAACATTTTAATGAATATACCCCAATTATCATAGGTGTGCACCATATCCTTGATAAGATTCGAGGGAGAAATGTCCTGAAATGTCCCGGTATATTAAAGGCTCCTCCTAACAGGAGGGATAAAAGCAAGTACTGTAAATTCAATAAGCATAATGGCCATATCACTAATAGTTGCCTGACATTAAATAACGAATTTAAAAATCTCATCAAATGAAGCAAACTCACAAAATATGTTGATAAAATTCTTCAATCAGATAGGTAGTACTAGAAGATGACCATGAGACAGTCTAAATCTTCTTATAGAAAACCTTATGAGAAGAAGCATGGCCAAGACGATGACTCCGAGGACAATCCAAACATGCCCAAAAACCTAAAGGATCCTTTGCATGAACTTACTATGATCTCTTTTGGGTGTCACTTTATAGCGGGAGGTGACACTGTCATTGGAGATGAACCAATGAAAATGAAAGCCTACCTTAATGAGGCGAAGGCTTGTTCTCATGTCAGGCAGATCAACTAGGCCAAAACTGTGGAGACTCGACCTAGAAAGGTAATCAAAGATTATCTTATTATTGGTTTTTTGAAAGATTACTTTTTAGGTGTACCATATCCCCACGATAACCCTCTTGTCATCACTATGATGGTGCACGAAAGTCGGGAGTAAGGATTCTAGTAGACAACGGTAACTCTGTAGACGTGTTGTTCTTCAATTATTTTAAAAAGTTGAGATTGAGAGAAAACAAGTTGGAGGCATATCACAGGCCTCTTGTCAGTTGTTAGAGGGGAAGGTGTTACCCTTAAAAACAATTGAGCTTGTGGTCATCATTGGTTCATGACCCACTTGCCAAACAGAGATAATACAGTTTTTATCATGGAGGATAACGATCACTCCACTTACAACAATATATTTAGCAGGCTTAACCTGAAGAAATTAGAAGTCATTCATCCCACAGTCCACCAATGTTTGAAATTCCCCACGCATTATGAAGTTAGTGTGGTAAAAGGTAACCAAATTGAGGCGCGAGAATGCTACTATACTTATACAGAGTAGGAAGAGAAGGAAAAGCTGACCACTATTTATCAAATTGAGACGTTGGATCCTCGAGATGAAGATAAGTTTGTGAGGGGACAAATAGTTAAGGAGATTGATCGTATAATATTGGATAATAAGCACCCAGGGAGGATAACCAAGATTCGATCATCACTGGAACTAGCTCTTAAGGAGTTAGAAGAGTTCTTAATGAAAAGGAAGAAGATGTTCGCTTGGATCCACAAGGACATTAATGGATCTAGAATTTATCTGCCACAAGCTTAGAATAGTGAAGGATGTGAAGCCTATAAAACAGAAGCGTCGTATGTTCATCCAGGAGAAGAAGATAGCCATCTAGGAGGAGTTTGACAAATTATAAAAGGAAAATTTCATTGAAGGCGTCAAGTATCCATAATAGATTTCAAATGTGGTTATGGTTAAGAAGAAGTATGATAATTAGAGTATGTGCATCGATCTCATGGACCTTAATAAGGATTGTTCCAATGACCACTGTCCTCTTCCCCAGATTAACCAATGCTACTATAAAGAACAAACTGCTCAGTTTTATGGATGCCGATTCAAGGTACAATAAGATTAAAATAAATCCAAACGACAAAGAGAAAACCTCATATGTCACTCGCCTAGGTACTTAGTGTTGCAACATTATGCCTTTGGGGTTCAAAAATGTTGGAGCGGAGTATCAAATACAAGTGAACATAGTTTTTAAAGATCATATCAGTAAAACCGCCAAAGTCTACGTTGATGATATTATAACCAAGAGTAAGAAAGTTTTTAATCACATTAGTGACCTTGGGCGAAAGCACCAAATGAAGATCAACCCCATAATATGTGTTTTTGGGATTAAGGAGGGGCACTTCATGGGATCGTAGTCAACAAGAGGGGTATAGAGGCTAATTTGTACATGATCCAAGCATTGATTAATATGCAGCCTCCCAAGAACAAAAAGTAGATCCAAAGGTTAACGGGACGAGTAGCAGCGCTAAATCGTTTTGTGTCAAAAGCCACCGATAGATGTCTTCCATTATTTAAGGTGAAAATAAAGACCTTTGAGTGGAATGACGAGTTTGAAGCAGCCTTCCTAGAATTTAAGAAGTACTTAGATCTGTGTATTTGCTACAAGGCCAATCCTAGGAGAAAAGCTCTACTTATACTTGGCGGTGTCAGAGTCAGCAGTCTGTTAGGCATTGGTCTGATAAGAAGCAGGAGTGAAGAGGCCCATATACTACGCTAGAAAGGCATACCATGGAAAAGAAATTTGGTGCCATAGGCTAGAGAAGTTAAATTGGGCTTTAATTGAAGCTTCCCATAGAATGAAGTCATATTTTCAAGCACATACAGATCTTCCTCTACGATAAGGCATTGATAAACTTGAGAAATCAAGAAGAATGATGGATTGGGCAGAAATCAATAAGATTGATGGCTTGGACATACTGTATGAACCCAAAAAATAATTAAATCCAAAGTAGTGGCCGACTTTATAGTAGAAATTATTTAGGAAGAGAAAACTATCAAGCAGACTTCGATGGAAGATAGCTCA
The DNA here is from genome assembly GCA_949130495.1 of Sambucus nigra. Taxonomy (NCBI): domain Eukaryota; kingdom Viridiplantae; phylum Streptophyta; class Magnoliopsida; order Dipsacales; family Adoxaceae; genus Sambucus; species Sambucus nigra. Next base: position 41,450,611 of record OX422220.1, read on the forward strand.
GAAATAAAGACAATAGAGCAGACTTCTATGAAAGAGAGCTCAATCGTCAAGCCAATCGAGCAGAATTCTCTAAAAAAGAACTCAAATAATCTAGTTGACCAGATAAGTGACATGACATGACTTTAAAAGTGTTTCTAGTGCGTGCTTCTATCTTTTCAAGTGTAAGTCGGTCGCTCAAGTATAAATTCAGTAAATCGGGTATCGAACACAGTGAATAGGACGAAGAATCATGACGCCGGATAGGAAAGACGATTAACCCTAGAATGACTCAGAAAAAGAAAGGAAAAGGTAATGAGTGTGTGGCTATACCTATCAACTAATGCAATATAAATTAAATTAATAACTAACTAAGCATGCAAGAAGAACTAAATTAAACTTTAACTATAGAAGAAAAAATGGAGTTGGGGTACACAACCCTGAACCGTAGGTGTTTACATAGAACATAAAATCTTCAAAAATATGATTCTTCACTCAAAGAGACATCAAATACTCTCTAAGCATTCGGCATATGAGGAATAAATGTCCCAGAATATTAAAAAACTATTACTAAAGCCGTTTAATACAAGATTAAACTATTTAAGTAACTCCGAACTTTTTTTTCAGGAAACTCTTTTCTTAAATCAAATCAGGTTAATCACAAGATGTGTTTAATAAAATATGCACGAGATCAGTTCAAGATTTGTTAACAAGTTTTGAAAAAAAATCTAAGACAGCTTTAAATCAGCACACTATTAAGAATGAGATGAGGAGATGTAGAAAGATTAATGACAAGAGATTTTTAACGTGGTAAAACCTCACCCAATTGAGGAAACATCCACGGTGACTTCTAAGTCACAAACCAAAACTCCACTAAAACAAAATATATAAGTTACCAACTATATAACATACATGCACACGAATCAGTCCTATACAAGTTTAGGAATTTATCCACTGGTTTCCTTCTAACTTCTCTGCAGTTCTGATTGTTGATGTGGCTCTCCCAGTTTGCTAACTTCCACTTTGTTCCAGTCTTTATGTCGAATCTTGTTTCAAGATCTTATTACCAACACTTTCAGTGTTGTAGTGTGTAAGTGTTTGTGATGGTACTCTAAAACATGCATGCACACACTCACGCTTATTTATACAAACAGTCCTATCAAATTACAGTTAAGATCTATATGCTGTGATTTTCAGTTTCTCTTTTCTTAGGAAACAAAAACACCTTATTTGACCTTTAAGATGATCCAAGAATCCACGACTATCTTGCTCGGAAGACGGTTCAAGATCTTAATCAATTTCAGGGTTTTGAAGATACTTTTGAAATTGAAAACCACCAAGTGCGATTCCAACTAGGTCAAAGGTCTTGTTTCAAAAGAAACAAAAAATGATGTTTTTGATTTTAAAGATAAAAACATTTACAGAAAATAATCAATAAAAGATTTCTCAAGACGAGAAACTAAGAGTGCAGATCTAAGTGTAATATATCATAAAATGACCAGATCTATGATTTTTATGAAGCAGAAATACAGATGTAACTTAATGTTTAAGTTGGACACAAGATCTTAAAACCAAGAGGTTAAACCACGAAACAGCTTTCAAACCAACACAAAAAAATTCTCAAACACTCGGGGTTGGTGTTTAGTATAAATGGTTTTTGAAAACTGAATTAGGTTTTAAAACTGTATTTGGACGAATTAGGGTTTCTAACTCTCTCTCTGGTTTCTCTCTCTTGTCTCTTGTCTCTTGTCTCTTATCTCTCTACTCATACGAAGTGACAAAAAGTCTCTCAAAGGCTGAGGGTAAGCCTCCTTATATAGGGGGTTGAGAAGGATCGAGAAGGTTATTCAAAATCAAGGGCTGGGATGTGGTCTTCCCAAATTGACTTTGATCCAACGGTGAGATAAAAGCGGTGGTTTAAAAGGCTTCTGATTGGATGATAAGGGTTTCACATGGATTGGCTTCAAACGCATGCAGAGAGTCGATAACAGCGATCCAATGGTTGATAATGGACAACGATTTCGCTTCTTTAAAGAAACACAAATCCAACTGGTATAAGGCTGAAAGGTGTAGGGTTGATATCGAACCTCATACGTGTGTATGAAAATAATTACATACACACCCTATAGTCTCTAGCGATTTCGGATCCTACCCAAATCAACTTATAGGCATAAAATCATAAAACCAGTATTTACAGATTGACCCCAAAAACTTTTTAATCCAATTTTAATTATGAAAAAATTATTTTAAAAATATTAAAAATCCCCAAAAAATTATTAAAAATAGTTTTAAGGGAAATTAGCACACACAAACAATTTAATGCAATATATAAGCAAAATATGCAATCCTAATGTGTGTGAGTGTTTGTGAATATATCTTTAATCAATTAAACAAGAGGAATGAAGAGTAGAGTAGGTCTGAGGCTTTTTGGATTCTAGGGAATGGACACAATTTTGTCACTATTTCCAAACTAGATGAGCACTTATACAATGTAGACTTAAGTGAGTCAAGAGTATAAGGTGCCTCAATCTCCCCTTTGGGCAATATGAGACAAAATCTCCTTTGAGTCATCTAGGACTCGTAGGGCAACAAAGAGATAAGGAAAAACCTATTCCTATATTAAATTCTATCTACCCATTTCCTAGAAAAGAAAATTACAAAACTCAACTATTTACAAACCAATACCCTAAAAGCATCATAGGTATAAATTCCTGTAAAAAATACTCAGATCAAGCATTTTAGAAATATGTAAAAAAAATGAACTTATAAGACTCAAATTTCTCCCCCATTTTGTCTCAAATGGACAAAGGAAAAAAATATGCAAGTCAAGGAGTTTATTCAGCACAAACCATTCCTATCGACTTACGCCACGCAATAAACCTATTATAATCCAAAGGTTTGGTAAACATATCTGCAAGTTGCAAATCAGTAGGAAGTATTTGATTTCTAATTCCTTAGTCTCAACTAATTCGCGTATGAAGTGATGTCTTATTTTTATGTGTTTTGTTCGCGAGTGTTGAACAAGATTTTTAGAGATATTGATCGCGCTTTGATTATCACAATAGAGATCTAATTGTGCTTCTTGAATACCATAATCACTTAGCATTTACTTAAGCCAAAGTAATTGAGCACAATAACTTTGAACGGCTATGTATTCAGATTCAGCTATTGATAAAGAAGTGCAGTTTTGTTTCTTACTACTCCAACCTACCAAATTATTACCTATATAGTAACATGCTCCTGATGTACTCTTACTATCATCAGTACACCCAGCCCAATCGGCCTCAGTGCATCTTATTATAGTGCTAGGAGTATCATTGGTGTACCAAAGTCCTAATTTTAGAGTGCCTTTTTTGTATTTTATAATTCTTTTAGCACAAACTAAATGGCTCTCTTTAGGATTATTTTGATAACGGGCACACATGCAAACAGCGTACATAATATCAGGATGTGAGGCAGTAAGGTATAGTAAGGTTCCTATCATACTACGATAGAGAGTAGGATCTATGGATTTACCATTCTCATCCTTAGATAGTTTGACCGTAGTACTCATGGGAGTTTTAGTATCTTTTGCACTCTCAAGGTCGAATTTTTTAACAATCTCTAAAGCATATTTCGATTGCGAAACAAATAATCCTTCTGAATTTTGTTTGACTTGAATACCCAAGAAAAATTGTAACTCCCCCATAAGGGACATTTGAAAATCTTTATGCATAATTTCATAAAAGGATTTAACTTTTGAGGGAGATGTTGATCCAAAGATGACATCGTCAATGTAAATTTGAGCTATAATAATATGTTTGACAAAAAGGGTTTGATCATTTACACTTCTCTTAAAACCTTTATCTAAGATAAAATTGGAAAGGCGCTCATACTAGGCTCTTGGCGCTTGTTTTAGGCCATACTAAGCCTTTTTAAGACGAAAGACATTATTTGGATATTGAGGGTTCTACATAGGTCTCCTCAGTCAATATTCCATTAAGGAAGGCAGATTTGACATCCATTTGGTAAAGCGTAAAATGTAAGTAACAAGCTATGGCAAAGAGACGACGAACAGATTCTAATCGAGTAACAGGAGCAAAAGTCTCGTTAAAATCTATTCCTTCAATTTGAGAGTATCCTTGAGCAACTAATCGGGCTTTGTTTCTAATGATTATCCCACTTTCATCAGATTTATTTTTAAATATCCAACGTGTGCCAATAACCTTTTTGTGATTAGGCCTAGGTACAAGATACCAAACATCATGAATGACAAATTGAAGAAGTTCTTCCTGCATTGCAGAAATCCAATGAAGATCATTCAATGCATCATTTACATTCTTTGGTTCCACATGGAAAATAAAAAATGCATAATGAGCATAATTTCTTAATTGAGATCTTGTACGTACAGGCTCACTAGGGTTACCAACAACATTATCTATGGGATGGTCTTTAGAAACCCAGTTAGGTACTTCAGGTGTCTCAATTGGTAAAGAATCATCTATTTCTCGAGAGTCATTTTCTAAAACATTTTCAGAATCTTCCACAATAGTTGATTCTCCAGTCTTACTCTCTACAGTAGTGTCACTTATAATAAAATTTATGGATTCCATTAAGGTCTTAGTGCGAAGTTTATATATACGGTATGCTCTACTATTTGGAGAATATCCTAGAAAGATAGCTTTATCTCCACGAGTCTCAAATTTGGATAAGTGTTCTCTGTCTTTGCAGACATGACACGTACTACTAAAGGTTCTAAGGTATTTAAGATTGGGCTTCTTCCCATACCATATTTCGTAAGGAGTTTGTTTAGAATTCTTTCTAAGATACACCCTATTGATAATGTGACAAGCAGTGCGAATAGATTCTACCCAAAAATACTTAGGTAAATTCTTGGCATGATCATAACACTTGCCATCTCTTGAAGGGTGCGATTCTTTCTCTCAGCAATACCATTTTGTTGAGGAGTCTTAGGAGCACTAAATTCATGTTTGTAACCATTATAGTCACAATACTCTATAACACCAGTATCTATGAATTCTCCACCTCTATCACTACGAATTCTATTTACTTGTGTGCCTTTCTCATTTTCAATTCGAAGTAAAATCTTCAAAAAAGTTTGGAAAGTGTCAGACTTTTGTTTTAAGAAAGCTACCCAAGTAAATATGGTGAAGTCATCAATCATAATAATAATATAACTGTGTCCACAAAGACTAACAGTTCGAGAGGGACCCATTAGGTCCATATAGATGAGCTCCAAGGGTTTAGAGGTAAGGATATCTTTGACTTTCTTATGAGGTGACTTAAAAAAAATTCCTTCCTGACATGATCCACAGACAATATTAAAAATAGATTTGATCTTAGGAATACCTCTAACTATTTCTTGGGAAGATAATCTTCTAAGACTTTCGTAATTTATGTGACCCATTCGATTATCCCATATCTCATTGTCATCCATTCTGGCAATGTTACAGACCTCAGTACTATTCTGGACAGTATAACAATTGTCAGGAGTCCTGAGTCCTGTAATTATGCACTCACCTTTTTCATTTAAAATTTTTCAATTATTCTTTGAAAAGGTGACAGTATGATTTGAGTCACAAAATTGCGAGATACTAAGTAGATTAGCCTTAAGACCTTTTACTAGAAGAACATTTTCATGTAAAGGTAATCCTTATTCTTGGAGTGTTCCTTTACTAATGATTTGAGATGATACACCATCACCAAAAATAACTTTTCCTCTAGCAAAGCTGGTTTTGTTTAAAAGTTTGGTATCATCCCCAGTAGTGTGCTTTGAACATCCAGAGTCTAAATACCAACCAGAGGGAGTGTGTTCAGCTTTTAAAATAGTAATCACAATGTTACACTTCATCTGGGGTAATAGCTCATCTTTTCTAACCCACATAGCTCTTATTTTCATTTTGCGCTTATTTGCTCTCATTTGATAAAATTTGCGAGCATTAGATTTTTGTTAAAAAATGTTTTGCGTATAAGGTTGAATTTTATGGAAAGTATGAGCATTTGGTTTGAAAAGTGTCTATGAATCCTTCTTGGAAATGATCTTTTAGGTTTGGTCTTTCTTTTTCTATAGTTAGAGTTTTTGTTTGGTTGTTTAGGCAAAACATAATTGTTATGACTTCTCCTAAAATAGTTAAAGCTTTGGTACACAGGAGTATTATAGACAGGGTTGACTAAACGTCTAGAGTAGCATCCTTCAAATGAATGACCATATAAGTCACAGTATGAGCAATATAAATTGCTTGAAGATGATATCTTCTTAATAAAGTTTCTAAACATAGGCTTCATGGAATTTTAGGGTTGAACCTTAGAGCAACTTGATTCCCCAATATCAAACTTTGATTATTTTTCATCAAACTCATTTTTCAGAGAATGAAAATCTGGGCAAGTTTCTATAAGTCTTTTGCCTCCTGACACAAACTTGATTGGTTCAAAATATTTAGTTTGTGTCTTCAAATTTGGGCAAAACCCTATTCCAGTTCAATCATCAGAATTGATTTTTTAATTAGCAACAAAACCATCAAAACACTTTGAATTATTTTCAAATTTTGCAAATTTTTTGAAAACTATTGTTGTCTTCTCCTTGGATTGTTCAAATTCTAATAATGTCCCTTTATATTTTATCTCCAGAGTTTCATTTTCTTCAATCAAATTCTTCAATTTTTGAACAAAAATTTTGACTTCAATTTCATGAGTTAGACATTGGGTAGTATACTATTCAGCGTTAAGTTTAACCATCAGACTTAGGTCTTCTAGTTTCTTAGTGAGATCTTTCACTATCTTTTCTAGTCTAGTGCTTTTCTTGAGAGTTTTTGCATAAAGTGTGTGAATGTCAGGGAGGTCTTCAGTGTCTGAATCACTAAGTGTAGTGTGTGAAGTGACCCCTAAGGATTCATTTCTTAAACTCACGCACCCATTGACATCATCATTATCGTTTACCCTTTGACTCACACACCCCGCGGTAGAACTAGCATTATTCTCACAAATTAAAGCATATAAACCAGTAGCACCATGATTCATGATAACAGAAGTAGAGCTATTATCATCATTCTCAAACATAAGCATATCATCATTATAGATTATCTTAGCAAAGAAAGACATGCAAGGATAAAAAACATCAGATGATTCAGGTTCCTCATTTTCAGAATCACTTGAATCATCCCATGTTTTGCAAATGTTGGCCCTAGTATGTTTATTGGACTTGTTCAATTTCACTCTACAATATTGTGCTATATGTCATAATTTTCCACATCTAAAGCATTCAATGTTCTTGAGGTCTTTGTTAGGTCTCGTATGAATGTCCTTGTGATGTTTGTCTTGACCTTTCTCATGAGGTTTGTAATTTGATTGAGGTGGATAATTTTGCTTGCCTTGTCTGTTTGCCATTTTATTTCTAAATTTCACAATTTTCTTAAACTGTTTTAACATCAAGGCAATTTGATTATCCAAACTATCTATATCACATTCCTCATCAGAGTCATCATTAGGGATAGTAAACTCAGGTTTCGTGAGTTTAGAAGAAAAACTCAAATTGAAACTAGTTTGTTTCCTATGGGACTGGGTCAATTGCTTCTTAGATTCTAATTCCATCTCCACAGTTCTTAGTTTACTACTGAGTAATTCATAAGTGAGATTTTGGTCAATCATTTCCTCAATAACATATCTTTTGTTATCAAATTAAAGTGGTAATGACCTTAAAATTTTAGAGACAATTTCATGTCTGTCATAAGTGATCCCATTAGCATGCAATTTGGTCACAATGTCAGTCAATTTTATGTAAAAGTCATCAAAGGATTCAGAGTCTGACATAATTAGAGAGTTATACTGCTGGACTAGCATCCGTGTTTTAGTAGCCTTAACTCTAGTGTCACCTTCATGTGCAGTAATCAGTGTATCCCAAGCTTCCTTAGAAGTGGCACAAGATGAGATCCTTTTGAACTCATGTTCATTTATGGACATAAATATGGAATTATTTCATTTGTTATTGTTTTGAGAAGATTTCTTCTCTTCTTGTGTGAACTCAATTAATAATTTCTTAATCCTCTCATTACTTCCTTCAGTGGCTGATTTAGTAGGATAAGTATATCCATTTTCAATAATATCCCACACATCATCTCCCAAGGTTCCTTGTATGAAAGCAACCATTCTTATCTTCCCGTAAGAAAAGTTGTTTCCATAAAAAAGAAGGGGTCTGGTCAAGTTGATAAATCTATCATTTTTATCGTCCATTGTTTGATTTCAAGAAAACAATTTCAGAAACACAAGATCTTTTAAAAAGATTTCCAAAGCTCTAATACCAATTGAAAAACTGTTACTAAAGTCTCTTAATACAAGATTAAACTATTTAAGTAAATCCGAACTATTTTTTAAGGAAACTCTTTTCTTTAAATCAAATCAGGTTAATCACAAGATGTGTTTTATAATATATGCATGAGATGAGTTCAAGATTTGTTAACAAGTTTTGAAAACAAAACTAAGACAGTTTTAAATCAGCACGCTATTAAGAATGAGATGACAAGATGTAGAAAGATTAATGACAAGAGATTTTTAACGTGGTAAAACCTCACCCAACTGAGGAAACATCCACGGTGACTTCTAAGTCACTAACCAAAAATCCACTAAAACAAAATTTATCAGTTACAAACTATATAACACACATACACACGAATCAGTCCTATACAAGTTTAGAAATGTAACCACTGGTTTCCTTCTAACTTATCTACAGTTATGATTATTGATGTGGCTCTCCTAATTTGTTAACTTCCACTTTGTTCCAGTCTTTACGTCGACTCTTGTTTCAAGATCTTATTACTAACACTTTCAGTGTTGTAGTGTGTAAGTGTTTGTGATGGTGCTCTAACACATGCATGCACACACTCATGCTTATTTATACAAATAGTCCTACCAAATTACAATTAAGATCTATATGCTGTGATTTTTGGTTTCTCTTTTCTTAGGAAACAAAAACACCATATTTGACCTTTAAGATGATCCAAGAATCCACGACTATCTTGCTCGAAAGACTGTTCAAGATCTTAATCAATTTCAGGGTTTTGAAAATACTTTTGAAATTGAAAACCACCAAGTGCGATTCAACCTAGGTCAAAGGTCTTATTGCAAAAGAACTAGAAACAGAAAATGATTTTGTTGATTTTGAAGATAAAAACATTTACAGAAAATAATCAACAAAAGATTTCTCAAGACGAGAAACTAAGAATGCAGATCTAAGTGTAATATAACATAAAATGACCTGATCTATGATTTCTATGAAGCAGAAATACATATCTAACCTAATGTTTAAGTTGGACACAAGATCTTAAAACCAAGAGGTTAAACCACAAAACAGCTTTCAAGCCAACACAAAAAAACTCTCAAACACTCAGGGTTGGTGTTTGGTATAAATGGTTTTAGAAAACTGAATTAGGGTTTGAAACTGTGTTTGGACTAATTAAGGATTCTAACTCTCTCCTTGTTTTCTCTCTCGTCTCTCTTCTCTCTTATCTCTCTACTCAGACGAAGTGACAAAAGTCTCTCAAAGGCTTAGGGTAAGCCTCCTTATATAGGGGGTTGAGAAGGATCGAGAAGCCTATTCAAAATCAAGGGATGGGATGTGGTCTTCCCAAATTGACTTTGATCCAACGGTGAGATAAAAGCGTAGGTTTAAAAGTCTTCTAATTGGATGATAAGGGTTTCACATGGATTGGCTCCAAACGCATGCAGAGCGTTGATAACAGCGATCCAAGGGCTGATAATGGACAACGGTTTTGAGTCTTTAAAGAAACACAAATCCAACCGGTATAAGGGTGACAGGTGTAGGGCTGATATCGAACCTCACACGCGTGCATGAAAATAATTACGCACACACCCTATAGTCTCTAACGATTTCGAATCCAACCCAAATCAACTTATAGGCATAAAATCATAAAACCAGTATTTACAGATTGACCCCAAAAGTTTTTTAATCCAATTTTAATTATGAAAAAATTATTTTAAAAATCATTAAAAATTCCCAAAAAATTATTAAAAATAGTTTTAAGGGAAATTAACACACACAACGCACACACAAACTATTTAATGCAATATATAAGCAAAATATGCAATCCTAATGTGTGTGAGTGTTTGTGAATATATCTTTAATCAATTAAACAAGAGGAATGAAGATTAGAGTAGGTCTGAGGCTTTTTGGATTCTAGGGAATGGACACAATTTTGTCACTATTTCCAAACTAGATGAGCACTTATACAATGTAGACTCAAGTGAGTCAAGAGTATAAGGTGCTTCAAATATTAAATCAAAAATTATATTTGACGAGGATGAGAATTTATCGAAACGCCAATTGCACCCTTACGCATTCCGGTTACCTAGGGCAAACGGAATTAAAAGGCCTACAATCTTTATCTTAATCAAGTTCAAACCTTTGAATAAGGGATTACTTTTTATTAACACCCAAATCCATATGTATTACCTAGGTTGGGTTCATGTACCCCAACCCGCTAAAAAAATTGAGCCGAATATGGTGTACATACGACTAGACATGAACTCTACGTTGCATGAAATCCTTCTTACGTAAAAAATGCAATCAAACATGTAAAATAGAATTCTAACTTAAAAATAATAAATCATAAGACAAAAGGATGAGATAAATTGAAAGAAGTAAAGGAACTATACTTGTATTGATGAAACCCTTGAATTATATGCCTAAACATGAATAATTGTAGAAGAAGATTAATCCTAGGGTTCTTGCCTTCAAGAAGCTCTCAAAAACCATCAAAAATTACTTCTCTAATGTTTGGTGGTACAATAAGGTATAAACCTCACATTTTATTAATTGTTTGAACCATGCACAACTCTAGTTTTGAGAAATAAAAAATGTAGGTTTCGTCTTGCCAAATCGGTCCAATTTTTTTCTTCTTTGTTAGGCCAACGGGTTCAATTGATTCCAGGTAGGGGGGACCGACTCTGAGGATTTTCAAAAGGTTCGGTTTGGCTTTTCCAGTTTTTTCGGATCGATTCCCTTGTTTCTTCATCAATTCCGTTCTCTGGACTTTTTTTCTTCATTTCTCTTCCTTGATTTCTTCTCAACTTTGAAGCTTCATAACTTTTCACCCAGGACTTGGATTTGAATATGTCATTTCTTCTTACGTGCTCATGGACTATAGATCTTAAACTTTCCTTTAAGTTCTATATTTGAATTCTTGGTGTAAAATTACTCTTTTATTGACTTTTCTACTTTTCTTACTTTCTTGATTTTTTAGTTTTCTCTTTTCTGCACTTGTATAAAACATCTGGAAAATGTAAGAGAAATACCTAAAGGTTGATGCACTAGATAGAAGATGTTAGTAGTAATTGTATGAGATAAATCATCTCAATTTACATTGTACGAAGTGAAAAAAAAACTTTAAATTACGGTGATAATATGAAGAATTTTTGCTTAATCATGACAAACCAAAGGCATCGACTCGAGAGGAAGAAAGGACTCGCGATCAAGAAAAATAAAAAATTTATTCAAGAGTGGATGCTTGGTTAAAGTTAGCTTAGACGAAGAAATTCTGGTCCAAAAGTTATTCGTAGATGGATCATCATACGCCAATAATAACGGAGCAGGCTTGAAAATCACAACACCGAACACGGCAAATGTGGAGTATTCCCTCAGGTTCCACTCTGAAGCCTCTAACAGTGAGGCGGAGTATAAATCTCTCATAGAAGGCCTAGGATTATCATTGTCGTTTGGCACCAAGAAGTTATAAGTGCACAACATCTCTGAGCTCGTAGTAAAATAAGTCCTCGGGGTTTACAAGGCAAGAGAAAAATTAATGGTGAAGTACCTGGAAAAAGCAAAATCATTATTGTAAAAGTTCTCAATTGTACAAATTGTCAGAATACTAAGGCCTAAAAAACACTTGGGCAGACACACTTACTCGTATAACGTTTAACTACTAGAACATAACAGAGAAGAATAGTACATATAGAAGTCATGTTGCATCATAGTACAGGTGAATAATGCATTTTTGTAATGGAGTTATACATGGGACCATCCTAGATGAATCCCATTCGAGCATATTTGGAGATCATCATAGTTTCGATAAATCCAAGGGAGGTGAGGAGGGTCCACTATAAGGCAGAAAAGTACATACAAGAAGTGGGAATCTTGTTCAGAAGAGGATTTATTGTATCACTTCTCAGGTGTGTCCATCCTACTGAGGTTAATGACTTGAAAAAGGAAATGCATGAGGACTCATGTGGGGTCTATTCAACAGGCAGGTTGTTGGTGAAAGGAATAGCCACTCAAGGGTACTACTGGCCCACTATGAAAGAAAACTGCGCCAGCTATGAAAATGATTGCGATAAGTGCCAGAAGTATGCCATAATTTATAAAAGACCTGGAGCTAAACTGATGTCGATCATATCTCCTTGGGCCTTCTTCATGTGGGGGATTGATTTAGTTATCCCTCTGTCGAAGACGAGGGGTAAATTAAAATATCGAGTTGTAACAGTGAATTACATCACTAAGTGGGTGGACCCTTGTCAAAATGATGTGTAAAAGAGTCATCTATACCATATGTCTTCATAATTTATCATGGTACTCAAATATTATAATGGGAAATTTGAAGATTATTATATTCGATATGGGATCAAGAAGTTCCACTCCACACTAGCTCACCCATAATGCAATGGGCTGATATAGGTGACGAATAAAACCTTGCTGGATAGTATCAATAAAAGGCTAGATGACGTCAAGGGAAACTAGATCAATGAGTTACAGAGTATACTTTTGGCGTATAGGACAACATCGAGAACGATAATTAGCGAGACTCCATTCATATAGGCATTTGGTACTGACGCAAAACTTAACTTTAACTCACCTAGGATCGATTTAATTAAAAGTCTCAATATAGATCTTGTAGAATAAGTCGAGGAAAACACGGCACTATGGGTGGTGGCCTACCAGCAAAAGATTACTCGATTTTACAATAAAAATGGTTAAATCGAACACTCTAAAGGAAGAACACTACGTGTTAAAGAAGGCCATTAAAAATGGGAACAAATTCGAACCAAATTGGTACGATCCATATAGGATATCTGTTGTCGTACGACTTAAAATTTACAGAATTAAGATTTTAAAAGGTGAGTAGTTTAACAACCCATGGAATGCCAATCACTTGAGGAATATTATCAGTAGTGACGACCACAGGGTATCCCAATGAAAGCAAGAGATCAAATACGAAAATAGTTTTTCATTCTTTCGTAATCAATTCTCAGTAATCAATGAAAATCAGAATTTACTCTACATATATTTAATTCATAAGTTCTCTTATTTATTCATTGCCTAGTTTGTTGGTGTGAAATATGTGCAAGAATGTCATGCTGGAGACATCTCAAAGTCTAACCTATCAAAATAATTGATCAACAATTCCTGAATAACCTCTTCTCAGACGAGTCACGATTAAGAAGTTTAGCTTAAACTCGAAAATCCAGTGCAGTCACATGGATGACTTATATAAGGATAAATCAAACCAAGTTGCTAGCTATTAAATTATCTTTATCTATAAAGGATATGGGTTATTATTATTGTGTATAGGCTTTTAGGTTGATTTGGATTGGGTTTAATTCACCATCAATGCGCTGGAATAAATTTAGAAGTTGCAGGCTGCGAATCGATTTTGTTCGACAGATTGGCCTTGAGGATTATTGTCAGGAATTTTTTATAATACCTCGTACTTTTACGCATATTATTTAATTATAAAAAAATTTGGAAATTAATTTTGAGTTTTTGTTGTGACTGGAGACATCAATATTTATTATTTTATGTGTTATTTAATTCAGATTTGAAAACGGGTTTAAAATATGGAAATTCATCTATTAAATATTTGATTTTTGGAATCGTACCGGTTCATTTATTAAATAATCGAGTTGTTAATTAATTGGGTTTCGTAAATTTTGGATTAAATTTCGGAATGCGTAGAATGTCCATACTTTACTTAAAATAGTGGGGGTTAGGTGTAATACCCCGTATTTTCATGGCTTTTAAATTTAAGGATTTATTAAATTTAATTGAGATAAATTAATTTAATTTTAATCTGAAATGTTGTTTTAAATATTTACAAGCGTGACAAGAATTAATAATTATTGGGAATATATTATTTTTTGCATATTACTGGATGAGTATAGTAATATATGAGATTTATTTTTATAATATTGTCACGTGTGAATAAAATGACAATTGTGGAAATTTAAGTCGGGACGCGCCTGTGTCGTGTCGGGACTAAATGTGGATTAATAAAAGTGAATATTTTATAGGTTGTTCGTATGGTCGTTTTGAGTGTGCCAACGCGTCCGGAAGGGTCGAGATAGTCAGAAAAGTATACCCGGGGGTTTAATTTGGGTCTCGGGGCGTTTTTAGGCCTAATTAGTACCACGTGAGGGCATTTTAGTCATTTTGTATTTTTGGGTAATTAAACCCACGAAAATTAAACGGTTATATCAGATGTTTAGGTTATCTCCTAGGGTTAGATAACTCAAAACACTAGAACGGCCATTGGAGAGGAGAGGAGAGAGCTCTCAAGGCATTCCAAGGCTCAAAACTCATCCGTTTACACCGCCGCCACCACCAACGCGTAGATCGCGAGACGGGGAACGCAACCACACCAAATTCAACACCAAACCAGATTTCTGAAAAATCCCAGGCAAGTGTTTATCTTTCTTATTTCGTTGATGCATCATCCATATTAGTTTAGGAGTTATTAGGATGAGATTTATGGAAGAAAAACCCAATTTGAGATGGGAAATTTTCATGTAGTGATGATTTTTATGATATTCTGGAAACCCTTTGTCATGTAAAGGATTAAGAGTTTGATTAAGAAAAGAGTTCTAATCAGATACAAGCACTAAAATATTTATTCCGGACGATCGGACCGTTGGAATTGGATGAAATTTTACAGAGAATTAGCTGAAGACGAGAGGAAGCTACAGAAAAAAATTCAGCTCGATTGGACCATTCAATATTTTTTAATATTTTTTTTTGCTAGACAGTTTTATGTTTTGAGGACTCTTAGAGATAATAAAAATTCAATTAAAACTCCATTTTAATTCCGATTTCGAAACCGTTTGAAATTCTCATCTTTGAAAATAAAATTCAAAATCCTTTAATGTAAGGCGAAATCTATATTTTTGGGATATTTTTCATAAGGGATAATGTAAGTATATATTAAAGGGGAGAGACACGTAAGAGAGAGTTACGTTGGAACATAAATAGATATCTACTGAATCATACATTTGGAAGAATAGAGTCCATGAGGGTTACGTAGTAAGTTGGAAAAACCCTTCGAATTAAAGTTAGAAACGAACCATTATACTTGATAAATAATAATGGGAAAACAAGGATAAATGTTGTGAATGTGGGTTATTGGATAAACCTAAATTGATATAATAAAAATGGTATATTTATATGATTGTGTATGCATATATTATATACTTGTGAAAATCATGTCCGCGCTACTTGCTATCCCTGAGGTTACTGCGCTGGGACGATCTTATCTCGTGTGCCTTATGGGGGATATCGACTCGTACCCTAGAAGATAGGAATCCTAGGTAAAGGCTATCGAATCGGTAGTCACGGTCCTAAGAGACGTGAGGGTATGTACTGACCTCTTGGACTTGGAAACTATGCTTCCCCTCAATATTATTTGTGTATGTATTTATACAGTTCGAGAGTGATTCCGAACTTGTATTCCCTTTAGTACGATTGATACGGGGATTGGATAGCAGAGTATGCCGGCACCATAGTTTTTATGTGGGGTGATGTTATGATATATATATTATACGAGTAGTTAATATATATATGAAATTCTGAAATCTGGAACTGCCTACTGTGATTTGATATGTAGGACATGGTTGATGACTCAAATTATAAATAATTATTTTGAGAAAGTATAATATGACACTGGAAAACTTTATTGATTAATAAAGTTAAAAGGAGAACCTTGGTTACAAATTGAAATCTTACGTTTTAAATACTTGTGTTGTTCAGTTGTAAATCCTGGGAATAACCTAAGATAAGTTAAATCATTGGGGAAAGATAGTGTGGTATATGACGAGATAGACCATTGGGAAGGTTAGTGCGATAGGTGTGCACATTAGAAGAGAGGTGAGAATTTCTCAAGAGAGTGTCGTACTAATATGTTGTTGCATTGGCCTGTATCAATTTAAATACTTGCTAAACGAATTTTTAAATCATATACACTATCGGGCTCTGACCCGTTTCTATTTCCTTTTCTCTCTTGTATATATATCTATGTATTACAGGTGCCCAACCACAGGGGCGTCTTACTTAGGATCCTTTGGAAGGAACGTGCTGCAGCTTAGGTGGGAGTTGGAGGCCTGTTGTTTAGACGACTTCATCCATTTGATTCTACTCTTAGTTCAGTTTTATCCAGCAGGGGCATGTGTCGCCCTCTTTCTATTATTTCGTTGGTATTGTCAGAGATTGAAATTTACCTTTATTTCGGGATTTATTACTGTCAGGATGTTTTCCTTTAGTGTTGTAAATGTTGGGATTTATTATTAATGATTAAATTCGTGTATGTTCAATTCTATTTTTATTCTTAATGTGTGACTCTTTAGATGTTAATGGTTTAAGGTTTTATAACCGGATTTAATAAAATGAGAATAAGGTTTTAAATGGTTTTGACACTTAGCATAATTATTTTGGGTGTTTAAATTGGAAAAGTATTTTTACGACAGTGATGCTAAGAATGAACCAACTGTTCACCTTGATTTTAATTTAAAAAAGGAGTGATCGCCCGGTATTTAATTAGGCGGGGTGTCACAGGTGGTATCAGAGCATCAGGTTCTAGTGTCCTTAGGATCTGTACGGCTTATTACGCTTTCAGCGTTGCTTTGTTTGTTGTAGAGCCCTATGTTTAGGATTGTCGATTCCTTTGACGAGATTTCGTTCTCCTGCTATAATGTGCATACACTAGTGAACTCTAATTTCGTTCGGATGTGTGCGTGTGCCGAGCGATGAAGGATGTCAGAAGAGGACCGTTAAGCGTACATCAGGAGGCAGGGCTCAGTTAAGATTATAAAATATATCCGAGGATGATGACCGTAGTTGAGGTCACCTCCATTATGGCACGAGAAGCCACGACTAGAAAGGCGACTAAGGTGGAGCAATGATTTTCAAATGTTGTTATAGTCAAATAAGGTGCGAGGGTAAACTTACCCAACGTATTACAAAAACGAGTAGAGACTGTCAGTGGGAAATTTTAGAAACGCGAAAATTGTATGTGTTTACCAAAGGAGGTAAAGTATCCAAAGGCTTAAATATTGGACGGAGTGTGGCAAACTGAAAGTGAAAATTTAGAGAAAATTTTCTTGGCTTTCGGGATGAAATTATAATGGATGGATTCAACCACCAATTTTAGAAGTGGAATGCTATGCCTATAGGAGAACCTTAGGTACAGTGTTGACCGTATGTTATTTCCTCAACTATTCAGGATGAGAAGCAAACGTGATTCTGAACTATTCGCAGGAGGGCATGATAGAAGTCCAATTGTGGATATGAGTCCTAATCGTTAGCAAATTTTATATCGAAAGAGGTAGATACTAGTGGAGGAAACGACTCCAAGTGGGAGACCAACTTGTAATAATAGTTGATAATACTCGAGGAGGAAATTCTGATGGACGACCGATTCAGAGGTTGACAATGTCATATTTTGTCAATATAAATGATAACGCTTCTTTGTGGGGGAAGTTAAAGGAATCGAAGAATTTAGTCGAGAATAAGACTGAATACAACGGTGGTGGTATAGCACCACAAAAGGATGTGGATACACATCAGGCAAACCATTTAAATGCTTCAGATAATTAAATTCTTACCAAGTGATGGTAAATTCAGTAAGTACTATTATAGATAGTAACATGATCTTTATGGCCTAAAAAGCTAAGGGAACAACCGGGATGGCTAACAGGAATCAAGTCTACTAAAGTCCGAGAGAAGGACAATCCTAACCTGGTTAGTAGGATAGGTGATAAGTGGATTATGTGTTGAGGTATTTTGGTGCGGAGTGAAATTGCTCGCGATAATATTTTCCAAAGTGAGAAAAAGGGACAAGAATACGGTGCCTAGTAAAGGACGACGATTAAAAATAATTTTGTTTTGGTTTGGGCAGACGTGTTACATCCGAAAACCATTTGTGCAGTCAAGACGATTGCCAGGATGGATGTATAAGTTATATCCTTAGAGGATGCGTCGTGTTTATGTGACACGAGCGAGTCACCATATTTTTTTCATTGCTAGATTAGCATGTGAGACGAGTTTAATGCATATCATTATAAATGTTACCATTGTGTGAATATTTTTCCTTAGTATAGCGGGATTTTTCTTTGGTGCTATCCGCAGGGGATGAATGAGTATACTAACAGTGTTTTATACTTTATTGAGGTTACACGTTGTAGTGATGCGATACACGAGTATGATGTTATCTTTGTCAAAATGTTATAGAAATGGGTAGTATGATAGTGGGCATTTATTGCAAGGCTATCGGAGTAGTTACATTAGTGCAACACGTTTTGTTTTGGCGAGGCTTTACCTGTAAGAAGGTTGGACTCGCACTTATATTATCTATCCTAGAGACTTCGGAGGAGATAGTGGGCTCGAGATATTCGATACCAATGTATGTATAGACTTTGTCAGTATGATTCACTATGTAGTGGGATTTACCGTTGAGCGAAAAGACTTGACTCGGTATTATGTTTAGCACTCCGGACTTAGTGATAGGAAGAGTGCAGTGTTATATTTATCCTTAAGAGATGTGGGAGTTAAGAGTTATACCCCTAATGTTAGAAAAAGGAAATTTAGAGAATTTCGATCGTATGTATCCGAGGTTTATAGAATGTAATTACCATCAACCAATACGGGACGATAGTGAAATTGGTGAAACGTTCTTTGTTAAGCATAATTACGGGAGAAATTGTAACTTTTCTGTCAAGGGACGGAATAAAGGGGTATATACTATGGACGGAGGACCTAACGGATTTCGATAACCGACAATGCTAGGCAGTAGTGTATCGAGGGGGTTCCTTATTTGGATTTCGCTTTGCGAGACATCCCACGCATGAAACTTAGCGTAAGGTTGGAAATAGGGAGACGTTTGGTCACTATTCCATGAGTTCGGTACCCTGGTCGAAATGTGATCAAGTAATTATGTATGTAAGTTGGAAGTTGAATTTTGTTTTAAGGTCATTGGAGCCGGATTTTTGTGGTAGGAAAGCATTGAAAGTTATCCCCACGACTTGAGGGGTGGAACGATGATAAGGAGAATTTAAGAATTTTGATTTCTAGGGTGATTGAGAGTACCCAAATGTCATAACCGCGTACAGAACACAAGGTGAATAAAGAGTTGGAATGATTTTTAGCATGGATTATCTGGAAAGAACTTTATATTATACAAAAGAGATGACCTGTAATTATTTTGATGAATAAAGCGTTAGTGATTTATTTTGGTTGTTGTACCTATTTGGGAAAATTGTTGTACTTATCTGAGGAAGGTTGAGAATTATTATTCCTCTTTTATTGTCATGGAATTTGAATGCCCTATTCCTTCTATTCCGTTGAATTTAGTTAGTACTACAGATGAGTAGCACGCCGTTCGCTCTCCCAGGGCGGTCGGAGTGTTGCAAAAATGTGGGCATCTTGGTTAACTAAAGTTAAAATAGTCCGAGTAGAAGGGACGTGGTAACAGACGTGTGAAATATATGTTTGTGGGACTAGTATAACGAAGTGGAAGTGATAGAGTGTATTAAACGTCACATGAGGGGCAATAATCCATACATAAGTGTGCAATTAGAATAGCACGCCCTAACTTGATTGGAAGGCTGTGGGAAGCCATTCAAGAATTGGTATTCCTTGAATAGAGTAGAATTTAATTGTTATGAAGCACACCCGGAGCGGAGTTGTTATTAGTCAAGTGTGAGAGCGACTTGCGCATACAAAGAGTAATGATGTTAGTATAGTATAAGAGATCCAGAAGTGCGCTTCGTGGAGAGAAGAGCACGGGTCGGAACTTTCAGCATACTCCAAGGAAGGAAGGGGAGTATTACGTGTCACTTAATGTGAGACATTTCAAGGGAAGAATCGATGTTTAGCGAGACGTAGTGAGTAGTCTCTACATGCACTGCCCATAGGTAAGGTTTGGTTGAAAGAGGATAATCAACCAAAGAATTTTGTATTTATCGAAAATTCCTGAAATTGGAAGAGGTTGGTAAAGTCGGTAAAGTTCTGGGATGGGTTTCCATCCTCAAAACAAGATCAAGGGTTTATCCCGAACATGTGAATTAAGTCGTCAAGAAGGAAGTGATTGATATTCCTTTGGGCTGGCTTACAATATTAACTAGTATGCCCCAGACTTCCTTTGAAAGGAAGGATCGCGCCAGTGCATGGTCCGGGGCAGTATAAATTTCTGAATCAGGATGAGATTGGTGAATCCCACCTTTGATATGGGATTTCAGGAACCAGTGGAGATAAGATTTCGTTTCGAGTAGGATGTATCACCCTTAGCCAGGGAATAAGCGCATGGTGATTAAAGATTAGTGGAGCCACGTGAAGGAGATTTTGGAAACTTGGTACGATGATTTCAAGAATGCTCTGTAGAAGCACTCATACCTGTTTGTCGCGTACGAGGTACTTATTAAGGTTTTTATATGGGAGAACCTCGACTATTCTCCTTCCGTATGTTTAGAGGAGAGTAGATAATCAGAATTTTTGGATCGGTCGAGAAAATATCCGATAACTATGGTGGAATTCCACGACTGTTTTAGGCAGTCAAGAGTGGTCAAATGTTCGTATGATCTTCTCAGAATGGGAATTTTGTGTATGAATAAATCTGAGTAGTTGTCATGTAGTGAGGTGCGGCCTCCTAATGATAGTGAGATAATGGAATTTATAACGTATAGACGTAGCCTATTCAAATGTTGTCAGTTGGGAGTGCAATGTGAAGTGTCTCCAATGAGAATGTAAAACAATGTTGCTGTGAGGAAAAAGCTATAGTGATTGAGCGCCGTACTATGTAGATAGTTTGCGTACTGACAAGGATATCCAGAATTGTGCTACCTGGTAGGCCTTATTTTTCGAATTTCGGGACGAAATTCCGTTATTAGGGGGAAAGTATGTAATACTCCGTATTTTCATGGCTTTTAAATTTAAGGATTTATTAAATTTAATTGAGATAAATTAATTTAATTTTAATCCGAAATGTTGTTTTAAATATTTACTAGCGTGACAAGAGTTAGTAATTATTGGGAATATATTATTTGTTGCATATTACTGGATGAGTATAGTAATATATGAGATTTATTTTTATAATATTGTCACGTGTGAATAAAATGACAATTGTGGAAATTTAAGTCGGGACGCGCTTGTGTCGTGTCGGGACTAAATATGGATTAATAAAAGTGAATATTTTATAGGTTGTTCGTATGGTCATTTTGAGTGCGCCAACGCGTCCGGAAGGGTCGAGATAGTCAGAAAAGTATACCCGGGGGTTTGATTTGGGTCTCGGGGCGTTTTTAGGCCTAATTAGTACCCCGGGAGGGCATTTTAGTCATTTTGTATTTTTGGGTAATTAAACCCACGAAAATCAAAGGGGTTATATCAGATGTTTAGGTTATCTCCAAGGGTTAGATAACTCAAAACACTAGAACGTCCATTGGAGAGGAGAGGAGAGAGCTCTCAAGGCATTCCAAGGCTCAAAACTCATCCGTTTACACCGTCGCCACCACCAACGCGTAGATCGCGAGACGGGGAACGCAACCACACCAAATTCAACACCAAACCAGATTTCTGAAAAATCTCAAGCAAGTGTTTATCTTGCTTATTTCGTTGATGCATCATCCATATTAGTTTAGGAGTTATTAGGATGAGATTTATGGAAGAAAAACCCAATTTGAGATGGGAAATTTTCATGTAGTGATGATTTATATGATATTCTGGAAACCCTTTGTCATGTAAAGGATTAAGAGTTTGATTAAGAAAAGAGTTCTAATCAGATACAAACATTAAAACATTTATTTCGGACGATCGGACCGTTAGAATTGGATGAAATTTTACAGAGAATTAGCTGAAGACGAGAGGAAGCTACAGAAAAAAAATTCAGCTCGATTGGACCGTTCAATATTTTTTAATATTTTTTTTTTGCTAGACAGTTTTATGTTTTGAGGACTCTTAGAGATAATAAAAATTCAATTAAAACTCCATTTTAATTTCGATTTCGAAACCGTTTGAAATTCTCATCTTTGAAAATAAAATTCAAAATCCTTTAATGTAAGGCGAAATCTATATTTTTGGGATATTTTGTATAAGGGATAATGTAAGTATATATTAAAGGGGAGAGACACGTAAGAGAGAGTTACGTTGGAACATAAATAGATATCTACTGAATCGTACATTTGGAAGAATAGAGTCCATGAGGGTTACGTAGTAAGTTGGAAAAACCCTTCGAATTAAAGTTAGAAACGAACCATTATACTTGATAAATAATAATGGGAAATTAAGGATAAATGTTGTGAATGTGGGTTATTGGATAAACCTAAATTGATATAATAAAAATGGTATATTTATATGATTGTGTATGCATATATTATATACTTGTGAAAATCATGCCCGCGCTACTTGCTATCCCTGAGGTTACCACGCTGGAACGATCTTATCTCGTGTGCCTTATGGGGGATATCGACTCATACCCTAGAAGATAGGAATCCTAGGTACAGGCTATCGAATCGGTAGTCACGGTCCTAAGAGACGTGAGGGTATGTACTGACCTCTTGGACTTGGAAACTATGCTTCGCCTCAATATTGTTTGTGTATGTATTTATACAGTTCGAGAGTGATTCCGAACTTGTATTCCCTTTAGTACGATTGATACGGGGATTGGATAGCAGAGTATGCCCGCACCATAGTTTTTATGTGGGGTGCTGTTATGATATATATATTATACGAGTAGTTAATATATATATGAAATTCTGAAATCTGGAACTGCCTACTGTGATTTGATATGTTTGACATGGTTGATGACTCAAATTATAAATAATTATTTTGAGAAAGTATAATATGACACTGGAAAACTTTATTGATTAATAAAGTTAAAAGGAGAACCTTGGTTACAAATTGACATCTTACGTTTTAAATACTTGTGTTGTTCAGTTGTAAATCCTGTGAATAACCTAAGATAAGTTAAATCATTGGGGAAAGATAGTGTGGTATATGACGAGATAGACCATTGGGAAGGTTAGTGCAATAGGTGTGCACATTAGAAGAGAGTTGAGAATTTCTCAAGAGAGTGTCGTACTAATATATTGTTGCATTGGCGTGTATCAATTTAAATACTTGCTAAACGAATTTTTAAATCATATACACTATCGGGCTCTGACCCGTTTCTATTTACTTTTCTCTCTTGTATATATATCTATGTATTACAGGTGCCCAGCCACAGGGGCGTCTTACTTAGGATCCTTTGTAAGGAACGTGTTGCAGCTTAGGTGGGAGTTGCAGGCATGTTGTTTAGACGACTTCATCCATTTGATTCTACTCCTAGTTCAGTTTTATACAGCAGGGGCATGTGTCGCCCTCTTTCTATTATTTAGTTGGTATTGTCAGAGAAATTTTTACTTTCAGTACCTTTATTTCGGGATTTATTATTGTCAGGATGTTTTCCTATAGTGTTGTAAATGTTGGGATTTATTATTGATGATTAAATTCGTGTATGTTCAATTCTATTTTTATTCTTAATGTGTGACTCTTTAGATGTTAATGGTTTAAGGTTTTATAACCGGATTTAATAAAATGAGAATAAGGTTTTAAATGGTTTTGACACTTTGCTTAATTATTTTGGGTGTTTAAATTGGAAAAGTATTTTTACGACATCGATGCTAAGAATGAACCAACTGTTCACCTTGATTTTAATTTAATTAAGGAGTGATCGCCCGGTATTTAATTAGGCGGGGTGTCACATTAGGCATATTGGGTTAGTATATGGCAAGGGTAGAGTTTTGGGCTATTTTGAGTGTTTTTGGACACTTTGGATTGAGGCTTATTTTAGACTCAAGGCCAATTTTCGGGGAACCATGCTATAAGATTCGGAGTCAAAACCTAAAACATTCATTTTTTCATTTAGAGGCATCCTAAGCCAAAAGAGAGGAAAACCCAAGAGAAGAAGAGGATTTGAGGATTGATTTCTCAATTAATTCATAAGGCAAGTTTATTTATAAAGAATTTATTATTATTTTCAGTTTAGGTTATGCCTATACATATGAATCTAAACCTTATTATGTTATAAATCTGAATATTATGATTAAATTGAATGATTTCTAAATTAACCTAAAATTGGTTGTAATTAGGTTGATTATCATCTCAATTTGATAATGATTAATAGTTGATTTGTAATGGAAAACATATAAATGCCCTTTGATTACTTATATAAAACTGAAGAAATCATGCACTAAATGATATAAGTTAAAAATCTAAGGTTCTTGGAAATTATTTAAATCTTGATGTTAACTTGGGATTTGATATTGGAAATAGGTTCTAACTGTTTATCTGTTGTGGTTTTATTATTTGGATTATGGTTAGGGGCTTAGATGAAGCTTTTTAGATCATTAATGGAGCTTTAGAGATTAAGTAATTTATATTGACAATTACTAAATTTAATAATTATTTACATTACTACACTTGTCTGCAAGGACTCATGATGTCACTAATTATATTTCATATGTGTATATTATTCAAAATTTAAAATTAGACTTTCTATTTAAGGCACAGTAAGGAATAAGTAATCATTTAATTATTATTAATCTTTGACTCATAACGGTTGGAATATTAGGATATTAGTTTGGTACCTTGGACTTACACTAGGGACATGTTGAATGTTTAGTTAGTACTTGGATTTATGGATTTTAAGCTATATGGCGACTTGGGCTTTGTTTTGGGTTGCTTAGAGAGTTATTTGAAATCTTTGGGTTAAGGCTTATGTGACGCCTAATCCTAATTTCGAAATTAACATAATAAAATGATTAAGTGTGTAAACCTAATTCATTCTAAACCTTTTGGAGAGAAACCATAAGATCTAGAGAGAGGAAGCAACTAGGAGAATAGGAGAATTGAGGAAATTAGGCTTAAAGTTCATCCCTTTCAATCAAGGAAAATTTACCTAGTATAGGATTTTAACTGGTTTTGTGTTATAATGTAATTATTCATTGGAATCAAAACATAAACCGATTTAAATCTGATTTGGGGATTAATTAACTAATTTAGTAATTAAATTAATAAGATCATTTAAGTTACTATTCATATTCTTGACATAAGCTGATTTTAGTAGAAAATCCTTATGAATTGGAGATGGAATTGATGTGTAATGATTAGGAAGAGGTTATACAGTAATAATCAATCAAAACACCCTTAGTAATTGAACGAATTGATAACTAATCCGAACTTAATGGATCAAATATAAAATTATAGGGTTCTTGGGTGAAATTGTTATTAACTCGATTAAATCTTGTTGGAGTCATATAAACACCTTAGTTATAGGTTAGGATCAAGATTTGGTCAATTATATCTGAATATAGTTGAGTTTTGTTGTGATTTAGGAGCTCAGGAGATTGTTAAGTGAGGATTTGATGTCGAAGTCTTTGTTTTAAGCAGGCTTGTGCCTTCTTCCTGGCGGGAATTGATTTATCCTATAATCGAATCGAAAATTAATTAATAAATGTGTTTGTTAATTAATTTATAGAAAAATAATTAACAAACGCGTCGGCATTGCCTTCGTATTTTTTTATTTTGATTAAATTTATTATGAATATTTTATCAACGGTGCGCGAGATTGAAATTTTGAGTTGGCGATTTTGGGTTTGGGTTTTATGTAGTGCTCATTTGATTAGAGTCTTGCTTGGACAGTTAATTCTATAAGTGAATTCAATAATTCGGTCCTATGACTTATAAATATGCGATAGATTATATCTATTACTTAATAATTTAAGAGACGATATACTCAATTTCAAGTACATGTAAGGATTGTACTTATATTACTATTATTTAAATTTATAGTGCATGTCTTGATTATACCAAAGTGCACGTCAGGATTATACTTATATTATTATTCTTCAAGTTTATGGCGCATGTTAGGATTGTACCAAAGTACATGTCAGGATTGTACTTATATTATTATTATTATTATTCAAATTTATGGTGCATGCCAGGATGTACCAAAGTACATGTCAGGATTGTACTTATATTGTTATTATCTCAAATTATGGTGCATGTTAGGATTGTACCAAATTTCTAGTACGTGTCATGATTGTACTTACATGAATATTAGTCCAAATTTATTGTAGGAGTCAGGATCATACTATTACTTAATATGTTACTTAAGGTGGATAATAGATGGATGTAGACTTAAAGATTGTCTGTATTCTCTCATATGTTCATATACTGGAGATGTATAGAATCTTTTATAATGGAACCTTCACTTGTATTTGGTTGAAATGAATAATACTTAATCATGGGGTTCATTAGGGTTTGGAAGTATACGCATAAGATATTTACGATTGTTTGGGGTTGGGATAACTTAAAATCAACTAAAATATGTAAAGAAGGTGCTTACTTATATTGTAGACCAAACTCAGTTATAATCTTATTCTTCGTAAACTTAATTTTAACAATGTTATTGACTTTGTTTTTCAGGACATAGGCCATCATTGTCGCCTCCACCCTGATCTCTTATTTGCATCACCATTTGTTACTTCTTAGTTAGGATGAAGGTGTTAAGCCTGTGTGCTCACTCTCTTTATATTCAGTCGATTCGAATTTATGTAATTATATCATTTCGGTGGATTAGTTTATTGAGACAGTTATACAATTTGTAGTATATTTTATTTTTGTCAGTTATGGTATCAAATGTGTATGGGTTGGTTCACTTACTTGTGTAGTTGTTTCTTTTATGCATTTAGTTTTATTTTGAGTATACTTAGAATGATATTCAATTGTTTTGATTCCCGTAATTTTGTATTAGACCTGATCAATATATTTATGAATGTTACAAGGTGTCACAGTTGGTACCAGAGCATTACAAATTCAAGTGTCCTAGGGATCTTGGGTGCATTCGTTGCTTTTTCACATTGTGTTCTTTGATTTCTACAGAGCCTTATCGTTTAGGATTTGTACTATATATGATGCCAATCACTTAGGGGATTTCATGCGATAGTTCCAAATAAACGATTGAAATCGACCAAAGTGTATCGGGAGGGTTCTTTATTTGGATTTCCTTTGTGAGACATCCCATGCATGAGGTCGTCTTCGGTCGGAAGTTAGGGACTTTTTGGCATAAGACCTTTAGAAAGTTCCTAGAATATGGATCGAGTTGAAATGATTTTACTCACCGTTCACGTAAGGTTTACCTAATAAACCGCTAATAGTAACTTATGTTCAGATGGTGGAATTTCCTTCCTATATCAGAAGGGCCATCAAAACTATCTAAAGGATGGAGTTCCTAATATTGTGAAGACTGAGGCTAAAGTAGGCCCAATGACTAGAGACAATGTAGCATTATCCCCAGTAGGGAAGACCTCACCAAAAAAGGAATCGCATAGGGGAGAAAACCCCAAGAGGTTACAAGAGTAGGAAATATAAATTATTATGACCCATACAAGCAAAGAAATTACGACCAGTGGGGTCATGGCCAATGAGAGAAGAATCAACGATGCAGTATTTAGAGGCAAGGTCAGCAGGGCCCCTAGTAGGGCCTCCATTTCGATAGTTCCATTAGAGGAAAATGTTTAAAACTTTGCGGAGGAAGACACTTAGTTAGTAGAGGTCACTGAATAACTTATGTTATTGAGGATACCACCGATGGATGGGTACATTTACATTTACGGCTCGTGCGCATGAGCCTGACTTAAACATCGAGGAGTTATCATTCTTTATTAGTAGTTTTTTTACTATGATTATGAGATATATAGATGTTATCATCGGGATTTATTTCAATTTGAATACCCCAACGGGTAAGGGATATTTCACTTCATGATTATAGAGACGTGATAGTTTGTTAGTTGGCTTGCTGTTCAGCTGCTCCGTTGATTTATAAATGTGGTCGTATGATTCGTACTATTTAGCTTTGAGTGGTAGCTATATGTATTACACTTATATCGACTACTGGGAGTACTTTTTTATGACTGACATTTCGGGTAGGGATGGTTCTTATAGTTATGCCTAGGACCGATGGGGGGTCTGATAGAAAGAACTTTTGCGTGTATCTTTTTTTCCTTTGTCGTTGCTTGAAAAGTCCTTCTAATCAAAACCTTAAAATACCTACAAAATGTAACACAATCTCAAGTGTAGAGGTAAGTAAGGGTATCAATCCACTTCCAAGGGAGTAAGCTAGAGACAAATTCAATTGTAATTCACTTTTTATTTTATTTTTGTACTTTTTCACTTTTCTAATTTTTTTAGCTTTTTTAATATTAAAACAATATGGTGAGGTGATGATTTAAACTAAACTAAACTAATGTGATATGATAACAACTAACTAGAAAGTTACTAAAATGAAAAATAAAGTCTAAACTAAAATAAGAGATAAAGTGAGGTAAATAATTGTGAGAACAATCAAGGAGTGGGATTACACCACAAATTTTAGTTATTCTAATTAATTAATTTAATTATTTGAATTCTTCCAAATTAATATCAAAATTACAAACCAACTCTCGTTGCAAGTGTAATTATAATAGTAATCTTTTAGAAAATTAAAATTTATGTAAATCTTAGAAAATAAATTTAGAGTTGAAATTCAAGTTATAATACCCCATTTAAGAAACCACTATCTCTAGTTCGAATCTAAAATGGGTAAAAATTATTTACCCCCTCTCGAGGCGTAAATTTAAGGGTGAGGGATCAAAATTAACATTCAAAGGGAATTTTCAAGTAATTAAACTAATAAAAATAAAATAACATCAAATAAGGGTTTTACCCCATCCCTTGAAAGGGGATTTAGCCTAACATGATATGAAATATGACAAATTAATAATTAAAGGCATAAAATAAATGAGATGAGAAAAGAACAATCAAACCCCAATCTCTTTATGCTTAATTGATCTTCAATCCATGCGTTGAAATCAACATCCCTCAATTTGAATGATCCAAACAAAATTACATCAAATATTTCACTCAAATTAATTCTCACAACAATTTATTTGTCCCTCACTATCTAAAAAAAATAAAATAAAAATTCTAATCTCACAACCTATACTAAAATGGTATTTCTCTCTCTAAAAATTCCTATCTCAAAAGCTCCTATAATCTAAACTAAAAATTACAAAATAAAAATAAAAAGGATAGGGGATGAATTCATAATGGACAATTAAATAATAAAAGAGATTTGCTAAAAATGCAAATTCTAACATTATAAAATTGTACATTAGAACTCATCCAAAGAAATAAATTCTAGATCATTACTTTATATTGAGATAATTTCTAAAAATACAAAATCTCAACATAAAGGAATGGATTAGAATTTACCTCCCATAAGGGATAAATTCAACTACATCAATCTATTTTGAATTAATTCCTAAAAATGCAAAAATTCATAATAGAGGGGTGGGGTGAAATTTATCCTAGAGATAATTTTCACAACACACCTCTATATTGAGGTATTTGCTAAAAATGCAAATACTCAACATAGAGGGGTGGAGAGAATTTTATCACACCAAGCTTAAAACTAAATTTGAGGTTTTTTTTAAATGGGGTCTTCCTCTTCATTTATAGTAGGCACATGGAGCATGGGGGTATTTTTGGTAATGGACATGAGTGTGCATGGAAATGGTGAGGTGTGAGTAGGCCAGTCAATGGATCGGATTTTATCCGAATCCGAATTCGAATCCGATCCATTTAAGCGGATATGGATCATGCCTAAAATCCGATTATCCGATTACCCGTTTATTAAATGAAGCGGATTTGGATTCATATACTCTGATCCGTTAATAATCCGATCCGATTAATATTTTTAATATACATACATATATATATACACATAATATATTTTTAATTAATATATATTATATTTAATAATATTTTAGATATTTATTATAATAGTTATTTATTTCATTATCTGTTTTTTGGAACATTTGCAAAATAAATTTATGAAATAAGAGTTGAAAATGAAAATGTTGCAAATAAAGTTTAACATAAACGAATAATCGGATAATCGGATCGGATCCGAATCCGTTTAACATAAACGGATATGAATTTGGATTTGCCTGATCCGATCCGATTAATAAACGGATCAGATCCGAATTCGTTTAACATAAACGAATATGGATTTGGATTTGCCTGATCCGGTCCGAATTCGATCCGTTTACAGGCCTAGGTGTGAGGATAAGTGGTAGAAGGAATAAAAATCTGATTTGTTAAAAGGGTATAATGGGTATTGGGGTTAAAGTAGGTAGTTGGGGGGTAATTTGCGTAAAATGATTAAAAGGTGGTTTAAGTGGCATGTGGTGTAATTGGGTTTTTATCTTGGTTTTATTAACAGGTGATAGAAAATCGTGGGTGGCATTTGGGATGAAATGGGAAGTGGGTCTTTGTATGGTTTGAAATGGGTATAAATGAAGGTTTTTGGGTTGGATCGTGTAGGAAGTGTGTTGCTGGGTCGCCGACGAGTTGGGTTCAGTCGGCGACGGCGGGGTCACGAAGAGAGGGAGAGACACCGAAGGTTGTCGGCGGGTAGGGGCTTAGAGGGTGCGAGGGCTGCTGGCGGTGATGGTGGGAGTCGCGCCGGAGCTGCGCCGGGCATGGGTAGAGGTCAGAGGTGAGGATCCGGGTTGGACGAGTTGTTGAGTGGGGTAGTCTCGGTTTGGGACAGAAAAATGGGTATGGGCCAAAACCAGTTTGGGTAAGGTGAGCGAGTAGAGAGGTTTGCTGATTTTGTGTTTGTTAATGGAGGGAGAGGAGAGAGAAGGTGTGTTTGGTGGAGAAGATGACTTGGGGGTGATAAGGTGTAGTGAGGTGTAAGGTGGATGAGTTTGGGTGAGGGGGTAGTTTAGGTGTAGGATAAGTGTATAGGATTTGTGTGTGTGCAGGTTTAGTGTGTGTGTGTTTAATTTGGACACTTATAAAAAATTAATAAAAACTCAACTAAAATAAAATCAAAAGTAAAAATAAATTCTAACTAAACATAAAACAAACTAAAAACAATAAAAAATAAATAAAAATATTAAAAATAAAAAAATAAAACCCTACGCTATATAAAAACTAAAATAAAATAAAAGAAATAAAAACTTAAAATCTAAATGAAAACTAAAGTCCTAAAAAAATAATCTAATAAAACTTAAAAAAACTAATCCTAATAAAACTAAAAACTAATAAAAATCAAAATAAAATAAAATTATACTAATTAAGATAAAATAGAAAAATAGAAAACAAACCCTAGAAAATACTAAATAAATCTAAAATAAATCCTAAAAATAAAAATGACTCAAACTAAAAATCTAAAAATTAATAAAGAAAAGTACAAAATCAACACACACACGGGTCGGGGGAGGCTAAGGCTAGGATGGGCTAGGTTAGGGTCAGGGGATTGGAGAATTTACTCCATTTTAACTGCAAATTACCTGAAAATACAATTAAGCCTGCATAATGAACAATTAAGCGCATAAGACCCAAATTATCGAGAATTAGAAACTAAAATACATCTATTCGGGGTATAAATTGTATAGTTTTGGGTGCTTATCAGGGTCTAACACACACTTGTATTATAAAGATTCGACTTTGTTTGTGGGAGTAACTATATCATTAGACTCGATACAGATTATCCAGGAGTTTATGGATGTATGTAATGAGGTAACATGACTAACACCAGTTATAGAGGTATACTTTTGTATAGAGTTGGAATTGGGTACTAGGCCTAGGCCCATTATAAGGGAACCATACTGAATGGGTTCATTTGAATTGCAGAGTTGTATGAGAAGATTCAACAATTATTGAGCCATGGGTTCATCGGGAGGAGCACATCTCCATGTAAATCTTTAATTTTATTTGTGAAGAAGAAGGGTAGTTCGCTACATATGTGTGTGGACTATCGGGAGCTAAACAAGCTCACGATACATAATAAGTATCCATATCATGTATCGATGATCTATTCGATCAATTGAGGGGTGAATTATTCCTTTCCAAGATTGACTTACGCTCAATGTATCACTAGTTATGTATTCTGAATGAGGACCTTCTGAAGATAAATTTTCTGATTTGATATCGATCATATGAGTTTGAGATCATTTCGTTAGGGATCACCAACACGGTAGCAGTGTTCATGGACATGATGAATTAGATTTTTTTACTATTCCTGAATTAGTTCATCATCGCATTTATTGATGACATTTTAGTGTATTCTCGATTGAAGGAGGAGTATGTGGAGCATTTGCGATTAGTTTTTTAGACACTATGAAAACATAATCTATACGTTAATTTCTTTAAGTGTAAATTTTTGTTTCGAGAGGTACATTTCTTAGACCATGTCGTATCTGAGGCTGGGATTTCGATGGATCCTAGTAAGGTATCTGTAATTATGAATTGTGTACAATCCACGACACCTATAGAGGGTAGGAGCTCCTTGGGTTTAGTGAGGTACTATAGGAGGTTCATTCAGGGGTTCTCGAAGATGGTCGGGCCACTAACTCACCTCACAGGAAAATGGGGTACCATTATTTGGAGCGTAGATTATTAGAGAGTGTTTGAGGAGCCCAAGGAGAATCTAGCCACCGCGCTCATCCTTACATTACCACAAAGCGGCGTGGATTACTTAATATATATAAATGTATCACTCCAAAGACTAGGAGGCGTGCTAATGCGGGAGGAGAGGCCTATATCTTAGGCTTCCCGAAAGCTTAAGGCTCATGATGGTAATTAAACCACACACGATCTAGAGTTAGCATTGGTAATTAATTTGTATCGAATATTGCATTTATTTACCCTCTATACTTACGCATTTTAGTCCCCTCGGGTACCTTAATTCCTATATTTATGCTCATTAATCATACAACCTCTTTATATATGTTTATATGATTTGTGAGGTATAATTGAGCTTTTGTAGGTATTATTGTGCTTAGCGTGAAGTTTGGTCGCATTTCGAAAAAGTTTCGTCATAAAGTGCATATGCAAGGGCACATTCAAGGGTATTTTAGTCATTTCATCACTTTAATTTTTAGCCCAATGCCTTCTTGGAAATTGTATCACTCTGAGTTAGCTTAGCGTAGCCTCTGATCGCGCCTAATTCTGATTTATAATGAAGAAGTTACGGCATTTTTTGTATGTTGATTCGGGATTAAGAATGCAGACTGTCAGGGGCGAATCGATTCGGTCTAGATCAGAAATGAATTTTTCCTTATAGCCGAATCGATTCAGCTACTTAGAAGAATGGATTCTGGCATTCATATTTTTTCTTTTATTCACAAGTTTCCCCCTAGGGTTTTATTTAAATAGGTTTTTGTTCCCATTTGTAAAGGAGATTCATTTTTGGGTAGTTTAGAGAGTGTTGGGGCTTGGGAGCTCTTCTCCTCTTCTCCCTCTTTTGGTTCCATTTTGTATATGTAGGTACTATTCATTCATCTCTTTCATTTAATTAAAGTTGGATTTCCTTGTTTATGCTTTGTTCTCTAGATTTATTGCTTAGTTAATTAGTAATTGTTAGTTTAATTCTTTTTTCCATTCTTTAATTAGTTTTAATTATTGTTCTAATCATGTGTAGTAGCTAGTTTAATGATTGGGGTCACATTTCTACCATTAATGGGTGTTGAGCTTTGAAATCTAAGTTTTGGTTAGAAATGCATTTAATTGAAACCTTGTGTATTAAAGTTGGAATATTAGGCGTTTAACTTCATTTGTCATGTAACGGTAGTGTTTATAGCGATATTTCGAAATTAATCCATTTATGATCATATTCGAGCGAAAGTTTAATCTTTCATTATTGGAATAAATTTCTTCAACTTTGATTTTTATAATCAACTGAATATGCTAGGTTTAATATTTTTGAACCAAAATCCTTTTTTATGTATTATTGAGCCCATAGTGGGGATGTGATCCTAATCTCATTTTATTAATATTTGTTTAGTTTTAATTTGCGTAATTAATTTTTTCCCTTCTTCCCTTTTTTCTCCTTTTCAACCATCATCATCTTTTTCATTTTTATTTGAGAAGTAATAAACCAATTAAAGTCTATCAACATTCCCTGTGAATTTACGATACTCGAACTTACCGATATACTTATAAAACAAGTGTAGTTAAAGTTTAGTTTTTTTGCAATGCGGTCGGAAGCCGATAACAACGATTAGCGTATCTACACGGATGCTCGGTCTCCGCCTCATCAGTAATCTTTGTCCTTCTATAATATATGCTTTGGCCATCTGTTTTGAACCTTAAATGGAGTTAACAAGGTCATACTGCGGAACAAGTGTCAGGATTATACTTATATTATTATTATTATTATTATTATTATTATTATTATTATTATTATTATTATTATTATTATTATTATTCAAATTTAATTATTATATTACCGTTATTTAAATTTATGGTGCATGTCACGTTTGTAGCAAAGTACATGTCGTGATTGTACTTATATTATTAGCATTCAAATTTATAATGCATGTCAGGATTGTACCAAATCACATGTCAAGATTGTACTTATATTATTATTATTCAAATTTATGGTGCATGTCAGGATTGTACTTATATTATTATTATCTCAAATTATGGTGCATGTTAGGATTGTATCAAATTTCTAGTACATGTCAGGATTGTACTTACATAATTATTAGTCCAAAATTATTGTATGTATCAGGATCGTACTATTACTTAAGATTTTACTTAAGGTGGATAATAAATGGATGTAGACTTAGAGATTGTCTGTATTCCTTTATATGTTCACATATTAGAGGTGTATATAATCTTTAAATTATGAAACATTTACCTATATTTGGTTGAAATGAATAATACTTAATCATGGGGTTCATTTGGGTTTGGGAGTAAACGCGTGAGATATGTACGGTTGTTTGGGGTTCAAATAACTTAAAAGAAACTAAATTACGTGAGGTGGCGTAGTTATATTTGAGTCCAAACTCAGTTATAATACTACTCTTTGTAAACTTATTATTAACGTTGTTATTAACTTTACTTTTCATGACGTAGGCAGTTATTGTCGCCTCCGCCCTGATCTTTTATTTGCATCTCCATTTGTTCCTGTTCAATTAGGATGTAGGTGTCGAGCTTGCGTGTTCACTTTCTTTGCTACTCTTTATATTTAGTCGAGTCGATTTTATGTATTTGTATCATTTCAGTGGATTAGTATATTAAGACTGTTATAAAATTTGTAGTTGATTTAATTGCTGTCAACTATGGTATCAGATGTCTATGGTATGGTTTGCCTACTTGTGCATTTATTTATTATATGCATTTATTTTTATTTTCAATTATGTTTAAAATTATATTCAATTATTTTATTTCCCGTAATTTTCTATTCGAACTGATCAATCTATTTATGAATTTTATGGGTTGTCACACGTGGCCACCGGTGGGGTCTTATTGGTTTGTGATTTGCTCGGGATGTACATGATGGCATGCCATGTCGACTGGAAATCTAAGATGTTATTGTCGACAGTAGTCTATTAAATACCATGCGTGGATCCCATCACCAGACTATAGGACTACCCTGTGCCTCATAAGAATCAGGGAATGTGACACCGCATCCATGTTGATGTGCTAGCTATTATCCATAGCCGTCCCACTATCGTTTTTGTTCCCCACATCCCCAACTAGACACGGAATGTAAGGAGATTATGCTAAATCGAACCTACTGCATGTTGTTAGTCCCCCCGTCTCAATAATATAATGTGGGGACAATCATCATCATCGGCATGCTCCTCGTCCAGTAGTGGGTGCATGCAAAGTAGGTGCCCAAACCATCAAAAATGAAAAGGAAATTCATAGTTATACATTATCATTTTGAAATCAATACAATAGTTGAACTAGAATAATTGGCTAAAATAAATTAACTGAAATTTAATTTACATGAAGAATCTAAGCTAAACCATTGAACTAATTTCTCTACTCGGGAACGCCCTCGTGCGTGCCTTGTCAATACGTGACATTTAGCCCACAATACAAATGCGCCATGATGGCACCACCCCTATGGTAGTCACCAAGTCTAGGTGAACCAATGAAGCCAACCAATTCACTATAATGCCACGATTACCAGTTGTGAAGAACCTCATAGTGTAGAAAATAAATGCCTAAATATAACCCTAGTGATCCACAGGCACCCTCTCGTCCTTAATAAACTTTCTCAGCCTAGTAAAATAACTCTACTAAACTGCAGTGGATGAGATATCGGTATGCTCAGGCCAGGAAGATATTGGCCCCTATACCCCAAACAGTCATCCGTCGCAACAAATTGAGCAATCTCTCCCCTCCCAACCTCCAACCTCGTTAGCATGGTAAAATCTATGGGTGTAAACCTTATTTCCCCGTAAGGTAAATGAAAGGCGAGGGTCGTGTCCCACCACCGCTTAATTAGTGCCAGAATAAGCCCACAATTAGTCTAAATGTAAGGCAACATTATAATCGATCCAAAAGGCATGTCCAAAGCTAGCCGACAATATGTGCTCAGGCTAACCCAGCAACTCCATAGCATGCCACCAACTATATATAGAATAAATAACGATGCGCAAGTTAAACGTAGTGATAACATGTTCATGTAATTTTAATTTAAAATTAATTAACTAACAAAATAAATTAATTTATAGCGTAATACAACATCTATTAATTAATTATATTAACTAATACAAATAATCCATTACCTATAAATATTCAACACAATAGTGCAAATAATATCAATAACTAAAACAGAAAATCGTACCTTATTACTTATCGTTCGTTGTGAAATATGTGTCTCAGACATCGTATAAAAGGAGGGCCACCCATGATGTTAATTCTCTCTAGAAAATCAAAGTCATGGATGTCACGCTGAATCGCACGTGACGAACTCACCCCATGTCAATCGACGCATCAGATTTCTACAAATCCCCTCATTATGCAAGTGTGGGTAGGAGAGAAATTGATTTGAGTTTGGGTTAATGCGGGATGAGGACGCTGCTGTGAAGATAGGATTTTTATACAAAATACCCCACAGCAAGTCCACGGTTGTGTAAGCGTTGTTATCGCGACAATTTTGAGTAGCGCTGTGTTTTTTTTCTGAACTTTCGATTTTTTCGATTTTCGATCCGATTTTTTTCGGATTCGGAATGAAATTTTAGTTAGTCGATTTTCGATTTTCCATTTTTTTCGAAAAAAAATGGATCGGAAATCGGAAATAATTCTGAATTTCGAATTTTTTTTATTTTTCCGCTCTGATTTTTCCAAATTTTTTTTATTTTTCCGGAATTATTTTGCGATTTTCATTTTTTTTATTTTTAAAAGTTTCCCATATCCCACATCAGTTGGGAGAGAGAGAGAGAGAGAGAGAGAGAGAGAGGGCTCCAAAATGTGCTATATAAAAGAAGACTATCCTCTTAACTTCTACACAAATGAAAAAATGGGTCAAATACTCATATATTTACATATTGGGTTAAGCAATTTTCATTGTTTATTTAAAATGAGAATTTCGAGAAATCGAAAATCAATAATTTATTTTTTTGAAATATAGCAATTTCCAAAATTTCTAGATTTTAACATATTTTGTGAATTTTTTTTTCCCGATTTTCTGATTTTTCCAAATTCGGATTTTTTTTTTAATTTTCCTAAAAAATCGGATTGAAAATCGGAATAATTATTTTATTTAAAAAAAAAATGATTTTTTTTCAAAGAGCCATTTTTCGATTCGATCCGGCCGAAATACAACCCTAATTTTGAGCTACATATTTAAGTTTTTACATTTTTGTGGTCAAATTTTCTCGAGCCTTGAGTTTGGTATTAGTGAGGTTCTAGTGCTCTTAAAAATAGATATTTTTCCTGTTAAAAAAGTAGATATGCTTACAAAGTTTAGATGGTTGAAATAAAATGTGCTTAGTCAGAACAAAGAGGATGTAAAGAAGAAAGCTCCATTCTATGTATGTATCGTGGTTTTAAAGTGTGCACTGTATTTTGACAGACTTAACAGACCCATTCTATTCTCTTGAGTTTTCAAAGTGCCTTAGACTTTTACAGACTTTAATATATATATATATATATATATATATATATATATATAGTTCTGCTCTTCTTGTGCAGATTAGTTCGCATTTTAAGAATGCGGACCGGACGTGTGTCACCTGGCGGTGACTCCAGAAAAGAGAGAGAGTATGCCTATAATTTAGGCGATAATTTCTAGGCGCACCGTTAGGTGACACATATCCAGTTCGCATTCTTAAATTGCGGACTAGTTCACACAAAAGCATTATTATATATATATATATATATATATATATATATATATATATATATATAGACAGAGAGAAAATAAAAAGAGTAGCTAGAAACTTATCTACCGTACTGTTGTTGCAGGCTCTTCCAGTGGTAGTGTCAGATCACCAAAAATACTGACTTGAAACTCTGAATCACTGCCCTACCTTTTCAACTTTACGTTCAAATAAAGGCATCTCCTCATAAAACGTTGTCGTATGCCCATTTTTATTTTATTTTTATTTTCACGCACTTTCATGGTGGTGGATGGTTATTTAATGGTCCATTTTGGACCCTGCATTTTTTTCCTTTCAGAAACGAACTAGAACTCTTTACCAATTTTCACAAACATTGTTGTTTATGATAAACAATTTAATTAGCCATTTTCAAGACATTGGGTGTTAATTGTCTAATGATTTTATTACAATTATCTTTCGTACAAATAAATTAAAAAAATTGAAAACAAAATGTTTCCGAATTTGTTCATAAGAATGTGATAGTAAATTTACCGCCTCTTGAATTGCCCTTATAAGGGCTTTTTCTTTCTCTTTTTGCGCTTTTGAGTATTTTTTTTATTTTTTACTTCCACCGTTAGCATATTAATTGAATTTAAAGGAGATTTTTTTTATTAATAACATTTTCCATTTATCCTAGAGTTGCACTCTTGTTAAGATAACAACATTGGAGCATTTTGGGTTTGCAAAATGTCCAAAACCTCCGGAGGTGATCTTAACTGTGTCAGTTGTATCGTGTCATGTTAGATCTGTGCTTATCGAACTTGCGCCAAAATTATTTTACTCAAATTATATTCATTATGCTTCTCGTGACTATCATTTTGTGTGTAATATGAATTTGGTCATGTCTAATGAGTTTCGTGTTTAAGTTCTCACGTTAGAGAGTCCAACCATTAAGCACTCGATTTAGTTAAAGTTACACTGAATGTGAATAGTGTTATGTTATCGTTTCGATCAAATGGAAGTGAACCATCCGTGTGCTCGGTGCACTTGTATAAATTTGTTAATTTTGACTAAAGAAACAAACAAAATATCTACTAGGATGCTCTTTCACTTTATAAAATATCATTCGTTTTCTTTTATTGCAATCTCTAAATGGAGTACACTTTTTCTTTCAAGATTTTTTTAGATTTGTAATTTTTTCGGTACCATAACTCACAACCATGGAGAATATAGATCTAAAATTGATGTGGATTAGAGAATCAAAACCAAATGAAAAAAGGGGAGCATGTGAAGCAGATGGGCTATATAACTAAGATGTTGATATTATGGAGAACATCAAAATATTTATTTAGATTTGGTTAGGAAAAGCAAAATTCAAACCAAACAAAATCCATGTCTAATCTCACACATGCATTTGTGTTATTGTGGGCGTGCACGTGTACACCTTTAGATTTGAATGTATACGAGAGAGGTAGATTATTCTTCAAGTGAATATTTTTAAAAAAACTATTTGGGTTATTTACACTTTGACCCTTTGAATTTTATTTTCATTTTTGCTTCACCATCCGTACATCATTTTTCACACTAAAACCCCTAAACTACTTCAAACAAATCAAATTACTGCAAACCCTAACAATGCTATGTTTTAAATGAAAAATTGATCATATGTGTGACATACGAGAATATTTTTGTATGAAAAGACCCTCATGTACCATGCACATGACCAATTTTTCACTCAGAATATAATACCGTTAAGATTTGAGATAATTTGATCATTTTTAAAAAGGTCAGGAAGTTTAGTGTAGAAACTAACAATAGGGGTGGTGATGTAAAATAGGAATAAAGTTCGAGGGGTCAAAGTATAGCTAACCCAAAAAAATTTATTAAACACAACCCGATAACGTGACTCTAACCTGACTTGAAGTTAGCGGGTTCGGATTGAACTCTTGACATGAGACCGAAAATGACACGACTCGTCAATCAAAATAATAATGTTAAACACAAATGCTTCATTCTTTTGGATGGCCTCGCGGTGCGATACAATTCCCTATCTATTTCATGTGGAATATATTGAATATTTTATATATGGTAATATGATATTATATAAAACTCTTTGTGAATTAGATCAATATTTTATATTTTACATATATACACAACGAGCGACCTCATAAAAATGAATACTTAGCGTTATACATAATTATGCAATACGTATTAAAAGAGAATTATGTGTGTATATTTGTGAGTGTGATTTGGTGGGTTAAAAATAAAATTATGAAGACTCTTTTAAAATAGTATCGTGTCGTATACCTCGATATATTACGATATGTCATTAAAGCATTGTAGTATTTAATTTGATAACTTGTAAAATTAGTGAATATTCTGCCATATATCCATGTATGAATAACTTCGTGATAGATTTCAATATTTGCAACCTTTCCACCCCATTTTTCATTTTTAAATATAATAATTTATACAAATTTGTGCACGTTAAATATTGTATTGAACCATCAAATCTAGAGATATATTGATCCATACATCGCAATATTAATGGATATTTAAAATCATGAGTGTTGGGGATATCCACGTGCAATACACGTGTTTGTTAAGTTATGGGAGTATCAATATTAACGAGTTACTTATGTCAAAATGATATTTTCGTGATACGTGGGTTAGAAATGTCCTCATGGAACACACATTCACATTAAGTTCGAGACATTTAGAATACACATTGAGCAATGAATTGAAGAATTTAAAGGTGTTCGAAGAAAACCCACATCTCTAATTATACCAATATACCTTCACAAAAATATCCCTACTCGTAACTAACACGTTTTGTCTCATATTAGAGCACCTCTAATGAAAATGTGAATTGGCTCATATGTGTTTATGCAAATAAGACATGTTTATCTTATGTGTCACAAAAATATATTTCATATACAATCAATTTGGAAAAAATCATCTCTAATTCAAAAGTCTAAAAGTCATCTCAAATGATACATGTAAATAATTGGCTTGTTTGGTAAATTGTAGGGAGAGAGTGAAAAAATAATATGGAGAGAGGAGTTTTGATCGACTACTTTTATTATTCACAATGTGTAGGAAACTTTTTACATTAAGAGGGTCATCTTCATAATATCTAGGAAAAAAATAAGTCACGTCATATTCGTAGTCACCATTCACATTTTCATTGGATTTATTCACATTTTTTATAACTCTTATATGTCATTCCACTTTCTTCGAATTCACGTTAGCTTGGTGATACTGTTACCATAGGGGGCAACAACCAAATTTAACTCCCTCCTTAATAGTCATCCAAGTTTCGTTTTCACTTTTTGCAAGAAACAATTGAAATGCAAATCGAAGCAATACATATATATACATATACATATATATATATATATATAATCCTTCAAAATCGTTGTGTTTTACATTTTTGTTTGTTAATAGTTGTTTTAAAAACATTATCTAAATCAGAGTAATATCACAAAGTTATGCTTCTAATGGGAAAATAATCCAAATGTATATCTTACAATCAAATGTATTAATTGGTTTTTAGGAGAATAAATTTAAAAGATACATAATGTATAATGTATGAGTGTTAAAAAAATAAATAAGTTTTAACCTATGGCATTTGCATTTTTTTTTAACTGTGATATTTGCATTCAATTATAAGGTTTACAGAAGTTGAGTCTGACCTACTAAAGGTGAAGAAAATTTAATGTTTGGGAAAACATCAAAGGGAAATGAGGAGTGGTTATTAATGCTGGGGCTGGCTAACAAATAAATTGAATGGTGTCCTTCTTTACAAGAGTAGAGATAGATGGACACATTTATAAATGGTACTCTCTACAACACTACAAACACACAACATAAGTATGTTAAATGTTCCCGACAGACGGACCAATTGAGACTAAGTTCCTTCAGATCCTGCCATTTCAGACTGAGCTAGCATTTATCTTAAATGTACCGGATTGATTATCCCTTAAAAACCGAGACACAGAGAGAGAGAGAGAGAGAGAGAGAAGAGTAATAAGTTTCTTCCCTAGTTTGGTTAAGATAATTTTTTTTTGGCTTTTATTTCTATATTTTAATTTAAATTGTATTGGTGAACATATCAATCGGTACATATCGACAATATATACTATTGGTAAAAATTCATTTTATAAATAATTTTGAGTTAAATTTTTTTATGCAGTATTTATATATTTCAGGAGAACCGTATAAAAAAAATTAGGGCAATTTTTTTTTTTTTTTTACTATTTTAAAAAAATCGGTCAAAATTTTGCAGCGTTTAAATTGTTTGTAAAGTTGCAAAAGGTTTGACCGATATTTTTAAAATAGCAAAAAACGTTATTTTGAGTTGATTTTTTTTATATAGGTCTATTGAAATGTTTAAACATCATATAAAAAATTTCAACAGAAAAATAATCTTTTTACTATTTTAAAAAATTGGTATGCATCATTGGCATGTACCGTTTGGTATGTATAGGAAACTCTCACTTTTAGTTTTTATTTTTAATTTGGAAAAATATAAGTCAGATCTTTAAAGAAACATAAAATAAATAATCCCTCAAACATTTTTTTAGTGCACGTTTAGTTCAAACTTTATTATTTTGTTTCAAAAAGTTCTTTACAAAAAAAAAATACTCAAAAACGGAGCTTCGGTAGTTTTTTTTTTTTTTTTTTGGGGGGGGGGGGGTAAAAATAAGAGAATATTAATTAAATTGGTGTTTGAGAAACGTGTGTGCTCGCGTTCAAATGATCAAACCATATATAAAACCCTTTTAACACAAACAAACCCTAAACATGCAGCAGTATGTGATTGAATAAATAGATAATCTACGCAAGAACATTCAAACACATGCAATTAAGGAAAAATCCCCCTCAGGGGCAAAACCATTTATTTTCACTATAATTTGTAAGAGAACGGCTTACAATCCGATTACAATGAAAATACAAGTTGACTAAGAATTACCCTCGGGTATCGGATTCTGTAGTCGCGGCTGGAATTATCCCTTTCCAGTAGCGCTGCAATGAAGAAGAAGAACAGTCTCCTCCACAAGGGTTGAACAAACCAAAGTTGTGTTCTTGGGTTGCAAAAGGATTCACAAAAGATTGGCAAAGATTTGTGAATCAAACCATGAGTCTTGGGACTCAAAAATATGAAGACTAGATGTATTTGGACTCTCAAATTCGTCTCCTAAAGTCTTGCAAAACAACTCCCCCGAAGTTGGTATTTATAGGAAAAAATATGAAGAGTCCCACGTTCTTAAAACTCTAAAATTCTATCCAGCGTACAAAAAAAACAGCATTCTTTAAGGAATTTTCTCTATCTTCAAAAGGTCATAACTCCTTCACCGTAGCTCGGATTGAGGTGCCGTTTTTTCCAGTATCTTCGTTGCGGCGA
The DNA here is from genome assembly GCA_949130495.1 of Sambucus nigra. Taxonomy (NCBI): domain Eukaryota; kingdom Viridiplantae; phylum Streptophyta; class Magnoliopsida; order Dipsacales; family Adoxaceae; genus Sambucus; species Sambucus nigra. The sequence continues at coordinate 41,494,409 of OX422220.1, forward strand.
GCTCTTCAACTTTCTAGTTGACCAGACCTCCGAACTATGGATGTGAAATTACGAAAATGCCCTTGAACTCTCCTATTGTGCCTTTTTTCACTGTTTTGACTTCCCTTGCGTACCACTTGCATTAAGTCCCTAAAATCTTGGAACGTGAAGTCATTGAGGCAGATGTGGGACATATTAGTGGAGATAATGCATGCTTGATTCCCGGAATTCGGATAGAGGCCGTCATGTGAGATCGTGAGGAGACGTGCCAAATGTAGCGGCGTACGACATAAATAAATGAAACATTTTGGACATGTGAAAAATGTCCTTACAAATCTCCCCCTATGTCTATGCCGGTACATACATAAAAAATCCGAATTATCAAATATGAAATTGCCTATACAAATCTACCCTCCCATGAACCCAAAACTGGAAAAGGTACAAATGAATAGTCTTCATCGTTTGTTCTTTAATTCTTAAGGAATCTCAAAACTTTTCTCATCAGGGTGTGCAACATATAGATCTGCAATCTTCATACCTACACACATGAGACAAAGAAAATACCACGTGACATATCGAGTTTGAAATGAGATAACATGGATATCAATATATGATAAAAATATAAGTAACATCTCAAAAACTCCCCCAGAATTCAAACTCCCCCAAAATATGATAATTCTCTCTCCCCCTTTTTATGATGTCCCCAAATGGACAAATTAGAGAAATAAATCAAATAAGCAAGTGCGGGGTGTCACTAGGATAAAAACACACCATGAATAAATAGAAAGCAACCAAGTCAATGATAGCGTAAATGAAGTGGTGTGATCAAATTCGATAGGAAAATCAATGCATACAAACATGACATATGTGCACGATGAATATTGGATATTCCTAGCGAATGAACTCAAATGCTTCCTTTGGTGTAAAAGAGTGACAATATAAGATATTGACTCAATCAAATCAACAAATTAAAGCTCAAAATGATTTTCACACCAATAACATCCAAAATGATTTTATGCTTTTTCAGGACTTTCAAGGAAGTGCAAACCCGTTTAGATTCTCCAACCAAACTCCCTCAGATATTGTATTGAATAGAGGCATTCTAAATTCTCAAACTTTGGAGAATTGATGGTGAAACCTAAGTGGCCCATATTTGGCATGAATTGCTTTTTATTGCCTTTAAATTTTTTCGGGCTCTTTTAATTTCTTTGGACCTCGGATATTAAAATTCCTCCATTTTTTAGGTTCTTTTTAACGGTGGCTTTTGCGCAAAGGATAGATGATTACCTTTCGCAGCCCCTCCCCGTTATACAAAAACACACAGTCTCACCAAAACGGTTTTTACATGCATTCCAATCTTGTCAAGTTTTATCGCATATTGTACATTGTATAGACATGATTGAGATGAAAACACGCAAGGCAACATGAGATAGACAAGTGCAATAATCAAATATAGCCGTGCATGTGTGCAATAAAGGATATAGGAGTCAAACATGTAGGAAGATATCACTAATTACATCTCAAAGACTCCAATCAATGTAAAGCACATGGATGAAATGATGTAGCCTCTCAAATCTCTATCAAACAATCACATGGATAAATGGAATGAAGTTGTGACTTGGCTATCTTACATGCTCATCCATAAAAGAAGCAAAATACAAAAATCTTTTTGGATTTTTTCAAAAATTTGGAAAAAAAGAAATAAAATCTTTTTGTGCTTTTCTCAAAATTTTTCTTAAAGGAAAATATTTTTGTATTTTTTTCAAAAGAAATATAAAAAGCAAAAGGAATAAAACAAAGTTGTACAACAAAGTAATGGTACATATAAAACAGACTAGCAATAGGAAGCATATGATATGAACGTGAAGAAGCATCATATTCTAGACATAGACCAACCCCTCAGTCAACTGTGCAAATCCCTAAAGATTTCCCAAGACTCTCAAATCTAAGGGCACCTAAAGGTTTCGTGAAAATATCGGCTAACTGTAGGTCGGTAGGAACAAAACTCAGGGATACGACTTTCTCTTCAACTAACTGACGAATAAAGTGCTCACGTATCCTGATGTGTTTTGTGCGCGAATACTGAACTGGATAGCGGGATACGTGTATCGCGCTCGTATTATCACAGAAAATGGTCATGGTGTCCTGTGATATCCCATAATCCTCCAGCATTTGCTTCATCCACAAGAGTTGTGTGCAACAACTCCCGGCGGCTATGTACTCAGCCTCCGCAGTGGACAAAGAGATGGAATTTTGCTTCTTGCTCAGCCAGGAGACATGAGCAGAACCAAAATAGAAACATCCACCAGAAGTGCTCCTACATCCATCTACATCCCCAGCCCAATCGGCATCCGAGTAGGCGGACAGACGGTCATCGGTATCAAAGGAATACCAAATCCCGTATGAGAGAGTCCCACTTATGTATTTAATAATACATTTTAGAGCAAGTAAATGTCACTCTTTTGGGGATGCCTGATAACGCGCACAGACTCCAACACTAAAGGCGATGTCGGGACGACTGGTAGTCAAGTAGAGGAGACTACCTATCATACTCCGATATAAGGTTTGCTCTACGTCCTTGCCTGAAGTGTCCTTACTAAGCTTGGTAGTGGTACTCATAGGTGTACGTGCATGCTTAGCGGAGTCTAAACCAAATTTCTTCACTAGGTCTCTAGCATACTTAGATTGGGAGATGAACATCCCATCCTCTAGCTGACGAACCTGGAGACCAAGGAAGAATGTAAGCTCACCAACCATGCTCATCTCAAACTCACTTTTCATCTCCTCCTCAAAGTGGTGAGCATGCTGGGAGCATGTGGATCCAAAGACTATGTCGTCCACATAGACCTGGGCAACCAAAATAGCACCGTCATCTCTCCTGACAAACAACGTCATATCTACTCCCCCTCTCTTGAAGCCACGAGCTAAGAGATAAGAAGTAAGCCTCTCGTACCAAGCACGGGGTGCTTGCTTCAAACCATACAAGGCTTTCCTCAGATAGTAGACGTTCTCAGGGTGCTGAGGGTCTTCAAACCCTTTTGGTTGTTCCACATAAACCTCCTCCTGTAGAATGCCATTCAAAAAGGCACTCTTGACATCCATCTGATACACCTTGAAGCGCAGATGACATGCGATGGCGAGCAGAAGACGGACGGACTCAAGCCTCGCAACAGGAGCAAATGTCTCCCCAAAGTCTACACCCTCTATCTGTGTGCAGCCTTGAGCGACCAACCTAGCCTTATTTCGGATTATGGTACCATTTTCATCCATTTTGTTCTTAAAAATCCACCGGGTACCTATCACATTAATCTCACTAGGTCGGGGGACAAGTTCCCAGACATCATTCTTTTTAAACTGAAGCAACTCATCCTGCATAGCAGATATCCAGTATTCATCCTTGAGTGCTTCTTTATGGTTCCTGGGCTCGACTTTGGACGTGTAGCAAAGATGGCTAACAACGTTCTCTAGCTGAGCATGAGTCTTGACCCCTAGAGTGGGATCACCAACAATGGCAGAAGGGTCATGACTCTTGCGAACCCAAGCAGGTGTGTCCCCTAACTCAGGAGTAGGGTCCACAGAGTGTGAGAGAGGAACGGGTAAATAACTATCAGAACAATCCTCATCCTCACACTGAAGGTTAGGATCAATAACCGTCAAAGGTTCGTCATCTTGTACGGTAACGTTTATTGATTCCATAACCCTAGAGCTCTTCAGGTTAAAAACCCGGTATGCTCTACTATTCGATGAATATCCTAGAAATATTCCCTCGTCGCTCCGGGAGTCGAACTTTCCTAATTGCTCTCTATCCCGTAGGATGTAGCATTTACTCCCCAAAACACGGAAATACGCCAGGTTGGGCTTCTTGCCGGTCCACAACTCATAAGGTGTCTGTAGTGTGTGTGGACGCAAATAAACCCTATTCACCGTGTGGCATGCAGTAGACACTGCCTCTGCCCAAAATCTCCTAGAAACTTTACGACCTAGAAGCATAGATCTAGCCATCTCTTGGATCGTTCTATTCTTTCTCTCAACAATCCCATTTTGCTGAGGAGTTCTCACAGCATAAAACTCATGTTTGATCCCAAGGCTATCACAATAAAGATCTACTTTTGCTTCCTTAAATTCAGTGCCGTTGTCACTACGTATCCTATTAATAGTGACTCCGTGTTGATTTTGCAGGACACGGCACTTGGTCGTTAAAAATTCTACAGCATCGGATTTCTCTCTCAGAAAACCTACAATGGAGTATCTGGAGAAATCATCTACCATCACGAGGATGTACCTCTTACCACCTAGACTCTCAGTACGAGTGGGACCCATAAGATCCATATGAATCAACTCCAGAACACGAGAGGTGGTAATGGAATGCAACTTCCTATGAGGACTACGAATTTGTTTTCCCAACTGACAGGGTCCACAAACGGTCGAAGTTGACTTTCCAAGAGATGGTAAGCCACGTACTAGGTCCTTTTTAGCTAAACGATTAAGATCTCTAACGTTCACGTGACCTAGACGTTGGTGCCACAGATTCATAGGAGTGATCGTGGCGCTGTTGCAAACAAGTGAGGATGTGGGATCAGTCCCATAGCAATTATCCTCGGTCCTCACCCCTTGCATCAATAGTTTACCGGTTTGATTGTAGACTTTACACGCGTCCCGGTCAAACTTTACTGCAAGGTCAGTGTCGCACAGCTGGCTAATGCTTAGAAGGTTTGCTTTCAAACCTTTGACGTACAAAACATTTTCTAGCTTAGGAAAACCCGGTAACTCGATAGTACCTCGTCCTATAATGCTAGACTTACTCCCATCTCCAAAGGTGACTCTGCCATCTTGATAATCCTCAAGAGTAGTAAAAAATGAGGCATCACCTGTCATGTGTCTGGAGCACCCACTATCAAAATACCATTGAGAGGTATTATGTTCTTTGAGAGCAACATGAACAACAAAAGCCTTTTTATCTTTCTTGGGTACCCAAGTCGAGGTGACCTTTTGTTTGCCTTTGTTGTTGTTGATTTTAGCTGGAATGTGAGAAGCATTCACTAACGGCAAAGACATCCGTCGGAATTCTTCCATTAAACTCTGAGTCGTGGCAGCTAAGAACTCAACTCGCTCTCTCAGACTAGAAAACTCATCAGTATGACGTGGTGGAGCAGTAGTACGTCGTGTCCGACCCATGCTATAGCAAGTTTCCCTAAGGTGGCCTTTTCTTTTGCAATAAGTACAAAAGAGCACTGTCAAAGGCGGACCTCGGTTTGCTTTTCTAGGTCGAACTCTCCTTCGAGGTTTTTTACGGTGACCATAAGGAGTTGTAGTAAACTCAGGAACTGGTCCAGGTGCAATTTGGGACGTGGAGGCACCATCATATCCAATTCCTTGACGATCACCAAAACCTAAAGCGGGGCCGAGGAGCATCTTTCCCATCTTCCCAGATCTGTCCTCGATTTGTACCTTGACTTCCCGTGCTTTCTCAAGATCATGAGTCAGCTGGGCAACAAGGGCTTCAAGTTTCTTCCGAGTCTCCACGGAGGAATGGAGCTGACTCGTAAGACTAGCCACTTGCTTGATCAAGTCCCCTCTCTCTTTCTCTAGAGTACTCTCTCTCTCTCTAAACAAATTCTCATTCTCGACACATGTAGACTCTCTCTCTCTCAGGGCGGTGCAGGTGGAGAACTCTCTTTCTCTCGCTTTCTTTAAATCTTCCTCTAGGCAAGTGATCTTAAGAACTAACGCTTTGTTACGCTTTTTAGTTTTAAAAGACTCAGAATATAACTCAGCGTAGGCGCGTTGTATATCACTCTCGCTCTCACTTGTGTCATCCTCCCCCTCACTCACATCGATCTCACTGTCGAGGTGTCCCTGTGAAGCATCATCCTCAACGTCGTGAGGAGAACTAGGAGTGCTCACTTGACTAGCCATGAATGCGGTGAAGTTACACTCATGCGGTGACTCATCTCCAGAATCCACCGTCTCGACCTCACTGTCGTCACTAAGGGTAGCATTAAGGACAGCTTTCCCTTTCTCTCTATTCAGACGATTGGCACACTCAAAAGCTCTATGACCCCTACCATCGCACTCAAAACATCTCTCACTTTCTTTCAGAGGAGGATTTTTGGAATCTTTTCCATTTTTCTTTTCAAACTTATTTTTCTCAAATTTCTTTTTATCTTTAAAATTGCCATTTTTCTTAAATTTGAGAATCCTCTTGAAATTTTTTGCGAAAAGAGCCAAATCATCTAAGTCAAAATCGCACTCAGAATCTGACGTGTCAGTCTCTCTCTTTCTAGATGACTCTACCCTCTTTCTAGCTAACCCCTCACTCCTTCTCTCTTGGGCTTTAAGTGCAATTCCCTTATCTTTAGATTTAGCATTTTTAGGGAACATATCAATTTCATAAGTTTGCAAATCTCCTACAAGTTCTTCCAATTTTAGCGTATTTAAATTACCCATAGAATTTAACACAGTGACTTTAGGGATAAAACGCTTAGGCAAAGAACGAAGAATCTTTTTAACAACTCTAGAATTCGGAATATGTTCACCAAGATTAAAACTAGTATTCACAATGTCAGAAAGTCTAGCATAAAATTCATCAAAGCATTCAGAATCATGCATGGTGATTGTTTCAAATTGAGTTGTCAAGTTTTGCAACTTAGACTCTTTCACAGCATTAGTTCCTTCATGGGTGAGTTGTAAAACATCCCATGCCTCTTTTGACGTGGTACACGTCATTATGCGTTTGAACTCATCAGGTGTGACAGACCCAGAAATAGCACTTAGACCCTTAGAATTAAAAGATGACCATTTAATTTCTTCATCAGACCAAGAAATGTCAGGTTTCAAGTTGGTCACATTATCAACAGTCACGGTGGGAGGAGTCCACCCTCGTTCAACCAAAATCCAGACACGTTCATCAATGGCTTTTAAAGCCGACCTCATACGGGCTTTCCAATAAGCATAATTTGTCCCGTCAAAAATAGGCATTTTATAATATGACTTCTCCATTTGAACACGCACTTTTTCAAAAATCAATTTTTTCAGAAAATTGATATCTTAGAAAAATTTTGCGGAAAAAAAAGGAATACGCGATAGATTAGCGTAACCTGCTCTGATACCAATTTGAGAAACGTGTGTGCTCGCGTTCAAATGATCAAACCATATATAAAACCCTTTTAACACAAATAAACCATAAACATGCAGCAGTATGTGATTGAATAAATAGATAATCTACGCAAGAACATTCAAACACATGCAATTAAGGAAAAATCTCCCTCAGGGGCAAAACCATTTATTTTCACTATAATTTGTAAGAGAACGGCTTACAATCCGATTACAATGAAAATACAAGTTGACTAAGAATTACCCTCGGGTATCGGATTCTGTAGTCGCGGCTGAAATTATCCCTTTTCAGTAGGGCTGCAATGAAGAAGAAGAACAGTCTCCTCCACAAGGGTTGAACAAACCAAAGTTGTGTTCTTGGGTTGCAAAAGGATTCACAAAGGATTGGCAAGGATGTGTGAATCAAACCATGAGTCTTGGGACTCAAAAATATGAAGACTAGATGTATTTGGACTCTCAAATTCGTCTCCTAAAGTCTTGTAAAACAACTCCCCCGAAGTTGGTATTTATAGGAAAAAATATGAAGAGTCCCACGTTCTTAAAACTCTAAAATTCTATTCAGCGTACAAAAAAAACAGCATTCTTTAAGGAATTTTCTCTATCTTCAAAAGGTCATAACTCCTTCACCGTAGCTCGGATTGAGGTGCCGTTTTTTCCAGTATCTTTGTTGCGGCGAGCTCTTCAAATTTCTAGTTGACCAGACCTCCGAACTATGGATGTGAAATTACGAAAATGCCCTTGAACTCTCCTATTGTGCCTTTTTTTCACTGTTTTGACTTCCCTTGCGTACCACTTGCATTAAGTCCCTAAAATCTTGGAACGTGAAGTCATTGAGGCAGATGTGGGACATATTAGTGGAGATAATGCATGCTTGATTCCCGGAATTCGGATAGAGGCCGTCATGTGAGATCGTGAGGAGACGTGCCAAATGTAGCGGCGTACGACATAAATAAATGAAACATTTTGGACATGTGAAAAATGTCCTTACAGTGTTTGAGAGACTTTTTTGAAAAAATTAAAAATATTTGAGAATTTTTTTTATAATGGATCTAACTTTTAAAATGTTAGTAAATGTATTAGTTTTAGCGGAATTTAAGATAAAAATTATATGCATACTCTCTTCATCTAAGATAAATAGTCGTGCTTTCATTTTTTAGGCATCCCAAACTAATCGACCTGTTTCTAAGAATAGTATATATAAAACTGGGTGAGACACAAAGTTGAGATTTAAACAATTCGCATGACAGAAAAATTAGCAAACTATATTATTTATCATATTTAGGAGAATAATTTGGAAAGCAAATCTTTTTTTATATGTTTTGACTTTGTAAGGGATGGAGTATTAAACATATATCATGTATTTGTATTTTTCATCATACTGTCAAATTTATCACATAGTAAATGTAATAACATGCTATAATTCTAGGGAATGACCATGTATTTCGTGGTATATGTTAAAAATGTTTAAAAGTTTTTTATATGTACATACCAAAATTTTGAGAACCAAATACAAATATCTTAGAAATTTTGATTTAAAAAGCACATATACTGTGGTGTATGTGTTTTTCATCTTAAAACTGGTTCAATCAATGCATATTAAAATTACAAAACAAAATCCATATAATGGGGTTGCGAAATAAGTTGGAAATCATACGAAAAATCACTTAAAGTTGGAATTCTTAAGTTGTATAACTACCATGGTGAAATAACGGAGCGCAAAGTTATGATAATTTGAAGTTTCGTCATCCCTTAATTACGCAAGTGTCGTTTATCCTTATCTCAAATAGATACTCATCATCAATTCATTATCATCCCTAGTTTGGGGTACGTTTCTTTATAATATTTGGTGTTTGGGGTACGTTAGTTTCCGTATTAGTTCGTTGCGTTCAAAACTAACGAAAATCATTAGTTGACTCACTTGATCGTTAGCTGACATCTTTAATAATTGTCTATCACATGGTAAATGACATCTTTACCCTTTAAATTAAAATATAAAAACTGTTTAATATTTATAGAAGTTGTTTAATTAAAACATCTTTAAATGTTTGTTAACTTTTGATCGTACATCTTTACCTCTTTGTTATCTCTTAACTCTTAATTGTACGACATCTTTAAGTGTTTGTTAACTCTTAATTGTATAACAAAAGGTGTACGTTATTTTTCAAAAAATTAGCTAATTGTTTTAAAAATAATTATTTATTTATATAAAATTGTTTTTCAATTGTGTATACACACACACACACACACACATAAGGTTTAAATATTTAGAAAAAAATAATATGAAATTCACCAATTCATATAAATTCCAGCATAATATTAACGTTTGTTTAAGAAAAAAATAATTTCCACCCAAAACAAAAACATTTATATATAAATAAAAAATATATAAACTGATTTTTCCTATATTTTTAAGAAAAAAATATATAAACTGATTTTTTATATATTAAGTGTTTATATGTAAATAAAATGATTTTTAACAAAACAAAATTTTTTCCACACAAAAATATAAATTCAAGGAAAGAATATTAAAATAAAACTGATTTCAATTAAAATATATATATTTCTACGAAAAAAATAATTTCCAGCTAAAAAAATATGAAAATAAAACTGATTTCAGTTAAAAAAAAATTGTTTTTAGAAAAAAAAACGTTTTTCACTTAATAAAATTATTTTTAGAAAAAAATGTTATCGCTTGATCAAAATAGAACTGTTTTCGTTTAAAATATATTTCCAAAAAAAAATTCCAACCATGGAACAAACCTCCAAACACACGGCCATGGAAGAAACCTGATTTCAAAACCACAAAATAAAATAAATAAAAACGTATTTAGAAATATATTTACAAACCTCCAAAAAATGTATTTGGCTAAAATGTATTTACAACACAAAAAATATATATTTCCCCGAAAAAAAACATTTTTCACCAATTAAAATGATTTCAGTTTAAAAAAATATTTTCAGAAAACAAAGCATTTTCCACCAAAAAAAATAATTTTCAACAAAATAAAACTCATTTCAACCATCAAACCTCCGACCATCAATCATACATTCAAAAAATAAGGAGTTCCCAAAATTATACATTCAAAAATTGGGCCATAGTGATAAGTTTTAAAACCACGAATTCTCCATTTTATTCAACCAAGCAAAACAGCCAAGGCCTAACTCATTCTAGCAAATTTTAGATGTTTCTAAACAAATTCTAACCTTTCCCTCTTCTTCACTGTGACAAGCCTCTCGCCATTTGGTTTCTGCCCATGACTTCTCATGTGAGTACTACCTGTAAGGACATTATTTTATAAGTCCGTTATCAATTTAGTATGTCGTATACCGTTACACCATCGAAGAACATTCAAGCATCAAAGACGGATCCGAATATCAAGATCTTCAACATTCAAGCCTCCGCGAGGTTAAGTTTGGTAAGGTTGTATTTTAATTCCTTAGCATTTCACTTAAAGTGTTGGGATATTTTTATCAAATATTTTTTTAAAGATTTTGTTCTCGAACACCTTTCTGTAGAAAAATCATAACTAATTCATAAAAAATCAGAAAAATACGAAATTGGCGGCCACGCGTTCATATCGAAATTATCTACAAGCACGCATGAAATCTCGTTTGATAGGTCGTTCAAACGATATTTGCCACGTGTCATGTTTTTCATTCGAGCGACCTGCTCTTGTCGTTCAAACGACATAGCATCTCGTTCGAGCGACATTCAACCTCTTTCGAACGACATTCCGCCATAAGTTTTTTTATAAATAGGAGTCTCCAACTCCATTTTTCATAAAGAGACCTGCATAATTTTCAGAAACGAAACTGCTACTTCAGAAAACGATTTTTGTCTTCTTCTTTTAGGTTTTAAACCTTTTGTTTTGAATTCACAAAACATCTCAATCTTTTAGTGAATTGTTTTGGAACCCTAGATTCAACTCTGTTGAAATTTACCTTTATGGGGAGAACTCTACAACCGGAGAGCTGTGTGCTATTGTGGAGGGAGTCTCTATGAGTTACTCTTGTGGAGAGGATAATCTACACCGTGAAGACTGCGTGTCTAGGACTGCGTGTCCTTGTGGTATAGCTGCGTGTGAACCACTGCTAATTTCTAGCCGACGCTTTGAAGGTTTGACGAAGGCACCGTTCGTTACTCTTGTGGACGAAAGCAAGATGGTATATAAGTCAATGGTCTTGTAAACTTGTCAAAGTTCTAGAAATAAAAGGTTTTGCCCTGCGGGGATTTTTCCTGAAATTTGTGTCGCATGCTTTATTTATTTATGGGTTGACACACGCTCACACGTTGTTGGATGTTTAGGGGATGAACTGATTTGGTTTAAAAATAGACTCTAATTACATAAGGTTTAATTGAAAACTTGCGAATTAATCGGTATCACACACCGTCGTCATATTTTACAAATTGGTATCAAAGCGGGTTACGCTAATTTATCGCGTGATCCTGATTTTTCAAGAATTTTTTTTTATACAATTTGACTTCTCACGTCGTCAAATTGGTATCAGAGCGGGTTGCACTAATTTATCGGGTATTCCTATTTTCCGCAAAATCGTGTGATATTGATTTTTTTTTTAAAAATCAGTTTTGTGAAAAATCGCAATTTTTTCAATGGAACGCCCATCTAATGAGGAGCCTATTTTTGAAAAAGTTCACGACAGTGCTGAAAAATTAAAACTTTTGAATTTGAAACTTCGCAAAAGAATTAAAGTTTTGAAAAAAAAAATCTCGTTTTAAATCCGCGATGGATCTTTTGCAAACGGTTCAAAATCAAAAAAAAAATTATCGTGAAAAATTTGTTTCTTTGGACCATGAATTTAATGCTTTAAAATTGTCCAAAAAGGAGAATGTTGAGAGAGTCCTATCTTTAGAAAAGGAATTGGAGGACTTAAAAAATTCTAGGGTTCCCGTTTGTGCCGTCGAGGATAAAAAATTAATCGATGATTTTACGGCACGTGAAAAGACTCTTAGGGATAAGTTTGTTTTAATTGAGGGGGAGCGCGATAAACTGTTAAGTTTAATTAAAAATTTGAAAAAGAAATCCCTGTCTTTGGAAGAGTCAGATTGTTTGCTTGAATCAAATATTTTGAAGTTGAAAAATGATTTAAACGATTCAAGTAGGTTTGATAGTGATGCTCATGGCTCATTTTGATCTCATGCTTCTAGTGCTAAAGTCAAAACCATTATTTATTTTAGAGGGTCAATTAATCCCAAGGACGTTAGAAAAGATCACACTTTAGGTAACATTCCACCCGTTTACACATGTTCACATTGTGGTAGGAAAGGTCACCTTAGGAGATTCTGTTTTAATCTTGGAAGAAGTCCTAGGAAATCGAAGTCTAGTGTTTTCTTGGTTCCTAAATCCCCCACACGACGTTTCACATCTATTTGGGTTAGAAAATCACTTTTAGAGGCACTAGATTTTAGACAAGTTGATTCTCCTGTAATTGTACATGATTCTTCTCTTACCATATCATATAGATGATTGTGTTCGCATGTTTGTCATATGCTAGTTTTTTGTTTCATGATATTTATGTTTGCCAGTGTAATGACATGTATTTTTTTTTATTAAATTTTTGCTTTTGAAAATTTTGAAAAATATAAAAAGATTTTATTTTGATAAAAATTTTGAGAAAATTCAAAAAGATTTTTGTATTTTGTTTGCACCGTTTATGGATGGACACTTAGGATGACCGAGTCAAAACATCATTCCATTTTTTCATGTGACTATTTGATAGTGTTTTGAAACAATAGGTCAATTCATCCATGTGTTTTATAATATTTAGAGTCATTAAGATGTAATTAAGTGTTACTTCCTACATGTTTGACTCATGATTTCCTTTATTGCACACATGCACGGATTTTTTTGATTATTGTCCTTGTCTTATCACATATTGGTTGGGTGTTTTCACTTCAATCATGTCCTTAAAATGAACCAAGCGCGATAAAACTTGACAAGAAAGTTGTGCATATAAGAGCCGTTTATGAGTTTGTGTGCTTTATTTGAAAACGGTGAAGGGCTACGAAAGATTATCATTTATCCTTTGCATTTAAGCCATCGTTTAAATTGGATCTAAAAAATTGAGGAATTTTATTATTCGGGGTTCAAAGAGGTATAAAAGAGCCTGAAAAAATTTAAAGGCAGTAAAAAGAAATTTATGCCCGAAAAGGGATAATTAGGTTTTTGCACCAATTTTCCAAATTTTGAGAATTTAGTTTATACACCTCTAATAGAAAATATATATGAGGGAGTTTGGATGGAGATTTAAAACCGGTTCGCACGTCCTTAAAAGTCTTGAAAAAACGTTAAATAGTTTTGGACGTTATTGGTGTGAAAATCACTTTGACTTTGATTTGCATAAGACGATGTCATCTAAATTCAACAATTTTTACACCTAAGGATACTTTTGATGTTCATTCGTTAGGGGTACACGTATTCATCGTGCACATATGATTGATTGAGTTTATTTACCTATCGAATGTGTTCACAGCCATACATTCCATTTCCATGACTTGGTTGTTTTAGTATAAATCCATGGTGTGTGATTTTTGTATCTTATTTTTGCTTTGAAAAAATTGAAAAGTCCAAAAATAGTTTGTGGATGTTTTTCAGATATACGTTTGCATGCGCGTAGTTTGATCCTTGTTTATTATGCATATTTATCGTGATACTCCATGTTTAGCTTATTTCTTCTTATCTGTCTATTTGGGGACATAATAAAAAGGGGAAGAACGAATTATGATTTTATGGGGAAGTTTGCATTATGGGGGAGATTTGATTATATTGATTGATTTATTCTTATATCCTTCCTTTCAAACTCGATGCGTCATGAAGGTATTTGCTTTATCTCATGTGTGTAGGTATAAAAGTGATGATCATATGTTGCACACCCTGATGAGAAAAGCTTAAAGGTTTGAAGATTTGAACTTGAAGATTTTCGAAGAAAATTTGAAGACTTGCAAATTTTAGTATTTTCCATTTTTGGGTTTATGGTGGATATTATATTTGTATAGGCACTTTGATTTGATATTTCGAAGTTTTTATTTTGTACTGGCATAGACAGAGGGGAAGATTTGTAAGGACATTATTTTATAAGTCCGTTATCAATTTAGTATGTCGTATACCGCTACACCATCGAAGAGCATTTAAGAACATTCAAGCATCAAAGACGGATCCGAATATCAAGATCTTCAATATTCAAGCCTCCGTGAGGTTAAGTTTGGTAAGGTTGTACTTTAATTCCTTAGCATTTCATTTAAAGTGTTGGGATATTTTTATCAAATATTTTTCTAAAGATTTTATTCTCGGACACCTTTCCGTAGAAAAATCATAACTAATTTATAAAAAAATCAGAAAAATACGAAACTGGCTGCCACGCGTTCATATCGAAATTATCTACAAGCACGAAAAAAATCTCATTTGATAAGTCATTCAAATGACCTGATTTTATCATTCAAACGACATTTGCCACGTGTTGTGTCATGTTTTTCGTTCAAGCGACCTGCTATTGTCGTTCAAACAACATAGCATCTCATTCGAGCGACATTCAGCCTCGTTCGAACGACACGCCGCCTTAAGTTTTTTATAAATAGGAGTCTCTAACTCCGTTTTTCATAAGGAGGCCTGCATAATTTTCAGAAACGAAACTGCTACTCCAGAAACGATTTTTGTCTTATTCTTTTAGGTTTTAAACCTTTTGTTTTCAATTCACAAAATATCCCAATCTTTTAGTGAATTATTTTGGAACCCTAGATTCAACTTTGTTGAAATTTACCTTTGTGGGGAGAACTCTACAACCGGAGAGCTGTGTGCTATTGTGGAGGGAGTCTCTATGAAGTTACACTTATGGGGCGGATAACCTACTCCGTAAAGACTGCATGTCTAGGACTACGTGTCCATATGGTATAGCTGCGTGTGAACCACTGTTGATTTCTAGCCGACGCTTTGAAAGTTTGGCGAAGGCACCGTGAGTTACTCTTGTGGGCGAAAGCAAGATGGTATATAAATCAATGGTCTTGTAAACTTGTCAAAGTTCTAGAAATAAAAGGTTTTGCCCTGCGGGGATTTTTCCTGAAATTTGTGTCGCATGCTTTATTTATTTATGGGTTGACACACGCACACACGTAGTTGCATGTTTAGGGGCTGAATTCATTTGGCTTAAAAATAGACTCTAATTAAATAAGATTTAATTAGAAACTTGTGAATTAATCGGTATCACACACCGTCGTCATATTTTATAATACCATTTTCTCTCTTCTCTTCATCTCTGTTGATGTGATGTGTTCTTCTTTCTTGGTGAGCTCTCCTCTTATTCACATCTCCATCTGGGTCGAACCTCTTTAGGGATAATAAACCCTAGGCTGACCTCCCTAGTGCCACCACCTAGGAGGTGGAAGACATTGAAGATCAACAGCACCTATTAAGGTGAGCGAAAGTGGTCGAACCTCTGAGTTTTAGACAGACGTGAGAGAGAGAAAAAGATTTAAGAGTTTAAAAGTGGTATAAGGGTATAAGGGTATTTAAACCTAAGGTCTTTTAACAACCCAAGTCCGCGACCCACGGTCTTAGTCAGGGATTTTGTCCGCAACCATTCGCCAGTTTTGGTGTAGTGGAGCGACGATGATGACTCGAGTGTTTCTAGTGAAGATGAGACTGAGTTTGAGAGTGGAGATGAAAGTGAGTTCCAAAAATCTTTTTAGAATTTTTACACCTAGACATTAAAAATGAAGAATCATAATAGGGATTTAGGTCGTCGGGTGTTAGATTTGGATAAAGAGAAAGAAGCTTTAATGAGGGAAAAGTGTGACTTGACCAACACATTGTCGAGTCTGATGACACATGTATCCCAACTCGAGAGTGACCTCGAACGTACTTGGGAGGTCAAAGTCCTTTTAGATAACACATCTAAGAAATTTGAAAAGATGGTTATTAATCGCATTATGGGTGGTGGTGAGAATTTAGGAAAAGGCCATGACGGTGTATCCACTTCCATTGTTGCACTCGAGCCGGTTCCCACTTAAGTGACTCGACCCAACACACCTAGGCATCCCATACTTGTTGGGAAAGCACGTCCTAGAGCTGTTGAGAGAGGTGTACCAAGGCCGGTTTATGTTTGCTCCCATTGCAAAAAGAGAGGACAGCTTAGGGAGTTTTGCTTTAAATTGGATTATGTGTCACTCTTTACTCCTACATATGTTCGCACACATGCACCCTCCCATGATACTTTTCTTGAACATAATGATAGAGAATTTGCACATATTCGAGATCAAGTAAAATTTTTGGTCAAGACTTCACACGATTTGATGGAGTTATTTCACAAGATGTCACCGTCATTGAAAAACTCCACCGCACCTACTGGATGAGGTCTAGACATGTTTGCTAGCATAAGATGATTTACATGATGACACTTTTGCCTATTGCTAGTATTTACCATTTGTTTTATACTTTGTTAGCATTTTTGTTTTCTTTTCTTATTTTTGGTACTGTTTTAGCACTGATTTGGATCTGTTTGCCCATTCCAGGAACTATTTTTTTTTTAAATTTTCTCCTTGGACAAAATTGCATGATATTATGAATAATCTAGAAATTTTACTTTTCTCGTTCTAACGAGAATCCAACTCGCGCGAAGTCTTCTCACGAGATCACCTGTCGTTCAAACGATAAGGAGTTTCGTTCGAACGACCCCTAGAATTACTAGTCTCTTTGCAGTCCTATGTTTCATATTATTGTATTATTTGGTACTGCTGGGTTATTTCTGAATAGTGTTAAAAAAATACAAAAAGATTTTTGGTTTAGAAAAGTTTTGAAAAATTCAAAAAGAGTTTGGCATTTTTTTTGCACCTTATATGAATTGGCATTAAGGATGACCAAGTCACAAATTCATGCCATATCCATGTGACTATTTGATAGTGTTTTGAGATAATATATTATGTCATTCACGTGCTTTATAAAGTTTGGAATCTTTAAGATGATGTAGTGTTACTACCTACCATATTGACTCTTCTTGTCCTTTATTGCACACATGCACGGATTTGTTTGACTTTTGTGCTTGTCTATCACATGTTGGTTGAGTGTTTCCACCTCAATTCTATCTATACAACGAACCAAATGTGATAAACTTGACAAAAAGTAGTGTATGATATAAACCGTTTGTGAGATTGTGTGATTTTGTTTTGAAAAAAAAATGGGGAAGGGCTACGAAAGGTACTCATTTATCCTTTGCGATTAAGCCACCGTTTAAATGGACCTAAAAAAATGAGGAATTGAAAATTATCCGGGGTCCAATGAGGTTTAAAAGAGCCAAAAAAATGACAGGCAATAAAAAAATATATATATACCAAAAATGGGCCAATAAGATTTTAGTTTCATCACCTCTTAAGAAAAATAAAAAGCATTATCTTTTAATAAGGGAGTTTGGATGGAATTTTCAACCGTTTGCACGTCCTTAAAAGTCATGAAAAAGCATTACATAGGTTTTGGAAGGTATTGGTGTGAAAATCATTTAATCTTTGATTTGTTGATATGATTAAGACGGTGTCATCTAAATTCAACGATTCTACACCTAAGGACTATTTTTTATGTTCATTCGTTAGGAGCACAATTATGCATCGTGCACACATGTCATGATTGAGTCGATTTTCCTATCGAATTTTTTCACACCCATTCATTCCATTCCCACGATTTGGTTGTCTTAGTGAAAATTCATGTTGTGTGATTTTTGTAACATCATTTTTGCATTTTTGTAAGAAAATTTTGAAAAATTCAAAAAAAGGAAATAGTTTGTTTGCCTTGTTTACCGTGACACCCCGATTTAATATATGTGATTTATTATTTTCCTTGTCTATTTCGGACAAATAAAAAGGGGTAGAATGAATCATGACTTTAAAGGGGAGTTTAAGTATGGGGGAGATTTGATTATTCTTACATGTTTTATGTTTATATCATTTCAAACTTGATATGTCACGAGGTATTCGCTTTGTCTCATGTGTGTAGGTACAATTGAACATCATTTCTGCACACCCTGATGATGATAAAGAATGTTGATGTTTGTTGAAGATTGAAAAAGTTTGAAGACTTATCATTTACCTTTTTTGTTTTAGGTTCATGGGAGGGTAGATTTGTATAGGTCATTTGATATTTGATAATTCATATTTTTTTTATTTTGTATCGGCATAGACATAGGGGAGATTTGTAAGGATATTTATGTCCGTTATCATTTTCTATGTCGTATACTGCTAGGGATGGTAATGGGTTGGTTCAAGGTCAGGTTTTAACTCTCCATACCCGTCCCCATTAGAAAAACCATTCCCCGTCCCCGCCCCGTTCCCTGTTATAATGGGTTCGGGGATCCCCGTCCCCATTTAAAACGGGTATCGGGTTCTCCGTGGGGAACCCGTTTTGATTTATTATTTTTTTATTTCTTTTTAAGCGCCCAAGTAAAAATTATTTTTAAATTACATCTCAATTAGAAATATGAAAAAAATAGACTAAACATCGTCAACACAGGCATCAGTTATCATGTTTCAAACTTCATGTTTTTTTTCATAAAAATGGTTTATGTTTTCAATTAAAAGAAACCCATAGATATTTAATGGAATACAATATTTGTATTCCAGATGCTGGAAAATAAAATACAGAGTAAAATACCACATCCAATTCTTAATTTGTTGAAATAGAAAGTCAACAATTGATTAAAAATACACTTAAGCCAACAGTTGCTCAGAACCCATTCTTTTAGTGAGATGTATGTAATTTGGAGTAGTATCATGTCAATACTTCTGTTAATATCATCGTGAGAGAGATTAACAACACCAATCCAAACCATTCTTTCACAGTAAATAAGCACATATACACTCTATTAGAAAATCGAGCCGCTAAAAAGAAGAAAAAATCACAGTAAACAAGCACTTAAACAATTCATTCCAAACCATTCTTTCACCTAATTAGTTTATACACTTACAAGTTACAAAGAAGGGATGAGGAGATGAGATGAGTTAATTTGTTTAACTTGCAAGGCAGGGACGAGCAGGGAGGAGGTAGGGACAAAGTCGTCGATGAGGGACGACATGAAAGAGAGTGTGAGGGAAGATGAGCTGAGTTAGGGATGTAGATGAGAGAGTGAGGGACGACGTGAGTAGTGAGAGGATCTAGGGTTATTATTTAGATTTTATACTTATATATTTATTATAATATAAATATATATATTTTATTATATATTAATAATTCGGCAAATAAGTACTAGAAAATACCTCCAACCTGGAAAATACGCCACGTTGTTTGCAATTAAACCCCCAATCCAAACTTGCAATTGAGCCAAAACCAAAAGTACCAAAATACAAGAAATTGAAAAGTTGAATAATGTCTGGCCATCGAGGACAAACCTTTTTAGATCAAGTGGACATCGAGGACGGTCTAAATAAAAAATGGCTCCTAACTCACTATGCAATCCATAGGTGTGTTAAAACACTTCGCCGACCTCTGATGTCATCGGGCGTCCTCAAAGAAACTTGACATAATAGTTAATTTTCGCAATGAATCATTGCTTGCCGATTGAAAGTGCTGCTTAAATTACCAGCTGCTGGTAATTTAACATACCAGCAACACTATCATTTTTAACATACCAACAACGCTGAAACGCTCAAACACCCAACATCCGATGGATAACCATGCTTAACATACCAGCAACGCTGAAAATATAAGCATGCCAAACGAAGAAACTATGTGGGGCATTTTGTTAAAAAACAATCAAGCAAATATATAGACTATAAAAATTATCCCCACAAAATTCATCTGAATCATAAAATTATTTGTAAAAATTGGAGTCAAAGATAAGGAATGAGTGAATTGAGTCACACATAAAAATTACCGGAGCTCAATGTGGCTTTCTTTCGTCTCTTCTGTGGTATTTCAAATCACTATGAGTTTCTTTGGGGAAAACAAGTTTCTTCATAATAAAACTATCACTCTCGATCGAGACCTGCACAAAAAGAAGTTTCTTCATGATAGAAAGAAGTCACAATAATTGTCTAAACTCTTATGCACTTGAATCATTGAGCCAATATAACTCTTATACACTTAAATTATTGCTAGGGTAATGAGCCATTGAAACTAAATGAACAAAACAGCATAAGAGGGTGTGAAGAGATAATAAATTATATTCTTTTTGCCAAAAAAAAACATGAACTCAAAAATAGTGAATGAATTGAATAGAGTTAGCAAGACTAAAAGGTCAATTGATTTTTCACACCAAATGTAACATTCATACATTCTGAATAAATTATAAATGAAATACCAATGTTTCTAGTGAGAAACAAATGATTGTATATTAGAACCCAAACTCGAATACAAAAAAATAAAAAATTCGATACCTCTCAAACACAGAGAAAGCCAAATTAAATTGTTTGAGCGAGAGAACATCAAGGGTGTATACCTACAAAATAGAACTAATTAGATGAAAAATACACAGTCCAAACACACACAAAAATATACTCAAGTAATCTAGATACAAAAAATGGTGAAAGATACCTCGAGGAAAAGAGAAAACCACCAAAATTATCAAAATATAATAAAAACATTAGAAAATGAGGCTTAGATATGAACCTCCATCGCACTTGTTACTCACGAAACCTCCATCGCACATGGATTTTTTTTTTGCGTTTTCCTCCATCGCACCTGCTACCCATGAATGTGAATCCCTACCAGCTTTTGGGGAAGAAACTTCGCACCTGCTACCCACCATCGCACCTTTTCCACAGCTAATCCCAACCTAGTACTAGTTTTTGGGGAAGAACAAAATAAGATATGAGCGGGGAAATGAAAATATGAGGCGCTTGGGTTTTGTTTTAGGATTGACACAGGTCATGACCTAGAGTCATAACCCACCAACCGCGAACCATTAATGAAGTTAAGTCGTGTGTATATCGCCTATTGGTTACGGCTCATAGTCATGACCCACGCAAAGAAATGGTCACGACCCCCAACCGTGACCCAATATGTGTGTGTATTTTGCTTCGTCATGCCTATGGTCACGGCACAAGTTCGTGACCCATTCGTGATCAAGCTTGGAGGGAATTTTGGCCTGAATTTGGCGCCAAGATGGTCATGACCTGGTCACGGCCCAAGTACGCGACCCACAGTAGTCAGGAATTTGGTCCGTAACCACTTCCAGAGCATCCATGATTCATTGTGGTAATGAATATAGTCAAGACAAAAATTGAGATTGTTGCGACCCAAGTCCGTGACCAGCTGGTCAGGGACTTGGGCCGTGACTAAATGGGCATGACCATTCGCAGGATTTGGTGTAGTGCTCTCGTGAACACTATCATCGTGAGAGAAAGTGGGTGTGCTCATACGACTCGAAAAAGCTACACAAATCCCATGTGCTAAACCTTTACTAAAATCATCTCCCTCATCTTCCTCATCTCCCTCGCTATCACTAAGTGTGGCGGGCATGACAGTTTATTTGCCCTTTCTTCTTATCCTAGTAGGACACTCTTTCGCGATGTGCCCTTTACCCTCACACTCAAAGCACCTGATCTCATCCTCCTTATCACTTTCTTTGGCCTCCTCTTTCTTTTTATTTTTCTCAAAAGATGTCTTTTTATTGGAAGAATTTTCTTTAGACATTTTGAGAAACTTCTTAAAAAAATTTGCAAGTAAGGCCATCTCAAAATCAAACTCCTCCTCAGACTCCGACTCACAAAAACTCACTTTGTTTTTCTTATCCATCTTCCTCAAAACATCCTCACTCGATCTCGATTGTGACCTAAGTGCAATCCCTTTTATCTTTAGGTTTGACAGTTTAGGGAAACATATCTAACTCGTAAGTCAAAAGATCGCCTACCAACTCTTCTAACTTAAGTGTGCTCAAATTTCCCATCGAGTTTAAAACAGTGACTTTCGGAATAAAACATTTTGGAAGGGAAATCAAAATCTTTTTCACAACCCACGTGTTATCAATTACCTTTCCCAAATTAAAACAAGTGTTGACAATGTTCGACAAACGTGAACAAAACTCATCAAAAGTCTCGAACTCTAACATAGTAATGGTCTCAAATTGGGTGACTAGATATTGTAATCTTGACTCTTTAACAGCGGTTATACCTGTGTGTGTCAATTTTAAAACATCCCATGCCTCTTTAGACGTGGTGCACGTCATAATACGATGAAATTCGTCAGGAGTGACGGCTCCAAAATTAGCACTCAAACCACAAGAATTAAATTTAGACAATTTATAATCATCCTCTGTCCAGTTTGATACAAATTTTAAAGAGGTGACATTATCAACAGTCACAGTGGGAGGAGTCCAACCTTTTTCAACCAACAACCAAACTCACTCATCTATGGCTTTTAAAACAGATTTCATGCGTACTTTCCAATAGGCATAATTATCGTCGTTAAAGATGGGCACCCGATTATATAAGTGATCCATTGAAAACTTGCGATTTTAAACAAAATCAAAATTTTCAAACAAAATCAATATCACACAAGTTTGCCGAAAATAGGAATACGCGATAAATTAGCGTAACCTGCTCTGATACCAATTTGTAAAATAATGTGTGCAATATCAATCGAGTTCAAAATTCTCTAATGGATTCAAACACACTTATTTAATTAGATGTCTAAATTTGAACAAACCAAATTCAACTTTATTCATCCCCTATGCATGCATCAAAGTGTTCAATCAAATCATGCATATAAAATAAAGACGATAAATTCGGGAAAAAAACCTTTCGGGTAAAAACCTTTTTAACACTTTGAAAAGTTTACAAGACCATTGACTTACATACAACCTGATAATCACCCACAAGTGTAATGCACGGTGCCTTCGTTAAACCTTCAAAGCTACGCCTCATCCCGAAGTCCAAGTCATCCACAAGCAGAGATCTACGCTCAGTATTCACTGATAAGCAGTGAGTTCCCTCCAGGAATCACAAGGTATGGAGATGCATTCTCCACATAGGTTGAATAATAGCACGGTTGTTCTTCGGGTTCCAAAACAATTCACATAAAGATATTGGAATTTTATGAATTGAAAACAAAAGGGTTTTAAGCCTTAAATGAAGATGCCAAAAGTCTTCAACTGATATCACTACACCAAATCTGCCCATTTGTCAAGGTCATTGACCTTGACAAATTCACCTTGTCAAGGTCAATGACCGTGACATTTCGAGGCGAGATAACTTTTTTTGTCACGGTCGTGTCACGGTCATTGACCTTGACACAAAACTCACGTTTTGTGTCACGGTCGTGTCAAGGCCAATGACCGTGACACGTTTGTCACGGTTATAAACCGTGACAAAGCCGTGACCCTTTTTAAAAAAATTGTCACGGTCAATGACCGTGACAAGTCCGTGACAACATTTGTTACGGACTTGTCACGGTCATTGACCGTGACAATTCTGGGCAGAATTTAAAAAAAATCTGCTGGGCAGTATGGCCACCGCCACTGCCCAGCAGTATATTTGTACCTGTTATAGCAACGTTGTACCTGTTCCAAACATCATATATCCAACACAAACTAAAGATAATGCAAATATATATTCATGACAGTATAATCCAAATCTTCAAAGTAAAAATAATATACATGACGATATAATCCAAATATAATTAAAATGGACAAACTTAAAAATAATGTTACTACATGTCTTAGATAAAACTGAGGAGGTGAGTAGGCCACACGACATACGAATTGACGCACCCACTAATATACGTCGTGCCGCATTGTTCGCGCAACCACAATAGGGAGTTCTCCTTCCCGGGTATGACATGCGTGACGAGCACCCTCGACTCCATCTCTTGAAGCACACGTCCATGGACTATTCCACCCTCGACGATGTTCGGATCCCTCAACCCCCGCCCTATCCGCTGGCCATCAAATATGTCCAATATGAACACGCTCGGCCAACCAATTGTCGATAATGGTCTGTTGGAGGGCGTCAAATAGGGAAGTGGATCGTCGAAGTACGAACGTGTCGGTGATGAAGCAGCGAGGTCCACATCCTCGTCATCCTGCGCCTCGTCCTCCCGCACCTCCTCCTCCACCGCCTTCTCCTTCCCTTTCCCTTTACCTTTCTCTTTACGGTCTCCACCCAACGTACGCTTCATGAATACGTACATATCTTGGACCGTCGCCTCCAAACGGGACAGCTTCGCGTCGTGTGAATCCACCGTTCGAGTCAACCCGGTGTCGCTCGTCTCCAATCCGATGATCCTAGATTTGTCCACCCGCGAGCTCACTCCCCTTGTCCTCCCCTTGCGATCAGAGCCAAGTACTTGGCTGAGTGCGTCTGTGGACAAAGATGCCTTGTCGGCATCAGACTGCGACTCATGCACTTCCTTAAGCTTTGCCTGAAACGACAAAAAGCACATGATTAGTAAAATAAGTAAACTAAAAAATTATAACGTAATTAACAATAATTAAACTGTCGGATTACTTACAATCGTGGCCACGACGCTCGGGGACACCTCCTTGTCCTTCCCCTTCTTCGTCCGAAGAGCCACATAAGTATCGAGCCTATGTGGCTTACCCCCTGGCCCACTCCCTACCCCCTGAAATAAAATAAAGTAAAGTAAAATTAGTATCGGCCCCGCAAAGTAAAATAATATCCAATAATATATTTCTGTAGTTATAGATAAATTAAATATTACCTTCATCCTATGCTCCACCTCAGCGTAAGAGGTCCGGCCGGAGTAGTGCACGTCCGTCTTTTTAGCCCGATTTTCCCTCCCCGATTGGCGAGATGCCAATTGTCGATCCTCGATCTCATTGTCAATGAACTTTTGCCATTGTGCCAATGAGATCGGCTCCTTGGGCGGGACGGATCCGCGCCATTATAAAATGGTCTCTCGTGTTTTTCCAAAGTACCGTGTCCGCATATTTTTTTTCCACGTCTTGTGTTGCTCCCTCAACTGCTCGAAGACGGAATCGCGTAGCTTTGGATCCAAGTTGAATTGTTCCTGTCCAACAAATACAATGTTAGTTGCGAATAAATATAAATATAAATATAAATATAAATATAAATATAAATATAAATATAAATATAAATATAAATATAAATATAAATTGAAATATTCATATAAATATTACCTGTAGTGCCGCCCAAACAGCTAACTTGAGCTCATACGGCACCTCCTTCCAACTCATAAACCCCGGGCCGATGACCGTCTTTAGCAACTCGAGGGATCTCGCTAAAAGCTCCGACTTGTTTTCGATGGTAATCCCAAATTTTCCATATTTGGGGAGCCTAGGGGCGGAGGAGCCCTCGTCGCCTCCGCTACCACCGAACCCAAACGACGACATCATCATAAACAGCATCATCATCTTCGCCCTAACATCTGAAGGAGACATTTTTGCTGTAAAAAAATGTTA
The DNA here is from genome assembly GCA_949130495.1 of Sambucus nigra. Classification (NCBI taxonomy): domain Eukaryota; kingdom Viridiplantae; phylum Streptophyta; class Magnoliopsida; order Dipsacales; family Adoxaceae; genus Sambucus; species Sambucus nigra. Next base: position 41,519,873 of record OX422220.1, read on the forward strand.
TTAGTACAGATAAAAAAATGTCCCGTCTATATTATAACGTATGTGTAAGTTCCGTCAATACCATTTCGTTTCAATTTTGTAATATTATGTTTTTTTCAAATATTTAAAGAGTTATTAAATGGGTGCCCCACCCCTGCCCCCTCCCCCCGCCACACACACACGCACACCTACGCACACGCACACACACATATAATTTTTAGATTATGTATAGGAATTGAATTTTAATATTAATCCTTCATAAATCCCTTGAATACATGCATAAATTTGTAGAGATTGAAATTAAATTGCTTGAGATTGAATTTCTATGTTTCGGGGTCATTATTTGAAAATACTTAATTACCCTTTGAAAACCTTTCATAACACACCTATGTATTAAATATGGGTTAGACCTCTTAGCTTGCTCAACCACCCATTTACACACTTACTTTACCTTTTATTTACATTATGGATATTAATCAATTCACACGTTTTTTGTCCACTTCAACCTTTACTGAAACATTTATTAATTCATTCAAGTTAGGTAAATCAATATGCCCTCTTTCTTGTTTAGTGTCTCGTGAATTGATAGTATGATTTTAAAAATAGTATACAAAACTAGGTGAGATTTTAGAATTACACGTCGAAATAATACATGTTGTATAATAATAATAATACAAGTGCATGCTTTGCAATCAAAGGTATTTATCTTTATAAGGAAAAAATTATCTTAAAATGATTGGTAGGGAATGTCTATGAGGTGGATGATAATTTATTTGATATTTTATTTTATTTCTTTTGGTTAGGTTATTAAGACTTTATTTGAATTGATATCTTAGTAATTATTATTTAATATTTATTTTGAGCAATTATCTTATAGTAGGATTATTATCCTAGAAACAATTCTAACATTCCATGAAGACCCACACACACACACACACACCACCCCACCCCACCCCACCCCCTGCCCCCCTCCACCACCCCCTGCCCCCACCACACACCACCACACACACACACACACACCCCACCCCACCCCCTCCCCCACCACACACCACCACCACACACACACACACCCCACCCCACCCCCTGCCCCACCCCTCATCCACCCCCTCCCCCACCACACACCACCACACACACACACACACCCCACCCCCTCCCCCACCACACACCACCACCACACACACACACACCCCACCCCCTGCCCCACCCCTCATCCTCCCCCTCCCCCACCACACACCACCACACACACACACACACACACCACCCCACCCCACCCCACCCCCTCCCCCACCACACACCACCACCCACACACACACACACCCCCCACCCTCCACCACCCCCTCCCCCACCCTGCCCCACCCTGCCCCACCCCCTGCCCCCCTCCACCACCCTGCCCCACCCCGCCCCACCCCCCACCCCCTGCCCCCCTCCACGCACACACATACACACATATATATATGCACATACACACATAAATATACACACAAATATATATATAAATGGAAGAGAGAGAGAGAGAGAAAATGGACCTGAAAGTAGAGAGAGAGAGAGAGCAGCGTCGAGAGAGAGAGAGAGAGATGGAGGGAACGGCGCGGGAGGGAAAAAAGAAGGGGGATAGGGTTTTTGCTGCGAACATTGTCACGGTCGTGTCAAGGTCTTTGACCGTGACACGACTTGTCACGGTCATAGACCGTGACAAGTCCGTGACAAATTTACTTGTCACGGTCAAAGACCGTGACAAATCGTTGTCACGGTCGTGTCAAGGTTAATGGCCGTGACATAAAACGCGTGTTTTTTTGTCACGGTCAATGACCTTGACAAAGCTGGCCGGCTGAAAGGTGACAATTTGCCCATTTTGGTGTAGTGTATGCAGTGTTTGCAGAACGAAAAACGTGAAAGACTTCTTATGAAAAACAGAGTTACAAAAGTCCAATTTGTAGAAGACTTCGGGTGGTGGTGTCGTTTGAATGAGAGACGATGTCGTTTGAAGTATCGCGCGGCATCAGGTCTCGTTTGAACGACAAATGATGTCATTCGAATGACATCTGTTTTATAAATAATTTTTCTTTTTCTTGATAAATGCACCGTCTCAAAAACTCTGAAAATAAAAAAAAAAATGGCGAAAAACTTTTAAAGTTCCACTCCAACACAAAGAAGATATTTTATGAAAAATATCCCAATAGTCTAAGTCTATTATTAAGGTAGTCTAAAACAAACCTTACCAAAGTTAATCCCGCGGAGGCTATTTGTTGAAGAAGCTTGATTATTCGGATCCGTCTTGATGTGAATGTGATCTTGAACTTCTTCGAAGGTGTAGCGGTATACGATATACAAATTGATAATGGGCACAATTGTCCTTACATTAATCTCTAATTTTCGCAGGTTAAAATACCCCAAAATTTCAAATGACTAAAATACCCCTCCGGGGTGCCTGTTTGGCCTAAAAGTGCCTCGGGACCCAAACTAAATCCCTGAGTACACTTTTCTGACTATCTCGACCCTTCCGGATACTTTGACACCCTTAAAAGGACCATGTGAACTATCAAAAATAAAATCATCTTTTATTTTTCAAATTAAGTCCCGACACGACTGACACGCGCGTTCCGACTAAATTACTATAACTGTCGCACTTTTAGCTTGCGATAATTTTAACGTTATCATAATCACATATTACTTTATTCACTCAGTAATATTCAATATAATTCACATCAATAAATACTAACCCTTGACTCGCTAGTTAATATTTATTTTATTCTGGATTAATTATCAATTAATTTCCCTTATTTAATGTTAATTAATCCCACATTAAAAAAAAATCATTAAAAATACGGGGTCTTACATACTTCCCCCCTAATAACGGAATTTCATCCCAAAATTCGGAAAATAAGAGTACACCTGATAAGAACAACTCGGATATTTCTCGTACAACTCATCCTCGCGCTCCCAAGTAGAATCCTCGATATTATGATGCTCTCACTGGACACCCGCAAGTGGAACTATCTTTGACCTCAATATCCTTTCACTATGGTCTAAGATAGCCATCGGTCTCTCCTCATATGAGCTGTCAACCTGTAAGTCAATCTCCTCCAGTGCAATATGAGTGTAAGCTAACTCATCCCGGAGATACCGTCTCAGTGAATAAATGTAGAAAACATCATGAATACGGTGCAAGTGCTCTGGCAACCCAAGTCTATACGCTACTGATCCAATCCTCTTGATGATAGGAAATGGCCCCACATATCTTGGTGCCAATTTTCTTTCTTCCCAAGCCTCATAATCCCCTTCATAGGATATACTCGTAGTAGAACCTGGTCCCCCATATTAAACCCCCGAAAGAATCGTTTAGCATTGACGTAGCTTTTCTGTCTATCCTGGGCTATCCGTATGCTATTCTGAATCATCTCAATCCTGGCCAACATATCCTGAATCACCTCTGGCCCAAGTAGCTAGTTGTCCCCCACCTTTAACCAACAAGCTGGAGAACAACAAGGTCGACCATACAACGCTTCAAATGGATCCATGATAATAGTAAACTAATAAGAGTTGTTGTACGCGAACTCCACCAGTGGAAGGTACTTCTACCAACCTCCCCTAAAATCAAGGATACACGTACGCAACATATCCTCCAGCATCTGATTAGTTCGCTCAGTCTGCCCGTCCGTCTGTAGCTGATAGGCCGTACTCAAATGCAACTCGGTGCCCATGGCCTCCTGAAAGCACTCCTAAAAATGAGACGCAAAGATCGTGTCCTGGTCAGACACAATATCAAGGGACACCCCGTGTAATCTCACTATCTTGGCAATGAAAATTTGAGCATAATGTGTTGTAGTATAATCCATTCGGACTGGAAGAAAGTGGTCTACCTTAGTCAATCGATCCACTATTACCCATATGTAATCGTGACCCCTCTGAGAAGTAGGTAACCCTGTGCTGAAATCCATGGAAATGCTCTCTCATTTCCACATAGGAATCTTTAGCGACTGAAGAAGCGTTGTTGGCATTTGGTGGTCCACCTTTACTAGATGCCAGATGGCACACTTCGAAATGAACTCTCCACCAATACTTCCACCTCATATCTTGGTACATCTTATCCCCGTCGGGATGTACCACAAATTGAGACCCATCCGACTCCGTCATCATTGTGTGTCGTAACTCCTCCCCTTCGGGAAAAATCAGTCTACCATTGAAGCGCAAGCCTCCCTCGAAACTCACTGAGTAAGACTCATCTCCCCCGATTAAAAGTTGTCTAGTCCTCTCTTGACAAAATGGGTCCGTCGCCTGAGCCTATACCACCCTCATCACAATCTGGTGTGTAACGATCATAACTAACATAAATGACCGGGCAACTGCATCCTGGTGTCCCAGCTCCTTTCATTTGGCTTTCCACACCTTGGCCACCTCCCTCACTGGCCTATGGATCAATGCATCAGCTACTATGTTAGCCTTCCACGGGTGATACTGAATCTCAAACTGATAATCTTTCACAAATTCAAGCCACCTGCGTTGACGCATATTCAACTCCCTCTGAGTGAACAAATACTATACTGACTTGTGATCTGTGAATAAGAGGTATTTCTTCCCCAACAAGTAATGTCTCCAAATCCCAAGGACAAAGACGACTGCTGCTAGCTCCAAGTCGCGGGTGGCGTAGTTCCTCTCGTGAGGCTTAATCTTACAGAAAGCATAAGATATAGCCTGATCCTCCTATTGTGATACTCCGTCAAGTCCCTGTAGGGACGTGTCAGTATAAAAAAGGTATTCCACACTTGCTCCGGGGAGTGCTAGTAAGGGTGCTAAAGTTAACTTATCTTTCATCTCATCAAATTCCAACTGACATGCATCATCCCAAACAAATGGAACACCTTTACGAGTCAAATTAGTCAATAGAATCACAATCTTTAAAAACCCTCAGATAAATAGCTTGTAATACCCAGCTAACCCCAAGAAACTGCGTACCTCCATCAGTGTCGTGGGTTATCCCCACTCCCTCACTGTTGACACTTTACTCAGGTCCACTAATATGCCCCTCTTCAAAATAATATGTCCTAAGAATGGAACCTCACGTAACCAGAACCCACATTTTTCAAACTTCGCATACAGCTGATGCTCTCGTAAAGTCTGCAAAACTCGACTCAAATGCTCGGCATGCTGCTCCTAGGTACGGGATTAAATCAGGATGTGATCTCTGAAGACAATGATAAAATGATCTAAGAACTCTCTGAACACACTGTTAATCAAGTCTATAAGTACGATCGGTGCATTGGTTAGCCCAAATGGCATTACCGTGAACTCGTAGGACCCATATCTCATTAAGAAGGTAGTCTTAGACACATCTTGTTCCCTGATACATAACTGGTGGTACTCGGATCTCAAGTCTATCTTCGAGAAGTAGGCAACTCCTATGAACTGATCAAATAAGTCATCGATGCGAGGAAACGGATATTTATTCCATATTGTGACTTTATTTAACTCCATATAATCCACACACAGTCATAAGGATCCATCCCTCTTCTTTACGAACAGTACAGAGGCACCCCACGGCGACGTACTATGATGTATGAACCCTTGTCCTAACAACTACTTAATATGATCCCGTAGCTCCCTAATCTCTACCAGAGACATATGATAAGGCGCATGAGCTATCATTCGAGTGCCCAGTGCTAAATCTATGACAAACTCAATCTCCCTACTCATCGGTAGTCCCGGTATTTCTTGGAATACATCATCAAACTCGCAAACAATCGGAATCGAATAAAGGGAAATTACCACTCCCGTAGAGTTCTCCCCCTCTATGTTATACAAATGGGTAAACGATCCTCCTTCAGGGCGAGGCATCACCACTAGGAACATATCCTGACCAGGGTGGCAAACATTATACTCCTACTATAGCAATCAATCATGGCCCTATACGGGACTAGAGACTCCATACCTATAATGGCGTCATAATCGAACATATTTAATGCAATCATATCAACAGGTAATATAAGACTTCCAATCTCTATACTCACGCCCCGATATATAAAGAAAATTAGCATTCCATTATCCAATGGTGTGTCTACACAGGTAAGCGTGTTGCCGGCTATGTATAACAACCCTATGACCCGTGCAAATCTAGTTGATAAAAATGAGTGTGAGGCCCCCGTGTCAAATAAAATAAGCCCCATAGTCCCCTGAATAGAAAATATACTCGTAACTGCTGGCGGTGCCAGAGGAACTGCTTCATGGTGGACGTTATATGCACACCCATACCGCAACTGTCCCTGCTGAGGTGGGGATGCTGGAATAGCTGGTATGGCAGGTAGAGCTGGAATCTGAGCTGGAGATGGGAGGGCGACTGCGAAGATGGGCCTCTGTGTCTCCTGGTGAGCACCCTTCTGCTGAGGAAACTTGGCCTTGTTGAGGCAATCCTATCGTTTATGGTCAGTCTTTCCACAAATAAAAAAATGACCTGCAAAATTTCCTCCTCTCTGACCCGGCTGGCCCCGACCCTGCTAGCCTTTGCCACCTTTCCCCTGGCCCTGGTGGCCCTGCTGAAACTGCTGGTGGCCCTAGTGGCCCTTCAAAAACTTCTATCGGCCCTGTTATCCTTGCTGGCCCTACTGACCCTGGTGGTCATGCCTAAAACCTCCTTATCCATTATGAAACCCCCTTATCTGAAATGCTTAGCAGAATCCCCCTGCTAGGAACTCTGCTCGCCCTGCCTCATTGACCCTGAGTTTATGGTACCCCGCAGGCACTACCTCCACCGGTCCTGCCCTGCTAGATGGACTCTCCAACTCGTTTTCTTCCTTGAACATGGAAGTTGCGGTCCTAGAAGTGTAACAAAGAAAACTTTAGCACATCATTGTATGACTGCAGAGATAAATTTCTGAGAAGATACTATCGGATCCTACAGGTGAGGCCATCCATAAACATCTGTATTTTCTTCTCTTCAGTAGGTACCTCTCCTGGTACCAAATTAGTTAGCCTCGTAAACTAATCCTCATATTCAGCAACAGTCTTCCCCTCCTGGGTAAGGTCCATTAATTTTTGCCTCATCTGAGTCTGGACAGCAAAAGGGAAATATTTACGGTCAAACAGCACCCAGAAATCCTGAATAGTCATGATGTCTCTCTCATCAGCTATGGTAGTGGACTCCTACCCCTATAAGGTTGCCTTGACTAGCTTAAAGGTAGTTAGTATCTGTTTTTGAACCTCGATGCACTCACACATCCTCAGGTGCCTCTGAATATCCTTTTTCCATTAACTCGCAGTAACAACATCAGAACTCCCCGAGAACTCTAAAGGACGCACTTTCTGAAAGGCACCCCTAACTCGTTCCCACGTAGAACAGAACATCTGAGCCTATGCTGAAGCCACCACCAGTCCCTGGGTGGGGCCTACTGTACTACTGCCAATATTGCATTCACCTCATGCGCAACTATGGCGGTAACTTCTGTGGCATTCATGGTACCCTGAGCTGGCACTGACTGAGGCTCTGGTTGGGCATTTCGGGCCCATGGTGAACGTCTGGGAGGCATCTGAAATGAGAAATAATTTTACAAGTCCACAGTTTATAAAATTTCAAAGTGGCTGAAGACGTAAGCACACAACCATGAATGAAACAATCCTAATATTAGGGCCCTATATCAAAGAACACTAAGCAAAAAGACATAAAAGGTCGCACAGATCCTAAAGACTCTAGAACATGATGCTCTGATACAACTTACGACACCCTGATCAATTAAATACCGGGTGATTAGTACTTTACTAAATTAAATCAGAATATCCAGTTGATTCATTCTTAGCATCACTTTCGAAAAATAATTATTTTATTTATCTCCTACTAATTAATTAAGCTAGTGTCATAAACATTTAATCATTTATTTATCATCCAAAAATTTAAATCATTAACTGCATTCAATATTTTATGAATAAAACAATAACAAATGAGAAATCATTTGACTGAATAGATAGTACTGGAATGAACGTCCCAATAAAGTCTCCATTACAATATCGATAAAGAAAACTGAATCCAACTGAAACTAAATAACTGACATAGAATGTCTCGGAGATAACAACTAAGAATGGGCAACATGCCCTAACTAAACACTGCAACCAGAAACTGAATGAATGAGAGTGGAGGTGTCTAATAACGAGGACCTACAACTTCTACAATAGCTGCAACACGTCAAATCATCCAATAGCCTACGTCTGGCGTCCTTGTGGCTGGACACCTAAGATAGATTGCACAAGAGAAAATAGATTTACAGAAACAGGTCAGATCCCGAGTAAAAATAGTTTAAAATAGTTTAGCAAGTATTTAAAATGCCTTAAAAGCAGATATTATATTCATGTTAGTTATGCGGTCTCTCTCTTGAGAAAACTCACCTCTCAACTATCTACACACCTAACGTACAGCTAAGTCATTCTAGTTATTACTAACACGCCTAACTAGTTCAAGCTCTTTAGTTTTCAATCCATTATCTCACAATAACTACCCGTATTTCGCACGTAAGATGCTAAATGAATATTTTCGCATCTTTTATCTCGAGTGAGAGAGTTTTCACATTCAGAGTTAAGTATTCATGCATTTAAACTATTTTAGATTTCAATATCTATCTTATCGTTCACACAGTAGAACATATCACAAGTGTACATATATATTCATCACACTATCATATATATACTAATATGGCACCCCTAGGCTCAGCTGCGGTGCATGCATACTCTGTTATCTACTCCCGTTAGATCTCGTAATAAATAAGGACAATCGGTTCGGTGTCTCCCTCGAACCATGAATGAAAATCACACATAAGTGGGGCGACCATAGTCCTAAGCCTTTGGGCTATGCATATACCCACGTACCCAAATGACCGTGCACACCAATATTCTCACAAATAGTTATCCAACCTAAGTCCTATGTTCTGAGGTACCAATCTAAAAAACCCCATAATGGCTCATCAGGATAAGATTGTACCCTTCCCAAGCTCCCTCGATAGCAAGTAGCATATGTATGTCATACATATAATTAAACATATAATAGGTATACACACAACCTATCCAAACCAGTAGGTATAATAATAATTTAGTACTTAGTATATTCCTCTCTAATACTCACGGTATTCTTTGACTTGCAATTGTTCTCTCCATCATATTTCCCAAAGTATGGTTCACAACCCTAAGAATATTATAATAGTTAACCCAGTGTTTTCCCACTACTGATATACACTAAGAATCATCATATGTCCTTTCCCTCTCTCTTGAATTAACTACGTCACAAAATTTGAAATTTCACCCTAACAAAATTTTCCAAATTCTGAAATCTCATTACAAGTGTCAAAAATTTCGTTCGGTCGAACTTCGAACGAAAATACCCCCTGAAATCTCGTTAGAATGTCGTTCGAACAAAGTCGTTGGAATGAATTTCGAACGACGTTATACTCTGAATTCTCGTTGGTAATCTCGTTTGAACGAGGTCGTTCGAACGAGATTTACCCAGTTTGTCCCCTTCCTCAAGAAACTTCATTTTTCACCATTTTTAATCACCAAAACCTCCACAAATCATTCCCAAACTCCCAACAAACAATCCTAATCATTATCCAACATTCTAGGGTGATTTTCAATATTCTAGAATCATCAAATCGTTAATTAACATCAATTAATTTCGAAATTCCCAAATTTATTTATGTAAACTCTAGTTCATCAATTTTTATTTCAAGAACACTAAAAGCTCAGATTTCTTAACTAAGATAGATCATAAATTCATGCGTTCACACTACATGCAAGGTAAACTGACCTATATCAATTTCTTTTTCAATCTACGATCATGATAATTACTTCTAAGTTCATTCAAAGGCGCAATTTCATAAATATAACAACCTAGACTAACATGGATATCATACATGCTAAAAATTTGCAAGTTTAAACACTTGCCTATATTAGTAGGTCTGTTCCATTAAAGAAGAATGGTATGGATGTTCTTATCTCCTCTTGATCTACGCGATGATGGTACTTTTAGGTGCAAAAGTGGTATGGTTTGGTTTTGGGGTCTTCTCTTTTCTTCTTCCTATGGCCTCCCAGCAATTTCCTACGTTCTAACCCTAACCTCTTTCTCTTATCAGATATTTTTAATCTCTAATTTTCGCAGGTTAAAATACCTCATAATTTCAAATGGCAAATACTCCTCTAGGGTGCCTGTTTGGCCTAAAAGTTCCCCGGGACCCAAACTAAACCCCCGAATACAGTTTTCTGACTATCTCAACCCTTTTGGACACTTTGGCGCACTCTCAATGACCATATGAATTATCGAAAATAAAATTATCTTTTATTTTTCAAATTAAGTCCTGACACGCGCGTCCCGACTAAATTACTGTAATTATCGTGCGATAATTTTAACGTTATCATAATCACATATTACTTTATTCATTCGGTAATATTCAAAATAATTCACACCAATAAATACTAACCCTTGACTCACTAGTTAATATTTATTTTATTCTGGATTAATCATTAATTAATTTCCCATATTTAATGTTAATTAATCCTACATTAAAAAAAATAATTAAAAATATGGGGTGTTACATTTATATCAATACAAGTTTATGAAACAACTTCAAGATGTGAAATTACGTTAGTAGTTAAATTAACTGGATATGAACAGTACCATTAAAATAACAATTTAATGTAAGTGGCTCATCGTTTAGGTTGCGTGGTCATAACGCACATTGCATGGTTACAATAAATTTTGCGTGAGATCACTTAATCAAATGAAGGATTTGGTGTTAGTTTTTTAGGTGAGCTCACAAATTTTGACTGATTTTTTTAAAAGATCAAAAAAAATATTTTGAGCTGATTTTTTTAGGGGTCTCCTAAAATGTTTAAATAGCATGAAAAAATCGGGCTCGAAATATTTTATTTACTATTTAAAAAAATTGTCCGCACATGTGGTATGCAGAGAATGGCATGTATTTGAGCCTCTCTCTCTTTCAATATATATATATATATGTATATATATATATATATATATATATATATACACACACACACAGGGTGAGGCTCTCCCACATAACTCACAACAACATGCCCAAGAATATACCCATTTTTAAAAATTATAAAAAAAATATTTTTTTCAATCAAATTTGGTATATATGATCTCCATAATGAGGAGATCATCTGTAAAAAATTCAACTTGGAAGAGGGTGAGATGATGATCAAAAGTTTTAACGATTGAAAATACATATATTCATTTAATTTTCAAATCACCCGCTTTCAAGTATCTTTGGATAAAATTTTTTTAGATGATCCCCTCATTATGGAGATCACGTATACCAAATTTGGTTAAAAATATATTTTTATTACACACACACACACACACACACACACACACACACACACACATATATATATATATATATATATATATATATATATATATATATAGTTAGGTTATCTATAGTAAAAAGTTGGACTTTAAACCAAACTTTGTATAGATGATCTTCATAGCGAGGATATCATCTAAAAAATTATCAAAAAATTCGTCTTGGACATAGGTTAAATGAAACTTGTTGTACATATGCATTTTTTACCGTTCAAACTTTTGATCATCATCTCTCCCACTACTTGGATGAATTTGTAGATGATATTTTCGCTATGGAGATCATGTATCCCATCCTAAATTTGGCTGAAAATTTTAACTTTTTTATATTTTGTAAAAATTGATATATTCTTTAGGCATGTTTAATGAAATATATTGGAAAGGCTCATTGTATGTGTGTGTGTGTGTGTGTGTGTGTAACGGCCTGACCCGATTTATGGGTTACCCACGGTCAACCCGATCCGACCCGAGCGTTAGGTGTGAAGTTCAATGAAATAACATATATAATGTTTCTAGTCCAATTTTATATTAAGTATCGTTTCGCTTGTTTAGCATGTGATTACAATTTCAAGTACAAACTACGTGAGAGACCCGTGGGAAGCATCCCCGAGGTCCAAGCATACATAGCTACTAATGTAAATACAAATTAAATACTAACTTGTACAATGCTGTCAAAATATGGAATGGCGTACAACCTGCCATAACAAAACAAGTGTGTGAGCCAATGCCTAGTGGGAATGTACAAATGTATTATAGAAACGAACAGCAGAAAGAAGACTCTACACGTTATATCTACGTGCACATGCAACTACCTTGTACACATATATAGACATACATATACATATACTTAATGCATTAAACCATTTTGCTTTCAAAAAACCTCATTTATCCAAATTAAGTCACCTTGATCTTGTAAAAGACTTCTTTTTTTTTCTCAATTTGACATATCTCTTTTTATTTAACACACATGGTTAAATACTTGAAACAACTACATTTAGTTTGATCGAAAGCCATTTCTTTGCCGAAATTATCCTGTTATTCTAACCGGTCCATATTAGTATTTTTATTGAAAATCACTCTTTTAACACACGCAGACACAGTGTTAGAAAAATTATTTATCCTTTAAATATCTTTCACAACATCCTTGTGCTAATTATGGATTTAACCACTTAGGTTGTTTGCCACCTATTTACCCACTTACTTTTATCTTTACTTTACCTTATGGACATTAATCAATTTACACATTTACTTTTTCATTTTAATCTTTATCGGAACATTTATTAATTCATTCAAGTTAGGTTGCCCTAACACATTTTCACCACACAACCCATTTCTTGACATGTTCCTTATTTCTTTATCTTTTTCTCGGAATCTTCTAATAACCGCGTACTTTAACCGGCTCCACACTGCCGGTAACACCACCATATGCTCTGGCCAGTGATTTTGGGTCTTACAACCAGGGCTTCGGTCCCTCCTTATCTATCCCGGTGTCATCCGAGTTTCTTCTTTGTGTTTTAACATTTTACAAATATCCACATTTGTTTACCATTTTTCACCTTCTACCGGTCGGAGCCAAAATTCGGAACTATGCCGCCCTCTTTTACTCGTGTCACACATTGAATGTTATTTCCTTCCTTTAAGTCCTTTATTTTCACACTTAATCGTTGATTTTATACCAAAACTATTTACGTTCAAAGACTTATGCCAGTTTCATTCATCTCAGTGTAACAATATTCCTTACTGCATTTTTATTTCATAAAAATATTCCACTTCAAGTAAGTTTACCAAGTGACCCTTTTATTGCCAAAACATGCAATTTAGTCCCTTGACAAGCGTTATTTTTCAAAAAAATGGTTATTAAGTTATTAACTTAACATTTAAAATACTTTTAGCCATTTTTAACACTTGTTCAATATCACAATTAAACCAACATTCTTACTCGCTAATTTAACACCTTTAATATATAAAATTACACCTTTTTATATATTAAAGTCCCTTTTCTAGATATTTGAAATGCAAACTTTATTTGTTGAATTTTGTATCTTAACACCCACTTTGCTACTATTTACACATTTAAAAACTTTAACTTTCATTATTAACGTTTTAACCCACAACTTTATGGAAAATCCCTACGTTTTTCATATTTACACCTTAAACTCATTTTACTTTCTATATGAATTCACGCGCTTTAATTAACCTATTAAAGTGAGGGTTCCCTTTTTATTTATCTTCATTATTCAAGTGGAATCCCGCACGTTAATCTCATAAAATGTTTGAAACAAACCTAATGCATTTCTTTGCATAAAATCAAAATTTTCATTCTTAGAACATCATTCCAACACATTTTATTTCATAAAATTTTTATAGTATATATTCAGATGTTTCTTCCTCATATAAACCCATTTCAAGACCCCTTTCTTTAAGCACCATTTTTATATGAAATCATATGATGATATCTAGCTATTCATGTATGCAAAACCCACATATATCTTAAACATTAAAAAAAACAGGTCATACCCAATGCACAAGGCTCCCCCGCTTCACTACAATGTCTGGGAGAGGTCAAATATATATTATCATAATCTTAAACTAAGATTAGTTTTTCCACCTTAAATGAGCTCTAAAATGGTGGAGATTTTGAAGAAGATCGAGGACCCCTACCTCTAAAGGTGGCCTCAAGGGGGTCTCTAAACGCCCTCTCAAGCTTATCTCCATTGTTACTCTAAGAGAACTCCAAACAACCCCTTCAAACTCCATTGTGAAACCTCCCTCTGCATGGAAAATCAACATTCAATCATCAATAACATCCTTCTAGCACCCTCAAATAACCTCATGAATGCCACCTTCTACACCCTAGCAAGACCATATAGGGCTTTTATATGTATTTGGGAGCTTAAATATGGTCTTTAATGGAGAAGTAAAAGCTTAGGTGTATGGGGAGAGGATGGGTATCATCTGGGGTAGAAAGTTTTCCCCCATTGGAGCTCCAAGCTAGAGAGAAAAAGGCTTAGAAAATCTTATGGGCTTATGTGTATATGACCCCCCCCCCCCTTTTTACGGTTCTCTCTCTCTCTCTCTCTCTCTCTCTCTCTCTCTCTTATAAACCAAACTATAAGATTTTATGGCATAAATGGAAAGCTTATCATCTCAAAACATTTCCATATCAGGTCTTAGAGTGACCATAAATCGACAGCACACTAAATCCTAAGGTTGAGGTGTTAACAACACGAAAAGAAAAGAAACAATTCGTAATCGAAGCCTCGATCAATTGACTACTCAAAATAAAAGCATCGATCGATCAACATTTCTCCCATAACTTCTAAAATTTCTATTTTTGACCCCATGGTACTTAAGAACTCTTTTTAGATCCTAAATTCTTAGGTTGGACAATCTTTACTCTTTACGGTGAATTATCTAAAAATCGCACAAAGTTACTTATTGACGCATCTCGGGTTGGCAAATTTCCAGTTCCTACTTATGTAACTTCACCTCATACAAAGTTCCTTATTTTTCATGACACCAATTTAATTATACTTACCTAAAATGGGTGTCACTTATCCCCATGTGCGCCCATACAAGACAAACGAACCAATTGTAATACCCCGTATTTTTGTGTTGTTATTTATTTATGGGATTAATTAAATTAAATGCGTATTAATTGGAAATTAATCCGGATTAAAATACTAGCGAGATGCGAGTTGGTATTTGAATATAATGTGCATATATGATTATACATGAATATTGAAGTATGAAATTTGTCGTGAGATTGAAATACGGCAAGTTGGAAAATTTTATTGAGACGCGTGTGACAGTCGCGTCAGGGAATTATTTATTTTAATTAAAAAGTGAATTTTAGTTCTATTAACCATATGGTCGTTTTGAGTGCGCCAACGCGTCCGGAAGGGTCGAAATAGTCAGAAAACACTAGCCGGGGGTTAAGTTTGGGTCCCGGGGCATCATTGGGCCATACCGGTAACTTATAAGGGCATTTTGGTAATTTCGGAAATTGGGTAATTAAAACCCACGAAAATTAGAGTTAAAATTTGACTTAGTATTAACCCACTAAGCCATTTCCAACCCCAATTTAGGAAGTGGGCTACGGGAGAAGCTATAACTTGGCAAAACCAACCTCACCTCCATTAACACCTTAAGAAGAAAGCTTGGAGAGAGAGAGAGAGAGGAGGAATTATGGAGAGGAGAGAGAGAACCATTCATCAGATTCGTAATCAAATCCAGAGTTACCCTTAAGGCAAGTGATTTAATTTCGTTTTTATAGAGAATGTTTCTTCCATGTGTAGGAATTGATAAAAATCTGATTGTTCTTGGGAGTTAATGAAAAACCCATTAAATTGGAAATATAATCTTACATATTGATGAGGAATTGCATGTAGAATTATATGTAGGCGATTATTTTGATGTTAATAATATCTTGGATGAAACAAAAACGGATTATAGTAGGTTCAATTATGATGTATAAATGTTAGGGTTCATGTTCATATAAATTGGGAATAAATAAAGAGATTTGAAGATTTGATGATGTTTAAGATGAATTAGCCCTATATAAACGTTTGATTATGACCTATGAGTGTTTAGTACGAATTATGAACCTTAAAATGATGTTGGAACGATTTTTATGTGGGATTAGGAGTGAAGAGAATTGGGAAAAACGAGATAGAAATTTCGGGGCTTGAATCTGGCCACTCGTTAGAAGACCTACCCAGGTCGTTCGAACGAGCTTCTAACGAGTTGACAGTTTGGGTTCTAGCGAGAGGGATGTTCATTCGAAAACTTTCGTTCGAACGAGATCTCGTTAGAAGGCCCAGTTCATTCGAACGAACTCTCGTTCGAACAGCCTCGTTCGAACGAGACTTCGAACGAGTTAACAGTTTAGGCTTTTTAGCCTATTTTGATCCCGAGTCCCCTGTAACCTTGTGTATAGATAGAGATAGCCTTCCCTTGATGAGTAATTGATATAATTGGGATGTTTGGGATATAATGAGGAGTCAAACCTAGTAGTGTAGTTTGAACCTAAGGGAAAATATGAAGTAGGACGTGAGTGTATATTACGTTGCGAGAACTATTGACGACCTAATGTATTATATTAACCGGGAACATATAAACTGTGTAGTATTATATGTCGGTACGAGAATGAGAAGTGTACCACCAATAATATGGTGATTACTAAGATGTGTGAATACTTAGTATATGTATTGATTTTATGTGTATGACATACCTACCATACTTGCTATCATGGGAGGTTTGCGTTCGCTTAGGGCCTTCTAATCCTTGTGTTGCACGGATTTAGATTGGTTACCTCGATGAACATAGGTCAGAGAAGGACTTATTGGGATGTTAATAAGTATGCTGATCGTGGGAGCGCAGGTATGTGCGTGACCCATGTGATGTGACTGTGTTCGCCTCCATTATTTGTGATGTTGTTATTTGAGAACGATTCCTGAGAGATTCGGAATACGTGATCCTTATGTACGTGATGTACCGGGATGGATAGCAGAGTATGTGTGCACCGCAGCTTAGTCTCGGGGTGCTTGTATTGTATATTTATGATGTGAATAATATACACTTAATTAATGGGAACTTTCATGTTAATATTGGAAATAATATTATGGTAATGTTTAGAGAAAACATAACGGGTTAATTGATATTGAATTATATTACTAATTGAGAATCCGAGTGTATGTAAAGCCCTCTATTTAATTGATAACGTTAGAATGTAATATGGGAATCGAGTAGTAAGGGGTAGAACTTATTACAGTTTGGTTAGATATGGATGTCTTATAGATGGGTACGGTACGTTAGGAGTGCACATGTAGTCGAGAGGTGAGAATTCCATGTGAGTGCACGTCCTAACATGTATTTTGCATTTAATGTTTTAATGTTATTAAAACACTTGCTGTTTTTAAAATGATTTCCACTTTCGGGCTCTGACCCATTTGCTTTCAAATCTATATTTGTAAAAACCATTTTAGGTGCCCAGCCACAAGGACACCATGCTTAGGATTCTCATTCAGGTGACGAGCTGTAGCTATTTATGGAAGTTACAGGACTTTGCTTGTAGACGCTTCATCTATCTTGACTCGATATTCTTCAGTTATCAGTTGTAGGGCATGTCGCCCATTTCTTTTAGAGACATTTCATTTATTTCAGTTATTCAGACTTCTGGCATGTAATTATTCAGGATTCAGACTTATCGTATTATTTTTCAGTTGTGGGATTGTTGTGAGGAGTTTTCCTCCGGATTTATATTTATGTTGTTGGTTATTCATTACTTCATTATAGTGAATGGTTGTTATTCTTTCATTATTCTTTTACTGCATGTTAATCAGACTTAACTTAAAATTTGGCACTTACTTTTTAAATACTAGGTGGTTAGTAATTATTAAAATGTTTTCGACAGTGATGCTATTAACTGAACCAACTTGGCATTTTGAATTAATTTAATAAAGGAGTAGCTACCCAGTATTTAATTAGTCGGGGTGTCACACCAATATATTACGAGAAGTGCGTCATTTCATGTACAATAATAACCTAGTCACTTATGCATCAATTTTCTTCAGAAACTTCTTCAAATACATCACCAATTTATTATCAAAACATATATTTCAAGTGATGGGTATTACAATCTTCCCTCCTTGGGGAATTTCATCCTCGAAAGTCATGGTCATCAACCTTAGAACCCCATTACCTATAACTAGTTACCAATCCTAGGGCATCCTCACACTATGGTCTAAAACCCAAAGATTTTTATTTCATCAATTTCATTGCTAACTCAATCATGGAGAACCTGTGATCTTATTGCTAATTCCCAAGAATGCCGAACAAGTCCATTTAAAAAAAACTTGAGATGAACGATAATCACCAAATACCGTACTATCATCAATGAACCCATTATCATGAATCCTTCCTACGTGGATTTACAAGCCAATGTTTTCTCATCAATTTTGGATCACGCCTAGCCTAGGCTGACACAACCTCAACATCACTCGTCATCTCCTCATCAATCATGATGGTCATCTAATCCCACTGGTCTACCTAATCGATATCCCCTACGAGATACTCACACTAACCTGGGGTCATCCTAGGTATCACAACCAAAGGTACACAAGCGGTTACATCCTCGAACAACATAACTTTTAATAGAGTGAAACACTAGCACCAAATGCTTCATCGAATTTTAATATTTACAATATGCTTGAGTATCAACCTAGAAACCCCCAGCCAAGTCATAGCTAATTATATCGGTTAACTAATGAAACATGTTAACTTAAAGTAATCAAGTAACATATGCAACTATACACGACAAACGCGAGACCACGCGTACACACAAACCAGTGTAGAATAGGGATCCTTTAGAAGAAGAGCGCACTCATTTACCGTGATGCATAATCCACAACCGGCTTAGCCCACATCACTACTGGGCATATGCAGAGCTATACCCGAATCAAAACTAATCAACAACTTCCTATTACCGGGATCAAAGAAGACAAAAGGAATGTAACAAATAAGGCAACTGCCACACCCAAAGGAAATAATCAAACTCAAGTAATGGACCGTGCCACGTGAAGTACGATCTAACACCCCATATTTCTGAGTGTTCAGAATTTATTTATGTCGGTATATTTTTTTAAATACACGTGTGTCGTAATTTAAAGGAATTAAATATTATGTATTAATTAAAACATTAGTCGGAGAGATAATCGTTAATATGTATGAATTAAAATTACTAAGTTAATAGTAAATGATTATTTTACATTATAGTGAGTGATGGTAACGTGGCAATATTTTATCTTAACCGAGAGTCGTATGTAGACTAATTGGGGTCGAGATAGGAAATTAGTGGAGAGTGACTCGGATGGGGATTTCGAGATCACGATTGATTCTGAATGGGTCGAGATAGTTAAAATAGTGTATTATAGGGTAGTAATTGGGTCCCGGGGCCTTTTTAATCATAACCGAGCCCACATGGGAGTATTCCAATCATCTGGGCTTGATCCGTTAGCTTAATTTCGGGATTATGGATTATAAGCCTAAGTCTAATTAGTTGAGGAAGAAACTAAACACATTTTAAACCCTAAGAAATGAATAGGAGGCCATTAAAGAGGAGAAAAGAGAGTTCTCTGAGGTGCAACATCTTTTCTATTCACCAAAGTTGCCAGAATCGTGATTGGAAGCAAGGGAGGAACACCTTCTTCACACAAAAATGAAATCAGACCTTCTATTGTAAATCCAAGTGTTATGTTGCATGTATTTTAATGAGTTATAATACCCATGTAGTATAGGATTTACAATTTCATGATTTCAATTATGTTCTTGGGATTTAAGTGAATAAAACTCATGATTTGGGATGGGATTGCATGTAGAATGAATCCACATATGTAGGGGACATGAAATCAGAATATATGTGATAATTATCATGGGGGAAATCTAGGTAAATGATTGATCATAAATGAAGAACACATAACCTAGTGTATTAGGAGAAATCTGGGTTTTAATCCATTCTGGGGCAGAATTAATAAGGATTTAATGTGTTATCAACGTTAGAAATTATTTGTATACCCTTATTTGAGGTTGGGTTGAAACATGCTGGAGTTTGGTTGTGATACATGAAAGTTATGTTGAATAAAAATGGTGAAAAATGTAACCGCGTATGGAAGAATATGACCTGTAGCTTTTCGAATCGATTCGGGTCAAAGAGCGAGTCAATTCTTCACTGAATTGATTCGATTACCCAGATTTGCCCCGTTTCTTTTGTTTATGCCCGAAATTTGTGAATATTTAATTGAGAGACTTTTGAGTTATTCTTCCATTATAGTGAGGGACGTAGTAAATTTCAGTAGACCTGTGATGCAGGTTAGGCTTAGCCAAAATGGTGGGAAATGAGGCTAGAACCTATCGGGCATAAAGTGGAACTTAATGAATTCGCTGGAATGGGTCACGGAGGGCATAAGTTAACCCAAGACCAGACCAGTAGTAGAGAGATTCTATAACTACTAAAATAACTTAAGGGGTAACTAGGACCCTTCGGGTAGTGGGTAATACTCGGGAATATATGAAAAGATGTTATAATGAGTACGTTAAGTATGCGAGAGGTATATACTACGTACGGGTTTATATGATGGGTTGTGTGTATACTTACTGGATAATATGTATATATAGGTTGGGTGAATGCCTGTGATGTGGTTTATTGTGTATGTCAACATACCTACGTTGCCTGCTATCACAGGAGGTTCCGTACAGAGGGTGATCTCCCCTTGACAATTCCAGCGAAGTCTAAATTTGTGCCCCTGGAACATAGAACTTTGGGCGGCTCACAATGGGTTGTGTATTAATGGGACTGGAAGGTCATATGGGTACGTTAGGTATGTGCATAGACCAAAGGTTTAGAACTATGCTCGCCTCCATTTTGTTGTTTGATTTTGGGTTCGAGGAGACATTCCGAACCAATAGTCCACGATTGGTACCTGAGGTACAAGGACTTGATAGCAGAGTACGCCTGCATCACGGGGATCATTCCAAGGAATTTTATAGTTGTATATATCATATGTGTGATAAATATATCAAAGTGTGATTTATCTACTTAAGTGTGATAGTAAAACCGATAGATTGTGCATATCTAAAAGTAATTTCAGTAGAGAGACTTAAATGAATGACTCAATAATAATACGCAGGTAATATTAATTATCGATATTGTGGTAGCGTGGCATATATGCAATACGGTAGATCTAGAGCTTTCATGGTTAGTTAGATATGTTATCTTACTGGGTTGGGTAGCATAGCTAGGTAGGAAACGTTAGGATTGCACATTAGTGGAGAGGAGAGAAACTCAATGGAGTGTACGTTGTACTAACGTGTGTATCTAATAACTGATTTAAAATGTGATTTAAACACTTGCAAAATGTTTTTAAACGGCTTTCTTAGGCTCTAACCCGTGTCAAATCTATTATTTAAGACCTTTTAGGTGTCCAGCCACAGGGACGCCCAGCGTGAGGATTCTTTTTAGGGATGCGTAGTTGCAGCATTTGTGGAGGCTTGCGGGACTTTTTCTTAGACGTTTCAACTATTCATTCCTAGATTAGGAGTTTCATTCCGTATTTCATTTGGGCATGTTGCCCTTTCATACTATTTAGTACTTCAGTTTATATATTAGACTTTATGGATTTTATTTATTATTTCAGACTGGTATTTGGATTTATCATGGTAACCGATGGTTTATTCGGTATTATTGATTTATTTTTATCATGTTTTGGATTCAGATATTTATAATGTGGATGGTTTATTTCTTTATTTACTCATTCCTCTTGTTGTCATTATAAGGAAAGATAAAATTTGACACCTACTTAATTTAACATAGGTGGTTAGTAAATTAAAAAGTTTTCGACAGTGATGCCAAGAATGAACCACATGAGATTCTTGTTTGTTTTAATAAAGGACTGATCACCCGTGGTTAAAATAGGCGGGGTGTCACATATAAGTCCACAACGTTGTAACAACCCGAATTTTTTTAAATGGGAATTTTTAAATTAATTTTAAAAATCAGAGAAAAATGAAATTTTTGGATTTTATAAATTTTATAATTTAAAATGTTAATTTTTATATTTGGAAAATAAATTTTCAAACGGAATTGGAATCGAAATTAAAATGGAGTTTTAATTGAATTTTTATTATTTAGAAGAGTCCTCAAAACATAAAACTCTCTAATAAAAATCGTATTTTTAGACATCTGACCGTCCGATCAAGTTGAATTTTTTACAGCAGTCCTGTCTCGCCGTTCGATACAATATACTAAAATTTCAAGTGATTCTGACCGTCCGATCGTCCCTAATGATTTTTCGAGTATTTGTATTTGATTAGGACTCTAATTCTTTTTGGTATATAAACATAAAGTGACGAGTTTAGATCTTTTAAAACACATTTTAACCTTCTCAAAAATCAGAAAACCTCTCATATTCTTCAACCTCAAAACCGTAGCCCCATTTTACATAAGTTTCAACTCAATTTTTGTCAAGATTAACCGGATTTTCTCGAGACGCGTCAAGAACGAATCTTTGTCAAATTTTTGAGAGGAATACACATTCAAGATCAGATTTCTAAACCAACTTTTATTCAAGCATGAATACTCTATTCTTTTCCTTTAGTATTATGCGTTTTAAGTGTCGCCTAAACACTTAATTACATGCTTTCTTAAAAATAATTAGTAACTTAATTAGAAAAAGTGGACACTAATTATGGGACTGTTTCTATAAAAAAAAATAATCTGAATAATATTCATAACCCTTTGGGTACGTAGGATTCATGAGTGATTTTGGGTTTTATTGGTATAGGTTGCATGTAGAAAAATCCTAGTTTTAAAATAAATAATTTTTGGGTACGTATAACTCATGTAATACATCTAGAGATGATGAAATTTAGTTTTTGATGTATATATGATGAAAACTTGGTATATTTAATTTAAAATAATTAAATGAGATTATTTGGGTATTGTTGACGTTGTGATAATTAAATTAAAGATTTAAATGAATTGGACTATCATACGTAGTTTTATACGTTGATTAATTATTCTTGTTGGTATTATTAAATATCATTGTGATGACTGGTTGTTGGGTATTATTGCTCTCCCTATATTTTAGAATGCCTTCTAGGAATGGGACAAATGAAGGAAAATTATCACGATTTTATTGTGTTGGGGGTGGGATAATTTTTATTACTTTATCGTCGTTACACTAGTCTAGGTATGAGACTAGGTTATGATTTATGTTAGAAAATTCTTCTATACATAGGTTAGGATGTATTGATAACTTGGGGACCTTTAGGTATGGTACTAAGGGGTATTTTGAGGATCTCACATCGATTAAAGGGTGGGGTGTTTATAAATTGTGAATTGAGAAATTGAGAACTAATACCTAAGATAATAAGACGGGTATTAAAATATATTGGCGATATAATCAACGAGGACCGACAGTTTAAACAAGCCAGCCGGCGTTTTATGTCGTGTCGTGTGTGGAACCTCATCAATCAGCGAGGGCCGACAGTTTAAACAAGCCAGCCGGCGTTTTGACGAGGAGATGTGCATTTTGGTGGAGAAATCACCTGAGGCGGGAGGACCGCCATAATAAAATGAGGATATAATAGAAGATGGTTAATTTAATGAAATTAACATCGTGGGACTTAGGAATTTAAAATCATATTGTTGTGCCTTTGTAAATGGGGATTTCTGCAGGTAGCTAGTGATTTATATTTATCGCGTTTAATTATCCCGTTTAATTTAAAATATTCTATTGTGATATTTATTGCGTATAATGCTACTGTCTGGATTCAAGGATCCTATTTGAGGGGAGTAGTGTGTATTCTTGCTCGGGGGTTTGGCTCTGACCCATGCGTTGACTAATCTTTTTCAGGATTAGAATTGGAGAAGCTGCATAAGTTTATCGGAGTTATCATTTGGAGGTGCAGCTGGAGTTATTCATTTTATGGCATAGTTTAGTTAGACTTTCTTTTCCAGTCGTATTTAATTATGAGACTTCATTTGAGTTTTATTTGGTCATTTGGTTCCAAAGTTGTTTAGAGGATTCTTTTGGGATTATTTCATTTTTTATTTAATCATTATTGGAGAATGGATTTTTGGAGTTAGCATGTGATGGATCTTTTATCGCTTAGTTGTTTATGATCATTTTGAGATTGATTCAATTATTTATCTTATGGACTGATTTATTTATGTCTCATATCTGTCTCATGCTAAGAATGGTATTTATTTAATTCACACCTGGCAGAGTTCGGCGACGGTGGCTGGCCACCCCGTCTGTCGGATTTTGCGAGGTGTGACAGATGGTATCAGAGCATGGTCTTAGGTCTCGTAGGTTATGAGTCCGTTTAGCTTCTGCGTTACCGATCTTTGATTCCCTTTGTTGATTCTTAGTTCTTAAGGTAGAGGGTCTAGTATACGTGTTAGATGTGTTTCTTGTAGATGTGAAGCTTTGTGCTAAGAGCTCCGTAGGCATTGAGTTTAGAATTAGTAAGCTTAATGTGAGGATTCTTAAAATGGATTTTGGAGACGATAATTACTTTGGAGATTTTAGTACAGATGTTAGGTATTGTATGTATCGATTTTTTGATGTTGAGATTTAATTTGAGGATGTTAGCATTTTGATGACTTTCGGATATAGGATCGAGTGGGGATTTGTGGGAGCGTGTGGTACGCCGTTATTTTCATAGTTATGCGTATGTATATAGACAATATGTATTATTTTATTGCTCGTGGGGTAGGTGCGCGTAGAATTGGGTATATGGGCGCCCGATTATGGCATTCTACGGGTAGGCATATGTGAGCCATATTTTCTTTTACGAGATTTACGCGATGTGTATGTTTCGTCTAATTTCGAGGACGAAATTCTTTGCTAGTGGGGATGTATGTAACAACCCGAATTTTTTTAAATGGAAATTTTTAAATTAATTTTGAAAATCGGAAAAAATAAAATTCTTGGATTTTACAAATTATATAATTTAAAATGTTGATTTTTATATTTGAAAAATAAATTTTTAAACGGAATTGGAATCGGAATTAAAATGGAGTTTTAATTGAATTTTTATTATTTAGAAGAGTTCTCAAAACATAAAACTCTCTAAGAGTCCTCGAAACATAAAACACTTTAGTAAAAATAATATTTTTAGAAATCCGACCGTCCGATCAAGCTAAATTTTTTACAGCAATCCTGTCTTGCTATTCGCTACAACATACGAAAATTTCAAGCGATTCTCACGGTCCAATCGTCCATATTGATTTTTTGAGTATTTGTATTTGATTAGGACTCTAATTCTTTTTGGTATATAAACATAAAGTGACGAGTTTAGATCTTTTAAAACACATTTTAGCCTTCTCAAAAATCAAAAACCTCTCATCTTCTTCAACCTCAAAACCCTAGCCCCATTCTACATAACTTTCAACTCAAATTTTGTCAAGATTAACCGGATTTTCTCGAGACGCGTCAAGAACGAATCTTTGTCAAATTTTTGAGAGGAATACACATTCAAGATAAGATTTCTAAACCAACTTTTATTCAAGCATGAATACTCTATTCTTTTCCTTTAGTATTATGCGTTTTAAGTGTCCCTAAACACTTAATTACATGCTTTCTTAAAAATAATTAGTAACTTAATTAGAAAAAGTGGACACTAATTATGGGGCTATTTTTATAAAATCTTTTAATATAAATAATATTCATAACCCTTTGGGTATGTAGGATTCATGAGTGATTTTGGGTTTTATTGGTGTAGGTTGCATGTAGAAAAACCCTAGTTTTAAAATAAATAATTTTTGGGTGCGTATAACTCATGTAATACATCTAGAGATGATGAAATTTAGTTTTTGATGTATATATGATGAAAACTTGGTATATTTAATTTAAAATAATTAAATGAGATTATTTGGGTATTGTTGACGTTGTGATAATTAAATTAAAGATTTAATTGAATTGGACTATCATGCGTAGTTTTATACATTGATTAATTATTCTTGTTGGTATTATTAAATATCATTGTGACGACGGGTTGTTGGGTATTATTGCTCTCCCTATATTTTAGAATGCCTTCTAGGAATGGGGCAAGTGGAGGAAAATTATCACGGTTTTATTGTGTTGGGGGTGGGATGATTTTTATTACTTTATCGTCGTTACGCTAGTCTAGGTATGAGACTAGGTTATGATTTATGTTAGAAAATCCTCATATACATAGGTTAGGACGTATTGATAACTTGGGGACCCTTAGGTATGGGACTAAGGGGTATTTTGAGGATCTCACATCGATTAAAGGGTGGGGTGTTTATAAATTGTGAATTGAGAAATTGAGAACTAATACCTAAAGATAATAAGACGGGTACAAAAATATATTGACGACATTCAGCGAGGGCCGACAGTTTAAACGGGCCAGTCGGCATTTTATGTCGTGTCGTGTGTGGAACCTCGTCAATCAACAAGGGCCGACATTTTAAACGGGCCAACCGGCATTTTGACGATGGGATGTGTATTTTGGTGGAGAAATCACCCGAGGCGGGAGGACGGCCATAATAAAATGAGGATATAATTGAAGATGGTTAATTTAATTAAATTAACATCGTGGGACTTGAGAATTTAAAATCATAATGGTGTGCCTTTGTAAATGGGGATTTCTGCGGGTAGTTAGTGATTTATATTTATCGCGCTTAATTATCTCGTTTAATTTAAAATATTCTATTGTGATATTTATTGTGTATAATGCTACTGACTGGATTCAAGGATCCTATTTGAGGGGAGTAGTGTGTATTCTTGCTCAGGGCTCTGGCTCTGACCCATGTGTTGACTAATCTTTTTCAAGATTAGAATTGGAGAAGCTGCATAAGTTTATCGGAGTTATCATTTGGAGGTGCAGCTGGAGTTATTCATTTTATGGCATAGTTTAGTTAGACTTTATTTTCCAGTCGTACTTAATTGTGAGACTTCATTTGAATTTTATTGGGCCATTCGGTTCCAAAGTTGTTTAGAGGATTTCTTTTGGGATTATTTCATATTTTATTTAATCATTATTGGAGAATGGATTTTTGGAGTTAGCATGTGATGGATCTTTTATCGCTTAGTTGTTTATGATCATTTTGAGATTGATTCAATTATATATCTTATGGACTGATTTATTTATGTCTCATATCTGTCTCATGCTAAGAATGGTATTTTTTTAGTTCACGCCTGGCATAGTTCGGCGGCGGTGGTTGGCCACCCCGTATGTCGGATTTTGCGGGGTTTGACAAACGTACACTTGAAAACCATAACTTTCATTGGTATTTGATAATGTCTTATCCTTTCCACATACCCTGGCTGGGCCCATTAACCCGATCGAGTCTTAATTGTAAATCATCCATCCTTACAGAATGAACGAAGTACAAAACCGATTTCTTTGGGAGGATGAAATGCTAAGCTTCCCTCCTTAAGACTAATGCCACCTCTCCATCATTGGCAAGTACAACCATATGAATCAAGTGAAATTACTTTCTTTCGATGCTTACTAGTAGCCACTGACCTATCATATCTAGGTCTCCATAATTTCAACATGCAATATGTAAACTTTGTTTTCGAGATTACTCTTATCAAGTGAAACACAACACTCACATAGTTTCAAACATTCAACTCACGGACCACTGCTACAACTCATAGCAACGTCCTACATGATCCCCAATCATAGTTATCCTAAAAGCATCTCAAACTTTCAAGCATTACCCATGCCCAAGAGCTAATGATTTCCTCACTAGAGTCACACCTAACCATACAGGTAGCACACGCAGGTGATATAATCAAGTCTAACACTCCGTCCCAATTGTTATTTCTAAACCATGATGAACATCATCGTGTTTTAAGTCTCCCAGATGCACAACCTGGAACTTATTAACCTATATTTGACATTATCCTCAAAGGTCATATAATGGCACATGCTCACAACCAAATCATGAAAATAGCTCCGAGGCACCGCCACAAGTCAACATGACTTAACCATACTACAATCATGAATGATCTACCATAACTATGTAAAATTTTAATGAAATAATGATTCTCATAAACACTTCACGGAGAAGATACCAATTCAATCATTCCCAAAATGGACATACACATTGTGACACCCCGACTAATTAAATACCGGGTAGCTACTCCTTTATTAAATTAATACAAAATGCCAAGTTGGTTCAGTTAATAGCATCACTGTCGAAAACATTTTAATAATTACTAACCACCTAGTATTTAAAAAGTGAGTTGCCAAATTTTAAGTTAACTCTGATTAACATGCAATAAGTGAAATATAAAGGATAACATAACCATTCACAATAAAGTCCAACTATAGTAATCATCAAATAATAATAAGTCTGGAGGAAATACTCCTCACAACAATCCAAATACGTAAGTGAAATAAGAACAATAGCATGTATCCTGAATTAATTACAAACCAAAGTCTGAATAACTGAAATGTAAAGTGTCTCTAAAAGAAATGGGCGACATGCCCTACAAATGATGAAACTGAATATGGAATCAAGACAAGAAAAGGAGGCGTCTACTGTCAAGGCCCTGTAACTTTCACAACAGCTACAGCTCGTCACCTGAATAGAATTCCT
The DNA here is from genome assembly GCA_949130495.1 of Sambucus nigra. Lineage (NCBI taxonomy): Eukaryota > Viridiplantae > Streptophyta > Magnoliopsida > Dipsacales > Adoxaceae > Sambucus > Sambucus nigra. The sequence goes on from OX422220.1 coordinate 41,548,342, forward strand.
ATGCATGGTGTCCTTGTGGCTGGGCGCCTAAAATGGTTTTTACAAAAAGATAGATTTGAAAGCAAACGGGTCAGAGCCCGAATGTGGAGAATCTTTTAAAAACAGCAAGTGTTTTAACAACATTTAAAACAATGAATGCAAAGTACATGTTAGGACGTGCTCTCACATGAAATACTCACCTCTCGACTACTTGTGCACTCCTAACGAAACGTACCCATACAAGTGATTCTAATATCTATCTAGACCAAAACAATTATTAACCTTTCTACTCGATTCGCAATTTAATTTCAACATCATCAATTGAATAGAGAGTTTTACATTAAATTCCCGGATTCTCAATTATTAGAAATACAAAGCACTATAGGTTATCTCTTTTTATCTTTAATCGTGCAACACAATAATTATATTTCACTATATAAACGTGATAAGTCTTTTCATCTAACCGTATATTATTCACATCATAAATATACAATACTAGCACCCCGAGACTAAGCTACGGTGCACACATACTCTGCTATCCATCCCGGTACATCACGTACATAAGGATCACGCATTCCGAATCTCTCAGGAATCGTTCTCAGATTATAGCAAATCACAAACAATGGAGGCGAACATAGTCACATCACATGGGTCACGCACATACCTACGTTCCCACGATCAGCAAGCTTATTAACATCTCAATAAGTCCTTCTCTGACCTATGTTCTCGAGGTACCAATCTATATCCCCCCGTAGGCACACAAAGATTAGATGGTCCTAAACGAACGCAAACCTCCCGTGATAGCAAGTATGGTAGGTATGTCATACACATAAGTCATATACTAAGTATTCACACATCTTAGATATCTCAATATTAATAAAGGTATATTCTACATCCTTACACCATTATTCCAATTTTATACATTTGTAAGTCGTCCGATAATATATAATGTAGACTGTCGACACATCTCACGTTATAGCTTCTTGTACTTAAAACCTATCTCAAGGGATTACTAAGTCTCCTATTATTCCCACATATAACATCATTATTCTTAAGATCCTCACTTTTGCCCCAAACCTCATTTTCCCAAATTATTCGAATTTACTCTTTTAACCCTAATATTATCTCACTCATCGAATTTTATTAGATTTCATAAAAATTCCTCAAATTGAATTCTAACCCCAGTCCAAATTTTATAACCATACCTACTGGTCTTCCTTAAGTCAAAGGATATTCATAAAATCTCCATTAATAATTTTCTAAGGGTTAACATCATTAAAATTTAACTAAGGAAAATATTACTCATTCTGGGAAGGTCGATCGATCGACCTTGAGCATCGATCGATCGATGGTGGTCAATCGATCGACTGATGAATGTCGATCGATCGATTGCACCAGATAGGTTACGGACTGCTTCGTTTTGCAGTCCTCTAATCGTCCCAAAAATCCATTACAATGCATGAAACTTCATTCTAACGTTATAATATCATCACATAATCGTCCTACAACATTTTTAACGTTCTAAAACTAATTAATCATCACCCAAATGCCATATTTAGATCAAAATATCATCAAGAACCCTAGTTTTCTATTTCTTTCAAAATCAACAATAATCCTCTTCTTAAATCCGTTTTTGAATTATCAAGGGCTATAGTATGAATTCATAATTCATCCAGAATATGTCTACATGCAAATCCTAACATGGCTTATAGTTTTAATCCTCAAATTCATGGGTTTATATCAATCTTCCAAGACAATTTCGATAATTACCCTAAACATGGAAGAACATATCATTGAATCAATTGTAATTAAACCCCTTGCCTTAATCGTTCTTCAGATTGTTGTAGATGAAGATGATAGAAGATGATGGTTGATATCCACTCTCTCTCTCTGCAGAATTCTCCTCTCTCTCTCTCTCTCTCTACAATTTCTTCTCCAAAGATGACAAAATGGAGGTGGAGGTTTATTTTTGGACTTTTAACTTCTTTTCTAAACTTCTCCCGTAGCCCACTACTTAGTTTAGTGTTGATAATGGGTTGGTGGGTTTAATGATAAATCATAATTAAACTCTAATTTTCGTGGGTTTTAATTACCAAAATTCTGAAATTACCAAATTACCCTTTTGGGTTGCCGGTTTGGCCTAAAAATGCCCCGGGACCCAAACTAAACCCCCGGCTAGTGTTTTCTGACTATCTCGACCCTTACGAACACGTTGGCGCACTCAAAATGACCATACGGTTGATAAAAATAAAATTCACTTTTTAATTAAAATAATTACATACCTGACGCGACTGTCACGCGCGTCTCAACAAAATTTCCCAAATTACCGTATTTCAGTCTCACGATAATTTCAATATTTTTAATATTCATATATTGCCATATATACACATTATAATCAAATACCAACTCACATCTCGTTAGTATTTTATCCGAATTAATTCTCAATTAATTCACATTTAATTTAATTAATCCCATAAATAAATATCGATAAAAATGCGGGGTATTACATACTTCCCCCCTAATAACAGAATTTCGTCCCGAAATTCAGAACTAAAAAGTACCTGGTAAAAACAACTCTGGATAACGTTCGTGCATCTCATCCTCGCGCTCCCATGTGGACTCCTCGGCATTATGATGCCGCCACTGAACACGTACTAACGGAACTATCTTTGATCGCAGTTTCCGCTCACTTCGGTCCAAAATAGCAAACGGCCCCTCCTCGTAGGAGCTATCGGGCTGGAGATCGATGTCCTCCAAAGCAATGTGAGAATGAGCCAAATCATCTCTAAGATATTTCCTTAGTGAGGAAATATGAAACACATCATGAATCCTGTGTAAATGCTCCGGTAACCCAAGTCTATACGCAACAAACCCAATTCGCTCGATGATAGGAAATGGTCCCACGTATCTCGGTGACAACTTCCCCTTCTCCCAAATCGCATAATCCCCTTCATAGGAGATACTCTAAGTAAAACCTGGTCCCCCACTTGGAACTCCCTAAAGAACCTCTTCGCATCAGCATAGCTCTTCTGTCGATCTTGAGCTACCCGAATGCGACTCCATATCAATTATATCCTCGTCGAAGTATCCTGAATTACTTCCGGCCCAAGTAGTTTGTTGTCCCCCACCTCCAACCAACATGCTGGGGAATGACAAGGTCTACCGTACAACGCCTCAAATGGAGCCATGCCAATGGTGAACTGGTAGGAGTTGTTGTAAGCAAACTCCACCAGTGGAAGATACTGCTCCCATCCACCCCCAAAATCAATAATGCACATACGCAACATGTCCTCCAACATCTGATTTGTACGTTCGGTTTGCCCATCGGTCTGCGGGTGATATGTCGTACTCAACCGCAAATCCGTGCCCATGGCCTCCTGAAAACTCTCCCAAAACCGTGAAATAAATATCTTATCTCTGTCAGACACGATATTTAGGGGCACACCGTGAAGTCTCACTATTTCTGCAATAAAGAGCTGGGCATACTGTCCCGTAGTGTAGTCGGTCCTTACGGGTAGAAAATGAGCGACTTTGGTCAACCTGTCCACAATTACCCAAATGGAGTCGTGACCCCTCTGTGACGTAGGTAACCCCGTGATAAAGTCCATGGATATGCTCTCCCACATCCACATCGGGACCTCTAACGGATGTAGAAGTCCTGCCGGTCTCTGATGATCCACTTTTACCAGCTGACAAGTGGTGCATTTAGAAACAAACACGGCGATATCTTTCTTCATCCCGCTCCACCAATACTGACGTCTCATATCTTGGTACATTTAGTCCCCACCGGGATGTACCGCGAACCGTGAGCCGTGAGACTCTGCCATCACCTCGTGTCGAAGTTCCTCCCCTTCCGAAACTACCAGTCTGCCATTGAAGCATAATCCCCCGTCTGAACTAATGGTATAGGACTCAGCTCCCTCTGCTAATAATCGAACTATCTGCTTCTGACAAAACGAGTCATCTGCTTGTGCCTTTACCACTCTCGTGACAATGTGCGGTGTAACAGTCATCACCGACATAAATGATCGGGCCACTGCACCCTGGTGTCCCAACTCCTTCCACTTTGCCTTCCACACCCCTGCCACTTCATCTACTGGCCTACGACTCAACGCGTCTGCTACCACGTTAGCCTTCCTCGGGTGGTATTGGATATCAAACTGATAGTCCTTCACAAACTCAAGCCACCTCCGTTGCTGCATATTCAACTCCTTCTGCGTGAATAGGTACTGTAGGGACTTGTGGTCCGTGAACAATTGAAACTTCTCCCCCAAGAGATAATGTCTCCAAATCCGAAGGGCAAACACCACTGCCGCTAACTCCAAGTCATGGGTGGGGTAATTCTTCTCGTGAGGCTTAAGCTTACGGGAAGCATAAGCTATGGCCTGACTCTCCTGCTGCAATACACCTCCAAGTCCTTGTAAGGACGCGTCGGTGTAAACTAGATACTCAACTCCCGGTCTCGGCAATGCTAACACAGGTACTGAGGTCAACTTGTCCTTCAACTCATCAAATGCCAACTGACAGGCATCACTCCAAATGAATGGCACACCCTTACGAGTCAGATGTGTCAAAGGGCCCGCTATATTTGAGAAACCCCGAATGAACCTCCTATAGTATCCTGCTAGGCCCAAGAAACTACGGATCTCAGTCGGTGTAGTGGGTTGTCCCCATTCCTTTACCGCGGATACCTTCCCCGGATCAACAGATATCCCCCGATCGGAAATAATATGCCCCAAAAACTGAACTTCCTTCAGCCAAAACCCGCACTTCTCATACTTTGCATACAGCTCGTTCTGACGTAGCGTCTGCAAAACCTGCTTCAAATGCTCGGCGTGCTCCTCCTCTGTCTGGGAGTAAACCAGAATATCATCAATGAAGACAATGACGAACTGATCTAGGAACTCTCTGAACACCCTATTCATCAAGTCCATAAACACGGCTGGAGCATTGGTCAAACCAAAAGGCATAACCCGAAACTCGTAGGAACCATATCTCGTTAAGAAAGCAGTCTTCGAGACGTCCTCTTCCCTGATACGCAACTGATGGTATCCTGATCTCAAATCAATCTTTGAGAAGAACGAAGCTCCTCTCAGCTGATCGAATAAGTCATCGATTCGGGGCAACGGATACTTATTCCGTATCGTGACTTTATTCAACTCCCGGTAATCTACCCACAACCTCAACGATCCATCCCTCTTCTTAACGAACAACACAGGGGCACCCCACGGCGAAGTACTCCTCCGTATAAACCCCTGACCCAACAACTGTTCAATCTGATCCCGTAACTCTCTCATCTCAGCTGGAGCCATACGGTAAGGTGCGCGGGCAATAGGCCGAGTGCCCGGCGTCAAATCGATCACAAAATCTATCTCTCTTCTCGGAGGTAATCCAGGTATATCCTGAAATACGTCGGCAAACTCTCGAACAACCGAAATCGAATCAAGTGGTATCACCACTTCTTTAGAGGTCTCCTCCTCTATATAGTAGGGGTGGCCATAGGCCCGAGGCCCGCCAAGCCCGCCCAACCCGCCCAATAAAAAAATAGGGCTTGGGTAAGGTGAATAGGCCCGCAAAGCGGGCTTGGAAAAGTTTTATAGGCCCGGTTTTTTTTCGGGCGGGCATGGGCATGAGTTCTTAAGCCCGATGAGGCCCGGCCCGGTCCGAGGCCCAAAAAATATATATATAATATATATATGGGGGGGGAACTTTTATTAAAATAAAAACTTATACCAAGTCTTTTCATGTAGAGTGAGAAACTTTATATATGGACTTTGTAATATATTGAGTTTAAAACAGATTTTAAATTAAAAAATTGGTCTTTAAATAAAAAATAGGTGTTTTAATTTTTTTTAAAAATCTTTTAATTAACATAATAAGGCCCGATCGGGCGGGCCTGGGTAAAGAGCTTTCAAATCTGGGCAGGCTTGGGATTACATAATAAGGCCCGATCTGGGCCCGAGCGGGCTTGGGATAGCCGTTAATTTTTCAAGCCCGACCCGAGCCCGACCGGGCCTGCCCAGGCCCGGCCCACGGCCACCCCTACTATATAATACAAATGAGTGGACGATCCTCCCTCAGGACGAGGCATCGCCACCAAAAACATCTCCTGCTCGGGAATTGCAAAGATAATACTCCTACTAAAACAGTCAATCATGGCTCGGTACGCAACTAGCCAATCCATACAAATATTGGCGTCATACTCGGTCATCTCTAACACTAACATACCCGCGGGTAAAGTAAACCTCCCAATCTCTATACCCACGCCTCTACATACAAGTGAAATCACGGAACCCCTACTCAACGGCGAATCTACACAAGTAACCGTGCTCTCGGCGGTCTCTAACAACCCAATGGTGCGTGCAAATCTCATAGCAATGAAACAATGTGTAGCCCCCGTGTCAAACAAAATACGCCCCATAGTTCCCTGAATAGAGAACATACCCTCAATGGCTGGTGGATCCTGTGGGGCTGCGGCCTGCTGGAGCTGATATACTCTCCCATACTGCAGCTGTCCCTGCTGAACTGGGACCGCTGGAATGGGTGGTAATGCGGCCATATGTGGTGTTGCTGGGAGGGCGGCGGGAAACATAGGCCTCTGCGGCTCCTGTCGGGCATTCTGTTGCTGCTGCTGCGGGGCCCTGCCCCTATCAGGACAATCCTGGCGTTTATGGCCAGTCTTGACACAAGCATAACACTTCCCCGGGAAGTTTCCCCCCCCCCCGATGTCCCTGCTGCCCTCGGCCCTGGTGGTCGTGTCCATTCCTCCCCTGGCCCTGCTGAAACTGCTGTTGTCCGTTCTGACCCTGCTGGCCCTGATGGCCGTTCGGACCCTGATGGCCCTGCCTAAAACCTCCCTGTCCGTGCCTGAAATTCCCCTATCTGAACCTCTTATGATCCCCCTGCTGGAACCCTGGTCACCTTGCCTCTGCCCCTGAGTAGATTGTGCCCCACTGGCACCATTTCCCCCAGTCCTGCCTTGATGGCTGGACTCTCTTGATCTCTTGCTCTCATCCATGTGAAAGCGGTGATCCTGGCAGTGTAACAGTGCAGCGTTAACCACGTCAGAATAAGTGGCCAACGAGAGGTTCCCCAACAAATGCTGACGGATCCTCCATGTCAATCCATCAGTGAACTTCTGGATCTTCTTCTCCTCTGTCGGTATCTCATCCGGGACAATATTCAGTAGATTTGTGAATTCGGCCTCATACTCGGCCACAGTCTTTCCTTCCTGTCTGAGATTCATTAGCTTCCTCCTCATTTCCGTGTGAATAGCTGACGGAAATACTTGCGGTCGAACCGCACCCAAAACTCATGTATCGTGAGAGTATCTCTCTCCTCCACTGTGGTAATAGACTCCCACCACTGCAGTGCAGATCCCACTAGCTTGAAAGTAGCTAGTATCTACTTCTGAACATCGGTGTACTCATACATCCTCAAGTACCTCTGAATGTCTTTCCTCCACTGACTTGAGATCACAACATCGGAGCTACCTGCGAACTCCGGTGGGTGTGCTTTCTGAAAAGCATCACGTACGCGTTCCCAAGCAGACGAAAATGCATGTGCCTGAACCGGCGCGGCTACTGGCGCTTGAGGTGGTGCCTGCTGTACAACGGCGAGAGAGGCATTTACCGCTTGGGCTACAATGCCTGAAACCTCGGCGGCATTCATGGTGCCCTGTATTGGAGCTGGCTGTGGCTCTGGCAGTGCATTCCTAGGAACCCGTGGTGCACGTCGTGGAGGCATCTGAAATAAGAGTAAGGTCTATAAGTTCGCAGTTATAAACCCAAAATAGCTGAAGAGCGAAGCATACATAAAAGAATACAACAGTCCTAAAATATATGGCTCTACATCAAAGAAAGCTCTGCGGAAACATAATAAGCCGTACAGATCCAAAAGGACACTAGAACCTGATGCTCCGATACCACCTGTGACACCCCGACTAATTAAATACCGGGTAGCTACTCCTTTATTAAATTAATACAAAATGCCAAGTTGGTTCAGTTAATAGCATCACTGTCGAAAACATTTTAATAATTACTAACCACCTAGTATTTAAAAAGTGAGTTGCCAAATTTTAAGTTAACTCTGATTAACATGCAATAAGTGAAATATAAAGGTTAACATAACCATTCACAATAAAGTGCAACTATAGTAATCATCAAATAATAATAAGTCTGGAGGAAATACTCCTCACAACAATCCAAATACGGAACTGAAATAAGAACAATAGCATGTATCCTGAATTAATTACAAACCACAGTCTGAATAACTGAAATGTAAAGTGTCTCTAAAAGAAATGGGCGACATGCCCTACAAATGATGAAACTGAATATGGAATCAAGACAAGAAAAGGATGCGCCTACTGTCAAGGCCCTGTAACTTCCACAACAGCTACAGCTCGTCACCTGAATAGAATTCCTATGCATGGTGTCCTTATGGTTGGGCACCTAAAATGGTTTTTACAAAAAGATAGATTTGAAAGCAAACGGGTCAGAGCCCGAATGTGGAGAATATTTTAAAAACAGCAAGTGTTTTAACAACATTTAAAATAATGAATGCAAAGTACATGTTAGGACGTGCTCTCACATGAAATACCCACCTCTCGACTACTTGTGCACTCCTAACGAACGTACCCATACAAGTGATTCTCATATCTATCTAGACCAAAACAATTATTAACCTTTCTACTCGATTCGCAATTTAATTTCAACATCATCAATTGAATAGAGAGTTTTACATTAAATTCCCGGATTCTCAATTATTAGAAATACAAAGCACTATAGGTTATCTCTTTTTATCTTTAATCGTGCAACACAATATTATATTTCACTATATAAACGTGATAAGTCTTTTCATCTAACCGTATATTATTCACATCATAAATATACAATACTAGCACCCCGAGACTAAGCTACGGTGCACACATACTCTGCTATCCATCCCGGTACATCACGTACATAAGGATCACGCATTCCGAATCTCTCAGGAATCGTTCTCAGATTATAGCAAATCACAAACAATAGAGGCGAACACAGTCACATCACATGGGTCACGCACATACCTACGTTCCCAAAATAAGCAAGCTTATTAACATCTCAACAAGTCCTTCTCTGACCTATGTTCTCGAGGTACCAATCTATATCCCCCCGTAGGCAGACAAAGATTAAATGGTCCTAAACGAACGCAAACCTCCCGTGATAGCAAGTATGGTAGGTATGTCATACACATAAGTCATATACTAAGCATTCACACATCTTAGATAACTCAATATTAATAAAGGTATATTCTACATCCTTATACCATTATTCCAATTTTATACATTTGTAAGTCGTTCGATAATATATAATGTAGACTGTCGACACATCTCACGTCATAGTTTCTTGTACTTAAAACCTATCTCAAGGGATTACTAAGTCTCCTATTATTCCCACATATAACATCATTATTCTTAAGATCCTCACTTCTGCCCTAAACCTCATTTTCTCAAATTATTCGAATTTACTCTTTTAACCCTAATATTATCTCACTCATCGAATTTTATTAGATTTCATAAAAATTCCTCAAATTGAATTCTAACCCCGGTCCAAATTTTATAACCATACCTACTGGTCTTCCTTAAGTCTAACGATATTCATAAAATCTCCATTAATAATTTTCTAAGGTTTAACATCATTAAAATTTAACTAGGGAAAATATTACTCATTCTGGGAAGGTCGATCGATCGACCTTGAGCATCGATCGATTGATGGTGGTCGATCGATCGACTGATGAATGTCGATCGATCGATTGCACCAGATAGGTTACGGACTGCTTCGTTTTGCAGTCCTCTAATCGTCCCAAAAATCCATTACAATGCATGAAACTTCATTCTAACGTTATAATATCATCACATAATCGTCCTACAACATTTTTAACGTTCTAAAACTAATTAATCATCACCCAAAGGCCTTATTTAGATCAAAATATCATCAAGAACCCTAGTTTTCTATTTCTTTCAAAATCAACAATAATCCTCTTCTTAAATCCGTTTTTGAATTATCAAGGGCTATAGTATGAATTCATAATTCATCCAGAATATGTCTACATGCAAATCCTAACATGGCTTATAATTTTAATCCTCAAATTCATGGGTTTATATCAATCTTCCAAGACAATTTCGATAATTACCCTAAACATGGAAGAACATATCATTGAATCAATTGTAATTAAATCACTTGCCTTAATCGTTCTTCATATTGTTGTAGATGAAGATGATAGAAGATGATGGTTGATATCCACTCTCTCTCTCTCTCTGCAGAATTCTCCTCTCTCTCTCTCTCTACAATTTCTTCTCCAAAGATGACAAAATGGAGGTGGAGGTTTATTTTTGGACTTTTAACTTCTTTTCTAAACTTCTCCCGTAGCCCACTACTTAGTTTAGTGTTGATAATGGGTTGGTGGGTTTAATGATAAATCATAATTAAACTCTAATTTGCGTGGGTTTTAATTACCAAAATTCTGAAATTACCAAATTACCCTTTTGGGTTGTCGGTTTGGCCTAAAAATGCCCCGGGACCCAAACTAAACCCCCGGCTAGTGTTTTCTGACTATCTCGACCCTTCCGAACACGTTGGCGCACTCAAAATGACCATACGGTTGATAAAAATAAAATTCACTTTTTAATTAAAATAATTACATACCTGACGCGACTGTCACGCGCGTCCCAACAAAATTTCCCAAATTGTCGTATTTCAGTCTCACGACAATTTCAATATTTTTAATATTCATATATTTCCATATATACACATTATTATCAAATACCAACTCACATCTCGTCAGTATTTTATCCGGATTAATTCTCAATTAATTCACATTTAATTTAATTAATCCCATAAATAAATATCGATAAAAATGCGGGGTATTACACACATCCCAATATAAGGGTCATCATGGCAGAATTCTATCACATGTGACGACCGTCCACGGCCACCAACTTGTAACCTCAAGGCCTCAATCTTAGTCACTACGCATATACCAATCGTAAGGCTATATCCTTAACATCATGAGGAAACCCAAAAGGTTCAAATAGAGACATCATCGTCATCGTAATACCCGGTACACTACCTTAAGTTCACTATTACTTGAGAATGTCTTCCTTTCTCATTAACATCTCGCTAAATAAACCTTAGTATACATCTCCAAAGAAAGAAAAAATTGATATGGATTTATATGTTTATCCAAAGTTCTAATCCTAACCAAATTTACTAGACCACATTATTTAATCCTCAATGAGTGTTCAACCATAAAACTAAATTACCTCGCTATGTTAACATCATACTACATGTTAATCTACAAGCTAACACAACTATATTTTTATAGGATATGGGACGTCGGTTATTTCATATAAACACCACAGTCACCACGAACGCCACAAGGGATACTATTCCTCAATACCACATTATTACCTCTAAAACTATAAATTAACACCACCAGAGATGTTGGGTTTTGCCTAAAAGGGGGCTTACCCTAGTTCCTATTTTAGAATATCACAACGCTAGCACTTAACACTAAATCACCAAGATTTTCTATGTTCACTCCTAGGTTACTTCAAATCATCATGATTATCTAAACTCACATTATAATCAAGATACGCTAAATCCAAGTTCTCAACCAAGGGACCGAATACGTTCTCACCACAGAATCAACACTCGTGAATGCCACTCGATCACCTAACTTCCACAGATGAAATATCCAACCTTTAAAGCTAGGTCGCAACTAACACTACCTGAAATTTCTACCACTACTAAGGCTACTCGCATATCAAAATTACCACACAATACATCTCACATATAAGATCACAGTGTTTCCGTCCTACACAACTTCACATGTTCACCAAACTACCATCAGTCACAATATTACCCTGAGGATCGAATTTGCCTAATTACATTATCGGTGTTAACTACCCGTAAACACCACACCTAAGGACTATATACTTTTTAATAACCAATCATCAGTTCTTGGTTATAACACCCTAACAACTAACCTCTACAATTGACTATATGCAATTTGTGCCACCTACCCAATGAGCATAATCTCACTTTATTAACATATCGAAAGACTCTACGTCATCAAGGATTAAAACATAAGCACCTTACACTTAACAACCATGGTGTCACCATAATTGGCTTGCATGGACATTTGTAAATTACTAACATATCTAATCAGAAACGCGAAAGCGATTAATAACCATCAACTTAGTCACACGCCACTTGTCACTAGCTTACTTGTCGTGCTAACCTCTTTGTCTTTACCATCGAGGATACGAACTAAACCGTCACCAAACTAGCGTGACTGGCCCATACCAACACCGACGTCGAAAGATCCACTACCGACCTCACCACGTCACTCTCAAAAGGAACCTTGAATCTAGAGCTCTGATACCATTTGTAACGTCCTGACCCGAATTTATGGGTTACCCGTGGTCAACCCGGTCCAACCCGAGTGTTAGTTGTGAAGTGCAATGAAACAATTTATATGATATTGTCAGTCCAATTTTATTTTAATTATCATTTCACTTTTTAGCATGCAATTCTAATTTCAAGTTGAAACTACGTTAGGGACCCGTGGGAAGCATCCCGAAGATCCAATCATACAGAGCTACTAACGTCAATGCAAATTTAATACTTATCTATACAACGCTCTCAAAATATGAATTAATATATAACCTGTCATAACAAAACGAGGCTATGAGCCAATGCTCAGTGGGAATGTATAAATGTAATATAGAAACGAACGGCAAAAAAAAAAACTCTCCACGTTATATCTACGTGCACATGCAATGACCTTGTATACATATATATATATATATATATATATATACACACACTTTATGCTATGAAAGAGTCTGAATCGACTTGTCACTAACCTTGGGATGGAGTGAATAGACCTTTAGCCAATGGTACCACTGGCGTGTGTATAGTGGAAACACCAAAATATTATTGGGAGTTAACTTTGAATACGTTCAGATGCATGGAGTGTTAGGATTCGAAGTTTTTAGTGCCGCAATATCCGAATTTTGAGGACAAAATTATTTTGCAAGGGGGCCAGTATGTAACACCCCGTATTTTGGGATATTTATGAATTTAATTATTTCGAGTAGTTTAAATTACACGTCTGAAGTAATTTAATTAAAATAAAATATTACGTATTGAATAAATATTAACTGGGTGAGATTAAGATTAATATTTATGTGATAAATTTACTTTATGTGTAGTAAATAACATGTGATAACAAGTCGTAGTGAGTAATAACAACGGGACTATGTCATATCTCCACCGGGAGTCGCGTGTAGAATATATGAGGTCGAGATGAAAAATTTATGAAGAGTGACTCATATGGCAATTTTTAGGTCACGGTTGTTTCCGAATGGACCGAAATAGGCAAAATACTATACCTGGGTGTATTATTTCGGTTCCAGGGGAGTTTTAGACTATACCTCTTACAGGGGTATATAGGTCAAGTGGGCTTGGCACATTAGGCTAATTTCTGGATTAGAGAGTTTATAACCTAATATTAGAAGTGTTATAAGCCATTATCATTAGATACAAACTCTAAAAGAGAAAGAAAAAGAGGCAAAGGCTAGGAGAAAGCTAAAAATGCCAAATTGGGAGATAATTCAAGGGGGATTCGAGCATTCAACCATAACTTCGTCGTCTAAAATAGATTTCCAGACTCTACGAACCATTTAAGGCAAGTATTTGACTGCAAAAATCGTATATGTAGGGATTTTCGATTCATACCATAGTAGGTGTAGAACAAAACCATTTTTGGGAAGGGTTTCACGTGTAAAACGGGGTTTTGAGAAATTATCCCATAAGTTGTACAGTAAATGCATATTTGATATTTTGAATGAATCATAATTGATGGAACTTGAACCTTTTTAGAGATCCATAGATTGATCATGATTAATTGGAACTTTGAATCAAATATAGGGTCATTTGAGGTGTTTATCATGTAGACCCATTTTAATAGATTAATTAGGTGATTGTAGTTAATCTTTGGTATTAGAATGATTATTTGATGTTAGAATCATCTATGAATATTTCTCTTATGTTCTATATGATTGGGTGAATGTATAATATCATGTAGAAGGTGTTTAGGTTGGATTTGAATAAGAAAAAATTGGGTTTCTACACTGTTTTCGTATGGTTTTCTGCACTGTTTCCCTCAATCTCATTAGAAAATAGTTAGAACCTTGCTCGAACGATATGGATTTTGTCATTCTAAAGACCCTATATTTTGGTCACAGAGATAGATATTTTTATTACAACGAGTGACCGCCAGTTTCGTATTTTTCTAATTTTTTAAAATTAGTAATGAATTTCTATGAAAGGGTGTCCGAGATCGAAATCTTTAGTCAGAAATAAAATTCGGGTATGGATTCATGGGATTATATTACCTGGGGATGAGTGGGTAATTAAATTTGAATCATACTAATTAAGGAGAAAGTTTAAATAACAAATTAGGTGAGTTAAATTCGTATATATGTGATGTACGAGCTGGTTGGATAAGTCCAGTAATTTAACTGAGTGGCGTTATGTTATTTATTGAATTGATGAGAACTGAATGAATTAAGGCTCGTGGGATAGACTCGGGATAATAGGCGAGTGCTTTGGGCGATGGTCACGGTTGAGCCGGATTTGTGCTTATATGTATATACTGGTGTATATATATATATGTGTGTGTGTGTATGTGTGTGTGTGTGTGTGTGTGTGTGTGTGTGTGTTTTATAAATATCGGTGTGTATGATATTTATATTAAGCATACCCCTCTAGTCTTATCATTGGAGATTGCGCGATATGAGTGAATCTCTTGAATAGTGAATGCAAGGAGAGTATAGTCCCCAGGTCATATCGGCTAGTATTTTATTGTGTGATTTATTTTTCGAGATGAGACGCTTTGGGTATGATTCGGTCTCACTCTCAGGGGAATATGACTGCCTCCACTACGCTTATGAGGATTTACCTATTTCAGTGTGATTTAACCGACTTATGGTAACCAAGGTAGAGTGAGTATACCTGGAATATGATAGCATTCTAGAGATAAGCATCCAGTGAGATATTCCTCGGAAGGATGGTTATTATACGCGACATACGTGTGATTGTTGTGATATATTAGTACGCATATAATGAAGTAAATAATTATATATGGGTTAAATACATAGAGTGTGAATGTATTTTGATATATATAACTAGTGTGTATGTTATATAATTAATTAAAGTGAAAATGAATAAGAAAGTTAATGGGTAAAATAACTTATGAATCAAAGTGAGGAAGTACTCCGGTTAGAGTAGAGTAATAGAAAGATTTGTGACAGGGCTCGTTAGGTGGGGGTAGTATAACTAGTTGGGTTATGAGGTAAACGATAGGTGTGCACAATACTTGAGGGGTGAGTAATATCTCAAGAGAGTGCGACACCCGCTTAAATATGAAAAGTGTTCATGCATATTTAATTATTGCATCTTAATTACTTGCTAAATATTTTCAAAAGGTTTTGGGCTCTGACCTGTGTCAAAAATATTTTTCAAAGCATTTTAGGTGTCCAGCCACAGGGACGCCAAGCTTGATGACTCATTCTAGAAATGCGTAGCTGCAGCACTTGTGGAGGCGTGCAGGATTTGTGTAGACGCTTCAGTCATTCATTCCTAGACTAGGATTTATGATTAAGTATTTTATTTGGGCATGTTGCCCTTCAGTTGATACAACATTTCAGTTTTATTTATCAGACGATGTATTTGGATTCAGTATTATTCTTGTAGACTTATGGTTTGGATTTAGTTTTGGAACCGATGGTTGATTCGGTATTTATTATTTATCAATTTATCATTTGATGATTCAGACCTTTTATGTTTGTGTGGATGAGTTATATTATTTTTATATTTGCATGTTATTACGATAATGAAAGATAAAATTGGCACCGGCTTAATATAACATATATTATTAGTAATTTAAAAAGGTTTTCGACAGTGATGCTAAGAATTAACAAAATGAGATTTCCGTTTGTTTTGATAAAGGACTGATCACCTGTGACTAAAATAGGCGGGGTGTCACAATCCTCAGCCGCTAACGTCACAGACAGGCTATGAGCGTTCTCTTCGACATATTTCACCAATTGCTCATTTGTCGACTTTAGTTTAGCCATCTCTATCTCAGTTGCCTTCTTCTTGGCCTCGTAAGCCTTCTTGGCAGTTTGGAAGGCCTTATGAGACTCCTACAAAGTGCGATCAAGGTTAGCGCTAGCCTTCGCATGGTCGGCCCTTATGTCAAGAATATCAATGAAGTCCACTAAGAGTTATAAGAAAAGGAACGATCATAAATTAGTATCATGAAAATTTACAGGTAAAAGATCTAACCAGGATACTGAGACTTACCATATATAACGCCTGAGTGGCTTGGGAGACCAGTTGGTCAGTGGACAACTTGCCGACCTACTCCCTATCCATATCCAAATTCCCCCCACCCCCGCAGCAACACGGGGACCAAGTTAGGATTCTTGGCCACTGACAATACAGCGTGGCCCTTCCCCTTACCGGGGGCATCCACCTTCCTTGTGGGAACAGAAGAAGTAGCGCAATATTGGTTCCAGTATTGTTCTTTTTTTTAAGTTAATCTTGCATTTTGTCGAGATAATTCGACAAGGTAACGGGGTAGGACAATCCTCCTTCCTCTTGGAGGGTTGAGCTTTGGGGAAGTGGGGAGGTTAGACTCATTCAACAAACTGAAGATTTTCCTACTTAGTGACATCTCTTCTTCTGTGGTGGAAGGGATCATGGAAGTAATGAAAGCAACATCCACAAATTCAAAGAAACTTGAAGTGGACTCACACGAAGACTCCTCATCGTAGAGGAACTGGGATTTGAGACACTATGTTTAGTGGCCTGAAAATAAAAGAAGTGGTAGTATTGGTATATTCCAACAATAAAGAAGTCGATCTAGGATGCTCGCCACCAGCAGTCAGTGATCTCCTAAGGTTCTAGACCTCGGTTAGCTCGGTAGAGTTGATGTAAGAGGGATGGGGCTCTTTCCTCTTAGAAGCCCCTCTGCACAAAACATCGAAAGAAGAATGTTAACAAGAATTCATACAAGACTTGATAAACCAAAACAGAAGATAACAAAAGGCAGCAATTGACCTATTTTGTGTCCTCTAGTGGGGCACCAAAAGCCCTGATAGGGCTCACCACCCTTAAGAATTGGTAGATGCTCCCATTGCCTTAAAATAAAGCCATGGGACCAATAAACCAAAACAAGGATGTTTACTACCAGCACTTTGTCTCCCCTTCTCCCTTTAAGTAGAAGGTGTTATAGTTTGTTTTTACCCAAGATTAACAATACCTAATCTCTACTATCCCTGACTGAGTTTTGTATAACTCGCTAATTCTGTGAACCCCATTCACAATCCTCCAAGTATTCGAGGTACATTGGTCGGGCATTACTCTGAAATATTCACAAAATTCTATATATAATTGATTTGGAAAAAAAATGTCAACCTCAACAATAAATTGAGTATGCATCAAATGACCCCCCCCCCCCCCCCAATTATAACAGCCATTAGGTTTTTCAACGCATTCTATAAACCCAATCAGGAATGAAAAACCTCTCTATAAACTCTTCTATGGACCTCTCATTCACTGCATAAATCATTTTTCAAACTGAAAATATGAAGAATATCGACTTAAAAATGAAAGAACAATAAGAAACGAGAGAGAGAGAGAGAGAGAGAGAGAGAGAGAGAGAGAGAGGAAACTTACAGTTAATAGAGAAGGCAAATAGCTCTTTAAGCATTTTTGAATAAGTAAAGAAGTGGGAGTGCAGAATGGCGGTAAGGAAGTCATTGAACTATTGGGTTCAACTTTGAAGACATTTCATCATTTGAAAATGAGACCCAATATAAAGGCTAACACGCACGTCAGCACCGCTTGGGAAAGTTACAAGCTTGTCCTCCAGACTCAACGGTCATAATAAACTTGATTCTCATCTCAAAATTATAAGTGTTGATACTCTCTAACCTCCTCTTCAACAGACGATCAAACATAACTGCAGGTCAACGTCAAAATCAATCGACGATCAAACCTATCCACCAATTCGGGCTACAAAGCTTGGGGAAATTGTGGGAAAATTATCTGACCTAATCAGAAGAACTAACACGTGTCTGACAATTTTGATAAACGATCGTAGCTTGAAGATAAGAACAAAAGAGGGTCCGATCGTGGGATATCTCGGGACTGAATCTACTCGACCAGATCGCAAATACATCCCACGGTCATAAAGTCATACACGAATTCTTATGTTTCTATTCACTATAAATGTAACCCACGCCGTTAGGGAAAGGAGCATGCAATCTTTGTTATTAATAATTGATCAATAGAGAGAGAGAGAGAGAGAGAGAGAGAGAGAGAGAGAGAGACCTCGTGGACGTAGGCACGTTGCCGAACCACGTATATCTTGTGTTGTGTGTTGTGTGATTTTCCTTTACTGCTCGACTCAACTGTATTGAATTAATCAAAGTAGGATTTCACCACCCATAAAAATATTTTGTAACGTATTATAGTATATGATTATAATAAAAAAGAAATATATTACTTAATTTATTATATGTATATATATAATAATGCTCTTGTGCGAACTAGTCCACATTTTAAGAATGCAGACCAGACATGTGTCACCTAACGGTGCACCTAAAAATTATCGCCTAAATTATAGGCACACTCTCTTTATTTTCTGGGCTCACCGTCAGGTGACACATGTTCGGTCTGCATTCCTAAAATGCGGACTAATCCGCACAAGAGCAGGACTGTATATATATGTGTGTGTGTGTGTGTGTGTGTGTGTGTGTGTGTGTACTGTATATTATATTTAATCTGATCGGGTCCTTAACGGATCGAATTAGACTAGACCCATATCCGATCCATTTAATAATCGGATAATCGAATAAATGGGTAATCGGATTATAAATTATAATTCAGATCCGGGCAAACAAGTCGGATCAAGATCGGGTCTGGGTCCAGACCCAATTCATTGATAGCCCTAATTTGAACATTTTCGGCAAGTTGAACGCTTACGAGGAGTTTATACACGGCAAAGTCCCTTAATGTGATTACATTATTAATGGACGTTCATATGACACGAGTTACTAGCTCGCTGGCGGCATATACCCAAAATAATTACACAAACACATACCATAAAACAAAAATACTTAGCAAAATGTTAAGACAACACTCAAAATCATGTGGAACTAGTTTTTGGTGTCTTACGAATTCGCTTTGCATTGTCTAAGCCCCGATTCGTTTTTGGTACCGTGCCAATCTATCACGCATCATGATGACTTTTATCATTCTCCACAACATGATTGTCAAAGGCGAAAAGAAAGAAGTTGACCTCGGACCATGGCAATTCGATAATAGGGAAGGCGAGTCAGAACCCATTGAGTTGCTCAACTGCAAGGACATAAATGTTGAGACCCAAATATTTTCATATCCTTTTCTTCGTGACTCCGCAACAAGCATGGCTTTACACTATGATTTACAAAAACATTTTCTGAATTGGCACAATACCATGTAGGCCTAATATACAGTGTTTGATTGTACGTTTTCATTTACGTATTGTTCTTAATATTACAGTTTTTATTAGTAGTAGTAACAAACTTTGTAAGACTTTTAGGATTGTAAAATAAGTATATTAAATAAGGAAAAAAAGTATCGTCGCATTACATCTTCATGCAGCAATTGATTTGTTGTGCGTATGAGAGATGCTCGACCATGGAAGGAAATTCCACATGAGGAATTCTCGAACTTCTGGATGCAAAATGACCGAGTGGCTTTTCAAAATAGAGGAAATTTGATTTAGTCTTTCTTCCAACTCGGTATCGCTACTAAAATTTAATTGAGTTTTGGGGGGAATCTAGGTTGTGAGGATCCAGGGAGTTGGTTCTCATTTTCTTCAAATAAAAACATTTTTAGAATCTAAAATTTTTCATTTTGGATTGTATGTTTAGGGCACAAAAACATCAAGCAAAATAACATTTTGGTACACGACTTCAAGATGACCTTATAGACCATACCCTAATAACAAAGGGGTACCTAGAGTATTAACCGTAACACAGACCCGGAGGGTGTCAAATAAATTCCCTCAATACGACTGACGCCCATAAGAAATTTACAAGACCCAAGTCATAGCAATTGTGTGCAATTCTAACCCATAGCGAGTCATTGGATTAAGCCCAATCTGTGGTTTACAAATTCAACCAATCTTTTCTGGGTCTTGAATTAAGCCCAATCTGTGGTTTTGTCATACAATAAGATCAAATTTTTTTGGAAGCGCTAACAATTAGACTAACACCTGTGGAGAGTAAGCAAGGGAGCATCTCTAATATCAACAGTAGCAAGGGGGTAATGGTAAAAGCCCCTAGTTGAAAAGGTTGTAAACTTCAACCATCAAAAGATGGTAAAGGAATTTAGCATTATCAAGGTATATGTTAAATAAAATTCCTCAATAATTGTGAAAACAAAGGAATATCTCTAAATATTAACAGTATCACAGGGATAACTCCATCCAGCCGTAATTGGAAAAACCTTTATACACTTCAACCATTCAAAGATTGTCAATGAAATTGTGCATTATCAACAGATAATTAGACTCGACTTACCTCTGTGAGGAACAAGTCTATTTATTACAAAAGCAAGGAGATAACTCAAATATCAACATTATCATGGGGTAATTCCAATAGAATTACTAATTGAAAAGGCTGAAGAATAAACTGAAACAAATATACAGAATGCAAGGTACTAGAAAGCTGTTCTTCACTACCACAAAAAAAATGTGAAATACAACATATATAACCAAAAAAAACATCATCTATAAACAAAGTTACGACTCTAGCTTTCAGTTTCTAAGGGCAAAAGCAAGCTGAAAAACTTAGCTCATAAGACATTTCCAAACCTGGATCTAACTGTACTCAAATCTAGACAACTAAAGGAAAGGGATTTTTCAATTTGGTACCTTAGTAATTTGCATTTTTAGATTTTGGTACAGAGTTTTAACTTCTTTTTATACTTCAGTACTTTTTTTGTTGCTGAATGGTACAAGTTTCACCACTTCAAGCGAAAATAAAAAGTAGCGAAGTCTAAAATAAATAAGAGTAAATGTACCAAAATCTGAAATACCAAAGTCAAAAGAAAAACTTCAGGAAAAGATATATTTGTTACAAAGGATCAGATGGAAAATGGCAACCTGTTATAGCCATAAGCATCAGCTCAGCTTGTATCTCATAATCAGCTCTGATCTTCATCACTTTCCTGCATATCCACAGAAGTTTCTCTAACAGGACTGGACTCTGGTTGCCTCTGTAATGGCCCGTCATCATCATCATCATCGGTTTCTGACAATGCTTGCTTCCGTCGATTTGCCGCTGATGAAGGTGCAGCCTATATTCGAAAGGAGGGAAAAAAAGAGACATCAGGCAAAGATTTTAAAAAAAGGCGCGAGGCTGGGGAGAAACGCCCTACCCTTAGCCTTTTACGTCCTATTCTTGGTGAAATGCTTAAGGTGCACTTTTTTTCAAAACAAAAACGCTTTAGTGGAACCATATCGCCTTTTAAAGACTTTTTTAAAAAAACCAAACCTATCTCATTCAAAACAATCAAAAGACAAATGGTATCGCAAACCTCTCTGCCTCTCGTCCAAAAAAACGTGCGCTTTTTCTTTTTTTCTTAGTATTTAAAAACAATAGTATTTTAATTTGCATATATTCATTTTAGGTATGTACCATTTTAGTATTTTTAATACCCTTGTTATAGTTAAAAATGTTAAAATATATTAAAAAAAAACTAAACGCCTTTTCACGTCTTTTTACGCCTAAGACCGGCCTAGACTTCTAAGACTTAAGGCTTGGCCTCCACGCCTCGGTCACGCACCGCATTTTTTAGAACCTTGTATATATATATATATAAACATGGGAGATAACATGATTAATTTTGAAAAGAAAAATAAATAAAATTTTCAGATTTTTTATTCCTTTCTGATTCCGATTTTTTGTAAATCAGAAATTTTTGCCAATACCAGAAATTTTGCAAAAACGGAATGTTTAGCAAAATCGGAATTTTATGAAAAAATACTAATAATTTCTAGAAATATTCGAAAATTCCTAATCAATTATATCATATATGATCAGAACGAAACAATTTCGGAAAACAATAGGAGATCATTTCGAGAAAAAATCCGATTGGGTAATTTTTGAAAAAGGGGGCGGAATATCTAAAAACTGAATTTTCATAATGACTCCCGTTTGGAAAATTCAGAAATCAGAAGTCGTATTTATTGTTAAAAACGGAAATAGGTGGATCAAACTTGGGTGCTAGTTATCATAACAAACATCGAACATAATTGGGATAAAGTTATCCCATCCCAACAAGAAACAATTTCCCACCTAAGGTTTTATCCCCACAACCACAAGACACAAAATGACGAGCATAGTTGGGATTATCCGACCTTAGACCTCATATCAACCGACACCAAACATGCTATCAAACACCCTTATCCGTTGATATGTGGTGACCCATATCACGAATATGAGTCATTACAGAATCAATCTAAAAGAGAGGATTTGGCTCCTCTCCATTATACTTTCACCCAATTTCACACAACACACACTCAGATGTATGACATGTGAAATTGAGAAAAATCTTGCACATTGATAAATTTCTGCATTCCACGTGTCAAACATTCAAGTGGTGAAATTGGGTGCAAATGTAGTGGAGAGTATCCCAATCCTAAAGACCATACAAATTAATAAAATTTTCAAGAAAGGAGCACAATTGTAGTCATAGTATAACAAAGCAGTTCAGGCACATGTTTTACCAACAAATTTGTAGCAAGTGAGATTCTGCCAGATAATATAATATGGATTTTCAACGAACGAGTTACAATACCTTTCCACAAACAAGGATTCAACCAACCACACTATGTGATAAATATAAATACATGCATACATACATACATATATATAGATATATACATGTATATATATATAGGGAGAAGATCACAAGTGAACCTAAAAACCGAACTTTTTAATGAACATTAACAAAAAACACCTAACAATCATTAATTTTAAAAACTACGGTGTAATTGGTCCATGCCAGCGGCAACTGACACGTGTGTGACCTGAGACCCCCTTACCCCCCCCTACCCCCACCATGGCAGACCACTAGTTACAAAAAATGAAGTTGCTGGAATTTACTCAGGGGTAAGGGCTGCCATGGTGGGGGGTGAGGGTGTGTAAAAACAATATTCGATCGACACGCGTGTCTGTTACTGCTGGCACGGACTAATTACAATATAGGAATTAAAATTAATGGATTGTTAGGTGTTTTTTTTGTAAGGTTCATTAAGAAGTTTGATTTTTAGGTTCGCTTGTGATCCTCTCCATATATATATATATATATATATAAAGAGAGAGAGAGAGAGAGAGAGAGAGATTACCATGTCATCCTCAGCATCAGAATCTTCGAGCCCAGCAGCTGCAAGAAGATCCTGGGGGTTGTCTTCAACTTCCTCCTCGTGATCATTGGATTGATTATTGTAGGGCTCCCTGTAGTTGGTGTTGGCATCTTCATCCTCCATTTCTTCCTGGTCATCCATCTCACCCGCTTCATCGGTCTCATAACGTGACTTCTTATCTCTCTTTCTCTTCTTTCCTCCCTTTCTCCTTCTCCTCTCGCCGCCACCCTCCTCATCTTCAGCTTGAGGCCTATCCTTACGCTTAGAGCCAGGGGTGCTACTCTTCCATTGCTCCTGCAGATAAACAAAAAAATTAAAACTCACAAGGCAAAGAATCGAGGGGATACTTTGTGTTATCTTGTAATTACTAATATTTTATTAAAAAGAAATTAACAATACTTTCTAATGAGTGGTAATATTTTTTTTAAATCATCTTATATATCAATAAATGGAGAAAATGTATAGGAAAGTATCTATATATAAACAGAGGGTCTGGTGGTGAATGCTTTAGAGTAATAAGTGCATATGTATATGTCAACAAAGGGACTGGTGGTGAATTCTTTAGAGACCCTGAAGTGATACCCGAAAATCAGACCCGGTGATGCGTCAGGGTTACATTGGTTAATGTATCGAGTTCACATGGGGTCCATTTGAAACACCAACCAATGCTTGTCTAACACGTCATCTGATTTTCGGGTATCAATTTAAAGGACTCTCTAGAATTACTCAATTTTTTATTGTTCTTTTAAGACTCTCAAACATGGAGACAATTTTAATGAAGCTTTTCTTTAAATTGTTTACAGTGTTTTTGTGTGTTTTTTTTGGTATATGGAGAGTGATCTCCAGATTTTTTCCTTCCATTTGGAGCACTTCATGTCCTCCTGAAATTGATCGCTTTCTCATATTATAATAACTTCTTTTCTATTAAAAAAAATCTATTAACAAAAAATTATTAGAAAGACTAATTTATGTGTAAAACAAGAAATAATATAGCAGGTCTATTGTGACTTAAGATTAGATAATGTGTTTTTTTATGAGAAGTGTGACCAAAAATATATGCTTTCATCTTTTATTTGTCCAATTGAAAAACATCAATTGTGAACAAGTTTTTAGCTAACGAAAGTATCAGAAAAACCCATTACTGAAGAAATGTATCAAATAAAGACTCGTGTGTCCCTTTTTTTTTAATGGACTCTTGGGTCACTCAAGAGTTGAAGCTGTAAATATATTTGATGGAAATGGGTTCCGTATTAGGATTTATTTGCCATTTTCTATTTGTTTTTAGTATTCTTTTATTTTATTTCCTTTTTAGTTTTTTAATTGGTCTCCAAACATGTTTGGGACTAATTAGGTATGTTTTTGTTAGTAGTTGCCCTTTTTAATCATTTTAGCAAATACTTGGTTAGCAAGTAAATACCTCCCTATAAATACCCATGTAATCCTCCTTTAAGGATGGACTTGAATTTTGAATATAAGACTCTTAGTTTCTCTCTCTAAAGTTTGTATTTGTTTTATTTTTTGACCACTGACGTGTAATTTACATCAAATTAATATCAAAGCAGGTGCCGCTTCCTCCAATATTAGTGTAGTGGTGAATCGGTGTGTATTTTTATCAAAATTGTACGCTACTTTTTCAATGGCTCCCAAAAAATCCAAACAACACGAGGAGATTCAAGAGTTGAGGCACATGATTGATCAACAAACCCTAAAATTCAACAAGAAGTTGGACATTCTCTTCCAACTCATCGCATCCAAAATCCAACCTCCCATCACCATTCAAAACACTAGCCTACCCGAATCAAACCCTGACCCAAAAACCCTTCCCATCCGATTCTGTCGGACCCCCTTCTCCACCCGATTCTGCCCAGAACCAAAAAAAACCAAAACCCAGCCCCCTTTCTGCCGACATCACCCCAGGCTCCCCCACCCATGGCCGACCACATACAACAACAATTGGACCACCTGAGACCATCCTGGTCCCTGGAGGACCCCGCACCAGGCCGAAACCCTCCCCCAAGTGGTTGACTTTCCCGCCCCAAAAAGGTGACGGACAGCTAGGATTTAACCCTAGTGATGTTCGAACTCAACCAAAGGCAAGCCCTAGCCCCAATGACCCTCTCTACGCCATCAACAGAGGTCGGCCAAACCATCCACCACCACTCTTGGGTCTCAGCCACTTTTCCTCTTCCACAAGCATGGTTTTCGACCCAGGAGGAAGTTTTGGTGGGTATGAGAGATGGAGGAAGATTGAAGAGAAAAAAAAAATTTGAAGGATGGACTCTTCCACAAATTTTCAGAAAAATAATTTTGGCCCCCACAATATTTTGGCACAAATTTTTGAAGTTTTCACACGAGTCCCCAATTTTTTTTGAACGAGGACGAGCTTAGTTTTAAGAGGGAGAGAGTGATGAAAATGGGTCCCATATTATGATTTATTTGTCATTTTGTATTTGTTTTTAGTTTTTTTTTCTTCCCTTCTTAGTCTTTTAATTGGTCTCCAAGCATGTTTGGGACTAATTAGGTATTTTTTTGTTAGTAGTTGCCCTTTTTGGTCATTTTAGCAAATACTTGGTTAGCAAGTAAATGTCAAACTATAAATACCCATTTAATCCTCATTTGAGAATAGACTTGAATTTTGAATATAAGAGGCTCTTAGTTTCCCTCTCTAAAGTTGGTGTTCGTTTTATTTTTTGGCCATTGACGTGTAGTTACGTCAATATTAGTACAGTTAGTCTAAATAGTCATTGAACATATAACTGGAAACAAAGGTCCATCCACAAACATATCTCTAAAGGTTAGATTTAGGGTTGTAAAATGAACCGAGCTACTTGAGCTCAACTCGTAAACAAATTGGAAGGAGCCTCGGAATATGCATTTCATATCACGAGGCACCTGCTTACAAAACCTTATATTGGGAACAAATTGTGAAACTAATTATTTGGCCTCAAAATAAAGATACTAACATATAATTTTTAAATATATCAAGTTCAAAATGTTATCATACTCAAAAAATAAATAAATAAATAAATAAATAAAGTGCTATTGTTTGAAAGGTACTTTGAACTAAGAACACAGAGAACTCAGATTTGCTATCTTTTGCAGCTTCTACAAAATATCATCAGTATTCATCAGATTCTAGCACTACTAATCTATATTCACTAATTCGGGGGAGCCTTTAAATTTAACATACTCTTTTCATGTTTTAAGACACTTGGAGAACTTTCTATTTGAAAAAATCTTTCATAAACACAAGCACTAGACAATTAGCTTGTCAGGTAAATGAGCATTACCTTTAGGCTTTAACAGAATTCGTTCATCAGAATACTTTTTTTTTATAATAACAAATAAATAAATAGAATATAGTGAATCTGTTAAGGACAAAACTATCATTACCTTTATACGCTCTAAATGTTCCTCCTGTTGCATCACTTGCTTTAGCTCATCCTCTTGTTTTCTTCTCTCTAACTGTGTCCGGCAATTAAGTATTAATTTTAGCCACAAAAAAATAATAAATGTACAGGATATAGAACACATTTACAAAAACCGACCTGAAATTTCCTCTGTTCTTCGACTTTTCGACGGTTTTCCTCAGCTGCCGTAACTTGACGAGCGAGTTCTAGTCTCTGCTTATTCTGTTGATCTTCACGCTCAGCTGCCTCACAGTGAATTATTGCAGCCTCAAGCAAGTGCTTGCAATATTCAACATGGGTTTCTATTTTCTTCTCGTCAAACCCATGAAAATGGAGGCTTGAAGCTGCAGACAACTGACTAAATAACCGAACAGCATTCTTAAGCTCCACAACTGTTGCACGCACCTATTATATTTAATAAAAACAAGCTCAGAGACTCAAAACTAATATAGCTCAATAATCACAACATGTACACCCTCAAGGCAACTGTACACAATACCACCAGTAAAAGAAAGATATTCCAGAAATGTAAAGCTAATTTTTCCATTTCTAAAAAAAATATTATTTAAACAACTCAAATTAATACTGAAGACTCAAACAAATTATATGCTACAAAGACAGTAAGATACTACAAATTATATGCTACAAAGACGTACTTATGTTTAATATAATTTGCTGTTATTTTTTGACATATCAGGGATGTCTTGTCTCAGTTATGTACGTGTATTTAACAAAATCTCAACTAACAATAATAACTATAAAAACAACACCACAATGCCTCAAGACTGAACTATAGAAGTGCAGTCATTAATCCTAGCTGCGCATAATGAAAAGTTAGTAATTGGACCAAGCTTGCCCCTAATCACTTTTCTGTTACATTTAGACATGCTCCAATTGGCACAGAATATGGCAAAAGCAAAAATACAAATATTCTTAAAGTTTCATTTGTTTCTCCCTTTTCTGTCACATTTACTTCCCCCTAATCACTGTCTCATCCAATGTTACCTGGATCGTGGGTAGCTCCAGTACGGGGACAGAGTACGTAGTTTTAGTCAATACGCGGTACGGTAGGGGTATGTTTAGTTGATTCACTGCTTCAAAATACAAGGGCACTTTCGAACCCTTGTCAGGTTCTTTTAGTATTATAATCATGTATTTGTCAAGATTCATGTACTCTACCAATATAAAAAGTTCGCTAAAAATGTATGTAGTGGATAATTTCGATATTCCATAATACATTAATAGAATACATTAAGTATTGTGTATATATATTGATTGAGAAGCCTTTTTATTTCCTTATTCTATAACAACTAATGTAGCTAATGTTAAATTTAGAAACGCCATTTTTGGAGATCCAAATCGAGAACCGGGTGGTATAACCCCAGATCGCGGTACGGAAGGGGATGTAGTGATCCCAGTAACTATGGTTTGATCCTCATCCAAGCTGCAATCATGTACTCAATGCACTATTTCTTCATGATCCAATATTTGGTACCACAAAGAAGTGTGCTTTGCTATTATTACCCATATATAACATGAGTTCCTTTCCCTTTATAGGAATTTGTTGATCAATAATCATTCATGTAACTTATTCTATATCTTCAATAGTAACTCATGGAAAATTGGTACAACACAATGGAAATGGCCGCTTTTATGCAACACGCATATATCACTCTTAACTAATTCTCCATGTTGATGACACTAGTTTCTTTTTGGAAGGGAATGAAAACATCATATAATCTATACGATATGATTGAGATCCTTAGTACAATATCAGGACTTAAAATTAACGCGTCTAAAAGTTTAATGGCTGGATAATAGGAAGCACAGATTCTTATGATGAGACGTTAGCGCCTAAAACCGGTACACTAATTTTGTCTTAGCAAGGGCATACCAGTATAAACGATAATAGATAAAGAGATGTAAATCAATGAAATGCTTATCTAAGACTAGCTATAGAGAGAGAGATGAGAGAAAGGGAATGAATCCAGATTTACGTTGTTCGGCTCAAGGTGGTGCCTACGTCCACAGGTGCAAGTGTAGATAGTATCGATTTTGTAAAATGAGTTTGTGTAGTCTCAGTTCGTTGTCCTTTTCTTGTTTACTCTCACCTCCTTAAATAGGGATGTTGGCATAATTGTTTATGGACTATTCCCCCCAGTCCACTAGAGTGTGTCAAGGTCTTAGTCTTTATAAATTAAACAAGTACCCACTTACATGGTAGTGGAGGAATAATTGTAAAGTTAGTATGGGAACACATGGTGGGAGGGAATGCTTGTCTATTTCAGCATGTGGGTGCGCTGCTGACATCATCCCACTGCTTGACTTATGCCTACTGTGACAGAGCCATTTGACAAACGGAGTTAAGTGTGTTGTCTTATTTATTAGGGCCGACCAGAATGCCCAGGCCGACCCTACTAGTATCTAAACCGATCTCATTGTTACATGAGTCGATCTCATTATTACATGGTGGAGAATGATTCCAGGTGTCCTCTTCTGATTGGTTTAGGAATCATACCATATTTTTAGTATAACAAAAGTCCCCAAAACTTTACTCACGATTGAAGGTTGTAGCAGATTGAGTGAGTGAAGTGTTAACTGACATGTCATCGGCTCGCGTTCTGATCGGACTATGAGGTTCTTTTTGGTTGGGTGAAAACATCAGCTCGGCGTTAAATGAGTAGAATGACTTGTAAAAATTCACCACCTTTGATTGGGGATCGCCACATGTCAATCATCTATGGCGGCGTTAGTTTCATAATGGCACGCATGCCTGGGACAGTACGCACTCTGTTCCCATCGTTAGTGTGCTTTTCCAAGGTGTGATGTCATCTATCTTTAATAGGGTAATGATTACCGCCTAACAAGTATAAGAGCGTGATTTTCAAATCATTTTCATTTCCTTCAAACACTTGGCATCTACAAGAGTTTTCTAGAGAGAGCATTATTTCCAACCTCCGACGTTCATCTTTTCCGGCTAAACCAGCCCTCATTTCTGCAAATTCCATCGGGCTTTCACAACGTAGGCTCTATTTCCGGTGGAGTTTCTTCCTTTCAAGCGCAAGAAGCGTGAGAATCTCTGTCATTCTTTGACGTTTTAAGGTTCCAGGTATGCAACTTTTATTCATGTAGCTTACCTAGGGTTATCGCCCTGAAAATCCTTTTATGTCTGTTGCAATTATGTGTTTTGTTGATTGTTGTTTGTCGATTTGACGTTTGGTGGTGTTTGATTGGAGATCCACTCGTCTTAGGTGGCCACTGAGTTGGTTGGCTTAGGGTTTTGGTGTTTTAGGGCTTTTTTGGGTTTCTCATCTTTCTCTCCCAAATTTTCTCAACCCATTTAAGAGTTGGCCTTCAAAACTCATAGTTTTCCCTCTATGAGTTACGAGCCTTGGGTCCAGAGATGGCTACAGCATTTGATTGAGTTGGAGCAGTCTTGTCCTAGTATTGTTGCCAAAAGGTTTCCAAATTTTCTACCCCGAGATAGGTTCCTCTGTGTGTTCTGCACCACATCCCCAGTTGTGGAGCATTGTTCCCCTAAGTTCACAGAACCTACAGACGTTGTTGATGTGAACCACCTCGAGGGTGGTGGAAAATTCGTAAACACGGTGTCTGACATATCCATTTTTAATTTGGACGCCTCACCGAAGAGAGTTACGCCTGAGAAGCCTAGGGCTTCTACCTTGGGAAACAGCTAACACCGATGCTCGAAATCATAACTGCGACGTCACCGAGGATGAACTAGAAGAGCTGAGCGCTAAGTACGAGATCCTCATTGGCATCTCATTGAGATTGTCTGATTCTGATGATAGAGTCTATGACCGGCCTAACGTTGATGGGATATGGTTCCCCGTTTGGACTCTCCAAGTTGGGAGTCTGTCTGCCTCCTCACCCCATTATAAGGTCTATCTTAAGAAGTTATGGGGTGGCTCCGAACCAGCTTCCACCAAATGCTTAAGGGTCCATTCTAGGGTCAATGGTCTATTGGCAAGCTCAAACTGGTTTTGACCTTACTGAGGATATTTTTAGATTTGTGTATGGCATGAAAGACAATGCCAAAGCCAATGGTACTACTACTTTGCCCCTCGGAAGTCTGATCTGAAAATAGTGCACGTTGTTCAGACAAATAACCATTGCTGGAAACATTAATTTGTATACCTGAAGGGCGACTGGGAGCTTCGTTCAAACGAGAAGAACCGATCTTGTAGTGTTCCTCGCGACTGGTGTGGACTAGATCGTATTAGTATACATTTCTCCATTTTTGCTTTATAATTTTCTCCGACTTATTATGTGCTGATGCTTTGTTCTTGTTTGACCTTTTTGAGGATAAAAGAGCTCCCAAACTGTCAGAAGCTTTGAAACGATTGGTGGTGGAGAAATGCACACCAAATCTTGTTAAGTATGAGAAGCTTTTCTCACTGAAAAAGTTTATAGAGCTTGGGTATTATATTCTTCCTGGAGGTGTTCGTCATTGAGAAGAACAGGACACCCCGGTGGTTGAGGGTAATATTTCAGCAGACTAAGGAGGCCGAGCTGAGCAGTTGATTGAAGAAGGTATGAGGATTTTTACTTATATTAGTTCGTCTTTAGCTTACCGCTTTGATTTTGCTAACTGATGTGCTTAGGCTCAGCTTTCACTCCCAATTCTTCAGATTTTCGTGCTGAGCCTTCCTCTTGAGGTATGGCTTCGTTGCCAGTTGATCGTGTTTCTCTCGCCTTTGCTCGCACGAAAAAGATTGAGGCAGACGATAAGAGAAAAGTCGATGACGAGGCTAAGAGGCAGGCCGAAGCTGAACTCAGAACCAAAAAGAAAGCTAATGGTGAAGCCTAACAGAGAGTTGAGGCTGAAGCTCAAAAGAAAGTTGATGCCTCCGCTAATGCTAAGGGCAAAGAAAAGATTGTTGCCACAGATGGCCATCCTCCTGTTGGTGTCAAAAAACCTTTGGAACGTGTGGATATTGAGGGGCAACCTGCTCGGAGGCTGTTCAAAAAGGTGGAGACTCCTAACCATTACCCCATGGTGGAGGAGTACATGTTTGATTCGGAGAACCCTATGACGGCCAACCAGATCAAGCGTGATAAGGACTCTATCTTCTAGCACATGGGTAACGTTGTGGATGTGCTCGGCTCTTATGTGCTTAGCCCAGAAATTCCTAAGGAGTTTGGATGTTGACACCCTTTGGGGAATCCTTCAGCATAAGGCTTATGTGGTAAGTTCTTCATATGTTGTATTTTATTCACCTTATGATTCTGCCATATTATCTGCCGACCTCACTATTTTCTTTTACGAAGTACCATGGTTGGCACCATTCTTCGCGAGAAAGCTATAGCCAAACAAGTAGCCTACGAGGAGTAGAGAGATGCCAATGAAGCCCTTGAAGGAGAATTGGATGATCATCAAAAGAAGTGTAATGAGCTGGAGGAGAGTTGAAAAGACAAAGGCGTTGAGCTCGACTTAGGAGGTGATCGCACAATTGAGAGAACAAATTTCCACTGATGTTCTAAAGCGGCACTTGACGAGGCTTTAAAAAGGGCCAACGACGATCTTTTCAAAGCCAATGAGGCTCTTGCCCAAGCAGAGGAGAATGTTGTTAAGAGATTCAAATCTTAGTACAACCTCGAAACCGTGACCTTTCTTGAAGGTTATAATGAACTGAAAAAAAGGATCATGAAGCATTACCCCGACATAGCGAAGGTCATCGGCAAGTGGGAGGGAGGCGACAACGAAGAGGCTACAACCATGGCCGCTGAAATGTTAATGGAGGTGGTTAAGCCCATTGCCAAGGAAATTGGTCCAACTGATGAGGTCGTTCGTGACACTAATATGACCGACGTTGCCGCTGTCAACATTCCTCATGTCACCCTTGAGGTCGAAGATGCTCATGTCACTTGATCTGCCTTTCTATGAAGCTTTTTGAGCAATACTTGTTTATTCTGAACACTTATTTGTAATGATTGTCCGACACTTTTGCTTCTGAACACTTTCTATTAAAAATTGAATTGTTTATACTTCTTGTTTGCATGCGTGTTGTCTATTTTATTTTGCTCGGCTATGCTAATAGCCCCCACCTGTATTGAAGTGTTTGTCCGAAAACATTTTTGACAAGTAAATGTGATCGAATTTTGTTGACCTCCCAGTTAGTTCTAGTCTTATAGTCTCAAGGCGGGATTTCGCCCACCTGCCATGTCGACTTACTAGCTGTTTAATGTTGAGATAGGCCTGTTAATAGTTTAGTCTTACGATCATGTGGTAGGATCTTGTCGGCCTGATCTGCCTTGTGAGCTACCAATTTTTGACGAACCTAAGTTATCCTAACTTAGGATCTCCCATTGCTTGTGCAAGCTTACTAGTCGTATGGATGGATCTTGTCGTCCTGATCATGTGTCGGCACTGGTTTCCAGAGTAGACCAAATGTACAATCTATCCTTGCGTTAGTCAATTATGGTTGGATCTTATTGACCATGTGACTGCACTGGATTTTCTAGATTTGGCAAAATGTAGTAGAATCTATCCTTGCGTTAGTCATCTATTTGACTGCACTGGATTTCCCGATTTTTGCTAAACTTCTTGATCGTGACATGTCTAAGATGAGGTCATTCATAAAGTGTTGTTTGATTAGTTATTTTGATGTGTTCGGCTTCGAGATGTCTTCGGGCTGAGCTTCTTGCACATCTTTCGTCGACGAGCTAGGCAATGAACAGTGAAAAACCAAAAACTTGAAATGACATCGTATGTAGAGGAGTTTGATTCTCATTGATCACTGAAGATTGACTGTTTTTCTTCTCTTGTGCCAAGGAGACTGGTAAAAGTTGTTTACATGATTGATTTTCTTCTCTTCTGGGTTATAATCACTACTGATAGTATTTCCTCAAATGCCCTGCATTCCCAACACAACTGCAGATATTTTGTATAGATCATGCCAGTTCGGCTCCAGCTAATTCCCTTGTTGGATGACCTTTTTCAGCACGTAATCTCCTTCCTTTAAAGTTCTTCGCTTTACCCTATTATTATAAAACCGAGCAATATTCAGTTGATAAGCTGCAACCCGAAGTGTTGCGTGTTCCCTGACTTCCTCTACCATGTTCAGATCGAGTCTTCTCATTAGGTCGCTCTTGGGAGAGTCGAAGTTTAGTACCGCCTCCGTGCTGAATGCTAACATGAAGGGAATTTCACCTGTCGCAATTCTCGGTGTTGTATTATATGCCCAAAGTACATTGTGCAACTCGTTGATCCAATTTCCCTTGCCATCATCCAATCTTCTTTTCATTCCATCCAACAGGGTTCTGTTTGTGATTTATTCCTGCTCGTTGCACTGAGGGTGAGCTGGTGCAGAGTGTAACTTCTTGATCCCCGACCAAATATAGTAGTCTTCAAATTTATCATTGTTGAATTGCGTGCCATTATCGGTGATGAAAGCGTAGGGCATGTCATATCTACAGATTATGGTCTTCCAAATTAAGTGGAAGACTCTCATATGGCATTTCAACCAGCGGCTCGGCTTTCACCCACTTGGTGAAATAATCGATTGCTGCAACCAGGTATTTAAATCTGCCTCGTCTTTGGCAATGGGCCGACCAGATCAATGCCCACATTGCAAATAATCAAGGAGAAGTGATCGGTGTTAGTGCAGCTCCAGACCTCTTATGTATCACGACGGGCCTTTGGCATTTTTCGCATTTTTCACATAACTAGCACAATCCTCTTTCATAGTGGGCTAGTAATATCCATAGGTGGCGACCGATTTTACCAACGATCTGCCCGCCGAATGAGCTCTACACGATCCCTTATGTACTTTCCTTATCAGATCATTGACCTCAGTGGGATGAACGCATCTTAGTAGCAATATAATGAATCATCTCCTGAACAGAATTCCCCCTTCAAGCACATACATTGCTACTTTGTAGCGGAGCCTTCTTACTTCCTTCGGATCTGCTGGTACGGTACCGATCTCCAAGTATGCGCGAATGGTATCCATCTAAGATGGTCCTATGTTTACCCCATAACAAGGATGTGTTCATTTGTGCTGTGTTGAGACAAGATTTCCACTGGGACTGTTCTCCTCAGTCCGATTCTTGTTGCTAATGCCAGACGAGCAAGCGCGTCTGCTCGGGCGTTTTCAACGCTTGGTATTCTCACCATTTGTACAACCGAGAACCTTGATAGCAATGTTTTTACTTTTGCCAAGTATTTCACCATTGATTCTTCACTCGTCTCGTAAACTCCAAGGAATTGATTTACGACCAGTTGACAGTCGTCCTGCGCAGTTATCGGCTCCCAGTGATGATGGAAATCCCAAACCTGCTATGAGCGCTTCATATTATTCCTCATTGTTGGAGACCTCAA
This sequence comes from Sambucus nigra, assembly GCA_949130495.1. NCBI lineage: Eukaryota > Viridiplantae > Streptophyta > Magnoliopsida > Dipsacales > Adoxaceae > Sambucus > Sambucus nigra. Next base: position 41,583,607 of record OX422220.1, read on the forward strand.
AGTTGAGTCTGAGGGTAAACTCGACGTCTACACCATCAGCCATATTGATGATCAACCCAACTCCGCTGCCACTGGCACATGATGAACCATCTACAAATAGCTGCCACACAAGAGGCTCTTCTTCGAAATTGCCTTTGACTAAACATCCGTTCATGAACATCTTTTTCATCTACTTCGCCTCACGAGTTCTTACATCTTATCGAGCCGATGAATCTGATTTGTCTATGATCTAATAAGATGATTTTTTCGTAGACTTCTGCTCGTATATTTTACTGCTAAGCTCTTTTCAGTAAAAATTTGCTCAGCTACTTTTACTGCTGAGCTATCTTCCGTAGAAGTCTGCTCGAATATTTTTACCGCTGAACTCTCTTCTAAAGAAGTCTGCTCAGCTCTTTTTTCCTCGTAAGTAAATTCTTCTATAAAATCTGCTACGGCCTGACCCTTAGTTGTTATAGGCTCATATGTGATGCCATGCTCTCCTAAGTTCTACAGCTCAAGCCATCAATCTGCCAAATTTCTCAGGCTTGTAAATGGCTTGTCGTAGAGGCGAGTTTGTATATACCACGATTCTATGAGCTTGAAAGTAGGGTTCCATTCTTAGTGAAGCTTCAATCAAAGTCAATGCTAGCTTCTCCAGTCTAGGGTACCGAATTTCAACTCCACAGTACGCCTTGCTAATGTTGTATACGGGCTTTTATATTCCATCTTCTTGTCGGACCAATGCCGAGCTGACTGCAAATTCTGATACCGCCAAATATAAGTAAAGCTTTTCGCCTAGGATTGGCCTCGACAGCAGAGGCACGGACCCTAGGTACTTCTTTAGTTCCAGAAAAACCTTGTCACATTCCTCGATCCACTCGAAAGTTTTTCTCAATGCTTCGAAGAATGGAGGACATTTGTCGGTGGCTCTTGACACAAATCGGTTCAGTGCAGCTACTCGCCCTGTCAGTCTTTGGATCTCCCTTTTACTCGCAGAAGGCTGCATGTTAATCAATACTTGAATCTTGTCGGCGATGGCCTTTATGCCCTTTGATTGACTATGAAGCTGAGGAACTTTCCTTCCTCGACTCCGGAGACACACTTTGTTAAATTCAGCTTCATGACACATCTCCAGTTTTTCAAACGTCCTACTGAGGTCGTCGATGTGGTCGGCTACCTTCTTATTCTGTCAGCATGTCATCACGTATACCTCCATAATTTTGTCAATCTGTTCCTCAAAGACTTTGTTCACCAACCTCTGATAAGTAGCTTCAGCATTTTTTAGTCCGAAAGGCATCACGTTATAGCCGTATTTACCTCAACTAGTGATGAATGAGGTCTTATCCATATCTTCCAGCTTCATCTCGATCTGGTTATACCCTAAATAAGCATTCACGAAGTTAAGTAGGTCATGCCCGGAAGTGGTGTCGACGAGCTGATCAATTATTGGCCGAGGATAATGACCCTTGGGGCAACTCTTATTAAGGTCCATAAAGTCAACACATATGCACCACTTGTCGTTCTTCTTCTTTACCATGACCACGTTCGAGGGCCACTTCAAGTACCTGACATCCTCAATGAAGTCTGCCTTTACTAATTTGTCAACCTCCTCCTGAATGGCCAAATTCTTCTTTGGGCTTAAAACTCGTCGCTTATGTCTGACAGGCTTTGCGTCTTTTACAATACTGAGCTCGTGACAAAGATATGTTGGATCTATACCTGGCATGTCCTCGTGACTCCAGACGAATACACCATTTCTTTGTCTCAAAAAGTGTGTCAACTCTTTCTTGAAGGTTGGGTCTACTGACGAACCGATCTGTGCTATCCTCTCAGGATGTTTGTCGTCTAGAATCACTAGTTCAATTTACTCGACGATCTCACCTGTGACCAACTTATCTTCATCTCGAGGATCCATCTCAATCTGATAAAGTGTCGATCAGTTTCTTCTGTTTATCTTATTCGACCGACGTGTAATAGCATTCACGAGCTTCCGCTTGGTTTCCCCTTACCACACCAACCCCATAGTTTGTTGGGAATTTTAGGCATTGGTGATCAGTGGAAGGAATGGCTTCGAATTTTTTCAATCTGACTCTGTCAAAGATGATGATGTAGGCTGAGTGGACGTTCTCGTTAAGGACGAAAAAACGTATTGATTCTGTTCGGCAGGTAGGCCATTTGCCGATGATAATCTCTCGTCCGATCGTTCCGAAGGGGCACACCTTCTCCCCTGAAAAAACAATAAGAGGTTTATGATACGCCTCTAGTGATTGATTTTCAACCTCAACTTCTTGAAGCAACTGTGGAACAGTACATCTACAGAGCTTCCATTATCGACCAGTATTCTTGCTGCTCTGCTCTCGTGCACCATCATAATGGCCACTAGAGGGTCGTCGTGAGGATAGAGAACTCTTGACAAATCATCTTTTGAAGACCCAGCAATGAGACGATCTTTGCTTACCTTCCGAGGACGAGTCTCCCCAGCAACGACCAAGTTGATCTCTCTAATATGAACACAGGTTTTCGCCTATAGTAAAAGTAGGCTTTCCTCTTGGTAGGCACATCTCCATCGGCGTCTCCTCCAGTTATAAAGTGACAACCGAAATAAATCGTGACGTCATTTATTGGCTTTTGGGGCTTTTTGGGCAAATCCCAATCTCGTTCATCATCTGGATCCCCTTCTCGGCCACGTTTCTTCTCGTCCCCCTTTTTGCAAGGGGATTTAGATCGTCGCATGGGTTTATGCTCGTCCCTCTTGTCTGGACGACCACCTTTGTACACATATTTCGTCAATTTGTCACGTCTAATCACAGCTTCTATCTCATTTTTCAAGGCTAAGCAATTGCCGATATTATGATCATGATCTTTATGGAACTCGCAGTACTTATCATTATCTCTCCGGTTCGATGCGACCTTTTACCCGGCAATTTTACTTCGCTACTTCTCCGGATCTCGCCAAGGATGTGGTGTACGCCTATGGTGAGCAGGCCTCATCGAATCTCCTCAGCTTCTCAGCTTTCTTATCCTGAGGCTTTTCCTTCTAAATAAAGCTCTTGCCAACCTCAAATTTGGATTCCTTGGATGTCAGTCTCTTCGGCGTTCATAATTTTGCCTGCTCAGTGACTCTTTAGCTAGCGCCGAGTATAATTTTTTGAGCAATAGACCACTCATGATAACGGTGATGACGATTTTTTCGTCATAATCAATCACTTCAAGCTTCTCTGTGTTGAATCGCGTGATGAACTCCCTTGTCGTTTCATCCGCCTTTTTATGGACGCTTAGCAAGTGAGCCACTCTTTTCCCTAACTTTGTACCGAAACAAAAATTATTGACAAAGAGGTCGGCCAACTGCTGAAAAGTCGAGATCTTTCCTCTTGACAAGCCGTTATACCATACTTGATTTGACCCAGTGATAGTGCTGGAAAAGCCCTACAGCGCATCTCATCCAAGACAAAATACATATTTGAAACCGCCTGGTATTGCTTCACGTGCAACATCAAATATGATTTCCCATCATACTTGGAAGTGATAATCGATGGCTTGAATCAAGCAGGGGTTGGATAACCCACTACTGCAGCTGTGAATGGTAATTCTTAAACGAAGCCCCTCTACAAAGAGTTCTTTGTCTTGATGATTTCGCCCAGTAGGTCTTCCAAGCATTGAATAGACCCTTTCCAGGGTTGCTCTTCTCACTTAGCCTTTACTGCGACGATCTTCTCTGCTCGACCTCGGCTCTCAACTGAACTCTCTTCCTGGAAATCTGCTCAACCTTTGTCGACCCTCGCGCGCTTGGCCTTGACATGACCGAGCATTCAACCCCTCTCGTCTCAGACCTTCTTGGCTCCTCTTTGCATTCTCTAGGCTCTCTATATTGGTGTGCCTTGCTGCTCTTGTGCCGAACCGATCAAATGCGCTACTGAGATCATCCCACTGCTTGACTTATGCCTGTTGTGACGGAGCTATTTGACCGAGTTAACTCCGTCAAATGACGGAGTTAAGTGTGATGTCTTAATTACTAGGGCCAACCAGAACGCCTACACCGACCTTGTTAATATCTGAACTGATCTCATTGTTACATGAGCCAATCTCATTATTAAATGGTAGATAATAGGAAGCACAAATTCTTATGATATGACGTGTTGGTGATCAACACGTGTTGGTGATCAACACGTGTCGGATTCTGACTCTCTTGGACACATGTACAACATGGCTTTTCAAGTGTGCTAATATATACAATTAATGTGTCCGTTTTAGTGCGACTAAGAAACAAAATTTGTTGAAGTATAACTCTTTTGTATGCGAAAGAAATATATAAATGTTAAGAAAGCAATAAAAATTTATCATCATCAAAATACAAGTCTGACAATTGAAAATTTTATCAAAAGAACGGGGGTGTGAGAAAAAAGATTTGTATTGGAGATGCTCTAAACAAGGATGCTTAAAGGTAATGGTTTCAATGCTAACCTCATCCACAGTCCTTTTTGTCTTCTGTAATGTTGATGCTGAAAATTTCTGCAAGGCAACACCAGCATCGAATCTCAGAGTGTAATTTGAAGGTGCCAAGTGGATGGCTCTAAGTAGTGTCTTTTTGCAGTCTTGCCACTGTTCAGCTTCATAATGTGTTCGTGCTTGGTAGAGAAGGACCTGACTGTCTGTATTATAATAAAACTTCCGCAAGCAATTTTGATACTGCAATAAAGAAGAGCCATCTCAACCCAGGCAAGCAGTAACTCGAAGATATTGGGGCTCCGTTTTGTTTGGGGTGAAATATTTTTCACCTAGGTGAAAAGTAAAATGGTGAAAACTATTTTACCTGTTTAGAACTAAGTTCTGTTCAAAATCATGTAACGATAAAGTAGTCAAGTATTTACAGTCTATACAAACAAAAAAAATGTTCAATAGGTGAAATGCTTTCCACCGTTTTACTTTTAACCCAGGTGAAAAATATTTATAAGTTCAAATCAAACCAAATAAAAAGTACGTAATCTGGAAAACTCAACCATTTTAACAGCCAATGCAAAGTTGCCTTGAGCAAAATGAACGTGTGCCAGATTTATCCACACATCTGGCATCTGGACAAAAACGCTTCCACTTGCAGCTTCTTGAACCTACAGTAATGAAAAACCAGAAGAAATTCAAATAGCCGTTTAACCTTTACCAGAACAAAACAAGTTCTGCTCACCTGTGTGAAAAGATCCTTTGAAACATCAAATTGACCTTTCTCTGCCAACACCACGCTAGCTCCATTGGCAGCATATAAATTAGCAGGATGCTCAACCAGAACCTTGTAAGATGAAATAAAAGAAATTCATATCATAGACCATGATGATTTTTCTTTATTGGAATTCATACACAGAATTAGAAAAAAATAGCTTCAAGATGGAAACTGAATAAGAATAAGTAACCCACAGCATGAGCTTGAATTATTTATTTCGTGTGTTACATTAGCTATAATGGCAGTCGCAATTGAAATGAATATGCAGTGCATTTAGCTAGCCAAGAAAGTTCATGACTCGTGGCCAAGCAATTAAAAGCAGTTTTGTTTTCGAAAAAATAAAAAATAAATAAAAATCAGTTATCTATAAAGAATAAAAATAAAAAATAATGGTTCTCTCTTTCCTTCAATAAATTCCTCTCTTGTTGAATTGGATATGTTAATTTCGGTTTCCTTCTTAAAGATAAAGTAATTTTCAATCTACACTTAAAACCAGTTTTAAGTGGTACACACAAAGAAAAATTTTAAATTTTGAGATCTTTAGTACTCTGCTGTAGGATTTCATCAAATCAAACATCAAACTAGATAATGGAATCGCAAGGAACTCATCACAAGACTTTGTAGATGAAAGGCTTATGAGCAGAAGCATGCATGTTATGATAGTGCTTGCAAAGATCGGCCTTCGTCGATAAACAAAAATCAGAATACATACTTTTGTGTAGAGTTCCTTAGCTTTTTCCAAATGGGTAGCTTCCAATTTAGGAGCTCTTTTCTCAGAGCGAACTGCAGCAAAGTAATTCCAGTTTCCCTAAAAAATTGTTAAAACAAGCGGATGAGCTGCTGCTGATATTTTGACTAGATAACAAAATCAACAACAAAGATGATGACAGCATAAAACCGTGAAAAAGAATGATTTCAATAACTAATTGATGAAAATGAGAAAGGGCAAATTAGTCAATTGTATTGTTGTACTTTTTGCTACTTTGTACTTGTTAGATATTTTGTACTTTAGTGATGTATAGGTACTTGTTAGTTAAGAACATTCTAGAAGCATCTAACTAGTGGGAGCACATCTAATTGGTTAGTTACACCCACTTGTGCAAGTGAGCCCGCTTGTAGATATTTATAGAATGGCTCTAGAACCTTCCCTCCACCACTATAAATACCCATGTATATCATCATTTGTAAGGGACTTGAATTTTGAATAGAAAAGAGCATATCTACTAAAAGTGTATGTTAGATATCTTTAGGAGCCTTTTGACATGTATTTTACGTCACTAATACAATTCTGTTTAATTCCTCAAAAAATGCATTGGGGTGCACACGGTTAGGATTGGTTCGGTTCAACAAAAAACCCAGATTCAGAATCATAGTTTGCCTGTTCCAAGGTTTTTGAACCGGAATCGGAACCAATGTTGTCCGCAACCGAATCAAAGGTTCTTGGGGTAGTTAAGATAGGTTCTCGGTTCCAAGCATATTTTTTAAAATTAACAAATGACTCTTTTTTCTCCAATATAAGTTCAAAAAACATTATAAACAAGCATTATATATGTAATCCAAATCCAACAAGCCACACCTAATTCGAAATATTTAGTAAAGAGGAAACCTAGGTAGGTATATATATATATATATATAAAGCTTAGAAAACCAGTCAGATAGGTTCCACTTTGGTTCAGGTTCTCAATTCACTCCAGTTCAGGGCACTATATGGCTCGGTTCAGTTTGGATTTATGCTGATACCGAGAACCGTACAGAAAAACCCCTCTGCAATTTTGGAACTGGAACCGAACCAACAACAAAATCAACCCGATGCAGCCAGTTTGCTTTGGTTTATCGAGTTTTCTAGTTCCGATGAAACCCCTTAAGATGCAGGTGTAAAAAGTAAATTGACATAACCATGCGTTCTTCAATAAGTTAGCCTTAATTAAGTTGGCTGATAACGGCATCCCAAATATTAAGCAGGCCAACCGAGCATGGATCCCTCGCTTGATTTTTGGGGTGCCCTTAGAAGACACCATAATTATAGTCACCATATAATAAAGATAAAGCTGTACTGAAATGACAAGAATACTAAATGATGAATGCATTCTGAATCATGTGTGCACCAGACAAAGAGTAGCATAAGAATCTTTTCCATCAGTTGCATCCTTAGCAGCGCGAAAGGTATCTTTTGCCTTAACCCAATCATCATTTTTAAGCTCCAAGTCGCCAAGCATTAATAATGCATTCGGGCACTTGTCATCCACCTTTAGAGCATCCCGGATCTATAACACCAGAAACCACATTATGAACCAATAACATCAAATTATAAAATAGAAGTAAAATAATTGAATAATATAAATAACAAGAAACACTCTTTAGGATAGAGAGGCAATAACAACCAGTTGGAGGCTTAGTTGAACATTATCTCGAGCCTTTGCAATAGCTGCAAGCCTTAGATAAGCATCAACGTACTCTGGATACTGCAAAAAGGGAACAGAGGTTAGGCATATTTTCAGGGATGGAATATATGAACCAATGCAAGGAACAATAAAGAAAAATTTAGAAACAAGAAAAAGTAACACTCAGAAAATCATTGACGCCCATGATATTTGGACACAACTTTCAGCCCACTATATACATACATACTTATATATATATGTACATATTTTTCTAAAGAATTAACTGCTGGTATTTACAATACTTACAGTTACTATCACCAATATAAATTTGTAGAATGACCATAGTTGTGGTATGTGTGACACCAAGACACCCTTTCATAAACCGTGCCATCATTCCAAATCCATGGAACAAGCACACGAATTCGATATGCCATTTTTCATTTTCATAATGAAACAATATAATCTTTTAAAAGTGTATATAACTACTAGATTCAGTACTTTATAGAATCGTTTTAATTCTAAAAACTGTGAACTTTTTGAAGACAAGTGAAACATATTATTAGAATAATGAACAAATACTATATTTAATTTGATTCAGAAATAAAGCATATATCCCTTACGTACACCATCTTTCTCAGTTCTAACTAATTTTTTCCCATAGTTTAAAACTCAATGCAAATTGCATAAGCATAACAAAACATAAGTTCTTTTTTAGTCACATCTACCTTTTTCTCCATCAACGAAACGATATCAAAAGAGGCTATAACAAAATCGAGCAGTAATATATATATATATATATATATATGCAAAGCCGTTCAGGTTCGAACCCTAAATAACGGGTCATTTTTTAAAAATAGTAAAAAACTGAATTTTTCAACCAAATTTGTTGGAGATGGACTCCATAGTTAGGAGACCATATGCAAATAATTTCATCAAAAATTCAACGGCGAAGTGAGTGAAATGCAAAATTGATAAATATGTGCATTTTCGGCCGTTGAAAGTTTGGCTCATCATCTCACACACTGTAATACCCCGAAATTTTAGAATAAAATATTACGACATAAATGAATTTAATAATTTTGTATTTATTTTGAGAACGAATTAAATTGGGAGGATTTAAAATTTAAGCGAGTAAAAATTTTAATTTAAATAAACAATTATTCATAATTACATAAATATAGAACTCAATTGAACATAATGGGCTTGCGAGTGAAAAATAAATCACACAAATAAATTTATGGGCGCATGTCATTTTAACATAATAAAAATGTCTAAGTGAAATAAAAATAATCGGGACACGTTTTGGGAAGCGTTAGATACTCAGTTTAGTGTTTTAAATATTTAGAAAGTCTCGGGTCAATAGTATATAGGCTGGGGGAGTTTTGGGCCAATTTGATTATGGATTCGGGACCATTTGGGGGTCCAAAAGTTGGATTTTAGGCCCAATTCGGGATTAGCCATTTAATTAGTGTTTAAGTGGGGGGTAAACCACTCCCCCACTATCATTCCACAAAATCTAAAACAGCAGTTAACGGGGAGAGAATAGAAGAAAAGCCAAAAGAGGGGGCAAAGGCAAGGAACAAAGGAAAAAATCTAGGGCTTTCAAGGAGCTTCTCTTCTACATATTTTAAGGCAAGAATTTTCTTTCGTAATTTACGTTTTCAATTTATTTCTTGGTCTGTCTCCGAGGATCTTCCCATCCCAAATAACCTTTTTTCTACTGCAGGGGGGCGGGAAAACCCCTTTTTAAACCCACATTCACTGAACTTTGTTCGTCAACCTCAAACCTAACGTTGTCATCCTTATCGAAACCCAAACTGCTTTCCATAGCTTCTCTAACTTCTTCGAGGGGTTGGGGTTCACCAACTGGGAAATCTCAGAAACTAGAGTCCGTTCCGGAGGTATATGGGTTCTGTGGAATCAAAGCACAATACAACTTCGCACCATAAATGTCACCGACCAAGCCATCCACCTTCTCGCCACCCTCAAGGGCTATGATGATTGGCTTCTATCCGCTATCTATGCTAGCCCGATTTACACCCTCCACCAAACCCTTTGGAATAACCTCAAAAACTTGGCCCTTGACCTTAACACCCCTTGGCTCGCCACGGGTGACTTTAATGATCATTTTGATTCTTCCGAGAAGAGAAGCTATTCCACACATAAGCATGACTCCAGATGCCATAAATTTGTGGAGAATATTAATAGTTGCAACCTCACGGACCTCAGTAGCATGGGTCCACGCCTTACCTGGACCAACAGCATATATGGTTTTGCAAATACTCTTGTGAGACTTGATCGGTTGATGGCCAACCTTGCTTGGCTTTTACAATTCCCTGATGCAGTTGTGGAGAACATCCCCCACACTGCGTCCGACCACTGCCCTATGCTCACCCGCTTCGAAGGTAAAATTTCTTCTGTCTTTCGACCCCGCCCGTTTAGATTACTCGCTTGTTGGTTTGAGCGTATTGATTTTCATAATATTATATTGAACAACTGGAATAAGAACCTTAGCTTTCACCAGAACATTGACATTGACAGGTGTATTCCCATTATAAAGCATTGGAACCACTATTTATGGTAACATTAACATGAATAAAAAATGCATTCTTCGAAGACTTAATGGGATTCAAATTGCTCAAGAAAACCACTATTCCCATAACCTTAACATCTTAGAAAAATAGCTTAAAAATGAGTATAATGACATCATGCGTCATGAAGAGCTCCTTTGGAAACAGAAATCCCGTATTAAATGGCTTAGTGAGGGTGATAAAAACACGAAATTTTTTCACACATCTACTATCATCAGAAGACGCAATAATAAGATCGATCGTATTAATATTGATGGGGTTTGGACGGACAACTGTGCGGACATCTCCCTTCATATTAACAATTATTTTATATATCTTTTTTCTAATCCCAACAACCCTAGCCTAAATGATATGTTCCTCAATTTCAATCACCCGCGTTTTGAGGACCTCGACAATATTATCTTGGACCTCCCCCTTTCCCTTGAGGAGGTCAGGCGGGCTGTGTTTAGCATAGAAGGGCTTAAAGACCCAGGGCCGGATGGCATCCAACCTATGTTTTATCACACTTTTTGGGAGACTACCAGACTCACTCTATTTAAATTCATGGACGAGTGCTTTAACTCTCGATCTTTCCCTGAGAGCGCGAACCCTAGCCATATCACCCTGATCCCCAAAATTGACAACCCCGAAAATATCACCCAGCTCAGACCTATCACCCTCTGTAATGTGCCTTATTAAGTCCCGCCTAAGATCATTGTTAATAGACTCCGCCCAATTCTCTGTAAGATTATCAGCCCTAATCAAGCCAGCTTCCTTCCTGGTCGCCAGACTTCAGACAATATTATAATCACTCAGGAAGTTATCCACTCACTTAATAAGAAGAAGGATAAAAAAGGGGGGGCCACCTTTAAAATCGACCTTGAAAAAGCCTATGATAAGATCAATTGGGAATTCTTGGATCGGGTTCTCGGATGGTTCAATGACAGCTCTAGCCTTAGACGCCTCATCCTTAACTGCATCACCAGTGCTTCCATGTCTGTCTTGTGGAATGGGACTCCTCTCCCGAAGTTCAAACCCTCCCGTGGGCTCCGGCAGGGTGATCCCCTGTCTCCTTACTTGTTTGTTATGTGCATGGAGTACCTGGGCGCCGCCATCAATTTCCAAGTGGAACAGGGGAAATGGAAAGGCCTTAAGGCTTCTCCTAATGGCCCAACCATCTCACATCTCTTCGTTGCGGACGACCTTATTCTCTTCTCGGAAGCCTCCATAGCTAGTTGCAACGCTGTCATGAAGACCCTTTATAATTTTTGTGATATCTCTGGTCAGACTCTCAGCCTATCCAAATCCAAAATATATTTCTCCCCCAATATCCCCAAACATGATGCTTGCAATATTAGCAGAAGCTGCGGGATAAATGTCACTAAAGACCTTGGTATGTATCTTGGTACCAATCTCGTCCATGGGAAGGTCACGGCTAACCATTTTACTCATATCATTGACAAAGTCCAGAAGAGACTTTCGGGATGGAAAGCCAATCTCCTCTCCCTGGCTGGTAGAACTACTCTCATCCAGGCTGTGACTTCCACAATCCCCGTCTATAACATGCAAACCTCGATTTTCCCCAAGAAGATAAATGAGAAAATTGATAGCCTTAATAGGAACTTCCTTTGGGGAGACTCAGAGGTAGAAAGAAAGTCCACCTTATAAACTGGGACACCGTCTGCCGCCCTAAATACCTTGGATGCCTGGGTCTTAGAAGCAGTGAGGAGAACAACCGGGCCATCGTTTCCAAGCTTGGTTGGAAAATTATTAATGACAAAAACGCCTTATGGGTTCGTGTTCTTACTTTAAAGTACAAGACGCACGACAACCCCGGTAACTGGACCAGAAAAGCGCAGGCCTCCCATGTCTGGAGGGGAATCTTAAAATGCAAAAAGGATATTGTTAAGAATACGAAATGGGTGATTGGTGATGGAAGGTCGACAAACATATTCAATGATTGGTGGGTGGGCAACTCTCCCATTCCCAAGACTCACGACAACTACCGTGTGTCCCTTGTTTGTGACTTGATTAAAGATGGGGCCTGGAACGAGCAGCTTATCAATAACTTCTTCAACTATGACACGTCCAACTTAATTTTGAGCATGTGGATCGGAACAAGACGAAGGTTACCCTCCAGACTTGTTCTGATCCTATGTATCGCATTGCCACCTTTGGGGGATATGTCCTTGATGATCAGGGTCACTGGAAGGTTGGGTTCTGGACGCCTCAGGAGCACTCCTTCGATCCTTCGTGCCTTGATGGAAGGCCTCTACCATAGCCTCAATATGGCTAGGATGTGCGGGTGGAAGGACATTCTTGTGGAAACCACTTCCCACGAGCTAATTGATATCTTCAAGGATATTCAGTACCGCGAAACTGATTTTGAAAATATTAGGGTTGACTGCTATGAATTTATGAGGACTGTGGGTGTGGACTTCATCTATGCCAATCCCGGTATGATTCGGGGGGCGGACTGGTTGGCGCGTGAGGCTAAAGTCCAGGAAAAGGCTTTTGTGGAAATTGAGGAGGTTCCAAATGGCATGCGGTGGACCCTTGCGATCCCTACGATGTAGCTGGGCCATGCTCCTGCTCTCTCTTTTTTGTTGGTTTGTTTGTTGTGTGCTCCTGTTTTTGCCTCGATGGCTTTTGTTTCTACTTGATGTAGTTCCTATGTAATCGTTTCTTTTCAGTGTTTACCAAAAAAAAAAATTATTTCTTGGTGCGAAGTAATGACCCCCTTTAAATTTCTGGGAGTTAGGTTTAAATTGGTGTGTTTGATGATGAACAATGCATGTAGAGGATTAAGATTTAATGTAGAAATTGTCCTAGAAATTATGTATCATAAACCTGAAATTGATGATAGTATCCGTAGAGATATGATGGGTTAAGGTTGAATATTGGGTTAATTGATGTTGAGGATGCCTTCGTAAATTGTGGACTGAAATTATGTAGATCTCATGATAAATAACCCATTTTTGTAAATCAAAGAATCCAGTCAACTCTGGAACATACATGACTTTTAGGTTGATTTTGGGACTTAGAAACTTAGTTTGGTATATATGTATTTCTGGGTCTCGATTGAACAAATCTGGGCTAAAAACTTTGGACTGCGAAGAATAGGTATTGGAAAGAGGGCGTGGGAAAAACGACGTCAGGTCGTTCAAACGAGGTGGGACCTCGTTTGAATGACATGGTATGTTGCGCGAACGAGCCCACTCTCCTTTGAGCGACGACAGCGGGTTTTTGGCTCCACACGCCTGGGAATGGGTATCGACTTTGGGTTGAGTAGTTTACTGATAAGGGACTAAAGTAGTTTACTATACAGGAGGTTAATATAAGAAAATATTAAAAGCAGTTATGTCCCTTAATTAATTGATAATAATTACAAATAAATTAGTTGGTTACGTAATTATTATTATGGAAGGGAATTTATAATTTATTAGATGGTAATTATGGGGGTATTGAGGAATATTAACATTAACAAGGGTATTGGGCCTGAGATCTTGGTCGTGGAAAGTTTTACGAGTCCAAGTGAGTGAGTGGAATCGAGTTTTGAAAAATAAAGAATTTATTAAAAATACGGATGTGCCCCTTTAAACAGAAAAAATTACAATTAACTAGTTGGTTAAATAATTATTTATGGAATGGAATTAATAATTTATTAGATGATAAATTATTAATAAATGGAAAAATGTTGTGGACTTTGGTGGGACTTTGATGGCAATTATGGAGTAACTACCTACACATATTATATGGGATAATAATATATACTATTATGTATTTGTGTGGACATACCAGTGGACCATCCTATCGGCCCAAGGGTTCGCGCTTTCGGGCCGCATACCACACATCGGCACAGGTGGGTGGGCCTGTCAATTGAGCCAAGCAGGCCCGAAGCCCGCTCGCTCGGCCCGCTAAATTTGGGCCGAGCTTTTATTGAGTTTGAGTTGAGCCTAGTTTGAGCCAAGGTATTAAGCCCGAATTCAATTTGAGTCAAGCGCGAGCGAAACATTTTCAAGCTGAACTAGGCTCGGCCCGAAATAATATATATATACAAAATTAGTTTATTTTCTATGATATGTAAAAATATTTTAAAACAAAATACTTTTTATAATTTTATTCTTATGCAAATAAACTATTGGACTTAATATTAAAGAAATAAAAGTAAGATGAGTCATTTATTAATTTACTTTAGCGCTGAAATATGTTTTTTTAATGCTGTAATATGGTTTTTTAATGCTGAAATGCAATATGGTTTTTTAATGCTGAAATGTGTTTTTATTGCCGAAATATGAATCTTTATTATTAAAATAAATAAATACGTATTGGAATATTCAATTCGGGCGTGCTCAAATCGGGCCTGAAGCCCGATTTGCTTTATGGGCTGAACTTGAGCCAAACACTCTCAGGCTCGTTTGGGCTGAGCTTAAGCTTGAGCCGAGTAAATCAAAATTGGGCCGAGCCTGATTAACCGCAAGCTCGACTCATAGATCCCGATTGACAAGCCTACAGGTGGGCTTGACGATGTGTAGGCCATATAGGTACTACGCGGAAGCTCCACCCACGAGAGGTAGGTGTTGGCACTGACCGTTCTTGTATCACCGATGGGTATGAGCCGTGTACAGGTGTCCTGCGTAGGGACCACCCCCAACTTGTGTGGGTTTTGTGATGTCCGTTTAGGATAAGGAATTCCTCCAGACGTGCCGATAGAGCACGAATTCACCAACGGTTGATGCCCTGTACCAGCGTTGCGATTTCTCGTGTTTCACAGCTTTCCAGATTATTGACTCTAGCTTAATTGCTTTTATGCCAGAGTTTAGTTATTTTATTTGAGAAAACAGTGCAAGGGCATAAGCCCAAGATTTATTTATTATTTACATTATGCTAGACTCGGGGGTTCGCGCGTCGGGCCGCGTACCACACGTCGGCACAGGTGGGCTTAACGATATGTAGGCCATATAGGTACTACGTGGAGAGGCTCCACCCACGAGATGTAGGTGTTGGCGCTGACCGTTCCTGTATCACCGTTGGGTATGGGCCGTGTACAAGTGTCCTGCATAGGGATCGCCCCCAATGTGTGTGTGTTTTGTGATGTCCGTTTAGGATAAGGGATTCCTCTGAACTTGTCGATAGAGCACGAATTAGACACCAACGGTAGATGCCCTTCTGTGTCATATATATATAAAGGATATATATATAATTACCCGGACTTTACATGAGATAAACTGAAATGTGAATGTGGACATAAATGACGATTGTGATTCTTTAATGCATAATAGATGTTTATGCCATTTATGTGAAAATTATTAGACTGGGATATTACGGGTATTAATGATTAAATGTAGTCGGTACACTTGAATCATTTAGCCATTATTATTGATTTGAGACGTTATAATTATTATTTGCGGATTTATTGGGATGCGAATAATATCACACTTAGATGAGAGGTGAGGTGTTAAACGCATGTGAGTGACGAAGGGGGAATATTTCTTTTGCATTGAATGTATTATTGCATCATAAATTAATTAAGTTAATTTTTGCACACCTCGGGCCCTGACCCTAATTATAAATGTCCCCCTCCCCCAAGGTTATTTCTAGACAGGGATAGCAGGACTATTGCTGTACCAAACTTGCGATTTCTCGTGTTTCGCAACTTTTCAGATTATTAAATCTAGCCTAGATGCTTTTCTGCCAGAGTTTAGTAATTTTATTTGGGAAAACATTGTAAGGGCATAAGCCCAAGATTTATTTATTATTTAGAGTTGTGATTTTTACTTGCTATTGGATTTATTATTTAGTTGGTGTTGATTTGAGTTTAATTATTGTCAGTGAGATATTCATAAAGATTAAAGTATCAGCCTTTTAAAATAACAATATATTATTACGTTGTGCTGAGAATGGTATTAATTGATCGACAAGCCCCATCTTCGGCGTATCGTGTCTGGCCAGCCTTTACGTGACAAAATGGGGGTTGTTACACACACTTCCTGGTTGAATTTTTTGATTAAATGATTTGTAGATGATCTCCTCACTATGAAGATCATCTCCACCAAGCTTGGTTACAAAATTTATTTTTTACTACTTTATAAAATTGGTCCATTTTTTTGACCTATTATTTAAGGTCCGTAGCTGAACATTTCTCTCTATCTATGCACATATATTTACATTGAAAGAGGGGAACAACTTCTGGACTTGTGCAGTCATGATGATTAGATTGAAGTTTTCAACATTTGATGGAGCACGGCATTTTTATTTTTATTTTTGGATCGAAAACAATATAATATGCAGTGATGATATATTAGAAGTTTTACAAGAAAGAGGGACAAAATGTACCCAAGGGAATGTACAGTCAGCCACCTAACACCTAATCTGACAAAAAATATATACAGAAGTTGTCTGTATACTTACTTCTACCTCCCAAGACAATAACTACCAAACAAGTGGAAAATTCACAAACGCTTTATTAGAAATAGCTCAGTTAGAAGCCATGAATGTAAGGCTTTCTCGTTCTGCTTCTTTTTCCTTCCTTTTATCTTCGAAGATCATCCGATTCCTTCCATTCCAAACTAACCAAAAAGAGCTAACACAATGCATATCCACAAACATCTCATCTTCTACTCGTGTCTCATCTTCTACTCGTGACCATGTCTAACCATCTCTATATCAAACAAGTGTTCTGCTTTCCTTGGGAATACACTCACAATCCCGAATTAGTTCAAAGCTTTGTGCAAAAGGAATCTCAAAAGGAACAATGAATCAGAAAACGGTCAATGTCCTCCTCTACCTTGCAACATAACTCGCACCAAATGGATTAAAGACACCAATTAGGATGTTTCTTTTGCAGAAAATCACGTGTATTAATCTTCATCTTTTAGATTTCTCTGGAAAGTGAGGTTCCAAAACATTCTTACATTGTGCAAATAATGAAGGGCTGGGTTTTTACGACTTTCGTTGATTTTGCGATGAAGAGATCGGAAAAAAAAATATTTAAGAAATCTCTCATATACAGTCATCATCCCAAAATCTAATAGATCTCCCCCTCCCACTTTAAAGCCACACATTCTAGGAAAGAAGATGGTTGAGATATTAGGCCAAGGGCTTCCATGGATACCTCTCTTAGCCACCACCATATCCCACCCGTTTTCATCCAAACTGTAGCTACTCTTAATGATAAGAGTACAAAAGTGAAGTGAATCAAGAAGCTCGAGAGCATTTTCATCATTTTTAGGGTTTTATAGTATTTTTAATTTCTTTTTGTTATTTTCTTTCATATTGTTATGTCATATTTTCTTTTTGCTTTAGTATTTGGAGGTGGGAGTAGTAAAGGCTCTTAGGGGTATTCTTGTAATTAGATTTTTGCTTAGAGCCTAAGCTACTACCCCCCTATAAATACCCCTATTGGAAAAAGAGTTGAGATGAGAGATATCTTCATCTTATTTCCCATTTGGCGTTAAAAAGGTTTCTCCTTCAAGTGGAAATCTCTACAACCATCTGCCTAGGAGCGCATTTTTGGTTATATATAGAAAATTGCCTATCCCTAATTCTCCACATTTTTCCTTTAAAAAAGATAATTCATTTTGTCTTCCTCTACTGCATCGCACAAAAATTGCTCATTACCTTCTCAACAGTCCACCCGGTTGTCTAAACATGGATAAGAAATCTATAAGAAGACTCTTCAAAACGGATTGAATGAGGGCCAACACATCTTTTGAAAAGACAACTCTTCATCCAACCATCTAACGCCTTGTTCACCTTATGCACAATTCAATTCTAAAGCTCACGGATAAAGGATTGTCCAATAATGGGAGACCGAGATAGTGAAGTGGCCATTGGCCAACTTCACACCCTACACCCCTAGCCCTCTCTAGTAGCCACGCATCCTCTACATTTATTTCAATCGATAAAGTCATAAAACAATTTCATTTTTAGACTGGAGATGGAGCAAGAAATGTTTATTAATGCCAAATTTTTCAATTTTATTAGCTTTGCCTCCAAAAAAGATTGTATCATCCTTAATCACTCATTCTGAGGCTCCTACAACCACCAATCTATTAAGCACGCCCGTTCCCAAAGTGAACAAAAATGAGTATAAAGAGTCTTCTCGCGTCACACCCCTCAAAGCCCTAAATTTACCCTTATGTCTACAGTTGAATGCATGACTGCTGTAATAAGGAGCTTCTTAACATCATTGAGAACAGATCAAAGATTTTGTTGGGATTCTTTCCCCTGTGAAGAAGCTTAATTGATGATATATACTTAAGAGAGCCGTCCAGCCTCTTTTTTCCCCGGGGGTGTTGTGGATGTGGGTTGGGGGGAGGGGGCGACTGACCCTCACAACCTAAGAGGGTGAGACGGTCTCTGGACCACTGAACCAAATTTTGGTCTCAACAGTGGGATCCCCGGGACGAATAGTCATTGTAAGCTGGGACGATCTACGTGATGACACTGAAGTTTTAAGGGTGTTGTTTTGGCTACATTGATGAAATCAACACTAATTAGCAGTCAAATCAACTCATCAAATATTTTCACTTAAGCTAGTGACTTGTCATCTTTAGAGGAAGGGGTGGCAATAGAAGTTTAGTTCTTATCATATTTCTAATAAAGAAATATATATATCATGGACACACACTATTATAGAGCATGATGAGTGCCTAAAGCCCAAGGTCGTGATGTTGATCAATTCAAGTTGGTCTCAATGGCAAAAAAATAAGATCAAACACATCTTAATGAACTCATGCACGGATTTAGAGCATGAATGTGAGATTTGTACTGATGCATGGAAACACCAGTACCAAGTTTAATGATATAGTATGACGTACCCTTCCTGCTGAATTTTTCTAAATTGTTTGTGCCAAATATAATTTGTGTTTAGGTTATCAGCAATCATATTAACAAACTCAACCAAAATGAAGCGTATGGACATGTGTGTCCGCGTTGAACATGTGTCTCGCGCCAGTCATGGTGTTAAAAATGATTCAAGAATAAATAAATTAATAGTTGGTATCGGTTTTTTATTTTAGGGATATACTGTTGTATCTTTTATTTTTAGTCTTTGAGTTAAGTACAGAGAGCATTAGGTGAATCCCTTAGTTTAATCTAGTTTCCTTTTTAGTAGTGGTGGTAGGTGAAGTCTCTTCCTGTTTACGGAGAAGAGTTATCATTGTAAGGGGCATTAATAATTAATAAGAATTATTCTTGAAATATTAAGAATGATTTTGTTTACTTTTCCGTAGCGCTATTCTAAATCATAAACTCTTAGGTTCACCCCTGCACATGGGGCATTACAATGACGGGGGATCTACTGAGTTGTGATCAGACAGTTTAATGAATTTTTTTTTCTTTTACTTCTGCAAGTATGAATTTAACTCTATTTTCAGAAACTAAAGACAATATGTAGGGGCATTTTTACAAAGAAAGGTTCAAACTCCAAGTCCATCTATACATTTATTTATAGTCTACATAAATCTTTGCCTTGGAGGCTCATGCAACATGGTGTCCTGTAATTTAATTTAACTACAAACAAGCCATGTCACACCCATATTTCTAAGTCTATCTACCACCCCCTTTCTCATTTTACACCTACAGTACAGCTACATGTCCATTGTATTTTTAAATTTGTAGATCTTGTTTTCATAACTTCTAGTTCATATAGAGCATTGACTAGATAGATTAGAAATTTTAACTCTGCGTCACATCAATTGCCTTATGCAATAGTCTCTCTGTGAAAAGTTGGCAACAATACCTTCAAAATCAATATTAATGACAAACAGTTGTCAACAGCTTTGTGATCAGTTAGATACTCGATAGTCTATTTTACCCACACAACAAAGTAATTATTGTCTCCTTCCAGATGTTATTCATGCATAATATAAAAATGAAGGAAGGGGAAGATGTAATCACTTTCCACTAACTAAAAAGCAGCTTATAGACTAAAATTACCTTCATTTAACATAACAATTTGACCAATAATATATTCTTATATACGAGATCAATATCAATTAACGAATTGAATTAAACACAAAAATATACCTTATATAAAATCAGGCGGTATAAGATGCTAGCCGTTTCAGTTTTATATAATTGCTCGAACAGTCTAGCTAGGTTAAATAGTGTTGAGATTTTATTCCAAGGTAGTTCCACTGCAAAACCATCTTCCTCGAGCCGTTGGAATGACTGCACGTCCTTGTACTTTTCAACAGATGCACCAGCATCCATAGGTCTGTATACCGCTTCTTTAATAGGATCAGTAGGATCATCAGTATCAATCAACTTGAGCCAGATGCCATCACCTAGAGCCTCTTTGAAAATTTGTTCTGCAAGCTGAAAAATAAGAAGACGTCAAACAAAGTATTTTTTAAATAATTAAGAATTATATGGATCCAATCAGGAGTGGAACAAATTTTGCTTTAGAAGTAACAATACAATTACCGTCCATATGGAAACTTTTGAGAAAATAATTCTTGTAAAAAAAAGGGTAAAATATAATATATAACTACCACCATTATTATATGGCACAATATGTCTTACATATATATGGGGCAACAATTTTAAAATAATGGCTTCAAGTATATGTTACAGGTAAAAATTGCTATATGCTTGATTAATTTCGAAAGTTTTGGTTTATCATTAATTGGTGATATTATGGAGTGAACAACATGAAATTTGGAAAAGCAGGCTAAACTTTCTAATAACTTATTTCCATGCATATAACTTGGACCAATTAACTATACAAATAAGAAATTTTTGGTATCAAGAATATCACCAGGGTACGCTTACATTGAAGACAAACATACAAAAATATTATCTAAAGATCAATTTTAACTGTATTGGACAAGGCACTGTACTTACGTTGAATGACCCTTGGTTTGAGCAGACTCTTCCAGTATAAATGGATAGACCAGTCCATTATAAAATGATCACGTTAATAAATGTCAAATAAGGCTATTTCAGTAATAGCCCAATGACGAGTTCCTTACAATATCAAAGGCTACTAGATAATATCCATTTCAGAGGCTCTCATCTAAGCCTGAAAATCGAGCTTAGTGAGCCGGGCATGGTTGCTCAAACTCGGCCCGAATTGAACTGTGCCTTCCCAAGGCCGAGCTCGGCCCGAACTACAAACATACCCCTTGGCTCAAGCTTGGCTCGCATTCTACAATGGGCTTCGGTCCAGAGTTCAGGCAGGCCCAAACTCGGGGCCCGTTTGGTTCTCTATTTAGAAAACTCGATTTAAAGGCTGCTTTTAAATACAGTTTTAAAATTCAGTTTTTGTGTTTATAATTATTGGTGTGCGTTTGGTAAACTTGTTTTTAAATACAGTTTTTTGAAAATTTGACAAATTTGGTAAACATGTATATTTATATCATACATGTGTGTGTGTGTGTGTGTATGTATATATAAACATACATAAAACTTTCGCACATACATGATACATGAATGTATACATACCTACACCATAAATTATATAGATGTACATTTAATATCATGTATTTTTATGTATATTTAATGAGGTATGTTGGGGAGTTTAACTATATATATATACATAAAACTTTTATACATACATGATACATGAATGTATACATATATACATACATACATCATAAAGTATATATACGTACATTTAATATCATATATTTTTTGGTACACACACACACACACACACACATATACACATATAAACATGCATAAAACTTTTATACATACATGGTACATGAATATATACATATATACATACATACA
Organism: Sambucus nigra; assembly: GCA_949130495.1. NCBI lineage: Eukaryota > Viridiplantae > Streptophyta > Magnoliopsida > Dipsacales > Adoxaceae > Sambucus > Sambucus nigra. The sequence continues at coordinate 41,605,491 of OX422220.1, forward strand.
TCATAAAGTATATACACGTACATTTAATATCATATATTTTTAGGTATACACACACACACATATAATGATATTGCATGTATAATTCACTATAAAATTATATACATACATAAATTGATAATATTTTTTATTACATATGTACTATATGTGTATTTTATATTATTCCATACATTAATAATACATGTATAAAACTATATATAAGTATCATGTATCTATTGTTAGTATTATTTAACTTTATATTATTCCATACGTAATTTTGTGCACATTTACATATATATTTTTTATTTATAAGAATTACACACATATTAATGTATTATGTATGTATATTATATATTAAGGTATAACTGCTTTAAAATATTAGGAATGAATAATTCTGAATAGAAAAATAAAAAACAGAAGTTATAAAACACCCAAAACCTATTTTCTGAAAAACTTGATTATAACACAGAAATATTATAATTATGTGTTTAAAAACAGGTTGCCAAACAAAGATTTTTATCAGAATTGTATTTAAACACAGAAAACAGAATTATAGTAGCAAAAATTAAACAGGCCCTCGATTTCAATGGGAATAATTTATAAAATATTATTTCATTTAAGGCTTATATGATAAAAAGGAAAATAAAATAATACAATATAAATGTCTACAACCCTTGCATAAAAATTATAAATTTCAAATGTTTTAGTCCAAAAGAATTAAACACAAAATCCACTATCGAAATCTTTACAAATCTATTGTATAAACTTATAATATATTACATGCATAATTTTATTTGTATATAACAATTTTTGGGCTCGGGCCCAATTCAGGCTCACAGACATGCAGCTCAAGCTTCGCCTGAATTGTTGTTCGGACTTGAAAACATGGCTCAAGCTCAGCCCGGCTCAAACTCACTTAAAGATCATCCTGAATTTGGCGAGTGGGCTTCGGGTTTGCAAGACTCAATTTACAGCACTACTCCCATCTATTAACTTTGGTTTAAGGAAAAAAAATCTTTAATTTCTACCGATGTGGGTTCCCAAAATTAGACGAGTGTCAACATTTTTTAAGGCCCTGTATCTCAAAACTTTCCACGTCTCCCACTCTGCCACTGCATCCGGTTGCAGAAAATGTAACAAAGCATACTAGTATAGCATGGATTCTTCTCAAGTAAAAGATTAATAAAACATATAAAAATCACAAACCTTAAACTCTCCTCTTTCAAAATGAAGAACTCCGATATTGTTGAGTAGCTCTATTGGCACTTCTTCACCTCCTTTTTTCAGTAGAGCACGTGCCTGTGACAACATACTGGTTCTAAATTATCCAAAGATACATGAAAGGGTAAAGGTGAAGAAAGCATAAGTTGAAATAAGCAGAGTAAGATGGACATAAAATATTTTTTTATTGAAACGGAAGTCATGATAAAAAATAAAATAAAAATAAAAGTAACAAGTGATTAGGGACAAGTCATCTCCAGTAGTATATGCATGTCTTGTAACATCATCAAATACAATCATTCCAACTCAAGCATATATATATATATATAAATATATATATATATATATATATATATATATATAGAGAGAGAGAGAGAGAGAGAGAGAACAGGAAGTTCTCCAAACAAAAGTGACTAAAAAGCCAAGATGTGGCTGAAATTTTATCTTCTCCCAAGTAGCTTCCCTTTCTAACTTCTAACCTAAAAAAACTTGAAAATCTCTAATTCGGAATTATTCAAAAGGTCACCACAACAATCCGTCTCGCAATTGTCTTCGCTTCTCTATCCGTCCATGGTGGCAAATAACTCCAAAATGCAAAGAACTTAGGCTTGTTCCAGAAAAGCACCTTCGATACCAAATTCCCTCATCAGTTCACACAAACTATGCGAGCCTGCAAAAAATCATTATATGATCTGTCTGCACTTGGTTGTAACATAACATTTGTCAATTTAGTAAGAAGTGCCAATTTGTTATTCTCACGTGGATCATTGCCTAGGAAGCACCGACACTTGGCCAGAGGTGGAGTATCTGCGTCGGGCGGGGAAAAAAACTTGGGTCTGACACAGGTCCGACAAGCCATGTGGCGTCAAACGTGTTTGGAACAAAAAAATGTGACGGGCATGGGGAGAGCACGGCTATGACACGCCATGGGGTAGACACGGCTGTGACAGGTATAATATATTTTTAAATCTGTGATTTAAGTTTGTCACGAAATATTTTTCATTTACCCGCTCTACAAGATCTATCATCTCTCGATTGATTCTCCTAAAAAGTATTTTAAAAGAACTTTCAATTTGATGTTCTGCTTTAAAATTTTAATTCATTCTTCTAATTTCATTCCAAACATGTTCTTTTTTTCATATTCTTTCAAATGTGTATACATACATACATACATACAAACATATATATATATATATATATATATATATATATATGTGTGTGTGTGTGTGTGTGTGTATATATATATATGTGTGTGTGTGTGTGTGTGTGTGTGTGTATATATATGCTATATCTATATATAGATATATGTATATATATCTATATATAGATATAGCATATATATATATACATATCTTCTATATATATATATATATACATATATATATCTATATATATACATATATATATATCTATATATGTATATATATTGTATATATGTATATATATTGTATATATATCTATATATAGATATGCATTGTATATATGTATATATATTGTATATATATCTATATATAGATATGCATATATATGTGTGTGTGTGTATATATATATGTATATATAGCATATATACATATATGCTATGTAAATATATATGTATATACTATGTATATATATATATATATATATGTATATATATATGCTATATATATATATGTATACATCGCATATATATAGATATATACACACACATATATATATAGATATATATAGATATGTATATAGATATATACATATAGATATACTAGTGGATGCCCGTGCCCGAGGGCACGGCGATAAATTTGCCCCCGTGATAAAAAAAAATTGAGAAAAAATTTAAAAAAAATAAAAAATATAAATTAAAAAAAGAAAAAAAACTAATAAAAAATAGTTTAAAAAAATGGGAAAAAATATTTAATAAAAAAAAAAAATTCCCCCGTGATAAAAAAAAATTTGAGAAAAAATAAAATTAAAAAATATAAATTAAAGAAAGAAAAAAATATTTAAAAAATTAATAAAAAATAGTTTTAAAAAATGGAAAAAAATATTTAATAAAAAAAATTAAATTTACACGTATTTACAAAAATACATGTATTTATAATAGTATAATAGTATATATATAACACAAAAAAAAAGAAAAAAGAAAAAAAAAATAACTTTTAGCATGACATTCATGTATGGGCATGAAAGAGAAAAATGTCATGCATGCCAAAATGAAGATATTTTTGATAAAACCATGGTGGAATGTTATATGGATATATGTGTGTGTGTATATATGTATATATCTATATACATATAGATATATAGATATATACATATAGATATGTATATATATCTATATATTGATATATGTGTGTGTATATATACGTATATATATCTTTATATATATATATATATATACACACACACACACACACACACACACACATATATATATATATATGTATGTATGTAATAAGTTACAAAACTTATGTATGTCATAAGATATAACTATGATGTCACAAGAAGTTTTTATCCTGCACTACCTATTTTGCCCTTGAAATTTTGGATTCCCTCTCTTTTGACACACTCAAACTTATTTCCCACTCTTCATCAGAATTCAAAAAGGGGGATAAAATGGTACACTTACTCTCTCTCCTCTCTCACGTGTACCCGAAATCCTCCCTCCCTCTCTCAAACACATGGCTCCCCCTCTTCTCTCAATTCATTTTACAGGTACTCTCTCGCTCTCTCTCTCTCTTGTTGGGGTTATGCTTGTTTGATCATTTTTTGGAGTCGATATTGACTCGATTTTTTGTAGTCGATTTTTACAGGTATATATGAAAACGATCGATACCTTTGTTGGGTTCTTATATGGAGTATATACCTTTGTTGGGTCGATTTTTACAAGCATATATGTAAACGATTGATAACTGTTCTTACACGTATATATATAAACGATTTAATGGGTTCTTATATGGGTTATACATGTTCTTACATGGGTTCTGTTGTTTGAGCATTTTGATTTGTGTTTGGATAATTTTTGATTTGGTGTTTGGATAATATTGTACATGAATACCCATTTCGTCCCGGTTTAATGTTTGATTTTTGTTTGTTTTCATCTTCAGATTTAATTTGTGTTCATCTTCGTTGGGTATCTCAGATTTGAGAGCAGAGTGTGGTAATATTGTTTGGGTATCTCAGATTTGCACCCATACCCTTGATATATAGAAAAATAGAAATCTCTAAAAGTACTCATCTCATAACCCCAACAAAAGTTAGAACAACACAGATGAATTTTGGCCATCTTTTATTCTAACAGTAGAAAATGCGCTGTTAAATGACTTATTTACAAGTCATTTAGAGGGTCCTTTAAACTATGTCATAATTGGCCTTCTAAATTTATCACGCTATGGATTCTTTTCTCGGGAAATTTCACTACTGTTTTCTTCTTGGGAAACATCAGTAAGGATCTGTGTCCCGGAAATTTCACTACTGTTTTCTTCTTGGGAAACATCAGTAAGGATCTGTGTCCCGGAAATTTCACTACTGTCCCTCAAATTTCTTCTTCTTCTTGCAGTGTAGGAATAATTAGGGGTTTTCTAGTAAAAACTACAAAATATCGCAGCGGGGTGGGGGGCACTTTCCTCTATACTAAAATATAAGCTGGCTGCTACAATATTACATAGCGGTCCTATAAAATCAAATGTGCTTCTTTTCTTCATCAGTTTGAATAGAGTTCTTAGACAGCACCCATTTCTTTCTATTTGTGTAAACAACGACCAATACGAATTGTGAGAAGCATTTAGTTGGATTGTTGTTTGGTTTAGCATTATATCTAGCTATGAATTTATAATATATTTAATATGCTAATCTATCTGCTTGGATGATTTGCATAACTAAGAACAGGTTTTAAATTTATTAGTTCTATCTCTCACGCTTTGATTTTAAATTCTTATGCAAGTTCTCTATATTTGTCCAATAAGATCTTTTCTCCTCCATTAAGTGATTGCTCTACATTTATGTTTCTCTACAAACACACATAAAGATGGTTGCTTATTTATGCTTCTACTAAGGTAAGTTGGTTTCTTTTATTTGCGAAAAATTGCGTGCAACAAGTATTCAATATTAGAGTCTTTATCATGGACAAGTTTGAGGAGATTATCCCTGTTTGTTCAGATTGTGTGCAACAGGTATTCAATATTTGGGTCTTTATCATGGACAAGTGTGCAACAAGTATTCAATATTTGAGTCTTTATCAATATTTGAGTCTTCACACCATCTGAATCCCGTGCCGGAATTGTTCCTGTTGCTTACCACCGGTAAGCCCAAGACTCTTATTTTCGCTTTAACTATTTTAAGTGGCTGTTTATAGAAAACACTTACTTTAATAGTTTAGTCAAGGATCAAAAAGATAAACAGCTCCTTGAATGGTCTTTATTACTGTTTGTCTGAGCATCCCCGGGCAATGTTATTTTTAATTTTATTTTTTCCTCCACTAAGCTACCCAAATGGTTACGTCATGTTGCAAACTTTTGACTTACTTCTTTTCTTAAAAAGAATCTTTCTTAATGCAAATATCTAATTTAATATTTTCTCTCCTAAGTGGAACAAAATAGTTGAAATGACGAATTATTGCATTAATCACATATTGTTCAAAAGTTGTAAGCTTCATATGATTCAATTAATTGTTTAATTGTACTTTTAGTGTATGGTATGTTTAAAAGTCGAGGTTATTTTAATTTTTCTTTGGGTTTATATATATATATATATATATATATATATATATATATATACTGATTATTGATTTGGTTATGCATTTTTCTTCAAGTTTTTTGGACGCCTCTTCAACACGCTTTGGCAACACAAAAGAAAGTTACAGGTTTTGGCTTCCCTCTTCGACATGAGCAACAGTAATTAAGGTAGATTACTGCATATGGCAACAAAACTTGCTGGGATACAAAGTGACATGCTTATGTTGTGATTATAACCTCTTAAATAGGTACTTTGATTTGATTAATTTTTGCTTCAGGTTCAGTTGATTTGCTCTGTCGTCTATTTAATTGAATTAAGTGTTTGTTGAATAACTAATTTCATAAGCTGCAGTGTAAGGTAGCCTTCCATGCACTAATATTTGCGAGGCCAATTCGAGAACTTGGTAACCGGATTGCAATGAGAATGTGGATTGAAGGTCCCTACATTGGTAAGTGCGGTTATTTTCTCCTAGAGAATAAAGTGTTTACAGTTCGCTTCAAATTCAATTGGTTGTACAGTTGTACTTGATTTACCTTTTTGGCCGAATTCAGTTGCGTATCTTTGACCCGATTTTATAATCTTTTTAGTTTTGTGGTTTGAATTAAGCATCAAATTTCTTATTCAACTATGTGCTTTAAATTTTAGTGTGGACACATTTTCCTGCTATTAAAAATTTGATTTGTTACCGTGTATAGATATTTTGAGATACGATTTCTTTGTATTGGAATGCGAGCTTTGGTTTTGTTGTTAGATAAGTGTTTGCTTGAGCTTTAGTTTTGTTCTAAACCTAAAAGACTCATGTTATAAAGTTTTGTTGTTAGATAAGTGTTTGCTACTGTTTAGTGCTCTTAAATTTCTTAGTGCTTTCCATTCTCTTACCCTTTCAACTTTCACAGGTACCATATCACGAGTTCAATTTTTTTTCCCCTTTTGAATGAACCCCTATATTTGTACTGTTAAATTTTGATTGGTACCATATAACGAGTACCATATCACAAGTAAATTTTGATTGATACCAGCACTGCTTCAGGTTGTATAGATGGTGTGTAATGAACACCTAGTGCTTAGTAAACTCACCCGATGTCCCCTCCCTCATTCTCTATGTGATATATATGTCTACATCTATGTGTGGGGTTCTAAAATCAGGTTTCTAAAATTAAGTGCCTTGCGTTATTTTTGTCATAATTATTGCAGCTGAACAGTCCTGATCTATTTGATATGTATTCTGTTGGGATAGTACTTTTGCAAATGGCAATACCAAGCTTAAGATCCACTGCAGGATTAAAGAATTTCAATCTAGAAATAAAAACAGCAGGATATGACTTGAAAAAATGGAGGGAGAAGACTCGATTGAGGCCTGATTTCAGTAATTTAGATCTTAATTCAGGTAGAGGGTGGGATTTGTCAACGAAGCTTATTTCAGAGAGAGGTTTCTTGCGGAGGGGGCGTTTATCAGCTGCAGCAGCTCTCAGGCATCCGTATTTCCTATTGGGTGGTGACCAAGCAGCCACAGTTCTCTCAAAATTTAGCTTATTCAAGTAGGGGGATTACTTGGTAATGTGAGTACATTATTTTCTCTGCATTTATTTTTTGGCTTTCATGTTTTCTCCTTTGACTTTGAATTATCTTTGTTAGTCCTGTCAACCCAATTAAGGCACGGCCGGGGGCAGACCTAGAGCAATTCTTTTTGAAGGGCCAAAAGCAATCATTTGCATATAATATTTGGGGCGGGGTAAAATAATTAATCATTGTATTACATGTACAAATTTGAAGATCGTAGGAAATATTATGAAATTTTGCTAAAATAGAGTTATGTACCTTTTTCTGCCTGCTCTAAGGGAGTTACCACATATATATCACATAGATGTACTGTAGTTCTAAAATTAATCACATAGATGTATTGCAGTTCCAAAAATTCTAAAATCGGACGGTAAGAAAACAGTTGAATAGTCTCTCCTCCTTTGTGGGTTAATTTCTTGGACTTCTTTTTTGGTTGGTGATTATATTTGTGTAATATCTATAAGATATTTCTTTGTTACTGTAGAAAATTTCTTGGACTACTTTTTTTGTTGGTGATTATACTACTTGTTTAGCAGAAAATCTAAATACTTAGATCTGTACTGTAGTTTACTAATTATATATATTTTTTTAATTTTATATTGCAGCTCATGTGTGTCCTATCTCTTTCTCACAGACTGCAAACATTGGGGCATCAACTAAGAAGAATGAGAATGAAGGAGGAAACATTTTTACAATAAGGATGACAATACTTGGTTGTTGTATTCCTCCATTTTGTTAGTGACTATATCTTCATTAAACATTTCTTCGTAGTTGTCTTATACTGAAAATGTAGACTTGGAATATGAAAAATGTATTGGTGTGGTTTCCTTATTTGTAAATTTGAGTGTATTCCCTATGATAGTTACTTTGTAAATTGTAGTGTATTCCATATGATAGTTACGTTTAAATGATTATTAATTAGATTTTCCTCCATCATAGGATTTATCACTCTTTAAAATTCTGTTTTTTTGTTGTGTTAAAATCTCTTTAAAAAGCCCCAGGGTGTACGGCATTGAGTGTAATTAACGTTTGCAATGTGTGTAGGCAATGATACGACTGTGTGAATTGTTCAAGGAATATTTATTAGGGAAAAGTTTAGTATTGTATTTTGCTTTGGGTTTTATATTTGTTTACAATCCGCTCCTAATTTTTTCTGGTGCCAAATGTGGGAGCATGACACGGTCATGCGACACAACGTAATGCAGAAGCATAACGTAGCATAGTATTGTATTTGTTGTTGTGTTCTTCAAATATGTTTTTTACATATTTGGTCAGATGTTAGTCGTGACACGGTTTTGACACACAATTTGACAAAATATGACACGTCTTTGACACTAGCACTATTCAAGTAATTATGATACGATTTTGACACGACTTTACGTGCTATTGTCACTTATCATTTAAACATTGTTAATTTGTTTGTTTGAGTTATCATTCAGTAGTTTAAATGTTTACTATTTTTATTTTATGTTGTTGATTGTCGGCAAAACAGATGTGAAAGATGGTGGTGCACACATAGAAGCTTTCTGACATGAATACAAGACTAGAATATTTGAAGTTGATTTTCTCTCAAGTTTCATTCATTATCTTTAGAAGCCCATTTTTTTGTCTATTTAGTTCTAAATTATGAACTAAACATGTGAACTCGAACTTCTTAATTGTGTTTTAATTTTTTTTACTTAAATTATGATGTTGTTTATACTAGGTCCAAGATGAACTCTTATTATTGTTGTTGTTTGGAATATTTTTTATTTTTTAAATATGGGATAGTCCTATAAACAAAGCTATAAAATGTTTACATGGTGTTGTAAAAACACTTTAGGACTTAAATTAGATTTTTATGGATATGATGTTGTTTATACGAGGTCCTAGATGGACTATAAGCACGGTGAATAGTCATACAAACACATGAAAATTTGCCCAAAATTTTTAAATTGTTTACAATTATGTGTTATAACAAAACTTTTTGACTTAATAGGTTCGTACCACGATGTATGTGTGTATGTAAAAAAACATTAAAAATTTCCCAATTTTTTAAAAATAATACGTTCATACCATAGGTTATTTCAAAAATTGTTTATCTGTTGCGAACAAAACACAACGTATGGTCCTATCAACAACGTATACTTTCAAAAATTAATGTCGTGTCTTCAGGCACGGGCATACCCTAGTGTGTGTGTGTGTGTGTGTGTGTGTATATATATATAGTTATTTTCCGTCGTGTCCTCGTCGTATCCTATCCTATTTCTTGTAAATTTGTCATGTCGTTACGGACATAAACCCCCTTGTCTGTGTCCGTGCTTCTTAGATCATTGCAATAGTATTGACTTTGTCAATCAAATACTTGTACTTTCGAATAAATTCAACTGGTCCAAGTTTTGGATGGTGCAACTAAACAATTAATGGATGATGTAAGGATATGCAAGAATGATTTGCAAAAGAATTCCTCCTCACCCAAGGTAACTCCTATCATGCCTCACTCCCTCATGCAATCTAGCCCCCTCTACCCCTCCAACATAAGCAAGGAAACAAATTGCTTAATTTCATTATCTTGAAGATTTCTACTAAATGAAAGGTTACAAGGAACGATATCATTGTTAAGAGAAACTACAACTGAAATGGCTTGATTTTTACTTGAAGAAAGAAAATAATTTTTCAAATCGGCCTTTGAGCAAGCAATCTATACTCGCCAAAATCCTCCCAAATCCCTTCCTCGCCTCCAAGGCTACACAAGAAAGGAAGGAGTTCAGGCCCTATAAATGAATGCACAAGTGATGCATGAAGGATCCCCACTTAGCCATTTAAAGTCCCAACTGTTTCCATATAAACTATTGTGTTGGTCGACCGGGGTGAGGGAGGGGCAGGGGGGTCGTCAATTGGTGTTATTAATATAGCAAGTTCAATTACGATAATCCAACATTAAGTCTAATTAAGAAGCCCTTAAATCAACACCACAAAGGGGCATCCTCTCAATGGCCATTCAAGAATGTTAAAATAGTCATATTCAAAGAAGCAACCGAGAACCATTCGAGAATCAGGCATCAACACTTATTGATCTTGTCAAATGCCTCCGAATCCCAAAAGGTAATTGGAGCTGAGTTATGCAGAACTCAAATAGACCTCAAAGTTTCATTCGAAAACATAATTTTATAGTTTTGGTATATTTTGGCACGTAGGCCGAAGAACAAAAGTTGTTTGGCTTACACTTAGCCAACCGCCCCAAAGTAAGTGAGGAGCACCAATCTCAAACCTATAACCACATTCTCGATAGGTCCCCGAAGAAAACCGAAAGGTACCCCATGATGGATCTTTTACAACATTAAATGAGATGTGACACGCTCTGCTGAAATCTCCCGCTCAACACATCACCAGCAGTTTATCATGACACGCTATCAGGTGCATTTAATATCCATCACGCCATCAATACAGCTATAGGATCAAGATCATCACTTCACCAACCATTAACTCTCCGCATTCAAGCCCCTCAACATGCTAACAACCTTAAAACGTCCCTCAATATTCCCTGTGAAAACCTTCTTCTCTACTTATCCTCTTTGCACCTCCATTAACTTCACATGTTCACCACCATCAATACAGCTAAAACTCATAAAACCCATCTAGCAAGGAGAACCTTCTTAAAAATTTACTGTGAAGTAACCCAAAGCCCATTAACCTACCACTTGAAAACCTTTAACCCAAAGGCCATTAGCCACCAATCCCACATTTTCTGCTAGCCACACTTTCTCCACATTTTACCTCCACTAACACACTTTTTTCCCATGCTACATAGCTCTATTATTTTCAACAATTTTTCAGTATTATTCTCTTTCTTATCCACAAAAAAATATAGTTATCCACGAATTGGAGCTAAGAGATCCTACACCCACTTGAAAACCTTCAACTAACCCTCCCTCTACTGCCCTCTATACCACTCTACTAAACACATCCACTATCAAAGTAAATAAAAATGAGGAAATGGATATCCTCGTCCAATGCCCCTCGAGGCCCCTAATATTTCCCTCAATCTCCCATTAACAAATAGAGAAAAGTTCACCGAGCTCATACACCCTTTCATCCATTTACTCCATCTCTCCAATAATACTTCTATATTGAGCAAAAAGTCCACATATAAACAGTTTATAAAAACAAAAATAGGTGAAAATACTCTTCACCTGCTCACCATAATCAAATGGGGCTTAGAATTATTTTCAACAACATGGAGCCTTTAACTCTCCAAACATTTAAATATCATGGAAAACTAGTCTGGTCACTACAAAAGCATAGTAGTCTACTACAATTATACCTCACAAGTTTACTTGACAAGGATTTCCTTCAATATGAAAATAACAACATTAATAATCCAGCAAAACTAAAATGGAAGGCTTTTACCGTTTTGAAGGCATCTAAAGAAGCTGCAGCATCACTTGAAATTAGCAATTCTCCCAGATCCAGAAATGCCTGATCAAGGTAGATTAAGGAGAGGATGAATAGCAACAAAGGTTGCACTTGATTACAGAGTGTAACAATGAGGCTCATGCATTATAATTCCACATTAAAAACTTTTGTATCCCGGGATGTGAAATAAGGTAAAGTATTAATGTTCCAAATCAAATGATTTGAGTACTGGAGATAATTATAAACAGAAAAGAATATCCATTTATGATGTTACATACAGGTAAGGCATTAAAGAAAAACAATACAAAGAGTAAGAAAATATAAAATATACTAACTGAAATTCACAATTACAAAATCGGCAAACTAGAGAGAGAGAGAGAAGTAGAATAAAGGTAGGAATATTATTTTGTTTTAGTATTTATTTTTTTTTATCTTTTAAATTCTTGTTTATCTAGGACTCTTTAGGTGCCTCTAAATAAGTCTTTTGTAATTTTGATCATCCAATATAATGTTTTCTGGATTCTAGATCGAGTGTGTTTTTTCTATACCCTTCTTCGTCCCACCAATTACAATCGCATAATAATTCTTCATTTCTCTTGATAGCCACCGGCTGCAGTAGCAAGAGTGACTGACGGTAGCACTGCACGAACAAACACAAGTACCAAGTGTAAACAGTAAATTAGTGTTACCATTTTCATACTACTTTGTCTCATTCAACTCACAATGTTGATTTCCGTTCTCTATTCATAGTAAAGAAAGGTTAGGTCCTGGTAATAGATATATAACATGATTTGACTAGATGACTTATTTACAGGCATCTTTCCACTTCCCTACCAATATGAAAAGAAGAACCCGGGTTGATTTTCAATCTCATTTCAAATTAAGCAAAGCTATGTCCTACTAATAGATATATAAAATAATTTCACCAGATGACTGATTGACAGGCATTTTTCCATTTTCCTTCGAAGAAGAAGAAGAAGAACACGCCAATTTCTTAATTATCTATTTCACTGACATATATGTTAAATGTATGTATCAAAGTGCAACATAGTTCTGTCAGATTCTAATTTTTTCTACGCCTCTACATTTGGTTATTGTAAGTTTGTGGGTGATAACCTTCTCACCTAATGGAGAAAGAAACAGACTGATGGTTCGTCATTGTCAGAATCTTACAACTCACGATATGAATTTTACTATTCAATACATTTCAGAGTCTCCAAATATTCATAAATTTTGTATAAAATAAAGGGTTATTTGGGTTTTAGCAGCCAGTAGTTATGTTCGTGTAAGGATTAACCCCCAACAGAAAAACTAATTCACCCAATTTTATACAGAATCTGTTAATTCACAAAATTACGAATTAAAATTAGTCAGTCCTCTTAATGCCCCGCAAATATTAGTTAACCCCAAAACCAATTTGATACAAAAATTAAAGCAAGATAAAGGTATAAAAAGGAAAGATAATTGACCTGGGCATCACGTGGATCAAACTTAGTGGCTTTCTTTAGAGACTCCAGGGCCTTCTCAGTCTGGCCAAGTTGAATGTAAATGTGGCCGAGAGCCTATATTAAAGAAAAGCGAATATTAGTCACTGTGAAATCGGACTTCGAAAAAAAATCTATTTGATAAGCTGAAACTTGAAAATAAATTCAAAATTAGACAGCAGGAACCAAAATGTCTCATATCAACTCACTTTTAAAGTTTCACAATTTTCAGGATAAACCTCCAAGACTTTCTCGAAATTTGAAAGAGAACTTCTAAAATCTCCCAATTTCAGTTGTACTTGTCCCAGGCCTGTTTTAAAATAAGCATTAGTATTCAATGAACTGGTGTAAGAAAGAAATGGATCAAATAAACATTAAGATGAAGCCCAAACTTATAAAACAGAACTAAATGACATCCTCAACCTGATCATTTCTATATAACATGAAACAGTGTCGAGTGAATGTAACAGGCCTAGGTTGTCTAACGGTCTAATAAATATTAAATATGTTTTGTCAAAGGCATTTCATATTAGTATCCAAAGTTGTGTGCTGCCAAAGAATAATAAGGTATACCCTAAAGTACAAACAAAAAGTCTTTTCATTTACTGTGATATGAAAATAAAGTTAGCAAGAGAAATACAACGGCTATGGCACACAAGCAGCTATTAAAAAAGAAAAGTTTGAGACTAGAAAAGGTTACAGATATAGAGTCGTAGAGGAAACCACAACTTACATGGGTTAACACCAAAGTTTTAGCAATATAATGCCAAATATATTATAAAAGGCACAAGACATTATAGCACAAATATAAAAAAGACACACAATTACGTAAATTTACGGACCATAGTAAGGTAATACAAATTCTTGAGGCTTATTGATTTCCTTTACAGAGGCCATGTAGTACAGCCCAGCTTTTTCATAGTCCCCCTACGGCCAAGAAAAAACAGAATTTTTACCATCAGCGTAAAGAACCATTGCCAAATAAAATTACGATAAGCGTGAGAATAACGATGAATAACCAAAAACATGAGTAGTCACCGCAATTTAGTATGCATATTATAAAGGATATATATTGTTGATACTATCTGTAAGAGGATAGCGGGTTTAGGGATGGTAATGACATGAGTAAACTAAGTTTTCCTTTATATGGGAGTGAGGCGTAATCCACATCCAAGGAGATGGTGATGCATAGAGTTATGAGAAGAACCAAAAATATGTGAATGAGAAGTGAGAACTGAGAACATAAGCCCAAAGAGACTAAGCAGGTACGAAGGAGCCACTAAGATATTAGTTTGCAGGTTCAGAGTATACAGAAATGGCCAAATGTGGGTTGAGGTCGCAAAGTAGCATAGTAACAGCTCTTTGAGACTACAGTATTCTTTATGATGAATGAAATGGGTGTGTTGTTTACATGTGGCAATAAACTTCTTGCATTAATTTGGCGAGTAAACTTCTTGAATTATTGTCAGTAGCAAGCGATAAGAACAACAAGTTATTGTGACATGTTTCCATAAGACGCAACTTATTTTTAGAAGGTAGAATGACAGAGAGGTAATTGGAATGGGTATATATAGTCATCCCTTGTCACAAACATGAGCAAAAAATGCGTGGAGAGAGAGAGAGAGAGAGAGAGAGAGAGAGAGAGAGCTTTCACGTATAATTCTTTTAATATTTCGCAACAAAAGACAATAAAATAATTATTTTACATGTTTCTAATAACCAAAAAAAATGAAGAAAAAAACAGTTAGCATGTGATATAGAAATAGGCTTTCATTCAGACCTTGCTATGGTATGATCGTGCCAAGTTATAGTAAGAATGTGACTTCGTCGGCCCATGATTTGTTACAGCAAGGGCAGTTTCAGTCAGTTGTTCAACTAGAAAATGTTGGCCAGTGAAGAAGAAATGATTCGCTAGATAATTCAGCGACGTCGCACAATAGGGATATATATCAAAAGCTTTCTGCATTTTTGCCATTCCTCTCCTAATTCCAGAAGCTGTGCAGATTAATATGGCAATGATTTTAGAAAACTCTGTTTAAAGCAAGTGATTAGATGCAAGTAAAACTAATGGATTTTATTAGTCACGCCATCCCACCCCCAAATAAAATCATAATACTGATATTAGAGATACCCCTGTTACAGTGGGTATATCTAATATCAGCATTATCACGGGGGTAACTCAATAAAAATAAAAGTAAAACTAGGCTCAAAAGAGTATCAACCATAGGAGCAAAGGAATTTAGTATGAGAGTATGCATGTTTATATGCAAGTCATGCATGCATTACATAAGTATGTAGGTATGTGACAAAGTTCACCTTCATTTACATGCAAGTCCAATATTGCAAGGGCCACAAGAGCCTCAACGTTTTCTGGATCTAACTGCAGTTAGTAAATTGGGAAACAAAATCAGACATCAGCTTCAGTTATATCAAAAAGATTGTAGAGTAGATAGTAAGTAATGACGGGCAAACAACTGGTTAGAATAAACACACCTGTAAAACACGTTGAAATGCTTGCTTTGCCTTTTCATTTTGACCCAATTTGTAGCGACAGAGACCTATGCCAAGTCTTACAGCTCCAGGGCACTGAGGATACACTTGCAAGGCCCTCTTACCGAAGCACATAAAAGTACAGGGTAAGCAAAAAAAGATTCAGTACTAAGTTCTGCTAGAGAACTACAATGGCAACTCAAATAATAAAGGAGACTAACAAACCTTATACAGCTCCAACGAATCAGTATATCGTCCACGGCTAAACTGAACACATGCCTGCCATAATCCAAGTATAGTCATTCACAGTAAAAGAATGCTAAATTTCATGCATATAATCAACAAATGGTGTAAAAGTGATTTTATTTTATTTTTCTCAGAAACAAAAACCTTTCAAGAATAACATGTGGAAGATTTTCCAAATCGAACCAATATTGTGGATCCATTTGGGAAGTTTTTTGAAGGTGGACTTTTTTCGGTAAAAACATGTTGTAGAAGGATCATATTGACATTAGCTCCTTTTTTTGTGAAGCAAATCCCATGACACCAAACTTTCTCATGACTCTGCTCGAAATATATTAAGCTAAGCCAGCAAACTAGCAAGTGATCCATATTCTCAGTACAGCTGGCACACAACACACACCAATTGTGGGAAAGATATCAGTTCGACCTTCTTTTCTGCATCAAAGCATAAGTATTATCTCCCATGAACCATGAAGGCACTTGATGCCTGTTAACACAAGTATTGGCTAACCATCCACCTAACACCCCATCTCTCTTGATTGGTTCTCTAGACAATTCATCCACACTAATACCTATTAACACACTGTTTTCTAGATTAATCTTTAAGCTCGAGACATTGATAAATACTTGTATTATATGTGATAGATTGGGAAGTTTTATTAATTACCCGCAACATAAATACTGAATCATCTGCAAATTACATGTGAGATACCTCTAGCTACTTCCTTCCCTAGGCTATACCCCTCATTCACCCATCCAATTAGGGTCCTCTCCACCTGCTAAGCAGGTCTACTAATAATATGAACAACAGACAATGGGTCTCCTTATCTAATCCTCTGAGTGCCACAATTTCTCCCTTGGCCTCCCATTCACGAATACTGAGAATAGAACAGCGCTAATACATCATCTCATCCACCTCCTGCATCTCCCTGGAGGCCAATCCTTTCCAATACTAGGCAAGGAAGCTTTGGTCCACTTTGGCATTTGTCTTTTCAAAATCGATTTTGAACACCACTCCTCATTTCTTCATGACCTGATAATCTTCCAGAAACTCATCTGCGATCAAAACCAAGTCTATATCTCGCTCGACTCCTCTCAATCTTATCGACAACACTTTTGCCAAGTCTTATATAAATTAGTCGCCAGTCTTTGATTTTTCAAAAAATAAGCCTTTTGGGGGGTCAAACACATATAAGTTTTACACAAGTATGTACAACCCCGTTCTAACAAAACTCATCAAAGAATCTCATAACATTTTATCTCACAACTTCCCAACATTATTTCAAGAAAATCATAGTGAAACCATTTGGTCCAGAGCCTTCAGAACATTGGCCTATTGCACTCCTCACCTCATTTTCCTCGAATTCTATCACATGCCATGTGGTCCAGACCTCATTGATTGGGCACCATTCAATTCCCTATATCCCTAGATTCAACCCCGCTTGCATTCCCCTTCCCCCCTCCACCCACCCACCCACCCACCCCCACACACACACACCAACACACGCACACACTATCTCATTTCCTTCCTCCACAACTATTACATCCTATGTTTGCATTTAATTTATACACCTCATTAAACATTCTCCTTCCACTTCCAATTTCGAAGACAATCCTGAGTTATTATCCCGCTAACACATTTTCTTCCTCCACAATTACTACATCCTCTGTGTTCGTGAGATTTCGTTAGACTTCCTTCATAATTGACACTGGTCTTCCCTCTTGAGTTCCTCTAAATATCCATTCTCCTCAATTTGATGAACTTCCCGAGTTTTGTTCTTCATTATCATGGCATCCAAAAAAACTCTTTATTCCACTTTTTCAATTTCTCATTTGCCTCTTCCATTTTTCTAATAATCCTAAAACCTGCCAATCAAAACACACTACTTTCCTCCCATCGTTCTCTTTAATTCGCTATTTTGAATCTTTGTGCTTCAACCACATGTTATCATAATTCTTTATCAGAAACGAGTGGACCAAAAGAGTTTACAAAAGGACAGGATCAAGAAACAAAACTATGCCCTCTTTGTTTTTTACATATACAAACTCTATTAAACAAACTACAGCTTATTTTTTAAGATCGGATTTCACAGAAATCAAGATATGATCAAACACCAAACTGTACGGACTTCTTCCCCCAAATAAGGAAATAATCCTCTCACTATAGCAGAAACAGAAACCTGTCCATTCAGGTGCCAATTCTCAAATTTTTCCAGATAAATAGCCCATTTCCGATCCTTAGGTCCCTCAAATTTGCCTCTCTAATTATCGTATCAAAGCCTCTCATACTTCTAGTGAGTCTAGAGTTCCTTCCTCTTCTCCTATCCCAATCTAACCACATTGCAGTCTCCCCCTACGCACCATCTAGGTCCACATAACCCAAGTAAACATGATTTGATTTCAAGACAAAGCTACTCTATAGGAGAAAAGCAACAAAGGATTTAATAAAATTAATTCTTCGAGCTCATCAAATAAAACAAGTCTGCGTCACTATAAAATCAAGAAAGTTCCCTACAATCAATGTTTTAAATCGCGGTCGCGCAGGGTGTCGTGTTCTGGCTCCGAAGTAGCGTCGCTCATCGCGCAAGCAATTCATGCATTCCCACTTTTTAACTAAAAAACTTATAAATAAAATATAAATAAAAAAATAAAGAACATTTTAAAATGAAATTTGTAAGAAAGTAACATTTTAAACTGAAATTAAAAAAAGCTATATTTGAAATTGATTTTTTTATTTTTATCTAATGTTACTTTTTAAATTGACAATTAAAAAAAAATAATAATAATAATAACAACATTTTAAACAGAATTCTGAAAATAAGTAACATTTAAAGCTAAATATAATAAAATAAATAAAATTTTAATATGAAATTTGTAAAATTAAGTAAAAGTTTAAACTTAAAATTATAATAAAATAACATTTTAAATAGAAATTTATAAAACAAGTAGTATTTAAATTGACAAATATAAAAAAAATAATAATGACATTTTAAACAGAAATATGAAAAATAAGTAACATTTAAAGCTGAAAAATATAAAATAAATAACAATTTAAATAGATATTTATGACATCTGTAGCATTTTAAACTAACAATCATTAAAAAAAAACATTTTGAACTGAGATTTGAAAAATTAGTAACATTTAAAACTGGAAATTATAAAATAAAAAACATTATTTACTAACAAATGTAAAAAAAGTAAACCGAGAGTTTGGAATAGAAAATATTAAATAAAAATAACCTTTTAAGCTAAACTTTTTAAAATAAGCAAATAACATCATTGAGACCTTCGTAAATAAGTAAATTGAGGGTTTGGAACAAAGAATACCTCACCCAAACAAAGTCCGCACATGAAATAAGGTAACACTTTTTCCCCCTCCTTAACTAAATGGATTTCTAAAAAAAACATGGAAAGCGTTGTTGTTGCGCCAAATAGCGCAAAATAGCGCACACTTTTTGAGCATCCCGTAATACATTGACCGCAACGTTGCATTTTTGGCCCACAAGACGCAATTGCGTTCGCAATAGCGAGCTTTTTAAAACATTGCCTACAATAGAAAATTCCCATAATTGGCCAACTACTCTCATTGTACCACTTCATGACAATACAAGCAGGTCCAGGACAATTTAGCAGGGGAAAAACTTCTTGTTAATTAAGATCATTATTAGCATGATCTATAATAACTAATGAGACTAATCATAAATACCATGCTTAGCTCCTTGGAGCATCTTCAACTATATAATCAAAAGTTAGAGGTTGTTCAAGTTGACAAGAATAATTATAAAATCCCCTCTAATGGTTGAACCAAAAGTTAGCAACTGTTAGCTAACAACCAATAATGAGCTGCTCAATCATCAAATTTACCTTACTCAACAATCAAAGTAGTGTACCCTACCACCTTTTCGAGAAAAAATAGAAAAATAAAATAATATTTTTTAAATTTGAAATATCTTTTGCCTTCATTTATCATTCTCTTTATTGGTGATAGTGCTAAATGGATCAACATTGTGTGGGGGGGATCTGATTTTCTGATTATCAAAAAAAGATAACCACTGTGCAGTTTAGGGTTATTAAATTTAGCAATCTACTAAATGAATAGTCAAAAGCTGATATGACAACTGTAGATTTATTCAACTTTTACTTATACAACCACAGATGCTCTTTGCTTTACCAACTACTCTCAATGTGTCATTAATTTGGCCAAGGCCCCAGTTGCTAAGGAGTTTATAGGTCTGGGTGTATCAGATGACATTGCCAATAAATGTATATTAATTTTGGTGGATCTTATTTTATTTTGATAGCAGAGAGTCGGTGATGTTTTGGCAAGTTCTCATATGTCCATCTTTGATGCCGCGGTTTAGGGCTGAGTGGTCCTGCTGATCGCATATTTGCTGATAAGTTCTCATATGTCCATCTTTGATGCGGCGGTTTGGGGCTGAGAGGTCCTGCTGATGGCATATTTGCTGATAGTGGGTGCTGCTTTGGAGAGTGAGGTGATGTCTATTTGATGTGGTTGCTGTTTGTTTGCAAGGAGGCTGTGTCTTCTCTTTTTTAAGAAACCTAGGGTCCGTTTGGTATATGCCATAATATTTTGCCATAATAAAATTTGCGATAGACAAAATTTGCCAAGACAAATGTTGTTTTTCTCACATTAGGCTCGCAAACGACCAAATGAGGTAAAATAAGTCTTTTTGGCAAAACATTTTAATAACACATTTTTAAAACAGATTTTTTATAACATTTTCTTAAAAGAGTTTTTAAAATGATTAAAACAGTTTTTAAAAACAGATTTTAAAATAGTTTTTAAAAACAGTTTTAAAAAACAGATTTTTTAAGACAGTTTTTGAAAACATTAAACATTTTTTATAATATATTCAAAAAAGTTTTTAAAAGTGTTTAAAAAAGTTTTTACAATTTTTTTATAACACAGTTTTTTAGAAAAAAAAATTTACAATATTCGAAACAGTTATTTAATTATTCAAAACAGTTTTTAAACCTTTTAAAATAGTGTTTTTAATAGTTTTAAAACTGTTTTGTTATAAAAACATTTTTTATTTAAAGCAGTTTTTTAATTGTTTTTAAAACAGTTTTTTAACGGTTTTAAAACAGTTTTAGAACAATTTTTAAAACAGTGTTTTTAACAGTTTAAAAACTGTTTTTATAAAACATTTTTTTTTATGTAAAACAGTTTTAAATTGTTTTTAAAACAGTTTTTTTTAACGGTTTTAAAACATTTTTAGAACAGTTTTAGAACAATTTTTTTAAAAGAGTTTTTTTATTTAAAACAATTTTTTCAACAGTTTATAAAACATTTTTTAAAATACTTTAGTATAAAAAATTAAAAAAAGCACTTGTAAGAAGTGGCAAATTTGTGTGGCAAATATTTCTCACTCAAATAGCAAAAGCAAAGTTTGCCAACTTTTGTGGCAATTTTATGCATAGGAGGAGTTGTACATTGGCAAATAACTTGTAGGCAAACTTTTGTACCAAATGCACCAAATTGTAGGCAAATACACCATTTACCAACTTATTTGCCATTTGCCATGGCAAATAAGTTGAATCAAACGAACCCTTATGTATTTAATTTGACAAGTATTTTATCTTAATTTTTCTTTCTCCCAGTATACTACTGGTCCACTCCTCTTTGTACATTAATTTTAATTCAATATAATTATATATTTCCAGTCCAAACCACACAAATTTGGCAGAGAAAAAAATTAATATGCGTGATCTACTCTAATGCCCATCATAAATAACGTGTTTGCAAAAAAGCACGATAGTGATATTACCTGACCAAGAAGAGCAGGAACATTATCACGATCTCCGTCCAATACAATCTTGAAGGCAGAAAATGCTTGTTCTACATCACCCTTAGCCAGTAAAAGCTGACCTGTAAACAAACATATTTAAAAGTATACAGTGTATATTAAAACAATTGAATTTATGCAGGCACATAGTTCAGATGGTATGAATAATACTTAACCCCCAGGGGGTGGGTTGAGCAGTAGGATGGGCCCAGAGAAGCCCCAGACCAAGTCGACAGGGTCTACGAGACTTCTCAACATAAACACAGGTAAAACCCAACCAAATTTCAGCAAGAAATCTAGAACCATTATTCATTCACTTACTATAGGGAAGCAATCCAATAGGCAAAGATTAATTAATAAACCCATAAATATGGAACTGCTCCTAGAAAATGATAATGCCACTGCACAGGAACCACAAGGAGTCAAACACAAAAATCAGCACTAAACCACTTGAAGTCTGATTCAGAGGAATGTTGATAGTTCAAAAAGTTCTATAAATATTACGATGCTGAATTAACTGGAAAAATGAAATGGTGAACTCTTATAAGAAAAGAATGAAATTGTTGGGGAAGTCTTGGGTATTTTCAAAAATTGCACTAAAAAGAAAAGGTGGGGATGTTGAGTTAGATGGGCTAGAATGGCATCCCATTAGTGAAAATAAGGCAGGACGGTTACTGATCCAAAAAGAAAAGGCAAGAAGGTTGGATAGCTGGAGAGACCATTTGAGGAGGAGGGGAGGTTAGGATGGCATTTTTTAGTGAAATCAAGAAAGAATTACCTGAGCTGGATAATTACATAATGGCAGCAAGTGAGAGGTGGTGAATGTAAATTTTAAGCAGTTTTGGGAAGTTCTTAAAAAATGGGATTGTGGATGCGTGTGTGAACTAGACAAACATTTGTTTAATACCTAAGAAAGTCAATCTGAACGAGACATGTATTTGTTTAATACATAAGTAAATTCAATTTCTGAGGCCAAAAGATTACAGATCAACAAGTTTGTTGACGAGTTTGTACAAATCTGAAGTGATTCCTTGAGGATTAGGGCTGTGCTATAGGATACAATTTCCAAACCCAAGAAGCATGTGTGAGAGGAAGGTAAAAATCAGATTTAGTGTTGATAATAGCAAATAAGTGGTAGAGGTAGCGGAGGATTATAGGGTGAGAAATAAATAGGGGGTGATGTTTATAATTAATTTTGAAAATCTTTATGATCATGCTGCGGATTGAAGTTTCTTTATTATGAATCAGAAGTTATAGGGCTTAAGGAAAGATGGAGAAGGTGGGTTAGAGGTGCATGGTGTCGGCCAATTTTTCGATCTTTGTAAATGAAAGGTCTAGAGGAAAGTTAAAAAATATTGGTTTTCAAAGTATCTTCTCTTCTAACTTTTTATGAGCCTACATCGTCACCCACCCATAAAAAGAAGAGTAACACAAATGTTAACTAATATTATCAGAGAAGCTGCTATAGACGATTTTGAGTTCCTGACCAACCTTATATTACAAGACTAATATCTATTACACCCAAAATTATAATTTCTTTTCAGAATTGATGGGGCAGTGAAGTTATTATTTTGGTTGTAATAAATTCCAGAATTGATAGGGCAATGAAGTCTTACCAATTCAGGTCATGAATTTGACAAGATTTCAGCCTCGATTACAAAAGCCGCAAGTTTCGAGCTGGCATTACTATGTGGAGAGTTTATCTCAGCAATCTTTCAACTAAGATTATACCGTCAAACAATGCTCACCTTTGCCAATCCATGTAGAAGGTTCGTGCATGTCGATTCTCGAAGCTTTGTTGTAGTATTGTGTTGCCATAATGAAATGCTCTTCCTTTTCTCTTTGTTTCGTCTCGATTTTTCCAAGGTAACTATAATAGGCCCCTAGTGCATTTAAAATGGCTATCCTCTCGTATCTCACATCAGCATAATATTCATCAATTTCTGCAACTCATAAACCCTAGAATCAGATCATAAACTTAATACTTCAAACAAAAAATTATGATGATGATAACATTGTCAGATAAGTAAATAACAATGTCAATATTGGTAGAGACGAAATACCAGGACTGGACCCTTCCTCCAAAATTTGGCGAAATTGCTCAATTTTGCCTTGTTTGAAGTACTCCCTCTACATCAATACCAATGAATTTCATATTAACTAAATATATAAATAAGACGTTCAATGTGCACTCTCGAGCCAACGTAGGCAAAAATTGACATTCATGTATGCCAAAAATACCAATACAAGTGATGTTATTATTTTGAGGCGTTATTCTTAATCACTTAAAAAAATTAACGTGGAGTCCAAGACATCAACCTTTTTTTCCCCTCATTCAACCGAATATAACAATGTGAGACTTATTGCAAAAATACTAATAAATAATTTTATATTATCACACAATTTCTTACAGAATTTGATGATGTGAAACTTTTATATTGCGAATATTTTATTAAATACAATTATTTTATTACAAAATTTCATGCAGCTTATAACAATGTGAAACTTTTATATTACGGGAAGACTATAAATACAGTTAACTATGACATAAGTTACCGAATATAACAATGTAAGAGAGCTCGATTACAATGTAAGAGAGTCATATTATGAATATAACTATCAAAAAGGGTCATATTATCACCTGATTATAGTTATATGCCCGCACTTATAGTTATATAGCACGAGACTGAAAAAAAAAACAATAAAAAGTTTTGTACCTCAAGCGATCAAACCTCATAAGAGGAACCCCAAAAAATTTCTCTATACTTTCAAAGGTCGAATTATCATGATATCTGAAGAAAAATTACAGATTATTTGAAATTTCAATTCAAAATTCTGTAAACCTTATTATGAATAAAAGTAATTGAAATCGCAGTAATGGGGACTTTAGGTTTTAGTATTTGGCAATTAAATAAGCGAACGTGTGTTCCCAGGCATTTTTGTCTTTAGCATGCGTCTCTCCTTTCGAATGCGGTCCCTCATATAACAATGTAATACTCTATAGCACAATTTGAACAAAATATTAATGTAATACTCTATTGCACAATTTGAACAATATAACAATGTAATACTCTATCGCACAATTTAACAAATATAACAATGTAATATACCAAGGGGTGAACCCGGGCGCAACGGTAAGGTTGCCCCCGCTGTGACCTGGAGGTCACGGGTTCGAGTCACGGAAACAGCCTCTCTGCGTATGCAGGGGTAAGGCTGCGTACATCCAACCCCCCCAGTACCCCGCAGTGGCGGGAGCCTCGTGCACTGGGTTTGCCCTAACAATGTAATATACTCTATCGCACAATTTGACAAAACACAACAATGTAATACTCTCGCACAATTTGACAAATATAACAATGTAACATAGTTATATTACAATGTATTAACAAGACAGCCATACTATCTATAAAATCAGAGCCGTTTATGTGTGAAACAATAAAAAAAAGGGCCAAATGTTTTAAGTAAAAGAAAAATGAATTTTTTCAACCAAACTTGATAGAGATGATGTCCCTAGTGAAGAAATCATTTAAAAATTATTCATCAAAAAAAAAAAATATATATATATATATAGGCCAAATAGAAGCGTTCAACGGATCTTCGGCCTACCACCTTTCTTTTTCAAGGTTGAGCTTGTTCAATTGAAGCTAATGCTATGCTGCACTTCTTACCACAAAGTGGGTGAAATGCAAAGTTGATAAATATGTGCATTGACAGCCGTTGAATATTTTGATCATCATCTTATAGATTATATCACATTTATGAGCGTAAATCAACCAGCGATGGTTTGAATGGATTGAATGCTAAAGATAATTGATTAATCCAAGCTTTAATTTGAGAGTTATCCAAAACTGCATCTAATTATCCATTTGTCGAAACCCTTGTTTAGTTTTGTGTAAGACTGGTGATAGGCCACGGGTCACCGGTGACAAGTCTGTGAGATGTGGGAAATGGAAGTTAGTTCGAGATTGGAAATGTTTATGTCATATCGTGTAGATTAATTAATGAAATAATAATCATGTTAATGATTAGAGGTTAGAGAGCATATAACTTTCCACAATTGATAAAAATGTACGATCATTCTATATGTTGAACTTAGGTTATTTCACCAAAAACTTGAAATTGCACCATCCAAATTTTATAACATGAGTTTTAAATGAACGACTCTCCTCTGCAATGGTGATGGTGTAAATACATTCCATGTGTTTAACCCAACTCAAGTTGAAGAAACTTATTCAATGGTCACTGCTAACCGCTTTTGGTCCCAAATCGTTGAGGTTGCTTTTTCCAATGAACGTTGCTTACATTTCTTTATGTTATTTGTACCAGTAACCAGTTTATGGATGAGTGCCAAAACCAGTCCTCTACCACTGTATTTGCAAGAATTGATAGTTCGTTTCAATGAAAATCACCTTCAATTACATCTCTCTCTCTCTCTCTCTCTCTCTCTATATATATATATATATATATATATATTAAATAACTTCATTTTTCTTTTCCAAACACTACAAAAATTGGATTTGAACCCATTTCGAATGACCACATCCGCAATCTATTAATTCTTAATCGACCAATTTTGCATAATTAAACAATTTAAGCAACTAAACGAACCCTTACTATTTTCACAACTAGTTCCTTAAACAATTTTGTATAATTAAACAATTTAAGCAACTAAACGAACCCTTACTATTTTCACAACTAGTTCCTTACTATTTGAGGGCGAGTGACGACCACAACACATGATGTGTCAAAGCACCCAACTGTTTTTTCTAATTGCTAAGTCTCGTGAACTACTTGTGGGTTACGGCATTTTCGCAGCATCTGATGCAAGTACGATATCAAAGCCTTGGGAATAAGCTAAGATTGGACCTCAATAATGTGGGTTTATGTATCCTCTGTTATCACCTTCTCTCACAGTAAGTAAGTCACTTCAACATCCCTATATTTACTTCAATGCTTAAATTCTCAAAAGTTTGAATGACTGTAGTACGAATTTCCTTTCATTCAATATATTTATTTTTTGGTTTCTTAATTTTGATATGGAAATGGGTATGAATATTATTCAAATTTGAGTTTAATGTTATAATTGAGAAATATACTCAACTCAACAAAGCCTTTTCCCAATTATTTGGGGTCGGCTACATGAATCCTATTTTTCCATTTCATTCTGTCCAGTGCAATATCTTCGGTTAAACCACATGATATCATGTCCTTTTTTATAATATCCCGCCAAGTTAATTTAGGCCTACCTCTACCCCTTGGGTTACCATCAATACTAACTAATCACTCTTCCTTACAGGAGCATCCATTGGTCTACGCTTGACGTGTCCAAACCATCTAAGTCGATTTTCTCTCAATTTATCTTCTATAGGAGCTACTTTTACCGTTTCACGAATTTGTTCATTTTTAATTTTATCCTTTCGAGTTTTACCACAAATTCATCTTAGCATTCGCATTTCCACCACACTCATTTTCTGCACATTTTGTTTCTTGGTTGCCCAACACTTTGTCCCATATAACATGGCGGGTCTAATGGCCGTCCTATAAAATTTTCCTTTGAACTTCAAAGGTATACGCCTATCACACAGAACGCCGGTCGCACTTCTCCACTAACCCAGCCTGCTCTAATCCTATGCGTAACATCATCACTAATATCTCCATCTTTTTGTATAATCGATCCTAAATAACGAAAATGATCATTTCTAGGTATTTTTTTACCCTTCAATTTCACCACATCTCCATTTGTCCTCCTATTACTACTAAAATTACACTCCACATATTCTGTTTTAGTTCTGCTTATTTTAAATCCTCTTGTTTCTAAAGTTTCTCTCCACAATTCCAACCTAGCATTTATCCCCATCTTAGTCTCATCGACTAAAACAATATCATCTGCAAATAGCATACACCATGGCACCTCATCTTGTATTTATCCAGTCAACTCATCCATAACAAGAGCAAAGAGATAAGGACTTAATGCTGAACCCTGGTGTAGCCCTACCGTAATTGAAAATTCACTACTTTCTCCGACTGATGTTCTTACTGTAGTCATCGCACCATCATACATATCCTTGATCACATCAATATATATGCGAGTCACTCCTCTTTTATGTAGAACCCACCATATTATATCTCTGGGTATCCTATCATACGCCTTCTCCAAATCTATAAAAATCATATGAAGATCCTTCTTTTTCTCTCTATACCTCTCCATTAATCTCCTCAATAAATAGATTGCTTCCATTGTTGACCTCCCAGGCATAAACCCAAATTGATTCTCAGATACTGTTGTCTTCAATCTCAATCTATATTCAATCACTCTCTCCCAAAGTTTCATTGTATGACTCATTAACTTAATACCACGATAATTTGAACAACTTTGTACCCCTTTATTTTTATAAATAGGTACTAAAATACTTTTTCTCCATTCATCGGGCATCCTATTAGTCATTAAAATTCTATTAAATAATTTTGTAAGCCATGATACTCCATCCTCCCCTAAGCACTTCCAAACCTCAATAGGGATACCATCTGCTCCTAAAGCCTTCCCTGTTTTCATCTTTTTTAGAGCAATCCTGACTTCTGTTGTCCTAATTCTACGAAAAAATATATCTTCTCGAGTCTCCCTAAGTTCCTCTATATCTAATCTACTCCCATTATCTCCATTTAATAACCTCTCAAAGTAGTTTTTCCATCTTTCCATAATTTCATCATCTTTGACTAGGACTCTCGAATCATCACTTTTGATGCACTTAACGTTATTAAAATCTTTTGTTTTCCTATCCCAAAGTTTAGCAAACTTATAAATATTTTTTTCCCCTTCTTGTGTTCCTAATTTTGTATAAAGATCATCATACGCTTTTAACTTAGCATCTCTTACCACTTTCTTAACTTCCTTTTTAGCCCATTTATATTTCTCAAAATTCTCTTCATTTCTATTTGTTTGTCATGTTTTAAAGCACTCCCTTTTAATTTTTACTATATTCTGTACTTCTTCATTCCATCGCCAAGTTTCTTTTGACTGTGGCCCTTTGCCTTTTGATTCTCCAAGAATTTCTTTTGATATTCTCCTAATGCATGTGGCCATCTTATTCCACATTATGTTAGTTTCTTCTTCACTATTCCATGTTGCTTCATTTAATACTTTATCTTTAAATAGTTCTAATTTCTCTCCTTTTAAATTCCACCACCTAGTTCGTGGGTTAATCTTCACTTTTCGCACTCGGGATTGATTTTTAATATTTATATCCAACACCATTATCCTATGTTGTGAGGTTAAGCTCTCTCCCGGGATAACCTTACAATCTTTACACGTTAATCGGTCTCCTTTCCGAGTAATGAAAAAATCTATTTGGCTCTTATGTGTTCCACTTTTATAAGTTATTAAGTGTTCAAGCCTCTTTTTAAAACATGTATTTACTAGTACAAAATCATAACCCATCGCAAAATCTAAGATAGACTCTCCCCCGTCGTTCCTATCTCCAAAACCATGCCCTCCATGCACTATCTCATATCCTACACGATCTTCTCCTACATGGCCATTAAAATCTCCACCTATATAGATTTTCTCACCTAGGAGTATTTCTTGAATTAGTTCATCCATTTGTTCCCAAAATTGTACTTTAGTGTGCTCATCTAATCCTACTTGAGGTGCATAAGCACTAACAATATTAATTATGTTTTCACCTAATACCAATTTTACAAGTATAAGTCTATCAACTTTCCTAATAACGGTTACGATATCGTCCTTAAAGTTTTTATCTACTATTATTCCAACTCCGTTCTTATTTCGATGTTTTCCTGTATAATATAATTTAAATCCTGTATTTTCTATTTCTCAAGGTTTCTCACCGACCCATTTAGTTTCTTGTAAACAAGCTATGTTAACTTTTCTTCTTATCATGGTATCTGCTAACTCCATCCCTTTTCCTGTCATAGTCCCTATGTTCCAAGTCGCTAACCTAAGTCTAGTATCCTAGACTAGCTTCTTTACCCGCACACGTCCAGCTTGTTGCAGGAACCCTTGCGTATTTATCGTCGCATCCGGGCGCCGATGCGACGCCCCTTGCCTATTTTTCGAAACACCCGGTGGCAGGCGCAACGCCCCTTGCCTATTTTTCGAGACACCCGGTGGCAGGCGCAACGCATCGCTTAAGGGGAATGCCCTAGCATTAGCACGTATATTCATAGGATTCATGTTCATAAGGATCTGACAAAAGTTTTACGCTGGCTGTCAGCTACCTAACGCAACCCTCCTCCTTTTTCGCACTAATTGAGAAATATAAAAACATTTATTCATACGCGTAAATTCAACTTATATTGAAAAGGTAATTGCTCATTTTAAAGCTTCACATCCTAATCATTTTTTCAGCAATGCATGCAAGTAGAGCGTAGTGCAAATGTGAGTGGTTTTGAGGAAGCGTGAGGCGTAGCCCTTATTAATGGACGGTGTTTAAGGGTTCGTTTGGTTGGAGGTAAAATATTTTTCGCCGCAGTGAAAAATAAAAAGTCGAAATATGTTTTCATCTATTTAGAGTTAAATTTTGTTCACTAATTTTGTTTAAAGTTGCATAATTATATGGTTTGCACTCATTCACAATTTCAAACCAACAAAATTTTAATCTCAAACATATCAACAAACATTTCACCATTCCGCAGTTCGTGGAGAGTTTCAAGTATTTTTTGTATGGAGTCAATGACTTGGTCTAGGTTTTGTTTTGGATCATCTGTTGTTGTGGAGTATAGTCATTAGTGCGAAAGGTCATCACCGTTGCCGCTGCTACAACCAGCTGTTGCAGGTGGGTTATGAGATGGTTCCATTTTTGTTGGCTTTGTGGCTTTGGATTGGGTGTAAATGATTGTAATTGAATTCGGAACAATTTATACTCAATATTTTTCAGTTCCTTTAAAAGAAGGGGATCGAGAGGTTAACCCCTCAAATAAGTTCTCATGAAATGGGCGACTTGCTCAAATAAGGAGATTTCCGTTTTATTCTATCCTTTTGAGTCCATTTGATTACCTTTATTTGTCATGGCAAATATGGCAAATGAGGAATTTCACCACTATTAGGTGTGTTTGGTTGTCATTATTTTCCATGGAAAAATTAAAAAAATTCCCACAACATTTTCCATGTTTTGTTGAAAGTTATGATTTGTTTTAACTTAAATATAAGGGTGTTTTATGTTACTAAAATCTTTTCTTTTTTTTTTTTTTTTTGGGGGGGGGGGGGGGGAGGGGGGGGGGAGGGGGGGGGCTGAAATTGTGAACAAGTGTAAACCCTATAATTATTCAACTTTAAGGGTCCGTTTGGTTTGGGATAAAATATATTTTAACACGGTGAAATTAAAAAAAAAATCTCTATTCTTGTTTAAAGTTTCATAATTATAGGATGTCCACTTATTCACAATGTCAACCCAATAAAAAATTTATTTTAAATATTTGAAAAAGCATTTACTTTTCACCCAGTTAAAAGTATTTCACCTGGAACCAAACGTACCCTAAACAAAAATAGTGAACAAAATTCAACCCTAAGCCATTTGGTTCGGGTTGAAATACTTTTATCTGCGGGCGGTGAAAAGTAAAATGATGAAATATTTTTTCACATATTTCAAATTAAATTTTTGTTAAGTTGACATTGTAAATAAGTGCAGCCCCTATAATTATAAAATTTTAAACCAAAATAGAGAAGAAAAATTAACTATATTACTTTTCACGCCAATGAAACATATTTTACCCCGAACCAAAGGGATCCTAAAACGATTTTAAACAATGGGAACCTCAATTAAACAATAAAAAGTCTTACACCTCACTGAACAAAAGTCCATTCGCAAAATTTCTCAAATATGTGAAATTATTGAAGAGGATAAACAACAAGTAAAAATAAAGTGTTGAAAATTGAATTCGAATTTGAGTATAAACATGAAGAGGAGTAATAATTGTGAAGAATCATTTAGTTTGGACAAACCGCGATGATGAGCCAGAGATCGAGGGGAGCTTGTTCGGCTTTGAGAATATCAACGATATCAGTTGCGTCTCGAGGGAGCTGATCGAGTATAACCCTAACTTCCTCCTCCGAGTTTTGTACCGGAATGTACACACACGCCATTCCAACTATCTGTTTCTAATTTCACCAAATACAAACCCTAGGTTTCGTTTTGGAGATTCAGAGATTATTGATGACGATGATGAAAGAGGTTTTAGTTGTTAGTTTTCAGTTTCAAAACTCAACATGGGAGAGTATATATATAGCTAGTAAACCATGTGAAAGAGGGGTGTTTTTAATATTTTCGATTTGGGGAAGGATTGTAAAAAAAAAATCGATCCAACCGAAAATCGAGACGAGTTGGTCCGAACCGAAAATCAATGATTTTTTTTAATCCGGTTCGGTCAACAATTGAAGGATTTAGAAACCCGATCATATTGGTTTGATCGCTGGTTTGGACAAGAAAAAAACTGATTCGAACCAAATCGAACCGGCATTAATATTTATATTATAAACCCTTAAATGACTTCAATTTTTATATCGAAAAACCATTAATCGACCTCGAAAACATATCAAAATCGAAAATCGATTGAAACCAATGTGGCCCAAAATCGACGATTTTTCTCCTCGCTGGTTCGATTTCGGGCCAACTTCTTCCACAACCGAATCGAATCGAACCGCGAACACCCCTAGTTTGGGGGGATTTAGTTCATCATTTAATGATTTTGTTATTATGTATACATGATCTAAATTGAAAATTCTCTCATGTTCTTTCTTTTGGCAATTTTGTATTATAATCATTTTTGTTAAGTAGATTGGATTAGTGGGTGAACTCTCATACTATTTTAATAGGGAACTCGTCTCCTTTAATTTCGATGAGTTTTACTCAACCTTAATATGTTAAGGTCATGTCACATGCACGCGATCACTAAATATTTGAAAATGACTTAGAATAGTCTCTTCAAGGTGGCTTAAAATGAAGAAGGATACTAAAGCCTCACTTCCTGAGAAAAAGACCAAGTCTGACTCTCGAATGATGGCTTTATAACTCAATCATCTTACAAAGTAAACTTGAAGAAGACGGTAAAAGAAATATTTATGATGATCCCTTGAGGAAGGACTGTAACAGGGAGTACGCGTGGATGTGGTCTTTTTAAAGTGTTCTGGTACTCATTTGTCGACCTCTGATTTTTATCGACTTCTAGCGATACTTTGACGCTATGTGGTCTCTCTAACATTGGAATAGTGTAAAAAGCGGCATTTGAGAATAGCGTGGAGTAGTGTTCATAAGAGTCCAATATCAAGTGCACTATTGGTAGCCTAGTTATGGAACTTGGGTAGCAACCAATTATGTATAAGCACTTTGTAATGGAGTAGTGTTAGCGAAACTCAAAAGTAAAATCAAAGTGCTTAACTAAGGACACTAGAACCTGATGCTCTGATACCACCTGTGACACCCCGCCTAATTAAATACCGGGCGATCACTCCTTTATTAAATTAAAATCAAGGTGAACAGTTGGTTCATTCTTAGCATCACTGTCGTTAAAATACTTTTCCAATTTAAACACCCTAAATAATTAAGCTAAGTGTCAAAACCATTTAAAACCTTATTCTCATTTTATTAAATTCGGTTATAAAACCTTAAACCATTAACATCTAAAGAGTCACACAATAAGTAGAAGAATAAAATGAACATTTAGGAGTTTACCCAACAATAATAAATCCCAACATTAAAATTCTAAGGAAAACATCCTGACAGTAACAATTCCAAAATAAAGATACTGAAATTAAAAGAATTACAATCTCTGACAATATCAACTAAATAATGGAAAAAGGGCGACACATGCCCCCACTGGATAAAGCTGAACTAGAAGTAGAGTCAACAATGAGGTCGTCTAAACAATGGCCTGCAACTCCCACAAAAGCTACAGCGCGTT
The DNA here is from genome assembly GCA_949130495.1 of Sambucus nigra. NCBI lineage: Eukaryota > Viridiplantae > Streptophyta > Magnoliopsida > Dipsacales > Adoxaceae > Sambucus > Sambucus nigra. The sequence goes on from OX422220.1 coordinate 41,639,290, forward strand.
TTATCCAAAGGATCCTATGCAAGACGCCCCTGTGGCTGGGCACCTGTAATACATACATATATATACAAGAGAAAAAGAAAAAGAAACGGGTCAGAGCCCGATAGTGTATATGATTTAAAAATTCGTTTAGCAAGTATTTAAATTGATTACAGGCCAATGCAACAACATATTAGTGCGACACTCTCTTGAGAAATTCTCACCTCTCTTCTAATGTGCACACATATCGCACTAACCTTTTTAAGGGTTCATCTCGTCATATATCGCACTAATCTTCCCAATGTTTTGACTTATCTTTGGTGACTCGTAAGACTTTAGAACTGAACAACATAATGGTTTTTAAAGGATAAATTTCATTTAGTGACAAATATCTTCTTTTTAACTTTATTAATTAATAAAGTTTTCCAGTGTCATATTATACTTTATCAAAACAAGTATTTATATATATATATATATATATGTATATATATATATATATATATATTAATTACTCGTATAATATATATATTCTAACAGCACCCCACATAAAAATTTTGGTGCGGGCATACTCTGCTATCCAATCCCCTTATCAATCGTACTAAAGGGAATACAAGTTCAGAATCACTCTCGAACTGTATGAATACATACACAAACAATATTGAGGCGAAGCATAGTTTCCAAGTCCAAGAGGTCAGTACATACCCTCACGTCTCTTAGGACCGTGACTACCGATTCGATAGTCTGTACCTAGGATTTCTATCTTCTAGGGTACGAGTCAATATCCCCCATAAGGCACACGAGATAAGATTGTCCCAGCGCGATAACCTCAGGGATAGCAAGTAGCGCGGGCATGATTTTTACAAGTATATAATATAAGCATACACAATCATATAAATATACCACTTTTATTATATCAATCTAGGTTTATCCCATAATACACATTCACAACATTTATCCTTATTTTCCCATTATTATTTATCAAGTATAATGGTTCGTCTCTAACTTTAATTCGAATGATTTTTCCAACTTACTACGTAACACTCATGGAATCGATTCTCCCAAGTATAAATTCAGTAGGTATCCATTTATGTTCCAACGTAACTCTCTCTTACGTGTCTCTCCCTTTTAATCTATACTTACATTGTCCCTTATGCAAAATATCCCAAAATATAGATTTCGCCTTATATTAAAGGTCTCTTATTCATTAATGAATCTTACTGGTCATCATTATCTCCCAAATTATTTTAACAAGGATGTCTAAGGAGTTTTCTTCATTTCGAATCAATTCAACAATTTTAAAGGGGAAACTTAAGTCTGTCAGGAGGGGTCGATCGATCGAGGTTAGGGGCTCGATCGATCGAAGCTCTGGGGTCGATCGATCGAGGTTAGGGGCTCGATCGATCGAAGCTCTGGGCTCGATCGATCGATCAAGCAGGTATGCGAAATTTACAGTTTTGCAGTTACGGGTTTCATCTTCTACCCTTCACCAAATCCATATTTTTCATACCCAAACGACCCAAAATTTATACTACTGACATTATATCATCATACTATGAAATTTCAACGTAAAGCATGTAGATTCTATTATTAAACATGGATCAACAAGCCCCAAATTCATATAAAACCTCAAGAACCCTAGAATTTCATTACCATGTCCAAATCCATCTTTTCCAGAATTTTCTTCATCTACAACCTCATAAATTCGTGGTTCAATCCTCTACATGTTAAGGGGTTTCCAGAATAACAATTAATCCATCTCTACATGCAATTTCCTATCTCATCTTTTAGGTTTCTTCCATAAAAACTCATTCTAATTACTCCTAAACTAATATGAAAGATGCATCAACGAAATAATCAAGATAAACACTTGCCTGGGATTTTCAAAAATCTGATTTGGTGTTGAATTTGGTGTAGTTGCGTTCCCCGTCTCGCGATCTACGCGTTGGCGGTGGCGGCGGTGCAAACGGTTGAGTTTTGAGCCTTGGAATGCCCTGAGAGCTCTCTCCTCTCTTCTCTAATGGCCGTTATAGTGTTTTGAGCTTTCTAACCCTAGATGATAGCCCAGATATCTTATATAACCCTTTTAATTTTCGTGGGTTTAATTTTTCAAAAATACAAAATGACTAAAATGCCCTCCCGGGGTACTAATTAGGCCTAAAAACGCTCCGAGACCCAAATCAAACTCCCGGGTATACTTTTCTGACTATCTAGACCCTTCCGAACGCGTTGGCGCACTCAAAACGACCATATGAACAACTTATAAAATATTCACTTATTTAACAATATTTAGTCTCGACGCGACACGGGCGCGTCCCGACTTAAATTTCCATAATTGTCATTTTATTCACACGTGACAATACTATAAAAATAAATCTCATATATTTCTATACTCATCGAGTAACATTCAACAAATAACAAATTTCCAATAATTACTAACTCTCGTCACGCTAGTAAATATTTAAAACAACATTCCGGATTAAAATTAACTTAATTATCTCAATTAAATTTAATTAATCCCTAAATTTAAAAGCCATGAAAATACGGGGTATTACATACTTTCCCCCTAATAACGGAATTTCGTCCCGAAATTCGAAAAATACGGTCTATCAGGTAGCACAGTTCTGGATACCCCTTCCGTACACAAACTATTTACATCGTAAGGCGCTCAATCACTATAGTCCTTTTTTTCATAGTAACATTGTTTTACATTCTCATTGGAGACACTTCACATTGTGCTCCCAACTGACAACATTCGCATAGGTCACGCCTATACGTTATAAATTTCATTATCTCACTATCATTAGGAGGCCGTACCTCACTACATGACAAAAACTCGGATCTATTCATATACAAAACTCCCATTCTGAGAAAATTATACAAACATTTGATCACTCTTGCTTGCCTAAAATAGTCGTGGAATTCTACCACAGTTATCGGATGTTCTCTCGACCGATCCAAAAACTCTGATTATTTACTCTCCTCTGAACATACGGGAGGAGAATTGTCGAGATTCTTCTATAACAAAACCTTAATAAGCACCTTGCACGCGACAAATGGGTACGAGTGCTTCTACCGAGCATTCATGAAATCATCGTACAAATATTCCAAAGTCTCCTTCATGTGGCTCCGCAAATCTTTAATCACCGTGCTCCCATTCCCTGGCTACAGGTGATACATCCTACTTGAAACGAAACCTTATCTCCGTTAGTTTCTGAAATCCCATATCAAAGGTGGAATTCACCAATCTCATCCTGATTTAGAAATTTATACTGCGCCGAATCATGCACTGGCGCGATCCTTCCTTTCGAAGGAAGTCTGGGGCATACTAGTTAATATTGTAAGTCAGCTTAAAGGAGTATCAATCACCTCCTTCTCGGCGACTTTATTCACATGTTCGGGATGAACCTTTGATCTTATTTTGAGGATGGAAACCCATCCAAGAACTGTACCGACTTTACCGACCTCTTCCAAATTCAGGAATTGTAGCTAAACACAAAATTCTTTGGTTGATTCTCCTCTTTCAACCCAACCTTACCAATGGGCGGTGCATGTAGAGACTATCACTACGTCCCGCTAAACATCGATTCTTCCTTGAAATATCTCACATTAAGTGACACGTAATACTCCCCTTCCTTCCTTGTAGTATGTCGAAAGTTCCACCCGTGCTCTTCTCTCCACGAAGCGCACATCTGGATCTCTTATACCGTACTAACATCATCACCCTTTATATGTGTAAGTCACTCTCACATTTGATTACTAAGAATTTCGCTCCGAGTGTTCTTCATAATCATTTAATTCTGCTCCATTCAAGGAATACTCTTCTTAAATGGCTTCCCACAGTCTTCCAATTCACATTTGGGTGTGTTATTCTAATTGCACACCTATGTATGGATTATCGCCCCCCATGTGACGTTTAATCCACTCTATCACTTCCACTTCGTTAAACTAGTCCCACAAACATATATGACACACGTCCATGACCACATCCCTTCGACTCGGACGATTTTACCTGCAATTAACCGAGATGTCCACATTCTTGCAACACCCCGACCGCCCTAAAAGAGCGAACGGCGTGCTACTCATCCGTAGAACGAACTAAATTCAACGAAATAGAAGGAATAGTGCATTCAAATTCCATGACGATAAAAGAGGAATAATAATTCTCAACCTTCTTCAGATAAGTATAACAATTTTCCTAAATAGGTATAACAACCAAAATAAATCAGTAACGCTCTATTCATCAAAATAACTTCAAGTCATCTCTTTTGTATAATAAAGTTCTTTCCAGATAATCCATGCTAAAAATCATTCTAACTCTTTATTCGCCTCGTGTTTTGAACGCGGTTACGACATTTGGGTACTCTCAATCACCCTAGAAATCAAAATTCTTAAATTCTCCTTATCATCGTTCCACCCCTCAACTCGTGGGGTAACTTTCAATGCTTTCTTACCACAAGATCCGACTTCCAATAGCTTTAAGACAAAATTCAACTTCCAACTTACATACATAATTACTTGATCCCATTTCGACCAGGGTACCGAACTCATGGAATAGTGACCAAACGTCTCCCTATTTCCAACCTTACGCTAAGTTTCATGCGTGGGATGTCTCGCAAAGCGAAATCCAAACAAGGAACCCCCCTGATACACTACTACCTAGCATTGTCGGTTATCGAAATCCGTTAGGTCCTCCGTCCATAGTATATACCCCTTTATTCCGTCCCTTGACAGAAAAGTTACAATTTCTCCCGTAATTATGCTTAACAAAGAACGTTTCACTAATTGCACTATTGTTCAGTATAGGTTGGTGGTAATAGCATTCCATAAACCTCGAATACATACAATCGGAATTCTCGAAATTCCTTTCCCTAATAATAGGGGTATAAATATTAACTCCCACATCTCTAAAGGATAAATATAACAATGCACTCTTCCTATCACTAAGTCCGGAGTGCTAAACATAATACTGAGTCAAATCTTTTCGCCCAACGGTAAATCTCGATACATACTGAATCATATTGGCAAAGTCTATACATACATTGGCATCGAATATCTCGAGCCCACTATCTCCTCCGAAGTCTCTAGGATAGATAATATAAGTGCGAGTCCAACCTCCTTACAGGTAAAGCCTCACCAAAACAAAACGTGATGCACTAATGCAACTACTCCAATAGCCTTGCAATAAATGCCCACCATCGTACTAACCATTTCTATAACGTTTTATCAAAGATAATACTATACTTGTATATCGCATCACTACGACGAGTAACCTCAATAAAATACGTAACACTGTTAATATACATATTCATCCTCCGCGGATAGCACCAAAGAAAAATCCCGCTATACTAAGGAAATATATTCACATAATGGTAACATTTATAATGATATGCATTAAACTCGTCTCACATGCTAATCTAGCAATGAACAAAACATGGTGACTCGCTCGTGTCACATAAACACGCCGCATCCTCTGAGGATACAACTTACACTTCTACCTTGTCAATCGTCTTGACAGCGCAAATGGTTTCCGGACGTAACACGTCTACTCATACCAAACAAAATTACTTTAATCGTTGCCTTTTACTAGGCACCGTATTCTTGTCCTTTTACTCACTTTGGAACATATTATCGCGAGCGATCTCACTCCGCACAAAATACCTCAATACATAATCCACTTATCACCTGTCCTACTAACTAGGTTAGGATTGTCCTTCTCTCGGACTTTAGTAGACTCGATTCCTGTTAGCCATTCCGGTTGTTCCCTTAGCTTTTTAGGCCATAAAGATCATGTTACTATCTATAATAGTACTTACTGAATTTACCATCACTTGGTAAGAATTTAACTATCTGAAGCATTTAAATGGTTTTCCTGATGTGCATCCACATCCTTTTGTGGTGCTATACCACCACCGTTGTATTCAGTCTTATTCTCGACTAAATTCTTCGATTCCTTTAACTTCCCCCACAAAGAAGCGTTATCGTCTATATTGACAAAATATGACATTGTCAACCTCTGAATCGGTCGTCCATCAGAATTTCCTCCTCGAGTATTATCAACTATTATTACGAGTTGGTCTCCCACTTGGAGTCGTTTCCTCCACTCGTATCTACCTCTTTTGATACAAAATTTGCTAACGATTAGGATTCATGTCCACAATTGGACTTCTGTCATGCCCTCCTTCGATGAGTTCAGAACCACATTTGCTTCTCATCCTGAAAAGTTGAGGAAGGAACATACGGTCAACACTGTACCTAAGGTTCTCCTATAAGCATAGTATTCTACTTCTAAAATGGGTGGTTGACTCCAACCATTATAATTTCGTCCGGAAAGATAAGAAAATTTCCTCTAAATTTTCACTTTCAGTTTGCCACACTCCGTCCTAGATCTAAGCCTTTGGATACTTTACCTCCTTTGGTAAAGACACATAATTTCCGCATTTCTAGAATTTCTCACTGACAGTCTCTACACGTTTTTGTAATACGTTGGGTAAGTTTACCCTCGCACCTCATTTGACTATAACAGCATTTGGAAATCACTGCTGCGCCTTAGTCGCCTTTCTAGTCTTGGCTTCTCGTGCCATAATGGAGGTGACCTCAACTACGGTCATTATCCTCGGATATATTTTATAATCTCAACTGAGCCCTGCCTCCTGATGTACGCTTAACGATCCTCTTCTGACATCCGTCATCGCTCGGCACACGCACACATCCGAACGACATTAGAATTCACTAATGTATACACATTATAGCAGGAGAACGAAATCTCGTCAAAGGAATCGACAATCCTAAACATAGGGCTCTATAACAAACAAAGCAACGCTGAAAGCATAATAAGTCGTACAGATCCTAAGGACACTAGAACCTGATGCTCTGATACCACCTGTGACACCCCGCCTAATTAAATACCGGGCGATCACTCCTTTATTAAATAAAAATCAAGGTGAACAGTTGGTTCATTCTTAGCATCACTGCCGTTAAAATACTTTTCCAATTTAAACACCCTAAATAATTAAGCTAAGTGTCAAAACCATTTAAAACCTTATTCTCATTTTATTAAATCCGGTTATAAAACCTTAAACCATTAACATCTAAAGAGTCACACAATAAGTAGAAGAATAAAATGAACATTTAGGAGTTTACCCAATAATAATAAATCCCAACATTAAAATTCTAAGGAAAACATCCTGACAGTAACAATTTCGAATTTCAGAACTTCATATATATATATATATATATATTAATTACTCGTATAATATATATATATATTCTAACAGCACCCCACATAAAAATTTTGGTGCGTACATACTCTGCTATCCAATCCCCGTATCAATCGTACTAAAGGGAATACAAGTTCGGAATCACTCTCGAACTGTATGAATACATACACAAACAATATTGAGGCGAAGCATAGTTTCCAAGTCCAAAAGGTCAGTACATACCCTCACGTCTCTTAGGACCGTGACTACCGATTCGATAGTCTGTACCTAGGATTTCTATCTTCTAGGGTACGAGTCAATATCCCCCATAAGGCACACGAGATAAGATCGTCCCAGCGCGGTAACCTCAGGGATAGCAAGTAGCGCGGGCATGATTTTTACAAGTATATAATATATGAATACACAATCATATAAATATACCACTTTTATTATATCAATCTAGGTTTATCCCATAATACACAGTCACAACATTTATCCTTATTTTCCCATTATTATTTATCAAGTATAATGGTTCGTCTCTAACTTTAATTCGAAGGGTTTTTCCAACTTACTACGTAACACTCATGGAATCTATTCTCCCAAGTATAAATTCAGTAGGTATCCATTTATGTTCCAACGTAACTCTCTCTTACGTGTCTTTCCGTTTTAATCTATACTTACTAGGGCTGTGTTTTTTTTCCGAACTTTTCGATTTTTCCGATTTCCGATCCGATTTTTTCCGAATTCGGAATGAAATTTTAGTTTGCCGATTTCCGATTTTCCTATTTTTCCGAAAAAAATTGGATCGGAAATCGGAAATAATTCTGAATTTCCGATTTTCCGATTTTTTCGATCCGATTTTTTTGAAACTATGCCGATTCGATTTTTTCGATTTTTTTTCGAATTAATTCTGATTTTTTTGGAATTATTTTTCGATTTTCGATTTTTCCGATTTCTTTTCCGGTTTTTTGAAAGTTTCCCATATCCCACATCGGTTGGGAGAGGGAGAGGGAGAGGGAGAGGGCTCCAAAATATGCTCTATAAAAGGAGAGTATCCTCCAAATTTCTACACAAATATGAAAAATGAGCCAAATCCTCATGTGTTTACATGTTGGGTTAAGCCATTTTCATTGTTTCTTTAAAATGAGAATTTCGAGTAATCGAAAATCCATAATTTATTTTTTTTAAATTTTGGAATTTCAGAAATTTCTGGATTTTTAATATATTTTGTGAATTTTCGATTTTTTCCGATTTTTGCCGATTTTTCGATTTTTCCGAATTCGGAATTTTTTTTAATTTTCCGAAAAAATCGGATCGGAAATCGGAATAGTTATTTTATTTCCGAAAAAATCAGAATTTTTTCCGAATAGGCATTTTCCGATCCGATCCGGCCGAAACACAACCCTAATACTTACATTGTCCCTTATGCAAAATATCCCAAAATATAGATTTCGCCTTACATTAAAGGTCTCTTATTCATTAATGAATCTTACTCGTCATCATTATCTCCCAAATTATTTTAACAAGGATGTCTAAGGAGTTTTCTTCATTTCCAATCAATTCAAAAATTTTAAAAGGGGAAACTTAAGTCTGCCAGGTGGGGTCGATCGATCGAGGTTAGGGGCTCGATCGATCGAACCTTCGATCGATCGAAGCTCTGGGCTCGATCGATCGATCAAGCAGGTATGCGAAATCTGCAGTTTTGCAGTTACGGGTTTCATCTTCTACCGTTCACTAAATCCATATTTTTCATACCCAAACGACCCAAAATTTATACTACTGACATTATATCATCATACTATGAAATTTCAACGTAAAACATGTAGATTTCTATTATTAAACATGGATCAACAAGCCCCAAATTCATATAAAACCTCAAGAATCCTAGAATTTCATTAACATGTCCAAATCCATCTTTTCCAGAATTTTCTTCATCTACAACCACATAAATTCGTGGTTCAATCCTCTACATGTTAAGGGGTTTCCAGAATAACAATTAATCCATCTCTACATGCAATTTCCTATCTCATCTTTTAGGTTTCTTCCATAAAAATTCATTCTAATTACTCTTAAACTAATATGAAAGATGCATCAACGAAATAAGCAAGATAAACACTTGCCTGGGATTTTCAGAAATCTAGTTTGGTGTTGAATTTGGTGTAGTTGCGTTCCCCGTCTCGCGATCTACGCGTTGGCGGTGGCGGCGGTGCAAACGGTTGAGTTTTGAGCCTTGGAATGTCTTGAGAGCTCTATCCTCTCTTCTCTAATGGTCATTCTAGTGTTTTGAGCTTTATAACCCTAGATGATAACCCAGATATCTTATATAACCCTTTTAATTTTCGTGGGTTTAATTTCCCAAAAATACAAAATGACTAAAATGCTCTCCCGGGGTACTAATTAGGCCTAAAAACTCCCCGAGACCCAAATCAAACTCCCGGGTATACTTTTCTGACTATCTCGACCCTTCTGAACGCGTTGGCGCACTCAAAATGACCATACGAACAACTTATAAAATATTCACTTATTTAACAATATTTAGTCCCGACGCGACACGGGCGCGTCCCGACTTAAATTTCCATAATTGTCATTTTATTCACACGTGACAATACTATAAAAATAAATCTCATATATTTCTATACTCATCCAGTAACATTCAACAAATAACAAATTTTCAATAATTACTAACTCTCGTCACGCTAGTAAATATTTAAAACAACATTCCGGATTAAAATTAACTTAATTATCTCAATTAAATTTAATTAATCCCTAAATTTAAAAGCCATGAAAATACGGGGTATTACATAAAGATCACCAAAACCTAAAGCGTACCTTATCCTCTCACTTAGGAGGAATACCTATAAAAAATTCTACCTAGTCTCGCACCTATGGTAACGGAACAATGAAAAAATGTACTATTTAATCCCACCCCGAAAATACTCATCCGTAAAACCTACACTAACTAGTCCCATACCTAGAAAGTGTTAAAATCAACCAAGGCTTACCTACTAGTCCTAAACCTAGCAAGCAATCTAAAAGTAAGATGAATGCATGACTACCCCAAAATCCCGTCGTCCTCGCGGTATTATGTATTAACACAAATTACGATCACATAAGGCGTTTTTTCAGCCTATCATAATAATTCTTCCAATCAATCACAAGATTACTATTTATTCAAATTATATATGTTTATTTATAATTATAATATCAATTTAGTAATTCCTTTCTCGTTCAACAACTCACATAATTTCCATTCACATGCATATTTTTTAGGCATATAACAATAAATTTATATTCTACAAGCAATACATAAATAACATGATTTTGCAAGTCGAATTCAATTTATAAAGTTCATACAATTTATTCTAACGCTGCGAACGTCCATTATTCTAATGGAATCTCAACTTCTAATCTAAGCATGCGAGAGTTTGGAGTCTTAATTCATATTAGGGATTTGAGTAAAAACAGTCCCAACTTTAGTTTCACTTTTCTTAATTATATCTCTAATTTATTTTAGGAAAACAATGATTATTAATATTTAGGCAACATTTAAAACGCATAATAGTGAAGGGGAACAATAGAATTATTCATGCCTTTAAAAAGTAATTTGAAAAAAATATGATTTGATAGTTGCATTCCTCTCGAGAAAATAGTAAAGACAACTTTTCTTGAGAAATCTTGGTTTAGACTTTCATATCTTGGGTTGAAAGTTATGATTAATGGGGTTTATGTTTTATAAAAGAGAGAAGATAAAATTATGGGAGGCTACTGTTGTTAAGGAAGGCTAAAATGTGTTTTAAAAACCTTAAACGTGTTCCTTAATATTTTTACAAGAGAAAATCATTTGAGTTATATACAAACTCTAAAAAAGAAGTTAAAATGCGCTTGCCTCAGAAAAGCGAACCGGTTCGCCCTAGGTCCGAACTAGTTTCTTTTTCTGCCAAACCAAACATCCCCTATTTTTTGTATAAAAATCACAATAATTCAATTTTAAACCCGATTTCAATTCCAATTAAAATTCCACTTTTTATAAATCAAGACCAACATATTTAAGTATAGAAATTAGTAAATTCCAAAAAAAAAATCCCCAAAATTTTTAAATTATAAAAGATCTTACGGTTTTAAAAATCACGGGTGTTACATGAAATTGGGTAATGCATAAAATTGGACTTGATTCTAATTGATTTGATTAAACCACTATTTTTGACTTTATAGATGTATATTAATTGTAAATAATAACAATAATTAAATCACATTATTTAATTGAACATGTACATACTAGGTACCAAACTAATATCAAATTGAGGTATTATAATGTATTTAATATGCATCAATGGGTTTGGTTACGAGGGGTAGTTCCGTTTTATGCCCACTAATGTTTGACAGTAGTAACTACGCATACTGAAAGGCTTATATGAGATTTTCCTAAAGTCTCTTGATGAGCACGTGTGGTTAATCATGGAGAACAAATGATGATCTTGACCTAAGGTGAATGAGGGTTATAAGCTAATTCCCATACACGTTGATAAACGGGATGAGGAAGACCATAAATCCTACAAGTTTAAATCATAAGGCACTGCCATTTTTTACGAGGTAACACCGAAGGAGTTCTGCCAAATTATATTATGTGAAACGTTAAAAAGGCATAGGATATACTTCAGGTAATGCATGAGCAAATGGATATTATAATAGCCTCAGACGTCTAACAATCTGCTACTTGGTTTGAGATGTTAACAATGTACGAGAATGAGACGTTAAGTGAGTTTTATGCCAAAAACTCAAATATCGTGAATCCATCTTATAACTTGGTAGATTTTATCTAAACTCCAGGGTGTTAGATCAGTAGACTAAAACCATGATTTATCTAATAGTTGTAGTTATGGATAATAAAATCTATTTTTTCGTTTTTATGAGAATCGTATATGAGCATAATGTTTTCATTATTTTATATATTGTTATTGTCTTTTATTCTGCATAGTATGTTATTTGGTGTGTAGATTATGACTTACACACGGAAGACATATCATCGATTCTTTTGGAATATAAGTTTTCCCGTTCATATTCTTAGATGGAGTTTGATACATCATCGGCAGGGTAGTAGCACAATATTTAAATAATCCTGTCTTGATTACATGAAACAATATAGTTTTAACTTATCATATTAGTGCACTTTGTGTGTATTGAACGGAACCACCATGAGGTCATCGTCTTTGTACAGATTTTATAAGACAATACGCACCTCATGATTATTAGGTTTACTTAAAGCTCTTGATCCTGATGCACTTGATGGACATGTGCAATCATTATTTATTACTTTGATATGTCAGGTGAGATTCATTATAGGACCGATAAAAAGTGATAGATCGGAGACGTGACCACAAATGTGTATTTAGTGTGCGTGCTGATATAGGCTCAAGTACAAGCCTGTCGCGTCAGTAATAAACCCAGTAAGTAGGGATTGTTCCCATAGGGAACTAGGACGAAGAATCGTAATGACACAGAATATATGACTAACCATAAAATTGACTCTCGAAAGAAATGGAAAAGGTGATTAAGATGAACATAAAATCTACTTAACTAAATGTGAATGCAAATTAACTAACAACTAAACTACGTGCAAAGGAAAAAATCTACTGAATGAATTAACTATGAATAAAGAAAGATAGGTCGGGTTACAATCCCCCAAACCCTAGTACTTTTATTGTATAGAATGCTAGATTTTAAATTGGAAATTTAATTGAACCGGGACTTTATTAATACTAAGCATTACATATATGAGGATACGAGTCCGCATCATGCATAATCAAAGGTAAAAATAAAGCGGTGATGTATAGCTAACACGCGCATTGCATCCTTAAATACCCCGGTTACCTAGGGCAAACGTGTTTAAAATGTTTACATTGGTTGTACGTATCACACACCACGATTCGCTTAAAATTCAATTCAAACCCTATTTTCTACATGGTAATTTACATCGGGTTGGGCAACCTTTAAAAAATTAGCTGTACATAATGAAATTCAAAGAAAACACAAGTTTTAAAGTGCAATAATTCATGACTATTTTGGAATTTTTGAGAATTTTTTTTTTTGAATTAAGAATTGAAAACTAGAAATTAAGAATTAATCTAACTAACTACGAAAAAAATTGAAAGCGAAAATTAAATGTTACTTGCAATGAGGAAATCTGGAAATAAACTTTGAATCTTGAATTAATTGCAAAACTTCAAAACTAGGGTTCTTCTATTCAAGAGCCCTATAAAACTAATAATATTCGAACCTCCTAATGTCTGACAATAAGCTAAAATAAATACACCTTAAAAATTACAAGATTTTGAACCAAGTAAAACCCTAAATTAGCAACGAAAAATCTGGGAAAATCTCAACCGAACCGGTCCGGTGGGACTTCTTCAGTTCGGTCTGATGGCATAATCCGAATCGATTCATTTTCTTCTGCACCTGGATCGGTCTGGTAGCCAATTTCATTCAGAGTCTTTATTCTTTTGGGATCGGTTCATTTTTGTCTATATACGGTTCGGTCCGGTGGTGAAATTTATTCAGGGACTGACTTCCTTTCGGATCAGTTCGCTGCTTGTACTGACTAGTCCAATCCGGATTTGAAATTATTTTTTCCCTCTTTTCTTTTAATTTTCTCTCATATTTGAATCTCTGTAACTTCTGATCCGAGAATCGGTTTGGGGTGCCGTTTCTTCCTACGCGCTTGCAGACGCGAGGTCTTCATTTTTCATATTGGTCCTTCGTCCAAACTCTAGATGTGAAATGACTATTTTTCCCTCTGACTTTCCTTCCTTTATTGATTTCTCGGCTTTGGTTTCCTCTTCACTTGCACTAAATACTTGCAAAAAGCATGAAAAATACACAAAACTAGAGGCACTATGTGGGAATTTTCAGTAGCATATAAATGAGATAAATCAATACGAATTACATTATTCGAGATGCTAAAAGCTACTAAATTAAGGGGATAAATTTTGAAGAATTTATGCCTAATCAAATTTTCACAACTTAGAACTTTGCGCGTCCCGAGCAATGTAAAAGAACTTCACCAAGGCTCAACTCTTGAAATTTATTTTATTAAGATAGAATACGACTTTCGTGGGCACGCGATTGTATTTAGTGTATGTAACAAGTCGTTAAACCCCTAGGTCACCCTAGTAGGACGAGTTGTGTCTCGTGAGGGTTTGTAGCGAATATACCCACAAAATTCAATTTTTGACTCAAACAAAATTCAAAATACCTAAAAAATGTATAATTCAAACTTTTCAAAAAATAATCACGATATATTTATATGCGCAAATCTCAATTTGTCTCGTGTGTGTGTGCGAAACCAGAAATTTAACCGCAAATTTTCACCGATTGGTCATTACGTTACTTTCCTAAAAATTCATTTGGATTCAAATGCTCATGGGATACTCTCACAAACGAATCACTCGAAATGTGGTTATTTCACTCGGTATACTTGATATAAGAAGTAAATGCATTGGAACACGAATTCACGCACACTAAATTGAAAGATGAAAATTTATGGGTGAAAAGATCTCTTCATCGGGTTACGATCGTTAGGAAACGGGGACATTATCTGTTATACACACCGGTTAATCTCCTTTATTTATCTTTTCGTGTTTCAGCTCTCCACGCGATAATTGATTTTGTAATCTGGACTCGGTCAGGACTTTTTCGGGTTTTTAAGGTGTATCGGGTAAAAAGGGATACTTAGGAATTGGAAAATCTTTTATGATGTCCATTAGTGCCTTTTCGGGCTTTTGCTCATTTTCTCTTCTTTTTCTTTCGCATTTTTTTCTTTCATTGCTATTTTTCTTGAGCATTTTTCTTTTATTGTCCCTTTTCATTTTCACACAAATTGGACTTAATTGTTGAATTTTCCGATTTTCCCAATTCCGGGAACTACGAGTTTTTCAGGTTAGCAAACGAAAGGATAAATTGTATTTGGCTCAACTTGGTTTGCAAAAGGGATTTTTTCACAACTTTTTATGGCTAATCTTTTTGGGTAACAAATGAGGACCTAACTTCATTTATCCGAATTGCTAATCATATTACCATACGTGTCTTGAGATGAATTTTAGTTTAGAGTAATTTAGCGCGTTTTTCGAGGCAACATCACACACTATTCCTTACTCGATGAAAATTATAAATTATAGATCATCAACGACTTATTTTAACACTTGATTGAACTTTGAGTTAATCATTAACTCGGATTGATTTTGAAAACTCGGAAGGAGTGAAAGGTTTGAAATCTCACCGGGTTGATTAATCTCCACATTTATTCGCCAAGTCGTCAATTTTCGCTCAATTTTCATCTTTGGTCAATTTCGGCTTTGTGCAATTTGAAATTTACAAATTTGAGACTTTAAACAAAACTTCGGTGATATTTTTGAATATTTTAAATTTCAATTTTTATTTACTTTAAAGAAAAAATTATTTTTGGATTTTCGAAAATTTTTCAATTTTTTGGAATTTTTTTTGAAAATTCTCTTTTTTTTTTTTGGGAATTTTGAACTTTGTGAAATTTGAAAGCGCATGCGTACCCCCCCCCCCCCCCCCCCCCCCCCCAACTTAGATTTTTTCATAGTACCGATGCAAAAAGGACTAAAAGATAATTAAGGAGAGAAACAACAAAACTGAAACAAAATACAAAATGCAATATACAAAAGCAAGCATAAAACACACATGATAGGGAATCCAATTTCCATTAGGTATATAAAAAGCATACAAAGTTGTGGAAAAAGGAAATGTGCAACATTATATGAGCAACCTAAAAAGAACAAACTACTGAAGTTTCGGGAGCATTTGGGTCATACGGGTCGTAGAAATAGGCCGGGAGAGGGGTACCCATGGTCATTCAGTACATTTAAACTTGGAGGCAATGTAGCATGCTCGCATCCCGCCGATATGCATATCGGTCCTCCTCCCGGTGAGCGTTGTATTGATTGATAAACCCATCGAATCGGGCTTCCAGCGCTGTGATTCGCATATCAAAGTTAGCTCCTGTGGCTCAAAATCAGAATTGTCATCCTCGTTATACTCCTCCTCGTCGCCCTCACCCATACTCTTGTCGGTGTCCTCAGCGGCTTCCTCCTCGGACTCATCATCCTCTGAATCACTCGTCTTTGTATCATCATCATCATCATCCTCCGCCACCTTCGCTTGTCGGGCTTGGATAATCTCCCATTGGTGCTCACTCTTGGTACGAGTGCCTTGCCCAAGAGTATTGGGAATGCGAAGGTACCCTTGGGGAGGAACAATGAGTATGTCGGGTAGAATAGACGTTATGAGTCGGGCATACGGGAGATGGGTGACACCCTTTTGTCCAAGGCCGCATAAAATATGTCTTTGTAAATAATATGGGGCAGGTTGATCACGGTGTTGGGGTCAAAGAGATAATATACAAGGGTCGCCTGTCGGGGTCGCATTGCGGAATCATTCGAGGTTTGTAGAATATTGGAGCAGATGATTTAAAGCGTGATACGCGCCTTATCTCTCATCCGCCCTACTGAAAATATTTCGATATCCCAAACCTCGGCGGGTGCTATATGGGCAATGCTAACAACTTTGTTGACTGGGGCAAAAACGTTGGGGTACGTGAACTCGGTTGGGTTCGGGACATCCGTTTCGGCTAATTTCTGGGCAAGAATCTCGAGGGAGAAAGGGATGCATTGTCCGTCCACATGCGCTTCAGAAACAAAATCACCGGTGCAGATAAGGGTGCCATAGAAGGCTCGCACTTAGACTTCTCAAATTGGACCAGGTGAATTGTTAAGGTATCGAAACTAACCCCGTAGAAGGAAAAGGTTGGTGATAGAATTTGGCAGCTCGTTCTAGCGCACTTAGCGCTCCAATTGCAGTTTGCGAGTCTGGCCAAAAAATTGCTCACACCATCGTTGTGTAACACCCCGCATTTTTCATGCATTAAATATGTAATTAATTCGGGAATTGAAAATTACTTGTGAGACATAATTTTAATTGAATTAATTAGGAAAATTTTATTTAAATATTAATCGGGGAGTGAATGGTTAATATTTACGGGAATTTATTTACTAAGTGAATAGTAATCAATTATTTAAGTCATTTCGAGTATTAATTACAGGGTATGCACTTATCTCAACCGAGAGTCGGTATAGACTAAAGGGGTGGGGGAATAAGTATTTTTATAAATTAATTCGGATGCCAATTCTGAGTGTACGATTGAGTCCGGATGGGCCAAGATAGTCGGAAAAGTGTACCCGGGGGTAGTAAACGGGTCACGGGGCATTTTTAGACATAGCCGAGCCCACACGAGGGCAATTGGGTCATTTGGGCTTGGCCCATTAGACAAAAAACGGGATTTAGGTTAATTGTTAAGTTAGGAGAAGAAAGGAAACGGCTGATAGAGTTTTAGAAAAAGGCTAAGTGTACTAAGGAACCCTAATAGCAGTTAAAGGCAGTTTTGGGATCACTAGAGAGCCAACAAGGATCATCTTCAACCTTGGAATTCATCTCCGAATCAGACACTACGAAACCTAAGGCAAGTGGATAACTTGCAATAGTATTGAATCTGTTTTTCAATTCATATTCATGTGATGTGTTTGATCAAAATTCGTTTTGGGTGTTCATGGCATAAACATGAGGTTTTGAAAATAATAATCTGATTTACGAATTTGAATGAGGATTCTTGTAGAAATCTGATACTATAAATTGATACATATCTGGTAGGATGATATCTGGATAATTAGAAACGAATTTGGTGAAGGAATTTGGGATGTAAATGGGTAAGGAATTAAAGATGAATATTTTCACAAATTCAAAAATTGTAGTTAATGGACGAATTAATAACCTTGGAGGGCATTCTGGAGGTCCCTAATAAGGTTCCTAACTTGTATTATTGTTAAGAAGACTTGAGATTGCTAGTAGAAGGAGTTAGGGTTTTATGAAACTCATCCATAGTAGAATCTGTCTTCGCGAAGAAGACGAAGACCCGCTCGATCGATCGATCGAAGGTCTGGGGTCGATAGATCGATGGTCGACAGATTTTGACAGTTCGCCCAGTTTTCTTTTATATGAAGAAAATTTTAATTTAATCTTTTTTCCATGAATTAATTTGGTGAGAAATTTATACATGGGTTTTAAATCTAATTAATGGTGAATAAAGTTAATTTAGAATTTGGTGACGACTTAGTGTGACATCATAATTTAAATTTGTTGGGTTTTGGAGAAATTAGGTGTGACACACTAAGGTTGAATTTTTGGGAAGGTGTTCGAAAGGATTAAATATAGATGTAGTGAACAAGTTCGGGGATAACGGTTGAGGAATACCGAGAGATAAATCTTATTTAGGTAAAGGATAAATAATTCGGGAGTCGGGAATTTAGACTCGGGTGAGGTTAATTCGGACTACGAGAGTAAGTCCAATTTTATGGTGGGGGCGACACCAAAGGTGAATTAATTAATTAATGTGCGAATTAATTAATAATTAGAGTTGGACCTTAAACTCTTAATAAATTAAATAGGCTTATGTTACGAATTTTGTACATGGTGTAGCCGGGACACTTTATATTTATATATATACGGAGTGTGATAGTGTATATATATAGTGTGTGTGCATTAATATCAGTAATTGAATATTATTAGTATATACTCTAGTGCTATAGGGGGAGGTTACGCGTAGTGGATGAATCCCCTAGCTTGAGGAGTAGGGCGAGTATAATCCCAGGTCATAGCGTCCGTTATATGGGTGAGGGGCATCTCACTTTCAGGGAAGGAATATGACCGCCTCCAATTCGTATGTTAAACTAAGTTAATGAGCGAATCTAACTTGGATAACTAGGTTATGTGAATACACCTAGTGGGATAGCACTTAGGAAAATTATATTTTGTGAGTATTTTTACTCGGTCGAAAGTTTGTATTAAATGTTATTTCAGTATGTTTGTGAATACTGTAATATGATTAAATATATAATTAGGTAAATAATTATATATGGGATAATTAATACATAGTGAAAAATGTATTATGTGCATAACAGGTGTGAATGTTATATGAAATTAAAAAGGGTAATGATTTAACTAAGTTGACGTTTATAATAACTTAAAAATCATGAATTAAGGCATACTCGGTTAGAGTAGGTAAATTTCAAGGGTTAAAATGAGTATTGGGTCAGGAGCGTAGGACCTAGTAAATTAAATGGAAGCGTTAGTAGTGCACATTAGAGGAGGGGTGAGGAAGTCCTCAAGAGAGTGAGACACTAACTAAAATATGAAGAGCATGCATATTTATTTATTACTGCAAGTTAATCATTTGTTAAATGTTTTCAAATATTTTTGGGTACTAACCCTTGCTATAAAAAAATTTAAAAACCTTTTAGGTGTCCAGCCATAGGGACGCCAGGCTTGACTCTATTCCAGGTATCCTTTGCTGCAGCACATGTGGATGTTGCGGGGTTTTTGATAGACGCCTCCTTCTTTCATTCGTGTAGAGACTCTCTAGTAGTTATCTGAGCTTGTCGCTCACAATTCATTTATCAGTATTAGACTTGTTGAGATTTTCTTCTTATCTTTACTTGTATTGGATATTTGGACCGATGGTTTATTCGGTTAAGTATTTTATTTGTGGATGGTTATTTTAGTTAACTGTGATTGTATATTATTTTATGTTCCGCATGAGTTTTATTTAATTAATTGAAAGATAAAAATTGACACCGGTCTACTTTTCTCACTTAGGTGGTTAGTAATTAAAAAGACGAGAGTGATGCTAAGAATGGACCAACTGAGAAACCTTTTCTAACTTGATTTAGGACTGATCACCTGGGATTAATTAGGCGGGGTGTCACACGTTGTTCTTGATCGGAGCGGTATGCATGGAAGAGAGAGAGTATGAGAGTAAGGAGGAGAGGTGGTGTAAAGGAGGAAGGGGTGAGGGTGTATTTATAGGTGGGTATGGTGGGGAGAAAGGTTGGTTTTAGAGGGAAGTGTGTTGGAGGGAAGAGGGGGGGGGGGGGGGGGGGGGGGGGGAATTTCGGAGGGAAATAGTGGAGGGAAAACGTATTGGGATTGAAGGAAATGAATTGGGGGAGGGGTGTTGTACCTTGGGAATGATCGAAAAAAACCATAAGTTAAACCGGTCCGGTCCATTTTTTATTTAGTTATTCCCCAAAACAAACCGGTTCGGTGTCCAAGGGGGACCGACCCTGTTCCCAAAATTCAGCAGAGTCTCCTATGTCATAAATAACTCATCTCTCTCAATCTTTGGATGCTCTCACCACTATACCGACACGTAATCGACCTAACTTCGCTCAATGCGTGCTCCGAAACCCTAGGCTCGCTCTCAAAGTGTGTTCTCTCCACCTATCCTATGTGACCCATACCTATGGACTCTAACTAACCTAACGCACATCTCATATATAAAATAATCACCCCATATGCGTCGGGGGTGCAACGACCTTCTCGTACTGCTCAATCAATACCCATAGATGGGGTTCGACAACCAAATGGTGTCGGATCCTTCGACGAATGCCTCATAATACGACTTGAGGCGTTGTCCATTCACTTTGAAGGTAGTTCCCCCTTTTGAATCTTCTAACTCCATAGCACCATGATGAAACACTTCTCGAACAACAAATGGGCTCGTCCACCTTGAACGCAACTTGTCGGGAAATAAGTGTAGTCAAGAGTTGTAGAGAAGAACTTTTTTTCTAGAATGAAACTCTTTTCGTCGAATTATATTGTCATGCGCGAGTTTCATCCTTTCCTTAAAAATTTTAGCATTCTCACACGCATCATTACGCAACTCTTCCAACTCATTTAAATAAAACTTGCGAGTTTCGCCGGCTTTATCAAGATTGTAGTTCAACCTCTTGATGGCCCACCCGCTTTGTGCTCTAGCTCCATGGGGATATGGCAAGGTTTTTCATAGACAAAATTAAATGGGGACATCCTGAGGGGGTTCTTGTAGGCGGTACGTAAGCCCAGAGCGCATCGTTTAATAGAAATTACCAATCTTTTCGGGTAGGATCAACGGTCTTTTCAAGGATGGTTTTTATTTCACGATTTTCTAGCTCGGCTTACCCACTCGTTTGAGGGTGATAAGTCATCCCAACCTTGTGGACAACCCTATACTTTCTCATTAACTTTTCGAACATCTTATTGCAAAAATGTGTGTCGTTATCACTTATAATCGCCTTCGGAGCCCCGAAGCGATAAAGTATGTGTTATTGTAGGAACTTAATCACCACCTTGTTGTCATTCGTCTGGGTAGCTATTGCCTTCACCCATTTGGAGACATAGTCTACCACGATGAGGATGTATAAGAAGCTGAAGGAGGGAGGGAAGGTCCCATGAAGTCAATACCCCAACAATCAAATAACTCAATAACAAGTATAGGGGTTAAAGGCATCATGTCGCGGTGAGTAATAGCTCCCATACTTTAGCATCTATCGCAAGATTTGTCATAGGCGTTCACATAAATATTGTGGGCTAATAGAGGCCGCTTTGCATAATTTTAGCGGTCATCTTAGTCTTGGAGAAGTGGTCTCTACAAGCTTTCGTATGACAAAACTGGATCACATCTTGAATTTCTTCATCCGGTGCACATCTTTGAATGAGTTGGTCCACAAAATATTTAAATAGGAATGGGTTGTCATAGAAGAACATGTGGGACCAAGTGATGAATTTATTCTTCTCTTGCTGTGTCCATCCGGGAGGAATGACTCCCGTGACAAGATAGTTAATGATGTCCACAAACCAAGTTAGAGAAGTAGTAGCAAAAGGCTGCTCATCCGAAAAATACTCGTCTATGGGTATCGGATCACTAGGCATGTCAGACGAGAGCCATGACAAATGGTCGGCAACAACGTTTTCTACCCCTTTCTTATCTTTTATAGAGAGATTGAACTCTTGTAGGAGTAGGATCCACCTTATGAGGCGCGACTTTGCGTCCTTCTTCGTAAGGAGATATTTCAGGGCTGCGTGGTCGGTAAAGCAAGTGATGGGTGACTCAATAAGGTATGAGCAGAATTTGTCCAAAGTAAAAACATCCGCTAGCACCTCTTTCTCCATGGTGAAATAGTTACGTTGTGGCCCAGTTAACGTTCGGCTAGCGTAATAGATAACATGAGCTTTCTTATCTTTTCTTTGCCTCAAAACAACCCCAATCGCATAATCACTAGCATCACATAAGCTCTAATGGAAGAGACCAATCCGGAGCTTGCACGATGGGAGCGAAAATTAACATGATTTTTAATTTATCAAACTCTTCTTGGCATGCATCATTCCACTTAAAGGGGGCATCTTTCATAAGAAGGTTACTCAAGGGTCTAGCGATGGCACTAAAATCCTTGATAACTCGTCTATAAAAACCTGCATGGCCCAAGAAGGAGCGCACATCCTTTAGTGGTTTAGGCGGGGGAAGCTCAGCTATGACATCTATTTTTGCTCGGTCAACTTCTATTCCTTTAGATGAGACTATGTGGCCTAGAACTATGCCCTCGGTAACCATGAAGTGGCATTTTTCCTAATTGAGAACTAAGTTCTTCTCCACACACCGGGATAAAACTTTTTCAAGATTCGCTAAACATTGGTCCAAAGAGGGCCCAAAAACGCTAAAATCGTTCATGAAAACCTCAAGTCCTCTTTCTACCATGTCTCTAAAGAGACTTAACATGCACCTTTTAACGGTCGCGGGCGCATTACACAATCCAAATGGCATACATTTGTAGGCAAGCGTACCAAATGGACATGTAAAAGTCGTCTTCTCCTGATCAAGTATATCTACCTCGATTTGGCTATAACCGGAAGAACCATCAAGAAAGCAATAATATGGGTGGCCCGCTATGCGTTCAAGCATTTGGTCGATGAATGGTAAGTGGAAGTGATCTTTTCTCATCCCGGCATTGAGTTTTTGATAATCAATGCAAGCACGCCGCCTGATGGTGGTGCATTGAGGAATTAATTCACCCTTAGCATTTTCGACCACTATCCGTATTGACTTCTTCGGGACGACTTGAATTGGGATTACCCATTTGTTGTCCGAGATAGGGTAGATAACCCAACATCTAACAATTTTATAATTTTCGCTTTAACGACTTCTTTCATGGTTGGGTTTAGTCGCCTTTGCATTTCCCTCGAGGGCCTCACGTCCTCCTAGAGGTGAATTTTATGGGTAAAAATCTGGGGACTTATACCTTTCAAATCCGCCATAGACCAACAAAGACAGAAAATGTCTAATCCTCTCCTAGAAAATAATATTTCACATTAGTGGGTAGTTTCTTCAATTCGAGGGTAGGAAATTTCTCTTTGAAAGGTGTCAAGCATGACTCCCTCGGGGGTAATTCCTCGAATATAGAAACCTAGTGGACATCTCTTAACTCATCTAACGACGCTCCCTCATCTAATATGGCTTTCAACTTCTCTACCTCTCGCTCATACTCACTGTATGGGATCTCACTTTCCTCACCTCTAATTAGGCTTGCTTCTAATGCATCCCCACCCATAGTTATCTCGATGTGCTCTTCTACTACCTCCTCTATGAGGTCGACTTAATGAATTTAATCTTCGTCACCCATTTGGTTAGCAACATTGAAGATGTTTGTCTCGAGGGTCATGTTCCCAAAAGTGAGTTGCATTTGCCCATTTCGTGTATTGATTAATGCATTAACCGTATTTAAGAATGGGCGGTCTATAATGATGGGAACATGGTTGCTAGAATGGATGAAGGGCTTCGTGTCCCAAATGGAAAAGTTTACCAGGAAGTAAAAAGTGTCCACTTAGAATATCACGTCCTCAATAATCCCTCGAGGCACCTTTACTATGCGATTCGCTAATTGGAGAGTGATTCGTGTGAGCTTAAGGTCACCCAACTCAAGTTTCCTATAATGGAGTAAGGAAGTATATTAACACTCGCAACTAAGTCCAATAACACATGAGATCACTACAAGAAATATGGCTTTTAGCAAGGAAAAAAAATCGTTGCAAAAGGTTTATTTTCGTCGCAAAAGATTTTTTGCAACGATTTGTTTTCCTTGCAACGTTCCTCGCATTAGCCATCATTCTATAGATCTTTTGCAAGGAAATTTTGTCATCGTCGCTAAAAATATGTTGCAACGAAATATTTCGTTGCAAAAAAAAAGTTTTTTCGTTGCAAAAAAGTTCTCATATTTTGACTAAAAATCTTTTGCAATGAATATTTCATTGCAAAAAATACTAATAAATCCTCGTAAAAGATATTTTGAGAGAATTAAAATTTCTTGCCAAATGTTAATTTTTCATTGCTAAAATCTTTTGTAACACTCTTTTTCGTTGCAAAAAAAGACACTTTTGATTGTAAATAATATTCGCCTTTATAATGATAGGTTTCAACAACATTTATTTCCTTGCAGAAGATATTTTGTGATGGATAAAATTCCTTGCTAATCGTCATTATTGCTTGCTGAAATATTTTTGTAACTTGCTTTCTGGTTGCAAAAGAATACTTTGGTTGCAAAAAAAAAATGCCCTCATATTAATAATGCTTCCTCAATAAATATTTCCTTGCAAATTATATTAGATAATGAAATAAATAAAAAGAAAATTAAGTAAATATACAAAATTAAAGATTAATATTATATCCAAAATATAAATGTTCTACTGTTCATATTACAATGAAGTTCAAAACTGAATAATTCTTCATAACTAAGAGATAATAAATCAACATTTGTCATCATGCAAGTTGATTCTAAGGGACATAAGATCCTTCAGGATAATCTTCTTTAAGAGCAACACCTTTCTCTGACAGTAAGGAGGCCTTCATTGTAGCCATCTTTGACGCAAGACCTTGAACTAGGATTTTCAAATCTACAATCTCTGTTTGTAACTTTTTGTTCTCCAATTCAAAATTCTGCCTGCATAATTATTTCAAAGGTCGGGTACTAAGACCCTTCACGTATCCCGACCTTTTTCCAAGGACTTTCTGACAAATTGATGCTTCATCAGAATCCTCCAAGCATTTTTGCAACTCAATCATCTCTTTCTACAAAGAAAAAGAAAATAATATGTTACACTATCGCTTTGACTATTTTTTACACTTTTTAAAAAACATCAACAGAGTTTCCTTTGTTTTTTTTATGAAATCCAACCTGTTGTGACACACAAATCACTAATCCAAAAATTATAACTACAAGTAAATCATTGCATAAATAAAGCAGTGACTATGTATTTCTGTGATAATATAATGCCAATCATATCTCATTAAAACCGAAATGACAACTTAATCATCAGATCTTCAATATCAACAAAATACACTCTCCCGTCCCGAACTAAGAGTCCTTTATTGTTAGGAGCATGAAATAGTCTATATTTCCACAATGGGCTTAATGAACTAGTTTATAAATACATTGGTATATGGTACCAATGTTGTTTATAATGGTAATCAACATTATAAAATCCACAATCATTAAGCAAACATATAGAGACTTATGTCAGCTGAAAAGTAGAAAACTCACAAAAATTTCATATAAATTAATAAACTAGGAAAAATGCCCAATCTAATCCCTATCTGAAATAATTAAACTTGAAAACTTACAAAAATATGCCATTTATGGAGAACCGTAGCCTGAGAAATATGTCAACCAGAAATTTCAAGTGTCCATTTGCTTTGATAATTTAATGACAATCTAAATAAGCCACATTAGAATATTAAGGAAGTGTCAAACAAGGATATATATTATGGTTTTCTAGTGATTGAAACAATGACAATTAATGATGTTAGTACCACCCTTTTAAGAGATTTCTAGTTCACCATCAAAACAGGTATGAGATCAATGGTCAAGAGTTTGCACTAGCAACATCAAGTTACAAATATCACTGAAACTTACCTTACCAATCACTTTGGGTTCACCAAAACAATCCAAGCAATCATCCTACAAATATATCAACAGATCATCAATTGACAACTATGAAGCACGAACTCGTAGATGCGTTTCAACATGCGACACATGATTCTTCCAAAAATTAGGATACGACACGCTATGATAAGTATAATATATAATATGTTTAAACATATATATTAATGAAATGAAACATATTTTTTTCTCCATAAAATACATAATTATAGCATTCTTAACGTGAAATTAAAAAAAATGGACCATACAAACAAAATTCAAATACATTTTAACATTAAAAATCATAAATAAAGCAGAATCACCATCACATGTCCATAGCGTGTCGGTAATATGTCGGAGCACACACATAATATGTGCTTCGACACGGCATGTGACTCATGACTTCCGGAAGAGTGTCCGTGCTTATAGATTGACAGCCACATATATCTCTCAAACATTACATGACAGGGAAAAAATTACTCATAACTACCGAATCCTAAAGTAAAAATAATCCAAAAACATTTTCATTGAAATAAACATTGAGAAAACTCAGAAATAAATCATTTTCATTGAAATAAACAGAGAAAAAACACTATTTTCAAGATAACAAACTCCTCAAATTACTCATAGAGGTCTTCAACTGCAATCTTAAACAAACCGGACATCAAGAAAGAATGTGTATACGAGTCATTTAAACAATACATCGCTTGCAAGGGAAGTAAATACTTATTGGAAGATAAAAATGAGTCATAAGTTTTTTGTACTGAATAATATGACGGTGACTGCATGAGAGCACAACATTGTCCACTTAAAAAATTCTTCCCCATTCATAGCTTCAAAAGACTCTAATCCTTGCGAATAGTATTTAATCACAACTATAAAAGGCTATTATATGTTATCTAAATTAAATGAATGGGGGGAAAGCCGTATAAATCTAAAATGCAGTGGTGAAACTAAAGATTTACACCCAGGCAAAACAATGAAAATATATAGATGGAAAAAATATTCCAAGTTAAAGAGAGAAATAATTTAGACATTGACTGGTTATACAATCCATATCGTATTTCAAGTACCTTCAATATTGATTGGTTGGATGTTCAGGATCTGAGAGCTCCATAAAAATCTAAGGATGCCATTAAAAGGAAAATAAAATAAAATAGAAATAGATGTTATTGCCACCTTAAGTTCACAATATCTACTAAAGAATTAGGTAAGATAACCAATTATAATTTAATCTAAAATTAATGCTAACATTGACATAACTCTAACCCCGACCTTAACAATCCAAACCCGCCAATACCACAAGCCCACAACACCACTGAGTCCCCATTAATTCTTTCGCCTTTTCTTTCCTCTTTCTCTCGATCTATATTTCTGCGAGTGTTTATATATTTCATTTTCTCAAGTCTCATCTTTCAAGAAAATTTGTTATGGTTTCCTTATTTTCTGTAAATAATTTTAAATGATATATATATATATATATATCAATATATGTACATCAATATCTAAATCACAAATTAAAACCTGCTGTTCCTGAATTTTTGGCTACACAGTGCCGAAAGTGTGAAAGAACATCCAGTAACCTGTCACCTCAAGTGCTTCAGAACACTTGGCACCCTGTCACAGAAAGTAATTAATAATATTTGACAAAAACAGTCAATTGCTTCATAACACCACGTAGTTTTATACATATTTCCAGCCACAAGTGGGTTATAATGGTGTTGTGGAGTAACTGTATGTTTTTAAGGGAGTAGTGGACAGTAAGAATCATATGACTGGGACTTTGAGCGGTGCTGTGGGATTTTAGAGTAATATGTGGGTCCTCCTAGGCCGCCACCTTTAAATTTAACATCCTTTAGTTTTAGTCACATTTTCCCAACAGAGTTTGTGTAGTTGAAATATTAGCATACATAGGTATAACTACAATACAAGTAAATAAAGAAACTGGGGAAGTAAGATATAATGATAACAATTTAATTTTGAACATATTATTGAATCACACTAATACCAGTCAACATGTCACATATAAGTGTACAACAGACACATACCTTGATTAGGAAAAGTGTTCACTGTGCTTATAACCTCATCCCTTGATATCCCATTTATCTCATACATTTGTTGAACAATATTTACGATATCTTCGTGGTTATGCCGCCTGTTTGTTTAATAAACATTATTTTTATAAGGATGGTAGAGCATAAAATCACTTCAAAGACGCGAAATAAATAACGACTATCAAATTGGTCATACGGTAAATGGAAAATCATATTAAACATGAGAGGGGAAAGATTTAGCACACATGGTACAGAAGTTGATAACTCTGTGTGTTATATAAATAAGACTCTGACAGCCCGACCGCATTGGATGTCGTGTTGCTTGCGGTTAAAAAATGCTTTCTCACAATAGTCAACTTTGGATTCAGCACAGCCAAACCACCAGGAGCAAGATGTGCTGCATCGATGAAATATTGAGAGAAAGGCCGTTGCTGATCTAGGGTGAATTCCCCAATAATCTCAAGTAAATTAACAATGGCAAGGCTCTTGACGGTATACCCATGATCAAATTTTATGTTATCCACAAGTATCTCATACTCCCACATCTCTCTATGACCACAGATAAAATAGTCTAATTCATTCGGAGAAAATATTTGTAAAGCAGAGATGTCAAACACCTGATTAAGCCCAACCCAAAATGCTTCTATTTTCCGCAAAGCACGAGTCCTGATAGTAGCATCAACTACCAGGGAAATATACTCCTCCAAATTATTTATATCCACATTATCATCTCCTAGTTTTAGAATATAATCAGGATATCCAAGAACTATGAATCTAAGAAAAGATCCTCAATTGAAATCTCACAAAAATGCAAATCAACAATTTCATCACGACTACGACTACCCATTGTTTCTGAGTACTGTTTTCGGTAAACAAGTGCTTGCAACTCTTGCAAAGTCTTTTCGAATTCAGTATAAAAAAAAGAATATCATGTAAATCAATATCTTAACCAAGCACAAGCTTATAAAATGCAGTTGACAATGGCAGGTCAAAAGCCGCCCATCTTGAAGAGCTTTAGCCATTACACATTCAACTAGCCGAAAATATTCGATGACTTTAGATAACTATGTACCATACGAATTATCAGCATTTAAAGACCAAGGATGGGGGAACAACCCAAAGGGTGCTTGGATAAATCCTATAGAAGCTAACCCGGAGATAATATTAGTCTTACTATTTTTCTGTTCATCTAGATCCACATTCATTGAAGGTTTATCTAATGAAGAATTTGACCCCCACATGCCCATCCAACTTTTTATAGGTCGTGACTTAAAAGAGTGTAGAACTCGAAGGTGGCCCCCAATCCCTTACTAACTTCACCAAAATATTCAACTTTTACGGACAACCTTTTGGCTGGAATACATCTCCATGACCTTTGCAGTAGAATCCAGAATGCGATTACTGGAGACACAGACTTTCTGGCGCTATAATCTACCTACTCTCACCTCTCTCATTTTTCGATCCATGTCCATCTGCACCCTGTTGCTGCTGAAGCCGATATAATGTACGAGATAAAGCAAATGCAGTAGAATAGAAATACTAGAACCAAGTCTCAAAAGGGAACACAAATGGGCACGCTTTTATTAGCTGGTAACATCATGATGGAAGGGTCCCACTACAAAGAGCAAGTGTGTACCAGATCTATCGAGACAGTTTTGGAGTTATCTTACTATTAATGAATTCATCATGAGGAAATCTGACACCAGCGGCACTAAGCTCATCTAGACTCGAAATCTTCCATTCGGAGAAACTATCGATCACTGCCTGGACACATAATCGTGGGGCAAGCTGATTCAACCCCTCTAATACGCACAATAATGCTAATATCTTATATATTTGGGGTTACTATTTTCTAGGTCATAAGTAAGATCACCTTGGAAAACACTATCTAAAAGTGACATTCTATGCAATGAGAACTCAATGTTAGAATTTAATGTACACCCAACTTTTGTAGCTGATTTAGGAGGTGTTGTAGAACCCACACTCCCAACTGAAGTCCTATCATTTTGGATGTCGACAATCTGATACGTGGTGGTAAAAATATCACCCCACAGCCTACTTCCATCACTAGATACAAAACCACTGACATCATACCGTTTATCATCATCCTCATCCAGGACAATTTGTCGTTGAATGGCCTGATAGATAGTCAAATGCCTATTAAGTTGCTTCCCACCTGTAGAAAAGGCTAATCTGGAAGGTTCGTTGTGGACCCAAATAACGGTCCTCCCTGTCGATCTCTCCCTCCCCTGATACCTCTACCATTTACAGATGCAAGGACAACCATTGCAGCAGCTGCAAATGACATTGCACCCCTTGACCCAAAAGAATTCCCACTCCTAAATCCCGCAGAATCTGATCCCTTAACTATAGTGGCTCCGCTGCTAGAACCACAAACTGGATTCATCTGCCTATCACTTGTTATAGGGGCTATATGACTATCATCAGCAAGTCGCCAAATTTTACATCGTGCACTATGTCTGCCATGCAAATGGGAAGAGAATCATCCTTTAACACGTCATCATTGTCATCATCTTAATCATTAGAGATATCGTCGTCTTTAAACACGTAAAATACGACATCCAACTCCTCACGTAATTTTGTAAAAGTTCAAACTCCCTCCCTAACATTTTATCAAACACATAAAATATGGCATTTGAGACACTAAATTATACACGAAGACCAAATGATAATTATGGCGATGAACAATATCAAGGGCTGCATCCAAAATATATCCACTTACTGATACCTTGAAGAATGAAAAACCTAACTATAGAGACATGAACTAAACCAAATACTGATTTTATACTAACATACCAAATATTTAGATGGGCATGGACTTTTTCCACACAATGTCATGGACTAATCATGACATACTGACATAACAAAATGATCGACTACCCAATAAAAGAATTATATACTAATTACAAAAGAACAGATAAATAGATATCATATACCATCTCAGCAAGGAAATAATTAGACTAAATATTTAGATGGGCATTCAAGAGAAAGCCCATTTCTTTCAAACAAGGCACGTGTATTATCTTGTAAATAATAGATTAAATATAATATATATATATATATATATATATATATATATATATATATATATATATATATACAATTAATATGATTGTAAGAATTTTCTACATAGTAAATAATCTAAGAAGGATCAGCAACCAATAATATAAGAGTGATAAAATAAGACAGAACATCCAAAATTGGCACAGTAATATAACATACCCCATGGAAACTCCTTGTTACGAATGTGCAAATATGGGTATGCTTGCACACATACATAGATTTAGAAAATAACATATGATAAATGAAAACAAAAATAGAAAAACTTTTTATTAGAAAAGAAAGAGAAATCTTACAGGGGGTTCATCATAATGAGGATGACACTTTGATAGATTAGCAAATGCTAAGATTGTGCATCCAACAATCCCAGCATAAGTAATCTTCTCTCATTTTGCTGCCTCATCTGCACCATTCAGATTCCATTTCTAAAATCAAAACATATAGCAATAATAACTAATCAAATGATATATGAGGATTTGAAAAAATAATAGGATAAAATACATACAGGCATCATCGTGGTGGCCAGATGAAGAAAGATTCCTCTTGAAAGCTGGAGTCCCACGACCTCCACCGCGGACCCTTTGCAAACCAGATATCACCATCGTCGTCGCCATATCCCTATATTTGTTGATTAAAAATGATTTGTAGCTAGTTTCACAGATGTTTCCCCCAAATTTCCATTTCGTATGGTAGAATGATGAAGGTTTTTGGTATGGATGAAAGGAGGACATTCTCTCTTTTTTAGCTAAACGATGGCATTTCATCTGAAAAACAAAAGTCTTTTGAAATGAAAAAAATAAATTAATTGCTGTAGATATTTTAATAAAATTAAGATTAGCGGGAATTTTTGACGCCTTTAGTTTCAACAGCAATTTTGTAAATTTCCTCTCTAAAAATTACTTATTGCAAGGAAATAATTCATTGCAAAACTATTTTCAAACTTTCATGGCTTTAGAGAGGAATTTTTTA
This sequence comes from Sambucus nigra, assembly GCA_949130495.1. Classification (NCBI taxonomy): domain Eukaryota; kingdom Viridiplantae; phylum Streptophyta; class Magnoliopsida; order Dipsacales; family Adoxaceae; genus Sambucus; species Sambucus nigra. The sequence goes on from OX422220.1 coordinate 41,671,420, forward strand.
TTTCCTTGCAAGTAGTATACTTTTAGCAACGAAAAATATTTCCTTGTTATAAAATTCGTTGTAAAAGGCCATTTTTCTTGTAGTGGATCTTGAGTGCACTCGGATCTTTAAACTTGGGTGGAAGGTCGTTAAGTAGAACGGAGCTCATATTTTGTGTTAGGAAGACATTCTTCTTCACTTTTAGTCGTCTCTTCACAGTCAAAAGATCTTTAATGACCTTGGCATAGGCGGGAATTTGCTGGATGGCATCAAGAAATTATAAATTCAGCTTCACTTGCTTAAGAACATCTAACTCATCTACACGGGAGGCTCCCTTTTGAGGTAGGGCCAACCGTCAAGGGAATGGAGCAGTGGTGGGTAGTTTCACAATAATTTTGGGCTCGCTAATGTCTTCCTTATCACTCTCATTTAAGGGGGCATATTTGGCCTCTTTCGTGTCAGGCAAAACCTCGTTGTCTTTTGGCTTCTCATGTGGGGGAGGTGATAAATCAACAACGACTCGCCCACTAAGTAGAGTATTGACAATTTGGCATTGCTCTTATTGATCGAAAGATGTAGAGCTAACATTAGCTTGACCTTGAGGAGTTCTTTGGCCTTGAGCTGGAAATTTGCCCTTCTCTTGAACACTCAACAAAGATTGCAACTTAGATAAGCTCGTATGCATCTCAGTGAACATATGCTTAAACGTGGCATTAGTTGCATTTTGAGACTGGATAAACTGGGTTAAGTTGTCATCAAGAGTCATCCGCGGTGGGGTAATGTATGGGCCTGAAGGTGGAGCTTGCATGTGTGCTTGCATTGGTGGCGGCGCTTCCTGAAATTGAGGAGGGGGTGGAGGTAGGGCAACGTGTGAATGTGGATTCAATGCTACTTGTTGTTGTCTGTGGCTAAAACCAGTATGGTTTCTCTACAAAGGGTTATACGAGTTCCCACGAGGGGCATTAAAATTTCCCTTAAACCCTCATATAGCTTCCAATATGTATAGCTTTGTAGGCGGGAATCGTCGAACATTCCTTTGTTGAATGCCCTGCCTCACAAATAGCGCACACTTTTTCTTTCACAGCACAGGTGGATCCGATAGCTTCTCTCAGTCATACCTCAAGTAGGTCCCTCAGACTATTCTCAAATTGATCAAGTCATCGGTCTACCACGATATCATGATTCAATTGATATAGACTGGATGTAGCAGGAGTATTGGACACTTGTCGAGGTTGGTTTTGGGCATTAGGATCGGATGCGTCCCATACTCGAGTAGTCTCGGCGACATACTTAAGATGAGCCTCAATGTCACTCGCATCTAATTCCCAAAATGATCTTTCATACATTGTTTGAATAGGTTATTTATACGCTATTGCAATCCCGTGATGGAAGAAAGAGATAAGGTGATGTTTCTCAAATCCACGATGGGGGCAAGCGTTAACCAACTCTTGGAATCGTCCCCAACACTTGTCAAACGACTCATTATCTCTTTTTAGAAATGCTTGAATTTGAGCCTTTACAGAGTTGGTTTTATGTGGTGTAAAGAACTTTGAAAGAAACTTGGATTTCATATCCTTCCATGATATGATCGAGTTCGATTGTAAAGACCAAAGCCAGGCCTTAGCCTTATCCTTTAAGAAAAAAGGAAAAAGCTTTAGGCGAACGACATCTTGCGTGCAAGCCTGATCACTAAGGTTTTGCACGCCTCTTCAAACTCTCGGATATGGAGATATGGTTTCTCCGAATCCATGTCGTGAAAAGTTGGAAGAATTTGTATCATCCCATTTTGAAAGTGGAACTGACCGACACTATACGAGAGTAAAATACAACCAGAGGTGACAGTTCACTCAGGAAATAGGAGTTCCTTCATGGGACGATACGGTAGGTTTCCCTCACCCGTATCGAAACTAGCGATATTCTACATGGCTCTCTCTCCAATGGACTCAGAATCCTTACTTAGTGTTCTAGATGTGTGACTCAGTGTGTGACTCGTGATGAGGTTTAGAAGAGTAGGATGTAGAGCCCAGAATTATGGAACGCGAGGGGTATGGGGGCTTTTGGAATTATACTCTACGATGGAATTTTTGTGAATTCTTATTGGAGTATTTTGAGGAGTTTGTTCGTGATTTTGCATGAAAGGGCTTTTGAGAGATGATATCTTTCTATTTTTTTTTTTTTTTCGAATTTTTTTAGACTTTTGATTTTTTTGAATTTTTTTTTTGACTTTTAAAATTTTTGGAATCAAATTTAGGATTAAATCTACTAACCTAAAGTCTACCTAATTCCCCAGAAACGGTGCCAAAAACTTGACGTGACCACAAATATGTATCTAGTGTGCATGCTGATATAGGCTCAAGTGCAAGCCTGTTGCATTAGTAATAAACCCAATAAGTAGGGATCGTCTCCACGGAGAACTAGGATGAAGAATCGTAACGACACGGAATAAATGGCTAACACTAAAATTAACTCTCGAAAGAAATGGAAAAGGTGATTAAGATGAATAGAAAATCTACTTAACTAAATATGAATGCAAATTAACTAACAACTAAACTATGTGCAAAGAAAAAAATCTACTGAATGAATTAACCATGAATAAAGAAAGTAGGTCGGGTTGTAAACCCCTAAACCCCAGTACATTTATCGTATAGAATGATAGATTTTAAATTGGAAATTTAATTGAACCGGGACTTTATTAATCATAAGCATTACATATATGAGGATATGAGTCCCGATCATACATAATCAAAGGTAAAAATAAAGTGATGTTGAATAGCTAACACGCGCATCGCATCCTTAAATACCCCGATTACCTAGGGCAAACGAGGTTAAAAGGTCTACAATGGTTGTACGCACTACACAACACGATTCACATAAAATTCAATTCAAACCCTATTTTCTACATGGGTAAATTACATCGAGTTGGGTTCATGCACCCCAACCTTTAAAAACTTAGCCGTACATAATGAAATTCAAAGAAAACACAAGTTTTAAAGTGCGCGGGATTTCATGACTATTTTGGAAATTTTGAGCAGAATGTTTTTTGAATTAAGAATTGAAAACTAGGAATTAAGAATGAATCTAACTAACTACGAAAGAAATTGAAAGCAAAAATTAAATGTTACTTGCAATGAGGAAATCTGAAAATAAACTTTGAATCTTGAATTAATTGTAAAACTTCAAAACCAGGGTTCTTCTATGCAAGAACCCTCTAAAGCTAATAATATTCGAACCTCCTAATGTCTGGCAATAATCTAAAATAAATACACTTCGAAATTTACAAGAGTTTGAACCAAGTAAAACTCTAAATTAGAAACGAAAAATTTGAGAAAATCTCAACCGAACCGGTCCGGTGGGACTTCTTTGGTTTTGTTTGGTGGCATAATTCGGATCGATTATTTTCTTCTAAAATCGGATCAGTCCGGTACTCAATTTTATTCAAGAATCTTCAAGACATCGAACCGGTTCCTTTTCTTCTGCACCCAGCTCGGTCAAATTGCCAATTTCATTCAGAGTCTTTATTCTTTTTGAATCAGTTCGTTTTTATCTATATACGATCCGATCCGGTGGTGAAATTTATTCGGGGACTGGCTTCCTTCCGGATCGGATCACTGCTTGTATTGACCAGTCCGGTCTGGATTTGAAATTCTTCTTTCCTTCTTTTCTTTTGATTTTCTCTCATCTTTGAATCTCCGTAACTTATGATCCGGGGCTCGATTTAGGGTGTCGTTTCTTCCTACGCGCTTGCAGACGCGAGGTCTTTATTTTTCATGTTGGTCCTTCGTCCGAACTTTATATGTGAAATGACTATTTTATCCTTTGACTTTCCTTCCTTTATTAATTTCTCAGCTTTGGATTCCTCTTCTCTTCACTTGCATTAAATACTGTAAAAATCATGAAAAATACATAAAACTCGAGGCACTATATGGAAATTGTCAGTAGCTTATAAATGAGATAAATTAATACGAATTATATTATTCGAGGTGCTAAAAGCTACTAAATTAAGGGATAAATTCTACAGAATTTATGCCTAATCGATCGAGTAATGATGATTATTGTATCGTGAAAGTCTTTTATGGATGGAATCCACGTCTTGATGTAGGGATTTGTGATAACCTCTTGATATGCTTAAACATTTTGTATCTATCAAACCCTGCAGGTAGATTATGTTAATCTCACACTATTAATAATTTAAGTTGGATATTTCAAGGACTAAAAGTATTTAATCAAATAAACTGTTAGTAATTTATATAATTAAAGGTTATATGTAACCTTAACGTGGGGATAATTAAGGTATTCATAATGAGGACCTCAAAATATAATTTTGGGTTCAGGACTGGAGTTGCAATTATAATTATTTAGTGGAATTAATTATAATTGATGGACTAGGGCTAAAATTGAGGTAATATGAGGTTTTCCTAGGCCTATTAGGATCCATGGCATTATCTCGCCTTAGGGTCAATGTCGTAGCCTATGTATATGCAAATAAGGTACTTTTGTTCCGATAAGTTCGTCACTCTTAGAACTCAAAAAAATTAAAATTTAGATTTGAGAAATAAAGATAGATAAAATAGAGAGCATAAGTGAGAATAATTTTATCACGAAGGAAAATCCCACATTTTGTTCGTGGGTTCATATTAGAAATATGGTAAAAGATCATGAGGTACATCACGCCCATGTTCTCGATTAATCTACATCAAATATTTTTCTTGCTGAGTGTTGATACCAAATTTAGTCTGCTGACGTGGATCAATTAGGTGGAGACACGTGTCAATCTACAGGGCACTTACAAACATTTCTGAGCAACACCTTGACTTCGAGGAACTCAACCTCCCCGACCAACTATGACACTCGAGCAACAAGTGCTCTGCGAGGAACTTCACTGAACCGAGCAACTCATGAAGACCGAGCTACTTAGACGGTCCGAATATCTCTGGCGGTCCGAGCTGCATCTTGTACAGAGCATTAATGATCGAGCTGCATCTCGGACAGAGCATTAATGACCGGATAAATCACAAGAGATACTGCGCATTAAATGACTCTTCATTATCACACAGACACATACGCCTATTGGACAGTTGTGTGTTATTCTTTCATTTGTACAGCCTCAAGGCTATAAATACATTATAACCTCCTCATTAGCAGGGGACTCGAAATTTCTTGGTAAAACTACTATTGAGAATTCTGGACAAACAATCATCAATATAAAAATAGTGGATGTAGGCCATTCTCATAGGGCTGAACCACTTTAAAAATCATTGTCTAAATATTTCTTTATTATTATTATTATTATTATTATTATCTGTGATTAAAAGAATTAAGTCAAGTCTAATTTTTTACATCAACAGATTGTCGTCGTCTGTGGGAAACGACTGTAATTTTTGTTTTTCACCAAAAACAATTCATCCCCAATGGCTGACAATCCTAAATCCAGCAATCGAAATGCTGGAAACCCCCCAAATCCATTCGCACCTCCAAATATCCAAGATCTGGCTGGAATCATGGCCAGTTTGGCTTAAGGTCAGACAGCCATGCAAGAAACAATGCGACAACTTATACAAACTATCCAGGGTGGATCATCAACCTATTCGGGACAACGAAGTGTCCAAAGAAATACTCATTTACTTTCTTCACGCCTTAGGCAAAGCTATTCATATCACACTGAGAAATTTAAAGATTTTTCTTATCAACCGGGTAGAACTTCGTCAGTACGAGCCACAGATACTGAACAACACATCACTCTCTCTTCAGAAAGGACCAGTGCACTGGAAAGATTAAGTAGGGTCTCTCCTTTTGATCGATTAGGCCCTAGGAAGAATAAAAGTCCTCCTAATGCTATGTCGAGAAACTTTTGACGACCATTTGATCTAAGAGAGGGTTCTGCCCAATCACAACCAATTGCTCGACAAGATAGATCCCAGGAAGCGAATTCAACACGATCAATTGCTCGAACCAATGGGCCCGAGGAGGGAAATGATGCGTGGAAAGGCTCTATTCAAAGGTTGGAGGATAGACTAGGGGAAATAGCTAAGGCCATGAATCCTCTACAAAGAACTTTTGTCCAAGGGACACCTTTTGTCCAAGCAATTATGGATTTTTCCACACCATCAAAGTTCAAAGCACCTGTTGTGACTCCTAAATATGATGGAAAAACTGACCCTGTCCTTCATATAGAGCAATACCAAGCTGCTGCCGACATCTATACTGTGCCAGATGAGATGAGTTGCAGGGCATTCTTGGGAACTCTTACAGGATCTGCTCAAATATGGTATAATAATCTTCCTCGGGGTAAGATTTCAACCTTCTTTCAACTAGCCGAGCTCTTCATTGGAAACTTCTGCTTTGGAGCAAAACCTGTTAAACGAGTAGCACACTTGTTAAGTATTAGACAAAAGGCAGGTGAAAGCACCAGGGATTATATAACTCGTTTCAATAACGAGAAACTCGAAGTTATTGATTATGAGAAAAAGACAGCGATTACTGCTCTTATGAGTGGGTTGTTGCCCAACAAGTTATATTACACTTTGGCTAAAGATCCACCCAGAACCATGTCAGAATTGATGGCAAAAGCGGCCAAGATCATGAATGCACCAAAGAGACCAAGATGGAGGTTGATAAGGCCAAAAAGAAAGAGCATAAGAACAATGGTGGTGACAAGCACTCAAAAACAAAGCCATCATGGGAGGTATTAAAGAAATTTGAAAATTATACTCCTTTGAAGGTATACATCAACCATGTACTAGAAAAATCAAGAACAACGAGGAGTTAAATTGGCCAGAAAAAATGAAGTCAGACCCTGACAAGAGGAATAAGGCCAAATATTGCGAGTTCCACAAGGATCATGACCACACGACCAAAAATTGCGTAGCTTTTCAGAATGAAATCGAAGAACTCATTAGACGAGAAAAACTGAAAAAGTATGTTGATCGTAGAAATAAAAGAAGAAACAACGACCGAGCAAGAGAAAGGTCTAGATCTCCTTATCGAGCAGAGGAGAACAAGAAAATAGACTATGAAGATGATCCAGAAGACGACCCCGATCTTCCCAAAAGACCAAGGGAGCCAGAACATGAGGTATTTTCAATACGTTTTGGATCATTTGATTGCAATGTTATTACAGGTGGAGATGCAGGAGGTGGAGACCTTACCGCAGAGAGAAAAGCTTACCTCAATGAGGCTCAAGCTTGTTCATATATTTAACGAATAAACTTGGCTGAAGATAATCGCCCGAGGAAGGTCAACAAAGAAAAAATGGTCATCGATTTCTCAAAAAATGACCTCGCAGGTGTGCTGTATCCTCATGATGACCCATTGGTGATCAAAATGAGAATGGAGGAACTGATGATCTCGAGAGTACTGGTTGATAATGGTAGCTCGGCTGATATTATGTTCTACTCGTGCTTCGACAGCTTAAATCTAAAGTTGTTTCAGTTAGAGCCTTACCATAGGCCCCTCCTCGGTTTTGTTGGGGAGAAAGTTTTTCCACTTGAAATAATCAAGTTGGATATGTTCATTGGTACATGGCTTGCTTGTCGAACAGAAAGAGTACGCTTCTTCGTGATGGATAAGAATGTTCAATCAGCCTACAATATCATCATGGGAAGGGTAGGATTGAAGAAGTTCGAAGCAGTACCATTTACGGTACATCAATGCCTAAAATTTCCAACCAATTTTGGAGTAGGAGTGGTGAAGGGTGATCAAAATGTAGCTCGGGAATGTTACTATTCATCTGCCGAGCAGGAGGAATTGGAGGAATCTAGGAAAAACTCTACTACCTATCAGGTGGATGAGGGTGCCGAAATTAAAACATTGGATCCTAGAGACGAGTCGCAACTCGTGAAAGGTCAGGTGATGGAAGCTACTGAAAACATCATTCTGGACAACGAGCACCCTGAACGAACAACTCAGATAGGTTCGTCGTTAGATGCCTCACTAAAACAGGAGTTGATAGTTTTCTTAAAAAGTAGGAAACAAACTTTTGCTTGGACTCATGAGGATATGCCCGGAATAGACCCAAATTTCTTATGTCACGAGCTCAATGTGAATAAAGAGATCAAGCCAGTGAAGCAAAAAAGAAGAGTGTTCAGCCCCGAGAAGAACCAAGCTATACAGGAGGAGGTCGAGAAGCTCCAGAAAGCTTGCTTTATTGAAGATGTTAAATATCCAGACTGGTTAGAAAATGTAGTGATGGTGAAAAAGAAGAACAACAAATGAAGGATGTGTGTAGACTTCATCGACCTCAACAAGGCATGTTCAAAGGATCATTTTCCCTTGCCCCGAATTGATCAATTAGTGGATGCTACTTCGGGACACGAGCTGTTGAGCTTCATGGATTCTTATTCTGGTTACAACCAGATTAAAATGAAACCTGAAGACAGGGAGAGTACTTTTTTCATTACCCCTAGGGGAATTTATTGTTATAATGTTATGCCTTTTGGTTTGAAAAATGCAGGTGCAACATATCAGCGGCTGATGAACAAGGTGTTTACAGAGCAAATCAGTTGCAATATGGAAGTTTATGTTGATGATATGCTGATAAAGAGCAAGAAAGATGCTGACCATCTAGTTGACTTATGCCAGACCTTTGATCAATTAGATAAATATCAAATGAAGTTGAACCCGACTAAGTGCATATTTGAAGTACGAGAAGGCATGTTTCTCGGGTATATTGTCAATCAACGAGGCATTGAAGCAAATCCTGGAAAGATCAAAGCTCTATTGGGACTACGATCTCCAACGACGAAAAAAGAAGTGCAAAGTCTTACAGGGAGAGTAGCAGCACTTAACAGATTTGTATCGCGAGCAACTGATAGATGCCTCCCATTCTTCAAAACGCTCTGAAAGACTTTTGAATGGAATGAAGAATGCGGGAAAGCTTTTAAAGAATTGAAGAAATATTTGGGAACACCTCCATTGTTGTCCAGACCGATGATGGGAGAAAGGTTGTACTTGTATCTGGCAGTTTCAAAAAATACAGTTAGCTCGACATTAATAAGAGTAGAGGATGGAGTACAAAAACTAATTTTTTACACTAGTAAGGCCTTCCGAGGAGCAGAGATCAGATATCCAAAATTGGAAAAGTTGGCACTGGCGCTGATCGAAACGAGTAGAAGAATGAAGCCATACTTCCAGGCTCATACTATAGTCGTATAGACCGATATTCCGTTGAGGCAAGCTCTTCATAAACCAGAAAAATCAGGGAGATTGATGTATTGGGCAATAGAACTCGATGAATATGATATAATTTATGAACCTAGATCATCACTAAAAGGGCAAGCAGTAGCAGATTTTATCGCAGAGTTCACTTATCCTGATACCCCCGAGGAGGAGAAGTTGAACACCGACCAACCTGTGAATGTTACAGGATCATCAAATTTAAACCCCGATCAACTTAAGTTGGTCGGAGAGGAAGAGGATAAGGTCGACGAGCAGCGAGGTGTGGTAGAAATGGAGATAAAGGAGCAACAAATATTCCATCGAGGAACTTTGTCCAATAAGAAGTTTGAGGATGAAATACCTATATGGATCCTATATGTGGATGTCTTATCATGCACCTCAGGTAGTGGAGCTGGGATTGTATTGAAAAGTCCAGACGAGGTCGATATAGAATATGCTCTGCGCTTTCAATTTCAACCTTCTAATAATGAGGCCGCATATGAAGCGATGATTATAGGTCTTAGTCTGGCAAAAACCATGAAGGCAGAACAGGTAATCGTATGCAGTGACTCACAGTTGATTGTAAACCAAATGCTTGGTGTATATACAACAAAAGGAGAGTTGATGATTTATACCATGCAAAGGCAATGGAATTGGTATCGGAATTTGTCACTGTTCAACTGGTTAGAATACCAAGAATGGAGAATGCAAGAGCAGACGCTTGAGCTCGATTAGCATTAGCTACTCGTACCGAGCTACGAAGAACAATCCCAATTGAAATTCTAGCTGGTCGGAGCATAGATGAAGATCTGATGATGACTTTTATTACCCTTGATTTAGGGCCATCTTGTATGGATCCCATAAGGGCATATATTGAGGAGGGAGAATTATCGATTGACAAACTCGCAGCCAGGAAATTGAAGTTTAAAGCTGCTCGTTATGTACTGACTAATGGTATTCTATACAGACGAGGAATTATAGCAGGTTTGCAAAAATGTGTGCATCCCTCCGAGGTGAAAGACTTGATTAAAGAAGTCCATGAAGGGTACTGTGGAGCCCATGTAGCAGGTCGAACACTTTTGCAAAGAGTGATGACGCAAGGATACTATTGGCCAACGATGAGGGCTGATTGTATAGCCTATGCCAAGAAATGTGACTAGTGTCAACGTTTCTCCACTATCCGAAGAACTCCCCAAGCATTGTTGACACCCATTACTTCCCCTTGGCCGTTTGCCATGTGGGGAATTGACTTGGTTGGGACGCTTCCAATAACCAGAGGAAGATTTAAATATCTCGTCGTCGCAGTGGATTACTTTACTAAGTGGGTTGAAGCCGAGCCTCTTATCGACATGACGTACGAAAAGGTGTACCAATTTATTTGGAAAAATATCATTTGTAGATACGGTCTTCGCTATGCATTCATCACCGACCATGGAACACAATTTGATAACGAGGAGTTCGCTGCCTATTGCCATCAGTCAAATATCTTGAAAATCCACTCGGCACCAGGCCATCCCCAAAGTAATGGACAAACTGAAGTGACAAACAGAACGCTGCTAAAAGGCTTGAAGAAAAGACTGAATGACGCGAAAGCAAACTGGATCAACGAGCTACATTCAGTACTATGGGCTTATCGTACTACTCCCCGAGCAGCAACTGGAGAATCTCCATATATGCTGGCATTTGGAAGTGAAGCTGTTATACCTGCCGAGTTGGGCCTCCCAACACACCGAGTGCTGAACTTTAACTCCCCTGTCAGCGACTTAATGAGAAGGTTAGACTTGGACATGCTCGAGGAAGTTAGAGAAGAAGAAGCCATCAGGAATGCTGCTTACCAGTAACGAACAACTTTGTTCTACAACAAGAGAGTGAAGAAGTGCGACCTGAAAGAAGGAGACTATGTGCTAAAGAAAGTGATTTAAAAGCACAACAAACTGGAAGCGAACTGGCATGGACCTTACCGAGTTACAGAAGTTGTTCGATCAAGAACCTACAAAATAGAAACTTTAGAAGGGGAGGAGTTTAAGAATGCATGGAATGCAGAGCACCTGCGCAAATATTATTAGTAATGTAAACCCTCATGTAATGCAGTTTCATCAGTATGAATAAAATATGAATATTCTACCCAATTCTCTCATTTTGTTAAATTTTTTTCGCGGAGTACTAGTGCTACACACTATGCATCAAATCCAGAAATACCAACTAAGGTTGGTTGGGAAGAAAATCCACCAACTATAACTTGGTCGGGAACAAAAATTTCCCAGAAATACCAACTAAGGTTGGTTGGGAAGAAAATCCACCAACTATAAGTTGGTCGGGAATAAAAATTTCCCAGAAATACCAACTAAGGTTGGTTGGGAAGAAAATCCACCAGCTAATGCTGGTCGGGAACGAAAATTTCCCAGAAATACCAACTAAGGTTGGTTGGGAAGAAAATCCACCAGCTAATGCTGGTCGGGAATAAAAATTTCCCAGAAATACCAACTACAGTTGGTTGGGAAGAAAATCCACCAACTATAGTTGGTCGGAAATGAAAAATTTCAGAAAAACCACTAACTCCGGTTGGTCGAAAATGAAAATCTACCGACTAAGGTTGATCGGGAACAAAAACCACCAACTCCGGTTGGTCAGAAACAGTTGGGTAAACAAATGAAAGTCATTTCAGGGCTTAAAAATTAAAAAGTGATAAATTTTTTAATTATGACATTTTAGATTACCACCGAATTTGGTCGAGAAACAAAAATATCACCAATTCTGCTTGGTCGTCAGAACAATTCAACAATAAGCTTTCGCCAACTTTAGTTGGTCGACAATTTAAATATTGTTATCTTTTTAACAGATATACACAGTTGGTCAAGAAATAAAATGTCACCAAATCTACTTGGTCGGCAGGCAATCAATTCAGATAGTCAACAATAAATTTTCACCAACTCTAGTTGGTAGACAATTCAAATAACACAAAATATTGTTATCTTTTTAGCAGATATACATGCACATTCATTAGAAAATGTCTTACAAAATATTTTCAAGACAATGACAATCAAGATTACAAAGAAAATTAGAAGTTTTTCATTAAATCCAAAACGAAATACATTGAGAATGAAATACATAGAAGAATTATTACATCAAGAAACCTATTATATTGGCTTCTTCCCCTCTGCTTTTGAAACAGGTTCTTCACCAGTGGGAGGATCGTCTAAATCATAGGGGGAATTTATAAAATTTAGATCTCTGAGCATCCTGATGTTCATTACTGATGGCCGAGCAAGTAAGTGCTCGGGGTGAGATATCTGGAAGTTAGAATGAAGACTGTAGTCACCGAGGTACTTCGAAATCAGGCATCGAGGAATAGCCCGAGCAGGAATCCAACTCATATCCAGTTTAAAGGGTGGAACTGGCAACTCGAGCAACCCAGGGTCATGGTAATCCCACAAATAGTGAACCTGTTCCAACTGGCACACCTAAGGCATTCAACCATCCTTGCTTGTAACCCTCATTATTTGCATTTTGGATCCGATCATCTAGATGGTAGAGGGCTTCATTATAACCAGCCATCCAGAACTCTCTGGGCTGCTTGTGAAATTGATAGGTTAACCTATCCAGTTGCTCGTGGAGGTTCTTTGTTAAAAGTTCTTTACTCTCCAAGGCATATTTTTGTGCAGATAGCTGCTTGCCCAGGTTCAGAATTTTCTTGGACATCTCTGCCAGAGCCTTATTCTTCGCAACCAACTGGACTGCTTGATTTTCCAGAGAAGCTTGAGTTCTTGCCTCTTCAATGGTAAACTGAGCAGCCCTTGCTCATTCCCGAGAACCTCTCCCTCATCCCCGAGCAGAAGTAGAAGACCCAACCCTTTTTAAAGTCTCCAATTAATCTCTTAAATTGGCATTCTCGACTTCCAAGAAATAGAAACCCTCGTCGTTGACAGGGACCAAAACGCTCGAAGTAGATGCTTCAGACTTCAGCCGAAATATCTCTTCTTGAAGATTATTATTTTCCTCCTCTAACAATTGGGCGATCTGCCTATGCTCTTCAACCTCTGTCTTCAAATTCCCCTCCTTAATATCATAAGCAGCAATGAGCTTATCATATCCTTTGTCAGCATTTAGTTGCTGATACTTTTTCTCATACCCCTGATGCAAAAGGGCAGAGGACTCCTTATACTGCTGTTGAAGGTCTGCAATAATTCCTTAAAGATCTTCAATTATCTCGTAATAAGCCACATTATTGCCTACAACTCGGTCGAGCAAAAACTTTAGATATTGGTAAGCCTCCACTGCTTGTTCGGAGGCATCTGATCCCAGGATACCAAAAATTTGTGCTTCATCCAAGTTTGTATGGCCAGCTTTGAAATATTCATTACATTTTTTCATCAACTCAGTATCATGAGCTGACAAGAGTTCCATCCTGGCCATAAACTAGCAAAGAGATAGAAAGAATCAATAAAATGCAGACAGAACAAGAAGAATGAAAGCAGAGCGAGAAGAGAAAAATCAATAATATGAACAACAAAAATTTCAAATTTTATTACATCATAAAGGAGGAGTACATAGTTCAGAGTTACATTTGACAAAAATAAACAGAGAACAACTTTACACATTCTCCTTGTCTCCCAAAACTTTCTCGGGCAGCTGGGACGAGGAGGAAGGTTGCTCGGATGGCATGGAAGGTTGCTCGGTGGGTACTGGAAGCTGCTCGGCTGAAATATTGGTTGACTGAAGCTTATAGGTAGGATTAATAGTTGGTTGGGGTTGTTCAAAGCGAAGTTCAACAGTAGGGACCTGATCCCCAACCATCATAGAAGATTCCTCAGAGGCAGCTTCATCCTCTTTTTCTTCCCCAGGAGTAGGAGGGGAGCCAGGAATGTGATGATGAAATAGGTTGGAGCTCTCATCGACCTTTATCTCTTTCAGGGCAGCCACCCAGCCATCTCTGAAATATTTAAGGCTTCCATATTCCATTTGTGAAACCATGGCAGCCAAACCTTTATTCCACCCCTTATCCCAGCCAGCGCTGAAGGATTTCTTAACAGCTTTTATTCTTTTTTCTCTCTCCGAGGAGGTCCTCTCCTTGAGTTGCTCCTCGACAACCTTCAACTTATTCTCAACCTCTTCCTTTTGACGATCAACGTCACGAAGTCTACTCAGCTATTCCTCGATATATTTGAGCTTATTTTAAAACTCTCCAGCATATTGGAGCTTCTCCTCGAGCTCTTTATTTTTCTCCTCCAAGTCTTTTATTTTTTTCTCCAACCCCTTGGAGACTTCAACAGCCTTATCTCTTTCCTGCTCAGTGGAATTACGCTGATTCTCCCAAGCAGCTTTATCATCAACGTACCTCTGACGAGAATCTTTTAAAGACTGCGTCAGACCTACAAAAGCCTCTTCTACACCACCAGAGGAAATGGAAGCCTTGATGGCTTCGTGCTTCTTCAGAATTGTATTAAAACAAGTTACCAACTGGAAAAAGAAAATAATTGTAAGTCAGTGCTAGCACCTAACATGGAAAAATAAAAGTTTAGATTAGCAATACTTATTGAGGCAATATGATGAGCAGCCAATGTGGTAACCATATCCTGTGAAAGATTTTATTCAGTGGCTTGGATCTCGGGGATGATCCTAGATTTCACCGAGCTCATGGAAGAGCTCGGAGCAATGAAAGTGGGAACACCACTTCCAGTAGTTGGGCACTGAGAAATGGATTCAGCCAAATTGACCGAGGAGCTCTTCTTCAGCCTCCTCAGAGAAGCATCAACGATCTCGACCAAGGATGTAGTCTTAGTCGGGGATATGACTATAACCTCGCTTGGAGCAGCGACCTTGCTCGGAGCTGCTGGGGGCTTCTCGGCAATCTTCACAGTAGCAGCCGGAGGAGGTGCATCAATTTTTCTTGTCCCCTCTTATGGGACATCATGTTTGCTTTTCTTTGCCTCTCTAGTAATAGAGGCAGATTTCTCGAAGAGGGAAGGAGCTCTTATTCTCTTCGTTCTTTCACTTAGAGGAATATGTGATTTAGGTGAAGAACTTGCAGAAGATGGTACTGGTTCTACGTCACTTATCACTGGACGAGAAGTAAAAGACGAGGTGTAACTCTTATACTGCAGCAAATATGAAGCTGATCTGATATGCTCGTCGGCAACAGTCTGATGCAAACCCCAGATAAGTTTCAGATGTTTTAAATTAACTTCTGTCTCTTTTGGAGACCTTCTTTTACTGTCAACTGCAAATAAATGAAAATTAAAATATCAGTGACACATTTTATCAAACATAAAGAAAGCATAATTTCAAAAATAAAGTAAAGCAAAAACAACCTATCCCATTGCCATAGGGAGGGCATCTAGGACCCTGATACACATCCTTTCCAGTTAATGGAGCATGTTGCCAGTTTTTCATAACAACACCATGCTCGAAGTAATCCCTATTGGCATCTGGGAGATTGACGACTAAAGCCCTATTTAAAAACCTAGTTTTCAAATAAAAAGTACTGTCACTAACAACCCATCTATAGCAAAACATAATCTCTGGAATTCCTAAACGGGTTCCATGAATCTGGTTTAATCTATGGACTCCATTAACTATTCTCCATGTATTGGGGGCTATTTTTGCAGGTACTACATCAAAATACTGACAAAATTCCAAACACAAGGGGTTTGGAGGAAAAGAAAAGCCACATTCGGCTACAAAGAGACTGGAGAACCAATGTCCCTCAGCCAAATGAAAATAATCAGGAGGACCAGAAAACTCCTCCAGAATAACCCAAGAAGGAATTGAGAACTCAGAATGAAATTTGTCAAGAGACTCAACGACGTAAACCATGATGAATAAAAGAAATAAAAAGAGAAGGAAGAAGAGCTTACAAGAAAAAAGGTAGATCAGTTGATAACGAACGATGGAAGGGAGGAACGCACAAGATGGAAAAGAAAATGGAGAGATCAAAGATACAGATTTGAAAATGCAAGAGACGGTAGGATTTTCTGCAACACTTAAATACCTTACCTTGGGATGGGTAAAAATAATGATTATGAAGAAAGACGTTTGCGCTACCGGCGGCTAAAAGGACAAAAAAGGCACGGAGACCAAAGCGGTGAGAAAAATTCAAGAAGTCTGATTCTATGAATTCGAAAGGAAAATTAAATACAAGGAAACCACTCCTAAAATTCAGGATGGCTATTTAATCCCGCCATATTTCAATTAGAATGTTCCACACTCCTCAACCTCGAACTGTAAAACATTGGGGGCTTTTGTTGATACCAAATTTAGTCTGCTGACGTGGATCAATTAAGTGGAGACACGTGTCAATCTACAGGGCACTTACAAACATTTCTGAGCAACACCTTGACCTCGAGGAACTCAACCTCCCCGACCAACTATGACACTCCGAGCAACAAGTGCTCTGCGAGGAACTTCACTGAACCGAGCAACTCATGAAGACCGAGCTACTTAGACGGTCCGAACAGCTCTGGCGGTCCGAGCTGCATCTCGTACAGAGCATTAATGACCGAGCTGCGTCTCAGACAGAGCGTTAATGACCGGATAAATCACAAGAGATACTGCGCATTAAATGACTCTTTATTATCACACAAACACATACGCCTATTGGACAGCTGTGTGTTATTCTTTCATTTGTACAGCCTCAAGGCTATAAATACATTGTAACCTCCTCATTAGCAGGGGACTCAAAATTTCTTGGTAAAACAACTATTGAGAATTTCTTTATTATTATTATTATTATTATTATTATCTGTAATTAAAAGAGTTAAGTCAAGTCTAATTTTTTACATCAACACTGAGATAAGATAAACCAGAGATATCTCAAAGGTAAATCCTAAATTCCACCTTGTACGGTCATATTTTTCGTAGTTCGATTTATGCGAGTGATCAAAAAACCCTGGGGTAGTGATTAGTCACGAATATTGTATATTAATGCCCTTTATTCTTATGCATTCAAGCACAATTGTGTCAGTTAATACCTACTTTTATGCTCATTTATTGATTAACCTTCGTTTTCGATATATATATATATATATAAGTATGTGTGTGTGCGTGTGTGTTTGTTGTGCAAGATTTTATCGAAGATTTTATAGGTATTGTGATGCTTGATGGAGTAATTGGTTGCATTTTATGATAGTTTATCATTTAATGCAACTTTAAAGGCAATTATATAAGTCCAAACTTCATGTTCAAGCCGACAGAACTCCATGGCAATGCATTCCATCGAGTTATCTTCGTGTGGACACTGATGACACGTCATTCTGAGTCCGAATGATGAAGTTATAGTCATTTTTGTAAAGAAATATGGTTCCATTTTGAAGAGCTAAGTGCCCCAAGAAACAAGGAATAGATCAATCGACCCTCCTCCATCGATCGATCAATCAAATATATTTTTCCTTAAGTAAAAGACAATGGGAAATTTTAAGCTTCATCGGTGGATCAACCAATCGTCGGTCGATCGATCATCTCAATTCTTGTGGCTGACTTCTGCTTCATCGATCGGTCGACGAATGGTCAATCGATCGATCACACCAGGTATTTAGTAATTTCAACTTTTGTTTTATTTTCTCTTTTTTCTTTATTATACTTACTATATATATTTAAGTTGGATTAATTTAGATGTAATCTAAAGATTGCATTAATTTTAGGTCAGTTTAGGGTTTAAGGGGTTATTTTGTGAGCTTTTCCTTTTCGCTTTTAGGGTTTGTACTATTAATCTTCTTTTCCATTAATTTAAACTTCCATTGTTGTTTCTTGCTTTGTTAACTTAGTTATCTTAAATACTTGATTTCTCTACTTATTTTCCTTAAATACGTGCTGTAATATGCTTTGAAACTAAATTACATTAGGTTGAGATGATTGAACTCACCTTAAATTAGTTTGGTTGCTTTGCTTTGGTGATGGATTAAACTGGTTTTCATGGGTTACATTGTTCTTGATTTTATGCCTAGGAGATTTAATGGTGTATATCATGTATGTGCTGTATTTACGATCTTGTGTGTGTAATCTCTGGGATAGTTGTTGACGCCAAAATTATAATAGGCTTTTATGAGAATTTAGGGGGTGATAACTCTAGGTTTGATTAATTAACGAAATAAGACTTAGTCTTGCAAAATCTTTTTTTCCCATGTTGTCGTTTATGCTAGTTAACTTGAATATTATTCCCAATTAATAGTTTTAATTCTTCTTGTGTTTGACTTAGGTTAAATACATGCCTCGATTAACGTATAATTAAAAAACAATCATATTTTACACATTTATTCAGAAGTAATAAATTAATTAAAATCTAGCCCTCATTCCCTATAGATTTGATACCCGGACTAGCCGATATACTCTTGTAATAGTGTAATTAAAGTTTAGGTTTTTGCATTAGCAGCGGGAGCTGAAAATAACGATCAGCGTAGTCATACGACGCTGAGCTCCCGCGTGTCAATCAACTGGCATCATTGTTGGGGAATGTTTTGTCACTACACCAAAACTGTCAGATTGTCCCAGTCATTGACCATGATAAGTCCAACTGTCAAAGTCAATGACCATGACAAGTCTTGGGGTGACAACCTTTGTTGTCACGGACTTGTCACGATCATTGACGGTGACAAGTTCATTAGACTTGTAATGGTCATGTCATGATCTTTGACCGTGACAAGTTTTGGACCGTGATAAACAGGTGACAAACTCTAAAAAATTATCACGATCATTGATCGTGACAAGTTTTATTTTTTACAGACTTGTCACGGTCAATGACCGTGACAAATCTGGGAAAAAGTTTAAAAAAATCTGCTGGGCAGTTTGGCCATTGCCACTGCCCAACGGTATATTTGTACCCGTTATATCAAAATTGTACCTGTTCAAACAACATATATCTAAATAAAATAGAAATAATGCACCAAATCATTGCATATATAATTCCATATCTAAATAAAATAAAAATACAATCCATATCCAAACCAAAATGTAACAAATCAAAACAATTCAAATATAATCCAAGTGTCCAAATAAAAATAGATACAAATAATGTCACGCCATAGAGTCTGGGGTAGGTTAGAGGAGGAATGAAGGCCACACGATATACGCATTGAGACACCCCTCAATATGTGTCACGCAGCATTGTTCGCACAACCACAATGCGGAGTTCTCCTTCGTGGTTATCACATGTATGACGAGGACCTTGGTCTCGATGTTTTGAAGGATACATCCATGAACCGACATTCTCGGGATGGTGTTCGGGTCCCTCAACCCCCTCGCTATTCGCTGTCCATCATATATGTTGCGTAAAAACATGCTCGGTTAATCAATTATTGATATAGGCCGTTGGACGGGAGCCAAGTAGTGGATTGGATCATCAAACGGCGAGTCTGCGCGTATCGGCGATGAAGCAGTTACCATCCACGTCCTCATCCTTATTCACCTCATCCTCCACCATCTTTTCCTTACCCATGCCCTTGCTCTTTCTACCCAACTGACGCTTTATGAACGCGTACATATCTAGGACCGTCGCCTCCAACCTTGATAGATTCGCGTCATTTATGTCCACCTGATGAGCTAACCCGGTGTTGCTTGTCTCCATTTCGATGATCCTAGATTTTCTTACCCGCGAGCTCACCCCTAGTCCTCCCCTTGCGATCTGCCCCGTGCACTTAGCTGAGTGCGTCTGCAAACAAAGATGCCTTGTTGGCATCATACTGTGACTCATGCACTTCCTTAAGCTTTGCTTGAAACGACAAAAAGCACAAGATTAGTTAATTAAGCAAATAAAAAAACTATAACGTAATTAATAAAAATTAAATTGTCGGATTACTTACAATCGTGGTCGCGACGATCGGGGATACCTCCTTATCCTTGCCCTTCTTTGTAAGAATTTCCACATAGGCATCGAGCCTATGTGCCCTACCCCCAGGCCGATAATCATCTTCACCAACTCAAGGGATCTAGTCAATATTCTCGTCTTGTTCTCAATGGTCTATCCCAATTTGCCCCATTTTGGGAGCTTAGGGGCCGATGAGCCCTTGTCACCTCCACTGCCGCCAAACCCTGAAGAAGACATTTTTTGTAAAAATTATTGTTATCAGTACAAATCCAAATGAATTAGAAGAATACAAAGCACTAACCATATTATAACAAAACACTGGAAACTTTGAATTAATGCACTAAACTGATCAAGTACAAATGAATTAAAAGCATTAAACTGATGTCCGATAATAATAAAACACTAGAATGAATGCTTAAGAATTAAATCTAAATATTACATGCAGTAAACTGATCAAGTACAAATGAATTAAAAGCATTAAACTAATGTCCGATAATTGGAATACTTATTACAAATCTAAAAATTATTTCAAATTCGGGTTATCTTAAAAAATGGATTGATATTCTGTAGGAGCAGCCAAGTCATCCACACTACTATTTAGATGCTTTGGCGCATGTAGGACGATTGACCATGACTCGTTGTTGATATACTTTGAGTAAAACACTTTCTTGACCTTTTGAAATGCACAAACAAATGGCTCATCGCTCATGTGTTCATTGCTCTTCAACTTGGACAAGTCAACCATGATCAAATTGGTGCCAGGATCAAATTTACAGTCATTTTTATCCTCAAATCTTAGCCAACCACAATAAATATAACCTCTTTGAAGCTTACATAGTTCAATTCAAATATATTTCGAATTACACCATAGTGAGCCATTTCAGCTTCAACGAGGTTTTTATCTTTCGCACTCACTCGAAAGAAAGTAAGAGCCTTGTATGAAATGTCCGAGTTCTGTACATTTGTACTTTTCTCGTACACCCTTGCACCGAATACGTGACGATTTAATTGATACTTTTTGTACTCTTGTGCCATGAACAAGGGTCCAGTGGCTAGTCGAGCAAGCCGTCACATCACCCGTCTTTAAGAGCTGAGAATATAGATAAATTAATAGGTTAGTTGTAAAGTTTTATTGTAATGTAACATTATATAACAACCATTTTCATTATAATTACCTCGTGTGACAACTGCTGCCTAAATTCGTTGTCTGATTGTGCCATTATTTTTTGTATTTTATTGTTCTCACACGCTTCATATTTTATGCATAAAATTAATGTGCCGAACGTATTAAAAAATTAATCATGTATAAAATCATCTAAAATGATGTAAATCTTAAAATAATTTAAACTTACTTTTTCCATTCTTCGATATCTTCATGTGTGTCAAATAGATAACGAGCTACTTGTTTATGTTGCAAACTCGTTAATTTCACTTGTTTGCCCATCACATGATCACCCTCATCGACAAACTCATCAATATCATCAACGTTAGTAGAGTCAGGCTTATATTCCCGAGTATAGATTGATGACTCCACGGTTATATATTCCTCTGTAATTGATCCTGTAATGTATCGTGCATTCTTGACGTAATCTTTGAAAACTTTCAGCAATCTTTCAAACGGATACATCCATCGATATCTAACTGGATCGTAAAGAAGTGCCTTGTCGCATAGGTGTACCAACAAGTACACTTATGTCAAAGAATGATGGGAGAAAGTACTTCTCCAACACACAAATTGCTTTTGCTAACTGCTAATTTTGCGGCCACTATGTGTTCTCGATTGACTACCTTCTCACATAAAAGTGAGAAGCAGATACTAATTTGAATAATAGCCCTTAGCAAATCCTTGTGCTTGGATAAACAATGCTTAAACAATAGAGCAATCAATTGCATGATCACATGCCAATCGTGGGACTTACACTTATGTAAATCATGGTAGCATAATTCACAATCCTTTGCAAGTCGAACGAAAAATTAGATGGAACCTTAAAATTATATATTTTGTCTAAAAGCACCTTCCTTTCCTCCCTCGTCAAAGTAAGTGCACCAGGGAAAATTATTGTCCTTCCCCTATTATCTTCTTTCAACCATAGTTGTGGCTTAAGTTTCAACAATTTAAGGTCTTTTCGTGCATTTTCTCCATCCTTTGAATGACTCCCCCCAAGTCATGTGCCCACAATATGTTCAACGATGTTCTTCTCTGTGTGCATCACATCCAATACATGGTGCACCAGTTTATTCTTCCAATAAGGGAGGTCAAATAAAATTGACCACCTAGACCATGCATTTCTTGTCTCAGTTTCATTTCGAGTTAGGGTCTTCTTATGCTAGACATTCTTAAACTTAGGATTCTTACCTAACATATTAGGGCCACAATCAGAACATTTACTTTCAATTTCCGAACCTAAAAGTTTTCTCAGCGGTAGCCAATGTTCAACCCCGCCCAATTAAAAATTAGAACCTTTCTCGAATCTGAAACTATGATCGGGGGAGGGGGGGGGGTAAAAACCTCCTATGGCAATGGTATACATTTTTTGAGCTATAGTTGAGACGAAGAGATTCTGTCTCCTCTCCACAAATAGGACACCCCAAATAACTAAGTACTACACAACCGGATAATGTCCCATAAGCTGGAATATCTTGAGTTGCCCACATCAACATAGCTTTCAGCGTAAACTCTTCTTTTCTAAAACCTTTCAACATCGATGAATTGCCCATATCAATATCAATTTATACTTCATTCCCAAACCTTTCAAAATTTTCTTCATAATAGGATAACTATATGGAAGCATATTCTCCTTGGGTAGTGAGCCCTTCACCCAATTCAAAATTATTGTCACGTTATTGCCTGACAAACCATATTGGGTCTTCAAACTATAGAAACCAACCATGGTATGTAAAGTTGTTTGATATTTCTCATAGGCAGAGTATAGCGAATTTATACTAAGATATTCGATGTTCTTGAAGAAAAATTGAAGAACATGGGTTTTTATGAAAAACACATGATTTGATCCAAAATAATTATGCCCCATGATGATTGGACGATTATAAGATGTTGGAAATTATGTATTTATGTTGGTGTAACCTTTAGTATAAGTATTTGGGAGTTTGGGACATTAAAATAAAGGATTGGAGGTCTGAAATGAAGAAACCCATAGGAAATAATATGCAGAATCACAGCCATACCTGATGAATCGATCGATCGACTGGTTCGATCGATCGACTTATCCTGAATTTGTGTTATATTTTCCTTTTAAGGTTTGACCCAATACAACTTGCAGGAATTATTGGAGTGATGTAATTGAATGTAGTGGGACTTAGGGAAGGTCAGTAGGGTTGTAATTAAGGCCCGGAATATATTGGTTTTATTGGAACTAAATTTTATATTTACAAGTGTTCGCCGAGTGAGTTACAGTTAGAAATTTTGTAATCAAGGATTTAAATCGGATAGATAATAGATTAAGGTTAGGGACAGTAGTAAAGTGACCTTAAATTACTGAAATGACCTTAGAGACACATGAGAGACCTATTAGCCTGTTGGGATAAGTTTAGGTACTAGAATTTATATGACGAGAATTATCGCGTTAAACAAATAATACGTAGGATATTTGGGATATAAAATATACTACGTATAAGACTTATATTATTGGAAGTGTGAATACCTATATTAATTTATAAAATCTTATGTTGCCTGATTTCCTAATGTATGGATGATTTTGTGTATGACATACCTACCATACTTTCTATCAAGGGAGGTTTTAGAAAGGGGATAGTCTTGTCTTTGTGTGCTTTCGGGGGGACTTTAAATTGGTGGCTCAGAACATAGGACTGTTAAGATTTATTTGTTAGTTGATAAGTCAGCTGACCATGGGAGCGTAGGTATGTGCGTGACCTATGGGTATGTGAACTATGTTCGCCTCCAATATGTATGATTTGTATTGATACTATTCCTGAGTGATTTGAAACTCGTGATCCTTACGTACGTGATGTATCAGGATTCGATAGCAGAGTATGCATGCATCGAAACTCAACCTAGGGGGCCATATGTGTGTATATATGTATTGAGTGTGACATAAATATGTACTTGAGATTATTCTACTCTATTGCTTGGTAGATGAATTAGGATGAGACCTATAGAATAATGTAAACTTGTGGAAATACGAAGTGAGTATTAAGTTACTTGAAATGGATTAATATATAATGGTAATGGAATTCATGGTATTTGGGTAATACAGGTGGCTCAATATAGTAATCCCTATAGACAAAGATTTGGTTCCGACAAGATAGGTGGGTATCGTAGCTAGGATGGGTAGTAAATATGCATTAGGCATGCACAATAGTTGAGGGGTGAGAATATCAAGTGAGAGAACGTGAATAGCATGTATATGATATTTACTGTTTAATGCAATTTAAACACTTGCTGTTTTAAACTATTTTTCACATCGGGCTTTGACCCGTTTGCTTCCAAATCTATTTTATTTTGTAAAAACCTTTTAGGTGCCCAGCCACAGGGACACCAAGCATAGGAGTTCCATTTTATTGACGTGCTGTAGATGCTATGGAAGTGACGAGATCTTGGTATTAGACGCCTCCACCATCTATCTTTGATTATTACAGAGTTATCTACATCAGTAAGGGCATGTCGCCCCTTTTCATTTAGAGATAGCAATTTCAGACTTTCATTTTCATTTCAGTTGTTGAATTTATTTAGATATTCAGACTTTTGTATTGGGATTATTTGGCATTGAGACTATATTTGGAGTGTTACTCCAAACTCTGTTATTTCTTTCTATTAATTATTCCTATGAGATTGTTTATATGAATGTTTAATAGTTGGTTATTCATTACTTGGCTGTAAGTTAATTTAATTAACAAAATTGACATCTCACTTTTTAAATATTAGGTGGCTAGTAACTAATTAAATATTTTTGACAGTGATGCTAAGACTGAACCACCTTGATATTTTGTATTAATTTGATAAAGGAGTAACTACCTAGTATTTAATTAGACGGGGTGTCACAGGTTGGGTTGCCTTAAATTTTAAACTTTGGTAGTCATCGTCAAGGTTTATCCCGATATCTTCATGAGCACCTGAACCTTGTATATCGTCAGTGAACTCATTCTCTTCCACGTCATGAACTCCGTACGGGTCATCAACTAAATCCTCTAACATATTATGATCTACGTTGGCCCCTTGTACATATATCCTACTTGTTGAAGGTTGTTGTGGAGGTTGCTCGGGGACAAAAGGAACTTTCGATTCCCCGTGAAAACTCCAAAATTGATAACTATCTTACATACCCCATCTTAACAAATGTAGTTCAACTATTTTCCACTCAAACACCTTACCATTCTTACACCTAGCATACGGACACGAAAACTCTTCATCATTATGACATCTCTTTGTATATTTCACAAATTCATTAGCACCTCTGCCAAAAACATTCCCTAATCTATTTGTCTCACCCATCTGCTCTTTGTATTTTGGATATCCCATCACAGCTACTCCACACAATCACCTATTATATGTAAGAAGCGTATATTCGTGGATTAGTATAAACAAAAGTGTGAACATTTAGTTCCCATTAGTATAAACAATCACATATTACTTGTTGTATAAAATTTGTAGTATGTTTCATTTAATTATGTCTTATTTACATTCGATTTTTAAATTTCAAATTCAAATTCAATTTATAATATTAATTCCTATTTCCTCCATCTCTTCTAAAGGGTGAGGGGTCTTATCCCATTCAAGATCGCGTATTTCTGTAATATACTTAACAACTCATGCACACTATTCCAATTTGAGGAAAAATCAACATCGCACAGAACAATAAGATACGACTGCAGAACTTCCTCCAAAAGCAACAAGTTTAAGCTACTAAGAATATTATTATATAGAAACTATGCAGTCCCAAACTGTCCAAATGAGACAATGCAAGAGATCTCATTACAGGGGTAATGACTCTCGAACGGGTCTAAGGGCTATCGAATGACTACACATAAGAACTAGAAGACTAGTATTTATGTGCACTATGTGTAATTTCAAGTATGTTTCATTTAATTATGAGAAGTATGTGGTCGTGCCACTCTCGAACGGGTCGTGACACAAGGTAATTTTAGAAAAAAGTTAAAAACTCCCCCTCTCCCCATTTTGACAATAATCCAGTGGTTGTGCCACTTTCAAAATTAACCAACCCAATAAAGTAAGATAATATAATTATTTAAGGATTTATTAGTGTGAATTAAATTAAGGATTTAAAAAAAATTAACGACCAACTTCCATATCCAACCACATCCATCCAATATAATCCAACAGCAACAATAAACCAACAAATGTGTATCCCGCACTCCTTCTAATTCATCTATGCAATTAATTCAACATTAACAATTTCAAACCCAAATAAAAATATAGCAACAATATTTATAATATCAAATTAATTTTATTCTCTAAACAATAAGATTCAATCAATATTAACAATATCTATTGATTTCAATCCCAAACATCACCTAATCATTAATAATTAATTTCAAGTCCTAAACTAAACATTAATTTCAAATCCCCAATCAACATTGACAATTAATTTAAAGTCCTAAACTAAACTTTAATTTCATGTCCTAAATCAGCATTAAAAATTAATTTCAAGTCCTAAACTAAACATTAATTTCAAGTCCTAAATTAACAATTAATTTTAAGTCCTAAACATTAACAATTAATTTCAACGCATACACACACCCCTTCGCCCACCACCCCCTCCCCCACCATCCCCCACCCCACCCCCACCCCCACCCCCTGCCCCCCACTCCCCCTTCCCCCCCACCACACACACGCACACACATTCACCCACCCACTTGCACACCCACCCACCCACCCACCCCATACCCCCTGCCCCCTCCCCCACCACACATACCCCCCTTATATGCACCCCCCCCCCCCACATACCCAGACATATATACAAAGGAAAGAGAGAGGGGAAAAAACTAACCTGAAAATCGCTTAGAGAGAGAAAAAAAGAGAGAGGTGAAAATGGTGGGAAAAAAAAGAGGAAAGGATTTTTTAACTGACTAAATTGTCACGGTCATTGACCGTGATAAGTCCGTGATAACTTTACTCATCACGGACTTGTCACGGCTAATGATCGTGACAAGTCTTTGTCATGAACTTGCCACGGCCAATGATCGTGACAAATTTTGTCACGATCATTGACCAGGACAAGGGTGGCTGACTGAAGGGTCACAATTTGGCCTTTTTGGTGTAGTGTGTTTTAGATTGTGATTGATTTAGTATTTTGTAATATTTTTTTTGTATTTGTATTATTTGTTTTAATTTGTTTTGCAGACTTATACATTTGAGTGCCAAGAAACATTTGAATTGAAGGCCACGCAACTCTCTTCGTGGATTTTGCATCAACAAAATTTTCTGTAATCATGTCTTATTCTACTATTCTTGGTAAATGTGATGTCTTGCAATTTTGTGATGCGAATAATTTTTAAATTCGTGAATACTTTCAAAAGGAGGAAATTAAAACGCCTATGACTTTTGTTGAGTATTTACAAAATCAAACAATAAATGTGGGAATGTTCGAAAAATATTCTCATGATAAAATGTTACAAAATTCTTATAATAACAACGTTAAAGACTCTTGTGATAGTAGTTCTGAGAACTATATTATGACTGTTATACTAATTATTTTGATAGTAGTTACGGTAATAGTTTCTCAAAAATTTATTTACGGTGAAGTTTTCCTATGACCAAATTCATTTGGTACGTTCTTACAAAGTCAGAAAAAAAAACTTAACAACTATTATGGGGAGGAGAACCATTGATGGGAGCATGATTTAGATGAACTTTTTGAAATCCACAATAATTTTCCTCTTGAAACTCTGGATGAGGAGGAATATTTTGAACCATATTAGAAATCGATGCCTACTTTGTAACAAACCATTCTTTTTTTCTCCCAAAGCATAAAGGAGAACAAAAACACTGAAGATGTGGAAATTAAATCATTTTGAAATAAAATAATATCTTGTTTGGAAAATAAATCGGAGGTGGAGACTTGTGTTTCACCTCAAATAATTTTGGAAGAACATTTAATTGGAAGAGGATCATTTTCTTTCGGAATTCAATCTCTGAGTGATGATGAGCCATCTATAGAGATTGAATTTATTTCTTCCACATTCCTGTTCACCGTTATCGAACCATTGCAAGTACCACAAGAATCATATGAAAGTTATTAGGACTTTAACCCAATTCTTATCAAGGAATGCTTTTTAAAAAAAATGCTTTTCATGATGGGATTCTCCCTTGCGTGTGCCCCACCTCCCATTCTATTTTAAAAACTTTTTGTAGGAAATTCAGATTTATTTGGATCCCTCTCGTACTTGCCTCCCTTTCAATCCAAACACCCCATCATCCACCAAAAACCTTTAATTAGTGGTGGTTCCTTTTCCCCACCCTAACCATGTCGTCCGTTGTTCAAATGGAATTCTTATTCTTCGGAAGGCATGAACTAAAATGAGACAATTAATCCCTCAAAGTCAAATCATATTTTGGGTGGACCCTCAAAATTTTTAACTTATAGTGTATAGTTAGTTAGAAATTAAAATTGTAGGTTGTACGTAGTAATTTATTTTATTTTATCCGTAGTTATTGTCTAGTTTAATTAGTTAAAGTTTTCATTATTCTTTTTGTTGTGCCTGGTGCTAACACTAATTAAGTTCATTTTTTTGATTTTATTATGAAATGTGCTACTTGAGCATGATTTTATTATGAAATGTGCTACTTGAGCATGATTTTATTATGAAATGTGCTACTTGAGCATGATTTTCAACGTTATTTCACCCATATTGACCTTGACCTCACCTTATATGATTTCCCTAGTTATCCCCTTTGAGCCTAAATACAACCATTCGTTTTAAAATCCAAAATCCCATAACCAACTCCAAAATGGAGTTTTAAACCATATATACACCTTCCATACCTTTCTTTAGAATCATGCTTAGGATTTTATGATGTTCTTGTTATGCGGTTAAAATTAAGCATGCGAGAGAGAGAAGAAAAATTGAAAAACTAAAGAAAAAAAAGTGAAAAAATAAAAATGAAAGAAAAATAAGAAAGGAAAGAGAGAGATTTTCTTGATGCACATACTGTTCATTAATCTTTATCACTGTCCAATATTATATCAATTTATTTTATGGAAATTATATTCCAATTTTGAAATCGCTCATAACTTTCCATTATCTTGAGTATTCTCCCCCGAACACTTTGAATCCGTAAATATTCCCTTCCACTCATACACCTTAACCACAAGCCTACAATATAACCCCTTGAATTCATATGTTATCCTAGGATGAATTTGTTTCAAAGTTATAATAGATCTATTAATATGTGAAAACATATTTCTCCTCCCTTAATGAATAATATCTTTTATTGAGATTACATACTTTTCATTTTGTATATAGTATTCTTCATTGACGACATGTGTGTAGCCTTACTTTTATTTACATTTTCTCATTATGCTTGCATGTCTCGTGTGTGTTACACTTTATTTCTAAGTGTATTTCGTTTGTTAAGTGTAATTATCGGTGAGAATTTAATATCATGTTATGCTTTAATATTTATTCAGTTTAGGAACTTTTCTCTTTCCTATCTCAGTAATAGGTGAAGTCTAGATAAAAGTAGTGTCAACGGACTCAAATGAGGATTATGTCCCTCCTAATGTTAATTCCCTGCCTGCTCCAAAAGGCTTAGCAACAAAAAAGGTTGAAACAAGTTCCTCGTCCAAGTTAATAGAAACTTGGGGAATAGTTTCAGTTGTTCGGGTCACAAAAGATGTGATGGAGATCCTATACTCCAAGAATGAAGAAGTATGTCTAAGGTTCTATTTCCCTATTCTTTGATGAATTGATCACCAGAACTTTCACTCTTCAAAATTTTCCTCAGATTCCTTAGGGCACCTCTTCTTACTCTCCTTTGCTAAAATAAAACAAGAATTGTTAGTCGACATATTATCAAACAATTAGTAGGCATTGACGAAAAATAAAATTTAAAGTTTTAGCCGACCTATGCCACGTCCTTCCTTTAGGCATTTGGGACTACTGTATTTTACCCCCTCAGGATGGGTGGCATACTGCTAGTTCTTTACCATTACTCTATAATCCCAATATCCTTGTTGGAATCAGGAAATTAACAACTAATGGCCTATTAGCCTGCCTAGTCTCTAAGTAGTATGTATTGTCTCCTGTTGTTCCCCACTTTTAACAATACATCAGTTCAAAATCCTAGTGCGGGTTCCATGAAATTCATGTAAATGATGGACCCCATTTACAACCCTCTAAGTGTTGGGGACTACTCTTACATGGAACACATCAAAATATTAACAGAATTTAAGGAATAAATGATTTGGAAGGAACGCTATTCCACACTCTGCACTAAATAGAGTAAGGATCCAACGACCGTCATCTAATGACAATCCATCTATAGGACCTTCCACTAATTCTAAACATACCCAATTGGGTATTTTTCATCTTTCCCTAAATTCTAGTAAAGAATCTTCATCAATGACGTACACCATTGTCGAAATAAAATAAAAGAAGAGGATCAAGAAGAAAGAAATCTTACAGAGCTCACTACAGAACAACAAAGAAGGCGCACGAAAGAAAAGCTTGAAGGTAAAGAGGTTTCTCAAGTACTAAGGTTGGTGGTGAAAAGAAATGTGTGTGTGTGTGGGGGGGGGGGGGGGGGGGGGGAGTCCCGTCCCTTTATAGACTATCCTCGAAAGTTAAAAAGTAATGATTAACTGAACCAACACTATAAGAAAGTTGCCAATTGGTGGAAAAATGATTCTTGCCATGAAATATAATAACTGGTGGCAAAAATTTCCATTGCCACTAAAAATAATTGCAGAGGAAGTATTAGTAGCAAAAATGTGAAATTGCCACTAAAGATTTGGAGAAAAATTTGTTTACAAGGCGGGAAATAAATTGTATTGAAATAGGTGGCAAATTAAAAATATTGCCATTAAAAATGAACATTCAGTGGCGATTTTGAAATTTTGCAACAAAATATTTTATAAATTAAATTTAATAATAACTTAAACTTGGCACCAAATATTAAATTAAGAAAAAAAAATTATTTGGCAAGAATCCCGCTCATATCTGGATACAATTGCCACTAAAGGAATCAAATCCATCCAAAATAACAAACCACGCTCATATCCCTTAACTGCTCCAATCTGGCTCCCTCTGTCCCGCTCTCTCTCACCACGTTTCTATATTCTCATCTCATTGAAGGTTTATCTCTATCAACGCCTCTCTCTCATTGAAGGTTGGCTTTCAAAACCTTACGTATTTTGTTTATTTTAATCAGATATATGCATAGCTACATATGTATATATATGTATCATAGGTTTGATTTGAATCTAGTTTCAAATGGGTATTATGAAATCTTTACCTATTTTGTTTACGAGCTGGTTTTAATCACAGATATGTATCGTTGCATAGCTATATATATGTATTATAGGTCTGATTTGAATCTAGTTTCAAATGGGTAATAATTTTTTTTTAATTTTTTTCTGTTATTTTTTTATGAACAAAAAAGAAGTTTAAGAGTTTAAAAGAAGTTAATAGATACATATTATTTTTGCAGACTGAAAATTACAACTTCATCAAACTCTATATGTACCTATTAACTTACTTGCAACTTTCTTGTAAGATCTCTTATTTTTCTATTTTTTCATGAAATTCAGCACATGGTTGGTAGCAGACGTTTTCTCCCTAATTCAGTTGGTTGCCCAGAGATCTTAGGTAAGTTTATTTATTTAATTTCTTATTTTAAATTCAAGGTTATACAATGTACTTTCTTATATGTACTCGTACATATATATACCCATTACTATATGAACTTTAACTCATCCCATGTTAAATGGATTTTGTACAAAACTTTGTTTTGATGGATGTAGCATTTTTTTAATAGCCGAAACAGTTTTTTCTTTTAATAGCCGAAACACAGGTTATATTTTATGGCTGAAATAGTTTTTATTTTTTATAGCTGGATTTTTTTATGGTTGGTTCAATGTAGTTGTTTTTGTATGATAGTATTTATTACCTGTTTGAGATATGGATCTTATTATCCGTTACGGGTTTATATCGAGATTGGATATGTGGTCCCCAATAGTATTTCCAATTAAAAATTATTTTTTGTTTTTTATTTCGAGTTTTCATTTCTATTTTTATTTTCATTTTCAATAGAGAATTTAGAGAACGAGGGAAGCACATTCATTTGTTAGAAATAAACCATTATTTTTAAAATATGATTTATAGATATTTAGAAAGATGAAATATAACTTAGAGAAGGTTTGACGTCAAAAATGTAATTTACCGATAGTGTAATGGCTAAAATTTAATTTATAGAAAGTTTAGGGACAATAATATAACCACAAAAATTTTAAGGGCCAAATCGTAATTCATAGGGAGTTTTGGACTTGTTATTTTTTTTCTTAATATTTAGGTATAAAATGTATTTTATTTAAATTTTAGGGGTCAAAATATAATTTGCAAAAAAATACTGGTGTAAATATAATTTTGAATGTTTTAAAAATTTGTTGAAAAGATGTTAAAGTAGTTTATGGAAATTTGGAAAATCATAAACTATTTTCCAGCTTTTTTTGGAAAAATAAATTTGAACAAATTTTCATTTTTATGGAAAAATTTTCAGAATTTTCTTTCAGAAAATAACCTTATTTTATACAACTAAACATGCCCTTAGTGTCCTAAGATATTGGTTTGCTTTTTTAAAGGTTTAAAAAGAAGAAAAAATATGGAAAAAAAGAAAGAACAAAATGACGTAGTTTTGTAATTGGTGCATTAAAATGCCTGCAATACCCTGTACTTTTATAGATATTTAAATTACATTAGTGGCATAATTTGGCAATTAGAGGAAATTACCGTGAATAAAATTTTTGGAATTTACGAGTGTAATTTAATAAAATTGAGAATTTAAAGTAAATAGTAAATATTAGTTTGGAAGTGCCGAATTAATAATTACATGGGTTATATTTTCTTACGGGACTAAGTAAACGAGTTGGATTATTTTAATTACATGTCGCTGTTGGGTAAAGCGACAGAGGATAATATTTTATTCGAAAAACACGTGTATTGAGATGTGTTGGGTTTAATTAGTAAATTTTAGTTAAGTGACTTGGGTGGAGATTTCGAGTGCACAGTTGGTTTCAGAATGGTAGAGATAGTCAGAAAAGTGTATCCAGGGGTAGTATTTAGGTTCCGGGGACTTTTGAACTAGTAGGGACTCCCAATTGAGTAAACGAGTCATTTTTGGGTTGACAAGGGACAAGACCTTATTTCTCTCTTATAAGTCACGAGAGAGAGAGGAAAAGAAAGAAAGAAAAGAGAGAAAAGAAGAACTAAGAAAGGAAGAGGAGAAAGGAAGAGAGAAAAGGGTATTCCGGGCCAAACTCCGCGGGATTTGACTCGAGGTCTTCGGATTTTATCCACGAGGCAAGTGTTTACTTGCTTTATTCATTTGTGTGCGTATCTCATATTATAGTTGGTAGACTATACGATTTTTAGGTTGGAACCCTTAAAAAATAAATTTGGGAAAATTGATTTTGAGTTTACAAATTGATGTACTGTTAACTCTTGATGGCTTCTAGTGTTAAACCCATGTTAATGGTGTGTAGAAATGGGAAGAAATGATAAACTAGGGTTTTAATGGTTTTAGGGTTTAAATCTAAGAGAAATGGTTTAATACCACAAATTAATTGATGCGTTAGTTATAAATCAGTGTTAGGATGATTATAGTGTTGTTTGTTGAGGTTAGAAACCATAAAATGAAGTCTGGAATGATATTTGGGTATTTTGGAAAAGGTGAAATCGCCCAAACAGTGAGCTCCGAACTGGGCGAATCGATTCGGGTCTACACCGAATTGATTTGCACAACGGGACCTGTAAGGCTGTCTCGGACCGAATCAATTTGGATTGAGACCGAATCGATTCGCCTTTGAGGACCTGCTTGCAGAACACTTTCTGAATGGATTCGAATTGAGACCGAATCGATTCACATTAGGGGTGAATCGATTCGCCTTTGCTGAATTTGACAGTTTTCTTCCCTCAAGTGTATGGGGAGTTAAATTATGACTTGAAGATTATTATAGGGGATGATATATGTGATATTAGGACTCCTAGATAATGGAATTTAGGGTGAGTAAACCTTGGAATGAAAGAGGGAACCTTGGATGAGTTAAGGGTACAATCCGAGGTATGGACCTAATGAATGTTTAGGACGTGCAACATTCGAGAGAGGTCTTCGGCAAGTGTGTATAGACATATTTATGCGGTTAGAATAAATATGGGCTGAATGCATTTGAGTAAATACTAGGATGCGATTAGGATGAAATTCAGGATATGGGATAAAGGGGTTTGAGTGGCTATCCGGTATGTCTATTGACGACTATTATTATAGGTGATGCGATACCTATGGAACTAAAATAAATTGATATTATACTTATTTAATCATAACGAATTGGTATGTTCGGTATTATATATAAATCCTTATAAGTGACTAAGGTGTGAATTAATCTTAAGTAAGATAATACTTATAGATTTAGTATTTTAAGTGTGTAAATACTTATGTACTAACAAATGGGAACATTCAGGGTTTTGGCTATCGCTACAAGAGTGTGACACCCCGCCTGATAAGATACCGGGCGATCACTCCAATATTAAATTAAATCAGGAGTCTCATATGGATCATTCTTAGCACCACTGTCGAAAATCCATTTAATTACTAATAACCTATTAGGCCGGTGTTAAAATTTTAACTTTACTACTCTATTTAACAACTGTAAATAAATCATCCACACAATTTTGCGAAAATGAAACAGAAATAAAATAAAACAACCGAACACTCAGTCAAAAATATACAACCATATCAAATGCTGAACTCAAAGAATAAATAAATGCAATTGGACCATTGGCTCGAATATTTATACAATACCTCCTATCTAGAGTACAAGAATGGAAGCGGCTATCAAAAATCTGCACGCATCCACAGCTGCTACAGCAGACGTCTGACTCGAAAGAAGTGCCATCCAGGTGTCCCTGTGTCTGGACACCTATATATATAATATAGCAAGAAAGGAAAAGTAGATAAACGGGTCAGAGCCCGGGTTTTGAAAATATTTAGCAAGTGCATAAATTCCTTATTATTTTGAAAAAGGTTTTACCTCATATTTAAGTTTGGTATCGCACTCCCATGAGATACCCCTCACCTCTCCACTAATAGTGCACTCCTAGGGCATCCCTCTAAACATCCTAGTCAAGCTACCCAGCTAAACTAGTCTATCATCCAACCACTATCAACCCTAGATAGTCCAAGCAATGTACTAAAGGCTAAACTTCACCCCAGTCTCAACGCTATGCCATGTTCGTGAGTGGGGTGTCTCGCAAAGCGAAATCCAAACAAGGAACCCCCCCGATACACTACTATGCGGCACGGTCGATCGTCGAGATTCGCCAGTCCCTCAGTACAGAAAGATATATATAAATATATATACCATAAGAATTAATAATATAAGAGCACTAAGGATTAAACTTATCCCCAGTCTCAACACGTTGCCATATTCGTGCGTGGGGTGTCTCGCAAAGCGAAATCCAAACAAGGAACCCCCCCGATACACTACTATGCGGCAAGGTCGATCGTCGGGATCCATTAGACCCTCGGTACTCGATTCATCCATACATATACATTTTACCATAACCATCCGGATCTATCTCCCGGACTAAGGATTCATATATCAAGTATTTATCAATACTTTCATTTTCATAAAAACTTCCCATTTCCCTTTTTATACTTAGGAAATGTAAATATAAAAGCCAATTCATTATCATGAATTGCTTTAACAAATCATATACTTTTAAAAGCCAATTTTATTATCATAAAATGCTTTTCTGTTTTATATTATCCCATTTCCATTTTTACACTCAGGAAATGTACCCAAAGCCATTCCCATTATCATGAAAATGCTTTGATCAACCATGCTTCCACATCCCTTCTTCCATCCGTGAGTGTTACCGAAGCCAAACCTTTATCCCATTTCCCTTTTTATACTCAGGAAATGTAAATTAAAGCCAATTTATTATCATAAATTGCTTTAATAAAACTAATATCGCCCCTCCGGGTTTCCCCACTGGACGCGCCCCTAAATGGCTATCATCTTCCAGGGCCTATCTATACAGGACAACCTGGGAACCTACCAACATCGGGAAGCGGTCATATTGTCTGCGGGAAAGTCAAGACCACACCCAGAATCCCCTAACCAGTGCAGTAAACAATAATCGCCCATATGGCCTATAGGACTATAGCCACCCTGCATTCATTAGCCAGGAGGCATCACCATAACGCACGCAACTTCCCTTATGATAGCGATTTAGGGAGGTGTGTAATCCATAATTTATCAATAATGAAAATCATTTATCTTTCCATTATGAAAATATTCATGTTTATATTTTCAAAATCATTTACATCATATCATATATACTTAATCACGTAGTATATATATATACCATATATTCCTCCTTGAATATATAAAAATGGCCATATTTGCCAAACCATCTATCGATGACCAATAATCCCAAATATTCTCTCAAAGAATCATAATCATGCATTCATATATGCATGATATTAAACCCAAAGTATTCTCTTACTTTTATAGCTAACAAAATACCTTAATTTCATTTAAGGACTTATACATCAACCCGAATGTCTCTTATCCCAAAACATTAATTAACTCCATACCCCGGATCACACTCTAAATTAATCCGAGGTTTTCTTATCCTCCTCAAATCATCATCTAGGAGTCCTAATATTCCATGTAGAAACTCCTATAATAATCTCCAAAACCACAATTTAAGTATCCCTAAACTTAAAAGGAGAAAACCTCAAAAATTTTCCAGGACCGAATCGATTCGGCCTGCCCGAATCGATTCGCTGGCCACCGAATCGATTCACCCTGTACAAATCGATTCGAAAAGGTTCTACTTTCAAACTGTTTCTTACCGAATCGATTCGGCCTGTCCGAATCGATTCGGCTGGTCCGAAATTCCTAAATCTGCTTAGGGTTTTATATATAACCCAATACCCAAAATTTTATCACTCATCATTTAAACTATAAGTCGAATTTATTCCTACCAACCTAAAGTTTTCATCTCTCATCAAATTCTTTAGAGGTCCTAACATTCTTTTTGGGAACCCCTAATATTTATCTCCAAAGTTCTATCCTTAATTTCTAACTAGCGATTTCGATCTCGGACAGCTTTCCGTAGAAAAATCACTATAAATCCAAAAAAAAAACAGAAAAATACGCGGTCGGCACCCACGCGACCGCGTCGGAGAGATCTACAAATTTTATTTTTTTGACCAAGAGCCGAATCGATTCGCCCTGGCCGAATCAATTCGGTTAAGGCACAGGTCCTACTATTCATCGTCTTCTCCGAGACAGTTTTAGCCATTAAAGCTTCTCTCAAGCTTTTGACGCCTCACCCAATGTCCTACAACCTCAACCAACTACAAATACACATATATTAAGGGTTATAAACATCCTAGAACCCTGAACCACCAATTGATTTAGGTTAAAACCTAAGTTTCTCCGATTAACAAATTTTAGGGGTTTATTCGTTTTAACTCCCGAAAACCCGTTTTATTCACGAATACCCAACCCAAAATATTTAAGGTTTGTTTATACCAAACTACGATATGAGATTTATGATCAAAAGTAAATAAAGTAAGTAAACACTTGCCTCGTGGATATAATCCGACGACCTCGAGCCGAATCCCGCGGAGTTTGGTCGGAACCTCCTATTTTCTCTCCTCCTCTCTCTCTTCTCTCTCTTTTCTTCATTTCTTTCTTTTTTTCTCCCTCTCCCTCTATTTATAAAGAAAGAAAAAGGGTTATACCCCTTAAAACCCAAAAACGACTCGTTTACTCAATTACGAGCCCATTTAACTCTAAAATTCCCCGAAACTCAATTTCGACAATCGGACACTCTTTTCCGACTATCTCGGACATTCCGAGACTCATGGTGCAGTCGAAATTTCCATCCGAGGTACTTGATCGCAAATCACTATTCTAACCCAAAATAACTTTATGCGGGTTTTTCAACTAAAATCTGACCTTTTTGGTCACTTTTCTCCACGACGACATATAATTAAATTATTGCGACCTATATAGTCCCAAAAGTAATTACAACACCTATCGAAAATCATCTGATCCTCAAAAATCCCAAAAATCACTATTTAGGGAAAATCTCCAAATTCCAATTTATACTTAATAATGTAATTTAATTGTCTCCAAAAGGACGAGTTGTTACATACTCCCCCCCTTACAATGAAATTTCGTCCTCAAAATTCAGATACAACCTACACCACCAAACCTAGGATCACTCCAAATCCTAATACCTCAAGGGAATGACACTAACCCAATGGTTCTCAACCATGTACCATACAACTACCACGGTCGTAAAGTGACTCTAATAACGTCACATTGTACCCATCATCTATAATGCCTCTCGGCATAAATTTCAACTTTATATACTACGCCCATTTTATTTCAGGCAGTATATAAACCAACTTACTAAGGTGCCCATACACCTTTCTAACTTGTGCACATCTGCACAATTATAGTGAACGTGAGACACGCAACACTTTCTCCCAATAAGGGTCTCCTTTCCTCGGTGTAATACTCACATCTGGGTCCTCCCAACCCGTGAAATTCAATTCTCCTAACCTCAGCGCCACTAACTCTACTAAACTTACATCCTAAATAATACTACGGTCTATGTGATATCCTACCTACGCGAAACGAATATAATCCTAAGTATGTCCCTAGTGCCCAAGGCCTCTCTTAACTCCCGATAATTTCTTGGTTTCGTGCGTGGGACGTCTCGTCGAAGCGAAATCCAAACAAGTAACCATCCCGTTACACTACTCCCTCGCGTAGTTGGTCATCGAGATATAGCGACCCAAGGCACACAAGCGGGACGTCCTAAATCCTACTAGGCTAGCCTATGAACGCATTCCTACTAGCTTATCCTTCCGCCCATACGGAAGGAAACCTAATCAATCAAAGTGCCCACTTTCTGTAAAAAGTGTCACGTACATAATGCCCAAAGCATACCTTCTCAAAATTTGCCTTTTCATTAAGGCTGGTTATTATCCTCAAACCAATTTCTCTAAGTCCAACCTCACCCACCCACTTGTGGCGAGGGGACCACTTTAGTGATTTTCCATAGCACAATATTTCCATAAGTATATCAATATCGTGTGGCTCATAGCTTATAGTGGGTCATCCACACTATAAGACCTTTCCACAAAACCAACATCCTTGCATCCTGTAACAGCTCTCCACTCCCGATGCCGTTAAGAGCCATATGTGGAGTGTCTCGCAAAGCGAAATCCAAACAAGGAACCCCTCCACACATTAACCCTTGACTTCGTTGGTTATGGAGTTTCGTTATTTCAACATGCAACTGGGATATCCCTATCCCCTAATCCAACAAAAAGGTGGTCTGAACTCCTATCTCTAACTAAGAGTCATACCACCCTGCGCTCGCACTATATTTTAAGTCCTTGCGCAAACAATAATGAGCTTTATCTTCAGCTCAACAATAATCCTGCGGCCTTAAATCATATATATAAGGTCGCCATATACCCAAATCACGATAATGAAACCTCTACTCATCGAAGTTTCGTATCCCACAACAAATAAGGTGAACTCAACCTATATCTAGGTGATACACCGCAACAATAACATGTTCCCTCTAGGAACCATGGACACGATAGACTTGCCATTCTTAGCCTGCTATCGCTCCGTAAATACCATAATGTATTATATACATCATACCACCATGCTCGTATAGACATATAAAACGAGCATCACAAACCATATATATATATATATATATCAACACCCGCCTCTATGGCGAATGAAGGAAAATAAAAATCCGCTACCGCGGACAACACATAGACATACATGATATAATGTTATCGATATTGACACCACTCAAATTACACACACGAGTCTAAGGCTAACTAATACCGCGACTTTATCTAGCCATGCCAAATATACCTCCTCGATTGAGGTAAAACTCATAACAATATCTTCGCCTTTATTCACTGTCGGCCTCTAGCCGAACCTTATGTGAATAACCCAAAATAACATTCTTCTCATTCATGCTGAATCATGGGGACTCACGGTTAAGATTATCCGTAAGATCCCTTTCGAACCCTCAACTTTAATGAGGAATTCAACTTTAGTACCACTCTCCACTTCAGTGGTACTGCGGTACTCATAACTACTATTATTTAGTAGTCGCCACCGAAATCCTTAGGAATTACCATAAGGAGAGTGA
Source organism: Sambucus nigra (assembly GCA_949130495.1). Lineage (NCBI taxonomy): Eukaryota > Viridiplantae > Streptophyta > Magnoliopsida > Dipsacales > Adoxaceae > Sambucus > Sambucus nigra. The sequence goes on from OX422220.1 coordinate 41,711,771, forward strand.
CCTCTACTAAGGTCCTCATCCCAACCTTCTACCAGCTTCCCTAGCTAAGCCTCACCTACTGCTACCATCCAAGCTCCGCACACGATTCTCAAACGAGCGCGCAAAAAATTTCTATAATCTCATAATATGACAGGAGAACGAAATGTCACAAGAGAAATCAACAATCCTAGTCCTGAGGCTCTATAACAAATGAGAGCAACACTGAAAGCGTAGTACGTCTGCACAGATTCCTAAGGACACTAGAACCTGATGCTCTGATACCATCTGTGACACCCTGCCTAATAAGATACTGGGCGATCACTCCAATATTAAATTAAATCAGGAGTCTCATATGGATTATTCTTAGCATCACTGTCGAAAATCCATTTAATTACTAATAACCTATTAGGCCGATGTCAAAATTTTAACTTTACTACTCTTTTTAACAATTGTAAATAAATCATCCACACAATTTTACGGAAATGAAGCTGAAATAAAATAAAATAACCGAACACTCGGTCAAAAATATACAACCATATCGAATGCTGAACTCAAAGAATAAATAAATGCAATTGGACCATTGGCCCGAATATTTATACAGTACCTCCTATCTAGAGTACAAGAATGGAAGCGGCTATAAAAAATCTGCACACATCCACAGCTGCTGCAACAGACGTCTGACTCGAAAGAAGTGCCATCCAGGTGTCCCTGTGTCTGGACACCTATATATATATAATATAGCAAGAAAGGAAAAGTAGATAAACGGGTCAGAGCCCGATTTTTGAAAATATTTAGCAAGTGCATAAATGCCTTATTATTTTGAAAAAGGTTTTACCTCATATTTAAGTTTGGTATCGCACTCCCATGAGATACCCCTCACCTCTCCACTAATAGTGCACTCCTAGCGCATCCCTCTAAGTATTCGTCTATGGGTAAGGGATCACTAGGTACGTCGGACGAAAGTCATGAGAAGTGGTCGGCAACGACGTTTTCTACCCCTTTCTTATCTTTAATAGAGAGATTGAACTCTTGTAGGAGTAGGATCCACCTTATGAGGCGCGGCTTGGCATATTTCTTTGCAAGTAAGTTTTTCAATGCCGCGTGGTCGGTGAAGCAAGTAATGGGAGAACCGATCAGGTATGATCGAAATTTATCCAGGGCAAAGACTACCGCTAGCAACTCTTTCTCCGTGGTAGAGTAGTTGAGTTGTGGTCCGGTAAGAGTTCGGCTAGCATAGTAGATGACATGAGCTTTCTTATCTTTTCTTTGGCCCAAAATAGCCCCTATCACATAATCGCTAGCATCACACATAAGTTCGAATGGTAAAGACCAATCCGGAACTTGCATGATGGGAGCGTACACAAGCATGGTTTTCAGTTTTTTAAAAGAGCTGTGGCATGCTTTCGTCCACTCGAATGGGGTGTCCTTCATGAGTAGGTTGCTTAAGGGTCTAGCGATGTCGCTAAAGTCCTTAATGAACCTTCGATAAAACCCCACGTGGCCCAAGAAAGAGCGCACGTCCTTAAGCGATTTTGGTGGGGTAAGATCAGCTATGCCATCTATTTTTTCCCTATCAACTTATGTTCCCTTGGATGATACTATGTGGCCAAGAACTATTCCCTCGGTGACCATGAAATGGCATTTCTCCCAATTCAGCACTAAGTTCTTTTTCACACACCGGGCAAGTACTTTTTCCAGTTTTTCTAGACAACGATCGAAAGAGGTGCCAAAACGCTGAAATCATCCATGAACACTTCGAGTCCTCTCTCGACCATGTCGCTAAAAAGACTCAACATACACCTTTGAAAGGTCGTTGGTGCATTACACAAGCTAAATGGCATACGTTTGTAGGCCAATGTACCAAAAGGGAAAGTGAAGGTCGTTTTCTTATGGTCAAGTACATCTACCTCAATCTGGTTATATCCGAAATAACCATCAAGGAAGCAATAGTAAGGGTGGCCCGCTACTCTCTTAAGCATTTGATCAATAGATAGTAAGGGGAAATGGTCTTTCCTAGTTCCCGTATTGAGTTTTCTGTAATCAATGCAAACGCATCACCCGGTGGTGGTACATTGGGGAAATAGCTCTCCCTTAGCATTCTCAATCACTGTCATGCCCGACTTCTTTGGGACGACTTAAATGGGGCTCACCCACTTGCTATCCGAGATTGGGTAGATAATCCCGGCATCCAATAACTTGATAATCTCGGTTCTCACTACTTATTTCATGTTAGGATTTATCCTTCTTTTCATTTCTCTTGAGGGCTTGACATCCTCTTCGAGATGGATTTTGTGAGTGCAAATCAAAGGATTTATCCCTTTCAAATCAACAATGCACCAACCAAAAGCACTTTGGTGCTTCCTCAGAATTTTCAACAGTTTACCCTCCTGCTCTTCGTCTAGGCTAGAGGAGACAACAACAGGAAATGTCTCATCCTCTCCTAGGTATGCATATTTAATATGCGAGGGGAGTTTCTTCAATTCGAGGGCTAGAAATTTATCACTGGAGGGAACCATGCGTGTATCCCTCGGTGGTAACCCCTCGAATCTCGAAATCCAATTAACATCCCTCGCGTCCTCGTCCGACGCTCTCTCATCGAGTAACTCTCTCAACTCCTTAATCTCCCTCTCGAAGTCGGTGTACGTCCCCTCACTCTCGTGGCTCGACACTAGATAGGACCCTAAGGCGTCGCCATAATAATTCTCCTCAAAGTACTCCTCTACTATCTCATATATAAAGCTCACCGCGTGAAGATCATCTTCTTCCCCCGTATGCTGGGCTGCGTGGAAGATGTTGGTCTCTAAGGTCATGTTCCCAAAGGTGAGTTGCATTCGCCCATTCTGAGTATTGATGATTACGTTAGCCGTAGCTAAGAACGGGTACCCAAGGATGATGGGAACATGGTTGCTCGAGTTAAAGGAGGGATCTGTGTCCCAAATGACAAAGTCTACCGGGAAGTAGAAAGTGTCAACTTGGACGATCACGTCCTCGACTATGCCTCTTGGTATCTTCACAGTTCGATCCGCTAATTGGAGAGTGACCTTTGTGGGCTTGAGATCGACCAAATCAAGTTGCCTATAAATGGAATAAGGGAGGATATTGACACTTGCTCCCAAATCAAGTAAGGCTTTTTCGATTTTGTTTTCTCCAATGATGCAGGAAATGGTGGGTGCACCGAGATCTTTAAATTTAGGCTGGAGATCATTCAGTAGAATGGAGCTCACGTTCTGGGCTAGAAAGACATTATTCTTTACGTTAATTTTTTTTTTATCGTTAACAAGTCTTTGATGACCTTTGCGTAAGCTGGGATTTTCTTAATGGCATCGAGGAAAGGTAAGTTTAGCTTTACTTGCTTTAGCACTTCTAGCACATCATCACGTGGCTTTCCTTTATGGGAAGGAATCAACCTTTGAGGAAATGGTGCCGCAGAGGGTGGTTGCACTACTACCTCGGGCTCACTAGTGTCTTCTTTGTCACTCTCATTCAAGGGGACATCTTCAGCCTCTTTCGTGCCGGGCGAAATCTCATTGTCTTTCCTTGTGTCGAGTGGGGGAGGTGATAAATCAACGACTCTCCCACTACGAAGAGTGGTCACAGCTTGACATTGCTCCTGATGTTCAGTAGAGGTGGAGCTAACACTAGTTTGACATTGGGTAGGAAACTTGCCCTTCTCTTGAACACTCAACGAGGATTATACTTTGACAGACTTGTATTTATGTCACTAATCAGGTGATCATATCTGGCATTGGTTGCAGTCTGGCTTGTTATAAATTGATTCATGATATCCTCAAGAGTTCTCCGCGGTGGCAGGATATATGCTCCTTGAGGTGGTGGTGCTTGCACATGTCCTTGCATGTGTAGAGCTTGTTGAAAGTGTTGTGGTGGAGGAGGGGCAACATGTGAAGTAGGGTTCATCGCAGTATGTTGTTGCCCATAGCTAATACCAGGATGGTTTTTCCATGAAGGGTTGTAAGAATTTCCGTGCGGTGCACCGAAATTACCCTTAAATCCTCCTATACCACTAACTTGCTCTTGAAGCATCACTTTGTAGGCGGGTATAGTCGGGCATTCCTCAGTTGAATGACCCGCCTCGCAAATTGCACACACCTTTTCAATGGGGTTTGGTATGGATTCAGTTGGTCCTCTTCCACATATCCCACGTAGGTCTCGCACTTTTTTCTCAAGTATATCGATCTGACTGTCCGCTATAGAACTCTTTTCTACATGAAATAGGCCAGACGCTGATGGAGTGGTGGTCACTTGACGATTTTAATTTTGTGCATTAGGGTCAGATGTATCCCAAGATTGGGTAGTCTCGATGACATACCTCAGGTGAAGCTCAACATCGTGGACGTCTAAGTCGACAAATAGACCATTACCCATGGTTTCAACGAGTTGCTTGGAGTTAAGGTTCAATCCATTATAGAGAAAATAAGTGATTTGCGCTGAATCAAATCCATGATAGGGGCATGAAGTAACTAACTCATTGAAACGCTCATAACATCGATGAAATGGCTCATTTTCAGATTGTCTGAACGCTTGAATTTGAGCCTTTATGGAGATTATTCGATGTGGTGGGAAGAATTTCTTGAGAAATCTAGATTGCAACTCGTTCCAAGATGGAATCGAGCTTGGAGGTAAAGACCATAGCCAGGTCTTAGCTTTATCTTTGAGCGAGAAGGGGAAGAGTTTGAGGCGGATCACCTCTTGTGTGCAAGTTTGATCATTGAGAGTATCGCACACATCCTCAAATTCCCTAATGTGAAGGTATGGCTTTTCAGAATCCATACCATGGTAATGGGGTAACATCTGGATCATCCTGTTTTTAAAGCGAAATTGCTCGGCATTATACGGGAGTATAATGCATCCCGGAGTGACAGTGCACTCGGGATATAAAAATTCTCTCAGCGGGCGATACGTGGCCTCTTCCTCACCGGCGGTTGCACTACCGTGTTGCGACATCTCTCTCTCTTAACGACTCGGTGCTCTCACTTGGTGTGCTTGAAGTGTGTTCGGAGGTGTGTCCTAAGAAGGAAAATGGAGTGTTATTTGAGATTGAGTGTGACGGTGTGGGAGGTGGAATCCAGAAGTGTGGAACATGAGGAGTGTGGGGGCTATCGGGGTTGTACTCAACTATTGGATTTTTGTGAATGCTGGTTGGAGTATTATGGGGTGTGGGAGTGAGTTCAGAATTTTGTATTAATAGCTTGTGAGAGATGATGGTGAATCTTTTTATGCTTTTTGAAAATTTTGGTCAAATTTTTAGATTGACTCGATCTAATCCTACATCTACTTAATTCCCCGGCAACGGCGCTAAAAACTTGACGTGACTAAGAAAGTGTCTCTAATGTGCGTTCACTCTAGGCTCAAGTGCAAGCCTGTCGCGTTAGTAATAAACCCAGTAAGTGGGGATCGCATTGATGCGACGCAAATATTGCGTATTTCACCCGTTAACCTACGCGTTATTAGCCCCCTCGGGTATCTTAATCCCTATATTTATGCTCGTTAACTAGATAACCTCAGATTTTTATGTTAACATGTTTTGAAGGGGTTAATTGAGCTTTTGTAGGTATTTGGATGCTTAGTCTGAAGTTCGGATGCATTCCGACGAATTTCCGTACACTATCACACGTTCGGGGGCATTTTATTCTTTTCACAGCTTGGGTACCTGGCCCGACATCTCACGGAAGTTGTATCCCTCCTCGCTAGCTTCGTGTGGCCGCGAATGGTGCGCGATTCCGATTCATAACGAAGAAGTTACGGCGTTTCTTGCGGAGGAAAGATAAGGAAGCAAAAGAGGAGAAGGAGAAGAAGAAGAAAAGAAGCAGGGGCTGCTGCTGCTGCAATCTGCCCTGCTTGATCGATCGATTGACACTTCTGGTAAATCGATCGACCTTTCAGGATTGTCGATATTTTCCCTTGATCGATCGATCGATCCCCTGTTTTTCTGCAGATATTTTCTTTTCTTTTCTTTCTTCTTTTCTTTTATTCTAACTTACTATATAAGCCAATTTTTGTTGTAATAACAGGGAGACCATCCCTTATACGATTTTTAGCTTAGTTTAGTTAGGTTTGGAGGATTTTTGATTGGTTTTTCTTCTTCCTCTCTTGGATTGACACACTTTTAGGCTTGGATGTTGACTATTCATCTCCCCTACCATTAATATAGTTTGTATTTCTTCATTTCCTTGCTTTCTAGATAATTTACATGCTTTCTAATTAGGTTTTCTTGCTTTATTTATTGCTTTCTTAGTTAATTAGTTTAATTTAGTTTGATCATGCTTAGTCCCTAGATAAATAGGGTCGAGATTGCATTTCCGCCATTTTCGGGTTCGGACCTCGAAATTTAGGGTTTCGTGTAAAATCACATTTAATTGAAACCTCGCGTATTAAAGTCGGATTATTATGCGTTTAACTTTCTTTGTCATGCAACGTTAGTGTTTATAGCGATTATCCGAATTTAATCCGCGTGTGACCATTTTCCATTAAATGTTTAATCTCGTAACTTTGGCTTAAATTCCTTATTGCGTGATGTTTATGCTTAATTGAGAATGATCGATTAAATGTTTTCGAACCGAAATTATAATTAGTAGTTGTTTAGCCCGTGAATGCGTGTGTGCGATCCCGACCCTCGCTTTCCTTTAATTTAGAGTTAACTTCTCTTTTCTTTTGTCACCATAACCACACATCACCTTTTCTTATTTCTTTTACACCACTTTTATTCCTGAAGTAATTAAAACAATTAACATCTAAAATTCAATCACTCCCTGTGGATTTACGATACCCGACTTACCGCTGTGCTTGCTTGTCAAGTGTAGTAGTAGCTTAGGTTTCTTTTGTATCGCGGCGGCGAAACACGCGACGATTGTGTCCTCACACGCGCACACTTTTCCGCCCGGGTCACAAAATGGCGCCGTTGCCGGGTATTGTGTTTTAGATAGTAATTGTTTTATTATTTCGTAGTATTTTTCCTTTTGTATCTGTATTCTTTGTTTTAACCTTTTTTGCAGGATAACATATTTGAGCGCTAAGAAACTTTGATTCGCAGTTGCTCACTTTCTTGCTCGGATTCTTCATCTACAAACAACGAGGTAATCATGTCCTACTATTATAGTTATTACGGTTATTCTAATGATTCATACTTTTGGGATAGTTTTCAAGTTTTTCATTTTCAAGATTTTCTTGAAAATGAAAGACTTGAAAACATTTATCGCAATGAAAATCGTTATTGGGAGCTTGAGTTGGATTCATTATTCGAAACCAATGACGATTTTTATTCCGATGATTTAGAAGATGAGATTTTACCAAATGAGGAGTCCGAGGCTCTTGAGCCGAGGAAGCCTACTTTGGAAGAAACTTTGCTTCTTTACTCCCAAGGTTTGGAAAGCCTAAATGATGCTGGAATGAGACTTGGAGCACTTTGCGATGAGATGAATTCTTATTCACAAAACAACGAGGAGGTGGAAACTTGTGTTTCACCTAAATTTTTCGAAGAATTTCTCATCGAGTGTGCATCTTTCTCCCCCGAAATTCAATCTCCTTCCGACGATGAGTCGATTGAGATTGAATTTGTTTCATTATCATTTACGTTTTCCGTCATTGAACCATTAGAATTACCGGTCGATTTCTATAAGTCGGTAGAAACTTTTAAAACTTCTACACTTTTTGCCGATGAGGACTCTTTACCGGACTTGTTTTCGATGGATGTTATCCTCATGTGTGCACCATCTCCCATTCCATTTGAAAAACCTTTGGGAGATGAATCGATTTTTCTTGGACCTCTAGTGTTCTTGTCCCCCTTGTTATCCAAACCCCCCATCGTCCCCCAAAAATTTCAAATTGACGATGGTTCATTTTTTTCACCACCCACATGCCTTCCGTTGTTCAAACGGAATTTTTATTTTCCGGGAGGCATGTTCGCTTTGGAGGGTCCACCATTGATCTTTCAAAGTCAAATCCCTTTTTGGGTGGACCCTCAACTATTTAGACTTCTAGTGTATAGTTAGTGTGAAGTCTAAATAGTAGGTTGTAAATAGTTAGCTTTTTAATTTTCTTTCTTTCCTATTTTTCTTTCCTTTTAATTTAGTCTAGTGTAATTAGTTAACTTTTTGTTATTTATTTTTGCTATGCTCGGTACTAACTTGTTTTGTAGATTCCTTTGGACTCACGCTTATGGAGATCGCTCCAATTTTGGGTAATATCGTTCTTTTCCTCTCTTTGTGTTGTGTTCTTAATGGGCATTGAGGACAATGCAACATTTAAGTTAGGGGGTGTTGGATATTCTATCCATTTCATGTGTAGTCCATGGATTTGCTCACATTTAGTTACTAAGTATGCCTTTTTGTGAAAAATTTCAAAAATTTCAAAAATATTTTCTTTCTTTTTTCTCCTTTGTTGGGTATTTTGCCTTGTTTCCGATGATAAATTTCAATAATTGCCCGATCCAATAGACAACTCAATGATGCATGTTCTCGATTTTAGAAGTTATTAGACTTTAGTCCTCAAATCATTGATATTGTGAATAACTTCACGAATTAAACTTTATCCCATGAGCACATGCACTTTTATGGATATATTGATTTGGTTTAAGATTTTTATAACTCGGTAATCTTTTGTTGCATTGTATATACTTACACCGAGTAAGCTTTGTACCTTTCGTCGTTTGTGAGTGTTATACACTATTCTTTTCTCTTTGAAAACGTTGAATTCGTTGGTAATCTCTCTATTATTTCATTTGACCGTTCATTAATTGAGTTCATACTTGAAATGTGTTACTTGAGCATGATTTTCATGTATTGTTTTGACTTGAGAATTGCGTAAACTTTGTGAAATGATCATAGGCCATCTTTGTTATATCACCCATATTAGCCTTGACCTCACCATATATGTTTCCCTAGTCAACCCCTTTGAGCCTAAATATAGCCTTTCATTTCATAACCCAAAATCCCATAACCAACTCCAAATTCGAGTTTTAAGCCATAAATACACCTTACATACCTTTATTTGGAATGTTACTTGGGATTGAATGTTTATGTTATGATGCCAGTTGCAATTTAGGCATATGAGAGTTTGATAAGCAAAGAAAAGAAAGTAGTGAAAAAAGTGAAGAAAAAGAGAAAGCAAAAAGAAAAAGAAAACAAAAGAGAAAATGAGAAAAAGGAAGAAAAGAAAAAGAAAGAGAAAGTTGTAAATGTTGTGTATAGTGTCCAATAAGCTTTGATTACTCTCCCCGATGATATATCTAATGCCGTTTTGGAACTTATTTTTCCAATTTTGTTATTGCACGCATTCTCCCATTATCCCGAGTTTTCATCTCGAACACTTTGAATTCGTACATACATTCCTTCGTTTCGTACCCTAGCCTAACCTACATTACAACCCTATTACAAGTCCTATGTGATCTTAAGGTGCATTTAATTTAAAAGTCATAATAGTTTTGATAATCTGTGAAAATGCATTTCGCCTCTTTTAGTGTGCGGTATCTTTCATTGAGATTACAGTTTTTATTTTATATATAGCGTTCTTCTTCTGTGACATGTGTGCGGCCTAGTTTCCATTTACATTTACTCTTTATGCCCGCATGTCCCGTGTATTACCTCCCATTCCGAGTGATTTCATTTGATGAGTGTAATGTCCGTGAGGATTGAATGTATGCATGACTTTATGTTTATCCGGTTTATATAAGTTTTTCACCAAATCAAACTATGCATGTGCTCTCCCCCCTCCCACTTTTAAAGTTTCAATTCTATGAGGTGCATTCAACCTGTTAATAACAACAGACTTTTGTTTGAATTCGTTCAATATGCTAATAACATGTTTGAAATCTTTTTCGTTGTTGTTGAGTTTGTCGCATGTTGGGTTGGGCATATTTTGAGGAAACCATATGATGTTTGTGGGTTTCATCTCTGAAAACCCTCACGAGACGACACTCGTCCACTAGGGTAACCTAGGGGTTTAACGACTTATTACATATGCTAAATGCAATCGTATCGCCCGCGAAAGTGGCCTTATCTTTTTATTGCTTTTATACCATATTTTTGTACTTCTCCTGCTTTTGGTTTGCTTGTAGTTCTTGTTGCTTCCTATTTCATTGCTAGGGACTAGCAATGTGTAAGTTAGGGGGGGTGATGCGACGCAAATATTGCGTATTTCACCCGTTAACCTACGCGTTATTAGCCCCCTCGGGTATCTTAATCCCTATATTTATGCTCGTTAACCAGATAACCTCGGATTTCTATGTTAACATGTTTTGCAGGGGTTAATTGAGCTTTTGTAGGTATTTGGATGCTTAGTCTGAAGTTCAGATGCATTTCGGTGAAGTTTTGTACACTATTGCACGTTCGGGGGCATTTTAGTCTTTTCACAGCTTGGGTACCTGGCCCGACATCTCACGAAAGTTGTATCCCTCCTTGCTAGCTTCGTGTGGCCGCGAACAGTGCGCGATTACGATTCATAACGAAGAAGTTACGGCGTTTCTTGCGGAGGAAAGACAAGGAAGCAAAAGAGGAGAAGGAGAAGAAGAAGAAAAGAAGCAGGGGCTTCTGCTGCTGCAATCTGCCCTGCTTGATCGATCGATCGACACTTCTGGTCGATCGATCGACCTTTAAGGATTTTCGATATTTTCCCTTGATCGATCGATCGACCAAAGGGGTCGATCGATCGATCCCCTGTTTTTCTGCAGATATTTTCTTTTCTTTTCTTTCTTCTTTTCTTTTATTCTAACTTACTATATAAGCCAATTTTTGTTGTAATAACAGGGAGATCATCCCTTATACGATTTTTAGCTTAGTTTAGTTAGGGTTGGAGGGTTTTTTATTGGTTCTTCTTCTTCCTCTCTTGGATTGACACACTTTTAGGCTTGGATGTTGACTATTCATCTCCCCTACCATTAATATAGTTTGTATTTCTTCATTTCCTTGCTTTCTAGATAATTTACATGCTTTCTAATTAGATTTTCTTGCTTTATTTATTGCTTTCTTAGTTAATTAGTTTAATTTAGTTTGATCATGCTTAGTCCCTAGATAAATAGGGCCGGGATTGCATTTCCGCTATTTTCGGGTTCGGACCTCGAAATTTAGGGTTTCGTGTAAAATCGCATTTAATTGAAACCTCGCGTATTAAAGTCGGATTATTATGCGTTTAACTTTCTTTGTCATGCAACGTTAGTGTTTATAGCGATTATCCGAATTTAATCCGCGTGTGACCATTTTCCGTTAAATGTTTAATCTCGCAACTTTGGCTTAAATTCCTTATTGCGTGATGTTTATGCTTAATTGAGAATGATCGATTAAATGTTTTCGAACCGAAATTCTAATTAGTAGTTGTTTAGCCCGTGAATGCGTGTGTGCGATCCCGACCCTCGCTTTCCTTTAATTTAGAGTTAACTTCTCTTTTCTTTTGTCACCATAACCACACATCACCTTTTCTTATTTCTTTTACACCACTTTTATTCTTGAAGTAATTAAAACAATTAACATCTAAAATTCAATCACTCCCTGTGGATTTACGATACCCGACTTACCGCTGTGCTTGTTTGTCAAGTGTAGTAGTAGCTTAGGTTTTCTTTGTATCGCGATGGCGAATCACACGACGATTGTGCACTTTATACGCGCACACTTTTTCCGCCCGGTCACGTATCCACAGGGAACTATGACAACGAAGTTGTAACGACGGGAAAGTTGAATGAATCTTAACTCTGACTTCAAAAAGAAAGGAAAAATGATTTTGTTTTGGGAATGATTATACTAGATGCAATTATGAAATTATGAAAAGGTGCAATTATACTAAACTACCTAAAATACTGACTAAGAATGTTTTGAAAATTTAAACTATGTGATGAGAAAAACAAGACGGGAATACAATCCCCCAACCTTAGTGTACTGCAGTTATAATATTAATTGTAAATTTAACTGATTAATTTGACCCACAATTTAGTACTCCCAAGCATTACGTATATGAGGTTCAAGCCCGCATCATACTTAATCCAAGGACGAGTAAATCAGTATTGCGATAGTGACACTCGAATTGCATTCTAAAGCATCCCGGTTACCCAGAGGCAAACGAGATCTAAAGATCTACAATTATTGTGTTCCTACGTGATACGGTCGTAATCAATCACTAAAGTCAGAGGACTAATGTTATACACATGCAACTAACACATCAGGCTGGGTTCATGTATCCCGGCCTTAGAAAATCTAGCCTAGCATGCTGAAACTATTGAAAACAGTTTTTGAATTGCAGAAAATCATGATTAATCTAAGGAAAACTTTGTGAATTGATGTAGAACAGAATTGAAGAGAGGAAATAACTCACTAATCTCACTCAAGCAGTAACAACAACAATTAAGAAAACTTGTAATCAAATAATTTCTGAATGAATCTTCACTATTGGAATTAAAACTGGAAATTGTATCTAAACTAGGGTTTCTAGAAAAGAATGGAAAATTCGGGTTTATATACCCTACAAAAATTCAAGAATTTTAGCTGCACTAGGACTCCCATTAGAATAGGATAAGATTACAAAACTCGACACCCCAACCGGTTCGGGGAAGGGGTGGACCGGTCTGCCTATTGATGCGGATCAGTTCTTTTAATTTTTTGCGGACCGATCCAGGACTGATCGGTTCTTTTATTTTTCATCCTTCTTCGGTTTGCTTTCGATCCGGGGTCTTCTGGAGTATGGCACAGCGGACCGGTCCGGGGTAGGGGCGGACCGGTCTGCTTGTTTGACTTTTTTTCTCAACTTTGACTGCTCATATCTTTTGTTCCGGGACTCCGATTGAGGTGCCTTTTCTTCTTATGTTCTCAAGAAAGTGATATCTTCAACTTCTCTTTAGGTACCTCATCTGAATTCCGGGTAAAAATTACACTTTTTCCCTTTTGACTTTCCTTCTTGTATTTCTCGATTCTTCTGGTTTCTTTCTTTCGTTTCTTGACATCAAATACCAATAAAAACAATACGAAATACCAGAAAATCGGTGTAATCATTAGGATAAGTCAGTAGCAAGATTATAAGATAAAGTCAAATCGATTACGTTGTTCGAGGTGCTAAAAGTAACTAAATTAAGGGATAAATTGGGAAGAATGTATGCCTAATCAGTGGCATATCAAAATAATCATTAAATAAAGAAGATGGTACGATCATACAACAAATGAGAATGACAGAATGTTTAATAAATACACCTAATGGTGGGTGAGCATAATCTTCAACTCTTATTGTTGTTGTTAGAAATGGGTTGGATGGCTGCTGGGCATAATCTTCCACACTTATTGGTGATGTTACAAGTTCATAATTATTATGCTTTAGTGGCTCCGGTGGTTGCTCATCCCCTTGTGGATCAATCTTCCCTTTGATCTGGCAAAGAACATACTCCTTGTGAGATGGAAAAACGAACTCAGTCATTCACCACCTTTTGTCGTGTCTGGAGCCTTCGTTGTGATATCGCAGTTTTCGTTTCTCTCGCCCATTATTCATCTTATGGGTTTGTTGGACTTTCCAGGTGCCCTTACCCTTGCCAACGCTTCTTTTAATTTTATTTCCTTTTTGAGAGTGCATCTGCAAGCGAGTAAAGAAATAGAGGCTTTGGTTGTTGTTGCACCCCTCAAATATACCATGCAGTTCCTCATCCTCATCGTACAGGTTCATTTCCCTCACAAGATTTTGGAGGACAGAATATGATAGGTGGCCCCGATTGGTCTTTTGGGAAAGCAACGTATATATTTCTTCATAACTGGGGTGAAATCGAAACCCCAGTGGAGGATTGAAGGCTAAACACCCCACAGATGATGAAGAGGATTAACAAGGCTCAACGGTGTTCATGAGTTTTCTCGTTAAAAACAAACATACAAAGAGACTAGGTATATTTATAGAGGAAGAAAGGGTTTCAAGTGGAGTGCCCTAGTTAGAGTTTTTTTTCTGATCCGTGGTTGATGATTAGGTATATTTATAGGCCATAAAGGACACTCAAGTTGTTTGAGGGAGGGAAGGTTACTAGAATCTCACTTGATCAGATACCACAAGCTTTGGGACTCTTATTAAATCAAACTCTACCATATCACACAATCTTATTTCACAACAAGAATTCAAATAACTCACATATCCAAGCGGCCCCTCAATTATAATTACTGAAAAACGCATATCCTAATAAACAATTATTCAGATAACTCACATATATTGCACAATGTTATTTTACAACAAGAATTCGGATAACTCTATCAAATTAAACTGACATATCTCAGCGCTAAGGAGTCCACTACCACTCCCTGTTCTAGTCCTAGACGAGGTGAAATAGGTTTTATATAGACACTACATAAACTTAAGGCTTTGACACCCACTTATAGTGTGTTCTACCCACATATGGTTTTTCTTTTCAATAATTGCTCAAAAACAGTGTTAGTATGTTTTGGACTATATTTTAACAACTCATAGTTTAGATTATCATTAATAATTCATGGATATAGATTATAATTAACAACTAAGGCTTTTTTTTTTTTAATTTAAAATAAAAAGAAGAAGTAGAAAATATTATTGGGTAGAACATTTTAAAATAAACGCATATTGATATGATTATGTTCAATTGATTGTGATAAGTAAAATTAAAAAATATATAGAAATTAACATTTAAAACAAACAATGCATTTAAAAATAAATAAATAAATAAATAAATAAATAAATAAATAAATACTTAGGAGTAAAATAAGATATAAGTTATGTTTGTGACCTTTCAAGCCTATGACATGTAAGTTGAAGACGCAACTATCAAGTCAAAGAGATCAAATCGTCATTCCATGTTTCGTGCCTCGTTTCGTCATCAACGTTTCAAGGATCTCTTAGGTATGAATGCATATGTTATTGTTGAGCCTTCGAAAGTTATTATGGGTGTTTGAAATTTTTGTTAAACTATTTTTAAAGTCACTTTATATTTTTTGAAAAAAACTATTTTAATTTTCTTAAGTCGTTAAAATGACTTTTCCTGGTCGTTAGAACACAACTTTTGAGTAGTTACTGGAAAAGATTGTAAGTATAGTGTTTTGGATTATATTTCGACAACTCACAGATTTAGATTATTCTTAATAATTCTTGTATATAGATTATAGTTAACAATTCACGACTCCTTTATTAATTTAAAATAATAACAAGTAGTAGAAAATAATTTTGGGTAAAATGGTCTTAAAATAAACTTATATTAATATGATTGTGTTCAATTGATTGTGATGAGTAAAATTCAAAAATATATAGAAAGTTAACATTTACAACAAAAAATTGCATTTAAAAATATAAATAAATACTTAGGAGCAAAATAAAGAACTGTGTTTTCTTATTTTATATTCATGATCCAATACCATGACAAACAGGCTTCGTCATGGCCACAAACCGCAACATTTTTTTAAAGACATCTGTTGAAATATATGTTTCTCATGATTATAGGTTCTATGTTGATAAAAAAAAGAGGTTCGTCCTTAGTTGTCATGATTCTGGGTCGTGATATTTTCTTATATCGTCATAGTTTATGATTGTGAAAAATATTGATGTAGATGAAAACGACATCGTCTAGTTAGGCGATAGTTATTATAACACGGTGAAATATATTTGACCAAGAACCTAATAACAATATTGACAATACCAAAGTTTGTAGATTATAATAAAGTTTGCATATCAGAGATGCAGACCCCAGCTTGAATTTGCATATCTTATGTATGAATTCAATTTAGTACACATGTTATCTTATCTTAAATGTAGTAATTATAAGCAAATAATAGATAAGAGATTAAACCATAGTAAACAATAGAGAGATGAGAAAAAGAGAAATATAACCAAATTTACGTAGTTCGATCCAAAATAGCACCCACGTGCATAGGTGCAGTGTAGATTGTATTACATTAGTGTGCAAAAGCCACACTACACCATAATGACTATTGTGCAAGTAATATATTATTTAATTTGTAAGTGTTTATAACACTTAAAAAATTTACAACGGTTTTATACACTTACAAAAGTTATAAGTATTCCAAACCGTTGTTAAATTTGTGATTTTATTACTGACCAAATCTATAAGTGTTACATAGTCCCCCAAAAGTATAAAGCAACTTGGCACTCACATGTTCCCTCCCTCATCTCAATTCTCCATCCCATGATAGTCAACCCAAAAAACCTTCATACAAAAATCGCAAACCCAAAATACTTTCATACTTTCTGGTCAAAATCACAACCCATTATACGATAGTCAAAATCTCAAGCCTTCATTCGATGGGCAAAACACAATCGTAGGTACATTTATTTTCAATCTAAAAAAATGGTAGCAATAAATACGACATTCATACTGAAAATGTGTATTCATTTTTTCACTCGCAAGTACAATCTTCATACTGAAATCGCAGGTACATTTTTTTCAATCGCAAAATCAATAGGGCTATTTTTATAATCTTCATACTAAAATCGAATGTTATATGCTCACGGTTGATAATTTGTTTTCATTTTTTTTTCCGATTGTAGTATCGAAACTAGGGCTCAATGCCCCCGCTTCATAGACCTAAGGCTCAATTGTTATTTTGTGCAGTTATAATGCTCTATCCAAGCCTAGGTCTCCTGATATGTTTCTTTTTCAATATACTTTATGTCTATATGTGTAATACCCCGTATTTTTATGGCCTTTAATTATGGCATTTATTAAACTTAATTGGGATAAATTAATTTAATTTTTAATCCAAATTTTAAACTGAATATTTACTAGCGTGACGAGAGTTAGTAATTATTGGTAATAATTGTGTTGAATAATACTAGATGAGTAAAGTAATATATGAGATTGTGTTTATAAAAAAAAATTATCGTTGGTGAATAATACGACAGTTGTAGAAATTTAAGTCGGGACGCGCATGTGTCGTGTTAGGACTAAATTAATTGAATATAAAGTAATTTAATTTTAAGTCACACGTAAGGTCATTTCAAGTGCGCCAATGTGTTCGGTGGGGCGAGATAGTCAGAAAAGTGTACCAGGGGGTTTAGTTTGGGTTCCCGAGCGTTTTTAGACCTAATTCTCAGGAGGGCATTTTGGTAATTTCTATTTTTAGGATTTAATTACCTACGAAAATTAGAGAAGTATATCAGGTGTTAGAGGCTGCCTTTTAGGGTTATCAATCATAGAAATATAGAACGACCATTACAGAAGAAAGGAAGAGAGCTCTTCAAGACTAGATTACAAGCCGTAACACTTTTTACAAGAATAACACCACCGGGGCATGGATCGTAAGATGAGAAATGTAGCTATACCGTCGTCAGCAATAGATCATACCTTCGATTCCCAGGAAAGTATCTATCTTTCTGATTTCCAGTATCCCTTCTATGTCAGCCTAGGAATGAAAATCACATGTTTTATTTAAAGAATTATATGTTTGGGAAAAGAATTTATATGTTGTAGGGAGAATCCATGTAGTCTGAAATATTGATCATATGTAGAGGATTACCCATGAACTTATTATGATATTTGGGAAGGAAATATAGATGAAAAAAGAGATTATTGATTATTCATGCAAAATTTGGTTTTATAAAGAAATCTAGAATTTAACCCCTTTTTGATTGATTAATTGAGGATTTATTGATGTCGTTATGTTAGAACTTGTTTATATATATTGCTTATACATTTGGATTACTTTGTTGGGAGTTTGGAATGAAATTATAGAGGTTTTGAGGAGTTAGAGTGATTGAACCCGTAGTTGTCATATGAAAATCTGGGCTGATACCTGAATGGTCGATCGATCGACCTATTAACGTCGATCGATCGACTCCTGCTGTTTTTTGGAATTTTTTCCTCTTCTTTAATGATGATGTAACATCGCTTCGAGGGGACTTTGCATGTTATGAGATTATTATAATAGGACTTATGAAGGACCAGTAGGGTTGTGATTTAGGTCCGGATAATATGGATTAATACGAGACTTACCCGTAGAGTCACGAGGGCTATAGAATAATAAAATATGTTTGTATGTGTGACACGTTAGGTGGAATGACCATGGTTGAGGACTTAGGACAGTGGGATAGAGAGTGTTAACCTACTGACATTATGGTGATAAAAAAATGATACACTTTCGGGGTTGAGAAGTACTTAGAAACGTGTGATAAATGAGAATAAGGATAAACTAATAATACGTATGTTTTGAGTGTGAGTACCACGTATGGTTAGTATAAAAATATTATGGGCCATGAGGGTACCTATATGAAATATGGAAATACATATTTATGTGTGCGTATGCTTGTCATATTATTATGTGTAGTTAATCATACCTGCGCTACTTTCTATCACGGAGGTTTTCGCGCCTGGGCAGTCTTATCTCGATGTGACCTTTATGTGGGATATTGACTTGTACCCTAGAACATAGGATCCTTGGTACAGGCTATCTGAGAACGATAATCAGACGGTCCTAGAGACATGAGGGTATGTGCTGACCTCTTAGTGACTTGAAACTATGCTTCGCCTCCAATATGTGTACTTTTTATTAATACAGTTCGAGAGCGAGTCTGAACTAGTAATTTCCTCATTTGTACGAGAAGTACATGGACTTGATAGAATAGTATGTCAGCACCATAGATTTTATGTGGGGTGCCGATTAGTATATATATATTGTATGAGTGATTAATATAAATACATATACCTGGAAATCTTCTACTGTGTGTGTAAGTAGATAAATATTGAACAATCGTTCCTAATCACAGTAAATGCTTGAGATTTCATAGCAGTATTGAGATATACATAATTGACTTAAATGGTACTTAATAAGATGTTAGTTTAATAAATCATAGACATACGGTCTTGCGAATCAGAATCTATGGGAGGAGAATTGGGTTAGACTTATGAGTCAATTTTAGTAGTACGATAGGCGTGCACACTAGATGAAAGGTGAGAATTCTCAAGAGAGTGTCGAGTACTAACATGTATGTAATATCAACTGGTAAGCATTTTAAATAATTAAGCTAAGTGTCAAAACATTTAATTTAACAAATTAAGTCTGATTGTTATTATTAACTATGAAACCAGTTTCACGAATACAAATCATAGTATTAAAACCAAACCATTCAAATGAAAGAACATGCTAGATAAATCAATCCAATTAAAATATCCCAAATCGTAGGACAATGTAATAAACTAAAATAATTCCAACTAAACTAAAAACTGACATAACTAAAGAATACAAATATCTAGACTAGGTAAAAAGAGGAAATGGACGACACATGCCCTATCTAATGAGAACTAAATGAAAGATTGAGAAGACAAGGATGAAGTCATCTACTACAAGGACCTGCAACTCTCACACTAGCTGCAGGTCAACAGTCCAAAGATCCAAGCCTGACGCCCCTATGGCTGGACACCTGTAATACACACACACACACACACACACACACACACACACACACACACACACACATATATATATATATATATATATATATAAGAGAGAGAAAAGATGACAGGAAACAGGTCATAGTCCGAGTGTAAAACAACTTTAAAATAGTTTAGCAAGTATTTAAAATGCTTACCAGTTGATATTCCATACATGTTAGTACTCGACACTCTTGAGAATTCTCACCTCTCATCTAGTGTGCACGCCTATCGTACTACTAAAATGACTCATAAGTCTAACCCACTTCTCCTCCCATATATCGGGTGTTAGAGGTTGTATTTTAGGGTTATCAATCGCAGAAACATAGAACGACCATTAGAGAAGAAAAAAAGATAGCTCTTCAAGACTAGATCACAATCTGTAACACCTTTTACAAGAATAACACCACCGAGGCATGGATCGTAAGATGAGGAACGCAGCCATACCTTCGTCACCAATAGTTCAGACCTTCGATTCCCAGGTAAGTATCTATCTTCCTGATTTCTAGTTGATATCCCTTCCATGTTAGACTAGGAATGAGAATCACATGTTTTATTTAAAGAATTATATGTTTTGGAAGAGAATTTATATGTTGTAGGGAGAATCCATGTAGTCTGAAATCTTAATCATATGTAGAGGATTACCCACGAACTTATTATGATATTTGGGAAGGAAATCTAGATTAAAATAGAGATTCTTGATTATTCATGCAAAATTTGGTGTTATAAAGAGATTTGGAATTTAACCCTTTTTTGATTTATTCGTTGAGGAT
This sequence comes from Sambucus nigra, assembly GCA_949130495.1. Taxonomy (NCBI): domain Eukaryota; kingdom Viridiplantae; phylum Streptophyta; class Magnoliopsida; order Dipsacales; family Adoxaceae; genus Sambucus; species Sambucus nigra. Next base: position 41,731,892 of record OX422220.1, read on the forward strand.
TTATTGATATCGTTACGTTAGAACTTGTTTATATATATTTTTTATACATTTGGATTACTTTGTTGGGAGTTTGGGATGAAATTATAGAGGTTTTGAGGAGTTAGAGTGATTGAAATCGTAGTTGTCATAACAAAATCTGGGCTTATACCTGAAGGGTCGATCGACCGACCTATGAATGTCAATCGATCGACTCCTGCTGATTTTTGAATTTTTTTTCTCTTTTTTAATGATGATGTAAAACTACGTCGAGGGGACTTTGCATGTGATGACATTATTATAAGAGGACTTATGAGGGACCAGTAGGGTTGTGATTTAGGTCCGGATAATATGGATTAATACGAGACTTACCCGTAAAGTCACGAGGACTATAGAATTTAAAAATATGTTTGTATGTGCGGAACATTAGGTGGAATGACCATGATTGAGGACTTAGGCCAGTAAGATAGAGAGTGTTAACCTACTGACATTATGGTGATAAAAAAATGATACACTTCGGGGGTTGAGAAGTAATTGGCAGCGTGGGATAAACGAGCAGAAGGATAAGCTAATAATACGTAGGTTTTGAGAGTGAGTACCACGTATGGTTAGTATAAAAATATTATGGGTCGTGAGGGTACTTATATGAAATATGGAAATACATATTTATGTGTATGTATGCTTGTCATATTATTACGTTTAGTTAATCATACCCATGCTACTTACTATCACAGAGGTTTTCGCGTCAGGACAATCTTATCTCGATGTGACCTTTATAGGGGATATTTACTTGTACCCTAGACCATAGGATCCTATGTACAGGCTATCTGAAAACGATAGTCAGAAGGTCCTAAGAAACGTGAGGGTATGTGCTGACCTCTTAGTGACTTAGAACTATGGTTCGCCTCCAAAATGAGTATTTTATGTTAATATAGTTCGAGAGTGAGTTCGAACTAATATTTCCCTCATTTGTATGAGAGTTACAGGGACTTGATAGCAGAGTATGCCGGCACCATTGATTTTATGTGGGGTGCCGATTAGTATATATATTTTATGAGTGATTAATATATATACATATACCTATAAATCTTCTACTGTATGTGTAAGTAGATAAATATTGAATAAACGTTCCTAATCATAGTAAATGTTTGAGATTTCATAACAGTATTGAGATATACATAATTGACTTAAAAGGTCCTTAATAAGATGTTATTTTAATAAATCATAGACATACGGTCTCGCGAATCAGAATCTATTGGAGGAGAATTGGGTTAGACTTATGAGTCATTTTAGTAGTACGATATGCGAGCACACTAGATGAGAGGTGAGAATTCTCAAGAGAGTGTCGAGTACTAACATGTATGTAAAATCAACTGGTAAGCATTTTGAATACTTGCTAAACTATTTTAAAGCTGTTTTACACTCGGTCTCTGACTCATTTCCTGTCATCTTTTCTCTCTCTTGTATTTATATATATATATATATATATATATATATTAATTACAGGTGCCCAGCCACAGGGGCAACAGGCTTGGATCTTTGGACTATTGACGTGCTACAGCTAGTGTGGGAGTTGCAGTTCCTTGCAAAGGACGACTTCATCCTTGTCTTCTCAGTCTTTCATTTAGTTCTCATTAGATAGGGCATATGACACCCATTTCCACTTTTTACTTAGTCCAGAGATTTGTACACTTTATTTATGTCAGTATTCAGTTTAGTTGGGATTATTTTTGTTTATTACATTGTACTACGATTTGGGATATTTTAATTTGATTGATTTATCTAGCATGTTCTTTCATTTTAATGGTTTGGTTTTAATACTATGATTTGTATTCGTGAAACTAGTTTCATAGTTAATAATAACAATCAGACTTAATTTGTTAAATTAAACGTTTTGACACTAAGCTTGATTATTTATTAGGTGATTAATAAAGAAAAATTATTTTTTGACAGTGATGCTAAGAATGAACCAACCAAACACTTTGAGTTAATTTAATAAATGACTGATCACCCGGTATTTAATTAGGAAGGGTCGATCGATCGACCTATGAACGTCGATCGATCGACTCCTGCTGATTTTTGGAATTTTATCCTCTTCTTTAACGATGATGTAGCACCACTTCGAGGGGACTTTGCATCTGATGAGATTAAAATAATAGGACTTATGAAGGACCAGTAGGGATGTGATTTAGGTCCGGATAATATGGATTAATACGTGACTTACCCGTAGAGTCACGAGGGCTATATAATAATAAAATATGTGTGTTTGTGCGACACGTTAGGTGAAATGACCATGATTGAGGACTTTGTCCAGTAGGATAGAGAGTGTTAATCTACTGACATTATGGTGATAAAAGAATGATACACTTTGGGGGTTAAGAAGTAATTGGGAACGTTTAGTAAACGAGAAGAAGGATAAGCTAATAATACGTAGGTTTTGAAATTGAGTACGACATATGGCTAGTATTAAAATATTATGGGTCGTGAGGGTACCTATATGATATATGGAAATACATATTTATGTGTATGTATGCTTGTAATATTATTATGTGTATTTAATCATACCCGTGCTACTTGCTATCACGGAGGTTTCTGCACCGGGACAATCTTATCTCGATGTGACCTTTATAGGGGACATTGACTTGTACCCTAGAATATAGTATCCTTGGTACAGGATATCTAAGAACGATAGTCAGACGGTCCTAAGAGATTTGAAGGTATGTGCTGACCTCTTAGTGACTTGGAACTATGCTTCGCCTCCAGTATGTGTATTTTGTGTTAATACAATTCGATAGTGAGTCCAAACTAGTATTTACCTCATTTGTATGAGTGGTACAAGGACTTGATAGCAGAGTATCCAGCACCATAGATTTTATGTGGGGTGACGATTAGTGTATATATATTGTATGAGTGATTTATACATATACATATACCTAGAAATCTTTTACTGTGTGTGTAGGCAGATAAATATTGAATAAACGTTCCTAATCATAGTAAATGCTTGAGATTTCATAGAAGTATTGAGATATACATAATTGACTTAAATGGTCCTTAATAAGATGTTATTTGAATAAATCATAGACATACGGTCTTGCGAGTTAGAATCTATGGGAGGAGAATTGGGTTAGACTTATGAGTCATTTTAGTAGTATGATAGGCGTGCACACTAGATGAGAGGTGAGAATTCTGAAGAGAGTGTCGAGTACTAAGATGTATGTAATATCAATTGGTAAGAATTTTAAATACTTTCTAAACTATTTTAAAGCTGTTTTACACTCGGGCTTTGACCCGTTTCCTGTCATCTTTTCTTTTATATATGTCTAAGAGGTGCCCAGCCACAGGGGCGTCAGGCTTGGATCTTTGGACTATTGACATGTTGAAGCTAGTGTGGGAGTTGCAGGTCCTTGCAATAGACGACTTCATCCTTGTCTTCTCAGTCTTTCATTTTGTTCTCATTAGATAGGACATGTGTCACCCATTTCCACTTTTTACTTAGTCCAGAGATTTTTACTCTTTATTTATGTCAGTATTCAGTTTAGTTGCAATTATTTTAGTTTATTACATTGTGATACGCTTGGGGATATTTTAATTGGATTGATTTATCTAGTATGTTCTTTCATTTTAATGGTTTGGTTTTAATACTATGATTTGTATTCGTGAAACTTGTTTCATAGTTAATAATAACAATCAGACTTAATTTGTTAAATTAAACGTTTTGACACTTAGCTTCATTATTTATTAGGTGATTAATAAAAAAAAATTATTTTTCGGCAATGGTTCTAAGAATGAACCAATTGGACACTTTGAGTTAATTTAATAAATGACTGATCACCCAGTATTTAATTAGGGAGGGGTGTCACAATATGTTTTTGTTTTATTTCGATTCAGATGTATTTGGATCAATCGCAAACTTAGGGCTTCGATTTTTCACTTCTTTTCAAATAGGTATAATGCTTAATATTTATACATATTTTTGCATTCGATACTATAATCGTGAGTTATTAAAAATTGGATGAAGGCACTACACCAAAATGACAGACTCGTCAAGGTCTTTAACCGTGATAACTTTAAGGGTGACAACTTCTTTATCACGGTCAAAGATTGTGATAAGTTCATTAGACTTATCACGGTCCTGTCACGATCTTTGACCTTTACAAGTTTTTTCACAATTAAACACCGTGATAAATCTGTGACGAAACCTAAAATAATTATCACGGTCAAAGACCTGTCAAGTCCTTGACAAGTTTCTTTATCATGAACTTGTCATGATTTTTGATCGTGACAAATCTAGACAGAATTTTAAAAAAATTGCTGGGTAGTATGGCCAATTCCACTACCCAACAGTATATTTGTACATGTTATAGCAAAATTTTACTTGTCCAAATAGGATATATCTAAATAAAATACAAATAATGTACCAAATCATAGCATATATAATCCATATCCAAATGAAATAGAAATGCAAATATCCATATCCAAACCAACATTTACCAAAATAAAAAAAATACAAAATACAATTCAATATCAAAATATCCAAATAAAAATAAAGAAATAATGTCATGAAGAAAGAGCAGGTCGGAGGAGGAAGGAAGTCCACATGACATATGAATTGAGACACGCCTCAATATGCTGAACGCCGCATTATTCGCGCAACCACAAAGGTGAGTTCTCATTTCCCTCCACCACATGCGTGATGCGCACTCTTGCCTCAATGTCTTGGAGGGGATGTCCATGAATCGACATACCGGGGAGGAATATCGAATCCCTCAACCCCCTCGCTATCGGCTCCCCACAATATATGTCGAGTAGACGCACGCTCTACCAACTGATTATTGACATAGGTCGCTCGATGGTAGTCAAGATGGGAATGGATCATCATATGGCGTTGAGTCCTTGTGTATCGATGATGAAGTAGTGGCGTCCTCGTCCTCATCTACCTCTATCTCTTTCTCATTCTCTTTCCCCTTTCCCTTGCCCTTGCCCAATTGATGCTTCATGAAGGTGTCCATATCTAGGATCATCGCCTCCAACTTTGATAGATTATCATCATGGGTGTCCACCTTATATGTCAACCCACTATTTCTTGTCTCCATTCTGATGATCGTAGACCTCCCCACCCGCGAGCTCACCCCTAGTCCTCCCCTTTCGATTAGGACCGAGCACTTGGCTGAGTAAGTTCGTAGCCAAAGATGCTTTGTCGGCATCAGACTGTGACTCATGCACTTCTTTAAGCTTTCCCTGAAAAGACAAAAAGTACACGATTAATTAAATAAGCAAATAAAAAATTATAACATAATTAAAAAAATTAAAAATTTATAACTTACAATGGTGGTTGCGACGCTCGGGGCTACCTCTTTATCCTTTCCCTTTTTTGTCTGAATTGCCACATAGGCATCGAGTCTATGTGGCCTACCCCCAGGGCCACTCCCCATGTCCTGAAATAAAATAATAGAAAATTAGTAAGTCATGCAAAGTAATGCTAAATTAGAATAACTAAAATGAAAGAAAAATAAAAACTTACGATCTTGTGCTCCACCTCGGTGTAAGATGTCCGCCCGGAGTAGTGCACATCCGACTTCTTTACCCGATTGTCCCTCCTCGATTGACGAGATGACAATTGCCACTCATTGGTCTCATTGTCGATAAACTTTTGCACTGTGCCAGTGAGATCGGCTCCTTCTGCGGGACAGTGTCACGTAGTCTCCGAATGGACTCTCAGGTCTTCCCAAAGCACCGTAGGCGCAAATTCTTCGTCCACATCTTATATTGATCCCTTACTTGCTACAACTTGGAGTCGCGGAGATATGCGGGATGGCCGAATTATTTCTGTCAAACAAAAATACAAACCAAAAAGAAAGTAAGTATTAGTTGCTTATAAGTATAAATATAAATATAAATACACTACCTATAGTGCCCTCCCCGATGTTCAACTTTAGGTCAATAGGCACAACCCTCCAATCATTGTACCCCAGGCCAATTATCGCCTTCAACAACTCTAGAGCTCTAGCCAATAATATCGTCTTATTCTCGACGACAGACCCAATTTGCCCCATTTTTGGGGCCTAGGACCCTCACCGCCTCTGCTATCGCGCCCGGATGAAGTCATTTTCTGTAAAAAATTGTTATTATTAATACAAACTTGTATATGGACTTTGAATTAGTGCTCAAATACGATAATAACAATACATACTAATACCCATATCAATTTATATCAATTTCAATTTATACCAATGTCAATACCAATTTATACCAATATCAATTTCAATTTACACACATGCACACTCTCCCCCCCAACACGCACACACTCCCGGGTCATGGACTTTGAATTAATTACAAACATTAAAATGATCAAGTACAAATGAATCAAAAACATTAAATTATCGCCCGATAATAATAAATCACTAGAATAATACAGCCACTGGCCATTTCAAATAATTTGAATACTTATTACAAATCAAAAAATTATTTCAAATTCTCGTTATCATAAAAAATGGATTGATATTTGTAGGTGCAACCAAGTCATCCAAACTATTATTTAGATAGTTTGGCGCATGTAGGACGATTTACCACGGCGCGTTGTTGATATACTCTGAGTAAAAACTTGCTTGACGTTTTGAAAAGAACAAATAAATGGCTCATCGCTCACGTGTTCGTTGCTCTTCAACTTGAACAAGTCAACTATGATCAAATTGATGCCAAGATCAACTTTACAAGCATTTATACCCTCAAATCTTACCCAATCACAGTAAAATGCAACCTCTTTGAAGTTAACATAGTCCAATTAAAATATATTTTAAATTAAACCATAGTAAGTCATTTCAGCTTCAACGAGGTTTTTATCTTTGGCGCTCGCTCGCAAGAAATTAAGAGCCTTGTATGAAATGCCCAAGTTCTGTACATTTGTATTTTCCTCGTACACCCTTGCACCAAATACGTAATCATTCAATCGATACTTTTTGTACTCTTATTCCATAAACAAGGGTCCAGTGGCTAGACGAACAAGCCTTGATGTCACATCACCTGTCTTTAAGATCTGAGAATATATATAAATCAATTAGGTTAGTTGTAAATCTTTCTTGTAATGTGACATTTACTAATAGCCATTATCATTATAATTACCTCCTGTGACAACCACAATCTAAATTCACTGTCTGACTGTGCCATTATTTTTCGTCTTTTATTATTCTCACAGGCTTCATATTTTCTGCATAGATCGTGACGAACGTATTGCAAAATTAATCATGTAAAAACTAAAATAATGTAAAAGTTAAAATAATTTAAACTTACCTTTTTCATTCTTCGACATCTTCATGTGTGCCAAATACAAAACGAGCAACTTATTCATGTTGCAAACTCATTAATTTCACTCGTTTACCCATCACCTGACCACCCTCATCGACGAACTCATCATTATCATCCACGATGGTCGAGCCAAACATATATTCCCGAGTGTAGATTGATGACTCCACGACGATGTATTCCTCTACAATTGATCCTTCAATGTATTGTGTATTCTTGACATAATCTTTGAAAACTTTCATCAATCTTTCAAACGGATACATCCATCGATATCTAACTGGGACGCAAAGAAGTGCCTCGTCGCATAGGTGTACTAAAAAGTGAACACTTATGTCAAAGAAAAATGGGGGAAAGTACTTCTCCAAGACACAAATCTCTTCGTTTATCACCAATTTTGCGGCCACTATGTGATCTTGATTGACTACCTTCTCACATAAAAGTGATAAGAAGATACTAATTTTCATAATATCCCTCCACAAATCCTTGCGCTTGGAGAAAAAATGCTTAAACAATAGAGGAACCAATTTCATGATCACATGCCAATCGTGGGACTTGCACTTATGTAAATAATCGATAGCGTAATTCACAATCCTTTACAAGCTGGACAAAAAATTAGATAGAACTTTCAAATTATATATCGTGTCTAAAAGAACCTTCCTTTCCTATTTCGTCAAAGAAAACAAACCAGGGGGAATTATTTTCCTTCCCCTGCTATTTTCTTTCAACCATAGTTGTGGCTTAAGTTTCAACACTTTAAGGTCTTTTCCTGCATTTTCTCCATCCTTCGAATGACTCCCCCAAGGCATGTTCCCACAATATGTTCAGCGATGTTCTTCACTGCATGCATCACATCCAATACATGGCGCAAAAGATTATTCTTATAATAAGACAAGTCAAATAAAATTGACCTCGTAGACCATGCCTTTCTTGTCTTAGTTTCATTCCCAGTTGGGGTCTTATTATGCTTGAGATTCTTAAATTTAGGATTCTTACCTGGCATATTAGGACCACAATCAGAAGATTTACTTTCAATTTCTGAGCCTGAAAGTATTCTCGACCGTAACCTATATTCAACCCTGCCCGGTAAAAAATTGAAACCTTTCTCAAATCATAAACTATGGAGGGGGGTAAAAACTACTATGGCAATGGTATACATTTTTTTAGCTAGCGGGGAGACAAAGAGATTCAGTCTCATCTCCATAAATAGTACACCCCATGTAACTTTGTACTACACAACCAAATAATGTCCCATAAGCTGTAAAATTACGAATCGCCCACATCAACATAGCTTTAATCATAAAGTCTTCTTTTCTAAAAGAGTCAAATTCTTTCACACCCTCTACCCACAACTCATTTCATTCTTCTATATCAAAGGAGCCAGGTAGACAACGATGTCCCCACTTGGTGCCTTTGGCCCAGGGATCAACAAAGACAATATCAAAAATTCAGGTCTCATACACTTCGAATGAAGGAGGTTGAGTGGGGATAGGATCACTGGCCATACACTCTGATTGGTGCTTAGATTTTGAAATGGATTAAAACCATCTGTTGATATTGCCAAATGAATGTTTCGCTATTCTCGAGCAAAATCAGGATACTCAAAACTCGTCCTCTTCCAAGTTGTTGAATCAATAGGATGGCGTATGAGATTTTTCCCTGCTTCTTCCAAGCATGCCAAGTAATTGCCTCCGCTATCCATGGTACTGTGAAAAATAGCTTTAATCTAGGACCAATAGGAAAATATTTTAACACTTTTTGAGGCACTTTTGTGATTGTGCCTTCCTTGCCACTAGATTGGACATATCTAGGTTCATCACAAATCGGACACCGATCAAGTTTTTCATACTCCTTTCGGTATAGTATGAAGTCATACACACAAGTATGAATTGATTTATACTTCATTACCAAACCTTTAAAACTATTTTTCATAGTAGGATATTTGTTTTGAAGTGTATTCTGCTTGGGTAGCAAGCCCTTCACCCAATTCAAAATTCTTGTCACGCTACTGCCAGACAAGCTATATTGGGCTTCAAACTATGCAAACCAACCATGGCATGCAAAGTTGTTTGATCTTTCTGATAGACAGAGTATAATGGTTGGCTCGCTTTAAATTTTAAACTTTGGTAGTCATCGTCAAGGTTTATTTGGATATCTTCATGAGCACCAAAACCTTATACATCGTTAGTGACCTCATTCTCTTCCACTTCATGAACTCCATACGCGTCATTAACTAAAGAGTAAAGTACTCTTTGGCCCCTAAACTATTGAGGTTTGACCAATTTAGTCCCTAAATCATTAATTTGGCCAAATTAGTCCCTAAACAACTAATTTTGGTTGAATTAGTCCCTAAACAACTAATTTTGGCCGATTTAGTCCCTCAAATATGTTTTTTAATAAATATAAAATAATTTTAAATATAAAAATAGTTTTAATAAAAACAGTTTTAATTAAAAAAAAAACAGCCTTCTATTAAAAAAAATATTTTCCAACATATAATTAAAAAACCCTCTTTTATCCAATTTAAGAAACAGTTTTTATCCTATTTAAAAAATTGTTTTTTTCCCATTTAAAAAAAAAACTATTTTTTTATCCTATTTAAGAAACACTTTTTTATTCCATTGTAAAACAGTTTTTTAACTTTGAAAAGAAATAATCAATTTTAAACTATTTTAATGACTAAATTGGCTAAATTATTAGTTTATGGACTAAATTATTAGTTTATGGGATAAATTGGCTATTTTAAAAAACAATTTTTTTTAAACGGTAATTTTTTACAGATAAACTTTAAAAAACATTTTTTTAAAAAACAGATAAATTATTAGTTTTGGGGAAAAAAATTTATTTTTAAAGTTTATCTTTAAAAAAATGACTATTTAAAAAAAAAATTAAATAGCTTGAAATAATTTAGCCCATAAACTAATAATTTACTCTATAAACTAATAATTTAGTCAATTTAGTCCTTAAACTTTCTTATTTCTTTTCAAGGTTAAAAAAATGTTTTTAAAATGGAATAAAAAACTGTTTTTAAATAGGATAAAAAAAAGTGTTTACTTTTTAAATAGGAAAAAAAAACAGTTTTTTATATAGGATAAAAACAGTTTCTGTAATAGGATAAAAAAGAGTTTTTTAAGATAAAACCTGTTTTTTATATAGGATAAAATAGTTTTTTTCATATTAAAAAACAGTTTTTAAATAAAGAAAAATATTTTTCAAATTTAAAACGACAAACAGTTTTTTATCCTACTTGAAAACTGTTTTTAAATTTAATATTTTTTTTATCCTATTTAAAAGAAAAGCTTTTTTTTTTTAAATTTAAAAACTGTCTTTTTAATTAAAACAGTTTTAATTAAAATTGTCTTTATTAAAACAGTTTTAATTAAAACAGTTTTTTTAATTAAAAATGTTTTTTGATTAAAATTTGTATTTTATTAAAAAAAAATTTTGATTAAAATTTGTATTTTATTAAAAGTGTTTTTTTAATAGAAGGCTGTTTTTTTTAATTAAAACTGTTTTTATTAAAACTGTATTTTATTAAAACTGTTTTTATATTTAAATTTTTTTGTATTTATTAAAAAATAGATTTGAGGGACTAAATTGGTCAAAATTAGTAGTTTAAGGACTAAATTGGTCAAAATTAGTAGTTTAGGGACTAAATTGGCCAAATTAATAATTTAGGAACTAAATTGGCCAAACCCCAATAGTTTAGGGGCCATAGGGGTACTCTACTCTTAACTAAATCCTCTAACATATTATGATCTACATTGTGATCCTCCCCTTGCACATCTATCTTATTTGTTGAAGGTTATTGTGAAGGTTGCTCGGGGATAAAATGAACTTTTGGTTTTCTAATAAACATAAAATAATTTTAAATATAAAAACAGTTTTAATTAAAAAAAAACAGCCTTCTATTAAAAAAATATTTTCCAACATATAATTAAAAAACCCTCTTTTATCCAATTTAAGAAACTGTTTTTATCCTATTTAAAAAATTGTTTTTTTCCCATTTAAAAAAAAAACTATTTTTTTATCCTATTTAAGAAACACTTTTTTATTCCATTGTAAAACAGTTTTTTAACTTTGAAAAGAAATAATCAATTATAAGCTATTTTAAGGACTAAATTGGCTAAATTATTAGTTTATGGACTAACTTATTAGTTTATGGGATAAATTGGCTATTTTAAAAAACAATTTTTTTTAAATGGTAATTTTTTACAGATAAACTTTAAAAAATATTTTTTTAAAAAACGGATAAATTATTAGTTTTGGGAAAAAAAACTGTTTTTGAAGTTTATCTTTAAAAAATGACTATTTAAAAAAAAAATTAAATAGCTTGAAATAATTTAGCCAATTTAGCCCATAAACTAATAATTTAGTCCATAAACTAATAATTTAGTCAATTTAGTGCTTAAACTTTCTTATTTCTTTTCAAGGTTAAAAAAACTGTTTTTAAAATGGAATAAAAAACTGTTTTTAAATAGGATAAAAAAAAGTGTTTACTTTTTAAATAGGATTTTTTTTTTTTATATAGGATAAAAACAGTTTATGTAATAGGATAAAAAAGAGTTTTTTAAGATAAAACCTGTTTTTTATATAGGATAAAATAGTTTTTTTCATATAAAAAATAGTTTTTAAATAAAGAAAAACATTTTTCAAATTTAAAAAGACAAACATTTTTTTATCCTAATTGAAAATTGTTTTTAAATTTAATATTTTTTTTATCCTAATTAAAAGAAAAGCTTTTTTTTTAAATTTAAAAACTGTCTTTTTAATTAAAACAGTTTTAATTAAAACTGTCTTTATTAAAACAGTTTTAATTAAAACAGTTTTTTTAATTAAAAATGTTTTTTGATTAAAATTTGTATTTTATTAAAAATGTTTTTTATTTAAAAATGTTTTTTGATTAAAATTTGTATTTTATTAAAAATGTTTTTTTAATAGAAGGCTGTTTTTTTTTTAATTAAAACTGTTTTATTAAAACTGTATTTTATTAAAACTGTTTTTATATTTATTTTTTTTGTATTTATTAAAAAACAGATTTGAGGGACTAAATTGGTCAAAATTAGTAGTTTAAGGACTAAATTGGCCAAAATTTGTAGTTTAGGGACTAAATTGGCCAAACCCCAATAGTTTAGGGGCCATAGGGGTACTTTACTCTTAACTAAATCCTCTAACATATTATGATCTACATTGTGATCCTCCCATTGCACATCTATCCTATTTGTTGAAGGTTATTGTGAAGGTTGCTCGAGGATAAAATGAACTTTTGGTTTTTTAATAAATATAAAATAATTTTAAATATAAAAACAGTTTTAATAAAAACAGTTTTAATTAAAAAAAACAGCCTTCTATTAAAAAAATATTTTCCAACATATAATTAAAAAACCCTCTTTTATCCAATTTAAGAAACAGTTTTTATCCTATTTAAAAAATTGTTTTTTTCTCATTTAAAAAAAAAACTATTTTTTTATCCTATTTAAGAAATACTTTTTTATTCCATTGTAAAACAGTTTTTTAACTTTGAAAAGAAATAATCAATTTTAAGCTATTTTAAGGACTAAATTGGCTAAATTATTAGTTTATGGACTAAATTATTAGTTTATGGGATAAATTGGCTATTTTAAAAAACAATTTTTTTTAAACGGTAATTTTTTACAGATAAACTTTAAAAAACATTTTTTTTAAAAACAGATAAATTATTAGTTTTGGGGAAAAAAAACTGTTTTTAAAGTTTATCTTTAAAAAATGACTATTTAAAAAAAAAATTAAATAGCTTGAAATAATTTAGCCAATTTAGCCCATAAACTAATAATTTAGTCCATAAACTAATAATTTAGTCAATTTAGTCCTTAAACTTTCTTATTTCTTTTCAAGGTTAAAAAAACTGTTTTTAAAATGGAATAAAAAACTGTTTTTAAATAGGATAAAAAAAAGTGTTTACTTTTTAAATAGGAAAAAAATAGTTTTTTATATAGGATAAAAACAGTTTATGTAATAGGATAAAAAAGAGTTTTTTAAGATAAAACCTGTTTTTTATATAGGATAAAATAGTTTTTTTCATATTAAAAAACAGTTTTTAAATAAAGAAAAACATTTTTTGAATTTAAAAAGACAAACAGTTTTTTATCCTACTTGAAAACTGTTTTTAAATTTAATATTTTTTTTATCCTCTTTAAAAGAAAAGCTTTTTTTTAAATTTAAAAACTGTCTTTTTAATTAAAATAGTTTTAATTAAAACTTTCTTTATTAAAACAGTTTTAATTAAAACAGTTTTTTAATTAAAAATGTTTTTTCATTAAAATTTGTATTTTATTAAAAATGTTTTTTTAATTAAAAATGTTATTTTAATTAAAAATGTTTTTTGATTAAAATTGGTATTTTATTAAAAATGTTTTTTTAATAGAAGGCTGTTTTTTTTAATTAAAACTGTTTTTATTAAAACTGTATTTTGTTAAAACTGTTTTTATATTTAAATTTTTTTGTATTTATTAAAAAACAGATTTGAGGGACTAAATTGGTCAAAATTAGTAGTTTAAGGACTAAATTGACCAAAATTAGTAGTTTAGGGACTAAATTGGCCAAATTAATAATTTAGGGACTAAATTGGCCAAACCCCAATAGTTTAGGGGCCATAGGGGTACTTTACTCTTAACTAAATCCTCTAACATATTATGATCTACATTGTGATCCTCCCCTTGCACATCTATCCTATTTGTTGAAGGTTATTGTGAAGGTTGCTCGGGGATAAAATGAACTTTTGGTTCCCCGTGAAAAACCCAATTTCGATAACTATCTTGCATACCCCGTTTTAACAAATGTAGTTAAATTATTTTCCACTCAAACACCTTGCCATTCTTACAACTAGAAGATGGACATGGAAACTCTTCATCATCATGACATCTCTTTACGTATTTCACAAATTCATTAACATCTTTGCGAAACATATCCCCTAATCTATTTGTCTCACCCATCCACTCTTTGTATTTAGCATATCCCGTCACAGCTACTACAAACAATCACTTATTATGGGTAAAAAGCATATATTCGTGGATTAACATAAACAAAAGTGTGAATATTTAGTTCCCATTAGTATAAACAATCACCTATTGAATGCGTACGCATAAGAACTAGAAGGCTAGTTTCTATGCGGAAATTTATTCATGCATTCAAATTCAAATTCAAATTCAAATTCAATTTAAATTTGAAATTGAAATTAAAATTTAATTTATAATATTAATTCCTATTTTATCCCTCTCCTCTAAAGTATGAGTGGTCCTATCCCATTCGAGATCACATATTTCTGTAATATACTTAACATCTCATGCACATTGTTCCAATTTGAGGAAATTTCGGTAGAATATCCCCATAATTTTCCAAGTACACGACATAGATTTGAAAGTGTGAGTGTTATTTCAATTTATCAATTGAAATAACACTTAGCATCGCATCATCTAGTATGTACCCAAATAATATTAAGATACGATTATAGAACTTTCCCCAAAAGCAACAAGTTTAAGCCATTTAAAATATTATTATAAAGAAACTATGCAGTCTTAAATTGTCTAAATGGGACAATTCGAGAGATCTCATTACAAGGGTAGTGCCTCTCGAACGGGTCTAAGGGCTATTGAATGCATACACATAAGAACTGGAAGGCTAGTATCTATTCATACTATATGTAATTTAAAGTATTTTTCGTTTAATTTAAAGTACGCATAAGAACTAAAACTTAGAGAAATGGGTCCTATAGAATTACAATGTATACAAATAAAAAATGTTATTAATGTTTAGATCATTTCATATTTTTCAGTCCATTTCATAAGGAGCTAAAGGTATGGTAACACGATTGGGGCAAAGTATAAAGTCCACAAACAACATTGATACTATTTTCGAAATCATACACGCACATGTGGCATTCCATATATTGATCCCCAAATTGAAAATAGCACACTAAAATCTCTTACACCAAAACGAAACACAAATTGGTTCTCTCACCTCCTCCAAATTGATTCCCTCACCTCCCCCCATCAGTCCCCTTCCCCTTCCCCCCCCACACACTCAACCCCTGCCCTACCACTGCCACCCCCACCCCCACCCTCACACACTTATACATACACCCCCTCCCCCCACCCCATTTCCCCACTATCCCCACTACCTCCCACCCCGCCCCCACCCCCATACACACACGTAGACACACACACACACAATTTTACACACGCACATATACATATACACACACACACACATACACACACACACACACACATATATACACATATAAACATATACAAAGGAGAGAGAGAGAGAGAGAGAGAGAGAGAGAGAGAGAAAACTCACCTGAAAACGTAGAGAGAGAGGGGGGGTAGAAATGAAAAAGGTGGGAGAAAAATAGGCGGTAGGGTTTTTTACTGACAAAGTTGTCACGGACCTGTCAAGGTATTTGACCGTGAAAACTTTTTAATGTTGTCACGGTCATTGACCATGACAAGTCCATGAAAACTGTACTTGTCACGGTCAATGACCATGACAAGGCTAGCTGACTCAAAGGTGACAATTTAGCATTTTTGGTGTAGGTAGGAATGAGAAATGGGAAGTGTAAAATACATAAGCGGTACTATGTTCATTGATTTTGTGAAGAAGAAAAATGTCAGCCAAACCTTATTTTAATGATGTGGACACCATATTCTAGGACCCCATAACCCTCACCTTAGCTTCCTACTACTTCTCCATTCACCATAAACCCTAGGTCATACTTCAAGTATTGATCGAGAGGCCATTGGGCCCTCCAAGGCCCCATTTGACTCCAGTCAACTTCATCATCAGAGCAAAAGCTCAATAAATCTTCAAAGGTCTCTAAATTCCCTTTCTAAAGGTTTGTTCAGTGTGCGAATCGTCCTTAAAGTTCAGACAAATAGTTCTTTTTACTATAAAAAAATCAATCAAGACACAATCGAATGCTCCCGAGCCCTAATTTGACCCTAATAAACTTTCTCATCAGAGAGAAGGATCAATGAATCTTCGAAGGGCCCCAAATCCCCTCTCTAATGGTCCACCGCATGCGCGAATTGACATAACGATTTAATGAACGAACCATTTTCCCCCGAAAACTAATCTGGAGGCAACCAGGCGCTCTAAGCTCCATTTGACCAAACTCAACTCTTCAGATTAAATGATACCAAATGAATATTTGAATTGAAATAAATACCTTTTTCAATGGTTTGCCTTATGCGCGAATTAGCCTTATGGTACAGACGAACGACCTGTTTAACTCTGAAGGGTCACTGGGTGCTTTTGAGCCCTGTTTGACCAATGTCTACTCTCTGAACTAAATGAGACTGAATGAATCTTTGAAGGATTTGAATACCCTTTCCAATGGTCTGTCCCATGCATAAATCAGCCTTATAATTGCGAACGAATGATCCGTTTTCCTCCGAGAATCTCTTATCTAAATGACCATCAGGTGCTTCCTTCCCCATTTGACCATATTCAACTCCTGAACCTGGGAGAGGCCCAATCGATTCTTTAAGTTCTCTGAATAACCTTTCCAATAGTATTCCCTCTGTATTATTCGTACTTACAGTTTGCATTCTACGAGAATTTTTCTAGAAAATCTGCATGATATTGCCAAATGACAAAACCATTTCTAGCCGACAGAAAGGTCAAGTACAATGACGATCGTCACCCCCTAAACCCTATATAAGGAGAGCATGAGCTCACTTCAATAGACACCTCAAAAACATCACCCTCAGTGATCAGCAACATTCTCTCAAAGTTACCATGGTTTCCTCATTTGAAACCGCCCCACCTTCCATTTCCATCCCTTTCACACCTAATTTAGAAAAATAGATTTCCTATCCTCTTGACCCACTTGGAAGGTAATCCTTTCAACAATCAACATCATTCTTCCAATCTCCAAAGAAGGTCCAAACATTATTCTCTCTCTCTAAGTTTCTTTATTTTCGCATTTGTTATTTAAGTTCTTACTTTAGTTTGTCATCTTTATTATATCATATACACTAATATCCAATGCTTTATTAGTAGTATTGCACATAATATATTTTCTATGAAATACTCGAAAATAAGAAAAAGAGGGCTTTATCATAAATTCCAAATGGGATTCCTCACCACATTTTCTCAAATCAAAAACATAATTTTCCTACACACACATATAATAAAATCCCCGGTTGGATTTATGGGATAAACCCCACCCTCGTGATGCATGTGAATTATGTGGAATTTGATGTCTTTATAGGCTATGTAGGCATCCCGAGTCAGAACCTAAGACTTGAGTCCTCTTTTCCTATTTTATTCATATATTATTTCTATATATATATGATCTTTGTGGTTGATATTCGTATTTTATCTAACATATATAAACGTTTCACCATAATGATCGATATCCTAATATGCGCACACGTTATATATTTTAATTATTATTTTTAGAATACTCCTATGGATTACCTCACCTTGCTTTTACCTATGATGTGAGTCGAGTGATTTCTCTCTACATTTATATATACATGCACACACTTTGCAGAGTTATTTAGGAGAATAATAATATATGCCCATGAGAGACTGAAAGGGAGGGACGAGTGCCTAACACCTTCCCATTTTGTAACTTAGACCCTGGACCTATGAAGTAATTGGTTTTGCAAGTATCCGTATGTGTTTGATGTCGTTCTCTCGAGGCGACAACATTTCTTTTTTCTGTTTTATACAAAATAGGCCGGAGACTCTATCTCTTTACATCACCTCAAATTGATGACGATTGAAATGCCCCGAGGAAGGGCATGAGACCTTTTCTCTCTCTCCACTGCAAGTGCAAGCACTGACCCCAAGGAGGGGAAACAAGATGGACACAGTGGCGACTCCGCTGGGGACTTACTTGTCATAAGAGGACTACACTCTGTTTGTATGGGTGTTATCATTTTCTGCATGTGTGTGTATGCACCTACCTATATGTTCTCTTTTTACTCTATTACTTATATTATATGTTTATCTCATATTTATATCACTTCTCACTCACTCTTAACTTCACACACTTGTAAATACCCTCCATATAGACCTCACACTACTTACACTCATATGTAGGATTGCTTATATCCACATGTTCCACACACCACTTAGAGTATTCATGCTTAGGTTTCATTAGCATAAGCCTTCACTTATCACAGTTGTCTATATCCATACTAACTTTCACATATCAGACGCCATTTTTTGTTAATCCATGCTTAGGTTCACTACCACATACTCATTTGTAGATTTAATCACTCACTCACATGTATCCATGCTTAATGTAGTCTTCACATTCCATGCTAGATTTACTTGTACTTATTTTCCATAGTATTTATCTTAATAATCAATAAAAAAACTCTCTCCATGATATACTAATCAATAATCACGCATTTTTCACACTACATCTCCAATATATAACAGGGAACTCATTCGTGTACATTGAGTGTATTGAATTCTCTCTCATACATATTATCCCCATAAGGTATAGAGTGAGGCAATTCACGTACACTCAGGTATATCAAATGGCTTCTCCACACGTACCGATTGCTTTCAAAAGCAAGCAATATCGTGGAAGTTATACCAAATAGGGGAACCTTTTCACTAACCCAACAACTGCATAAATCTCATATAGGCGTCAAATCTAGGGAACTCATATTTAGTTTTCTGGTTACCACATGAAACTTTGTCAAACTGATGAGTCGGCATGCTGCCCAATTTTTTTTGCAATTTCGTTATTTTTCAAAATGGGACCTGTCTATGAGCCTGGAAATAACTCAAACCGTGTCTTGCATATTTTTCAAAGATATTTTTCCCAAGCTCGGGTCCCGTTCGACATTTATTTTTTGCATTTAAGTAAACCTAATACAAGTGAAAACATAATAATAATAATCGTGATGAGGCCCTCCTCTCGTTTTTCCTCCCTTTTACCAAAATACTAAAAACATTTTCCCTTATCTTTCTAAAAAGACCAAGATACCAAAAACATTCTCGCTCCTTTTTACCAAAAGTGTCAAAAATGTTTTTCTTATTTTTTAAGAAAATCCCCAAAAAACAATCCTTTCATCCCTTCCTTAAAAAATAAATTCGAATAATTTTCCTTCTCAGGTCGATTGCATACCCTATTCTTGGCCTGACTCCATGTTGGCTTCGTTCTTTTGACAAACCGCCCTGAAGCTCTACCAGTTCCCCTACAACTTCCTCTAAGTTCGACATCTACCTTCACTAGTCCTTTATGGAAAATGTCAATCAAGTACAGAATGTACAGCCTAATCTGATGGCAGTCTCGGTCCAACTCACTGCCAAGATTGATAACCTTCAAATCGAAGTTCATGAGATAAAGCGAAACCAAGTCCAAGTTCCCAAAGAACTCGAGGTCCTCTTTTCTCCTGACATGGGTTCACCTACTCCCGATCCTATTTGGGTCCCATAATAATATCAACATGTTCCACATGTCTAACCTGTCGATAGACCACCGCGAGCTCAGTTCCCTATGCCAAACCTAGCCTAGCCAGGGGCTAACTTGCCGATACCCGTTGATTTAAAGAAGGAGGAATTAAAAAAGGCCAAGGAAGACCTCAAGCTTTTATCAATGAAGTTTTACCAGGTTAGAATATTCTAGAACTACATGGATTACACCCATATGTCTCCCTACCCCAAAGAAAGATTGTAAAGATGTTCAAGATGATAGCCATCATGAAGTTTGGGGGCAACGGGCCCGTAATTATTCACCTTTGAAGCTATTATCGATCCATGACTCTCCTTGCTACCTCTGAAGAGATAATGGCCTAAATGTTTCAAGAGGACTTGAAAAAGAGTGCCCTCCGTTGGTTTCTGTCCCTAAAAGAATCTAGGATCCACAATTAGGAGGATGTTGCTCGAGAATTCATGTCGCAGTACAAATGTAATGAGGAGTTAAATGTTACATATCGTGATAAAAAACTTCTCAATAATAACCCTAGAGAATCCACCACCATGACCAACTGGCCTTTCAAAAAAGAACAAGTCAGCATAGTGAAGAAGAATTTCCTGCCACGTATCCGAAAAACTATGGGAAGTCAGTATTATCCACACTTTTGAGGTCTCTTAAAAGTAGGTGTAGATATTGAAGAAAGTGTTACCAAGATAGAAGTTAATCTAAAGAAAATGTCTAGTCAGTTTATTCCCAAAAAGTATGAGAAGCCATCCAATACTACAGTCTTAACCATCAATAATATCTCTTAACCTACTACCTCTTGGGCACCAGAAAGCTACCCTAATCCCATTAGAAAGGAATAAATCGAGCTCCATGATCCCCTTCATAAAGTATATGAGGCCTTATTGAGCCGAAACCTCATCAAAACTTTAGACCCTTATCCATTACCAAGCCCACGTCCCAAAAATATCAAAACCGATGACCCTTGTGATTTTCAAAAGTTTCCCAACCCTACTATTGACGAGTGCTTCTATCACCAGAATGTAATCCAAGGTTCAATTGACAGGGGTGCCATCCCCCCACCATCCAATCCTAAACCCAACACCACTCATAACCCACTTCTAATCCATACAAATGCATTTTTCCTAGACAATGACCAAATATTCTACCCATCTACCCAAATTGTGCCCAGTAAATCACCCATTATACTTATATTTTCACCTAAATCGCTCAAAGTTTGCCCATATTTTTTGTCTACACCCTACCTACTTTACAGACCAAGATCAATCACTCCTGAAGAGGGCTTGTATTGCCATTCATACCCGATTTAAAGGGAAATATGTGAATTTATCAGTAATACTAAACCAGCTTCTAGATTTTCGACTAAAATTTCCCTATGAGATGACCATCGATTGTCAGAAGTTTGGCATCCTTCTCATAAAATCCCGAAAGTGGGATCGGGAGTGAGATAATTAGGTGGTATCCATTAATGAAATAATTTTGGACAATGTAGTATAGATTATGAGAGATATGTTCCAACATACTAGTGAGATCCATAACATTTCAGATCTACTCACAGTCTAGAAGCTATAAGGGCGGTTGGTTCCTTCACTTTTACACCTCCCCATTGAGTGGGAGGATTTATATGAAGAATTTGTTGAGGTCGTGGAATGTATTGACTCCTCTTGGTAGGAAGACATCGTTGCCACGGGATGGGGGACGAGTTTGATAGCTCAAATGAAGAACCAAGTCAAGAAAAGATCAGTCCAATAATTAGCCTATATAGGATGATATCTTTTGAAGAGCTATTGGGGGAAATTAACAAAGTAGCCATGCAGCCTATAATACATAAAGAAATGGGGTTCTTGTTATTCCCTTCCTCTGTAAACCATATGACCAGATCAGGAAGACACTATCAAGATCTAAATTCTCAACTATCAGGAACAGATAAAGTAAAGGGATTTGTCAAAGAACATACCATGCTAGAGATGACCATTAAAGAAAGTAAGATCCTAGACCAACTCAAGAAAACTCAAGCCAATATCATCTTATGGGGAATCTGCATACCTTCCCAATTATATGAAAATGCTCTGATAAAGCTTATCGTTGGGCCCACAATCCCTCCTTCCACACTCCAGAAGAAGATGTAAACCTAGTTGGACCTTTGACCACCATTACATTCCTTTCCTTCTCCAAAGAAGAAATTCTAAAGGTTGGAACTGACCACAACTATGCCCTCAACATCTCCTTTGAAGTGATAGGAAAGACAGTCCCACTCTCACTCATTGACAATGGATCCTCCCTCAATGTTTATCCACTCAAATCCTTCAATTTCTTGGGGTTAAAATTAAGTGACCTTACCCCTGCTTTCGTCGTAGTTCATGCTTATGACAACACCCATCGAGAGGTGATGGGATCCATAACACTCATAACAGGGGTTGACCCTATCAATACCTTTACTGAGTTTTAAGTTATTGATATACTCTCATGCTTCAGCCTACTACTTGGTTGATTGTGACTTCGTAGGATCCGAGGGGTATCTTCCTCCTTTCATCAGGAGTGAAAATTCTTCACTAAAGGGCAAGTCATTACCATATTTGGAGATGATAGTAGTACTAAAAAAATGTACCAGCAATTCGTGCTCGAAATACAACATGGGATGAATGATATGATCCTTTTCAATTTCCAAGTTAATCCGCTTCCCCTTCCAACAAGGGATAGTTTCAAAGATTGAGTCTGCCTAGAGCACAACCCTCATGAAAATGTCAACGTATTACAAATATTTAAGAATATTCAATTTATACCCGAACTGAGGCTATGACGACGTCAATAAGGGATACTAAAGCCTATAGTCTTGAAAGAGGCCTTTCCTCCATGTGGCCTGGGCTATCAACCTTCACTAAAATAACTCTGAATGCTCCGCCAACCACCCCTGAAGAAAAGATTAGAAGATGCGAAGACTGTTTTAAGGGTTCCTTAAACGGGAGATTCTTTAAAGAGGGTTAAGACTTTCCATTCCATGGCTTTTTTGAACCATGGTATGACCATGTGGATAAGAAGATGAAGCCAGCGATGGAAATCTTCTTTTAAGACAACTACTCCTAGGTCGAAGGCTGTCTGCATTAGTTATAACTTCTCACTCAGAAAGTTGTAACCATTGCATATGTTTCTGAGGGAAGTGATTTCAAAGACTCATTTAACTTGCAGACACTGGGTTGACACTCTGTATGATCCACTCAGGCACTACATCATCAGATCCGTCAACTCTGATCAAAGCCGCTGGTGAACCTCTTTTTAGCTGGAATACTATATTGGTCCCACCTTCTTAGATGCAACACAACCCGACTTTTTACCCTATCACTTTATATATTATAGTTCCTCCTTTTTGTCATAACAATGTAATCGAGACCTCTTTTGATGAGGTTCTCAACTTTATTTCTCCCAAAAGTGAAATAAACTAGGGTTTTGATTATCTTAATACTACTTAAATTAATTGTCTTGATTCTAATAAAACTCTTAATGATGATGATTTTGCAAATAAATAGTTTTTAATTGATCTTAGTAAGGTTAATAAAAATAATATAACCATATTCAAGTTAATGAGGATGAAACTGTTGCGATAGGGTCCACTCTTAAAGAGCATAAGTGCACATAGTTCGAAGAGTTTCTGTAGGAGTTTATGGAAATCCTCACATGGTCCTACGATGACATGCTCGACAATAATCTTGAAATAGCTCAACAAGAGATTCGAACTCTCCCAGAGTACAAACCGGTTAAATGGAAACTATGAAAGTTATGCATCGAATGTTCGCTCAAGGTCAAAGAAGAATAAATCAAATAGTTGAACGTAGGCTTTATCCGGGTAATCGAATATTCCACATGCCTAGCCAATATTAAACTGGTACTAAATCGGGAGAAAAGGTCTGCATGTGCATAAACTACCAGGATTTGAATAAAGCATCTTTGAAAGATGATTATCCATTGACCAACGACGACATGATTGTGGACAACATGACTAGTCACGCTCTCACATCATTTGTCGATGGATTTATCGGATACAACCAGATCAAGATGCACCCCGACCATCAAGAGAAAACTACATTCATCACCCTTGGGGAACCTTTTATTATAGGGTTATGCCATTCATCTTAAGAATGCTAGGTCTACCTAACAGAGGACTTTCATAACCATTTTGCATGATTTTTTACACAAGGAGGTTGAAGTCTACGTAGACGACATGATTTTTAAGTCTAAGACTTAGGAAGGTCACGTTCCGTCCCTTCTTAAGTTCTTCGAACAACTACGATGGTACCAAATTCTATTAAACCCATAAAAATATGTTTTCGAAATTACCAAAGGAAATATTTGTGATTCATGGTTAGCGATAAGGGATTCGAAGAAGACCCAGGCAAACTCAAGGCCATACTTGAAATCCCACCACTCCAATCGGAGAAGGAACTCCGATGATTCTTGGTAAAATTATAGTATATCATCCGGTTCATCCGCAGTTGATTTCTATTTATGAACCCAACTTCAAACTCCTCCGAAAGGATTCTACCAAAGTCTAGAATGAGGCCTGTTAGGAAGCCTTTGATATAATCAAGTTATATCTTAACCGACCTCTCGTACTTATGCCTCCACAGTCAGGTCTCCCTCTACTCTTGTAGTTGACCATAAAAGACACTATGATAGGGGATTTGTTAGCATAATGCATTGAAGAAACTTGAAATGAAAGGTCCACCTAATATTCTAATAAAAAATTGGTCGGGTACGAAGTCAACTACACTACCTTGGATAAAGTATGTGTTGCCCTAGTCTGGGATACTGAAAAGTTACGACACTACATGCTCGCTTTTACCATCAGACTTATGTCTTGAATGGACCCCATCAAATACTTTCTTAAGAAACCTTCCCTATCTAGACGAATGGCACGATGGTTGATGCTACTAGCTGAGTTCAATATCATGTATGTTACAAAAAATTTGATAAAAGGGAGGACCATCTTCGATTACCTTACTGACTACTCCATGAAAGAGGTTGATGTCTAGATCTCTGAATTCCTTAATGAAGATATTCTCTGCACCTCTCAGGAGGACATCCTATGGAAAATGTTCTTTGATAGGGATGCCAATAATAAATGATATGGCATTGGGATACTTTTGATCGCCCCTGATGACTTTCACATTCCCATTGCCATTAAGCTATATTTTCCTTATACCAACAATATGAACGGATACGAGGCATGCATCATAGAATTTAAAGTTTCCCTCAATAAAGGTATTAAACACCTAGATGTGTACGGGGACTCTGCACTCATCATCGGCCAAGTCCTTAGAAGATGGAAAGTTAAAGATGAGAATCTCATACTCTTCCATACCCACCTAAAGGAGTTGGCCACTCAGTTCCAGGAAATCGCCTTCCACTACTTGCCTCGAGCAAAGAACATGTTAGCTGATTCCCTTACTACCTTGGCCTCCATGATCGACATGCCCGAAGGAATAACAATGGCCCCTTTTATAGCCCAAAAATAAATTATACCAACCCACTGCTACCACATTAAGGTTGTCACAGAGGAAGATTCTGATATAGATGAGTGGTGGTCTTATAATATTTGGTGCCTCCTCAAGCATGGTAAGTATCCCCAAGACACTAATAAGAAAGACCATGCGACCCTTCACAAATTGGCTTCCCAGTACATCGTCTACGATAAAGCATCGTTCAAGAGAAACTTTAATGGAACCCATTTGCACTACATTCTAGGGGCTGACATTGAAGAAATGATGAATAAGATCTATAGCAGGGAATGCGAACCCCATATAAATGGTCATATGCTTACCAAGAAAATTATTCGTCAATGGTACTATTGCACCACTATGGTTGAAGATTGCATAACCTATGTTCGATGATACCTTAAATGCCAATAGTTTGCCAAACTCTAGCACTTGCCTCTACGGGAATTATATAACATGACTTCTCCCTGGTCGTTCTCCACTTGGGGCCTAAACATCATAAGGAAAATCACACCCAAAGCCTTTTAATGGGCATGAGTTCATCCTAGTCACCATTGATTAATTCACTAAATGGGTCGAAGATTAATCATATGCAGTGCCGAATGCTAAGAAGGTAGCCAAGTTTATCCAAAAGAACAACATCTACTGATATGGGGTTCCCCATGAGCTAGTATTATATAATGGGTTACATTTTGAAGCAGAGGTCACAGAACTAGTCGATGAATATAGGATTCAAAGACACAAGTTTTCTCCCTATTGAACCAAAACCAATGGTGCAGCCGAAGCCACCAATAAGAATCTCTAATCCATCATCAGTAAAATGATCAAGAGTTATGAGGATTGAGCTGATCGAATCCTTTATGACCTCTAGGGCTACCGCACTTCAGTCACGATATCTATGAGGCTACCCCTTACTCTTTGGTCTATGCCATCGAAGTAATCCTACCCGTTGAACTATAAATACCTTCACTGCACGTTATGCTCGAGAGAAAATATAGCCAGGAAGACTGACATCAAAGCCACTTTGATGAGCTATCACTCTTGGATGAAAAGAGGTTGAAGGCTATATCACATACAAGGGTACCATCGTCGAATAATGCGATCATTCAACGGAAGAGTCAAGGATCATGGTGTCCAAGAAGGAGACTTGGCCCTCAAAGAGATT
Organism: Sambucus nigra; assembly: GCA_949130495.1. Lineage (NCBI taxonomy): Eukaryota > Viridiplantae > Streptophyta > Magnoliopsida > Dipsacales > Adoxaceae > Sambucus > Sambucus nigra. The sequence continues at coordinate 41,758,266 of OX422220.1, forward strand.
ATAGAACCCGTTTGGGACCCTAGAGGGAAATTCAAGCCAGAGTGGACCCTACATAGTTAAGAAGATCCCGTTAGGCGGTGCCACTATGCTTGCTAACTTTGATGGAGAAGAGATGGCACGTTTAGTCAACCGAGACCATCTCAAGAAATTTTATCCTTAGTCCGAAATCTAGGGGCACCATGACTCTTCTCATATCCCTTCTATTATAAAAAAATATATTTATTTCTCTCTACCCCGAACTACATCTAGTTTGATCATATAAAAATCCTTTTTTATTCCAAGATGAAACTTAAATTTTTTTAAAAACCCCTAGAGGTACGTAGCCATCTCATACACCTTTATATGGTCGCGATCACTTCTTTTGCATAAAATGCTATTTTTTTTTCAAATCTTCCAGAACACGATTCATTTTATCATTTATATGAACAAAATAATTATGTATGCCTTAGTGATTGGTATAGATAATTTAAATGCAAAACTCATCAAGAGGCCCAATAATATGATAAAAATATTTTTTATTTCAAATAGGGGAGCGTAGTGCTATTACACAAAGTATCAGCAAAGGGAGTCAAGCCAACAACCCCTCTCTGCTGACCAAACTATTCCTAAACAAACCTAATCAGATTCATAAAATTATTCCCAAATCCTAGAAACAAAAGTGAAAAACATACAAAAAATCCCAGTCATACAAAAGCTTCATATAAAATAATCATATCTAGCACAAAATACTACCCGCGGATGTTGGAAGATCCATCCTCATCATCATCAGCCCCCAAAGGTCCCCAAACTTCCCCTGCCTTGTTGGTATTTTGAATACTCTCCATATAGTGCTATGCTCTAGCCAACATGAAGAAAACTGACACTCTCTCTTCCATTATGTTAAACAAGACGAACCACCTCTAGATGGTCTCTTCCACTAAATTCTTCACTATTACTCGCTCCCACAGCCTTTTCAAATAGACCTTGGACACATGACAGACCCTGTTTACGGATTGAGATAGATGGGTTGACGAACGATGATTCTCCCGCAGAGAACCTAACCTCATGCGCATGGATTCAGTTAAGTCTTCTATAAGAAAGAAGTATAGTGTTTGAGAAGGAACTATTTCTTCCCATCCAACTTGATGCAGGAGCCGTAAAGGGAAATAGAATAAAGTCTATCGCATGCCAACTAAACGAACATACTGGTATTCGCCCAACTCTAAAATAGGCTGCAGTTCTCCCCACCTTGGCACTGACCAGCAAAGGCGTCGGGATCCATGAACCAATTGACTTAGTTCTCCACAGATGGGCCAAAACTAATAAAGTACCGAGTAAAGTAATTAGGCATGGATGCCAAGGGGTACTCAGGAGGAATCGTCAAAAGGAAGCTCTCAGTCATCCATATGAATAACATCACTGGGGTCCCTTTGAGAAAATTAGAGCGATCATCCCACCAGGCATCTAGAAGGTTTAAGGTCTCCTCTAGTATCATAGCATGAGGATTATGAAGGTAATACATCCACGCTATGATGGCATCCAACTGAGGGTCCATCATTTGGTCTCCCTCTACTAGTAAGAGCCTCAAAGTTAGGCCCAGGGCAACAGCTCCGACATGGACTGCATTATTAAAATTCCTTAGATGCACATAATACATGACATCCTGAAGAAAGATCGTTCCCACAGTGACCAATAACCAAGCATCCGAAGGGGAAATGAGGAGAAACTCTTCTAATAAGGCCCGAGGAGAATGGGAAAATTCAGGCATAACCGCCCCTACACTGGGATTAATTCCCTATATGGATGAGAAATTTTCATAGGTTGTACAGACCTCATCTAAATCAAAAAGCATAAAACATGGTCTTTAGGGTACTAGAATTGCGTCGCTGGTGTCAACATGTTCTAATTAATGGGTCGATTACACCACAAGAAGACTCAAACCAAGTTAAAAGTTTCATAGTCCACGATGCTCAGGCACATGACTTTTAGAATTTTGAGGTAGGAAAATAATTTTTCGTTCATTGGAAGGACCATTTGGGACATAATGGAGAAGAAAATAGGAGGTAAGAAGGAGAAGGAAGTGAGAATGGATGAAAAACTACACCCCTTACCTTCCCTTTTATACATAAAAGTTTTGGCTAAAGATAAGAAATCCGAGAAGCCTGAATGTGTCCCTGACCTATAAAGGATTCTATGCTGTAGAAAAGTGAAATCAAATCCTTAGAGTGATTTTAATTGACCCATATGCCTATAGGGGGACAAGGGGTATGCCGATCGGCAACCCCCTTATTTTAGAAGATTTTATCTTTCCTTTTTTTTTTTTATCAAAATAAATAACTCAAAAAATAAATTCTTATTTATTTCATCTAAACTTATCCATTTTTACCCATTATTTCTCATCATGAGTCTTTTCCTCAAGTTGTTTAATCTCTTTTCTAAATAAATATCCCATCATTTTTATAGTCTCAGCAAAAAAGTAAAAAATCCATGAAGAATAAGTCATTAAAAGAAGAGTGAGTAATAAAAATCTTCTTCATATATATACTTCCATTGCACGATTACATTTTTTCAGGTTGAAGAGGAAATAGAAAAATCAAAACAATGGAACTCAGCCCGAACACACAATCCCTCTCTCTCTCTCTAAGCCCTCAATCCCTCCGGCGAACACGCTTCCCCCCGACGACGAGTTGTATAACCTCCACTCCCTGAACTCGATACCTCGTCCGAGGTAGCAAGAGAAACCAGACAAGAAGGAATAGATTCCTTGATATATGTAGTCATAGAATCCACCCAGTCCCTGATATCCTTTAGCCAAGTGGTCAGTACCCGAACGTGATGTAAGCAAGCAACGGAGATAAAGGATAAATCATTCAATCAAAGGCAAAGGAAAAATCAAAAGAAATAAATACAAGGAGAAAAATATACCTCAACCATAAGGATGTCCTCCGTAAGTCCCATCAACCCCTAATTTACTGCATTAGGGTGGTGCAATGGGCTCAATGATCCCCCTCTAGTCAAAGCGAATTATATGAGGGTGAAGTGACCTGAATAATTAGAGCCTCCACTACCATCGCCAATGATGACTTACCACCTATGCTGTGGGAAGACCCCCACCGAACTGCTGGTACCCCTACCCAAAGCCGTAGGAGGTGGAGGCATGTTCAACACGTCATAAATGCAGGAAGGCATCAGGTAAGTCATTACGAAATCCAGATAATCATAGGTCTCTGCCATATTCGTATAAAGCAAATTAGCCTAACCAACCATCGCCACCGCCTTAGCCTCGGTGGAAATTTCCCTCACCTGCCTCATATACATTTGGACCATTGCAGGTAGGAGTGCCACCTCATACTCCGTGATTTTCCGCACAACCCTCTCCCCCAAGTACCAAGCATACCCGAACGCATCAACCTCCACATCTGTGCATGGATACCTGTCACCCCCATGTGCCGAGGGGTCATACCCTAGGGGTAAAAGGTCACCTATAATTCCCAACAAAGATTAAAATTCATGAAAATAAAAAACATGCTAAAAAAGGATTCAAAAGAAAAAGTAATAACCTGATCACTCGTGAGCATGTTCAGGGCTTGCCGCACCACCACCAGAGACAAAGACTGGTTAGTTCAATCGTCGATTGGACTTTTGCCACAGGTACATCCTCCAGAAGTCCCCCAAGTCCTCGTCTTTCAAGGGTATCAATCTGGCATTAAGCCTAATCACCTCATAGAGCCACGTTTTCATAAAGGATAGGAATCAACAAAGAAGAAACTAAAAGAAAAATACAAGGAACTACACACAAAAAAATGCAAGAGTTACCTCCAAAAGGTACGTGCCCCCCTTAGAGGTCTGTCGGTAGAATCGGATAATTGGATCTAAAGAAGAGTAAAGGGTCTCCAAGGTCAGTCTCCCCCGGTCATAAAGTGGGACATCAAAAAATATCCTTAAAAATATAAAGAACTAGAGATGGACGACGTCACCACTCGTCGCCACTAGAAAACCACCCAACAGAAGAAAAATAAATGACCAAGCCATCAGCCTCACCTATCGTCCATCAGTATCATCAGTCCTTCGGCTCAGTAGCATCTCCCTAACAGAGGAAATGCGGATAGAATCTACAGAAACTATCCTACCCACATCCCCTAATTCTGCATATATTGCCTCTGGAGTCACCCTCAAAGTACGATCCACCTCTATTTCTACACCCTTGCAATCTATCCCCAGTAGCTGTTGAACGTCAATGGGAGTCACAAACATCTCCCTAAATCCCAATACAAGGGTCTGGATAGTGTCCCACCGCCACTCTACCAATGCGCATCAAACCGCGGTAGAGCGTAGTGTCTCGTCCATAGCCTACGCCAAGAGACCAAAGCTAACTGAGGTAACTACCTAGTGCACCACCGCCACAAGATTATGCCATACATCCTTCAAACTCGCGTTCATTTATAGGCATAAATATGACATTATTTCCTTTGTTATTATAGAGGCAGTCATGTTTCTCTTATTTAGTGAACTTAGTGAGAAGTTTTTTAATTCTTGATTCAGTGTCTTCTGCTACAGGTCTAGTAGGATGATTATAGCCTTTTTATATGGTATCCAAAACATCATCTCCCAAAGTCCCTTGTATGAATGCAATCATCATTACTTTCCAGTAAGGAAAATTTATCCCATCGCAGAGGGGAGGTCGCGATGAATTTCCCAGTCTCTCAAATTTCTCGTCCATAATATATTATTTTTAAAACATTTTCAAAGAATACAGGATTTGGACAGGTTTAAAAAAAAATAAGAACTCAGATCTGATACCAATTGAAAATACGTTGCTAGTTTGTTTAACAAAATTTGAAACTATTAAGAGGGTCTAATCAATTTTCTAGAGGAAACTCTTTTAATAAAAATAATGCAAACACAATATGTGTCAAAGAATTTTCAAGGATAAGATATTTCAGTTACTAAGAAATTTAGTTTTAAGAAAAACTTAGGCAAGTATAGCAGCAGTACTAAAAGTAAGCAAGTATTAAAATTAATCACACAAGACAAGAAGTTTTTAACGTGGTAAAACTCTAAAGTAAGGGAAACATCCACAGAGGTCTCTACACCACAAACCAAAAATCCACTAAAATTATTTTTTGGTTACAAATAGTCAACAAATTTTACACACAAACAAGACCTATTCTAAGTCAAGAAATATACCAGCACACTCTAGAAGATCTGACTTATTTAAGGCTCTTGATGTTGTCCTTGCCGTTCTCCTGTTTGGATCATTTTTCTCCGTTTGATCTTTACATCGACCTAGTGATTGAAATCTCTCAACCAACACACGACTTAGTGAAATAGTGTGAAAGTGTTATTGAGTGTTGTCCCTATACAAATGCATGAACTTACTCACGCTTATACAGGCATATATCCTACAAATGATAAGATTTTCTAAGTATGATATGCTTGATTTCACAACACTGAGCTTAGGTTTATTTTTGAAACTACAAATTTTCAGATCTAGATTCTTGAAAACCTTTTAAAGGAGATTCTACTAATATTTTATTTATCTACAAAGTAAAAAACTTATATTTGAGATTTTTGAAACCTTCAACTCAGTTTTGTAAAAACAGAGATAAGAGATATGTTGTATTAATTTGATAAAATCGTTTTAAAACATAAATCCAACAAGAGAAGTATATTTCTTAAATAAGAAAGCAAGTCTAAATACAACAGTGATTGTATCACTTTGTAAATCAGATCTACAAGTTTCTATAAGAGAAACGAGTTCTGATTACCCGTGATAGTGTTTGATGAGAGTTTAAAATCAAAAATGGTTTTGATTTTCAACAAAAAGAAACTCTCAAAAACTCACTTAGATATTTCCTGGGCTAAATCGGACAGAGTTCTGTTTGGGTTTAGGAATTTTCTCTCAATTTTTTTTCTCTCTCTCTCAACTCTCAAGTCTCCCAAAATATTGTAAAGGATGGGATGACTGGTCTCATTTATAGGATGATAGGAAAGATAAGCTTAAGGGTGAATCAACGATTAGGATTTGTTCGACGGTTCAACTTATTAATCTAAAGGCTCATAATGCACTGCAATAATAAAGGCTCTGATAAGTCTAAATGGATAATACATGGATAGTTAAAGATCACATGCAGACGATTGATTAAATTTGAATGAATGATCCAAATTAAGTCTGAAGTCTTTGAGGGAGAGGAAACACAAATCCATCTAATAATATAGCAACACGTGTATGCACATGATGAGGTTTTAAATGCGTGTTTTTAAATATTTAAAAATACCAACTGAAACCACATTATTATCAAGCGATTTTGGATTCTACCCAGCTTAGTTTTTAGGAAGTTTGGATACTACAAATTAAGCCCAAAACATTTTAAAAACCTAATTTTAATTTCTCAAAAAGAGATTTTAAATGTTTAAAAAATTCCAAAAATAATTAAAATGTAGAAAAATATTTTAAACCTAATTAAATACACACAAACCTCATAAATGCATTATGTAATGAAAATGTAATCCTAGAGTGATTGTGTGTTGGTTTAATGCCTGTTAAAGCTTCTTCAATGTTGATGAAATTGTCTTTGAAGATCATGAAGAGGCAGTAAGGCTTGGCTAAAAATAAGGGTGACACATATTTTGACTCTATTTCCAAACTAGATAAGCTCCTATATTTTAGGCTCAAGTAAGTCGTATAAAGTGTGCTTCAATATCCCCTTTGGAAATATGAGACAAAATCTCCTTTGAGTCATCTAGGACTCATAGGGATAATAAAAACAAATGAAAAAAAACCTTATTCCTATAAAATTCTATCTACCCCATATCCTAGAAATGAAAAAGTACCTAACTCACCTAAAGACAAACCAATAACATAAAAATGTATCCACTGATAGCAAAAGGTACTGAATCCTGAAAATAGACAACTAAGATCAAGCTTTTTAGTTTAATTTGATAAACCATATAACAATAAAAGACTCAAATATTTCTCCCCCATTTTGTCTCAAATTGACAAAGAGTAAAAAATCACAAGTCAAAATATATATGATGAATTACAAACTGATATCAACTACTATTATACAATGGGTTGTATCGCGGATCTCCTACATAAAACAAATATAGGAAGCATCTTTTGTCATTTATCAAACAACCATGCCCTATATCCTTGAAGATCAATTATAAGTGTGAAAACAACTAGAGGATATAATAGCAAGTTGATAGAAAATTATTCTAGAAATACCATAACAGTAGATTTTCTTAATGATTCAAATCTCAAATTATCTAGAGGTTTGGTAAATAAGTTAGCTAATTGGAATTCTGTGGGTAAGTAGTTTATCTCTAATTCTTTTGATTCTACTAACTCTCGAATAAAATGATGTCTTATTTGTATATGTTTAATATGAGAGTGTTGAGCCATATTATTCTAGATATTTATAGCACTCTGATTATCGCAGTATAAAGTTCGTTTATCTTCTTTAATGTGGTAATCGCTCAACATGTGCTTAATCGACGTTAATTGAGCACAACAACTACCTGCAACTATATATTCAGATTTTGCAGTGGAAAGTGACGTACAACTTTGTTTCTTACTAAACCAACCTACCAAATTATTTCCCACGTAATGACAAGCGTCTGATGTACTTTAACTGTCATTAGAATAGCTATCCCAATCTACGTCTGTGTATCCTACACTAGCGCTAGATGTGCCCTTTGTGTACCATATTCTTAGGTGTAAAGTCCCTTTAAAATATTTAATAATATGTTTGACGTGTTGAGGGTGACATTTCCTAGGATTGCTTTGATAGCATGCACAAGCACAAACTGCGTACATTATATCCGAAAGAGAGGCTGTAAGGTATAATACGCTGCCTATCATGAATCCGCAGAGGGTAGGGTTTATAGGTTTCCTATGTTCATCTTTAGATAGTTTAATTGACGTACTCATGGGTGTCCTAGTGATTTTGGCATTGTTTAAACTAAACTTTTTAACTAATTCTATAACATATTTAGATTGTAAAATAAATAACCCATCAGATTTTTGCGTGACTTGAAGTCTTAAAAAGTATTGAAGCTCTCCCATTAAATACATTTGGAACTCCCCATGAATAAGATTAGAAAATATTTGAACCTCAGATGGGGAAGTTGATCCAAAAATGATATCGTCGACATATACTTGGGATATTAAGACATTTTGATAATTTTTTTTAATAAAGAGTGTTTGATCATTTCCACCGTGTCAAAATTCTTTTCTAATGAGAAAAGTTGACAGTTGATCATACCAGACTCTGGGGGATTGTTTCAAACCATATAAAGCCTTTTTTAATCGATAGACGTGGTTTGGGTATTGTGGATCTATGAATCCTTTAGGTTGTTCTACATAGGTCTCTTCTGTTAGAATACCATTAAGAATCGCATACTTTACATCCATTTGATAGAGAACGAATCTTAAGTGACAAGCTATAGCTAAGAGAAGACGGATGGATTTGAGATGAGTTACGGGGGTAAAAGTTTCCTCAAAATCAATCCCTCCAACTTGAGAATATCCCTGAACCATAAGTTTAGTGTTATTTCTAACTATCATCCCTGTCTTATCAGTTTTATTTTTAAAAATCCATCTAGTTCCAATAACCCTTATATTTTTTGGCCTAAGAATAAGACACCATACGCCATGAGTTTTAAATTGAATGAGTTCTTCCTGCATAGCACCTATCCACAAAGAATCATTTAAGGATTATTTTACATTTTTTGGTTCTACAAGAGAAACAAAGCATGCGAAATGAGCAATATTATGTAACTAGGATCTTATTCGAACAGGCTAATCAAGTTTACCAACCACATTATTTAAGGGATGATCCTTAGAAACCCAGTTGGGCACTTCGGAGTTCTCAGTTGGTAAAGAATCAACTATATTAGGAGAGTAGTGATTAAAATAGGTTCTGGCCTATTCTACTATGGTTGGTTCTATATTCTTACTCTCAACGTTGGTGTCATGAACTATCACATTAAGAGACTCCATTATTGCTTTATTAAGAAGGTTGTAGACACTATATGCTCTATTACTAGGAGAATAACCCAAAAAGATGGCTTTATCACCTCAAGTTTCGAATTTAGACAGATGTTCTCTATCTTTGCACACGTAACAGATGCTACTAAAAGTTCTAAAGTATTTTAGGTTAGGCTTTTTCCCATACCAAAGTTCGTAAGGAGTCTGTTTGGTATTCTTCCTAAGGTAAACTCTTTTTATGATATGACATGCAGTTCTAAGAGCTTGAACTCAAAAATACTTGGGGAGGTTCTTGGCATGAATCATTACCCTATTAATTTTTTGAATGGTACGATTCATACGCTCTGTAATTCCATTTTTTTGTGGGGTCTTAGGGGCACTAAATTCATGTTGGTAACCATTAGCTTCACAATATTTAGTTACACCTAAATATTTAAAATCACCTCCCTTGTGGCTACATAATCAATTAACTTGGGTATCCTTTTCATTTTTTATACGTAGCAGCATTTTAATTTTTTTTCAAAAGGTGTCGAATTTTTATTTAAGGAATGCTACCCAAGTGAAACGAGTGAAATCGTCGACCATAACTAAGATATAATTATTTCCACATAGGCTTACATTTCGAGAGGGACCCATTAGGTCCATATGGATAGGCTCCAGAGGTTTTCATTTTTGAATGTCTTTAACTCTTTTATGAGTAGTCTTAACTATCTTCCCTTCTTAGCAAGGCCCACAAACAATGTTAAAAATAGGCTTTATTTTAGGGAGACCTCTAACTATTTCTTGTGAGCTCAGTCTACCAAGGTTATCATAATTTATTTGACCCAACCTATTATGCCAGATTTCATTGTCATCCATTCTAGCAATGTTACAAACCTCAGCACTCGGATTGACTGTGTAATAGTTATCTGGTGTTCGAAGTCCTGTAATGATACAATCACCATTTCCATTTAAAATTTTACAGTTTGTCTTTAAAAATGTGATAGTATGGTTAGAGTCACAAAACTGTGATATACTTAGCAAATTGGCTTTTAAACCTTTCATTAAGAGAATGCCTTCGAGAACGAGAAACCTTTTTTCATGAAATGTTCCTTTACCAATGATATGAGCTGATACACCATCTCTAAAAAGAAATTTTCCTCCTAAGAAGTTAGTTTTGTCTAAAAGTTTGGTATCGTTTCCGGTTATGTGTTTATAACAACCTCAGTCTAAATATTAACCAAATGTAGTATGTTCAGCTTTTAATCCACTTAACACAATATTACATTTCATCTGGGGTATTAAATCATCTTTTCTAACCCAAATTGTTCTGGTTTTCAAAGGTTTAAGGGAATTTAGTTTAGACTTGGATTTACGATTTTTCTCTTGGACTTCCTTTTAGAGTTAGATCTCCTCTTTCTATTCTTATAGTTAGAGTTTTGATTGGGCTGCTTGGTGAGAACATGGTTATTTATATTTTTCTAGAGTAGTTAAAGTTTTAGTATACATGTGAGCGAAAGGCGGGCTTGTATAGACGATTTTGAAAGCATTCTTCGAAGGAGTGTCCATAGATGTCACAGTATGCGAAATATAGATGGCTCGTAGGTTTCTTAACATGTTAAAGACCTTTAAAAATGTGTTTGTCCAAATGTTGGACATTGGTCTTATTTCTAGGAAAAATGGGTTGAAAAGACGATTCACATTGTCTTATGGGAGCGCAGCCGTATTTGTCCTTATTTTCAACATTATACTTTGGATTATTACTTGTACCAATGTCTGGCTCTTTTTTTTTTTTAATCAAAATCCATTTTCAAAGCCTGAAAATTTGGACATGTTTCAACAAGACTCTTTACACCTGACACAAAATTTATAATTTAAACGTTTTTAGTTTTTTGTGTCAGCGTTAGGGCAAAAACCTATACCAGTTCTATCCTTAGAATTGGTTTTACTTGATGCAACAAAGCCTTCAAAGAAATTAAAGTTATTTTCAAATTTGGAATTTTTTTTAAGACTGTTGAAGCTTTTTCTTTTGTTTGTTCCAAATCTACAACGTGGCCTTATACTTCTTTTCCAGTGTTTCATTCGATTCTGACAAACCTTTGATCTTATCAGTAAAAAACTTAGCCTTTTTTCATACTCCAGACATCGATTAGTGTAATCCTCAGTACTTTGTTTTACAACAAGACTTGGGGCTTCTAATTTTTCTATGAGATCCTCGACAGTTTTCTTAAGTTCAGTGCTTCTCCTAAGAGTTTTGGTGTAGATCGTGTGAATGTCTGGGAGGTCGTCATTATCAGAGTCAATAAGTGTGGTGTGTGATTTTCCCCCTAGCGATTTATATTTATGACTCACGTAACATTAAGTTTGTTAATAACACGTTCCCTTTAACTCACACACGCGACATATGAACTGCTACTAACAGTATCAACATTATTTATATTCTCTAGGCTACAAGAAAATAAACCAATAAGAGGTAAGGTATCACATGGCAGGACATTATTAGGCATTTCCCCATCAATAATATCACTACTGGTAGGTACATCATAAAATAGACTATCTTTGTGAAGACATACAGGGGTTAGAAACATTGGATGATTCAGATTCAGATTCATCTGATTCACTTGAATCATCCCAAGTCTTGCACAAATGGGCCTTATTATTTTTATTTTTCAAGTTGACCCTACAGTTAATGGAAATGTGACCTATTTTCCCAGATCTAAAGCATTCGGTCTTCTTATGGTCTCTGTCAGGTCTTCCATTATTTTTATTGTTGTGTTTGTCTTATTTTCTCTCATGAGGTCAGTTATTAGACTGATTTGGATAGGGAGTCCTTCTTTTTTAAAAGTAATATTATTTCTGAACTTCAATATTTTCTTAAAATGTTTGAATATTAAGGCTATTTGATTATCCAAATCATCTAAATCATATTCTTCATCAGAGTCTAAGTCAATATTAGGTATCACCTTAGATTGAAAAACAACATTAGAACTACGTTGTTTCTTTTGACTGTTGAGAAGTTGTTTCTTATAATCCAATTCCATTTCCAAAGTTCTTAACTTGCTACTGAGGAGTTCAGGGGTAAGATTTGGATCTTCCATTTCCTCAATTGCATATCTTTTACTATCAATTTTTGTGGAAGTGATCTTAGGATTTTTGAGATAATTTCTCTTCTGTCATAAATGATTCCATTGGAATGTAATTTAGTAATGGCATCTGTCAGTTTCATATAAAAGTTATCAAAGGTCCCAGTCTCTTCCATAATAAGTGTATTGCATTATTGGATCACCATTTGAGTCTTAGGAGCCTTAACGCATGTGTCACCTTCATGGGTTGTGACCAACGTGTCGTAGGCTGCCTTAGAAGTTAAACATAGGGATATTCTTTTAAAGTCGTGTTCATTTACAGACATAAATATGGCATTCTTTCCTTTGTTATTATAGAGGGAGGCGTGTTTCTCTTCTTTAGTGAACTCAATGAGAAGTTTTTTAATTCTTGCTTCACTACCTTCTACTACAAGTCTAGTAGGATGAGTATAACCTTTTTCTAAGGTATCCCAAACATCATCTCCCAAACTCCCTTGTATGACAACAATCATCCTTATTTTCCAGTAAGGAAAATTTATCCCATCGAAGAGGGGAGGTTTGGATAAATTTTCAAGTCTCTCAAATTTCTCGTCCATAAGATATTATTTTTTAAACAGTTTCAAAAACATAGGATCTGGACAGTTTTTTTAAAAAAAAGAACTCAGCTCTGATACCAATTGAAAATCCCTTACTAGTTTGTTTAACAAAAGTTAAAACTATTAAGAAGGGTTAGATCTGATTTTTTGAGGAAACTCTTTTAATAACAATAATACATACACAATATGTGTCAAAGAATTTTTAAGGAAAAGATATTTCAGTTACTCAGAAATTAAGTTTTAAGAAAAACTTAGACATGTATAACAACAGTACTAAGAGTAGGCAAGTATTAAAGTCAATCACACTAGATAAGAAGTTTTTAACGTCGTAAAACCCTAAAGTAAGGGAAACATCCATGGAGGTCTATACACCTCAAACCAAAAATCCACTAAAATTATTTTTAGGTTATAAACAATCAATGAAGTTTACACACAAACAAGACCTATTCTCAGTCAAGAAATATACCACCACACTCTAGTAGAGCTGACTTCTTTAAGGCTTTTGATGTTGTCCTTGTACTTTTACTATTTGGCTCCTTTTTCTCCGTTTGATCTTTACGTCGACTCAGTGATTGAAATCTCTCAACCAACACGTGACTTTAGTGAAGTAGTGTGAAAGTGTTAGTGAATGTTGTGCCTATACACATGCATGAACTCACACACGCTTATACATACATATATCCTACAAATTACAAGATTTTCTAAGGATTATATGCAGGATTTCACAACACTGAACTTAGATTTCCTTTTGAAACTACAAATTTTCCGATCTAGTTTCTTGATAACATTTTAAAAGAGATTCTACTAATCTTTTATTTATCTACAAAGTGAAAAACTTAGATCTGATATTTTTGAAACTTTCAACTAAATTTTGTAAAAACAAAGAGAGGAGATATATTGGATTAATTTGATAAAATCGTTTTAAAAACTAAATCCAACAAGATAAGTAGATATCTTAAACAAGAAACCAAATCTAACTACAACAGTGATTGTTTCACTTTGTAAATCATATCTACAAGTTTTTATAAGATAAACGAGTTCTGATTACTCGTGACAGTGTTAGATGAGAGATTAAAATTAAAGAGGTTTTTGATTTGCAAGAAACAGAAATTGTCAAAAACTCGCAAAGATATTTTATGGGTTAAATCGGATAGAGTTTTGTTTGGGTTTAGGAATTTTCTCTCAATTTTCTCTCTCTTTCTTCTCTCTCTGTTTTTCTCTCAACTCCAAGTCTCCAAAAATATTGTAATGGATGGGACAACTGGTCCTATTTATAGGATGCTAGGAAATATTTGGAAGCTTAAAGGTGAATCAACGATCAGGATTTGTTCAACGGTTCAGCTTATTAATATAAAGGCTCACAATGCAGCGCAATTATAAAGGCTCTGATAGGCCTAAAGGGATAACACATGGATAGTTAAATATCACATGCAAACCATTGGTTGAATTTGAATAAATGATCCCGATTAAGTCTTAAGTCTGTGAGGGATAGAAAACACAAATACAGTCGATAATATAGCAACACATGTATGCACAGGATGAGGTTTCAAATGCGTGTTTTTAAAAGTTTAAAAATACCAATTGCACCCACATTATTATAAAGAAGTTTTGGATTCTACCCAACTTAGATTTTAGGAAGTATGGATATTACAAATTAAGCCCATAACATTTTAAAAACCTAATTTTAATTTCTCAAAAGTAGAATTTAAATGTTTAAAAAATTCCTAAAAATTATTAAAAAATGTAGAAAAATATTTTAAACCCAATTAACACAAACACACCTCATAAATGCAATATATAATGAAAATGAAATCCTAAACTAATTGTGTGTTGGTTTACTACCTGTTATGGCTTCTTCAATGTTGATGAAATTTTCTTTGAAGATCTTGAAGAGGAAATGAGGCATGGGTAAAAATAAGGATGACACAAATTTCGACTCTATTTCCAAACTAGACAAGCTATTATATTTTAGACTCAAGTATGTCGTATATATAGTGTGCTTCAAAATTCTGCGCAAAATTCCTAAAATGCCAAATAAGTATTAAAACTGCTTTCCACCAAGAAAACCATTTGATCTCCCAAATCCTTAATAGGAATAATGTTACACTCCCACACCAAGCATAGACCCTAAATATATTCCCCAGCAGAATCCCCAAAAAACTCAAGTCAACTAGTAGAACCCAAACCTCCCCAACAGGATGACAAAATTTCAAATTAAAGAAATATCAGTTTCCCCAACAAAGCTTTCTCCTCGCAAAAAGACGTGATCCCTTGCCTGATGTATTTCCCCATTAGAGTCACAATCCTCAGTCTTAAATGTAAATTAATGACTCCCCAAAGAGCGTCCCCCCTTCGAGCCTCAACTTTAGGTCCTCAGAATTGACCTCGACCCGCAGAGTCGATCGACCAAACTTTAGGTCCTCATAATTGAACTCGACCCGCATAATTGGTCATCACAACCATAAGTCCTCAGAATTGACCTCGACCCATAGAATCTATACCCTTAACCTTAGGTCCTCATAATTGACCTCGACTCGCATAATTGGTCATCACTACCATAGGTCCTTAGAATTGACCTCGATCGGCAGAATGGTCATCACAACTTAGGTTCTCAGAATTGATCTCGACCCGTAGAGTTGGTCGTCTAACTTTAGGTCCTCAGAATTGACCTCAACCCACATAATCGGTCATCCCCACTTTAGGTCCTCAGAATCGACCTCGACCCTCTGAACTGGGTATCCTCATACTTTTGGTCCTCATAACTGACCTCTTTCCTAAATAACAATGTGGTGTCGATTTGGAGGCTTTCGCTTATTCCAAGCTCACCCATCAAGGGTATGTGTACACACCATATTCTAGGATCTCTTAGTCCTTATCTTAGGTCCTTACTACTTCCCCATTCGCCATAAACCTTAGGTTATACTTCGAGTACCGATCTAGAGGCCACCGGGCACTTTCGGGCCCAGTTTGACTCTAATCAACATCATTATTAGAGAAAAATCTTAATAAATCTTTTAAGGTATCTGACTCCCCTTTCCAACAGTCTACCTCATGCACGAATCAGCCTTACAGATTGGGCAAATGGTCCATTTGCCTATCCAAAATTGATCTGGGTGCTCTCGGTCCCCTATTTGACTCCAATAAACTTTATCATCAGAGTGAAGGCTCAATTAATATTCAAAGGGCCATGAATCCTCTTTCTAAAGGTCTACCTCGTGTATAAATTGGCATAACAGTTCAGAGGAACGGATCATTTTCCCCTAAACATTTATTCAGGGGGCATCGAGCGCTCCTCGACTCTGTTCGATCAAATTTAACTCTTCAACTCGAATAAGACTAAACAAATATTCAAAAGGAACTGAATACCCATTTAAACGGTCTACCCAGTGCACGTATTAGCCTTATGGTACGGACGAACGACTCATTTAACTCCGAAGGGCCACTTAGAATTTTTGGGCCCCATTTGACCAAGGTCAACTCTCTGAACCAAATGAGACTAAATGAACATTTGAATGGTTCTAAATACCCTTTACAATGGTCCATCGCGTGTTTGAATCAGCCTTATGGTTTTCATGAACGATCCATTTTCCTCCGAGAATCTCTTGTCCAAAAGACTGTCATTCACTTCTGAGTCCCGTCTGACCACGGTCATCTCTCGAACCCGGGGTCTGCCCAATGGATTCTTAAAGATATTTGAATAACCTTTCGATCGTTATGCCCTGTGCGTGATTTGAACTTACGATTTGCATTTTACCACCATTTTTTTGAAAAATCCGCATGAGATCGCCGAATGGCAAACCCATTTCCCTGCCTATTAGCAGTGTGTCTAGGGTTGTTCGCTGATAGGCAGGTCAAGTACAATACAAACTGGCACCCCCTTAACCCTATATAAGGAGATCATGAGGTCACTTTGAGAGGCACCTGAAAAACATCACCCTCAGTGATCTCATCAACATTGTCTCAAAGTCAGTGTGGTTTCCTCATTTGAAACCTCCCCCACCTTCCATTTCCATCCCTTTCACAACTAACTTATCAAAATACTTTCCCTCTCCTCCTACCATATGCACCCACTTATAAGGGCAGCCTCGCAACAATCAAGATTATTCTACAAATCTCCAAAGAAGGTCCAAACATTTTTCTCTCCCTTTAAGTTTCTTGATTTATGTATTAGTTATTTAAGGTTCTTACTTTAGTTTGTCATCTTTATTAAATCATACACATTCATAGATAAAACCTTTATTAGTAGTATTGCACATAATATCTTTTTTGTAAAAAAACCAAAAAAAGAAAAAGAGTGTTTGCTCATAAATTCCAAACGGAATTCGTCACCATACTTTCTCAAATCAAAAACATCATTTTCCTACACACACACATATAATAAAATCCCCGATTGGATTTATGGGATAAACCCCACCATCATGTTGCACGTAAACTACATGGTCTTTGAAGACTATATAAGCCACATAGGCATCTCGGGTCAAAACTCGCGACTCGAGTCCTCTTTTTCGATTTTATCCATATATTATTTCGCTATATTATACTTATGATTCATATTCTCATTTTATCTAACATATATCATCATTTCACCATAACGATCGATATCCCGATAAGCGCACACATTGTATATTTTTAATTATTATTTTGGGAACACTCCTATAGATGACCTCACTCCGCCTTTACACATGATGTGAGTTGAGAGATTCTGCTGTCTATTTATATACATTCATACACTTCACGAAGTTATTAAGGAAAATAGTAAAATATTTCCATGAGAGACCAAAAGGGCGGGATGGGTGCCTAACCCATTTTCATTCCGTAACTTAGTTCCCGAACTTCTGAACTAATTGGTTTCACAACATCATTATGTCTTTGATTCCGTTCTCTCGAGGGGTAACATTTTTTTCCTTCTTTGTGAAAAATAGGCTGGCAACTCTATCTCTTTACCTCACCCCAAATTGATGATGGCCGAGGCACCCTGAGGAAGGGTGCGAGACCTTTTCTCTCCACCACATGCGCGAGAACTGACTTGGAGGAGGAAAAATGATGTGGCCACACATTCCATGCATTAAATGTTAAAATAAAAACTTCTTGGAGCTTGAAGACACCCATTTCCATTTGCTTCATTATGGTACATCCAAGTCTTTCACAATTTGGCATTTTCATAGGGAAAATGATCTCGTTAAAAGAAAATAAAATGAACCCATTGAATGTGTTGAATGCAATGACCCTGTCCCCAAAGATCCTATAATGGAAGAGCTTGTCTACGATACATTCTAAATGTTTAATAGTGAAGTAAATCATTTATCAAGTGAAAGTTCTAGAATGGGGGAAGTGACAATTATGACAAGACTAATAAGGAGTTGAAATATGAAAAGTTACGTGGCGAGGAGAGTGAATCATTGTACCCATCAAGTACTCAAAAACATAAGCCACTTTCTTGTCAAATTGAATAATGTAAATACAAGATAAGATTTGTCAGATAATAATGTTATGGAAAATTTGGGAGCGTTTAAAGAGTTTTTGTCGAAAGGAAATACAACACCATCTAGGTATACAACCATGAATAAGTTAATAATTTTTTTTTCTATAGATTGTAATATAATTCATGCATTCAAAAAAGATTGTATTTTATATATAAAAGTACATGCAATGAAGTAAAAATTCCCAGTATGCAACCTCCCCATGTATAGGTTCGTAATAAATGGGGAGGGTAAAGTACCTCTTGTGAGTACAAATTAATCACAATATAAAGAAATCCAGAAAGCAATTAATGAACGAATAAAGAGATGCCAATCACACCACTCATGAATATACGTGATCAGGCAAATTAGGTACGTCCATGGAAAGGTCACTATTTTTTTATTCAGTTCTATTAAGTATAGGAATTGCATCCCCTTTGACCGTAGGATAAGGGTTACATTTATAGTAGTGTAAAGTGGTGGAGTTGTACAGGGAACTTTCGCAGCTTGTTATTGGAACGTGTGGTGAATCCTGTATATCTCATTCGAGATTATTGGTAAACAATTGAGCCTACCCATATTGACGTAATAAATGTGTGTATTTATTTTCATGAAAAATACTTATTCTGATTTCCTTGAGAAGTTGGGTTGGGCATACCCCACATGCTATTGGGATTGGTCGACCAGTCTTCATTTCTGCCTAATTAATGACTTAGGTCCCCACAATTACCTCTAAAATCTATGGGCTAATTTTTATTAGGTCAATAGATTTTATTGAAACTTTGTTCCCAATGGTCTTAAACCTTGTTGAATTGGCAGGGAAAACTTGGGATTATACATAAGTTCCAGGGGTACACTCGTTCGAGCAGGAAGTGAAGCACCTAAATCTCCTCGAGCATCGTACCTCATGATTGTGCATGAGGTTTCAAAAATGATTTCATCAACACCAAATCGTCAATTTTCTTTCAATCTTTTGTTTATAAAAAACGCCAGTTCTTTCTCCTTTGAATTTCTTTTTTTTAAGTCTTTATCCTTATACCTTACTTTCGCATCTTTCTTCTTCTCCATTCGGTTTATCTTCGTTAATGGTAACTAATTCTTTTAAAAATGTTGACTATCCATAGAAAGAGTGTTGAGTATAAAGACCTATTACATTCCTTCTTGGGTGGACATCGAATGTATCGCCTTGCCCAAAGATGTTAGGGACGTCGATGAGTGCACACATTGGTTGTGGTCCACGTGGGGTTGATATTTCTCCCCAAATACTCTATTTTTTTTATTTATTTTTATTTATTTGGGGTGGTTTTTACCCAGTGTACTCCCAATACTTGGCGAATAGTCAATGGGGTTAATTGTATCAATAAAATTTATGGTTCCAACAAAGGAACTCCATAGATCAGGTGCTGCTACACCTGGTCTTGTACCACTGACAACCTCCTTTAGTTAAAAGTGACGAAGGCCAATATGGTGCTGGTTTAATGCCAAGAACTAGCAACATCCACCTCTTCATGAGGGCAAAGAGTACACCAGGGTATATATATGCCCTGACTTGGGGGATACTCATATAAGTTAACAGTTGATCTTTCAATTACTCATATTATGATTTATCATTTGATGTGATGTTACTAATTTTATTTTTCTATTATCTGTGTAGAGCTCGCAAGAAAAATAGCGATCCTTCCCTCCAAGCTATCAAGGTTGCTGACCTCTTGAAGCCTTGGAGGGGGAGAAAATATTTTCTTGAATCTGAACACCCTAGGTCGTTATTCTTTTTTCTAGAATACACCAACAGCTTCACAACTCACCCGAAGGATGTCATACCTGATCTTCCTCTTGTGAATAAGGAGAATTGTTCTTCTTTTAAATCACTAGACGTTGGGTCAATCCAGTTAGAGGAGGAGGATTCAATGGCTCCCACTAAAAAGAGAGTCCTTTTAATTACTGACTACGATGATGATGATGATGTCCTCTTCTCTTCCAGGTCCAAGTCCTAAATAAAGGCGAGAGGTGAATCCTCCAAGTTTGGTAACTCATGATTGGTCACTAGGGAAAAGATGAAGGAAGAGGAAAAAAGAAGAAGTAAGAGGATAAAAAGAAGGGGGATGAGAAAAAAAGTCCCTTACAGCCCCTTCGAAGAAGAATAATGTTCCCCCTTCCTTCCCTAACATCTCTGAGGCTCAGTCTATGGCCCATAATCCCATAATCCAACCCTTAGAGATTCCGAAACTTTACCCTTGGTAAGAGTTTTTTTCTCATGTCTTGTTTTATTTCTGCATATAAGTTTCTTCGATATAACTTGTAATTTTTTTTAACATTTGTTTTGCAATTCATCGCAGAGTTTATTAGTCTTTTGGATTGTTGTATTGACTAGACAAAAAAATGATGAGTTAGTAGATGCCCTTAAAAAATTACAGGAGGCTATGGCCAAGGCTAATAATAGTGAAAAGAATACCACCACCGGGACCATAACCTCTTAAAGGCCGAGAATGACCTGCTAAAGGTGGATAAAGAAAATTGGTAGCGTATAATTCTCAGTTGGCCAAATAAGTGGACAATATCCCGACTATCAAGGATCCCACCTTCGAGCTAGGTTTCAATGAGGAATATGACCACGCCAGAGTCCAGATTGCCTATGCTTTAAAGGTGAGCTTCAAGAAAGGTTGGGATAAAGTCTTTTTAGAAAATGAAGTTCCTTTTGAGTCTGAGCTATATGGAAGGCTCGAGTTAAGTCCTCCTCCTATTATTGATGAGGAACCTCCTATCATCCATCATATCGACCAAGCCAAGGAGGTGGTACCCAAGGGGAAAGAGGCTAAGATAGGAGAGCAGGTGAAGAAATGAAGCCCATAGTTCTAGGGTGTTTACTTTGTTGCTCAAGCATTTTACCCTTTTCCTTTCCATGGATTGTAATAACTCGGCTTACTCTTTATTTTGTTAATGAAAAAAATATTTCATTTGCTTAAGTGTGCCATTTTACCTATCTGATGAACTATTATATGTTATGCTTTTATACTGTAGCACGTTGTCGAGAATATTCCTTTTCCCAATAATTTAGAAAATGTGCTTGGTCGAGGTGATTGTGAGCAGGCTCATCTAGAACTTCTGACTACCTACAAGGATTTAAGAAAAAGGACTGAGACCTACATGAACCAAAGCATCTTAGTCGCCAAGCTGAAAGACGACCTGAAAGATCGGGAAGATATGAGGGCTTCCATAAAAAAATGACTCGAAGGCCTTGTTGTTTGAAACCAAGGATGGAGGGGATTTCGACACCCTAGTCTATTAAAAAAATGATGATATGAAGATGAAGATTGCTGAGTCCGAGGAAAAATTTCAAAGGATCAATGTCATAGTAATGGGGATAAATCACAACATGAAAAATCTCCGATACTTGTTCAAGATGGGTCCCTGAGTAGCATAGTCGGTCGGTTAAGATGATGGGTGGCAAGATGCCCCCATAAGGCTATAAAAAGTTTAAGACGTTGCTTATAAGCACGACTAGATGAACCCCCCCAAGGTTTTCAAGGAACTCTAAGATTCTCAACTCTAGTATATGTACTAAGTTAATTTTCCTGCTTATGACCGACCTCCTTTTGGTTGCGATGAGACATCAATCCCATTGGATGCCATTCCCATTCAGCTTATCGAGAGGTACTTATAAGATCATGATAGTGATGATGAGTATATGCCTATCCCTAATGATGGTCGAAAAAAACACACAGAACAGTTTTTGGAACGCCAACTATAAACCGTTGTAGATTTTTTTACTTTTTTCTTATTTTTTTGTAATTTTTATGTAATTGGTACACTTATTGTAATTGGGCACTATCGAATGAGTCAAATTAATATGATTTATTTTGAATTTTCCCAGTTCATTACGACTTTGCATGTGTTATTCCTCCTCTCTTACCTTTTAGGTCGTGTTGTGACACTCCCTTAGGCTTAGAGAAGACAATGGAAAAAATGCAACTGGTATATGTGTAATCAACCCATTCATGATTTTAGTTGACCATGCAAAGTTGGTTTATTTCCTAGGGATCCACTATAGGGATTTTATTTTTCCTAGGAAAGTCGTGATGTCGCTTTTGTTGATTATGTCAAGGATATGAGGACTTTAATTTTAATTGTAATTAGCAATACTTCCATTATAATTAATTTAAAGCCTGATCGACACCTTTTACAAGTTAAATGACAATCGTGAGCCTATTATTTAGGAAATAATGTAAATTAACTAGATAACTTAAGAGACACAAGTGAAATATGGAGAGATGGGCCTTTATTTATTCATACTACAAATAACAATCTGTGAGCGATATAAGTTTGAAATGAAAATTTTCATAAACTAATGTGTTGAGAAATAAGAAGACTAAAAGTAAAACTTCTTGAGGTTGGCCGCATTCCATGCCCTTGGTATCTCTCTGCCTCCATTATTTCTAAATGATAAGCTCCCTATAGATCATCTCAAATTACTTTGAATGGTCCCAGTCGAGAACTTTACTTTGGACGTAATCTCCCACTTGGAATTTTCTCGAATTGACACTGATGCTGGTATGAAGCATGGCTTTATCAAGGCTTATTCTATTCGTCCATCGACTAGGTCAAGATTAATATGAAGGGAATCATCATTTAGTCCCTGGTCGACCACCTTTGTTCATATTATCAGGAGGCTTACTTCAAGTGGTATGATAACTTTCATTCCATATGTGAGTGCAAAGGGAATTTTCACAATTGGTCTCCTAGGCAAGGTATGATATGTCCAGAGAACGTGGGTAAGATCATCCACACAATCATCTTTTGCTCTTTCTAACCTATTCTTAAGGCCATCGAGCATTATTTTATTGAAGGCTTCAGGTTAACCATTACTTTGGGGATACACTACCTAACTAAAATGGTGCTTGATTTTATGCTCATCGTAGAAAGATTGAAAGGACCATTATGAAATTATGTGCCATTATCGTTATAATGACTCTTGGTACCCCAAAGAGTGTTATGGTATTTTTCCAGATGAACCTTATCATGTTGGCATTTTTGATATTGGTTAGTGATTCTACCTCTACCCACTTGGTGAAATAATATGTGTCGATTAGTAAGTACTTGTATTCCCAGGTGCGGTAGGTAGTGTTCCCCCAATATCTAACCCCCATTATGAAAATGGCCATAGGCGGGTCAAAGGCCTCAGATCATTAGTAAGATGATGGACTATGGAGATAATTTCTGTCACTTCTCATATTTTTAAACATAAACACTCACATTTTTCTGTATATATGTCCACTAATAGACTTATTTGATCGCTCAGAATGACAGGGACCTTCCTCATTCATGACTTCCATATATTCCACTATGAAGTTCATAAAGAACTTTCTCGATGTACGCACTAGAGGTAGGGTCCTATGAAGGATCTCCTGTAAAGTTTTTCATCAGGGCCTAAGTAAAATCATATAGCTTTGACTCTGACCTGATGGGCTAATTTCTTGTCAATTGGCAGTGTCTCATTTTGTAAGTATGCAATGATATTTTCTATACAAGCGGGACCCTAGTCGATGGAGAATATGTCCTCGAGGTATACTGCCTTGTCAATACTAGGCTTGGTGAGGAACTCAACTTTAATAGTTCTCTTGAGATCTGATTCCACTACTGAGCTTAGTGCTACTAGAGCATCGACATGTTTGTTGTTCCCTCCGGGGAACTGCTGAACATAAACTTCCTAGAATTTTGTAACTAACTCTTATACAACTACAAGGTAGGCTCCATTTTATCCTTTTTGGCATTGAAATCCCCACTGACTTGATTGGATACTTATTTGAGTTGTAATAAACTCTGAGTCTTCTTGCCTCGAGCAAACGTACTTTGTAAAGTCTGGTGATGAGTGCCTCATACTCAGCCTCATTCTTCGAGGCATCAAATCCGAGTCTGACCCCTTTCCCAATCATATCATTCTCTGGAATCATAAGGATAATGGCCATTCCTTCCCCTTTGAATTGAAGGCACCATCAACATATAACTTCCAACTATTGCCTTGGGCCTACTCGTGCTACTTTGACCGATCACCCAACTACTAGTTGGTAGGGCATTCTCTAGTGAATTTTATATTGAATTTTGCCAAAACCCTACCCTTGATTGTCGTCCTTAGTTACAAATGAATGTCGAACCTTCCAAGTTCTACAAACCACTTTTACATCCATCTAGAAAGGTCAGCCTTGTGAAGGATAATTTTAAGGGGGAATGAAATAATCATAGTGATGGAATGGGGTTCAAAATAATGCTTCAGGTTTTGTGAAGTGATCACAACTGCATAAATTAGTTTCTCGAAAGGCAAGTAGCATTGCTCAGCATCTAAGAGAATCTTACTGGCATAGTAAACATAAAATTGCTTTATCTCTCTTTCGTAGACCGAGGCTGAGCTAACTGCATGGATTGATACTGTAAGGTAAATGTAAAGGGAATCCCCCTAATTGGGATCGATAATAATGGAGATTTACTAAGGTAAGATTTGATTTTTTCTAGGGTATTGGAGCACTCATCATTCTAGGTGAGGCTCTTATCCTTCTTGAGTAGCTGGAAAAATAGTTAGCAATGAAACGACTTTAAAATGAAGAGATTGAGTGATACGAGCATTCCAGTGAGATTTTGGTCACCGCGTAATGTGTTTTGGTGACTGGACCCTGTTAATAGCATTTATTTGACATGGTTTATCCACAATTCCTCTCTCGCTGATCAGATAACTCAAAAAGTTTCCTCATTTGACCTCGAGTGAAAACTTTCTTGCATTGAGTTTCATTTGGTAGCACCTAAGGATTTTGAAGGTGTTAACCAGGTCTTGAAGATGGTTGCTTTTATTACTGCTCCTGACGAGCATAATATTGATGTACACTTTCATGGTCTCTCCATCTGGTGTTGGAACATATCCATGACTAACCTTTGATATGTAGCTCATTCTTTCTTAAGGCAAAACTACATGACCTTGTAGCAATATAGACCAACTGGAATCATGAATGAAGTCTTATCTTGCTCTAGGCTGAACAAAGGAATTTGATAATACCCCCAATAAGCTTTTGGAAAACTCATTTGCTCACAAGCTACTGTGGCGTTGAGCCGATGGTCTATCTTCGATAGGGGAAGATATCCTTAGGATAGTACCTATTGAGGTTATTAAAATCTATGCAGACTCTCCATCCCCATTTCCCTTATAGACTATGACTGAATTTGAGAGCCACTTTGGATATTAAACTTCTTTGATAGACCTTGCTTCCAAGAGTTTCCTTACTTCCTTCTCCACTGCCTTTTCCTACTGTGGGGCTGATTGACAAACTTTCTATGTGATGGGATTTAATGTTGGATCCATAAGGAGCCGATGATAAGAGACTACAGTATTGATTCCTGACATTTCATATGATTACCATGCGAATACATCCAAGTTCTATTTTAGGAAGGCCATCAAATCCTCTCTTTCCACGTCAATAATGCTTATCTCGATTAAAAACTCTTTCTGGCTTTGCTTTATAAAAATAATCTCCTATAGGTCTTCGATGACCCTGTAAGTGGGGTTGATCCTAGTCTCTTCCATTCCTAGTTGGGCTTGCCCTAATTACTATTTGGATGGAGTAGCCCCATCCCAAACTGCCGCTGAAATAACTTTTTTCTCTTTCTTCTTTTCTTATTTAGTCCTAATGATGGTGATAAAGCACTTTTGAGAAACTTCTTGATTTCCTCCCCCATTATCACTTTACATGAAATGCACTTGAGCTTTTGGTGATGGGTGAAAGGGACAACCCTCATGGCATAAAGCTACCCATAACTAAAATGGCATGGTAAGATGAATCAATATTGACCATCAAAAACTCTATGAGTTTTGAAATATTCCCCGCCCTTCCTGGCAGGACCACTTTCCCTAATGGCATCGTTATCTTCCCCATAAAGTAGACCAGATGAAAGGTTATATCCTTCAAGTCTAACATCTTATGCTTGAGTTTATGGAAGAGATCTAGGTACATCACCTCTAAAGAACTCCTTTGGTCCATTAGTAGTTTATCCACATTCTAGTTTTTGATTCCGAGAGTGATAACAAGTGCGTCATGTGTGGGGTTCATATCTCAAGAAACTCCTCCTCCCTAAAAATGATGTGCTTGTTATAATCAACATCCTTTGATCACCGACACTTACTAGCCTAGATTTTGGCAAGATTAAATAGAAATCTTCCATCACACCTGTAACTTTCTTTGGTTCTACTTGAACAACATTCCATTAGATCTGCTTATGGTCAGACACTTCGTGTATGGCAACAAACTCATTCCCCATGTTATCAACTAGAATATTGTCTAATTTTTGGTCGCCATTGGTTGCATCTTGATCAGACGTCTTCTAAATAAACTTGTTCAAATTCCCAGCTCGGTCTAATTCCTCGAGAAGAGCTTTGAGCGACATATAATTTTGAATCTTGTGTTTGCCTTCTTTGTGGAATACGCAACGAAGCGCGTTGTTCCTCTTTGTCAAATCACCACCCACATTATTTGTCCACTTAACTAACTGTTGATATTTGATTTTGTTTAGGATCATATAGACAGGATCCTTAAAAATTGTGTTGATGTCATGAAAAGCTTTAGAGGAATGTATTCTGACCCCATTCTTAGCACCATTCTGCTTCTTATCCTCCTTCTTGGTGTTGTTCTCCTTAGTGCCTACTTTATTTTCCTTAGCGTGACCAGTCTCAGCTTGACTAGTGTGTGCCATGACCTACACCTTGGCATATTTCTCAATATGTGACATGAGATAGTGAATGGTTTTAACTTCTTTCTTGGTAAGGGATGGATACAACATTAACGTGGGGGCATATTTATTTTAAAGGATGCCAGGACAATCTTTTTGGAGCAATCCTCTACTTAGTCAAAGACTTCCTAGTATTGTTTGGTGTATTCTCCCAGGGACTCTCATGGCTTATTTTTCATAATGAGAACCAAGTCCATTCTCTTAGGATGAGAGCTTCTGGTGGTGAAGTGAGCAGTGAAGGATTAAGCGAGCGCCTTAAGGCTCCTAATGGACCTGTGAAGCAATATCTCAAACTATTTTTGGGCGACATCACCTAGACTAGAAGGGAAAATATAACACATCAGTGAGTCATTATGACTCTAAAGAGTTATGGCCTATTCGTACTGCCTATTATGGTTGATGGAATCAATCTTACCATCCTAGACCACAAACCCAGGGGTTACAAACTTCTTAGGGTGCTCCACTTTTTTGGTCATCCTTGAGAAAGGAGACTTCATCTGTGTGTTGATAACTCTCCTCGCTAACTTCTTTCTATACCTTTACCCCCGATGAGTAGGGTGTTGGTCCATCTCTCTTCGAACTAGAATTTGTACATCATTATTGTGGAATTTGTTATCCCTATATCTCCTTATTTGATGACTTTTATCCTCTGAACATTATTGGTCATGCCTGGTGCTCCTTCCTCGACTGTGAGGCTTCTTTGCTTGAGGTATAGGAGTACGAGGATGGGGATTTTAGTTCTAGAAGAGTTCTCTCTCCATCTCTTCTAGTCACCTCTAGGGGTGAGAATTCTCTTCAACCTGGAGGCGAGTTGCCACCTCCAGCAATGGAAGCATTACTTCGTAGGTGTCGACCAGACATGAGATTTGAGTAAACCTATGATGCCCATGGCTTTCCTCCGAAGGGAGTTATTCTGGTTAGAACCATGGGTTTCCATCTTAATGAACCTAAGACTTGACTCTCAGTGGAGCTAAGTCATCTTACACATCACCAGGTTGATGCACGTTGTTTGGTTGTTGAGATATCATAGTTTTCCTTCATAGAGATTACTTTTATGGAAAGGAAAATTGTTCCCATAGACGGTGCTAATTATGAGTATAAATTAATCAAAATTTAAAGGAATTCAAAAAGTAATTAAAGAATAAATAAAGAGATGCCAATCACATAACACAAGAATATACGTCATTCGATAAATTGCCTACATCCACAAAGAGGTCACTATTTTTCTATTAAGTTCTCTCAAGTATCGAAATTACATCCCCTTTGACCTTTGGGTGAGGGTTACATTTATGGTGGTGTACAGTGGTTGAGTTATACATGGAAATACCCTAGCTTGTTATTGGCTCATGTGGCGACTCTTGAATATCTTGTATGAGATTATCGATAATCGATTGAGCCTACCCATATTGACCTAATAAATGTTCATATTTACCCATGTGATAAATACTTGTGCTAATTTCCTTAAGAGGTTAGGTCGAGTGTGCCCCTTGTGTTGCTGGGCTTAGTTGTTCAGTCTTCAGTTGGGCCTAATTAATGATTTAGGTCCCCCACACCTCTGAAGATAGTTAAGCATTTTCCCCCAATTCCAAGGTCAAAGAGATTATTCAACATACCATTGATTGCAAATGAGATAACTTGGCATGCTAGATCGCAGTGTAGTGCAAATGTCATGAATCATCTTGTTGATTCGTCTATTTAGAAATCTGCTGATATGATGTGGCCATACTTGAGGTTGAAAATGTAATGCCCATCTTAGTATATTTAGAAATGGTTTTAATCCATACGTGAATCTTAGCTCCAATTAATGTTGTTGGCCTATCATTGTTATTCCTTTTAATATTGGACCATCTTTGTGAATGAAAAAGAGTTTTCAATGATATCAACTATGAAATTCGGGCCGAATGCTCTAAGAAAAAAATGACATTTACTTAGAACCATTTCTAGATGAGCTAAAGTAATTATGGTTTCAATGTTTAATGATGTATATATAAATAATAATTTTTCATTGAGAGTTATGTTGTTGTGGGTAGTCCATGATTCTTCCATATGAAACTTTATCGGGTTGCCTGGTTCATGCTTATAAGACATGCTTAGTTTATATAGAAGTAGACTCTGAACGATTTATGAGTAGTAGGAAAATTTATTATCATAGTCATAGAATATTCTTTCCTTATAATGACAAGTTTAGGGAGAACAAACGTAATTTTAATAACAAGGTTGAACATCCTAAATCTCCATGAAGGTAATTTGGTTCGGAGGTTGAGAAGAAGGTGGAATCCATCAAGATTAGAATTAGTTTACAAATTTCCAGAATAAAAAGAAAATGTAAAGGGGGTAAGAATGTGGTTAATGACTTTACCACTCCATGGTATCGAAAGTCTATTTTATTTGATTTGCCCAATTGGGAAGGGCACAGTGTTCGTCATAATCCAGATGTTATGCACATTGGGAAGAACATCACCGATCATATTTTGTCAACCATTCTAGACATCAAAGACAAAACAAAGATAGTGAAAAGGAACCTAAAGATAAAGAGAACATGTGGATTAATAAGAAAATGTGGATGGCAACAAAAGAAAAAAGTTAAAAAAAACTTTGAAATCATGTGCTTCTTTCACTTTAAATTTAAAGAAAAAGAATGGTTCTTTTATACTTTGAAGGAGATAAAGCTTCCAAGAAGGTTTTATTCTAACTTGAGTAATTGTGTCATTTTATAACCACTTGAATTCAAAGGGTGCAAGTCACACGACTTTCATGTAATTATGTAATATTTGTCGTTGTTGCTGCTTAAAAACACTAATCCAAAACACAAGGGCTTATGAATAGCCATTCAACATTTAAGCTTAGTTTTCAACGTACGTGTTGTGTTCCAAAGTGATTATGAGGGTTGTTTTGGAGTCAAAAAGGAAATATTACTTGAGGCTATGTGTGTTTTAGAGAAATATTTCCCACCTGGATTTTTATTATTACCAACCCCCTCATTATACACTTAGCAAAGGAAGTTTTGATTTGCTGGAAGGTAAGATATAGGTTGATGTATCCTTATGATAGGTAACTAAATAGTAAATGATTTGCCAAACCATTTTTTTGTGATCAATATATTTTGATGTGTAGGTTGATGAAAGATTACAAGAAGTACGCTAGTAATATGAGGTACATTTATGGGAGCATTATAAAGAAATTTATCATAGAAGAATTAACTCTCTATGTGACCATCCCCGATCCTCGTGGCGGGAGGGAAGAGTGAGGATCCTAGGTCCCGCGCGTCCCTCTCCGGAGCCCTTCGGTCGACGTCATTTGGGTGAGGTTAAAAATGTTGAGAGATCAGAGTCGCCAGTCTATTTTACTCAAAACAGACAAAAGAAAAGGGGGAAACTGTCCCGAAAAACAGAATCCAAAGACATACTGATGCACATGAAACTAAATATAATTCGAAAAGGGTCTGGAGGCTAAGTTACGAATGGGAAGGTGTTAGGCACCCATTCCGCCCTTTCGATCTCTCATGGGTTTTTGCTATTTTCCTTTTATTTTCCCCGTGATGTGAGTGCATGTGTATATATAATGGAGATAGGAATCATCGACTTGTACCATGGAAGAGGTAAAGCGAGTCATCCATAGGAAGGTATAAAAATAATAATAAAAAATAGGATTTACACGATTATCCTTACATTGATCGTTATGATAGAACCATAACACATGTGGAATAATACGCCACTAAGAATAAATATATGTATATATATAATATAAGAGAATGGAGTTTAGAGAAAATAGAAAATGAGAGAAAAAGTAAAAATAGGACTCGAGTCTCGAGTTTTACCCCGAGACGCCTACGTAGCCTATAGAGGCATCAAAGTTCACGTAGTTTGCATACAAAATGAGGGGTGGGGTTTATCCCATAAATCCAAATGGGGGATTCTCTAATTTTTGTGTGTGGGTGTGTAGAAAAAGTGTTTTAGTTGTGAGAAAAGTGTAAGAAAAGTGTGAGAATTCTCGTTTGGAATTTATGAGCAAACCCTCTTTTTCTTATTTTTTGGATTTTTTATTTATATGAAAATAAGAGATGTGCAATAATACTAAATAAAAAGTATATTAGGATGTGTGAGATGAGATGATAAAAATGCTACGTAATAAAACAAGTTATTGCGAATTTATGAGAATTTAAGGAGAGAGTTGAGAAAATTGGACCTTCTTGAAGATCTTGAGCTTGATCTTGAATGTTGGAGAGAAGCCCTTGGACTTGGATGATGATGGAGGGTAGTGAATTCACCAAGTTTGATGAAAAGGATGATGAAAAGTGGAGGTTGGAAAGGGACTTGGGTGTTGAAATCATGCTGTCTTCGAGAGAGGCTTTCTGGATTTGCTGAGAGTGATATCTATCAGATCTGGGATCTTCCTTGCAAGTGAGGCCAGGCCTCCTTTTTATAGGACCAGGGCATTGTAGATCGACATAGCCCTATTCCTACCAATCGATAGGTGCGTTTAGGCACATTGCCTATCGACCTGCCATTTGGTAGTGTCTTCAGGCCTTTTCGGAAAATTGGCCACAGAATACAAATTGTTGATCAGAATTGCACACGGGGTAGACCATTGGAAAGGTAATTCTGAGACCTTAAAAAGTATTTTGAACTGATCCTGGGTTCGGGAGTTGAGTTTGGGTCAAATATGGCTCGGAATTATTCATCAGTCCATTTGACGGGGAATTGTAGGACTCAAACGGATCGTTCGTCCGCATGGTAAGTCCAAATCTCCCACAAGGTGGACCGTTGGAAAAGTTAGGAGATGTACTTCGACATTCCAAAGAGTTTGATCCGGTTCGAGGAGTTGACTTTGGTCAACTAGGCCCTGGAAGCATTCGGTGACCTCCCAGAGTAAAACAGATCATTTGTCCGTACCGTAAGTCAGAATCGCACATGGGGCGGACCGTTGGAAAGGAGATTCAGTGCCCTTAGAAAATTCATTCAATTTTGGTCAAGTTGAAGAGTTAACTCAGGTCAAACAGAGCTCAAGAGCGCCCGGTGGCCTCCTTATTAAGTTTCGAGGGAAAACAGGTCGTTCCTCCGCATGGTAGGTCGAAATTATGCACGGGATGGACCATTAGAAAGGGGTTTTAGTGCCCTTTAAAGATTCATTCAGTCTCGATCGAGATAAAGAGTTTAAATTTTGGTCAAGCGAAGCTCGGGAGCGCCCGGTGGCTTCTAGGTCAGTACTCGGGGTATAACCTGGATTTGTAGTGATGAAGGGAAGTGCTAGGGACCTAAGGAGAGTTTAAGGGTAACAGAATGGGGTGTCTCCAGAGACCCTTTATGAGTGAGTTTAGAATAAATGATAGCCATTGAATAGACACCGCATGATGCTTTTGAGGGAGGATGACCAATTCAGAGGGTCAAGGCTGATTCTGAGGACCTAAGGGAGCGATGATGACCAATTCATAGGGTTGAGGTCAATTATGAGGACCTACAGAGTGTTCTGGGGATAACCAATTCTGTGGGAAGAAGCTAATTCTGCAAGCTTATGACCAATTATGCGGGTCGAAGCCAATTCTGAGGGCTTAAGGTGAGATGACCAATTCTGCGGGCTTAAGGTGTGATGACTAATTCTGCGAGTCAGAAGCCAATTCTGAGGGCTTAAGGAGAGATGACCAATTCTGCGGGTCGAAACCAATTCTCTGGGCTTAAATAGAGATGACCAATTCTGCGGGTCAAAGCCAATTCTGCGGGCTTAAGGTGGAGATGACCATTTCTGCAGGTCGAAGCCAATTCTGAGGGCTTAAGGAGAGATGACCAATTCTACGGGTCGAAGCCAATTCTGTGGGCTTAAGTAGAGATGGCCAATTCTGCGGGTCGAAGCCAATTCTGCGAGCTTAGGGTGTTGACCAATTCTGCGTGTCGAAGCCAATTCTGTGGGCTTAGGGTAATGATCCAAGATCGAGGTCAATTCTGACCTAACTATGGTGATGACTGAGGATCGAGGTCAATTCTGACCTAAAAGAGGTGACGACCGAGGACCGAGGTCAATTCTAACTTAACTAAGATGACGATCTAAGACCAAGGTTAATTCTAAGCTAAGAGAGATGACGATCGAGGACGAAGGTCAATTTTGACCTAACTAATATGATGATCCAAGACTGAGGTCAATTCTAACCTAAGAGAGGTGATGATCGAGGATCGAGGTCAATTCTGACCTAACTAAGGTGACAGTCCAAGACCGAAGTCAATTCTGACCTAATAGAGGTGATGAACGAGGACCGAGGTCAATTCTGACCTAACTAAGGTGACGATCCAAGATCGAGGTCAATTCTGACCTAAAAGAGGTGACGATCGAGGACTCAAGTCAATTCTGACCTAACTAAGGTAACGATACAAGACCGAGGTCAATTCTGACCTAAGAGAGGTGACGATCGAGTACCGAGGTCAATTCTGACCTAATTAAGGTGATGATCCAAGACTAAAGTCAATTCTGACCTAAGAGAGGTGATGACCGAGGACCGAGGCCAATTATGACCTAACTAAGGTGACGATCCAAGACCGAGGTCAATTCTGACCTAAGAGAGGTGACGACTGAGGTCAATTATGGCCTAACTAAGATGATGATCCAAGACCGAGGTCAATTCTGACCTAAGAGAGGTGACGACCGAAGACTGAGGTCAATTTTGACCTAACTAAGGTGACGATCCAATACCGAGGTTAATTCTGACCTAAGAGAGGCGACGACCGAGGATCGAGGTCAATTCTAACCTAACTAAGGGGATGATCCAAGACCGAGGTCAATTTTGACCTAAGAGAGGTGACGAATGACAACCAAGGTCAATTCTGACCTAACTAAGGTGAAGATCCAAGACCAAGGTCAATTATAACATAAGAGAGGTGACGATCGAGGACCGAGGTCAATTCTGACCTAACTAAGGTGACGATCTAAGACCGAGGTCAATTATGACCTAAGAGAGGTGACGACCGAGGACTGAGGTCAATTATGACCTAACTAAGGTGACGATCCAAGACCGAGGTCAATTCTGACCTAAGAGAGGATAAAGATTGGATTTTAGGTTTCGTTGGGGAAAAGTGAATGAGCCGGGGAGTCGATTGTTGGGGAAATCTTTGTTATTTTGGAGATTTTGCGGAGGGATAGTCAAAATTCCACTGGGGAAGTGATTAAGTGGTCCAGGTTTCGGACGTATTGCTCGGGGAGGTTTGAGACCTTTGGGGCATAGGAGGTGATCCTTAGAGACCCTCCAGGGGCATTGTCGGGAGGAGTTTTACTTGGTTTTTGAGAGTTCCGCTAGGGAAATGGGGGTTCCGCCTGGGGGAGTGTGAAATTTTCTAGGTGAAAATGTTCTAAATCCTTCCTGGGATTTTTTTGGAATTTTTTGAGGATTTTTCAGGACTGTCTGGTATTTTCTCAAAATTTCTGTACGAAATTTTGAGGGGGGTGTCGGTCGGCATGGTGCAGAGGGTGCCATTCGGCAGTGGCACGGACTTTTTGACTATCTCGAAAAGGTAAGAAGACAGTGCCGATCAGTGGGTGGGGGGTCAATGCCGATCGGCATGACCCTTGGCATCCTATATAAAGGGGACGAATTCCCCTCATTTTTTTATAACCTCTTGCTTTCTTTCTTTCTTTCTGTGATTTTCCTCTGCAAATTGTTCTAGCATTTCTATCTTTAAGAAATGGCTGCCTTTGTGATCACTACAGCGCATAGGGAATGGTTGACTGTTGATGACTGGGCGAACGTGGAGTGGAGAACCAGGGCGCCTCTGGCTTTGGGGAGTGAGAACTCCTTTGATGCATTCGAGCCGATTGCGAATGAGTGGACTTTGCTATGGGAGCCGTCGCGTCATCGGTCTTCTAAGGTTGTGAATCCTGGCGGTTATGTAAGTAAACTGACTTTTGGCATTCTTCTATTTTTTGATGATTTTTTCTTTTCTTCTAGAATTTTGATGAGGTTTCTTCTTTTGACAGACTGATAACTCTTTGAAGAACATGTGTTCCAGTGGGACGACGGGGCTTAAGGACGTCTGGGAGCATCTTCCACCCATGGTGCGTTGGGTGGTATCATCAGCGAGTTTTGGGAGGTTGGCATCTGCAGTGGATGAGACGCCTCGTTCGACAGCGATCCTGTGCGCTTTGGGGGAGAGATGGTGGGACACTACCCACACCTTCCATTTCCGTTTTGGGGAGATAACCGTGACTCCTATAGACGTGAAGCAGCTACTGGGTCTGGATTGTGATAGGGAGCAGATAGAGGTGGATCGCTCTATGAGGGTGAGGACGGAGGCAGTTAGGACGACACTTGGTGATGTGGGGAGGATAGTCTCTGGGGATTCCATCTCGTTGTCCTTGCTGAAGGATGTTTTGCTGAGTAGGGAGGTTGATTTGGAGGACGGGCTGTAGGTGAGGCAGATGGCTCGGTTGTTCATTTTGCTGATGCTGGGAGGTTTCATGGTTTATGGTTTTTGCCGTACTTGAGGATGTTTTCGAACATCCCTCTCTATGATTGGGGGAGCCTGACTTTTGAGACCCTCTATTTTTCTTTGAATGAATTCATCCGGTGCTGTCGGCATACTTTTACTGGAGCCACATATCTCCTCGAGGTATCCTTTAATTTTGCGCATTTTCTTTTCATGAATTCACATTTTCCTAATGCGTCTTCTTTTTTATTGTGAATTCCTGTCTTTGGCAAACGTGGTTCTATGAGGTGATTGGGTGTAACACCCCACTGATTGCCTTGAAGTACGAGACTGTTAGGGCTTTCTGTCGATTGTATCAATGACGGAAGGCTAATCGACAGTCGAAGGGATCTCTCTCTCTGGATGCGGTGCGTCAGGTCTTGAATGGCCTGACCAGTGGTAGGGTAAGACACTTTCCTGTTCATTCTTGGTTTTTGGTATGCTCTGATTTTGTATTGACATATGCTTGCTGGGGGTTTTTAGGTGACTTTTTACCCTTGGGGGACAACCATTCAAGATACGGGGGCGACCGGGGTGAATGCGAAGATGAGGCATTTGATAGCACATTAGTTCGGCCATTCTTGGTATCTCGAGGAGCGAGTGGTTTGGCAGTTTTCTGAGGAGGTGGTGTTGCCACCTGCACAGCCTCCTACGCCTATGAGGCGGGAGCGGCTGTTTCCGGAGGAGGTGAGGATCGCGGCAATGATCGGCGAGTCCTACTTGTTATACACTGATACGGTTGTGCCATATGACTATATGGACTTTATGACGAGCTGGTTGATGGCGCCCAGCAAATATAATGCCTTTCACTTTCCCTCCTGTGAGTTCGAGTCGGGCGGTGGGGTCTTCCCATAGCGACGGTGGTCCATTGGCGTCTGTGGCGGTGGTGACTTCAGAGGTCTCCTTTGTGCGGTTGCATACTCCTTCATACAACATTCGTTGAGCTGATAGAGGGATGGTGCCTATGTTACACCGTCGTCATGCGATGGATCCGGAGGATTTGGGTTTGATAGAGGAGGTTCTTCATCCTGCGGCATACCTTATTCCTCTTTTTGGTTCCTTTTCTATTTTGATCCCTTTTCTGCTTGATACTGATTTTTGCCTTTTCTTTGCAGTAAGTTTGGGTGTCGACCACTTGGATGAGGGACATCAGAGAGTAGATATCTTAGACAAGTGCCCACATTCGGGATGCGGTCCTGGCTCCTTCTTATTTGGTGCCGTCTGCTTCGTCCGGGGAGGATTCTGGCTCGGGTAGTGGTGGTGCGTCGTCTCGCCATAGGGGAAAGAGAGCGCGCCGCAGGGGTGGAAGCTCTTAGAGAGAGGGGTGAAGGCTAGGTGAGAGAGAATGTGGGTTCGGGCTGAGTCCCGTTATTTGTTTTTTTACTTTTCTTTTATTTCCTGCAAAATTTGATGTAACACAAAAGAATATATGTATGCAATGCAATGGGATTTTTTTTATTATCTTTATTAATGGTGAATGAGTGAATTCATGCACATGCTCTTTTTATTTTGCTGCTGAGACCGTAAAAAGAGATATTTTTGGGATTTTTTGAAGAAATGAGAAATTATATAAGGGTGGAAGGGAGACTTTTGAAATTCTATTGAGAATATCAATTTATTTTTATTAAGCTTCTGATTTTGACAAAAGAGGAAGAAGGAAAATTTCCAAAAATAGGGGGTTGCTGATCGGCAAGACCCTTGCCTTACCTATCGACAGTCAAGTCCAGTCCCATCAATTCAAAGCTTTGATTAGTGCCCTCTTCATCCTTTTATACCTTGTGGGGTAGGATTCCCTTCGATTTCTACAGGGGCTATGTCTTTTGTGAGGGTTCTTAAGTATAAAAAGGGGTAAGGGTGGAGTGTTTTCATCACACCTTCACATTCTTACTTACTTGCCTACTATCTCTTAGTCTTGCAAGATGGCTCTCCCTGGTAGCATTGAGTTTGCTAACTACCTCGAAGCATTGGAAGCAATGTGCTCTTATAATGTCGACTATGATGCTTTCAACATGCGTCGAGTCTCTTTGTGGCACAATCGGTCCATTAAGTGGAACATGCTGATGGCGGCGGTACAATTCTAGTACCCCGAAGACCATGTATTCCGCTTTGGGTTGGATGAAGTTTGTCCTACCTACGAGGAATTTTCTGTCATGCCGGGAATAAATCCCAGTGTTGTTGCGGCCTTACCCGAATTTTCCCGTTCTCCCAGGGATTTGCTGGCTGGGCTTCTTTATATTTTTCCTTCGGCCACTAGATCACTAGTTGCTGGAAGAATGACCTCCCTCCCGGCGGTGTCGCAGTCTGTGCATTTGCAGGACGCTGGCGATGCTGGATATGCCGGAGCCGTTTCTCTAGGCCTAGTTTCAAAATCGCTGTTGGTGACTGGAAACTACTGGTACTTGCAACCATTACTTCATGGATGTCATACTGTCGCAATCCTGCGGCGGTGTTACTGGCAGATACCCTGAACGGTCGGGATGCCTAGCGAGAAGGTCATTCTGACTTCCTGTGGGGTAGCCCTGTGATG
Organism: Sambucus nigra; assembly: GCA_949130495.1. NCBI lineage: Eukaryota > Viridiplantae > Streptophyta > Magnoliopsida > Dipsacales > Adoxaceae > Sambucus > Sambucus nigra. Next base: position 41,796,088 of record OX422220.1, read on the forward strand.
CTGTTGATGTGGTTGTCTGAAAGACTCCACCTGGTGTCTCTTCCTTAATATCCTTTGTCGGCTTTACCCAACTTCTTTTCGCATCACTTCTTCAGCGTTGGCCTGGATATTGAGAGCTAGGAGAATTGGCTTGTGGAGTATGGGGCTCGAAATCTGTATTGGTTGGTGCCTTGGTGGGGACAGTTGCTGCCTATTCTGGAGCTAGGAGAATACTTGTATGTGCATTTGGTTGGTCTCAGATAGACGTCTTTTTATTTCCCTTGGCGAATTCTGTGCCAATTTGGCTGGGCACAGGTCATGCCACCTCGGACACTAAATTTCTTTTCGGTAGAGGATTTGACTGAGCGTCTGCGCATGCGGCTTGGCTCTCTGTGGGAGAGTCGTCGTCCTTCGACCCATCCTTCTCAGTCTGTTGGGAGAGTTTGGCATATCCCTGGGGATTATATGAAGTGGTTGCGGAGGAGAGTAGTTAACAAGATGTTGGCAGTGGAGACTGTATAAAGGTGGTTTATTTTATTTAATACCATGGAGGGAGGTGTTGTGGTTTTTTCGAAGCTGGTTCGAGCTTATCGATCCATGGAGTGTCTGCGACACTCTGTTCAGGTAGAGGAAACTTAGGGACCCCAAGATGCAGATGATGATGACGGAGCAGGCTCCTCTGGTAGCTGTGGATATGGGGGATGAATGTGGGGATTTTTATTTGGCTTTTTAGGAGGGTAGGTGGAAAGGGAGTTATCCGTTCCTTTTCTTATGCAATCTGTACCGAAATTTCTTATTAGTGAAATAAACAAGTTTTTGATCATCCAAATGTGCCCTTTGATGAGTTTTGTGTTGTTCGAATTATCTATACCGATCACTAAGGCATACATAACCCTTTTGTTCAAGTATATGTTAGAATGGACTGTCATTCTCGAAGGTAAGAAAAGAGTAGTATTTTGTGAAAAATAAAGGGCTATGATCATGTAAGGTGTATGAGCAGCCTACATACCTCTGGGGATTTTTGAAATTTTTTAATTTTGTTTGAAAATGGTTTTTGCAGAGGATCAGGACCACGTAGTTCTGGGTAGAAGGAAATGAAGAGAGATTTTTTTTAGAAGGGAGATGAGAAGAGTCGTAGCGCGCCAAGATTTCGGACTAGGGGTAGAATTTTTAGAGACGGTCCAGGTTGACTGGATGAGCCAGCTCTTCCCCATCTAAGTCTATGAGCATGGAAACACCGCCGGACAAGATCTTATTGACAATGTAAGTGCCGCTCCAATTGGGCTTGAATTTCCCTCTGGGTCCCAGATGGGTTCTATGATTTCTTTGAGCGCTAGGTCCCCTTCTCGGACACCGTGGTCCTTGACTCTGTTGTTGAATGAATGCGCTATTCGAAAATGGTACCCTTGTATGTGGTATAGTGATTTTAATCTCCTTTTGTCTAGGAGGGTCAGCTCGTCAAGACGGCTTTGGCATCAGTCTTCTTCGCTGACCTCACTTTCAAGCATGACGCGCAGTGAGGGTATATTCAGCTCCACGGGTAGGACTACTTCCATACCGTAAACTAGAGAGTAAGGGGTAGCCCCAGTGGAGGTCCAAATTGAGGTTCGGTAGCCCAGAGGGCGTACGAGATCCGATCGGCCCAATCTCGATAACTTTTGGTCATCTTGCTGATGATGGCTTTGAGGTTCTTGTTGGCAGCTTCGACTGCACCGTTGGTCTGAGGTCGGTAGGGAGAAGATTTGTGTCTCTGAATCCCATACTCGTTGACCACTTCTATGACTTCTGCCTCAAAATGTAACCTGTTATCGGACACTAGCTCACGCGGGACCCCATGTCGACAGATGATGTTTTTCTTGATGAATTCGACCACTTTCTTAGCGTTTAGCACTGTGTATGACTCGACTTCGACCCATTTGGTGAAGTAATCAATGGCAACTAGGATGAACTCATGCCCGTTGGATGCCTTCGATGTAACCTTCCCTATAATGTCGATTCCCCAGGTGGAGAACGGCCAGGGAGAGGTCATGTTGTATAATTCACACGGAGGCAAATGCTGAAGGATGGAGAATTGTTGGCATTTGAGGCATCTCAGGACATAGGCAGTGTAATCTTAGGTCATGGTGGTCCAGTAGTAGCCCTGTCGGTTGATCTTTTGGCAAGCATGTGACTGTTCATGTGGGGTTCTCATTCCCCACTGTGGATCTTCTGCATTATCTTTTCAATGTCAGCCCCTGCGATGTAGTGCAGATGAGTTCCATCGAAGTTTCTTTTGAGCAGTGCTTTGTGACAAATGATGTACTGGGCAACGAGTCTTTGAAGGGTAGCCCGATCTTTCTTATTGGAACCCTCGGGATACCTGCCATGCTTGAGGAGGTGCCAAATATCATAGTACCAGCAATTGGCTAGCTCAGGACCTTTTACGGTGATGATCTTAATGTGATAGCTATAGGTTGGTTTGTCTTGCTTTTGAATCTGGAAGGGGGTCATTATGATTCCTTCGGGCATGTCCACCATGGAGGCTAAGGTAGCAAGGGCATCGGCTAGGTTATTCTTTGCTCGAGATAGGTAATGGAAGGTGATATCTTGAAATTAGGAGGCTAATACTTTTATGTGGGCACGAAAGGGTTGGAGTTTCTCATCCTTGACTCTCCACTTTTTGAGCATATGACCGATGATGAGGGCGAAATCCACGTAGACGTTTAGGAATTAAATACCTTTCTTGAGAGCAACTTCGAGGCCTACTGTGCATGCCTCCTACTCAGTTATGTTATTGGTGCATCGGAAATCCAACTTGATGGAGATGGGAGTGTGAGAGACATCTGGTGCGATCAGAAGTGTCCCAATGCCATATCCATTTTTTTTGGCAGTTCCATCAAAGAACATTTTCCATCGAAGGCAGTCTTGAGTAGCACAAAGAATGTTTTCATCTGGGAATTTGGAGATCCAGACATCGGCTTCATCCATGGGGTAATCAACGAGGTAGTTAGAGATAGATCTTCCTTTCATGGCTTTCTGCGTGACGTACACGATATCAAACACGGCTAGGAGCATCAACCATCGATCCATTTGGCTGGACAAGGCAATTTTCTCAAGTAGGTATTTGATGGGGTCCATTCGGGATATAATTTTGATGGGGAAGGTGAGCATGTAAAGCCGTAACTTTTGGGTGACCCAGACAAGTGTGACACACGCCTTTTCCAAAACGATGTAGTTAACCTCATACTCAGCTAACTTGTGACTGGCGCAATAGATGGCTCTTTCTTTGCGGGAATCTTTAAGGTTTTGGGCTAGCAAAGTCCCAGTTGCAGTGTCGATTATGGTTAGGTATAGGAGTAAGGGGAAACCAAGCTATGATGGCATGAGTACCGGGGGTTGGGTCAGATATTGTTTGATCCGGTCAAAAGCTTCTTGGCATGCATGTTCCAAATTTTAGTTGAATCCTTTCGAAGGAGTTTGAAGATTGGCTCACAGATGGAGGTTAGCTAGTTGATGAACCGAATGATGTATTGAAATTTTCCAAGGAAACCTCAGACTTCTTTCTCTGTTAGGGGAGGTGGCATCTCAAGTATGGATTTCAGCTTGGCAGGATCTGATTCTATCCCCTTCTCACTGACCATGAATCACAAGAGTTTTCCCTTTGTAATGCCAAAGACACATTTCTGCAGATTGAGTCTCATTCGATACTGTCACAGTCGTTCGAAGAACTTTCGAAAAGAAGGAACATGACCTTCTCTAGTTTTGGACTTGATAATCATATCATCCATATAGACCTCACCTTCTTTGTGAATCAGATCGTGCAGTATGGTTGTGACAGCCCTCTGGTAGGTAGCCCCAGCGTTCTTGAGACCAAATAGCATAACGGTGTAGCAAAAGGTTCCCCATGGGGTGATGAATGTGGTTTTTTCTTGGTGGTATGGGTGCATTTTGATTTGGTTGTATCCGACAAACCCGTCGATGAATGACTTGAGAGCATAACTGGCTGTGTTATCTATGATCATGTCGATATTGGGTAGCGGATAATCATCCTTTGGAGAGGCTTTGTTTAAATCCCGATAGTCAACACACATTCGAACTTTTCCTTCTGATTTCGGCACGGGTACTATGTTGGCTAGCCACGTGGGATATTCGATCACACAAATGAAGCCTACATTCAACTATTTGACCACCGCTTATTTGACTTTGAGTGACCATTCGGTGTAGAGCTTTCTCAACTTTTGTTGGATCGTCTTGTAATTTGGGAGAGTGGGAATCTCGTGCTGAACTATTTCAGGATCAATGCCGGGCCTATCGTCATAGGACCATGCGAAGACATCCACGAATTCCTTTAGCAATTCTTTGAGTTATGTACGCTCATGCTCGTCGATGTAGCCCCTATCCTAATTTCGCGCAATTGGCTACTAGAACCGAGGTTAATAATAACAGTCTCTTCTTTATTAACTTATACGTGGTTATGTTGTTTATTATTAGCCTTATTTAGATAAGTTAAGAATTGTTCATTTGCAAAATTATCATCATCAAAAGTTTAATTACAATCCAAACAGTTAATATAAGGCACAACAAGATACTCAAAATCTTCATTTATTTCATTGATAGGAAAAACAACATTGAGAACCTCGTCAAAAGAGGACTCGATTACATTTGAACAAGGATAGACAACAGAAGAAGAAATGGGGTAAACATTGAGATTATGGGAGATTTTAGCAGGTAAAACTGACGCAGCATGCCAGTTAAGGAGAGGTGTATGAGCAGCTTTAATCAAGTGGGATGGATCCGGTGATGTAGTGCCTGAGTGAACCATGCAGAGTGTTAGACCCAGTGCTTATAAGCTGAAGGAATCTTCGAAGTCACTTTCCTCAATTTCTTTGGTATTTTTGATGAGTGGTTGTACTTGGTGTTGGTAACCTTCGACCCATAGGTAGATATCTTGGAAAGAGATCTCCATTCTAGGCTTCATCTTCTTATCTGTATGGTCATACAATGGTTCTGGAAAGTCGCAAAAGGGGAAGTCCTCGCCCTCTTTGATGAATCGTCCATTCAAGGAGTAACCTGGGATAGTATGTCCGCGGTCTAGTCTTCTCTTTGGTCGAGATAGGCGGATCATTCTGAGCTCTTGTTCTGATGGTTGATACCCCAAACCATAAGGAGGGAAAGACTTCTTTAGTTCAATGGGCTCAAGTATCCCTTACTGTCTTTGTCCTAGCCCGAGTCAGGGCATGAAGTGCATGTTTCTGAACATTTGAATTACATTTTTGTTGCCATGAGGGTCGTATTCTGGACAAACCCTTTCTTTAAAGTTATCCCCTACCGAGAGTGGAAGTGGCTCAACTCGTAATCCTGATAGGATCATATCATTTGACCTGTGCTGTATCTCAAGGATTGGACTGTTGGTACTTGCACCATCGGTATTATTATCGTTGCCCAAGATGGTAATGACTCATCCATCAGTGAAGAACTTTAATTTCTGATAGAGTGAGGAAGACACGCCCTTGATACTGTGGATCCAAGGTCTCCCTATCAATATGTTAAAACAGGCTAGGATGTCAATAACTTGGAATTTGACGATAGGGTTTATAGGGCCAACCCCTATTATAAGTTTTATAGATCTCATCACCTCCCGACGAATATTATCGTAGGCATGCACAGTAGCGGAGGTTGAAGCGAGGTCGCTTTCTTTTAGGCCTAAACATTTGAAGGTTCTCAGTGGGCAGGCATTCAAAGCGGATCCATTGTCGAAAAGAGAGAGTGGTACGACCCTCCCCATAACTTCGACGGAGATGTTGAGTGCATGATTGTGGTTTATCCCAATCTTAGGGATTTCTTCTTCGGAAAAGGATAGCATTCATGTATAGGTCAAGGATCCGACCAAATTTACCGCTTCTTCTGGTATGGTAAAAGGAGGAACTGTGGGTCCAGTGAGCAAATTGATCAAAGCATTTCTGTGTAGCTGAGCAGACATGAAAATCCCCCATAGAGTGATGGTAGCTTGAGTTTTCTTTAGTTGATCGAGGATCTTGTTCTCCTCGAGGGTTATTTCTGGCATAGGAAGGTTTTCAACGCCCTTTCCCTTGTCATTGGATGGTAATGAGCTTGGGATCTGGTAATGCCTCCCTGATCTGGTTATATGTTTTACTGAAGAAGGGAAGAACATGAATCCTGTTTCCTCGTCGATCTTTGGTTGTTCCGCCACCTTATTTATTTCTCCAAGGATTTCTTCAAATGATATCATTCCACACATGTCGGCTATCGGGCCAGCTTTCTCGAAAGCTTGTTCTTCATTCGAATCTTTGAATTCTTCTCCCCATCCGGTGGCAACAATTCTATTTTTTCATGTAAAGTCTATGCATTCCACAACTTTAACGCCCTCTTCATATAGGTCTTCCTAATAGGTGGGGATGTGTAAGGGTGAAGGGCCAGACACCCTTGTAGATTCAAAACATCAAGTAACTCAGTCATACTGCAAATGTTATTACCTGAATAATTTTTCCATGATCTGGGCGACATCATCCAGGCTGACTTCATCAGTTGGTACCACCCATCTATTTGACTCTCGGGCCCATTTTCATGCTTCCAAGAATTACATACGGAATCTCTAGCAATCAATGATCATTCGTGAGAGAAATTACATCCTGAACTCTAGGAGTTGGTTTAAGACTTCTGACAATTCCATGCTTCCATTTTCAGAACGGGTACAGACAATAAGGCATGCTTTAGTAAGGAGTGAAGTGCCTGATCAGCAAGTCTAGTAGGATGTAGGAGGAAATATGGGCAAGTTTGGAGAGGTTTAGGAGAGTATATGGGTGTGATTTGAGTTGAGGGATCGAATTTTGGGTTTTCTTCTAGAAAGATGGCATTGGTATGATTTGGAAGTGGGTTGTGAGTAGTTTTTGGCTTAGGATTGGCTGGTGGGGCAATGGTGCCCTGTTCAATTAAACCTTGGATTATGTTTCGGAGGTGAAGGCATTGGTCGGTGGTATGGCCAGTAGTTTGGTGAAAGGGGAAATGGGCATCTGCCTTGAAGTTTCTTGGGAGTGGATTTGGCAATGGACGGGGATCCAAAGGTTTGATAAGGTTTCGACTTATTAAGGCTTGATAAACTTTGGACAGGGGAGCATGGAGCTCGGTGTATTCCTTTTGGACTGGGACAGGGTGGCTTTCTGGCTCCCATAATGTGGTTGGTTGAGAGATGTTGTTGATGGTTGAGACTGTAGCACTGGCAGGTTTGTCATATTTTCTAGGGGTGAACTGGTCGGACACCTTCTTCGATTAAAATTCTATCTTGGAAAGACCCTCCTCGATTTTTACTCCCTTTTCTCTGAGAGGTCGGAAGTGGGGATAGTATTGTCCTCCCATCATTGCTCGGATATGGGGTAAGAAGTTTTTTTCACTATGCTGACTTGTTCTTCCTCGGAAGGCCAATTGGTCATGGTAAGTGCTTTTTCCCTCCATTGGGCGATGAAGTTACTAACTGATTCTCCAGAGTTTTATTTGATCAGCTCTAAATCATGACGGTGATAATTTCGGAGATGAACAATCGGGGGTCCACTTCTTCCAAATTTCTTGATATTTGGCATCTTCAACTTCTCAGGTAACCTCTCTTTAGGATAAGGAGACATGTGAATGTAGTCCATATACTTCCCTGAGATTATGATTTGGTCGAACTTCTTGGTGAGCATCTTGAGGTCCTCTTTGACTTTGCTCAACTCTTCTTCCTTTGGATCAATGATCATAGGCAAGTTATCCCCATACTGGGAAAGGTTCGGCATAGGAAGCTGGGAAGGCGGCGGACCATGAATAGGAGGGACACATGGAGCGTGCTGATACTCTTTGGGAACCCAGATAGGCTCAGGTGGATCCATAGTGTGAGGGAATAAGGCCTCGAGCTCTTGAGGAATAGGAACCTGGTTTCGTTGCATCTTTCGGACCTTAGTTTGGAGGTTGTCAATCTTGGACACAAGCTGAGCTAGGACTGTCGTTAGATCCGGCTGCACAACGGGTACTTGATCTATGTTCTCCATGGAAGGTGGATGAATTACGGACTCGAAAGAAGTAGCAAGGGAACGGGAAGAACTCCAGGGCGACTTGAATGAAGACCGAAGCCAATAAGGAGCCAGGGCAAAGGTTTGCGATCGACCTGTGAAGGTGTAAAATGGAATTTATTTTTGAGAAAAAGGGATGAAAATTTTTTTGACATTTTTTTTCGAGATTGAAAGACAAAATATTTTTGAATTTTTGATAAAGAGAGGAGAAATGTTTTTGGATTTTTGATAAATAGAGGGAAAATGTTTTTGAATTTTTGATAAAGAACGGAGAATTTTCCTTTTGGAGATGGTTTTAGCATGATCATTATAATTATTATGTTTTCTCTTGTATTAATTCTCCTAAATGCAAAATGAAATGCCGGACGGCACCTGAGCCTAGAAAAATTGGGTTTGTAATATATGCAAAGCTATGACTGGACTTGTGGCCAGACTCATGGACAGGGTCCCGTTTTAAAAATGCAAGAAAATTTTGGGCGGCAGGTCGACCCGAAATTTTGGCAGAGTTTGGGTTAAAATTGGCAATCTAACATGTGTGTCCTAGGCTTGATACCTATATGCGGGTATGCAGTTGGGTTGGGTGAATCGGAAAGGGTTCCCACCTTTGGTGTGACTTCCACGATATACGTCTTTCTCTTGCGAGAAATCGGTACGTGTGGACAAGCCATTTCATAAACCTGAGTGTACGTGAGTTGCCTCACTATATACCTCGTGGGGACGGTACGTGTGAGAGAGAATTCGATATGCTCAGCGTACGTGAATGAGTTCCCTGCGATATACCTCCCATCATGACTTCGGTCAAGCGGTACGATGCGGGGGGAATCGTTCGATATACATCAAAGGTACTTGGTCAATGGAAGGTGAGAGTCATATCGCTTAGGCTAACTGCGCCCTGTTGGACCAGCACCCATCATGAAGTGACCCTCCAGTTACTGGGTAAAATTTGGTCAATCATAATGCTCTTTGGTGATGTCGTGTGAATCATTCATGATCCTCTTATTAGTATCTTATGAGAATGTATTTCTTGATTATGAGAACAGGGGAGCAGAGTAAAAGTACCAATGGTACACCAAGTATGGATGGATGATGCTTACAACATGTGAATATATGTGACCCTAGGTGCACGTGGTGCAAAGTGTACATGGAGACTTTTCTACAAGTGTGTGAATAGAAGCATAAGCATGGAGTACAGATGAGTAATAAAGGGGGAACATGAAAATAGGGGGAAAATATAAACAAACATAACACCCATGTAAATAGAGTCTAACCCTCAAAAGGAAAAAATCCCCAGCAGAGTCGCCACTGTGTCCATCCCCGATCCTCACGGCGGGCAGGCAGAGTGAGGATCCTAGGTCCCGCGAGTCCCTCTCGGGAGCGCTTCGACCGACGTCATTTGGGTGAGGTGAAAAATAATGAGAGATTAGAGTCGCCAGTCTATTTTACTCAAAACAGACAAAAGAAAAGGGGGAAGCCATCCCGAAGGACAACATCCAAAGACATACCGATGCATACAAAACCAAAAATGATTCGAAAAGGGTTTGAAGGATAAGTTACGAAATGGGAAGGTGTTAGGCACCCATTCCGCCCTTTCGGTCTCTCATGGGTTTTTGCTATTTTACTTTTATTTTCCCCGTGATGTGTGTGCATGTGTATATATAATGGAGATAGGAATCATCGACTTGTACCATGGAAGAGGTAAAGCGAGTCATCCGTAGGAAGGTATAAAAATAATATTAGAAAATTGGATTTACGCGATTATCCTTACGTTGACCGTTATGATAGAACGATAACGCATGTGGAATAATACGCCACTAAGAATAAATATATATATATAATATAAGATAATGGAGTTTAGAGAAAATAGAAAATGAGAGAAAGAGTAAAAATAGGACTCGAGTCTCGGGTTTTACCCCGAGACGCCTACGTATCCTATGGAGGAATCAAAGTTCACGTAGTTCGCATGCAAAACGAGGGGTGGGATTTATCCCATAAATCCAAACGGGGGATTCTCTTATTTGTGTGTGTGTGTGTGTGTGTGTGTGTGTGTAGAAAAAGAGTTTTAGTTGTGAGAAAAGTGTAAGAAAAATGTGAGAATTCCCGTTTGAAATTTATGAGCGAACCCTCTTTTTCTTATTTTTTGGGTTTTTTATTTATATGAAAATAAGAGATGTGAAATATTACTAAATAAAAAGTATATTAGGATGTGTGAGATGATATGATAAAAGTTCTAAGTAATAAAACAAGTTATTGCGAATTTAAGATAATTTAAGGAGAGAGTTAAGAAAATTGAACCTTCTTGAAGATCTTAAGCTTGGTCTTGAATGTTGGAGAGCAGCCCTTGGAGGGTAGTGAATTCACCAAGTTTGATGAAAAGGATGATGAAAAGTGAAGGTTGGAAAGGGATTTGGGTGTTGAAATGACGCTGTCTTCGAGAGAGGTTTTTTGGATTTGTTGAGAGTGATATTTATCAGATCTGGGCTCTTCCTTGCAAGTGAGGTGAGGCATCCTTTTTATAGGACCAGGGCATTGCCGATCGGCATAGCCCTGTTCCTGCCAATCGGCAGGTGCGTTTAGGCACACTGCCGATAGGCAGGGTCTGGGACCTATCGTTTGGCAGTATCTTTCAGGTCTTTTCAGAAAATTAGCCGCAGAACGAAAACCATTGATCAAAATCATGCATGGGGAATACCATTTTAAAGGTAATTCAGATATCTTCAAAAGTCCTTTGGACTACTCCCGGGTTTGAGAGTTGACTTTGGGTTAAATATGGCTCGGAAGAATTCGTCAGTCCATTTGACGAGGAATCGTCGGGCGCAAACGGATCGTTCGTCCTCATGGTAAGTTCGAATCGCACATGGGGTGCACTGTTGAAAAGGTTAAGATATGTACTTCAACATTCCAAAGATTTTGATCTGGTTTGGGGAGTTGACTTCGATCAACTGGGCCCTGGAAGCATTCGGTGACCTCCCGGAGTAAAACGAATCGTTCGTCCGTACCGTAAGTCAAAATTGCGCACGGGGTGGACCGTTGGAAAGGGGTTTCAGTGAACTTCGAAGATTCATTCAGTCTCGATCGATTTGAAGAGTTGACGTAGGTCAAACAGAGTTCGAGAACTCCCGATGGCCTCTTGATTGAGTTTCGGGGAAAATAGGTCGTTCGTCCGCATGGTAAGTCGGAATTGCACACGGGACAGACTGTTGGAAAGGGGTTTCAGTGTCCTTTAAAGATTCATTCAGTCTCAGTCGAGCTGAAGAGTTTAACTTTTCGTCAAGCGGAGCCCGGGAGCGTCTGGTGGCTTCTAGGTCAGTACTCGGGGTATGACCTAGGTTTGTAGTGATTAAGGGAGGTGCTAAGGACCTAAGGAGAGTTTAGGGGTAACAGAATGGGGTGTCTACACTCTATTTCATGGAGTACATGACAAACCCTATTGACGAAAATCATAAATATACTCGTTAATATTTTCTTGATGAAGGTGAAGATAATGAATGTATAGGTGATGGTGCTTCGGTATTAGGGAAAAATGTGAAGTTAACCCAATTATAATTTGTACAAGCATATAAGTGGGTGTTACACCAATCATATGGAGTGGAGGAATGGTGTAAGTGTATCAATACGGTTTGAGATTTTTTAATTTAAAAATACCTCGTGTTAAATTGGTGTAGAAAGTAGGATGCCTAAGTGTTTGTATTGAATTGGCATATGAAATATATATATATATATATATATATATATATATATATATATATATATATATATATATATAATAATAATAATAATAATAATAATAATAATAATAATAATAATAATAATTTTTTGAAATCTTTTTTATAGTTAATAAAAGCGGAGCTGATTGATGCCGCACTTTAGTGGCCAACAAATGGGTCATTATATGATGTACAATCATATAAGAGGTATTAGGTACGTAAGTTTGAATTTTGCACACATTGGTACGATGAGTCATGGGAAAACCAAAATAGTGGCGTGTCAATGAGGTCCATCATGAAGTTCACGTCAAACGAAAAAGATATGAATTATAAGGAAGCATAAATAATATACTTTCGTATTATTCTTGGAATATTTCAATTAAATTATATTTATTTCAAAATAACCGTGTTTTATTATTACTGGGTGAGAGTTGAGGATAAGGTACATAGTTTCAAAGTTTATTTTGACTTGAACTTAATGATGGTAAACATAAGTAAGATAATGAATAAGGATATAATTGATGACGAGGCATTCATTATTGCATATGAAGCATCTCACGTGTTCTACTAAGAGGATTTTGAAGACAATGGTTGGTCTATCATTTTTCATGCACCATAAATATTAAATTCAACTGTTGACAAACTTGAGCTTCCTACAATGTATCAGTCTATTTTTAAGGACAATACACATTTGAAGAATCTACTTGAGGACTTATAATTAAAGCTGAAGCTGATTTTTGTGGTTTTTGTTTCATATTTACCACTTTAATCTTTCATGCAACACCCTTCCTATTTAAATAGTGAGTAATCAGTCCTTCATCTAACTAAAATAAGAATCTCATCTGGATCATTCTTAGCATCACTGTTGAAAACTTTCTAAAGCTTACTAACCACTTAGTATTCAAAAAGCCAATGTCAAAATTTTATCTTTTTATTTAAAAATACACCATGCAACATAATATAATTTAAACCATCCACACCATCACTAAGACTAAATCAAACACTATATAAATAAGTAAAGATAGGTCGAATAAACCATCGACAAAATTCGTGAATCGAACATAATAATCCAACAGAAAATAACAATTGAGCACAAAGTCTGATTGAAGTAAAATAACTGGGGCAACAAGCCCAAATGAAATATTGAGCTACAGCCTAAGGAATAAAATGACTGAAGTGGCTAAATCAAAATCCTTCAACATCCACATCTTCGGCAGCTACACATCCCTGGAACAGATCTTCAAGTCCTTGTGGCTGGACACCTAAAAGTTTTTGAAAATATTTTGTAAGTACGGGTCAGAGACCAAATTTTTTTTAAAATATTTTTCAAGTAAATTAAAATATATGAATGTTCTTCATATTTAAGTTAGCGTCGCACTCACTTGAGATACTTCTCACCTCTAAACTATTGTGCACACATAACTCTGCTTCCTAACCATCCTAGGCCACCCCATCTAACTAGCCTTATCCCAAAGCTCTTTTACACACTACTCTAGCCCGAGTAATTTGTACCTTTTCTTTCATAAGTTATTCATCACCTTAACTTAATTATTCCTTTTGAAGAAAACTATATAACAGTCTCACTAATTATATACAATCAATACTTTTTCTAATTCCAAGTAATCTGCCCGTTTATAAATATCTTCATTCCCATATACGCATCTATTTAATATAACTGCACTCCATATAGTTTACCCGTATATAATTCTACACCATATATATATGTATCATATATTACGACAAGTACACATATTGTATATCCTACCAAGTAGACACTCATCGGATGTCCCATCCTCCTGAGTAGCCACTCACCAGATGTTTTATCCTCCCGAGTAGGCACTCACCGGATGTTTTCTCTGGAATGCTATCACTCCAGGTATACTCATCCACCTGGTTACCTTGAGACGATTAAATACCACCGAATTAGGTAAAAATATATAAGCGTGGGAGGCGGTCATATTTCCTACTGAGAATAAGGACAAATCATACCCAAAGTGCCTCACCTCTGAAAATGGATTATATGGCATGGGGATTATACTCACCCTGTTCCTCAAGCTAGGAGATTCACCCACATCGCACAACCTCCTGTAATAACATTAGAGGGGTATGTATTCTTGTAAATATTATTCACACCAATATTTATAAATCATAAAATAGAAACCTAGGTTAAGTAATCACAACATTAGGTTTGACTCGTTAGCCTAATTTTGAGAATTAGGATTATAAACCTACGGTTAGGTAATTTGGGCAGCAGCACTATAAACCTAAAACCCTAATAATTAAAGGAGATGAGAGGAGAGGTCATTAGAGATTAAGAAAATAGATTTTGGAGGATCAAAGTCTTAATTCAACCTTAATTGTTGTCGGATCCGTGATCGAAAATAAGGGATAAACACTTTCATCACATTTGAAATGAAATCAGACCTGCAAATTATACGCAGGGCTTTATCTTGCATGTTTTGATTTAGTTACAATACCCATGTAGTGTAGGGATTATAATATTATGATTTTAATTGTGTTCTTGATGTTCAAGTGAATTAAAATCATGAATTGTGATATGATTGCGTATAGAATGGATCGACATATGTAGAGGAAGTGAAATCAGATTTTTTTGGGTAAATCTTATGGAAGAAATCTAGAAAAAATGTTGATTTTGTATGAAGAACATGAACTCAGGGTTTGGATACAAAAACCTTAAAGAAATCTTGAGAATTTTGGGATTTAATTATGTTTTGATGATAAAGATTCGTTAGAATTGAGGTATATGCTCCTATATAATGTTGGAACAAATTATAGTGGAGTTTGGAATGATTTCACGAAGAAATTATGGGTGAACAATGGTAGAGATCGTAATAGTGAAGAATATGGGGCGTCAAGTACCTAGAACTAGTTCGCCTATACTTGTAAACTAGAATCGGTTCGCATTTACACTAGAACCGGTTCGGTTGTACACTAGTACTGGTTCGCCTGTACACTAGAACCGGTTCGGATGACCTACTATTTCCAAAATTTTAATTGTTTATTCTTTTGGGTTAAATTATGGAAAGACTTTGAGATAAGTTTAATAATTGTACCTAGAAAATCTAAACTCGATGATACTTAGTGAGAGTAAGTTATAGCTTGGACCAACAATTCTTAACCGATTGAGAGATGTATCGAAAATGTGTAATTTAAGTTTCGAGAAGGGTGAATGGTAACCTAAAATATAAATGAGTAATTTAGAGATATTTTGACCACTGAATTTAAGTAAAGGATAGATGGGACCCTTTGGGTAGTGCATGAGGCCTGGATATTTCATGAAATCAATAATATATAAGAATTATTTTTAGTACGTTGAGCATGAGAGAGATATATACTACGTACGGACTTATATGACTGGATTGTGTGTATACCTACTGAATAATATGCATATATATAGGTTGTGTGAATACTTGTAGTTGTGATTTGATCCTGTGTGTGAACATACCTACATTTCCTGCTATCCAGAGGTTTCCACGCAGAGGGCGATCCTACTTTGGAATTTACAGCGAGTTCTGGATTTGTGCTCCAGAGCATTTAATATAGGGTGGCTCACTATATGTCGTGTATTAGTGGGAACAATGCATCGATTGGTTACATTAGGTATGCTCGTTTTCCAAAGTCTTAGAACCATGTTTGCTGATTGATTTTTGGGTTTAAGGAGACACGCTGAACCAATAGTCCTTGATTTGGTATGCGAGGTACATGGACTTGATGATAGAGTATGCTAATATCATGAAGGGACATTCTGGGGATTCTACACCTGTATATATTATATGTGTGTTAAATATATATAATGAGATATATCTACTTATGTGTAATAGTAGAACTGATAGATTGTGTTAAGCTAAAAGTACTTAAGTAGAGAAACTTAATTAATTGACTCAATAATAATACGTGGATAAATAAATTTATTATTGAGACTGTAAAAGCGTGTCGTATGGGTAATATGAGTGAGCTAGATTTGTTGAGGTTATTTAGATCCGTTATCTAGTTGGGATGAGTAGCATAGCTAGATAGGGCACATTAGGCATGCATATTAGTTGAGAGGTGAGGATCTCAATAGAGTGTATGTGGAACTAACATCTGTATCTAATAACTGATTTAACTTGTAATTTAAACAGTTGCAAAATATTTCAAACTATTTTCTTGGTCTCTAGCCCGTGTCAAAATATTTTCAAAACCTTTTAGGTGTCCATCCACATGGAAGCCAAGCTTGATGATTCTATCCAGGGATGTGTAGCTTCATCACTTGTTGAGGATTTCTGGAGTTTCTTTTATCGCTTCAGCTTATTCATTCTAGATAGGATTTCTTTAAGTATTTCATTTGGGCGTGTTGCCCCTCAGACTATTTAGTTTTTCAGTTATTTTATCAGACTATATCAAGATTCAGTTTTATTTACTTTAGATTGTAGTTGGATTATTTGTTTTGAACTGATGGTTTATTAGGGATTATTCATTTATATATTTATCGTGTGATTGTTCAGATTATTATTGTGCTAATAGTTTGGTTAATTTCATTTAATTCCACATGTTGTTATAATAATGAAGATAAAATTTGGCACCAACTTATTTTAACATTAGTGGTTTATAATTAAAAAGTTTTTGATAGTGATGCTAAGAATGGACCCTGTGAGATTCTTGGTTATTTTGATAAAGAACTAATCAAACGTGATTAAAATAGGTGAGGTGTCACAAAAGGTAGAAAATAAGACAATGTTTGGGACTCTAACCAATCAAACTCTACCAGATCACAAAAGGTTATGTTCAAATCAACAATTCAGATAACTCATTAGACATCTCATGCTAAGGAGTACTATTCCCAGTCCACGTAACTTGAAACATAATTTATCCAACATCTGATAAACCTGAGACCTCTAATTACTAGTCCACATTTATACAATAACTCATGGATTTAGATTATCTTTAACAATTCACGAATCTATTCATTTCAAGCAATAAAAAAAAGTAGAAAATATTTTAATTCATATTTACAGTAGTCACTATGGTCAATAGATTTTGACAAGTAATATTAAAAAATATGGAATTTATAGAATGTTGACATGTTGTACAATAAATATTATCAAAAATCGAAAATATGTGTAGTTAGGAAATATTCATTATCCAAGACCATGATATCACAATTTAAGTTTGTGAATTTTTTTTAATCTCATCATGGTTTATGACATTGATAAATAATGAGTAAGATAAAACTATACTTTTAACTAAGTGACATTTTTTCAACATGGCTAAAAATATATCACTACAATCCTAATAACAATCTTGAGAGATTCTTCTCTATTTTCACTTCAACAATTAACGTTTGCTCATCCATAAGAGTGGTGTAAATGAAACATAATAGTTATTTTGTTATGTCAACCCGAATGTATTATGACATAAATGTTGTGTTGTCATCTGATAGAGTTGACATGAATTGTGAGAGCACAAATGCTATAGAAAAAACAGATAAGTAGAAAAAGTAAGGGACTTTTTAAACTTGCCCCCCTCTAATAATAATGTATTTTGACATAACTCCCTGAATGTTAAAATTTAAACATAACCCCTCACAACTTACATATGTTACTCTCTATTATAAAACATTTAAAATAGTTTCTTTCTTAATTGTACATTAATTAAAACCTAATTTAACTATTTTCTTTGTTATTTGAATTCCTAAGTAATGAAGAAAGTACCCAAATACTACATGGACGTAGACACGTTGCTGAAACACGTAGATGTAAGAGAAATATTTATAATTTCTCATTATTTATTTTTAGTTGGCTTATCCCATTACACCCTATTGCACTATCATAAACATTCTCAAAACTTCAAGTGAAGAAGAGCTAGTGACTGTATGTAAGATACAAAGATTATTCATAGTTACTTTATTAGAGAAGGTTTATGAGTTTGTTTTTGTGAACTATCTTTATTTATGGGAATTTTTAAGAGTTTGAATCATTAAATATTTTTCAAAATATTTTTGAAATGTTTTTTTTAAAATTTTGTTGGTTCATTGAAGCGACCTTGGATGCTGTTCGAACGAGATCCTATGACTTTTTAGAATAATTCTACTTTTGTTTATTGTCGTGTATTTTGGCAAAATCTGTAATATCATTTAATCTTTCATTTGAAATGAGTTCGAATGAGATATGGTACTTTGTTCGAACGAGTATGCGATATTTTATTTTTTAACAGATTGCAAAGGCAATATTACATATCTATCTCTTGGAAACATTTCTCAATATAAATGGAGATGCGGGGATGTATTTTTTTCAAGCCTTTTTGAGTTTTTATGACCGCAATCTCCAAAATTTTGTATCCAAGCCCTTTGGATCATTTAACATCACTTTACCAATCCAAGAGGAAAACATTCCGAGTTCTAAAACTTTTGGGGATAATTCTATAATGTTAACTTTTGTGGAGATTAGTCTTTACAACTAAAAAAGAAAGAAATATCGATTTTTGAGGTTGTTCGATGGATACCAAGGCAAGAGGTTCTTGCCATGGAATGGTGCTAGAGTTGTACCGTTTGATGTGGAAGACTTGAAGACTTTAATCCATAATTGTAATGGATCTCTAAGTTTTTGTGAGTTTGTATTTTCCTATCATGTTCAAATAAAGAGTAGAATATAGGTTTTGCTCGAAAGGGGTTTTTCCACATCTTTTTCCCATTTTGGTTTTGGTTTTGGTTTTGATGTTGATTTGTGTTTTGGCTTCACATTAGATTGAAATTATTTTACATGCTCAAATGAGTTAATCAAGAAAAAAATTAATCTCAAAGTAAGTTTACATGTGTGACCTACTCTACGAATTATTCATATAACCTAGACTGCAACATTTTCAAATTAGTATCAAACCTTGTTTCTACAAGTTACGTAGATGAATCCGTTTACTTACACATATAACTCGAAAAATAGGGCATCTATTTTTGATGAATCTAATTATGCATATTGGAATGCTTAAATAAGGCCAACACAAAAATCGATTGATGAGAAAGTCTGTATTGTTTGTGAAAGAGGGAGAAAACCACCAAGTGTGACTAGTGATGGTGTCATTGTCCTCAAACCATTTACTTTTTGGACCGAGGAAGATTTTAAACGGATCAATTTTAACTCTCGAGCCTTATGTGCTATTTTTGGTCCAGTCACACCCGATGAGTTTTGTCGTATTATGACGTGTACCATGCCTAAGTAAGCATGGGCTATCCCCTAATTCACCCATGAGGTTAATAAAGCTATGAAAGATTTTAATCTTCAAAGTATCATCACACAATTTGATACCATTAGCATTATTAAGACTAAAATGTTTGATGAATTTCACGCACTATTGTCTGATATGGTTAAATCCAGTTTTGATTTGAGTGAGACAGTAGATGAGATCTTTTCCATTCCATTAACAATCCTTATCTCTTTTGTAATTTTAGATACTCTAAGGTTAGAAGAACTCTTAGGAGGAAATTAAGCTTACCAAATAGATATGTTACCCAAAAATGATAAGAAGAAATGAAAAGGTATCAGTTTAAAAGCCCAATAAAAGGAAAAGGGAGGTTTTTAACACCGAGTTTTATTTTCATCTTGATGATCTTCCTTATTTGAAAAAAAAAATCTTTTTTTTTTCAAACTAAGAAATTAAAATTCTCCTATTGAAAATAATAGCTTTGAGAATGAAAAAATGCTAAATTGGGTAAGATTGTATTTTATAATGATCAAAGAAAGGCGAGGAAAGAGTATCTCAAGAAAGATGATTCTTAAAGATGATATGAGTGTTGGGGTAAGGGGTCATAAATCCCACAAATGTCCCACTAGGATTAAGAGACAAGGCAAAGTCAAAGTTTCATACAATGCCATTCTTAGAGATAATGATGTCAACTCGGTGGATTTTGAGGATGAATCACCGCATAAACATAACTTCACCACATTCATGGCTAGTCATGGTAGCATTTCAAGTATGTCTCACGTGATGAGAGTATTTATAAACATGATAGTTTTGACAAAGTTGAACCATTCTTGACAGAATGAGGAATATGATATTAAAATTAAGGGAGAACGTGGACTCCAACATGCCTATGTCAAGATTTAGTCGATTCGTCTAAAATCAAAATGAAAAATATATCTCTAGAATATAAGTTGAAGGCATAAAGAGAGTGTGAAACTTTGATGGATATTCTTTGAATGCGCAGTTAATTTTAGTGGAGAGGGAAAAAGTGACTTGACTAAAAAAGTGGCTAGTCTTATGAGAGATTTTTGAGCTTTGTGAGAGACTCGTGAAAAATTTAAAGCCCTTGTTTACCAACTCGAGATAAATCTCAAATGTGCCCCAGAGGTCAAGGCTACTTTAGTGTAAACAATGTAGAAGGTAAGAAAGATGATATTTCGTCCCACATTAGGTTCTAAGGGAAGTAAAGGGATATATTAGGATGGTGCCACTACGTCTAAAATGCACCCAAATCGGTTCCTAAGTTTTTACTAGATCCATATAGTCATTGACCTAACCCATGAACGAGAAGTGAACCTAAACATTCCAACCAATGTAGAACAAAACAAGTTTATGTTTGTACCCATTGAAAATAAAGAGGTCAACTTAAATAAGGTTGCTACAAGTTAGGAAGAGTTTCGCACACATGTGCTCTAACGACTTTGCTAGTCTTAGAGCGCAAGTTGACTTCCTAGACACGACTTTTAAAAGATTAATAAAAGAAATTCAAGGGATGTCTATACCTTTTGACAACACTCATATTGCTATGACTAGAGCTAAAAATAATAAGGGCAAGCAAAAGGTTACCTCTTCTTGGTTACCTAATATTAACAACTAACCCCTTATCGTTCTTGTTTCTCTTAAGGTTCAAGATACTTCCTAATGGTATTTTGATAGTGGGTGCTCTAGGCACATGACCAGTGATAAGTTGTACTTTACCTACCTTGTGGTTCGCAAGTAAGGTAAAGTCACCTTCGGAGATGGGAGTACGTATAGCATCTTAGGACATGCGGTTGCATTACGATACCTGGTGTTTCTAAGTTAGACAATGTCGTGTATGTTGAAGGGTTAAAAGAGAAATTAATTGCCATAAGAAAAATTTTCAATGCTAACTTTGTGATAAATTTTGACCGATTATAATGTAATGTTTATAGTCAATCTGGTGAACTTTTGTGGCAAGGTGTGAGGAATGTCAATAATTGGTAGGGATCATTCTCAAGTCTTCCTTAGTATGAAATATTTGTTAAGTTATTGTCTATGGACCTTTGGCATCAACAACTAGGTCATGTCAATTTTAGAGATGTTGATAGATTACTAAAGAAAGAACTAGTTGGTGCCTTATATTGCTTAGGAAACCAACTTCCTTGATTTATGGTCCACACCAATAAGGAAAACTTATTAAGAGTCCCCATTGGAAGTACACTTACCACCTGTCATGTTTTGGAGTTGATACACATGGATCTTATGGGTCCCATACATATGGGGACTATTTGTGGTGTGATGTATATCCTAGTGATGGTCGATGACCTTCTGAGATATTACATCATTAGATTTCTTAAAGAAAAGTTTCTTGTGATTGGGTTCCTAATAACCAATTGTCATGTCCTATTAAATCAACATGGTGTCACTATTAATCAATTTCTTAGTGGCAGTGGCACTGAATTTAAAGAAGATATAGTGGATAGCTTTTGTGATCAAGTCGAAATCAAACATGAGTTTTTGATCATTTATACTCCTAAAAAATAGGATTATTGAGAGGTAGAACCGATCAATTAAAAAGATGGATAGATCCATGATTCTTAAGAGAAATGTTCCAAGACATTTTTGGGCAGAGTTTGTTAATACTATATGCCGCATGGTGAACATGATATATCTTTTTCTACACACACAACATACTTCGTATGAGTTATGGATAGGGAAGAAAGATAATATATCCTATTTACAAGTTCTTGGGAGGCTTTTGTACATGTTCAGAGATACACAGAATTTAGAAAAGTTTGCCTCCAAAAGTGATGATGGAATATATTTAGGGTATTCGTCCTTGACTAGATCCTAAAGAGCATTTGACCTTAAAATATCTAAGGTTATGGAAGCAATATACGTTACGATTAGAGATGATAAATCAACTACATTTTTATCCTCACCTTTAGTGTGGAAATGATGCACCTTTGGTAATGATGTCATTATTCCTCACACCACCTCGATGGCCCCCGCTTTTGATTTAAAGGATCCACCCTCTTAGTTTCGAAGGAATCATTACCCTTCCAACATACTTGGTGATCCCACACTAGGTTGTAATACTTGTGCTCAAGTAGAGAATGAGTTTAGATACTTTTGCTAAACCTACACATTAGATTATAAGAATGTGAAATAAGTACTCAAGGACGAGCATTGAATATGTACTATTAAATATTTTGCTTCAAGTTTGGAAGATTGATGTGTAGGAGTTAGTTCCTTGACCTAGAGGCTAACGTGATTAGTAACAAGTGGGTGCACAAGAACAAGATAGATGATAATGGTACCATATTTTGTAATAAGGCTATATTGGTCTCTAAAGGTTTCACACAGATTAAGGATGTATACTCTGATGAGATCTCTCATGTTGGTAGGCTTGAGTCTGTTTGCTTACTACTTGCCATAGTATGTCATCAATGATTTAAATTATACCAAATGGATGCCAAAAGTATGTTCCATAAGGGCATTCTTCGGGAGGGAGTTTATGTGGAACAAATAAATATATTAAAGTACCCAAAGCACATTGGATACATCTTTTATCTAAATAAGTCCTTTTAGGGTTTGAAGCAAGCACTAGGATTCAGTAGAGGAGGTGTTGATAAGACATTGTTTGTTAAGAAACAGGTACGTGCAATCTTGGTTGCCTAAGTTTAAGTGGACGACATAGTCCTTGGATTCATATGTTCATAATATGGTCACAAGTTTAAAGAGGAGATGGAGAGTGAGTTTCATGTGATTATGGTTAGTGAACTCAAGGTCTTCTTCAGTCTATAAGCACATCGACTGGAGAATGAAATATTTATATATCGATCTAAATATTCTAGGGACCTAGTGAAGAAGTTTGATTTTGACTCCTTTAAATACTTATGCACACCCATGGGTTCCTTGACTAAGCTTAGTAAAGAAACTTTAAGTAAGGACGTAGAAAAACCCTTTATAGGAGTATGGTAGGTAGTCCCCTCCACTAAACTTCTAGTCATATCGACATTGATTTTAGCATTGGATTTTATGCATGTTATCAAGTGTCCCCAAATGCATCTCACTTTCTTGTTCTTAAATGTATCATAAAATACGTGAATGTAACTCTTTATTACGGCATTTAGTATTCCTTTGATACCAATGAACGATTGTTGGCTCATTCAGATGTCAATTGGGACAGTAATTTTGATGGTTTTAGAAGCACCTTGGGTGGATGCTTTTACCTTAGTAGTTATCTTGTCGCTTGGTTAAGCAAAGAGAAAAAGTCCATTTTTTTGTCCCCACCAGAAGCCAAGTACATCAATGTTGGGAGTTATTACACACAATTCTCGTGGATGAAGAAAATGTTGGAAGATTATGGGATTGCCCAAGGCACAATGACTATTTCTTATGATAATGCGAGTGCAATCCATATTTCCCTTAATCCGGTCTGACGTTCTCGTATGAAGTACATTAGGATTTGTGAGGACTTCATTCATGATATTTTTTAGGAGAAGATCATTTCATTGAGCTTTGTGAGCACTGAATGCCGATTGGTCGGTATTTTCATAATATCTTTAGATGCAGTTAGATTTTAAGATCTTACGAAGTCTTTTAGTATTTATGCCGTTGATTTTGGGCATTGCATCTAATATAGGATGATTATCATGTTATTATCCTTTTTACCGCTATAAGATTGAATTTTTATGTATATATTCTTTGATAGATCTGTAAATATTTTCTTGTCTTAGAAAAATATTAGGAAAATTTCAAAAAGATTTTACTTTTAATAAAATTTTGAAAACTTTGAAATGATTTTTTATTGTGTTTTCACCATATATGGGTGTGCATTTAAGATGTTCTAATCACAACAATATTTCATGCATATATGTGGGTTATTCATGATGTGATAAGACATGGTTTTTTTTAGTTTGCTTAATAATGCATAGTTAGCATTAATTTGATTTTTTATGATTAGTTTTTTCATGCTAGACTCCTTATTACTTTTATTGCACACATGCACAGATTTTTTTTAACACTGTACTTACTTGTTGAAAAGTCGATGTTCTCATCTCAACAGTTCTTAATAACGAACTATATATACTAGGAACAAAATGTGCTCTGGATTTTTTCCCTAAAAAAATTGATTTTATTTAAAGCAATGGAAAGGGGCTACAAAATAAGAAATTGTCCTTCCCTTAAAGGCCTTGGCACATAAACGTCAAGGCTAATTTTAAATTTCTTTGATGCTTCAATATAATGAGAGCATTACTTCTTGAAATATTTTGAGAGTGAATAATTAAAATATGAGATTTTGAGGGTGTTTTAAACGTGTTTGCACAATGACCTTCCCTTATAAACATTAAATAGTTTGGCACTATATATTTGAGAAGAATTAAAATTCATATAATTTTGCATAAGTCGAGTCAATTTCACTATCTTTTCACATTCATAAACCTAAGACTGAAATTGAGTTCTTTCTTTAGAAGTATCTCTTTGACTTCGTGCACTTTGGTTTCATATTTCTATGTTCATTTTGCCATGGTTTAAGTTCACATAATTACAATCCATTTCTAGAATTCAGATAGTTTTGTGCTACTCCTTGGTGTGATTGGTTGTACTTGTACTTATATGTAGTATATATATATATATATATATATATATATATATATTGTATGGACATATTTTACATAATCCATTTTACATTGAGTATGTCGTATACTGTTACATTCGTCAAAACTGTTAAAGGAAGTTCAAGCTCATATTCTTGAGTAAAATAATTCGAATATCAAATTTCTTTAACAACAAGCCTTTGCAAGGTTGATTTTTGTAATGTTTTGTTTAAGATTCGTTAATGTTTCGTTTAAGTGTTGGGATATTTTTTTTCTAAAATGCTTTTATCAACTCGAGGCATTTTATTGAGTCAAAATAATTTTTCTAAGATATGTAGGCGGAGCTTTTGAAGAAAATATTTTTTTCTTCAATCGACATTGTTATGTCATTCAAATGATAGAAAAAAAGTCATTCAAACGACCCCTTCAGGAAACATTACACGACATTAGAAAGGTTGTGAGAACCTTGTTTGAAGCATTTCATCTAACGATCCATATCATTTTTTGTTTTAATAGACCTTTAGATAGCTTGCGCAATTAGGGATCGAACGACATTATTTGTCGTTCAAATGACCTTGAGATCTCGTTCGAATGACCCCGCCGACTCAAGTTTTTTTATAAATACCTGATTTATGTGTCCTTTTTCCCTCAGAAGACTTAATATTTTGAATGCATGAAAGCTGCACTTCTCAGAATTTTAGTCTTCTCTTTTAGGGTTTAAAAAGTTTATTTTTGATTCACAAATCATCCTAATTACTTTAGTGAATCATTTTTGAACCCAAGGCACAATTTTGTTGATGTTTCTCTTGTAGGTAAGATTTTTCTACTACTGACTTGGTGGTTCTCGAGGGAATTTCTTACTGATGACTATGGTCACTTGGGAATGCTTGAGGGTGTTTCTTACTGAGGAGAGTTGCAGTTCTTGTAGGTTTTCTGCGATAAATACATTGTTGATTCTAGGTTGCGACCTATGTGAGTGTTATGCAGAATATTAATTGTAGATTTCATTGTGTATATGTAAGTTGCGATTTACCCTTCATAGTGAAATAAAGTTTTACCCAAAAGGTTTTTTTCCCGAAATCTGTGTATCCAGAAATTTATGGTCGTTCGTGATTGCAAAATTTATTTATTCACATAGATGCATGTGCTAGGGTTTAAATAAAATTGGATTTATATAATTTGGATCAAATCATGAATCTAATTAAATAAGTTTAAGAAATTTGAAATTTGTGAATTTTATAAATAATCGATATCATGCATTGTCATATATACACTCAAAAAATAGAATTTTGAAAAAAATAGTTAGTTTACTTCTTTGGAATCTCTTTACATGTGATTAATGATTTATTATTTGTGATGTTATTTCAAATTTGGATTTGTGTGATGCTAACACTTCATGATTAGTTTCTATCCTTTGCGTATCACGGGCAAAGAGGGGAGAGCATATTGAGTGGAGTTTTTACATTTTCTTTTAACTCCAATGCGTAATGAGTATTTCTTTTTCTTCATGTTTGTAGGTCATTTATTCCTTGATGATTTCAGAAACTATGCATGAATACTTTCAGTTGAAGAAAGTGTCACTTATGCCTTTTCATTTTCTGATTTGGGAGGACATTAATGGTATATTGTCTTAGGGGTTATTTGGTTTAAGCTTGTGTTTTTTACCAGAAGAGCCAAAGGGGGATATTTCCAAGAGTAAGATTTATAATTTCTCGTTATTCGTTTTAGCTTGGCTTATTCTTTGACACCCAATTTCACCATCATGAACATTCTCAAGACTTCAAGTGAAGAATAGCTAGTGACTATATGCAAAATTAAAGATGGTTCATCGATGCTTTATCAGAGAAGGCTGATGAGGTTTTTTATGTGAACTTTCTTTATTGAGGGATATTTTTAAGAATTTATATCTTTAGATATTTTTTTTGAAAAATACGTTGGTTTGTTAGAAAAATCTTGGATGTTGTTTGAATAAGTTCCTATAGCTCCTTAGAAGGCTTTGTACCTTCATTCGAATGATACCTATAGTTACGTATTTTGGTAGGTTCTAGAATGTCGTTCAATCTTTCTTTTAAAGTGAGTTTAAATGAGATAGGGTACTTCATTCAAACGAGTACACGAGATTTTATTTTTTAATATATTTCAAATGGAATCTTTCATATCTAGATTTTGGACATACTTTTCTCCATAAATATTGATGCGGGATGCAATTGTTTTCAAGACTTTTACAGTTTTTTTTATGATCAAACTCCCCAAAATTTTCTATCTAAACCCCTTGAATCATTTGAGATCACATCATCGAACCATGAAGAATAAATTTTGAGTCCTAATTCTCTACTACTGACCTTTATGAAGATTATTCTCTATAACTAAATAAGAAAGGGATATCGTTCCTGTGCCTCGTCGGTAAATACCGAGGCAAGAGTTGCTTATGATGTGAAAATGTTGTTGCATAATTTTATTAGGAATACTTGAAGACCTGAATACATAAGCTTGTTGATTCTCTAAGTGTTTTGCTAGTCTGTATTTGTTTTGTCATCTTCAAACACATTTTTGAATATGATTTTTGGCCGAAAGGTGTTTTTCCTCATCTTCTTCCCATTTTGAATTTGGTGTTGGTTCATGTTTTATCTTCACATTAGATTGAAATTATCTTGCATGCATACATAACTTAATCAAGATAAAATTTGGTCTACAAGGACCTTTTAGTGTGTGTGACCTACTCTAAGTATTATTCATTGAACATGGACTTAAAGCTTTTTCAGTTACATCTTGTGTTATGTGTGTGATTATATTATTTATATTATACTCATTCTTCTTTTTCTTGGGTGCATTGGACAATATTAATTGTAGGAAATTACCACTTATACTTGGTGTCATCTGTGTGAACGATTTGAGATATTTTCCACAAGACAGTTTTATATGATGTCTCACTCACCCAACTAAGAAATCCAAAATCTCGATGACTGGGAGGGTCATCACCAGCATAACGATGGGAACCAGGAGGGTCACTATATGAACTATGATAATCATGATGACCAAGAGGGTTGTTAGCCATCTCCTCTATCCTAGAAGGTTAGGTTAGACATTGACAACTATTACCAATCTCTTGATTCATTCTATCGATCTCAGGAGGAGTGGAATTTGAGAGTGATGAGATTGAGTGATTTAACCAGATCTCAAGGCTCATTGATAACTGTAAGAAACATTTGCATGATGAGCGGTCTGCAAATATCCGCCAATGAGGCAGTCAAGGTGGAAGTTCTTAATCCCATTCTTGAAAAATGATAAATAAAATATATTGACATTAATCAGGTGATAGTGTCTACTAATGATGACCTGCTCGGTCATTATTAATCTACCTCATAGACATGCTTTGGTTCTTACCATTTGAGTGACAAATTTTGATGTAAAGAAGTACTGATTGACATTTGAAGTTCTTTAAATATCATGTATCTCGATTTTCTTCTCAATTGTGGTTATACGATTGAGGATCTAGACACCAAGGTGGCCCATTGATCGACTTCATGGAGATGTAGAGACCCCATTAGGGAAAATCAAACTATTAGTCAAATTCGACTACGTCAACCGTGGGATAGAATTTTAGGTGATTTAATCAATAATAGAAATTAAGAGAATATATGTGTAGAGATATGGAATGACAAAATATCCAGAGAATATAGAGGATTAGAGGAAATATCCAAACTAAATTTTATTACCAAATGAAGGTAATATTTTTCTTGTAATACAAATTCAGGAAAAATATAATTCTAACATTTACGTGACAAAATGTTATTTATAAATTGATTCAATTTATCAATATATGTTCATGAATCATATTAAGGGAATAAAATGCGAAAAAGTAAATCATGCCTTGAGATGAGGATTTATACAAGGGAAAAATCCTTTCGAAAAAAACCTTAGGCAAAACTGACACCTTCCATTATATAAGTAAAGATTTACATAAAATGAGAAATGAATTACAAAGTTTACCCTACATTAGACTCAGTAATGCAAAACCTCCATAATATTTTTACAGTCACTAGTCTCTCTCCACCAACTCGCCATATCACAGGTGTCAACTTTCATTGATAATACTGCGTTTGAACCAATCTTCAAATCTTTTTTATAGTTGAAGAAATATATATATGTTCAAATGGAATAAGTGAGAAAACACGATTGGATTTCTAAATTCCTAGGATGTGAGACTCCTAAAAGTTGATTGAGGTTTTAAAAGTGTTCTCCTAATAAAAATACCCGCAAGTATTTTTGAGATATAAAAAATTATAAAGTCTTTTAAGAAAAAAATTAGCAAATGCTTGTTTAAGTGTTAATAACAAGTAATCAAACTTCAAATGACTTTAAAATGGTACTAACAACAATGGATATCTAAAAAATACAAAGACGTTTTTTGCTCTAAAGACAATCTGATTGCTTTAGCTTGATAAAACAATGTGAAAAACTTAAAATCAACTACTACTTTGTTTGGAGTATAAGGTTAAATAAATAAATAGACATGTCAAACTTATAGCCATAATATCTCAAAGACTCAAAGATATTTTTTCCATAAAAAGTTGTTTTCATAACTTACCAAAATATATGGAAACAAAAAAGAATCTATATGTTTTTCAAATCAGTTCTTTGAAAAGATCTTTTTTTAAGTCAGATATGCTACATTTATTGAAGCTTCTCTACAACAAAGATAACCATCACTGGAGAAAACCTGTGGCGAAGCTAGGTCGAGGGACAATAATATTTAAAAGCTGTTCACTATAACGAGGAAAACTTTAGTTGAGATGATGCAAATCACGCTATTGTCCAAGGAATTTGTCAAGTTCTTGGCTACCAAAGTGTGAAAATAATTTTAGCAAAAACTCTTAAGTATTCTTGTTCTCAACCTAGAACACTAATATTTAAAATGCACACATAAAGATACACATATAAAGATGAAATTTCTAAGAAAATAGTTCTTCTATATAAATAGTATACTACAAAGTGTGTTCGATAATTTATTCAAAAATGGATACACAAATTTAACACAATTTCCAATCTAAGAAAATCTAGTTTTAATTATATTTAACCAAGGGTGTAATAAGTCATCTAGGTCCTTTACCTTTACTGAAAAAGTGTAATTCTCATTGTTAATGGCAGGAGGTGACTCTCACATGAATATGAAGAAGACCAGTCTTGAAATCTTGATAATTATTCATTTAGGATCAACTTAGACTATCACTCAATTTTTTTTGTTCAATAGAAGAATTATGGGTGAAATTGGAGAAAAATAAAACAAGAAAAAAAATGGGTCGTTCAAATGACAAGGGAATGTCGTTCGAATGATAAGGTGAGGTTATGAGAAGGTCGCGAGAATTAGGTCATCAAACAACGTCCTAGTGACTTACAGTAAACGTTCGCGTGAAGGGTCACGTGATCTATAATCCTAATGACACATAGAAGTCATTCAAACGACATAGGGAAGTCGTTCGAACGAACTAAGTTGGATTTTTAATCTTAGTTGCCCTTGTGCAATGTCACAATCTCGAAAATTAGATCTTTGATCTGTCAAGCTCCTAACAACGCAAAAGGGGTAAAATGGTGTTTTTGACCTTAGTTTTTTTTATTAAGGGTCGTTTGGGTCATTTTGATTTATTTAGGAGTTGGGAGAGAATGGAAGAAAGGGGGGGGGGGGGGGGGGAGAGGGGGTGGTCTTCCACATCCGCTCACCAACATTTAACCACCTTTACACCTCCATTTGTGTAATATTCCTCCATATTCAAGCATAAAATACCCATTTCCACCATTATAGAAGGAGAGCTATGAATTTTGGTGTAGTGTTGGGGGGGGGGGGGGGGGGGGGGGATTTTGGAGAAGATAAAGCTGGGTTTTCATGCAGTTGAAGGGGGTTTTGTTTGGAAGCTTAGAAGAAGAACATTTTGGAGAATTTCATAGGATACATTTTGTAAACCCTTGAGGCCACCTTTGAAAGTGGGGGTTTCTCCTCTTACAATAACATTTATACCACCATTGGAGTCATTAGAGGTGAGGAAACCTTACTCTTAGTATTAGATTTATTTCGCACCTTTGTAGTCTTGTAGTTAGACTATTTGAGTTGGGTTCATTTAGTTAAATGGTGTAATTAATTTGTAGAAGATAATAAATATTTTTGTGAAATGAAAATATTGGGAAAAAAACATTATATTTTGTTGAAAACAAAGGATGCGTAAATATTTCAAAGTTTGAAATATTAAATGTTGGAGTTTTATGAAATTGTGTATTTTCTAGAAAGATTGATGTTAAACATTTTATCAAATAAAAGGTTTGGGAATAATAATTTGTTTTGGTAAACAATGGTGAAATAATGTTTCTCGCAAAAATGTACATTTTATGAAAATAGACATTTGTTGAGTTTGAAGAAATAAAAATTTCTTTATGTTTTGAAAATGTATTTTAGCAAGTATAATGAATTTCTGGAACGAAAAATATGTTTAAATCATTTGGTAGGATTTTAAGTTTTAAAATCCATCTTCAAATGCATATAAACTTGTAGTATTTGGTTGTGGAATGTATAAATAGGTTTAAAGAATATTTAATTAGGTTTAAACATGAATAAAGAGAAAGAAATTCTAGACTTTAAAGTGTGAAAAAGGGGTTAAAAATATGATAAGCATAAAGTTGTAAGACTACATGTAAAATGAAAGAAATGGTATTTTCTTATAAAAGTGGTCTTGAGAGTCAATGGATTTCTTGAATAAAGAATGTAGGGAAATTTATGGTCTTGGAAATTATTGATGAATGAATTCACCAAGTGTTAATGGGTGAATATGGAAAAGTTAGTAGCAAAATATTAACACTTGTGAAAATGAAAAGAACTAAAGAGATAAATGTATTTCCAAAGAAGAACAATATTACTTCAAGGTTAAAAATGGTGTTAATCTATTAATACACATAAGAAGTTAGTATGGATGAATTAATAGTATTTTTGAGAAATTAACACTTATCGAAATGGGGTAAAAGGGTGATTTTGGAAACAAATGGGTAAAATGGTAATTTACTTAAAGTGAACATTTTTATGAAATAAAAATGTTGGAAAGGTGTTACACAAAGTGGTAAAAAATGAATATGATTTTATGAAATAAAAATCAAGGTTAAAGTGTAAAGGACAAGAAATGGTAAAATTTCAAAGTGTTAACCTCGGGTTTTGGCTTGGGACGGGTAAAAAGGAAAAAGTGAAATAATATGGATGACCACGAGATAAGCAAGAAGGACCCGAAGCCCTAGGGTGCAAAGCCCAAAACCATTGGCCAGAGCATATGGTGTGCATAGCTAGCGGTGTGGGGCCTATTAAGTATGCGGTTTTAGAAGATTTCGAGAAAAGACAAAAGGAATAAGGAATATGTCAAGAAATGGATTGTATGGTAAAATGTGTTAATACACCCTAACTTGAATGGACAAATAAATGTTTCGGAAAAGGTTAAAATGGACAAGTAAATGTATAATTGGTAAATGTCCATAAAGGAAGGAAAATGGTAAAGTAAGTGGATAATTAGGCGATTAAGAAACCTAAGTCGTTAAACCCATAATTAACACAAGAATGTACTGCAAAAAAGTTTTCAAAGATTAAATAAGTATTTTCTACACGATGTTTGCATGTGTTGAAAGGGTGAGTTCAACGAAAATAATAAAGGGTGTAGATAACCTAAAAAGGGCGATTCATGTAAAGGAATGTGTTTGGATAAATCAAACGAAGTGGTTTCAAGTATTGAATCGGGTGTGTTAAATAATGTGAGAAATGCTAAGGGTGAATAAAGGAAATCTCTATAAGATTAAGGTAAATTAATTTGGACAAG
The DNA here is from genome assembly GCA_949130495.1 of Sambucus nigra. Classification (NCBI taxonomy): domain Eukaryota; kingdom Viridiplantae; phylum Streptophyta; class Magnoliopsida; order Dipsacales; family Adoxaceae; genus Sambucus; species Sambucus nigra. Next base: position 41,828,448 of record OX422220.1, read on the forward strand.
TAAGGTTTTCGAAAGTAAAAAACTTTTCATGCATTTAGTATATGTATATGTATGTATATATATGTATACAATGTAGTTGCATGTACACATAGGCATAATGTGTCGAGTCTTCTTTCCGTCGTTCGATTCTATGTTTCATTTGTATATTTCCCACTGGGCATAAGCTTATACCCTCGCTTTGTTATGACAGGTTAAGAGCAGTTTCATATTTTGAGGGCGTTATATAGGTAAGTATTCTTTATTTTTTTATGTTAGTAGCTCTATATACTTGGACTTCAGGGTGATTCCATGGGGCCTTCACTTAGTTTAGTTTAAAATTGAAATCGCTTGCTAATATGTAAAATGTTAATTAAGATAAAAGTGGACTAGAAACATTATATAGGATTGTTTCATTGCACTTCACACCTAATGCTCGAGTTGGACCATATTGACTACAGGTAAACCATAAATTCGGGTTGGAGAGTTACAAATGGTATCAGAGATCAAAGTTCAAGGTTCCTTTCAGGAGTGACGTGGTGAGATCGATATTAGATCTTTTAATTTCGATGTCGGGTAGGTTCAGTCATGCTAGATTAATAATAGTTTAGTTCATGTCCTCGACGGTAAAGTCAAAGATATTAGCACGATAAGTAAGTTTTTGTGAAGTGGCACGTGATCAGGTTGATAGTTATTAATCGCTTTTGCGCTTTTGATTTCAATTGTTGTAATTTGCGTGGGGTCCATGGAAGCCTATAGTGGTGACATCGGGAATGTTTGTGTGAGGATCTTGTGTTTAATTTTGGTGCCATAAAATCATTCTAGGCGCCGATATAGTGAGATGAGGCCAATTGGGCTAGTGGCACGAGATGCATGTAGTCAATGGTAGAGGCTCGAAGTTAGGGTGTATCGACTAGGCATTAATGATTGGTGAATGAAAGGTATATAACCCTTAGGTATGGATCTTACGGGTAATTAGCATCGGGTACATAATTAGATAAATTTAATATTTGGAGAAAATCGTAGTTGGTGGTACTTCATTAAACACATGAAGTTGTGTAGACTAATAGTGGAAATGCTGTAACCCTTTGTACGAGATGTATCGTGAAATGACTTTGGTGATAAGAGTATCCTTGTCAATGGTAATAGCGAGTAGTGTTCGCTATGACCTAGCTATAAAGGTTGCATGTATTTCATGAATGGAGACTTGATAACTGAGTGTCATTCATAAGTATTGATTTTGAGATGAGTACATATTAGTTCCTGTGATTGCAGACTTTGATTTAGTATATTTTTTGTTATGAAGTGGTATTGAGGAATAGGATCCCGCGTGGCGTCTGCGATATAAGCCTTCCTATTTATAGGCAATACCCAAAGTTTCATATCCTACTAAGATCTATATAGTCATGCTGATGGGTAGGTTAGTGCACGATGTGATATTAACATAGTGAGAAGATTTAGTTTCCATAGTTGAATAGTCATTGAGGATTGGGTGAGGCTGACCTTAAGGTTTATAGGCTATAGGCGATGTTCTGTATCCTGCCATAACCCATAGTATAGTTGGTTGTGGTTTTCACTTGACTTATAGTCACGACTGCTTGGAAGGAAGATAAGATGATTATCTAGACACAGAGACTCATTTTATCCACCGAGGTAATGGCTAGGTATGAGGTGATTCTATTGTGAGAATAGTTCATAAGCACGAGATGCCCATGGGATAAATTGTATATGGCACCATTAAGGATATATATCGACTGTTGTAATACCTTGAGTCATTTGATGATTAAGGATAACTATAAATAGAAGCTCGTAGACTAGAGTATTTATGAGCACCAAGTAATATCGATGTGGGTAACGAAAGATTTACATATTGAACCTATTATGATAATGGTGTAGACGATGAAATCTCGTCGGGTTTTGGGACTAATACATGAAATTTGTTTTGTGTTCTTAAGAGACCAATTAAGTTCATTAAAAAGGAGGCAATATCATTCTAGTGACAATAGTGTTGAGGGTCAGGTGATGATCCTAGAGTACTGGTCGTATAGTATACGTATCGGGTATGGAGTTCTAATCGGCACAGATGGGTGGTGTAATCCCTAAGGTAGCATCATAGTTATGTCCTTATAGGAGTGATGCTCAGGTTTCGTGGAATGACTACTATGGGTGTGGTGATACCCGATTTCAGGATGTATCAGGAAATGTATTTGAAGCTAAAATACCCATTTTCATCATTTTAGGAAAATATCTATCAATATTGGTTTAGTGTTGGGGGGAGTTTTTTGAGAAGATGAAGGTGGGTTTTCATGGAGTTGAAGGGGATTTTGCTTGGAAGCTTGGAAGAAGAACATTTCAGATCATTTTGGAGGATGCATTTGGTAACCCCTTGTGGCCACCTTTCTAGGTGGGGGTTACTCCTCCTACACCAACATTTCTACCACTAATGGAGCCATTAGAGGTGGAAAAACCTTACTCTTAGTCTAAGATTTATTTTAAACATTTGTATTCTTATAGTTAGACTATTTGAGTAGGATAGATTTAGTTAAATGGTGTAATTAATATGTAGAAGATAATGAACATTTTGATGAAATAAAAATATTGGAAAAAATGATATTTTGTTGAAAACAAAGAATGAGTAAATATTTCAAAGTTTGAAATATTAAAAGTTGGTGTTTTATGAAATGGTGTATATTTTATAAAAATTACTGTTAAATATTTTATGAAATAAAATATTTGGGAATAATAATTTCTTTTGGTAAACATTGGTGAAATAATGTTTTTTGAAAAAATGAAGATTTTATAAAAATAGGCATTTGTTGAGTTTGAAGAAATCAAATGTCTTAATGTTTTGAAAATGTATTTTAGCAAGTACAATGAATTTCTAGAACGAAAAATATCTTTAAACCATTTAGTAGGATTTTAAGGTTTAAAATCCATCTTCCCATGCATATAAATTTGTAGTATTTGGATGTTGAATGTATGAATAAGTTTAAAGAAGATTTTAAAGGGCTTAAACATGAATAAAGAAAAAGATAGATATTCTAGACTTCAAAGTATGTGAAAAAAAGGGTTAAAAATATGTAAGAATAAAGTTGTAAAACTACATGTAAAATGAAAGAAATAGTATTTTCTCATAAAAGTAGTCTTAAAGGTAAATGCATTTATTGAAAAAATAAAGTAAAGACACGCGTGGTTTGGAAAATTGTTGATAAAGGTATTCACTAAGTGTTAATGGGTAAATATGGAAAAGTTAGTAGCAAAATATTAACACTTATGAAATTTAAAAGAGATAAAGATATAAATTTGTTTCCAAATAAGGACAATATTACTCCAATGTTAAAAAATGGTGTTAATGTGTTAAAACACTTATGAAGTTAGTATGGATGACTTAATATTATTTTGGAGAAATTAACACTTATAGAAATGGAGTAAAATGGTGATTTTAAAAACACATCGGTAAAATGATAATTTTACTTAAAGTGGAATATTTTTATGAAATAAAAATGTTGGAAACGTGTTACACAAAGTGGTCCTAAATGAATATTATTTCATGAAATAAAAATCAAGGTTAAATCATAAAGGACATGATATGGTAAAATTTCAAAGTGTAGCACAAGTTGGGGTGTAACCCTGGGTTTTGGCTTCGTCCAGGTAAAATGGAAAAGGTGAAATAATGTGAACATTTGTAAAATGTTAAAACACATTAAAAATAACTCTAATGATACATGGATAAGCAATAACAACTCAGAGCCCTAGGGTGAAAATCCCAAAACCACTGGCCTGAACATATGGTGTGCATAGTTGGCAGTGTCGAGCCTTTTAAAGTATGCAGTATTAAAAGATTATGAGTAAGGATAAAGGGAATAAGGAACATGTCAAGAAATGGGTTGTGTGGTAAAGTGTGTTAATACAACATAACTTGAATGGAAAAATAAATATTACGGTAAAGGTTAAAATGGACAAGTAAATGTATAATTGGTAAATATCCATAAAGGAATGAAAAGGGTAAAGTAAGTGGGTAATTGGGTGATTAAGAAACCTAGGCGGTTAAACCCATAATTAACATAAGATGTGATGTAAACAAATTTTCAAAGATTAAATAATTATTTTCTACACGAAGTTTGTGTGTGTTGAAAGGGTGAGTTCAACAAAAATGCTAAAGGTTCTAGATAACATAAACATGGTGATTCCTATAAAGGAATGTGTTAGAATAAATCAAACTTACTGGTTTTAAGTGTTAAATCGAGTGTGTTAAATACAGTGAGAAATGCTAAGGGTTAATAAAGGAAATCTCTATAAGATTAAGGTAAATTAATCTGGATAAAAAAGGTTTTCATAACTAAAAACCTTTTCCTGCATTTAGTATACGTATATGTGGGTGTCTATATACACACACACACATACACACACACACACACACAATGTAGTTCCATGTGCACGTAGGCATAACGTGTTGAGTTTCCTTTCTGCCGTTCAATTTTATGTTTCGTTTGTATATTTCTCACTAGGCATAGGCTCATACCCTCGCCTTGTTACGACTAGTTGGGAGAGGTTTCATATTTGAGGGCGTTATACAGGTAAGTATTCCTTTATTTTTTATGTTAGTATCTTTGTACACCTGAACTTCGGGGTGCTCACCATGGGCCCTTCACCTAGTTTATTTTGAACGAGAATCTCATGCTAACAAGTGAAGTGTTAATTAAAATAAAAGTGGGGTAGAAACATTATATATGATTGTTTGATTTCACTTCACACCTAACTCTCGGGTTGTACCGGGTTGACTACGGGTAACCCTAACATCTCGGGGCATTCCAAGTTTATCCACTGATTCAATTCCATCATTCTCTCTCTATACCTTAAATTGATGCCAAAATTTAGCCAAATGGGCTTCACATTGGGTAGAGTCTATAGAGCCCTACTTTAAAAAAAAAAATACTGTCAAGTATTAATATATTTAGAGTAAAAATGATTTTAATTACTATCATTTGTAGTTACATGCCTTTATTTATGCTACCAACAGTTGTTGTGGCTCCCCAAAATTAAAATACATATTATTTTTACGAAACATTTGTAGTATCATTGAACACTTTTTGTAAAATAAGATTTTCCCTCATTTCCATGCCTATTGTCTAAGTTCTATTTGATATACATTCTTAGCTTACTAGACCATTGTTATGACCTATTTTGTAACAATAATATGTAATTTATTTGTTCCAATGACTTCTACCTTTTGAGTTTTGAATTATAATTTCAAGGTATTTACTATGACTTTGTTTAGTATATTACTAATTCAACTTTTTTAACTAATTTTTTCTTCCTCTTAACTTGTTATGCAGTGCATATGTAGCGCAGTTGCCAAATAATTAGCATATATATGTAGGAAAAATTTAGTCTAATTAACAAAACCCCACCTTAATTGTTAATTTTAGTGTTGTTTTTTCATTGACTGGGGGGAGTTATGTCTATGTAATGGGAACCTAATTAGAATAATTGTTGTGTTTTGACTTGAGGGTTTCCCTATATCCTCAATATAAATAGTTTTCTGGATATTGATTAGTGGTTATGAATAAACATATTTTATCTTAAGCTCTAGAATCTTAGAAAAAATATTGTATTAAACTTTAAACAAATATTTTATTGGAAAACTTTTGGGTCTTGAGTAACCCATTAATTATAATATTTTTAGTTGTATGTAACTATGTAAACAAAAAACTGGCAAACTAAACCAAGTAAATACTAAAGTCAATAAGAATAGAGCTATACAGAAGGAAAATTCCATCATTAATTTTCGTTTGAATTTTTAAGGTATAATATTTATTTTAACATTGAAATTTTAGTGATATTTGAAAGAAAAATTTGTGAATATTAATTTAATTTTATATGAGAAAGTATAGTGATTTCTAATTCATCTTTACTAGTTGTTCTTGTTTTTTATTGTCCCCATTTTGACCATTTTTTTGTTTTGTTGTATGGTTGTGCAAATTGTTGTTTTGATTTCTACTGGTAAGTATAAGTAACTATTGCGAATTGTATTATGACTCTCAGTGTTCAATTTCTATTATATGTAACGTAAATTACCATTTTGAGAAGTTTTTGTAGTGTTATTATACGTTTAATTAATTTAAGAAATATGAATATGAATATACCTAGCTTGTCAACTATAAATGGTTAACTCAGATTCAACCTAGAATTTGGGAAAAAAGTATAATTATCATAGCCTTAATCTTCTAGTTGGATATATCTTCCCATAATAAAGTAGGGTGTTTAGCATTCTCTTTGTGTTATGTTTTTTATTTCTTTTTCTTTTTATGATTTTGGATTTTTCCTTTTTTTTTTTGAAAAGTAGTGTTAATGGGATTTTATTGTGCTGATATATTAGTTTCATTTAAACCTTAGTGGTAATTTATATTCACCATTGTGATTTTAATTTACACATACACAAATATAATATTTAGTTGCGATGTAACTTTATTATCTAAATTTAATTTAGAGTATAAAATTATCGAACTGATATAGCTCATATGTTCCTTCCCATGAAGTTCCTTTTAAAAAAGTGATGCTACATGGTTACTTTGGAGGTATTATGTCACTAAAATGGATTCTCATACTTCAGGTTCCATTTACAAGGCTAATTATATGTTGTCATGTCTTTTAAGCTATTATTATAAGATATATAGTTTCTCTTAGTTATGGGATATATTGTACATTCCCATATTTTACTACTATTTGACAATTTATAATGCCTATTCTGGTTTCCTCGTTAAATTTTCAAATTTAGTTCCAGGTATTTCTATTTAAGTTTTTTTCCACGTGTTAATGTGCTATAAACTCACGCCTTAGTAATTTTGATGTCAACTAGATGGATAAGAGTTGGATGCAAGATACAAATAGATTCTCTAAAAACCATGTGTTGGGTGTTAAATCGTTCATTCGAATTTTGAAGGATCATAAGAAACTCGATAATGACATTAGATGCCCACGTTTCAGTTGTCTGAACATCGATATTAGAAATATTTATGAAGTAGAAGATAATCTATTTTTAAATGATACTTATACCATGTCCACGCAATGGACGTATTGTAATACCCCGTAATTTTAAATGACTTTTAAAATGGGTTATATTTTAAATTAATGGATTAATTAGATTTTATTATTAATTAATTCATTCGGGTTTTATCCGGATGGTGGATATTAAAATGGATGATTCTGAATATTTCTTTAAGATATTTAGGTAATATATGAATGTGATATCATTGATATGACTGTATGATATAAATTCGGTAATTTATATTTTTTGTCAGACGCGGTATGGGACGTGTCGGGACTAGTTTATTAAATTAAAAAGAAAATTTATTTTCTATCGACCTTATAGTCATTTCGACTGCGTCGTTGCGTCCGGAAGGTTCGAAATAGTCAGAAAAGTCTATTTGGATGTTAATTTTGAGTCTCGGGTCATTTGGAAATGAATAGACAACCCGAAAGGACATTTTGATCATTTTTCTAAGGGGGATGAATAGTGATTTCGGATTTTGTACTATTATAAGTATTGGTAGATTAAGTGTATGGGGGTTATTCATCTCCTCTACACAAAGTAGAGAAGCCATCTTCCTAGAGAGAGTGAAAGGGTGCTTGGGAAGGGAAAAGCCTACTTGGGAAGGAGAAGAACAAGAACTAAGGTTCACCACCACCAACCAACACCGGAGGTTGACCGAAGAAGGGACAACCAACTGAGATATACTACACTAAAGGATCAGATCTTCAGTAAAGGCAAGTGTTTAATAATGGTAATTTAAGTTTGTATATTGTCCATGTTAGAATAGTATGAAAAGAGAAGATTATTCATGTTTGGAAGAAATAATGGAGTATTAAATGGATTTTTGGAAACTGAAATGATATAGGAATTAAACTCATGTTTAAGGTTGATAATAATCCACGAAATAGTCATGAAACTGTTGAAGAAATTATGAAAACCATTGATGTGTTCTTGAAGTTGATATGTTGATAATTTTCTGGAAATAAGGAGATAAACATGCTTTTTAATCCAATCCCTTGATGATTCTAGGATGTTTAGAGTATTGGAAATCGTTCATATATGTTGATATATCATGTAGTAAAGATTATAAGTCATTTGGTATGTTTAGATGAAGGTTTAAATGATCATAAGTTGCTAAACCCGTAGTTGCAGAAAATGCAGAAAACCAGGCTGTGACCTGAGTGATCGATCGATCGACCCCTGCCTTTGATCGATCGACCTCCCCGGAATATGTAAAGTTGTTTCTTTTTAAATGTTGATTCTTATCCCAAACCTTTTGTGGATCTTTGGTGATTATTATTTGGATATTATGGGACTTAGAAAATATCAGTAAACCCTTGATAAGATTTGAATTAATTTGATTTGGATTCAAGTGATTAAAATGATGAAAATTATATTGAATGGAATTTCGGTTGCTAGATTCATTTGTTAAATTTCAAATGGGGATGTATGAGGATTTAAGATAGGACCAGTAGGGGTGATTTTATATAACACATGGGTATCCTTAAGTTTACAAGAGGATTTAATCCTAAGTGAAAGAAGATGTGTTTATAAGAGATTTGAAACTATCGATTTTAACCTTAATTAAAAGGAGAGTTTAATTCGTAATAATTCGGGAGAAATAATGTTATGGACCAGTAGGATATTAGTGACTTCTTACTGAATATATGTTGAGGAAAAACCTATTTGAATCATGTGTATTGAGTGAGGGTAGCCTCAGGGTTACAATTTGAACATCAAGGACTGAGTTTAAGCTCAATATTGATTTCGCAAGGACGGAGTGTAATACAAGAGCGTAGTGATGTGTCTCCTGGATAGAGATGGGAGTTTAGAAAACTTTTGGTTGAAATAAGATATGAGGTTATCCCGATCGCATAGTAGAAGTTGTCGGACCTCCTCGATCGACAAAGTTAAGTAGTAGTGTATTGGAGGGGTTCCTTGTTTGGATTTCGCTTTGCGAGACGCTCCGCGCATGAACCTTAACGACGTCGGGAGTGGAGAGATGTTATAGGATGCGAGGATAATTAAATTATGAAGTAAAGATATGATACGTATGGGAAATATCTTAGGGTAGTGATATTACCTTATTGATATTATGTTATAGGTATGATAATACCTATTTGATTGATTGATGATTTATGTGTATGACATTCCTAGCTTACTTGTTATCGGTGGGAGGTTTGCACGTGAGGGCAGTCATATCCTGATGAATCCATGGGATCTTTGATTTGTCGCTCGAGAACATAGGTCTATGAAAGAATTATCGGGGAGTTGATAAGTCCGCTGACTGTGGGTACGTAGGTATGTGCGTGACCCATGGATACGAGAACTATGTTCGCCTCCAATTTGTTTGTTGTTGTTTGTGGTTCATGGAATCTTACCGAACCTTTAGTCCCCTATTCGGTGACCTGCGATGATGGGACATGATAGCAGAGTAATGCATTGCACCGCAGCTGTGACTCGGGGTGCCGTATTATATATGAATATATATATAATGGATTAAATGATTGAATGGATATATATTGTGGTTAAATCTATCTACAGTGATAATTGTAGATAACGGTGAATAGATAAAGATAATGGAATTAAGTTAATGAATGTTTATTCTTACAGAATTTAAAATCTTAATTCATATTAATGAGAAATGATTCATGTTAATGAGAAACGATTCATAAATGAGAAATGTAAATGAATAATAATGTGACGTATGGTATGGGACATACGAGGATTATGATATGGGAATGGAATTATGATATGGAGACTAGAAAAGAGGAACCATTAACTAGGAGGTTAATAGGAAACGTTAAGTGTGCACTCTAGTTGAGTGGTGAGAATAGCAAGTGAGAGTTGGATCTAACATGTACATAATAAATGCTTTATTGCACTTGTTAAATACTTTCTGCTTTAAAAATCATCTACACATTCGGGCTCTAACCCGTTTCCTTGCATATTTTCTTTTCTATTGTATCTTCTATATCAGGTGTCCAACAACAGGGACGCCAACCTTAGCGGATGATGTTGAACTATGGAGCTATGGAGTTTTTGCTTAGACGCCTTCCCTCTTTTGATTCATAGTATTCTTAGTTAGGGCTTGTCGCCCAAAGGATTTCAGTTATTTTTCTATCGGGGTTAAATACTATTGTATTCGGGACTTTTTAATACATTTAACATTGTTGGGATTATTGTAAAGGATTTATATTATTTGGGAATGTTTATTCCAATTGCATTTAAATTCTTTTGAGTTATTTATTGTGTTACCAGTGTTGTAGTATAAAATGTGTAGTGTTATTCTTAAACTAAAAATGGTTTTGTTGAAATTTAAATTTGGAAAGTTTTTAACACTAGCTTAATTGGGTATTGGGTGAGTTGTAAATGTTTTCGACAGTGATGCTAAGAATGAGCCAACTATATATTCTGTTTTAATTTGGTATGGGACTGGCCACCTGGTATTTAATTAGGCGGGGTGTTACTCGTATCACGAGGAATGTTCTGATGATATAATTCATGATGATATTGGCGATAATGATGTTTAAGGATGGATTGATAATGAAAATGATGAAGGTGACGAGATATAAGATGTGTTAGAAGATATGCATAGAGGGTCCTTCTTTGATACTGGTCCAGTTGATGCATTTGGAACTATCAATACTCCTAGACACGATGGTGATATGAGGGAGAAAAGTTTTGACAAATTATTGAGGGTAGTCGAGCATGAACTATATCCAAGTTGTATAAATTTTTTTGCATTCTCATTTATCACGAAGTTGCTTCACTTGAAGGTCATCAATCATCATAGAAATAAATCATTCGACATTTTGCTTGTGCTATTGAAGGAAGCCTTTCCTGATGGTGATACATTTCGAAAGTCAGATTATGAGGTAAGAATTATGTTAAGTTACTTGGGATTAGGATACGTGTTGATCATTGTTTTGGAAGGATTTTGAAGATAAACAATAGTGTCCATTATGTGGATATTCTAGATGGAAGCTTAATGATAATAGGGTGAACATATTCCTCACAAAATCCTTCACTGCTTTCCATTAAAACCAATATTTCAAATATTGTTTATGTCGAGAAAAATAGCTAATGATACGAGGTGGCGTAAAGAAAAGTGTGTCAGTCATAATGTGTTGAGCATACTTCCGATTCGAGTTCATGGAAGGAATTCAATAAGGAGCACAAGTGGTTTTCTCAATACCCTCATAATGTAAGGCTTGCCTTAGCAAGTGATGGTTTTAACCCATTTGGTAACATGCACAACTCATATAGCATGTAACTAACTATTGTTATACCATATAACCTTGCTCCTTGGAAATGCATGAAAAACTCATATTTATGATGATGTTTCTTATTCATTGACCCAGAGCACCCGATAGGGATATGGATGTGTATATACGACCATTAATAGATGAGTTGAATGAGCTATGGTAAGTTGGTTCAGAGACGTATAATGCATCTACTGAAAATAATTTTTAAATGTCTGTAGCAGTTTTGTGGACTATAAGTGACTTTCCAGCATATGGCAATTTTTCTCGTTGGAGCACTAAAGGATATATGGCTTTCCCTACATGTAACGGACATACTTTTTCAAAAAGGATTAGAATTAAGATATTCTATATGGACCAACATCGCAACCTAGATCCCAATCAAATATAGATGAAGAGTAAAAAAATTAATGGTAAGCAAGAGTTCTAGTAAAAACCCATGGACTTAGATGTGTTGGAACATTTAATCATATCGAGGATCATATACCGGGTAAACATTGTGTAATAAGAAGACAAAATGTACACCTTAATTGCGGTATTGGAAAATATTAAAGCTTTGACATAACCTTGATGTCATGCATTTTGAGAAAAATATCTTTAAGAGTGTGTCAGGAACTATACTAAGTACTGAGGGAAAATCATACGACACGTATAAGGCGAGGAAAGATTTGGAGGATATGAAAATAAAGAAGTAATTACATTTGAAGCAAAATGGGGATTCATATATAATGCCACACCCATATCATACAATTAGAAAGTTATAAAAATAAGTTTTTTATGAGTTCTTAATGCCAATGAATTTTCCAGATGCATATGCTTTTAATATCTCATGATGTGTTAATGTTAGTGATGGTAGGGTATCGGGGTCGAAAAAACACGATTGTCATGTTCTATTACAATGATTGTTACCCATTGGGACTCGTGAATATTTATGCAAAGATGTATATACAACATTAGTTAAGTTAGAAAATTTTATCAAAGGCTTGTGTTTCAAAACATTGGATGTGGAATAACTGAAGAGACTAGAAAATGACATTTTCTTATTTTTATGCAAAACTTGAAATAATTTATCCACGAGATTTTTTTTATGTAATGGTACACTTGGCTATTCACTTACCGCAAGAGGCTATGATTGGAGGACTGGTACAATATGGGTGGATGTATCCTATTGAAAGGTGTGATAATATACTCGTTGTCATATGTTTTACGCATTGTCTATGGTCATACATGAGATGTTTTGCATCAGTTTAATTGTTAATAGGTACTTGGGTACGCTTAAGGGATATATGCATAATAAAGCCCAACCATAAGGTTCCATAGTAGAGGATTACATTGTTAATGAGCGTTTGAACATTTTTCTCAATGTACCTTAATGGTATTGAAACTAAATTCAATCGCATTGAAAGAAATTATGATACAGAGGTGAAAGAGGGGGGATTGGAGTCGTTCTCTCAAAAATCACGCCCTTTCGGTCATGTACATATTACTTTCTCACAATGACTGAGATGAAAATGATGCGGTGGTACACGTTTAATAGTTGTGAGAAAGTGGCGCCATATATAGACTAATTTTTTTTTATTATATTGCTAAGTAGAAATCTTATAACTTGTAGTGAGCTTATTCTCATAATTTCTACCTATATTAAGTGATCATATGGAGGAGTTGAATAAAGAAAGCCCTATGGATTTAAAAGAGAGAACCCGGAGGAATTTCCTAGCTTATTGAAGCACCCATAAGTTTAAGCATCATTGCATAAACATAATATTGATATATAATATTAATTATTTTTTGAATAATTTAATCTGTTTTAACTTGCATCATTCAAATTTTCTCATTAATAGATGAAAAATTTGTATAATGAAAACACTCCAAAAGCTACTGAGAAACTATATGCATTAGCATTTGTTTATGATATACGTGTAAAGAAGTATAAAAGTTGCAAAGTTAATGGAGTTAGATTTCACACTAAGGGTAAGGTCGTGACAATTGCAAGAGAAGTCAAAACAACGGTTTAGTTATAAAGGGGATTATAATCATCAAGAAATTAACTTGTTTGGTGTTTTGACAAATATTATTGAGTTGTATATTAAGAGAAATACAATCCTACTTTTTGAGTTTGATTGGATTGAAGCCGAGAGAAAGAAGATATTAGGAATAAAAATCGATGATCACTTTATGAGCATTAATGTCAATGGTAGGTGGTACAACAATGATCCTTTTGTTTAATAAAAAAGAATTTATTGATAAAGGAGAGAATATCCCTCTCAAGTGGCAGTACAAAAGAAGACAAGCCTATCTAAAAAAAGAAAACCTTGGAGCATATAGACTAATAGACTTCTTTACTAGATGATGAGTGTCCTCAAGATGATGAAATGTATGGGAACCTTTCTGACTAATTGCAAAGGAAGATAAGATCACAACGGATTTGTTCGATTTTCTAGGGCACAGCTTGATAGATGTTTGGATATGATGAGAAAGGACTTCAATTTCTTTGAAAACTTGCTTATATTGCCAAGGAATGCATCTGAGATATGAAGAAAGGCCATTGAATATAGTATTGGGATCAGTTTCAATTTCAACTTGAAGTATATTGGACTCTAAACAAAACTTTATACTTTCCTTAATCACCTGAAGTTGAGCTTCTATAAGAGACCCTTGATATCCATACATGGAAGTCGCCCTTAACAGTCTACCTAGATCATCTCTCATTATAGCACCTGCTCCATAACTGTTACTATTCTCCTCCTCCGAACTAGCACAATTAATTTTAATCATACCTGAAATAGGAGGGATCCATCTTTTGGGAACTTTATTTCTACCAGGATGACACTTTAGAGTAATATTGAAAATACTCAAAGTTTTTTGATCAAAATCTCTATGATCTCCTTTAAAAATAGATCTTTGACCATGCTCTGAGATTCTCTGAATAACCTTCTCAATAATGATGAAGTGTTTCATAGGTTTTGATTAACAAATAGCCTTATTTCTGCTTAACAATATCTCCCAAATAATGCAAAGAGGAACAAACCTATAGAACCATTTAGAGAATTCAGAAGAACCTGATTGAAGCCACCATTTTATTATAGAACCATAAATTGTAGATGGTAATTGAGTGATGCCCAAAACTCCATTGAAGTAGTTCCACACCTTCGAAGCCATTGGACTAGTTCTAAACAGATGGAAAAATTTCTTCATCAACGGTTGTTGAAGTTGTCCAAGATGATGTCCCCAATTGTACATAAACGATTTAGATGACGACATTATTGATGTCAGAGTTGTAGATATAGACAAAAGAAAAATTATCTGAAGGAAATAGTTTTTTCCATGACGATCTCAAGGATGAAGGTGAAACACTTATTGAATACTCTGACAATGTGGAAGATCTCTTACTTACATTGGACGATGATAGTGACATAAATTGGATGTGTTAATGACAAATCCAAAAATTATCTTTAAGTGAGATACAGTGTCAATGGAATTGATGTAGTATTGTTATTTTTTCAATTTATCATTTTGGATTTTATTTATTCCATGCACAATTTACCATTTAGACTTTTAATATAATTTATTGTTTGACATATATAATTTTTTTCCTTCACAACTTTTATTTTTTTGAATGTTTTTATTGTCATTTAACATTATGTTGTAAGAAGAAACAATGGCATGATATTGCTCGGTCGGATGTGACATCAATCACAATGTATTAAGTGAACCATTACAATAAACTAATTTTTCTGTAATATGTGATTTTGATGTTCTTTATTTGGTATGGCACTGGGATGTTCAAGGCATCTTAGGTCAAGTAGCATATAGGTGGCATCTGTAACCGAACATGAAGAGGAGTTACAATTCGCAAATATCACAACCAACCAATCTTGGTTCCTCCACGAACCATGCACGTACAAAATCTTATGTTTAGATGTTTTCTATGTAAGAACCAATGTACTATAGATTTGTGTTAGTAATTAGGGGTGGCGAGCAGGGGCAAATCTATGTAGGGATGAGCCTCCTCCTGAGATTTTCAAGATAAATTACAGAGCAAAAAGCCCAGGGTAGCTATGTGTAAAATAAAAAAAGTTAAAGGTTAAGGCTTTAAGTTATCCGAAATAGTTGGATAAAAAAGCTTTATGTTTCGTATGAAATGTGTAGCATGATAGAAATGCACTCTATTTTCACTTATGCTCCATTTTTTTTTCTCCCGCTTCAATTTTCACTCTATCTCAAAATCATCGCCCTCCTATTTCTTTACCCTCTTCCTTTTTCCATCCTAATAATGTACATCTACTATACGCTTTACAATTTTTTTCTTTATAATTTATACTTATTGGTTGTCTTGTCTATGACTATTTCTAAATTTTATGTACAGATTTATGCTTACTTTATATGTTTTTTTGTGACTACTAACTTTTGATTCTAGATGCCTTTTTCTTTTCCACTTAATAATAAAATTGAGATTTTGTTTCGTGAATGCATCTCATTGATTTTTCTTCACACCAGCTATAATTATTGAAAAAATTCCATCTCATTTGTCTAATGTTGGTGAGTTTTCTGAAAAAAAAAGATTGAATTTGAGGAAATTTTATTCTTGGTGTGTTATTGGTTTTTGTTTGAACTTTTCAATCATCACATTGAGACAAAGAATCTCCTTTAATTTTTTCAGAAATTCTCTTTCAATTGTTGAAATATATTCTTGAACTTTTCCAGCGTTTAACTCATGGTTATTCAGTTGACTTTGATAACTTGGAGTCGATTTGAGAATCTCAAACTTCACAATATTTATATTTTTCTTATTAATCAATTATTCATCCCTTTTAAACTCTTATCTTCTCCACTGTGACACCCTGCTAATTAAATACCGGGTGATCAGTTCTTCATTAAATTAAAAGAGGTTTCTCATATGGTTCATTCTTAGCATTAGTGTCAAAAACTTACTAACCACTTAGTATTCAAAAATCCGATGATGATGCTGTAAACAACACCACCAGTATGAAGTATTGATAAGATCAATCTAGTAACTACAATGGCGGCACAAGAGTAATAAACTAATAGAAGGAGATGAGGAAAAGAGGAGAAACACTTATATTTAAGTGGTTCAACCAATTTGGCCTACGTCCACTGTGGTTGCGTGAGTGAATTTCACTATAATAAGGGCACTAATGGCCTGTAATACAATCTCTCACTTTGTCTCTCTACTGTGCAGTTTTGTAGGGTTTTTCTAGGGTTTAAATTATGGTCCTTAAATAGGTAGAAGAAGACAGATATATAGTGCTTAGTGGGTGTAGTGTACCCCCCAAGAATGCTATGAGCATGTATATGATGATTGAACCAATCACATGTGGACACCTGGTCATGACACATGCAAATAATGATGACCAAATATTCCCTCAAGTGGGGGGAATGAGTTGGTTATAACGGTTTAGTCCACGTGTTCCAAGTCTCTCGTGTGCTTACGTATGCTCGGACCTGTAATGTCATCCGTTGTAACCTCAGCCGAGTATGATGTTTGTAAGCCCTAGGGTTGTCTTTGACCTACCAATCGTAAGTAAGACCTCGGCTTGATAGACCAGTCGAGGTTAGATATTAAGCATAGCTGAAGTGTCTGCTGAAGCAGAGTATGACGGTAGCAGTCGCTTGAGCCCAAGAGATGTGTCTGATCTCGGCTGATGGATAATCGAGGTTGGTCATTGTGGTACTGACCTTTTGAGGGATGACTTCTCTGATGGTCATTATGAGATTTCTCTTGACTCGGCTGTTAAGTCAGCCGAGGTTGTTGACTCTGAGTATGAGAGTACATATCGAGCACATCATCCGATGTCAAATTTTAATCTTTTTATTAAGAATAACAACATGATGAAATATAATTTTAACCATGAACACAATCATTGAGTCAAAATCAAATACTAGATACATAAATAAAAGACTGGCCTAATAAACAATCAGCTAAAAATCCCAAACCAAAATAATAATCCAACAGAAATAATAAATCGAGTACAAAGTCTGATTGGAATAAAATATTTGGGGCAACATGCCCAAATGAAATAATTAAAATGCATCCTACTCTATAATGAAATAACTGAAGCTACTAAGCTTAAATCCTACAACATCCTCACATGATGCAGCACTGCATCTCTGGAACAAATCATCACGTTTGGCTTCCCTATGGCTGGAAACCTAAAAGGTTTTGAAAACAATTTGCATGTACGGGTTAAATCCCAAATCCTTTTGAAAATATTTTGCAAGTGAATTAAAATTCATGAATTCTTTTCATATTTAAGTTAGTATCGCACTCACTTGAGATACTACTCACCACTCATCTAGAGTGCACACCTAATGCTTCTTCCTAACCCTCCTAGTTATACTATCCTGCCGAACTAGTCTTGTCCTAAAAATCCTTTACACTCTACTCTAGCCCGAGTAGTATGTACTTTTACTTCATAAGTTATTTATCACATTAACTTAGTTAATCCTCTTTAAAAGAACTACATAACAATCTGACAAGTTATATACAAGTAATCCCTTTTAGTTTTATGTAATTCTCTGTAATAACCCATACTTTTGAGTAATTGATTTTATATTAATTTTCCATGTGAGGTGATTATATAAAATATTGGATGATGGAGTAAATATTATTTCAGTGAATTAAAAGATATTATTTACTACATTTTGCATATTTACTGTTATGTGAATGCAAATAGCATCATGTTGTTCCTTGTGGTGTTGTTGTGCTTTAAACGACATTTATGGTTTAAATGAAAGTTGGAACTTGAAATGATTTATATTATTCCGGATGCCAATTTAGAGGGCGCGGTTAGTCCCGAAATAGTAGAGATAGTCAAAATAAGTGCCATATTGTAATTTTTGGGTTTCGGGCCCTTTTGACAGGTTATGACTTAATTATGTAGTTGTGAGTCATTTTAATTATGTAGAAACATTTAGAGTTGGAAATTTAATGTTAAGGGCACGATTAAGTCTTCCAACCCTTTTATTTCCTCATTCACATTTCTAAACCTAGAGATAAAGAGAGAAGAAGAGAATTGTGGAGAAAAAGAGAAGAAAGGGAAGAGAATTAAAGATTGAACCTTGGATTGGTTGCTACCAGAAAGGAATATAAGATTTAAGAATAAGGAAAGTTGCTTATTTGCTAATATATGATTTAGGGTGAATAATTTGTAGAGATGGTTGTGTATTGGAAACGATTTAACCATTTTGGGGTTTTAGGGGAATTGTAGTGTTTGAACGCTTAGAATTTAATTTAGCTATTTATTGTGTGGATCAAAATAGTTAGGATGCATTTATGATTATTTTGGGTTGAATTAATGATGTTGGTTTGAGTAGAAATGAGGTTGGGAGAAATTGGAGTATCAAAACTCCATAGTCGAAACTGGGATTTCTGGGCTAGGAGAATCGATTCGCCCCTAGCGAATCGATTCGCTAATGGGGTAGGCTACAGGTCTGAGTGGAACGAATCGATTCGGCCTATCCGAATCGATTCGCTTTCAAGATCGAATCGATTCGTCCAGGGTGAATCAATTCAGAATTCCTGCTGTTTTAAGAAATTTGTCTAACTTAGTTTTAGCCCCTTTATTTTAAACTTAGGACCTAGGAACCTTCTCTTATGAAGTAAACTTAGTACCCTAGAGTCTTATATTAGTTAGGTAACTACCTTATATTAGTAAGGGAATAGATGGGGCTTACTCCGGGGATTATCAAATAGATGATAAGCTATTTTCTTCCCTTAACAGCTAGTTTGATATTAAGAGATGTAAGATTATATAATCGGGGAATTTGAGAGACATGAGTGAGGTATACTATGCTTGGTGGCTTATAGTAACATCATTAATTCTCGAAGACTAAGTTAAGGGGTTTATTAATCAATTAGGTTTATAATGATGATATTAATTACGTATGGATCTGGATAAAACGTGATGTATATTTTAAAATGAGATTAAAATTGCGAATGATAAATTGATATATACACACCTCTCTAAATGCTATCATAAGGGAAGTACGTGCATGAGGTAAAGTCCCCTGGCTAGTGAATGCAGGGATAATATAGTCCTCAGCCATAGGACCGATTAGTATATATATTGTGTGATTATTGTTCAAAGTGAGGTAATTCCGGGTGTGGTTATAACTCACTATCGAAGGTATATGGCCACTTCCCGACGTTACGTTGTAAGATACCCAGGTTGTCTTGTGCGATAGGCCCTGGAAGATGATAGCTATTTAGGGGCGCATCCAGTGAGGAAACTCAAAAGGAAGGTCTTAGAATCATTATATATTGTGTAATATAACTATTCTTATTAAAGTGGAACCTTAGTGAAGATACAATACTTTTTGAAATAAATTGCTTTGAATACGTTTCCTAATGAGAAAAGGAATGGTGAAATGAAATTGTGTAACAAGGAAATGGAACCTCATTAAGAATCATACTATCTATATTCTCTGGCATGATTGAATTGGGATCATTGTCATTATTGCGTTAGTTTATGCTTATAGATTGAGTAATTAAATTCCTTATCATTACTTATGGTGATCGAAATAAGCTTATTCTTGATGATTTAATTGTTCATAACTGTCATGCCTATTATTCATCTAGTGATCATATTAAATCGGGCCCTTACCCGTTTATATCTCTTTATATGCATGAATCTTATTTTCGACCAGGTGTTCCACCGCAAGGACGCCCGTATTGATTTTCCTATTCCAGAGTCAAGGAGCCGTAACACTTTGCGAATGTTATGGGATATTTGATATAGACGCTTCCATCTTATGTATTCTAGTTGTGTTCGGTTGCACGTTTGGGGGTGTTGCCCAAGTTTTGTAATTGTATTATATAATGTGATATTGTACTTTAATACTCGGTGTAACCCAATTGTATATGTTTGTTAACCGACAGCTTATTCGATTATTTTGTTGTATATAGTTGCCGATTTAAAATATGTCTCTTTTACATCCACCTTCTTTTTAAATGGGATTGTTTAAATGCTTTCCTTAACTTACAAATCAAATTTTGACAATCCATTTTCTAAAATAATGGGTGGTTATCTCATATACTTATTGTTTTGTTGTGATGCTAAGAATGGCCCATCTATGATTCCTATTACTATTGGAGTATCGTCCTGGACACCTCTTATTTTGATAAACGGGTTGTCATAGATGGTATCAGAGCATCAGGTTCTAAATTCTTTAGGATCTATGCGGACTTGTCACGTTTTACCGTAGCATTCTTTGATATAGAGATTAAATGTTAGGACTGTTTTATTTGCCTATGTTTACGATCTTCTGCAATTCAAATTATTCTTAATGGTATTCTAATTCGGTTATTTCTTCGTCTTAGATGCCACCTAATAGAGGCCGCCCTGCGAGAAGAAATAAAGTTGTAGAAGATGATGTAGGTCCTCCGCCACCTCAACAAGGAACTATTAATGGCGCTAAAGTAGCCAACATTATGGCCCAATCGGTCAATGCTGCGATGACTGCTGTGGTTCAGCAATTTCCCCAAGCCCAATAACCACGAGCTCAGGAGGTTCAAGCCCCTGCGGGACCTTCTCCATGGGAAAGAGTCAGAGAATTCTTCTTAAAGGGTCATCCCCCAGAATTTTAGGGTGGTTCTGACGTCATAGTAGCTAACCAATGGAAAAAGGATATGCAACGTCACCTTCGTTTGATAGACTATAGTGAAGAACGAAAAAAAATCCTTGCTACTTTTAAGATAGCTGGAGAAGCCTTACATTGGTGGGAGTCGATGACCACGCCAGAGCAAAGAGATACTATGACTATCACTGACTTTTGGGTTTTGTTTGACCGAAAATATTTTCTTCCGGCAGTCCAAAGGGAAATGAGGAGGAAGCTTCAAGATGTAGTTCAAGGTGAACGTTCGGTGGCAGAGTATGAGGAGGAGTTCACTCATTTGGCTAGTTTTGTGCTAGATGAGGTAACTACGGAGGAGAGGAGAATATCGAAGTTCATTGGAGGTTTACATTGGAGGATACGACAACAGTTGCTGGGAAATCCAGCTTTACAAACTTTTAGGGATGTGATGAATGTCGCGTTACTTTATTGTTAAGATCATTGATTGCATGTTCAGGGAAGTAAGAAAGCCTCAGTTGGGGGGAAAGTGAGTAAGCCAGGAGGCAATGGTGTGGGGGGGGGGGGGGGGAGCACTACCCCCGTCCCAATCAGCGGGAGGTAAATA
Organism: Sambucus nigra; assembly: GCA_949130495.1. Lineage (NCBI taxonomy): Eukaryota > Viridiplantae > Streptophyta > Magnoliopsida > Dipsacales > Adoxaceae > Sambucus > Sambucus nigra. Next base: position 41,849,920 of record OX422220.1, read on the forward strand.
AAAGGAAAGGGACGCGCAGCAAGGGGATTTGTCCAAAAGGCAGAGTTTCAATGGATTTAATTTCGGAGGCAATAATTACAGGCACGGTCAAGTTGCCCAGCAACAACAGCAGGCAGGTCGGGATAATAATCGGGGTAGAGGCCATCTAGGCCAAGGTTTTGGGCAGTTCAGAAATAACAGGGGCCGTAATCAGGATATGGCAGGTTATTGTTTTCAATGTGGGGAGATGGATCATTATAAGAAGTCGTGTCCGCAGTTAATTGGAGAACAGTTTCCTAGAATTCCACCACATCAGCAGGCCCAGCTGCCTCCGCCAGTGCCTAATCCAGTCATCCCTCCACAACAGGGACAACTACAGTATGGGCGTGTTTACCACATACATGATGCTATGCTTCCTCCATCCCCGCCAGCGCTGCCAACTATTGAGGGTAAGTTTCCCGTTCAGGGGCATATGGGTCGTGTATTGTTTGATACGGGTGCGACACACTCATTTATTTATAGAAGTTTTACTCAGTCTAAAGAGCTAATTAAATCTGCATAGATTACTTTTACTAGTGTTAAATCTTCTATGGGTGATGGTTCACTTATTTTCTTTGTTTGTAAACGAGTAGAAATAAATCTTGGTAACTTGTGTTTTGAGGCCAATTTGCTCGTCCCTGATATAGTCGGGTATGATGTAATCCTAGGTATGGATTGGGTAGTGAAGTATCGTGTGATAGTAAATTTTTATGGGAAGAGCATAGTTTTTGCCATTCCGGGGCAAGAGATGTTTCTAGTGTCTATGCCTCGTTCAGAGGGAGGTTCTAGCACTTGTATTGTATTGTAGAGGAGACTTCTAGGGATGTAGTCATTTCCTTAGATTAGATTCCGATTGTTAGAGAATTCGAAGATGTTTTTCGAGAAATACCGGGTTTGCCTCCAAGTAGGGATATTGAGTTTGTAATTGATTTAGCACTGGGGACGCGACCGATTACTAGGGCTCCGTACCGTATGGTTCCTGTTGAGATGAGGGATTTAAGCAATTAGATTCAGAAGTTGTTAGAATAGGGGTTTATTAGGCGTAGTACGTCACCATGGGGAGCTCCTGTGTTGTTTGTAAAGAAAAGAGATGGTTCTCTCCAGCTGTGAGTAGATTACAGGGAATTAAATAAAGTCACCAGCAGGAACAAATACCCACTGACTCGGATTGATGATTTATTTGATCAACTTAGGGGAGCGTCGTACTTCTCTAAAATATATTTGAGGACTGGATATCACCAGCTCCGGATACGAGAGCAAGATGTGTCCAAAACTACGTTCCTAACTAGATATGGGTCCTATGAATTTTTGGTTATGCCTTTCGGACTGACCAATGCTCCTGCAGTGTTTATGGACCTTATGAATAGAGTGTTTCAAGACTTCCTGGACTAGTTTGTTATTGTATTTATTGATGACATCCTTGTGTATTCTCAGAAGGAAGATAATCATGCTACGCACTTACGGTTGGTCCTGCAGACGTTGAGGGATCATCAATTGTATGCTAAGTTTGAGAAGTGTGGTTTTTGGTTGCAGGAAGTAAAGTTTTTGGGTCACATTGTGACAGCTCAGTGTATTTCGATAGACCTGAGTAAAGTTATTGCGGTGAGGAAGTGGGGTCAGCCCACGACACCTACAGAAATTCGCAGTTTCTGGGTTTGGCTGGCTATTACCACAGATTTATCAAAGGTTTTTCTAAAATTGATAGCCCTTTGATAAATTTAACTCAGAAGGGAGTGAGGTTTGTTTGGGATGATTCTTGTCATCTATCCTTTGATGAGATGAAAGATAAGTTGACTTCTACTCCAGTGCTTGCGTTACCGAGGCCGGGGTTAGAATATTTGGTCTTTACGGACGCATATCTGCAAGGGTTGGGAGGTGTGTTACATCAAGAGCATTGAGCTATTGCTTATGTTTCTCGCAAACTAAAGCCACATGAGAAGAATTATTCGGTTCATGATTTGGAACTTGTTGCAGTGGTTTTTGCCTAGAAGATTTGGAGACATTACCTCCTGGGGGAGAAATTTAGTCTTTTCACGGACCACAAATCATTGCAATATTTATTTTCACAAAAGAATTTGAATATGCGACAACGTCGATGATTAGAGTTTATGAAAGACTACCAATTTGATATTCATTATCACCCAGGTAAGGCTAATGTATTGGCAGATGCGTTGAGTCGAAAACCCAAGGGGGAGTTAACCGTGGTATGGAAGGAGCTTAGCCAAGAGGACGCTGTTGCAAGAGCGTTTATGTCAGTGTTGACCGTTACGCCTACTATAGTGGCTAGGTTGTGGAAAATCAAGGAAGAGACAAAACTTTTCAGGATCGTATACACCAATTATTAACCGAGGGAGCGGAATCCTACTTTATAAGTTCTGAGGGTGGACTGCATTTCCACGAGAGACTTGTTGTCTTGGACGAAGGGGATTTAAGGCAGGTCGTAATGACCGAATCCCATGGGTCCAAATTTGTAGTACATCCCGGTGGGGACAAAATGTACCAAGACATGCGCCGTCAATATTGGGGGGTGGGTATGAAACGGGATATTTTTGAATTTGTTTCCCAATGTAATACTTGTCAACTGGTGAAATTAGATCATCAACGACCGACGGGATTGTTACAACCCTTGGAAATACCGATATGGAAGTGGGAAAGCATCTCTATGGACTTCATCATGGGATTACCAACATCACAAAGCGGTCATGATTCCATTTGGGTTATCGTGGATCGCTTAATCAAGTCGGCTCATTTCTTACCGGTACGCACAGACTACAATACTGCTCGTTATGCCCAGCTATTTATTGCGGAGATTGTTAGACTCCATGGAGTTCCCATTGATATAGTCTCCGATGGAGACAAAAATTTTATTTCCCATTTTTGGCGAAGTTTCCAAGAAGCTATGGGAACCGAATTGAAGTTGAGTACCTCCTATCACCCTCAAACAGATGGGCAGACAGAAAGAGTCAAGCAAAATGTTGGAGGATATGCATAGAATGTGTGTGTTTGATTTTAAAGGAGGTTGGGAACAATATCTTCCCTTGGTCGAATTTTCTTATAATAATTCGTACTGATTCACTATCGGGATAGCGCCCTATGAAGCATTATATGGCCGATCGTGTAGATCACCCACTTGTTGGTTGGAGGTGGGGGATAATAAATTTTTTGGACCTGAAATGATCCAGGATACTTCTTCAAAGATTGAACTCATTCGCAATCTCATCCGAATAGCTCAAGATCGTCAAAAGAGTTATGCTGATGCAAACATAAGGCATGTGGAGCTGGAGATTGGAGATCAAGTTTTGGTGCAAGTATCGCCAATGAAAGGTATAAAGAGATTTTGTAAAAAGGAAAGCTTGCGCCGCGCTACGTCGGACCTTTTCCCATTATCACCAAGGTAGGCCTAGTAACGTATCAACTTGCCTTACTGGAACACTTACAATAAATTCATGATGTGTTTCATGTTTCATCCTTGAAAAAGTACAAAAGGTGTGAAGGAGCCACTGGCACATTCCTTTAGATGATATCGAATTGCAACCCGATATTTCATACGAGGAACAACTAGTTTCAATCCTAGATCACGAGGAGCGTAGGCTAAGATCTCGAGTGGTTCCCTTGGTTCGGGTTCAATGGTGTCATCACAATGCTAAGGAATCAACATGGGAGCAAGAGGATGATATGCGGGAAAATTATCCACATATCTTTTTGCAAGGTACGCCTAATTTTGGGGGAAAAATTCCCTTATAAGGGGGGGAGTATGTAACAACCCGTACTTTTGAGTAATTGATTTTATATTAATTTTCCATGTGAAGTGATTATATAAAATATTGGATGATTGAGTAAATATTATTTAAGTGAATTAAAAGATATTATTGACTAGATTTTGCATATTTACTGTTATGTGAATGTAAATAGCATCATGTTGCACCTTGTGGTGTCGTTGTGCTTTAAATGAAATTTATGGTTTAAATGAAAGTTGGAACTTGAAATGATTTATATTATTTCGGATGCCAATTTAGAGGGCGTGGTTAGTCCCAAAATAGTAGAGTTAGTCAAAATAAGTGGCATATTGTAATTTTTGGGTTTCAGGCACTTTTGATAGGTTATGACTTAATTATGTAATTGTGAGTCATTTTAATTATGTAGTAACATTTAGAGTTGGAAATTTAATGTTAAGGGCACGATTAAGTCTTCCAACCCTTTTATTTCCTCATTCACATTCCTAAACCTATAGAGAAAGAGAGAAGAAGAGAATTGTGGAGAAAAAAGAGAAGAAAGCGAAGAGAATTGAAGATTGAAGCTTGGATTGGTTGCTACCGGAAAGGAATCTGAGATTTTAGCATAAGTCAAGTTTCTTACTTGCTAATATATGATTTATGGTGAATAATTTGTAGTGATGGTTGTGTATTTGAAATGATTTAACAATTTCGGGGTTTTAGGGAAATTGTAGTGTTTGAACCCTTAGAATTTAATTTAGATAGTTACTGTGTGGATCAAAATAGTTAGGATACATTTATGATTGTTTTGGGTTGAATTAATGATGTTGGTTTGAGTAGCAATGAAATTGGGAGAAATTGGAGTATCAAAACTCCATAGTAGAAACTGGGATTTCTGGTCTAGGCGAATCGATTCAGCCCTAGTGAATCAGTTCGCTAATGGGGTAGGCTACAGGTCTGAGTGGACCGAATCGATTCGGCCTATCCGAATCAATTCGGAAGTATGCAGAAGGTCAGGTCCTCTTGACCTGATCGATTCGGCCTATCCGAATCGATTCGCTTTCAAGACTGAATCGATTCGGCCAGGGCGAATCAATTCGGAATTCCTGCTGTTTTAAGAAAATTTTCTAACTTAGTTTTAGCCCCTTTATTTTAAGCTTAGGACCTAGGAACCTTCTCTTATGAAGTAAACTTAGTGTCTTAGAGTCCTATATTAGTTAGGTAACTACCTTATATTAGTAAGGGAATAAATGGGGCTTACACCGGGGATTATCAAATAGATAATAAGGTATTTTCTTCCCTTAATACCTAGTTTGATATTAAGAGATGTAAGATTATATAATCGGGGAATTTGAGAGACATGATTGAGGTATACTATGCTTGGTGGCTTATAGTAACATCATTAATTCTCGGAGACTAAATTAAGGGGTTTATTAATCATTGAGGTTTATAATGATGTTATTAATTACGTATGGCTCCAGATAAAACGTGATGTATATTTTAAAATGAGATTAAAATTATGAATGATAAATTGATATATACACACCTCTCTAAATGCTATCATAAGGGAAGTACGCGCATGAGGTGAAGTCCCCTAGCTAGTGAATGCAGGGAGAATATAGTCCTCGGCCATAGGACCAGTTAGTATATATATTGTGTGATTATTGTTCGAAGTGAGGTAATTCTGGGTGTGGTTGTGACTCACTGTCGAAGGTATATGGACGCTTCCCGACGTTGCATTGTAGGATACCCAGGTTGTCTTGTGCGATAGGCCCTAGAAGATGATAGCTATTTAGGGGCGCGTCCAGTGGGGAAACTCAGAAGGACGATCTTAGAATCGTTATATATTATGTAATATAACTATTCTTATTAAAGTGGAACCTTAGTGAAGATACATTACTTTTTGAAATAAATTGCTTTGAATACGTTTCCTAATGAGAAAATGAATGGTGAAATGAAATTGTGTAACAAGGAAATGGAACGTCATTAGGAATCATACTATCTATATGCTCTGGCATGATTGAATTGGGATCATTGTCATTATTGCGTTAGTTTATGCTTCTAGATTGAGTTCCTTATCATTATTTATGGTGATCAAAATAAGCTTATTCTTGACGATTTAATTGTTCATAACTGTCATGACTAATATTCATCTGGTGATCATATTAAACCGGGACCTGACCCATTTATATCTCTTTATTTGCATGAATCTTATTTTTGACCAGGTGTTCCACCACAAGGACGCCCGTATTGATTTTCCTATTCCAGAGTCATGGAGCCGTAACACTTTGCGGATGTTATGGGATATTTGTTATAGACGCTTCCATCTTATGTATTCTAGTTATGTTCGGTTGCACGTTTGGGCGTGTTGCCCAAGTTTTGTAATTGTATTATATAATGTGATATTGTACTTTAATATTCGGTGCAACCCAATTGTGTATGTATGTTAACCGACAGCTTATTCGGTTATTTTGTTTTATATAGTTGTCGATTTAAAATATGTCTCTTTTATATCCACCTTCTTTTCAAATGGGATTGTTTAAATGCTTTCCTTAACTTACAAATTAAATTTTGACAATTCGTTTTCTAAAATAATGGGTGGTTATCTCATATACTTGTTGTTTTATTGTGATGCTAAGAATGACCCATCTATGATTCCTGTTATTATTGGAGTATCGGGCTGGCCACCTCTTATTTTGATAAGCGGGTTGTCACATTCTCCCATATGTTGCTAGGTATGTTGCTAGGTATGTTTAATGAGGTATGTTGGAGAGCCTAACTCTCTCTCTCTCTCTCTCTCTCTCTCTCTCTCTCTCTATCTATCTATCTATCTATCTATCTATCTATCTATCTATCTATCTATATAACATTCTCCTGAGTAGGCACTCAATGGATATACCTGGGGTGATAGCATTTTAGAGAACATCCATTGAGTGCTTACTCGGGATATATATATATATATATATATATATATATATATATATATATATATATATATATATATATATATATATATATATATATCTACGGTGATTGTGTAGTATATAAATATATTTTTTTACCTTACAAATATTGGTGTGAATAACATTTATAGGGATACATACCTCTCTAATGTTATCATAGGAGGTTGTGCGATGTGGGTGAATCTCCTGACTTGAGGAGCAGGGAAAGTATAATCGCAAGGTCATAGCATCCATTCTTTCAGAGGTGAGGCGCTTTGGGTATGATTTGTCCTCACTCTTAGTGGGAACTATAACTGCCTCTGTTACGCTTATATTTTTACCTAATTTGGTGGTATTTAATCGTCTCCAGGTAACCAGGTGAATGAGTATACCTGGGATGATAGGATTTTAGAGAACATCCATTGAGTGCCTACCCGGGAAAATGGTTATATATATATATATATAATTTAGACCCAGTTAATCCATACACAAATCTCGTAGCACTAGAAAAAATACCCAAGTCTATATACAGACTTGCAATTTAATAAATCCCTCATTTATTTATTTTTCGCTCAATTTGTGTCACCCAACTAAAATACCCAGACTCACTCATTCAGTCTGAAATTTCATCTCTTAGAACCGATTCCCCAAAATTCCATTATTAACCTTAACACTCCTTATTTAATTTAATATTCGATAGTTTATTATATAACCCTATAATAAATTAACTTGGCTACTCCGTGCCCAAACTCCGTAGCACTAATCTAAAATATTCGAGTCAATTTCCCGACTCTAAACTTTAATTAACTTTCCCATTAATTAATTTTATCACGCCGTCAATCAACCAAAATTCCCAGACACACTCCCTTGGCCCGTGATTTACTCCTTAGAATTTATCTCCTCAAATTCCATAATTAATTCTCACTCTTTTGTCTCCATGAAATTGTTTATACTCACCTCCTTTTATACTCCTTAAACCTAAAAGAATGTAAATCCTTTACTACAACTTCCTCTAAGCCCAAAAATTCATCTCCGGCCCAAATTCAAAATTTAGCAAATCCTGGGCCCTATTTCCACCCGTCGTTCAAACGACCATCCACGTTGTTGTAACCAGTGGACATGTCGTGCAAACAACCTATCAGGTCAATTGAATGATCGGTTGTTTTCTCTCTCCTCTTCCTTCTTCTTGCTCAACGCGTTATCCATAATTGAGGAAAGTTACTCCTCTTTTTACCCAGGTCTCTTCACTGTAATTCCAAAAATTCTCATACCAATTCTAAAAGATTTAAGCTCCCAGTCTATTATTAACAAACAATTACAGATACAAAATTTTATTCTCCAATCTCCACTTCTTTACAATATGAAATTCACCCCAATTCTCATCAACCGACTAACATAAGACTTATAATACTTCCCACTAAATTTAATTTCCTTGATTTTTAATTTAACGAGATAACTTTTCTCAGTTCAAATCACACGTCTAAATTTCCCCAATAATAAGCTTTAATATATCAAATTTCTCAAAACTTTAATAACGTAACATTCCATAAATTTGAACACCTAATCTATGTGCCAACCAAACCCAACCAAAAATAATGGTTTTTAACACACCCACTATGATATGAATCGATTATCAAATATTTACATCGAAGAAAATTAACCACTTATTAGTATATAATTTGTAGAGTCTGATTCCTTTGAAGAAGATGATTGATTTGTCTCCCACAAGCTCCAAAAGTTAGTCCTATTTTCTTCTCTACAAGCCTAGGGTTTTCTCTTGGAGTTGTGCCTAACAAAATACCTTTAATTTGGGTTTTATAATATTTTCCTTTAGAGTTGTGTCCACTTCAAACTATGAGAAATTAGCTTTTCTAATGCAAATTCCATAATTATGCTTGTAGGCTAATTTAAAAAGACCTAAACACCTCCGTGTGGGACCTGTTATGCCTAAAAATGCCCTGAGACCCAATTACTACCCCCGAAAACTCTTTTTCAACTATATCGACCTCTCAGGAATCAACCGTACACTTATAATTGTCATCCGAATTACTCTCCAACATTTTCCAATTTCAACCTCAAAAAAATGCGGCATAAAAATAATTCAAATAATTATATCTCAATTCACTAAATTAAATAAATTTTCAAATTTAAATAATTCCTCCAAACCATAAATTTAAATTTCCCCAACTTAAAATAATTTCCATTTTACCCAAAAATGATTAATTTTAATTTCCTTAAAATTACGGGGTGTTACGTACTTCATCCTTTATAAAGGAATTTCGTCCTCGAAATTAAGATAAGCCTAGTACTCCAAATTTCGGCTAGCTCTCTGATCACCTACCCTTAAGATCTCTACAACTATCTCTACCACTTATAATAGAGAATTATTTTAAAATTTTAATTAGTTAACTAGTGCGCCCATACACCCCGTACCCGTGCTTAATTTCACAAATGATACCCGACTTTTACCAGCCTTAAACCTTAATATAACTTTTAACTCACAATTATAACTACATACATGAATAATAACCGAGGTGCCCAAACCATGTACTAATGGCCAAACATCTCCCCACTTCAATTGTTGGGCTAAGTTTCATGCGTGGGACGTCTTGCAAAGCGAAATCTAAATAAGGAACCCCCCCCCCCCCCGATACACTACTTCCTAACATTGTCGATCGTTGAGATCCATTCGGCCCTTAGTCCATAGCATGTACCCCTAAATACCCGTCTCTTGACATAAAAGTATTCACACCCACTCTTATGCTATAATAGACAACATGCAATACCTTGCCCTTCCAATCACTAGTTTCTTTGTGCGACATAAATTTTGAGCTATATCTTCCCGCTTGACAATAAATGTTATCCACCCTGAATCCCGTCAGTAAACATCCCTGTTCCACGAAATTACAAGTAACAATATAATCATATTATTATAAGTCTATTATGCAACACATTTTAACATATATACTCGTATATATAAGCTAGACCCTATCTTAGGTGATACCTAGCAGCAATACTCCATACCCTGATATAACGAACACCAAGTTTTTCTATAACTATCCACTATAGCTCCAAACCATCGCTAACCCATTGAAAATAAAAATCATCCATCCTACTTCCGTAATTCTCAAAAGTAGTAACCTCACTAGTAATGCAAACATCCTCTTAGTGTACACCCCCACTCTCTCGTGGTTAACACCAAAGAACCCCACTACCCCACGATAATTATATATATGGCTATTATGCCTCCAATGCACCCCGTAAATCCAACTCACCTGTGAATCTGAATGTTAATAATTATATTGTGACGCACTCATGTCATAAAAAATTCTCCATTTTTCCAAGAATATGAAAATTACTAAAACATTGAACCTTTAAACGCTAGTGGTACTTGCGGGGCTCTTACCATGACTACATATCGAATGTTATAAGCATCTCCATACGTTAGTTACACCTGTCGTGGTTAAGTTGATTTTGTTGGGGATGGTTGTTTCTGTTGTGGTACGCTATTCTGTCGTGGGAAATCTTTTCGCAGGTGACTCACCTCTCCACATATATAGGCAATGACCATTGAAGGGGCACTCCATCTTCTGATGGACTTCCCTCCCACATGAGAAATAGCAATCTGAGCGATCTTGCTTTTTCTGGTCCTGATCCTTCTGGCCAAGCAGAGGTTAACCTTGGGGCTATCCCTGGTGACCCTTTTATGGGCAATCTTTCTTCACATAACCAACTTGTCCATATATGTAACATCGCCTCTGCAAAACTCTCTATCGCTGGCCCTGATGAGGCTACCCCTGATGCTGGCCTTGGTGGTCTCGGCCCTACTGGCCTCCCCGGTTGTTCTTCTGGCCCTAACAACCCTGAGAAACCTGCTATTGCTGATTAGGACCCTTCTAGACCTTTGTCGTACTATGACCTTCTGGATGGTAATTCCTCGGTCAAAATTTCTTGGTTGAATCCCTTTGTCGAGATCCCTATCCCTGCTGTGGGGTTTCACTATCACTATTACCAATGGTATTATCACATCCACTAATTTCTCTTGTTCTTTTTCTCCCTAATCCCTGAGCTTGATGATCTTGATACTACATTAATGCGGTGGTAACTGCTTATTCTACAATGCTTATCATCTATGTGACTGTCACCATTTCTTGAGGTACACTAAGTACTTGTGGTCCTTGTCCCTGCTTAAACTCTTCGGTAAGGCTAGTTTGTTGTTCTCTCTTTAGTGACATCTAAAATTTAGTCTATTTGTATGAATTCCAGTCAATAAAACTTTAAAAGCAAAAGAACGTAAATGGGCATACATAAAATAATACAACAATCCTATCATAATGTTCTACATTAAAGAACGCTAAGTTGAAATGTGAAAAGCCATACGAATCCTATGGACATTAGAACCTGATGCTCTGATACCATCTGTGACATCTTGCCTAATTAAATATTGGGTAATCAGTCCTTCATTATATTAAAACAGGTTTTTCATCTAGTTCATTCTTAGCATCACTCTCAAAAACTTTTTAAAACATACTAACCACCTAGTATTCAAAAAGTCGGTGTTAAATTTTAATCTTTTTTATTAAAGAATAACAACATGCTGAAATATAATTTAAACCATTCACACAATCACTGAGTCGAAATCAAATACAACATACATACATAAAAGAATGACCGAATAAACAATCGGCTAAAAATCCCAAACCAAAATAACAAAGCAACATAAATAATAAACTGAGTACAATGTCTCACTGAAATAAAATATCTGTGGCAGTATGCCCATGTAACAACCTGCGTAATTTTTGGTCTATTTTAATTAATTTATGGACAATGGAGGAAAATAAAGTTTTTGATAAAATTATTTTTATTGCTCAAATATGTTGGTTATTATTTTTAAAGGCGAGAATTTCAAACGGTTTTGAAATCGGAGTTAAAACGGATTTTAAAATGATTTTTAAATGTTTTTAACTCTTGGAGTTGTTTTGACTTTCAACTCTTAATTTCTTTGCCTTATTTAAAGGAGCCTTTTGGATTCTAACTTTTCATTTCTTTGTATTATAAAAGGAAGTCATGGGCAACCTTTTTAACATACTTCTGGCACAAATTTTGGCAGCAAATATATTTTATATTCCTCTTCTTTTTATATATATTTTGGCCCTTGAGATTTGTGAGTTCCAACCTTAGATTAGAGGTGTTCTTGGGGCTATTTTTTTGGAGGTTCTTGAAGGAGATTTGTAGATCTTTTGTGTTGATCTTGATGATGTGATCGTTGGTTTCTCATCATGGTTTGAGGTATGGGGTTTTACACAATATGCTCCTTAAATCTCGCGAGTGTCATTCTCTTTGAATTCTTGTTTAATTGAACTCATATTTGAATTGATAAATTCATTGAAATCTGGAAAATAATTGTTGAAATTATTTTGATTCATGTGGTATCATTATATTATTGATGAGCACGTTGTCATGAGATTTTAATATGGCACGGATGTTGAGTACCCGCCAAAATACCTATTCCCGGGCTATGGCTTGATAAAGCATATGCGAATGGGGTGAGGCCTGGTGACCCATTGATGTGTTGTTGAGAAATTATATTGATAAATGCTTTTAATGACTTTTATAAGGGGGAAGTATATAAGGGGGGAAGTATGTAATACCCCGTAATTTTAATGACTTTTAAAATGGGTTATATTTTAAATTAATGGATTAATTGGATCTTATTATAAATTAATTCATTTGGGTTTTATCCGAATTGTGGATATTAAAATGGATGATTCTGAATATTACTTAAAGATATTTAGGTAATATATTAATGTGATGTCAATGATATGACGGTATGATATAAATTAGGTAATTTGAATTTTTAGTCAGACGCGGTATGGGACGTGTCAGGACTAATTTATTAAATTAAAAAGGAAATTTATTTTCTATCGACCTTATAGTCATTTCGATTGCATCGTTGCGTCCGGAAGGTTTGAAATAGTCAGAAAAGTCTATTTGGATGTTAATTTTGAGTCTCGGGTCATTTGAAAATGAAAAGACAACCCAAAAGGGCATTTTGGTTATTTTTACAAGGGGGATGAATAGTGATTTCGAGTTTTGTCTTATTATAAGTATTTGGAGATTAGTGTATGTAGGTTCATTTCATCTCTTCTACACAAAATTTAAAAGTCATCTTCTTAGAGAGAGTGGAAGGTTGCTTGGAAAGAAAAAGAAGTTTGCTTGGGAAGGGAAAAGCTTGCTTGGAAAGGAGGAGAACCAAAGGTCCAAGGTCACCACCACCATCACCACCTGTGTTATTCAACTCCAAAGGATCAGATCTTCATTAGAGACAAGTGTTTGATAATTGCAACTTAAGTTCGTATATTGTCCATGTTAGAATAATTATGAAAATAGATGATTTTTCATGTTTGGAAGACATAATAGAGTTGTTATATGGATTTCTAGAAACTGAAATGATATAGGAAGTAAACAAATGTTGTAGGATGAAAATAATCACGAAATAATCATATATCTATGGAGGAAAAATCTGAAAACCATTGAAGTGTTCTTGAAGATGATATGCTGATAATTTTCTGGAAAAAGAGGCAAAAACGAGTGGAATGAGAAAAGCCAATTTGGAATGTTTAGATCTTCTTTTTGAGTGCATTTGGATGAGATTTAAGAAAAACTCAAAACACATACCTGACTCAATTTTTCGTGTAGAATCCAAATCTGAAGTCGGATTGATGATTTGAATAATTTTTGGATCTGATTTTTCTGAGTATTTAAAATATGAGAATTCATGATGTTGTTTCTTTTTATTGTTGGTTCTTATCCCAAAACTTTTGTAGATCTTCGGTGATTATTAATTGGATATTATGGGACTTAGAGAAGATCAATAGGCCCTAGTTAAGATTTGAATTAATTTGATTGGGATTTAATTGATTAGAATTATGATAATTAAAGTTAAAGAGATTTCGGTTGCTAGATTCATGTGTTGGATTCTAATCTGTTTGTATGAGGATTAAGGATAGTTCAAGTAGGGGAGATTTAATATAACACCTGGGTAGCCTTAGGGTTACAATTTGAACATCAAGGACTGAGTTTAAGCTCATTATTGATTTCGTAAGGGCTGAGTGTAGTACAAGAGCGTAGTGGTATGGCTCCTGGATAGAGATGGGAGTTTAGAACACATTTGGTTGAAAGAGGGGATGAGGTTATTCCGATCGCATATTTGAAGTTGACGAACCTCCTCGATCGACAAAGTTAAGTAGTAGTGTATTGGAGGGGTTCCTTATTTGGATTTCGCTTTGTGAGACGCTCCGCGCATGAACCTTAACGACGTCGGGAGTGGAGAGATGTTATAGGATGCGAGGATAATTAAATTATGAATTAACAATATGACATTTTAATACGTGGTATTTAAAGAGATATAATGCTACGTAAGGGAATAATCTAAGGTTAATGTGAGTACCTTGTTATTAGTATACTATAGGTATGATAATACCTATTTGATTGATTAATGATTATGTGTATGACATACCTAGCTTACTTACTATCGGTGGGAGGTTTGCGCGTGAGAGCAGTCATATCCTGATGAATCCATGGGATCTTTGATTTGTCGCTCAAGAACATAGGTCTATGAACGACTTATCGGGGAGTTGATAAGTCCGCTGACTGTGGGTACGTAGGTATGTGCGTGACCCATGGATACGAGAACTATGTTCGTCTCCAATTTGTTTGTTGATATTTATGGTTCGAGGTATCCTTACCGAACCTTTAGTCCCCTATTCGGCGACCCGTGATAATGGGACATGATAGCAGAGTAATGCATTGCACCGCAGCTGTGACTCGGGGGGCCGTATTATATATATATATATATATATATATAATGGATTAAATGAATGAATGGATATATATTATGGTTAAATCTATCTACGGTGATAATTGTAGATAACGGTGAATAGAGAAAGATAATTGAATTAAGTTAATGAATGTTTATTGAAAAACTTAATTCATATTAATGAGAAATGATTCATGTTAATGAGAAACGATGAGAAATGTAAATGAACAATAATGTGACGTATGGTATGGGACATACGGGGATTATGATTGTTGATGTAAAAAATTAGATCGCTCTAATTATTCAATCACAGATAAATAAAATGAGACAAAGATTTTTAAAGTGGTTCAGCCTTATATGAATGGCCTACGTCCACTGTTATGTTATTTCTGAGTGTTTGGGAATTCTCGATTACAAGTTCTATCAAGAAATTCCGGTCCCTTTGAATGAGGGCGATACAAGGTATTTATAGCCTTTAGGCTGTACATGCAAGGGTTGATACATTAAATGATATACATATGAAAGGGTAATACATTTAATGCAGCGTGTGCGTCAAGATGATGAACATTCAATGAATAATTGAACTGTTGATTATCGGGCAATTAATGTTATGGTCGAGATGCAGCTCGGACCGCCTTAGTTGCTCGTTGCTCAGGAGTTCCTCGGAGCGCTAGAGTACCTCGGAGTGCTAAAGTTCCTCGGTGTATCCTTGTTGCTCGGAAAGAATATGAGTTAGTCGGGGAAATGAACTTCCTCGTTGCTATCATGCCACGTAGATTGACACGTGTCTTCATATTATTCGTCCATATCAGCATATTAATTTTGGTATCAACAGAAGCCCCCAATGTTTCATATTTCGAACTTTGAGGAGTATGGAACATTCTTTCTCGATATATGGCGATATTAAATGACTTTCTTGAGTTTTAGGAGCCTTTTCTTCATATTTGAATTTCTTTCAAATTCACAGAATCCGCCTTTTTCAAATTTTTATGAGTGCTTCGATCTTCGTGCATTTTTGTCCTTTTAGCCGCCGGAAGTTCGATAGTTTCTTTTCGTAATCATTTCTTTTGTCATTTCCCAAGGTAAAGTATTTAAACTTCTTAGATAACCATACCGTCTTCTAACTTTTCCCATTTTCTGCATTCAAGCTTCTGTTCTCTCTCTCTCTTGTGCGTTCGTCTTTTCCTTCGCTAGTTGTCAGCTCTTCCTTTTTCCCTGTAAGATTCTCTTCTTTTTCTTCTGTATTTCTTTTATTCACTATGGTTTATCTTGTGGAATCTGTTGAGAAATTTCGTTCCGATTTTCCCATTCCTTCCTGGGTAACTCTGGAGGTTCTTTCTGAGCCTTTAGATTATTTTCGATTGGCTGAGGGACATTGGTTCCCCAGTCTATTCATTGCTGAATGTGGATTTTCTTTTCCACCAAATCCCTTATGCTTAGAGTTCTGTCAGTACTTTGACGTTGTTCCTGCAAAAATAGCCCCCAATTCATGGAGAATAATTAATGGGGTGTATAAATTAAATCTGACTCATGGAACTCGTATAGGGATCCATGAGATTATGTATTGCTATAGATGGGCTATTTTAGATAATGTTTATTACTTAAAAACTAGGTTTTTAAATAGGGCTCTTGTAGTTAACCTCCCTGATGCAAATTGAGATTATTTTGAACATGGAGTGGTTATTAAAAATTGGCAATATGCCCCCTTGGTTGGAGATGCAGTATACCAGGGTCCTAAATGCCCCCCATATGGCAATGGGATAGGTTTATTCTCATTTTCCTTTACTTATGAAATTATGCTTTTATCATATTTGACAAAATGTATGACTGATATTTCATTATGTATTTATTTGCAGTGGATAGTAAAAGAAAAACTCCAAAAGAATCAGAGGTTAATATTAAGCATCTGAAACTTATCTGGGGTTTGCATAAGAACGTGGCAGACGAGCACATCAGGTCTGCATCATATTTGCTGCAGTATAGGAGCTATACGACTTCTTATACTGCTCGTCCTGTGATTAGATCTGTTGAGCCAGCCTCAACTCCAGAGGATTCTTCTTCAGATTCTCACCTCCCTTTAAGTCAGAGAATGGGCAAGAAAAGAGCTCCTCCCGCTCTATTTGATGACACTACTTCTGCTGCTGAGGCCAAGAAAAGCAAAATTGATGTCCCAGAGGGGACTAAGAAGGTGGATGTTGCCCCTTCCAAAGCTGCCGAGAAGCCCCCAGTGGCTCCGAGCAAGAAGGTTGCTCCTGTGGAGATGACTGCTATCTCTCCGACCAAGAGCTCTTCCTTGGTTGAAATTGCTGAAGTTCCTTTGAGGAGATTGAGGAAATCATCCTCAGTCCATTTGGCTGAAACTGCCAATCTGACTGAAACCATCTCCTCTCTACCAGCTGGTGGTGTTGGTGTTCCAACCATCATTCCTTCGAGCTCTGCCATGAGCTCGGTAAAAACTTGGATCATACCTGAGGTCCAAGGAATTGATGAAAAGATTTTTAGGGATATGCTGACATCCCTAGCTACCCGTCACCTTGCTTTAGTAAATTTCTCACACTCTGAATTTCCTTTCTTTCTTTGAATACTTGTATTTTTGTACTGACATGTCACTTTTTCCTTTGTTTAGCTGGTGAATTGTTTTAACAACATCGTGAAGAAAGATGAAGCAATTAAAGCTTCCAGCTCCTCGTCGGGGGTAGAGGATGCTCTGCTGGGTTTGACCCAATCCTTGAAAGATTCTCGTCAGCAGTATAGTGAGGACAAAGCTGTCTGGGAGAAAAAGTTGTCTATAGTTGAAGATGAGAAGGTGAAGTTGGCTGAGACCTCCAAGAATTTGGAGAATAAGGTGAAAAGTTTAGAGATTGAGCATAAAAAATATGACGACAAGCTCAAGAACTTTGGAGAGATTGAAGATAAGCTGAAAAAGGCAGAGGAAGAGTTGTCCGTCCTGCGAGATGTAAAGCGCCAAAAAGAAGAATTGGATGTGAAGTTAAAGACTGCCTAGGATCTTCTATCCGAGAAGCTCTCCTCAGAGAAACTGAAAAGAAAGCTAGCAGTTAAAAAATCCTTCAGCGCTGGCTGGGATAAAGGATGGGACAAAGGGATTGTTGCGATGACATCCCAAGTACAATACGGGAAGTTGAAATACTTCCGAGATGGCTGGGTAGCTGCCCTGCAGGAATTGAAGATCAAAGACGACTCTGAGCTATTTCAGCTACACCTCCCTGGTCCTCCCCCACCAATTGTAGAAGAAGAAGAAGATGAGCCCATCTCTGATGAATCTTCCATGGCCATGGGTGATCAAGTTCCTGCCTCTCTACCTTCTGCTAACGAGGACATTTCTTCCATGCCTCCTCCTCCTGAGAAAATTTCAACTCCTGCTGATCAAGCTGCTGTTACCACCGAGCAACCAAGCTCCTCGTCCCAGCCTCCCGAGAAAGTCCTGGGAGACAAGGAAAAGGTGTGAAGTTGTTCGGTATCATTTCTATCTTTCATTATTTGTAATCAAACAATGTAATCTTTTTGTGATCTAATAAAATACATCTTTGTTCATCTCTGTTGTTGATGATTTGCTTTTGTTGACTGTTGTCTTCTTTTCGTTATTAGTTTGTGGCTAGAATGGAACTGATATCTGCACATGATACAAAGCTGATGCAGCAATGCCACGAATATTATAAAGCTGGTCATACAGACCTTAGTACATCAAAAATTGCTGATATCCTTAGCCATGATGCTTCAGAGCAAGCAATTGAGGCTTATCGGTACTTGAAGGATTTACTTGACCGAGCTGTGGCCAACAACGTGGCCTACTATGACTTGATTGAGGAGCTTCATTGTTCCTTAGAAGATCTTCAGAGTCAGCACAATGAATCAACTGCTTTGTTGCACAAGGAATATGAGAATAGGTATCAACAGCTTTCCTCTGAGACAGGTCACAAAAAGATTATTGCTGGGTACGATGTTAGGGAGAGAACCCAAAAAGGTGAAGTTGAGGCCTGCAGACAGATCGCCGAGCTGCTAAAACAAGAGAACAACAATTTGCAAAAAAAGTTGGCGCAATACGAATCTGCAGCTTCATCCTCTGATGCCTTGGTGCCGGTCACTGATGAAGGATTCTCATTCTTAGAGGTTGAAAACGCCAAATTAAGGCAAGAATTGGATACTCTGAGAAGGTCTGGTATCTCTACTACTGCTCGGGGACGAGGAAGAGGATCTCGTGGGCGAGGAAGAACTGTTCAAAATGTTATCGAGGAGCAAAATTCTCCACCTGCTCGGAGTCGATCAAGAGTTCTCAGCCGTAATGTTGAAGAATCTCGTACTCTGTCAACATTGGAAACCCAAGCGTACCAACTGAACGCCAAAGATCGGGCTTTGTCTGAAATGTCCAAGAAAAACCTATCTTTGGAAGATCAACTTACTGCGATGAGGTTTGCTTTGAATGATAAAGATGTTTTTACCAGGAGCCTTCATGAGCAACTAGACAGATTAACCTTCCAATTCCATAAACAACCAAGAGAATTTTGGATGGCAGGATACAATGAAGCCCTTGTTCATTTAGATGCTCGTATTGAACACGCCAATAATGAAGGTTATAAGCAGGGGTGGTTGAACGCCCTGGGTGTATTAAAATTGGAGCAAGGGCATTTTTTATGGGATTATCATGCTCCAGGGTTACTAGACTTGCCTGTGCCACCTTTCAAATTGGACATGGAATGGATCCCAGCTCGTTCCATTCCTCGGAGTTTAATTTCAAAATATCTAGGTGACTATAGTCTTCATTCTCAGGTTGAATTATCTCGTCCCGAACATCTTTTGGATACACCTTCTGTGATGAACGTCAGAATGCTCAGAGATGTTAATTTCATTAATTCTCCTCTTTGCCTAGAGGATCCTCCTGCTGGCGAGGAGCCTGTTTCAAAAGCTAAAGGAAAGAAACCAATAGAATAGGTTTTTCAATGTAACAGTTAGCATATATATGTAACTTGTAATTTATTTTGATTTTAATGAAAGACTTTCATTTTCTGTTTGCAAATCTGTATTGCTATTCTTCTGTGCTAAACACTACGTATGTATCTATTAAAAAGATAACAATTTTGTGTTGTTCGTCAACTAACTTAGTAATAAACAATTATAAGTGTCAAGAATGTTGTTCGATCTCTTAATAATAAAGTAATGAGTATAAAAATGTTTAAAATTTTTCCAACCAACCAAGGCTGTTAAATTGTACTCGTCGACCAATTATAGTTAGTGAAAGTTTTTATCCCCGACTAACCATACTTGGTAAATTTTTGTCTTTTTCATAAAATGTGTCCGACCAACCAAGGTCGATAAATTCTCCTCGTTGACCAACTACAGTTAGTGGGTTTTTATCCCCGACCAACTATACTTGGCTCAGTTTGGAATATTTTGTATTTTCTGGAAAGGTTTTACCTTCCGACCAACTTGTTGGCATATTTTGTTTCTTAACCAGCCAAAATTGGCATTTTTAAGAATGTTGTTCTTGCCCTTTTACCATCCAAAGTTGGTTGTGGGTTTGAACTATCAGGTTATTTCGAACTATCTTGTCCACAAGCACTTTTACCAATCGAAGTTGATCACGTAAGTGTACGCCTCCTAACCAAAGGAGTATAATTTGTTCTCGCTATTTTACCAACCGAAGTTGATCACGCTCGAACTATCAGGTTCTTCCGAACTATCTTGTCCACAAGCTCTTTTACCAACCGAAGTTGATCACGCAAGTGTACGCCTCCTAACCAAAGGAGTATAATTTGTTCTCGCTATTTTACCAACCGAAGTTGATCACGCTCGAACTATCAGGTTCTTTCGAACTATCTTGTCCACAAGCTCTTTTACCAACTGAAGTTGATCACGCAAGTGTACGCCTCCTAACCAAAGGAGTATAATTTGTTCTCGCTATTTTACCAACCGAAGTTGATCACGCTCGAACTATCAGGTTCTTTCGAACTATCTTGTCCACAAGATCTTTTACCAACCGAAGTTGATCACGCAAGTGTACGCCTCCTAACTAAAGGAGTATAATTTGTTCTCGCTCTTTTACCAACCGAAGTTGATCACGCTCGAACTATCAGTGTAGTGTATCACACTAGTATTCCCCAAAAAAAACTTGTAATAAAAGGAAGGAGATGGTGAAACATCATCGTTTTATTCATAATGAAGGAATTGCTTTATATTTTACATTACTGATAATACTTGCGTAGGTGTTCAGCATTCCATGTATTCTTAAATTCCTCTCCTTCTAGAGTTGCTATTGGGTAAGTTCCTGGTCGGACAACTTCTGTAACTCGGTAAGGTCCATGCCAGTTGGCTTCAAGTTTATTATGCTTCTGAATGACCTTCTTTAGCACATAATCCCCTTCTTTTAAGTCGCATTTCTTCACCCTTTTGTTGTAGAATAGAGCTGTACGTTGTTGGTAAGCAGCATTCCTAATGGCTGCCTCTTCTCTAACCTCCTCGAGCATGTCCAAATCTAATCTTCTCATCAAGTCACTGACTGGGGAATTGAAATTTAGCACTCTGTGTGTTGGGAGACCCAACTCAGCAGGTATTACAGCCTCACTTCCAAATGCCAGCATGTATGGTGATTCTCCAGTTGCTGCTCGGAGAGTTATTCGGTAAGCCCATAATACTGACTGTAGCTCATTAATCCAATTAGCTTTAGCCTCACTTAGCCTCTTCTTCAAACCATTTAGTAGCGTTCTGTTTGTCACCTCAGTCTGCCCATTGCTTTGAGGATGACCTGGTGCTGAATGTGTCTTCAGGATGTTTGATTGTTGACAATAGGCAGCAAACTCTTCGTTGTCGAATTGTGTTCCATGGTATGTGATAAAGGCATGAGGGAGACCATATCGACAGATGATATTCTTCCAGACAAATTGGTATACCTTCTCGTACGTCATGTCGATAAGGGGTTCAGCTTCTACCCACTTAATAAAATAGTCTACTGCGACGACGAGGTACTTGAATCTTCCTCGGGTGGTCGACAATGGTCCAACCAAATCAATTCCCCACATGGAGAACGGCCAAGGGGAGGTTATGGGTGTCAACAATGCTTGTGGAGTTCATCGGATGGAGGAAAAACGTTGGCACTTATCACATCTCTTGGCATAGGCTATACAATCAGCCCTCATCGTCGGCCAGAAATATCCCTGTGTCATCATCCTTTGTAAAAGTGTTCGACCTGCTACATGGGCTCCACATGACCCTTCATGGATCTCTTCAATCAATTCTTTCACCTCGGAGGGATGTACACATCTCTGCAAACCTACCATAATTCCTCGTCTATACAAAACACCATTAGTTAGTACATACCGAGCAGCTTTAAACTTCAATTTCTTTGCCGCGAGCTTGTCCTCTGGCAATCCTCCTTCTTAAATATATGCCCAGATGGGATCCATCCAAGATGGTCCTAGATCAAGGGTAATAACATTCATCGTCAGGTCTTCATCTATGCTCCGACTTTCTAGTACTTCAATTGGTATCGTTCTTCGCAGCTCGGTACGAGTAGCTGATGCTAGTCGGGCCAATGCGTCTGCTTGTGCATTTTCTATTCTGGGTATTCTGATCAACTGAATGGCGTCAAATTTTTCCAGCAATTCCATCACCTTTGCATGATACTTGACCATTAATTCCCCTTTAACCGCATATGTTCCCATTATCTGATTCACAATTAATTGAGAATCACTGAATACCATCACTTGTTGTGCTTCCATGATCTTTGCTAAATTAAGACCTGCTATCATGGCCTCATACTCAGCCTCATTATTGGAGGTTTTGAATTGAAATCGCAAGGCATATTCTATATCAATCTCGTCTGGTGTTTTCAAAACAATTCTCGCTCCACAACCTGCTGTGCAAGATGACCCATCTACATACAATCTCCATGTAGGTAACTCATGTTCAAATTTCTTATCCAATAGAGTTCCTCGGTGAAATATCTGCTGTTCTCTTCCATTCTCCTCTGTTAATTTTCGTTCCTCGTCGACCATTTCTTCTCGCCCTTTTACCAACCGGAGTTGGTATGGGTTTGAATTTGATGATCTTTCTTTATCCACAAGTCCTTTTACCAACCGGAGTTGGTCTGGACTTATGTCTGTTGACCCTGTAACATCCACAGGTTGGTCAGTGAGCAACTTTTGTTCCTCGGGAGTATCAGGATATGTAAACTCTGCTATGAAATCTGCTACAGCTTGCCCTTTCAATGATGACCTGGGTTCATACACAATATCATATTCACCGAGCTCTATTGCCCAGTACATCAGTCTCCCTGACTTTTCTAGTTTATGAAGGGCTTGTCTTAATGGCATGTCGGTATATACGATGATGGTATGAGCCTGGAAATATGGCCTCATTCTTCTACTTGCTTCAATTAATGCCAATGCCAATTTTTCTAACTTTGGGTACC
The DNA here is from genome assembly GCA_949130495.1 of Sambucus nigra. NCBI lineage: Eukaryota > Viridiplantae > Streptophyta > Magnoliopsida > Dipsacales > Adoxaceae > Sambucus > Sambucus nigra. Next base: position 41,872,834 of record OX422220.1, read on the forward strand.
TGATCTCTGCACCTCGGAAAGCCTTACTTGTGTAATAAATTGGTTTCTGGACTCCATTCTCTAATCTGATCAATGCTGAACTGACTGCATTCTCTGATACTGCCAGATACAAGTACAACTTCTCTCCTGTTATTGGCCTGGACAACAATGGAGGTGCTCCCAAATACTTTTTCAATTCTTGAAAGGCCTTCTCACATTCATCAGTCCATTCAAAAGTTTTTCGAAGTGTTTTGAAGAATGGGAGACATTTATTAGTTGCTCGGGACACAAATCTGTTGAGCGCTGCAACTCGTCCTGTAAGACTCTGCACTTCTTTCTTTATTGTCGGAGATCGCAACCCTAAAATAGCTTTGATCTTATCTGGATTTGCTTCAATGCCTCGCTGGTTGACAATGTACCCGAGAAACATTCCTTCTCGTACTCCAAATGTGCACTTCGTCGAGTTGAGCTTCATCTGGTATTTATCCAGTTGATCAAATGTCTGAGCTAAGTCAACTAGATGATCTGCAGCTTTCTTGCTTTTTGTCAGCATATCATCGACATAGACTTCCATGTTGCAACTGATTTGTTCGGTGAAAACCTTGTTCATCAGCCGCTGGTATGTCGCTCCTGCATTTTTCAAACCAAAAGGCATAACATTATAGCAATAAGTTCCCCTAGGGGTAATAAAAGAAGTACTTTCACTGTCTTCAGGTTTTATTTTGATCTGGTTGTAGCCAGAGTAGGCATCCATGAAGCTGAGCAGCTCATGTCCCGAGGTAACATCCACTAGTTGATCAATTCTAGGCAATGGAAAATGATCCTTTGGGCATGCCTTGTTGAGATCGGTGAAATCAACACACATTCTCCATTTATTGTTTTTCTTTTTTACCATCACCACATTTGCCAACCAGTCTGGATACTTTACGTCTTCAATGAATTGGGCTTTCTGGAGCTTCTCGACCTCCTCTTGTATAGCCTGATTCTTCTCGGGGCTAAATACCCTTCTTCTCTGCTTTACAGGCTTGATCTCCTTATTCACATTGAGTTCATGACATAGGAAGTTTGGATCTATTCCTGGCATGTCTTCATGACTCCATGCAAAAGTTTTCTTCCTATTTCTCAAGAAAGTTATCAATTCCTGTTTTATTGAAGTATCTAACGATGAACCTATTTGGGTTACTCGTTCTGGGTGCTCGTCATCCAGTATAATATTTTCTATAGATTCCACCACCTGTCCTTTTACAAGTTGGGATTCATCTCTGGGATCGAGAGTTTCAATCTCTGTATCTTCTTCCACCTGGTAGTTTGTAGTCTTTTTTCTTGATTCCTCAAGCTCCTCTTGTTCAGCAGATGAATAATAGCATTCCCGAGCTACTTTTTGGTCACCCTTCACAACTCCTACTCCAAAGTTTGTTGGGAATTTTAAGCATTGATGCACTGTAGATGGAACTGCTTCGAATTTCTTCAAACCAACTCTTCCCATGATGATGTTGTAGGCTGACTGCACATTTTTATCCATCACAAAGAAGCGTATTCTTTCTGTTCGACAAGCAGGCCAAGTTCCAATGAATATATCCAACTTGATTGTCCTAAGTGGAAAAACTTTCTCGCCAGCAAAACCCAGGAGGGGTCTGTGATAAGGTTCCAATTGAGATAATTTCAGATTCAAGCTATCAAAGCATGAATAGTATATGATGTCTGCCGAGCTTCCATTATCTACCAACACCCTTGAAATCACTACTTCCTTCATCCTCATTTTGATCACCAGAGGATCGTCGTGAGGATAAAGAACACCTGCCAGGTCATTTTTTAAAAAACCAATGACCATCTTCTCTTTGTTTACCTTCCTCGGACGATCGTCCTCGGCCAGATTTATTCGCTGAATATATGAACAAGCTTGAGCCTCTCCGAGGTAAGCTTTTCTTTCTGAAGTATGGTCTCCTCCTCCTGCATCTCCTCCTGTAATAACATTACAATCAATTTATCTAAAACGTATGGAAAATACCTCTCGTTCTGGATGCCTTGGTTTCTTGGGAAGATCGGGGTCATCCTCTGGATCATCTTCATAGTTTCTCTTCTTTTTCTCCTCTGTTCGGCGAGGAGATCTAGACCTCTCTCTAGTTCGGTCATTATTTCTTTTTTTGCCTCCCCGATCAACATATTTTGCTAACTTTCCTCTTCGGATGAGTGTTTCAATCTTGTTCTGAAGAGCTATGCAATTTTTGGTCATGTGACCATGATCTTTATGAAATTCGCAGTACTTATCCCTACTCCTCGAATCAGGGTCTGACTTCAGTTTCTTTGGCCATTTTACCTCCTCGTTGTTCTTGATTTCTTCCAAGACATGATTAATACCCATTTTCAGAGGAGTATAATTGTCATATTTCTTCAAGACTCCCCATGATGATTTATTATTTCTGGAGCGTTTATCACCGCCATTGCCCTTATGCTCTTTATTCTTAGACTTGTCGACTTCCACCTTGGTGTCTTTATCTATATTCTTCTTTGCAGCCATAGCTTCCTCGACATTCATGATTTTGGCCGCTTTTGGCATCAGTTCTGACATAATTTTAGGTGGATCTTTCGCCAAAGTATAATACAACTTATTAGGCAACAACCCACTCATCAAAGCGGTGATTGCTGTCTTCTCTTCGTAATCTATGACCTCCAGCTTCTCGTTATTGAAACGAGTTATGTAATCTCTAGTACTCTCACCAGATTTTTGTCTAACACTTAACAAATGTGCTACTCGTTTTACTGGCTTTGCTCTAAAACAGAAATTGCCGATGAAGAACTCAGCCAACTAAAAGAAAGTTGAAATCTTACCCTGAGGAAGATTGTTGTACCAAATCTGGGCAGCTCCAGTAAGAGTTCCAGAGAATGCTCTACATCTCATCTCGTAGGGGACAGCATAGATATCGGCGGCAGCTTGATATTGCTCTATGTGTAGAACAGGATCTGTCTTTCCATCATACTTGGGGGTCACCACAGGTGCTTTAAACTTTGACGGGGTAGGAAAACCCACAATGGCCTGGACAAAAGGTGTCCCTTGAACAAAAGTTCGTTGTAAAGGATTCTTCACGTTAACCATTTCTCCCAATCTATCCTCCAAGCGCTGAAGGGATCCTTTCCATGCTTCATTTCCTTCCTCGGGCCTATTGGTTCGAGCAATAGATCGTTCTGAAGTAGCCTCCTGAGATTTATCTTGACGAGCAACTGGTCGTGATTGTGCTGATCCTTCTCTTAGATCTGATGGTCGTCGAAAACTCCTCGACATGGTCTTAGGTGGACTCCTATTCCTCCTAGGGCCTAATCGGCTGAAAGGAGACACCCTGCTCAATCTTTCTAAGGCGCTGGGTCTTTCTGGAGAGAGGGTGATACGTTGATCAGTATCTGTAGCCCTTATTGACGAAGTTCGTCCAGGTTGATAAGAGAAATCATCAGACTCCTCATTACGATATGACTCAGTACGCCTGGATCGTGAAGAAAGTAAATAAGTTTGCCTCTGACCGCTTTGCTGTCCTGAACGTGCAGGGGCATTGCCATGAAAGGTTTGTATGAGTTGCCTCATTGTGCCTTGCATGGCAGTTTGTCCTTGAGCCAGATTCGTCATAATTCCGGCAAGATCTGGAGGTGCAGAGGGATTTGGAGGATTTCCAGCATTTCCAGCGTTTCGATTGCTAGATTCTGGATTATCCGCCATTGATGATGTATGATTTTTGGTGAAAAATGATAATAACAATCGTTCCCACAGACAGCGCCAATCTGTTGATGTAAAAAATTAGATCGCTCTAATTATTCAATCACAGATAAATAAAATGAGACAAAGATTTTTAAAGTGGTTCAGCCTTATATGAATGGCCTACGTCCATTGTTATGTTATTGCTGAGTGTTTGGGAATTCTTGATTACAAGTTCTATCAAGAAATTCCGGTCCCTTTGAATGAGGGCGATACAAGGTATTTATAGCCTTTAGGCTTTACATGCAATGGTTGATACATTAAATGATATACATATGAAAGGGTAATACATTTAATGCAGCGTGTGCGTCAAGATGATGAACATTCAATGAATAATTGAACTGTTGATTATCGGGCAATTAATGTTATGGTCGAGATGCAGCTCGGACCGCCTTAGTTGCTCGTTGCTCAGGAGTTCCTCGGAGCGCTAGAGTACCTCGGAGTGCTAAAGTTCCTCGGTGTATCCTCGTTGTTCGAAAAGAATATGAGTTAGTCGGGGAAATGAACTTCCTCGTTGCTATTATGCCACGTAGATTGACACGTGTCTTCATATTATTCGTCCATATCAGCATATTAATTTTGGTATCAATAATGATATTGGGATGGAATTATAATATGGAGACTAGAAAAGGGGAACCATTAACTAGGAGGTTAATAGGAAACGTTAAGTGTGCACTCTAGTTGAGAGGTGAGAATGGCAAGTGAGAGTTGGGTCTAACATGTACATAATAAAAGATTTATTGCACTTGTTAAATACTTGCTGTTTTAATCGGGCTCTGACCCGTTTCCTTGCATATTCTCTTTTCTATTGTATCTTCTATATCAGGTGTCCAACAACAGGGACGCCAACCTTAGCGGATTATGACAGGCTATGGATTTATGGAGTTTTGCTTAGATGCCTATCATCATTTGATTCACAATATTCTCTTAGTTGGGGCATGTCGCCCAAAGGATTCAGTTATCTTCTTCTATCGGGGTCAAATACTATGGTATTCGTGTCACTTTAATACATTTGATATTGTTGGGATTACTGTAATGGATTAATATTATTTGGTAATGTTTATTCCAATTGCATTCAAATTCTTTTGTGTTATCTAATTGGTTATCAGTGTTGTAGAATAAAATGTGTTGTGTTATTCTTAAACTGGAAATGGATTTTGTTAAATTAAAATTTGAAAAGTTTTTAACACCAGCTTAATTGAGTATTGGGTGAGTTGAAAATGTTTTCGACAGTGATGCTAAGAATGAGCCAACTCTATATTCTGTTTTAATTTGGTATGGGACTGGCCACCCGGTATTTAATTAGGCGGGGTGTTACAGTCCAAATGAAATAACTGAACTACATCATACTCGATAATATAGGCATAAAAATATAGGCATTATGGAGGCATTCATAATTCCCATCGAGAGTGAGGGCAAATCATACCCAAAGCCCCTCACCTTTGAAAGAATGAATGCTATGACCTGGGGATTATACTCGCCCTGCTCCTCAAGTCAGGGAGTTCACCCACATCGCACAACCTCCTATGATAACACTAGAGGAGTATGTATTTCTATAGATATTATTCACACCAATATTTATAAAGAACACAAATATATATATAATTTAGACCCGACTAATCCCTACACAAATCCCGTAGCACTAGCCAAAATACCCAAGTTTATATACTGACTTGTATATTAATAAATCCCTCATTTATTTATTTTTCGCTCAATTTGTGTCACCTAACTAAAATACCCATACTCACTCATTCGGTTCGAAATTTCATCTCTTAGAACATATTCACCCAAATTACACTGTTAACGTTAACATTCCTTATTAAATTTAATATTCAATAATTTATTATATAACCCTATAATAAATTAACTCGGCTACTCTGTGCCCAAACTCCGTAGCACTAGCCTAAAATATTCGAGTCAATTTTCTGACTCTAAACTTCAATTAACTTTCCCATTAATTAATTTTATCATGGCGACACTCAACCAAAATGCGAGGACACACTCCCTTAGCTCGTGATTAACTCCTTAGAATTTATCTCCTCAAATTCCATATTTAATTCTCACTCTTTTGTATTCACAATTTTTTTATACTCACCTCCTTTTATACTCCCTAAACATAAAAGAATGTAAATCCTTTACTACATCTTCCTTCAAGCCCAAAAATTCATCTTCGGACCAAATCCGAAATTCAAGAAACTTGGGCCCTATTCCCACACGTCGTTCGAATGACATGACATGTTGCACGAATGACCTACCAGGTCATTCGAACGATTGGTTATTTTCTCTCTCCTCTTCCTTTTTCTTGCTCAGCGCATCGTCTGTCATTAATGAAACTTACTCCTCTTTATACCCAGGTGTCTTCACTGTAATTCCTAAAATTTTCATACCAATTCTAATAGATTTAAACTCACAGTCTATTATTTACAAACAATTATAGATACGAAATTTTATTCTCCAATCTCCACTTCTTTAAAATATTTAAATTCACCCTAATTCTCATCAACCGACTTACACAAGACTTATAATACTTCCCACTAAATTTGATTTCCGTGATTTTTAATTTAACGAGAAGACGTTTCAAGGATCAAATCACACGTCTAAATTTCCCCAGTAATACTTTTTGATATATCAAATTTCTTAAAACTTTAAACACGTAAAACTCCATAAATTTGAACACCCAATCTATGTGCCAACCCAACCTAAAAATAATGGTTTTATAACACCCACAATGATATGAATCGATTATCATAAATTTACATCGAATCAAATTAACCACTTGCCTGTATATAATTTGTAGAGTCTGATTCCTTTGAAGAAGATGCTTGATTTGTCTCCTACAAACTCCCAAAGTTAGCCTTATTTTCTTCTCCGCAAGCCTAGTATTTTCTCTTTGAGTTGTGTCTAACAAAATACCTATAATTTAGGTTTTATAATATTTTTCTTAGAGTTGTGTCCACTCCAAACTCTTAAAAATTAGCTTTAGTCGTGAAAATGGTAATTATGCTTGTAGTCTAATTTAAAATGACCCAAACAACTCCGTGTGGGCACGGTTATGGCTAAAAATGTCCCGAGACCGAATTACTACCCTCGACTACTCTTTTTTTTTTTTTTACTATCTCGACCTCTCTGGAATCAACCGTGCACTCAGAATTGTCATCCAAATTACTTTACAATATTTTCCAATTTCAACCTCAAAAAAATGCAACACAAAAATAATCCGATTAATTACATGTCATTTCACCAAATTAAATGAATTCACAATTTAAATAATTCCTCCAAATCATAAATTTAAATTTTCGCAAATTAAAATGATTTACACTTTAACCAAAAATGATTAATTTCAATGTCCTCGAAATTATGGGGTATTACATCCACTTAGTTATACCTTCATTTCTATTTTAATATTTTGAATAGATTCATGTACCTATGAATTTTAATGTTCCTTTTAGTTGGGTTTCCTATTTTTGTCATCTAAGTGTATTGCTATTCTTGTTTCTATCATTCTATTAGATAGTATATAAATATTATATCTGAATATGATTTATGTAATTGTTGTTCTAATAAAAGTTCTTATTTTTAATTTTCATCCACTTTTAGTTGAATCTCATTGTTTATTTAGATTCATTTCAGTGTGATCGTGACACTAGGTGATAGTTTTGTTAAAATTGATATTCAATCATCATTTTTTTGTACAATTTGTAAATGCTTTGTAGCCTAATCATCCAAATTTTTTTTCACTATTTAAAACTAATATTTGATAGCTTGGTTCTCCTCCTCATAATCATTAATTTAACAATATGTAATTCAGGTTGCGAGTGAAGTTATTGATTATGTACCTATAACTGCAAGACTTTGTTGTGTAATACATCTATCTACAGTTAATGCGTGGATTTTAATTGCTCAATTCATCACTTTCGCTTCTTGGTTGCTCAACGATGTGAGGTTATCTGAGAATATCCATTAGTTTTGATCAATGGTACTATTAACATCATTATCAGTTTGATGTTTATCTTTATAAGCTTGCGTTTTAGCTGAGCACCCAAATAATCGTTATTATTGTCCATGTTACTTATCTTTCTCTAATCTTTGGTTGAGTAAGAATTTATCACTTCAATCAAACAACATCGTGTAAGACGTTCTTACTTGATACTGAACTTTAGTTTATTTATTTTCATATTGTAGGTCAATTCAATTTGTCTCAAGAAAAAAAAATCATCCTTATATGTTTTCCCCTTGGATTGGAATTCTGGATTCGCAACTGACGTGATGAAATTTATGTTTTTTTGTTGGGGGATATAAATATTATTTTGTTCACTTCTAACATGTTAGACATGGATCCTACTATAATAAAGAAAATTCGTGGAACTACAAAGGGAAAGGGGCATCAAAAGAACATTAAAACTACTGGTAAAAGGATGTGTATTGAAACTTCAAATGAGAAATACAGACCATAAAACCCAGTCAACTTTGGATTATCACTCACAACCTAATCCAAGTTCCAACTAAATGGAAAGAACTCATAGAGGCTGAAAAGAAAATTGCACTTGACAGACTTAGTGTAAAGGAGAGTTTGGAAGAGTACATAAAAGGGAGAAGTAGGTGCCGACAAAATAAGCTTCGGCAAACATATTTGAAATATGGATCAGCACATGAGGCTCCGGAAAATATCCCTTTTGGTATGATCAAGGATAACTCGAATTGTCTATGCAATCTTTATGAAAGTCCAAAATATCAGGTAGCTTTTGTCACTCACTTCTAAGTATTTGTTTTATTAAACTACACATACTTACGATGTTATAATAATTAATGCAGAGACAATGTGCTATAAATAAAAGTAACAAATTTAAGTAAGCTGCAAAGCATAATAAACGGTCAAAAGCATTTGTGGTGGTTCGCAATGAACTGGTAATATATATTTTTTGGTTTTAAGTGAAAAATTTTCTTTTGCAAGTAGAATTACTAATTTCTTGTTATTTAACAGCAAAGTAGAGAAGTTGGTGGTCAAGATTCGAGTACGATCAAGTTCTTCAAAGAAACACATTGTAAAGATGAAAAGTGGATGCCTCCTGAAGCTAAAATGCTCTATGCAAGTCTCTCCCGTGTCATTTTTTGGCGATGATACAGGATTTCATCTCATATAAAGATGTAGATGTACCAACTATCATATAAAGAATAGCTCTGCCACACCCTCATCTTATGTTGCAAGTAGGTAGATCAATTAATATATTTTCTTTTAGTCAAATTTTTATCTATTTTGTTGGATAATAAACATTGAAATTATGCAAAGATTATTTTGATTCATATTCTTCCTTTTGAAGCTAGTTACTATTGTGTTCAAAAGGTTAGCGATATCAAATCGTAGGTTACCAAATCCATACCTGTCAATTTTTGTGTATGGACATATTGTTACAACAGTGGTACAACTACGAAATGTGTTTCTTTCTTTCCATTGTAAAGCAAATAGTTGATTCATACATAGATGGGTGTAACAACTTAACTTCCAAACAAAGTAAATAATTATGTACTAAATAAAATAATTTCTCCTTCCATAACATTTTGTTATGGCTGGTCTACTATATGAAATAATGCATATGCTTGCTTAGAGTCTTGTGCCTAACTATCCTTAATGGATGATACTTACCTCACAATGGTCTTGTAGTCAGCCAGTTTTGTGACTTAGTCCTTTTGGCAGTTGTCCTTAATGGTCCCTTAGATTACATGCCATACCATTTAGGACATTTTAGTGGTTCCACTAGTTCCACTTATTTAATTTTATTATTTTAAATATTATTTAACTTTACATTTGTGTGATTATGTATTTATTAATAGCATTATGTAATTTTTGAAACGATAATATCATTTAAAATTATTTTTTGTCATTTTAAAAATAATATTCCCCAAATGCATTCTTAAAGCTCTGTTTTTTATAACAAATTTATAACAACCTAATGCCAAACGCGTATGTGGGTTATAAAAAAACAAAAAAAAAACAGTTTTAGATTTTTTTTTCCAAAAATTGTTTTTATGTTGCAAATTTTAAAACATAAGACAAATGTTTGAAAATTGAGTATTTTCTATTACTTATTGATGATTTGGGATGTGGATTTAAGATAGGGTGTTACAGGTTTTATAATTCGAATTGTTTGTATTTATTTTGTCATGTAATAACCTTTTTTTGTTTATTTTAAAGGTGCATTTAGATGCTTGTTACTCGTGTTTGTTTAATGGACTCCTCTCCCTTTTTCTTTTTAGAATGAGATGATAAGTCTTGAATATCAATCTTTATCCAATGAGGGTACCATGTTGATCCCATACGAGATAGCAGATGAGTTCTCGACACCAGATATATCAACGGTCTTGCGTATGGTCCCAAACAGAAATCTTCTAGAAATACGATAATACAACAAAGGAATGCAGAGTTGGAAGAGGCACTTAAGAAGTCTACTAAATTTCAGAAAGATTTGATGGATCATTTACAAGCTCGTGAGGTAAAGGCAATAATTTAACAAGAAGAGGCAGCGTCTTTAAAGGAAGCCATGTAGACTCAAGGTACGACAATAAATGTTATTCTATCTTGATAAACAGATTTTGATAAATTGATTCAGTCATTAATCGGGTCACGCTCCTCATCTTCTGGTCTATGGTACTAAACATCCCTTAATATTGCTACTTATACACATTGAAATGCTTGAATTATTAATTGGTTATAATCTCTTAATTGGTTATAATTTCATTAAATATCAACTTATGATCATCTTTATAATTTTTTCATGTAAAAGAGAATTCTAATCCAAATATACAGGGATTATATTTTTTTAGTAATTTTACTTTATCTTCACTGATGACATTCCACTTTTTCAATTGCAGATTTGACATTGATGGAAAGTTCTTCTTAGGGCACCATGGACTTGTGACATTTCTAAATAGATGAAATATGCCACTTCAAGTCCTTTAACTTGTTTTTTTTTTCAAATTTGAGAACTTCTTGAGAATGTAGAAAGGTGACGTGCTACTAACTTTTTAATGTGGATTATGTCTTTCTTATTTAGTTAATTTAATGGGTTTCAAGGAATGTGTTTTGCTTTAGAATTTTGAGTTATAACTTGATAAAGTGAGCTTTTTTAGTTACTATTACAGGGTGCACAAATTGATTATTTAGATGTGGATTTTGTTACAGTTTGTTGGTGAAACTATCATTTGCGATAGTACTCATTAGTAGCTATATGTTGATTTACTGGTATACAATGTTTTATTAAATTCTTTGCTAAAATTCAAAAAACTATTTTATTACACATTCATTGCAACTAAAATATAGTTTGATGTTAGAAAAAATTATTCATGAAAAGTTTGGGTAGCCAAATATGCAAATAATTTAATAAAAAATAAAAAATATTCTGTTTAAAATTTGGTAGCTAAATATACATTTTTAATTACAAAAATAGATAAAATCTTAACTAATGAATCCATCTTCTGCCACGATTACAGTTTGTAACTATTAATCTATTTTCATAGCTTAAAGTTATACAAACTCGGCTACTTGAGTACAATTGGCAACGAAACAAGAATTTTATTAACGAAATGTTATACAATTATCGATGAAAAATGTCGTTAAAAACACTTATTATCAACGAATAAGTTTTCGTGGCTGATTAATTGCTCAATTAGCAATGGAATATAATTCCATGGTGAAATACTTTTAGATATGGACCTTTAGCTACGAATAAGGTACGAAATTTGTTTCATTGCCAAGGACAATTAACAACAATTTTTTTTTTTGCTATGAATAATTTCGCGACTAAATGTTAGTTCTGGTGTAGTGCTCCTAATCTTCATTTTAATCATGAAATCATTGATTTTTAAGTCTTAAATTTGAAAACCTAAATCTACTATTAGAAATGTCCATCAGACATTATAATAATTATATAAAAGAATTCAAAGTGGAACCCGAAATTTAACATTGTAAAACCCCAAACTAGGCGGGAAAATATCCACGACCTTGTAATATCCCACCCCAGAAAAATAATTAAATTATATTTTTTCTATAATTGAAGAGGGATTATGTATAAATATGGGAGAATTGTGGGTAAAAGTTGGAGAAAAATAAAAAAAAAAGGAATCAGGGTCTCTCAAATGATTGGGGTATGTCGTTTGAGCGACATTTAAGATCGCGAGATACATCACACGAAGGTCGCGAGATGAAGAACTTATAACGACGTGCTATTGACTTACAGTACATGTCGCGTGATCAAGAGATCGAGAGACGGTAGATGCCATTCGAGAGACGTGGCCTTATCGTTTGAATGACGCTAGTCGAGTTTTTAGATTTGATTGCCCTTGTGCATTGTCGCGTTAATCTGGTCTGTTGTCAAGCCCATGTCGTCCTAGCAAGCGCAAAAAAAGGGATTTGGTGTATGGAGAGGGTTTTATAAGGGTTGTTTGGGTGTGTTGGGGTTATTTTGATAGGATAAATAGAAGAAGAAGAAGAAGAACAATGACAATAAGAAGAAGAATGAGAAGGTGAGAGAGAAAAGGAGAGGTGGGTGGTCTTTCACCACTAACCACCACCATTCCACCATCAAAACACCATTCCACCACCATTTCCGTGGTTTATTCAATGCCAAAAGACCCATTTCCACCATGGGTCAAAAGAAGCTACGAATTTGGGATTTATTATTGGGGTTTTTGGATTAAGTGGGTCTTTCTTGGAGTTCTAATGGAGATTTTAGAAGAGGTTTGGGCAACCCCTTTGAGGCCACCTTTGGAGGTCGGGATTGCTCCTACTATACCAATGTAACACCCTGTCCGCCTGAGGAGAGCGAACGGAGCGCTACTGCGATAAAACTAAACTAAATCCATCAATCAACAAGTATAGAGCATCTAAATGTCCACAGTTTAAATGAAATAAATCCACAATTTTTATTCCCACAAAATGATTACAATAAAGTCCCTCGAATATAAAACCCTCCAACTAAAAATTTCACCACTAATTATTACATTAAAAATAAATCTTCCAATCCAAGCTCTAAAACAATTCTCTAAAATAGTCCATAGCGTCCCAATCTACGCTAACCTGCCAAATAAAAGAAAATACGGAGAAGTACACAATATGACATGAATAAATGCTCAAAAATAATTAGTACAGTGAATAAATCACAATAATACGAATCACATATACAAATCAAATGGAACACTGAAGCATTATATCAATATTAATTTCTCAACAACACATCAATGAGTCGCCAGGCCTCACCTCACCGCGTCTATGCATTCTTAAGCATATCCAGATTTTGGACTATTGACGGGGGCTCATTCTTCGTTCCATATTAAAACCTCATGACACGATGCTCAAATAACAATATAATATACCATAATGAATCAATATCAAGATTCCAATAATTTTCAGGATTCCAATGAATATCAAAATTCAACATGAGTGCAATTGACACAGAAAAACAAGCGGAGAACTCTCGAGAGAATTTAGGAGCATATTGTGTAAGTCCCGTACCTCAAAATAATCACATGAATCGACATATAAAATTCATCCTCTAAATCTGATCGCACCATCACGTTCTTCTCGCAAAAATAATCAAATCTTGTTTTAGCCCAAACTTGAGAAAACACCAAATAAACCTTCTAATCTAAGGTTGAAATCTTGAATAAGTTTGGGGTTATGTTTGTAGATGAAAGGGAGTAATTTTGGGGAGGTCTTCTGGTTAAAAATCTTGAGAAAAAAGTGATTTGAAAAGTACATCCACGAATTAGTTGATATATAAAGGATTAAGAGTTTGATTACTAAAAGAGTTCTAATAAAAACAAACACTCGAAAAATCATTACAGACGATCGGACCGTCAGGATGGCTTGAAATTTTAATATTTGTAGTGAACGGCGAGACAAGACTACTGTGAAAAAATTCAGCTCAATCGGACGGTCGGATTTCTAAAAATATTATTTTGTTTGTAGAGAGTTTTATGTTTTGATGACTCTTAGAGAGTTTTATGTTTTGAGGACTCTTCTATATAATAAAAATTCAATTAAAACTCCATTTTAATTTCGATTCGAAGTTTGTTTGAAAATTTATTTTTCAAACAAAAAAACCAACATTTTAAATTGTAAAATTTACAAAATCGAAAATTTCATTTTTCTCCGATTTTTAAAATTAATTTAAAAATTCCCATTTTAAAAATTCGGGTTGTTACAACCAACACCACCATTAGAGCCATTAGATGTGGGTAACCCTTACTCTTAGTGTAAGAATGATATTTTTTTCATTTATTCTTGTATTTAGAACAGTTGAGTAACGTGTATTTAGTTTATGGTTTATTTGTTGTGTAAGAAAATAATAATAAAAATTTATGGAATGAAAATGTTGAGAAAAGGTTTATTTTATTTAAAATAATGAATGGATAATTTGAAATATTTAAAGTTAATGTTTTATGAAAATTGTGTATTTTCTAGTAATTTTGCTGAAAAACATTTTATGGAATAAAATGTTGGAAGATAAATGTGATTTTGTTGAAAAATAAAGAATGAGTAAATATTTGAAGGTTTTGGAATATTAAAAGATAATATATTTTGTAGAAATGGAAATTTTTAGAAATATCGGCGTTGAATATTTTATGGAATAAAATATTTGGAAATAAACAATTATTTGACAAATAATTATTGAAAAATATGTTTAAACTATGTAGTAGGATTTTTGGATTTAAAATCCATCTTCTCATGCATATAAATTTGTAGTATTTTGACATAGAATGTATAAAAAACTTTAATGAAGATTTTGTTAGGTTTAAACAAGAAATGAAAAAAGTTAGAAATTTAGTCTTCAAACTGTGCGAATTTGAGATTAAAATGTATAAGGAAAATGAAATTTAAAGAACTAGACTTTTTAATAAAAGAAATGGTATTTTCTTACAACTATAGTCGTAAGTGAAATTTATTTCTTGAATAAAGAAGTAAAGAAATATTAATGTTGGTAAAAGTATTGATTAAGTGTTAAGGGGTAAACATGGGATGGTTAGTGAGTGCAACTTACTAATACACTGAAACATTAACACTTATGGAATTAAAAGGAAGTGAAGGTGTAAAAAGTTTTTCCAATCAAGTAAAAGATTACTCCAAGTATAAAAAGGTGTTAAAGGATTAAAACACTTAATAAGTTGGTGTGTATGACTTAATAGTGTTTTGGGGTGAATTTAACACTTATTAAAATGGTGTAAAAGATGATTTTGGAAACAAATGGGTAAAATGAAAATTTTACTTAAAGTGAAACATTTTTATGAAATAAAAATGTTGAAAAGGGTGTTACACAAAGTGGTCCTAAACGAATATGATTTTTGGAATAAAAATGAAGGTTAAAGTATAAAGGATACAAAATGGTAAGTTTTCAAGTGTAACATAAATTGGGGCGGTAAAGTCGCAGGTTTTGACTTCGGTCTGGTAGAAAAGAAAGAAAATAATGTGGACATTTGTAAAATGTTAAAACACATTAAAGGTACTCGGATGACACCGGAATAAAATAATAGGGGTTCGAAGCCCTTGGGTGAAAATACCTTAATCACTGGCCAGAGCATATGGTGCGCATAGCCGTCAGTTTTGAGCTTGTGTAAGTATGCGGTTTTGGAAGATTTTGAGAAAAATAAAGGAAATATGAAACATATAAAGAAATGGGTTGTGTGGTAAATTGTGCTAATACAACCTAACTTTAATGGATGTATCTAGTAAAGGTGAAATGGACAAGTTAATACCTAAATCTACTAATGTCCATAAGATGAGGAAAAAGGTTAAAGAAAGTGGATAATTGGGTGGTTAAGCAATCTAATTGGTTAAACCCATACTTAACACATGAATGTGCTGTGAAAAGTATTTTCAAAGATAAAATAAGTATTTTCTAACATGGGGATTGCGTGTGTTGAAATGGAGATTTTCAATGAAAATACTAAAGGGTATTGTAATGAATAAAAGGGTAAATTTCAGGAACATAATGGTTTTAATAAATTAAGTGGAAAGTATTCAAGTGTTGAACCGGGTGTGTTAAACAAAGTAAAAATGTTAAGTATGATTAAAAAAAGCCTTTACTAGGATTAACGTCAATTTATTTGGGAAAATGAGATTTTCGGAAACGAAATGGTTAATGAATTGGCATGTGTATTTAAAAGGTATATGTATGTAGATATATACATATTTTCACATGCATGTGGTTGTAGCGTGTGAGTATTCCTTTCTGCCATTCGTTTCTATAATACTTGTATAAATCCCACTTGGAATATGTTCACATCCCCACTTTGTTATGGAAGATTTGGAGTGTCTCCGTATTTTGAGAGTGCCATATAGGTAAGTATATTATATTTATGTTTTGCATTAGTAGATCTGTTTACTTGGACTTCGGGGTACTCCCCATAGGTCCCTCATATGGCTTGCCTTGAAAATGGAATCGCATGATAAATAAGTGAAGCATTAATTAAAATAAAACTGGACTAGCAACATTATATAGGGTTGTTTCATTACACTTCACACCTAATGCTCGAGTCGGACTGAGTTGACTACCGGTAACCCATAAATCTGGGTTAGGGAGTTATAAATGGTATCAGAGCTTTAAGTTCAAGGTTCCTTTCGGGCGTGATGTGGTGAGGTCGGTATTGGATCTTGTGACGTAGGTGTGGTTCGAGCCAATCATGCTAGTTTAATGACGGTTTAGTTTCTGTCCTCGACGGTAAAGTCTTGGAGGTTAGCACGATAAGTTAGATTAGTGCCAAGTGGAACACGATTAAATTGATGGTTATTAATCACTTTCGCATTTCTGATTAGAACAATAGTAACTTATGGATATCCATGAAAGCCTATAGTGGTGACATCGTGGTTATTAGTGTGAGGTGCATGTGTTAAATTTTGGTGACATAGAATCAATTGATGTGTCGGTAGACTGAAATGGTGTCCAATGGTCAAGTGTCATGAGTTAAATGTAGTCAACGGTAGAGGTTGATGATTAGGGCACCTTGATTAGGAACAAATGAATTGTGATTGAAGGATATGTGTACCACCCCATAGGTATGGAGCTCATGGGTATTTAACTCCATTAATGTAATTAGGAAAATTCAATCCTTGGGGTGATACCGCTATTGATGGTGTTTCAGTGAACACATGTAGTTGTGTAGGTGGATAGTGGCAACAATGATTAGTGTTCACGATGACGTAGTAGTAAAGGTCGTGTATCTCGTGTTTGAAGGGTAAATAGTTGTGTGGCATTAATAATTATTGATTAGGTGATAACTTACTAGTTCCTTGGTTGAGGACTTAGGTTTACATGTATTTTTGGGTTGTAATGTGGCATAGGGGAATAAGATCTCGAAAGGTGTCTGTGGTGTGAGCCTTGGTAGGTATAGGCAATGCCCGGCGCCCGTATCCTACCAAGAATTATATAATCGTGTTGATTCATAGGTTGGAACTTGATATGATATTGGTATAATGAGGCAATTTTGGTTTCCATAGTTGAAAGGATACTGAGAATTGGGTAAGATAGACCTTGAGGTTTTTGGGTTGCAGGAGACGTCATGTATCCTGCCATGACCCGTAGTGGCATTAATTATGGTTTTTAGGTGACTTATAGTCACAGCCATTCGGAAGAAAGGTAATATTAGTGTCTAAATGTTAAAGATCGTTTTGAAAAACGTTGCTAATGCAGTTTAATACAAGATTAAACTGTATAAGAAACTCCGAGATGTTTGTTGAAGAAACCCTTTTCTTTTGAAAAGAAAACTTATAAACAACAAGATGTGTTTACAAAAACTTATGTACGAGAGTATTCAAGACTTTGTAATCAGTTTTAAAACTAAGACAGTTTCAAAAATTCAGCGCACTATAGAATGAGATGAGGAGATGAAGATAATCAGAACACACAGTTTTTAACGTGGTAAAACCTCTCCCAATAGAGGAAGCATCCATGGTGACTTCTAAGTCACAAAAGTAAAAATCCACTAACAACAAATAACAGTTACAAACAATACAACATACATGCACACGAATCAACCTATTCTAAGTTTAGGAATATACCCCACTTGGTGTCCTTCTAACTTCTCATAGATCTGATTGTTGATGATGTTCTTCCAGTTTGATAACTTCCTTTTGCTTTAGCTTCCTTGCGTCGACTCAATAATATTTAATCTTATTCACAACACTTCCAGTGTAGTAGTGTGTTAAGTGTTTGTGATGTGATTCCTATCAACATGCATGAACTCACACACACTTAGTTTTACAGACAGTCCTAGAAAATTACATATAAAGACTATATGCTGTGATTTTCTTTTCTTTCTTTCTTACAGAACTTGAAACCTTTTTGACCTTTAAATATATCCCAGATTCCACGGATATCTTGCTTCTAAATCGGTCAAGATCTTAATCAATCTCTGTTTTAAAAATACTTTTGAGATTGAAAATCTCCAAGTGTGAATCCAACTAGGTCAAGGTTAAGTTTCATAAGAATAGAAACCATAAAACATTTTCAAAACTAAATCAGTAAGGATTTTCTTAAATCGAGAAAGAAACATGCAGATCTAGTGAAATATAACATGCAGAGTGTAGATCTACAATTTCTATAAAGAAGAAATACAGATCTTCACACAAATGTTTAAGTTGGTAATAAGATCACTGATTAAGAGGTTACAGCTTCAATATGAACAAACCTGTAACACCACTTTCTCTCAAACACTCAAGGTTGTGTTTGGGATTTTGTATATACGAAGGTTTGAATCAGATATGAAGTGTTTAGGGTTTGGCTAACACAGTTTTCCTTTCTCTCTCTTCTCTCTTTTCTTTTCTTTCTTCTCTCTATTTTTTTTTCTCTCAGAAATGACGACTGCCAAAAGTCTTGAAAGGTTGAGAATTAGAGGGCTTTTATAGGAGTGGAGGAAGGTTCTGGATAGTCGAAGGCAATCAAGGGCTGAGATTAAGTCTTCTTAATATTGACTTGATCCAAGGGTTATAAGAAGGCGGTGGTTAAGTCGAATGTGATTGGTTCTCAGGATAGCACAAGGATAGGTTTAAAACACATGCAGGCCATCGATAAGGATTGATCTAACGATCAGCAAACCACCAGGCAACCCTCTCACATAACAAACACACAGTGATACATCAGGAACGTGACAAGTGTTGGCCTATAAGTGGCTTACAAACGCGCGCCAAAGTTAATTACAGGCAGCACCCTGAAGTCTCTAGCGCATTTACATTCTACCCAATCAAACATTCCAATGAAAACTGATATTTTCAAAATACCATATTAACCCCACAAATTTTATAATCACACTTTTATTAAAGAAAACATTATTTTAAAAATGTTTAAAAATTCCCAAAAAATTATTAAAACAACATTATAAGGGGAATTTAACACACAATCAATTTTAAGCAATATATACACATGTATGCACTTCTAATGTGTGTAGTGTGATTCAATTTATACCTTCTTGGATTATTGAAGAGGATTAGAGAGATTAATTCTGAGGCTCTTTGGATTCTAGGTTAGACAACCAATTTTGTCACTATTTCCAAACTAGTTGAGCACTTATACAATATAGACTTAAGTAAGTCAAATGTATAAGGTGCTTCAATCTCCCCCTTTGGAAATATGAGACAAAATCTCCTTTGAGTTAGCTTAAACTCTTAGGGAACAAAAAAAATAAGACCTAGTCCTATACAAAAGATACTATCTACCCATTTCCTAGAAAGTCAAAAATTACATAACTCAACTATTTACAAAATTTGTACACTAGAAATGGTAGACAATCAGTAGAAGAGATTCCTGCAAATATGCACACTAAGATCAAGCAGTTTAGATGAAATGTGAACAAAATATTGAACCCGTAAGACTCAAATTTCTCCCCCATTTTGTCTCAAATGGACAAAGGGTAAAAATTAAGGTCTTCAGAGTTTAATCAGCACATACCATACCTATAAAATTACGCAAATACAGAAATCTGTTATAGTCTAAAGGTTTAGTGAACATGTCTGCAAGTTGTAGATCAGTAGGCAGGTAATGGATTTCTAACTCCTTAGTTTCAACAAGTTCGCGTATAAAATGATGTCTTATCTTCGACAATAGTATCGCTTACAATTACATTTATCGATTCCATAAGGGTCTTAGTACGCAGATTGTATATACGATAAGCACGACTGTTTGGGGAGTATCCTAAGAAGATGGCTTTATCACCACGCGTCTCGAATTTAGACAGATGTTCTCTGTCTTTACAGACATAACACTGACTTCCGAAAGTTCTTAGATATTTCAGATTAGGCTTCTTACCGTACCACAACTCATAAGGGATTTGTTTAGTGTTTTTCCTAAGGTAAACCCTATTAATGATATGACATGCAGTTCTAATAGATTATACCCAGAAGTATTTAGGTAGAGATTTGGCATGCAACATGACACGTGCCATCTCTTGAAGAGTTCGGTTTTTCCTTTCAGCAATACCATTCTGCTGAGGAGTCTTAGGGGCACTGAATTCGTGTTTGTAACCGTTGTAGTCACAATATTCAACTATTCCTGTGTCTATGAACTCTCCCCCTCTATCGCTACGAATGCGATTGACTTGTGTGTCCTTCTCATTTTCAATTCTTAGTAAAATTTTCAAAAAATTCTGAAACGTGTCAGATTTTTGTTTCAAGAAGGCAACCCAAGTGAATCGTGTGAAATCATCAACCATGACAAGGATATAACTGTGTCCACAAAGACTAACAGTTCTAGAGGGACCAATAAGGTCCATATGGATGAGATCTATAGGTCTAGAGGTGAGAATGTCTTTAACTTTTTTATGCGAAGTGTTAACTATTTTTCCTTCCTGGCAATGACCACAAACAACACTGGAAATAGGTTTAATTTTAGGAATTCCTCTAACAATCTCTTGATTAGACAATCTACCAAGGATATCATAACTTAGGTGACCCATACGATTATGCCAGATTTCATTGTCATCCAATCTGATAATGTTACAGGTTTCAGAACCAGTCTTGACAGTATAACAATTGTCAGGTGTTCTAAATCCGGTAATAATGCATTTACCTTTATCATTTAGAATTTTACAATTATTCTTTGAAAAGGTAACTGTATGGTCAGAGTCACAAAATTGTGATATAATTAGGAGGTTGGCTTTAAGGCCTTTAACTAATAGTACATTTTCGAGAGTAGGCATTCCCTCTTCTTTTAAGGTTCCTTTACCTATGATATGGGATGAAACTCCATCACCAAAGACTACTTTGCCTCCAGCAAATCTGGTTTTGTTTAAGAGTTTGGTTTCATCTCCTGTCATATGTTTGGAGCATCCTGAATCTAAGTACCAACCGGATGAAGTGTGTTCAGCTTTTAAGGCAGTGATAACAATGTTACACTTCATTTGGGGTACAAGATCATATTTTCTAACCCAAATAGCTCTAGTGTTAATTTTGCGAAAGTTTTCCCTCATTTGATAAAATTTTCGAGAAACAGCTTTTTGTCAAAAAACATTTGGAGCAACAAACTGATTATTGTGGAAAATTTGAGCTTTTGGTTTAGGAAAGTTTCTGGGAGCCTTTCTCTTAAATGAACTCTTAGTTTTGGTCTTTCTATTCCTGTAGTTAGAGTTCTTGTCAGGTTGTCTTGGAAGGACATAATGGTTACGATTTTGCCTAGAATAGTTAAAGTTCTTGTAGACACAAGTGTTGTACACAGGGGTGTTTAGACGCCTAGCATAACAACCTTCAAAAGAATGACCATAAATGTCACAGTAGGAGCAATATTGATTGCTTGAGGGATGAACTTCCTTAGGAAAACTTCTAAAGATGGGTTTAACAACATTCTGTTCAGAAGTACTATTCCTAGGAGGGATGGTTTTAAAGGTAGATTCAACCTTTCTGATCAAAGGACAGACGTATTTAGTCTTAAGTGTAGTCTCAGCCTTAGAATTACTAGACTCTCCAATGTCTTTCTGTTGTTGCTTTTGATCAAATTCCTTTTTAATAAAATGAAAGTCTGGACATGTTTCAATTGGTCTTTTGCCCCCAGACACAAACTTAATAGGTTCAAGATTTGTAGTTTGTGGTTTGTTCTTAGGGAAAAATCCAATACCGGTTCTATCATCAGAATTGGTCTTGGAGTCAACAACAAATTCAGTAAAACAATTTGAATTGTTTTCAAACTTAGAATTTTTTTTGAAAACAGTAGCTGTCTTTGTTTTTGCTTCCTCCAGTTCTAATAATGTTCCCTTGTATTTCATTTCCAGGGTTTCATTAGTTTTAGTCAACTCTTTTAATTTTTGATCAAAAGTTTCAATTTCGGATTGATGAGAAAGACACTGGTTAGTGTACTCTTCGGCATTCAGCTTCACAATAAGACTTAGATCATCTAATTTCTTAGTCAGGTCTCTAACAGTCTTCTCCAGTCTAGTGCCTTTTTTGAGAGTTTTAGCATACAAAGTATGAATATCTGGGAGGTCATCTGTGTCTGAGTCGCTAAGTGAAGTGTGTGTAGTGACCCCTAACGATTCAATTTTAGTACTCACTCACCCATTTACATCGTCATTATCGAGATCACTTTGACTCACACACACGAAACTAGAGCTAGCAATATTTTCAGATAATAAAGCATCTAGGCCAGTCAAAGCAGGATTCACACAAGCAGGAGTAGGAGCATCATTATCACACACAGGCATATCATCATTGTAAATGATCTTAGCATAGAAGGACATGCAAGGGTCAAGTACATTTGATGACTCAAGTTCCTCTTCATCAGAGTCACTTGAATCATCCCAAGTTTTACAGACATTGGCTCTATTGTGTGTGTTGGTTTTATTCAGATTAACTCTGCAATCGTGAGCAATGTGACCTAGTTTCCCACATCTAAAACATTCAATCTTTTTAAGGTCTCTGTTAGATTTGAAGTTGTTGTCCTTAGAATGTTTGTCAAGGCCTCTCTCATGAGGTTTGGGATTAGACACAGTAGGATAATTAGGCTTGCCTTGTTTAGATGCCCGTTTGTTTCTAAATTTAACAATTTTCTTAAATTGTTTAGACATTAAGGCAATCTGATTATCTAGTATGTCTATATCACATTCCTCATCAGAGTCACAGTTGGTCAGATTAGTCTCATGCTTAGATATTTTAGAGGAAAAACTCAAGTTAGAGTTGGGCTATTTTTTTTAGACTGATTTAATTGTTTCTTAAAATCTAATTCCATTTCCACAGTCCTAAGTTTGCTACTGAGTAACTCAGGGGTAAGGTTTTGATCACTCATTTCCTCAATAGCATACCTCTTGCTGTCAAACTTTTGTGGTAATGATCTTAGAATTTTAGAAACAATCTCATTCCTATCATATGTTATACCATTAGCATGCAACTTAGTAACTATATCAGTTAAGTTCATGTAAAAGTCATCAAAAGACTCAGAGTCAGACATAATTAAAGAGTTGTACTGCTGGGTAAGCATTTGAGTTTTAGCAGCTTTAACTCTTGAGTCTCCTTCATGGGCATTGATTAATGTGTCCCAAGCTTCCTTAGAAGTGGCACAAGATGAGATTCTCTTGAACTCATACTCATTAATAGACATAAAAATGGCATTCTTGCCTTTGTTGTTATTTCGAGAAATAGTTTTCTCTTCTTGGGTAAACTCACTTAAGATTTTCTTTACCCTCTCATCACTTCCTTCAGTGGCTGGTTTAGTAGGATAAGTATATCCATTTTCAATAATGTCCCAGACATCATCTCCTAAAGTCCCTTGGATGAAGGCAACCATTCTTACTTTCCAGTAAGCAAAGTTGTTTCCATCAAAGAGTGGAGGTCTGGACAGATTACCAAACCTTTCATTCTTCTCGTCCATAGTTAGGTTTTTCAGAAAACGATTTCAGAAACACAAGATCTTTTTGAAATAAAAGTTTACAGGGCTCTGATACCAATTTAAAAACTTTGCTAATGCCGTTTAATACAAGATTAAACTGTATAAGAAACTCCGAGATGTTTGTTGAAGAAACCCTTTTCTTTTGAAAATAAAACTTATAAACAACAATATGTGTTTACAAAAACTTATGTACGAGAGTATTCAAGACTTTGTAATCAGTTTTAAAACTAAGACAGTTTCAAAAATTCAGCGCACTATAGAATGAGATGAGGAGATGAAGATAATCAGAACACACAGTTTTTAACGTGGTAAAACCTCTCCCAATAGAGGAAACATCCACGGTGACTTCTAAGTCACAAAAGTAAAAATCCAATAACAACAAATAACAGTTACAAACAATACAACATACATGCACACAAAGCAACCTATTCTAAGTTTAGGAATATACCCCACTTGGTGTCCTTCTAACTTCTCATAGATCTGATTGTTGATGATGTTCTTCCAGTTTGATAACTTCCTTTTGCTTTAGCTTCCTTGCGTCGACTCAATAATCTTTGATCTTATTCACAACACTTCCAGTGTAGTAGTGTGTTAAGTGTTTGTGATGTGATTCCTATCAACATGCATGAACTCACACACACTTAGTTTTACAGACAGTCCTAGAAAATTACATATAATGACTATATGGTGTGATTTTCTTTTCTTTCTTTCTTACAGAACTTGAAACCTTTTTGACCTTTAAATATATCCCAGATTCCACGGATATCTTGCTTCTAAATCGGTCAAGATCTGAATCAATCTCTGTTTTAAAAATACTTTTGAGATTGAAAATCTCCAAGTGTGAATCCAACTAGGTCAAGGTTAAGTTTCATAAGAATAGAAACCATAAAACATTTTCAAAACTAAATCAGTAAGGATTTTCTTAAGTCGAGAAAGAAACATGCAGATCTAATGAAATATAACATGCAGAGTGTAGATCTACAATTTCTATAAAGAAGAAATACAGATCTTCACACAAATGTTTAAGTTGGTAATAAGATCACTGATTAAGAGGTTACAGCTTCAATATGAACAAACCAGTAACACCACTTTCTCTCAAACACTCAAGGTTGTCTTTGGGGTTTTGTATATACGAAGGTTTGAATCAGATATGAAGTGTTTAGGGTTTGGCTAACACGGTTTTCCTTTCTCTCTCTTCTCTCTTTTCTTTTCTCTCTTCTCTCTCACTTCTCTCTTCTCTCTATTTTTTTTTTCTCTCAGAAATGACGACTGCCAAAAGTCTTGAAAGGTTGAGAATTAGAGGGCTTTTATAGGAGTGGAGGAAGGTTCTGGATAGTCGAAGGCAATCAAGGACTGAGATTAAGTCTTCTTAATATTGACTTGATCCAAGGGTTATAAGAAGGCGGTGGTTAAGTCAAATGTGATTGGTTCTCAGGATAGCACAAGGATCAACAAACCACCAGGCAACCCTCTCACATAACAAACACAAATTGATACATCAGGAACGTGACAAGTGTTGGCCTATAAGTGGCTTACAAACGCGCGTCAAAGTTAATTACAGGCAGCACCCTGAAGTCTCTAGCGTATTTACATTCTACCCAATCAAACATTCCAATGAAAACTGATATTTTCAAAATACCATATTAACCCCACAAATTTATAATCACACTTTTATTAAAGAAAACATTATTTTAAAAATGTTTAAAAATGTTTAAAAATTCCCAAAAAATTATTAAAACAACATTATAAGGGGAATTTAACACACAATCAATTTTAAGCAATATATACACATGTATGCGCTTCTAATGTGTGTAGTGTGATTCAATTTATACCTTCTTGGATTATTAAAGAGGATTAGAGAGATTAATTCTGAGGCTCTTTGGATTCTAGGTTAGACAACCAATTTTGTCACTATTTCCAAACTAGTTGAGCACTTATACAATATAGACTTAAGTAAGTCAAATGTATAAGGTGCTTCACGTTTTAGCTGTCAAAGTAATGTCTATGTGCGAGGAGATCCTAGTGTGTGAATAATTCATAGGAACATTGAGATGCCCATAAGGAAAAATTTATGTATGGAATCATTGAGGATAAATATCGAATTTCATGATGTCTTGAGGTGTTTAAGGATTAAGGTGAAATATGGTTAGAAGCTTGTGGACTAGCATCCTTGTGAGCACCAAGTAATGTCGATGTGGGTACCTAAAGGTTTGAAGAGTGCACCTAAGAAGGTAAAGATGTAGATGATGAAATCGCGTAAAATTTGGGGCTTTTGCATGAGATGTGCCTGGTGTTCTTAGGAGACTAATTAAGTTTAGCAGGAAGAGGCAATAGCATCCTTAGTAATGATTGAATTGAGGGTCAAGTGATGATCCCAAATTAACATTCACATAGTGAACTTGTTGGGTATGGTTTTCTAATTGGCATAGATGGGTGATGTAATCCCCTAAGGTAGTATGATAGTCGTATCCATTTATATGTGATTCTTGGATGTCATGGAATGACTTGTATGGGTATGGTGGTACCCAGTTTTGGGACATACTGGAAGATGCATTATAGGCTTACAGTGACGGCGCCATGTGGAGACTTACAAATGGCGACTAAGGTTTGATGGCATCGAACATGATTCTTATGTCGGGGTGTGGGGGTGTCTACAGTATATGTTAGAGTAGACTTAGCAATGCATGGATTAATTATTAGTGTGTCTTGCCAAGCTAGCATGAGTTAGAAGGGTGTGTGGCCCATTGTGATATTAATTACCCTTGGGGTACTAATGATGACGGGTGTGGTCGTCATAATGACCCCTTGTGTATATAAAGGATAAGGTGAATGGATGGAAATCTCTCGTGGTCAAAAGGACACAATTAAGTGAGTGCGTCGTTTAGTCCAAGTAATGTTTGTGAAAATTGGGATCCGATCGCGATATGTTATATTAGACAATGACCTACGTGTAATGGGATGGTGAAATCGTCACTAGTTTAGATAAGGTCAATATAGACAAGGCGTGAGGTATCCGCTAATTATAAGTATTCATTTACACCAAGGGTGTGAAGGGTAGGGCCTTCCTCCCTAGGAGGAAGTCAGTCATTGACTTCCTCAAGGATTACTGAATTGCAAATTGTGATTGCATTCGTGATATAAGAGTGAATAGTCGAAGTTTGATTCTTCACGGCTAGTGACCCAGATCAGGGCAAATGGCCTGAAGTAGTACTCAATGAGAGTGTTGTGAACGAGTAGTATAACTTCCAGGATATGGTATAGGTTCTCTTCCAGGAGTCATAATCGAATGCCTATGGACGAAATTTCTCGAGACGGTTGCATGTCCCTCTGATTCCAGTGTGTTCCTTTCGATTCTGGTAATCGGGAAGCGGTATTCTCACCTATGTGGTGACTCATATTGGTGCCATGTCTTGTTTAAGGACATATTTTATAAGTTCGGGATTTTACATTAGTGTACGTCATATATCGCTACAAACCGTACCAAAAGTTCAAGTTTGAAGATATATGAAGACGAATTTGAAAGCTTCTTCAACATTCAAAACCTCTACAAGGTTAATTATGGTGAAAACATATTTAAGTCCCTTTATAGCTCATTTAAAAGTGTCGGAATATTTTTTTTAAGTGTTTAGAATTCTTTCTAAAATATTTTGTAAGTGTTGAGGCGTTGTTTTTCGTCAAAATAATTTTTCCAAGACTTATAGACGAATTTTTAGAAATATAAAGTAATTTTAATTTTTTTTTACTGTAGCTCATTTGAGCGATAGCTACAGTCGTTCGGGCTACTTCTGCATCTTGCGCAAAGTTGGTTCGAGCAACATACAGTTTTATTCAAATGACTTCTTGACTTCGTTTCAACGACAACATCAACTCAATTTTTCTATATAAAGGGTGTTAAACGAGTCCTTTTTCATTAAAAAGAGCTGTCGTTTTTCAGAACACGTAAACTGCAATCTGGAGAATTCTTTAGTCTTCTTATTTTAAAGGTTTTTCACTTTGTTTTTATTTCACTCAATCCAAATATTTTATGTGAATTATTTTGGAACCCAAAATATGTTTTTCTAGAGTTTTCTCTTGTAGGGAGGATAACCTACTACTAATTATGTACCACTTGAGGGAGGTGCTCGGCTAAATTGATTGTGTGTTATGAGGAGTGCTTGCAGGTGTTCCTTGATGTCTTGTGGATTTCCTGCAGGAGTCCATTGCTGATTTAGGTTGCGGCTTATGAGAGTTTGTTATGATAAATTCTTTGCAAATTTCACTTGTAATCATTGTGAGTATTATTTGTGAAACAAAAGTTTTTACCCGAAAGAGTTTTTTTCCTGAAATCTATGTGTCACCAATTATTTTTTATGCTATGATTTATCCACACGTAGTTTCATGTTTTAGGGATGAATAAAATTGGTTTACAAATTAACTCCAATTAAATAAGGTTAAATTAGAAATTTACTAGATTATTTAAATCGGTATCACACATACATTCTCAAATTGGTATTAGAGCGGGTTTCGGTAATTTATTGCGTTTGATTTTGGTTTCGAAAAAATTGTGTGATATTGATTTTTTGTTAAATCTATTTTGTGAAAAATTGCAATTTTTCCAATGGGGCACTTATATAATCGGATGCCCATTTTTATGAGTCTAATTATGACTACTGGAAAGCAGACATGAAATCACATTTAAAGGCCATAGATGAGCGAGTTTGAGTAGTTTGTGAAAGAGGCTGGACTCCTCCCACCGTCACTGCAAATAATGTCACAAATTTAAAGCCTATGTCCGACTGGACTGAGGATGAATTTAAATGGAGAACTTCTAATTCACGAGGGCTGAGTGCAATTTTAGGAGCCGTCACCCTGATGAATTTCGACGTATGATGATGTGCACTACGTCAAAAAAAGCGTGAGATATTTTACAACTTGCCCATGAAGGCACAAATGCGGTCAAAGAGTCTAAATTGAGAAATTTAACGGCCCAATTTAAAACAATTACCATGTTAGAGACTCAATGTTTTGATGAGTTTTATACACGTTTGTCTAATATTGTCAACACT
Organism: Sambucus nigra; assembly: GCA_949130495.1. NCBI lineage: Eukaryota > Viridiplantae > Streptophyta > Magnoliopsida > Dipsacales > Adoxaceae > Sambucus > Sambucus nigra. The sequence continues at coordinate 41,901,453 of OX422220.1, forward strand.
ATTTTCAATCTTGGTGAGCACATTCCTTATGCACAAGTTGTTAAATATATTTTGAAATCATTGTTGAAACATTTTATCCAGAAAGTGACTGTCTTAAACTCCTTAGGAAATTTGAGTCGTCTGAAATTAGAAGAGTTGATTGGAGACATCTAGACACATGAGATTTACATGTTCCCTGATACTATCAAACCTAAGGATAAAGGGATAGAACTTAGAGCCCAGTCTAGAAAAGGTGATAAGCGAGAGAAAAATCAGAAAGAGAAAGTTTGTGAGTCTGAGGGCGAGTTTGATTTTGATGATATGGCCATGATTGCTAAAAATTTCAAAAAAGTTTCTCAAGTTTTTTAAACAAAATTCTTCCAATAAATTTTTTTTTGAGAAAAATAAAAATAAAGATGAGGCCAAACATAGTGGTGAGAAATAGAGTGAGGAAGATTAGATTTGTTTTGAATATGAAGGAAAGGGGCATAGAGCTTTTGAGTGTCCCACTAGGATAAAAAGAGAGGGCATGAAGATTTCCATGCCAGTCACTCTTAGAAATAATGAGGAAGAGGTGAAGGATTTTTGGGATGAATCTTCACATGGTATGTATGTAGTATTTTTAGCTAGACACGTGAACACACCTTGTTTATCCCACAACGATGAGGATACTTGTGCACGTGAGAGCCCCATAGTTAAAATTGAGGATGATGTGAGCATTTCGACTGAGGGTGAAAGTGAATGTGGAAGTGAAGATGAGTGTGAGCTCCAAATTGCATTTAGAGACTTATACATCGAGACCCTAAAGACCAAAAAGTTAAATAAGGAGTTAGATATGCGAGTGAAAGATTTGGAGAGAGAGATTGAGAGTTTGGGAGAATTTGAGGAGAAAATGAAAGTTAGTTTGAGTGAGCAGTTAATTGGTTTAAATCGGGAAAACAATGAACTTATAACCCACATGTCACAATTAGAGAGAGATATTGAACGTGCTCTAGAGGTTAAAGTCACTTTAGAGGACACATTTAAGTAGTTAGGAAATACGGTTCTCGGTCTTGCTCTGGGTAATGTTGACAGACTAGGAATAGGTCATGACCGTGCGTCTGTTTCTCATGTTGCACCTGAGCCGATTTTGAAGTTTGTTATTTATCCATATGTCTCTCAACCCAACCCACCTAGGCATTCCATTCCCGAGAGGAGAGTACATAGGAGACGTTTTGAGAGAGGTGTACCCAGGCTTGTTTATGTTTTCACCCATTGCAAAAAGAGAGGACACCATAGGGAGTTTTGTTTTAAGTTTGGTAATGTGTCAGGTTTTGCTACTACACGGGTTGTCACTACACATGCACCCACACCTGATGCTTCAGATGATTACATGAGAGAATTTGGATATAAAATTTTTAGTCAAAACTTCACATGATTTGATGGATGTTTTTAATAGGACGCCCCACCCGTGGAAAACTCCACCGCACCTACTAGTTGAGGTTTAGACTTGTTTTCTTGCATAGGATCATTTGCATGATGATATTATATACCTATTGCTAGTGTGTATCATTTTTATATGTATAGTTTTCCATTTTGATATTTTTTCAAAAAACGAAAAAGATTTTTGTTTTTGAAATTTTTTGGAAAAATACAAAAAAAGTCATTTTTTTAGAAAAAGTTGAAAAAGCCAAAAAGATTTTATTTTGATAAAATTATTGAAAAGACAAAAAGAGTTTTGTATTTTATTTGCACCATTTATTAATGGACATTTAGGATTCCCAAGTCATAATTTCATTCCATATCCATGTGACGATTTGATTTTGTTTTGATATGCATCATAATTTCATTTTTGTGCTTTACAATATGTGGAGTCATTGGAATGTAATTTGAGATATCTACCTACATGCTTGACTCATAATTGCCTTTAATGCACACTTACATGGATTTAGTTGATTATCGTAATTTTTTATAACGTATTGGTCGGAGTGTTATCATCTTTGTAAGGACACACGTTTCCAATTGAGTCCCTTTGTAGTTTTGGCTCATTTTCGGATAAAAATGTTTGATTCATGGGATAGTGTTCATGTGTATCCTCCAAGCCTATGACACGTAATGTTGAAGATGTAGTGGACAACATTTCAAGTGGACATGTTTTGCTGATCTCTTGTGCCTCGTTTATGCGTCATCAACATCACAATGTTCCAAGGTCACCAAAAGGTATAAATGCAAGTATGTATATTTAGCACCTTGGTAATTTTTAATTTGGTGTGTTTTATTAAATATTTTTATCGAGGTTATTTTTCTTAGAAAATATTTATTGAGAACTTTCATAAAAGTTTTGGGCTTAAAAATGGGTTTTATATTTTATGTAAAGTTGTTCGAATAAATCTGGGATCTCGTTCGAATGACATTCCCAGGTCTTTCGAATGAGACTTCTAACGACTTTAGCATTTTTCTCACCGACTTATCGTTAGTAAAGTCGTTCGAACGAAAATGTTGTTCGAATGAGATTTGGCGAGAACAGTTTTTGGAAGTTTTTCCCACTTTTTCCACTATTTTTCCCCACTAATTTTTGCCATAATTTATAAAGTGAGGGAACAAAATTTTTCAACTCCTACAACCTCTATGAGAGAGTTTTGAGAGCTTAATTCCTCTATGAAAAATTTCATGTTTGAGTGTTAGTTTTTCAAGAAAATTATTCCTAAACACTTTTGTGTACACCCAAAATAGTTTAATTCCAAGATCTTCATATATATATATATATATATATATATACAGAGAGAGAGAGAGAGAGAGAGAGAGAGAGAGAGAGAGAGGGATAGGCTCCTGTGCACAATAAGTTTGCACAGTGCTGGCGCACACCAATTTTTTTTAAAGCAATTAAAAAAAATTGAGTTTATTTTTTTTGTGATATTTAAACATTTCAACGGACCCATGAAAAAAAACATCTCAAAAAAACTTTTTTTTACTATTTTTAAAACATCGATCAAACTTTCGCAGCTTTTAAAGTACTTAAAAGTAGCAAAAGTTTGACCGATTTTTTAAAAATAGTAAAAAAAGTTTTTTTGAGTTGATTTTTTTTACATGGGGCCGTTGAAATGTTTAAATCTCACATAAAAAAAATCAACTCAAAAATATTTTTTTACTATTTTAAAAAAATGATGTACAAACTTAGTGTGCAATGATGTACCCACGATTTGAGAGCACGGGCCAACATAGCTCGTAGTAACTAACTTTGTGCCCTCAAGACCCACGGTTTGAGAGCTTGGGCCAAATTTCAGAATATCCGTAATTAGGCTTAAAAACGTGCCGTTAGAGGCGAAAACATAAACCACCCCCCAAATACAACGTAGCTCGTAGTAACCGACTGCATGGCCACGACCTACGTTTGGGAGCCCGGGCCAAATTTGATAATATTCACACTTATGCCTGAAAACGTGTCGTTAGAGGGCGAAACCACGAAACACCCCCCAAACTGCCCTGTGAGTGGTACCAACACATCCCATTGGACCAACGTAGCTCATAGTAATAGATCTCATGGTCACGGGACCCACGGTTTGAGAGCACGGACCAAATTTTAGAATATCCAAACTTAGGCCTGAAAACATATCGTATGAGGGAGAAACCATGACCCCCCCCCCCCAACGGCCCCATGAGTGGCTCCAACACGGGACCAACGTCGCTCATAATAACCGATCGTAAGGGCACGAAACCCACGATTTAAAAGTAGAGGGGAAATTTTAGAATATCCGTACTTAAGCCTAAAAACGTGCCGTTAGAGGGCAAAATCATGAACTAGCCCCCAAACTACCCCGTGCGCGGTGCCAGCACCTCCCAAGAGACCAACGTAGCTCATAGTTACCGACTGCATGGCCACGGGATCCACGGTTTGAGAGCACAGGCCAAATTTCAGAATATCCATACTTAGGCCTGAAAACGTGCCGTCGGAGGGTAAAATAATGAACCATCTCCCAAATGGCCCTATGAGCGACGCCTACACTTCCCACGAAACCAACGTAGCTCGTAGTTATCGACCGAGTGTCCATGGGACCCATGATTTGCTAGCACGGGCTAAAGTTCAGAATATCCACACTTAGGCCTGAAAACATGCCGTTAGAGGACAAAATCATGAACCACCCCCTAAACGGCCCTGTTCACAGCTCCAACTCTTCCCACGGGACCAACGTAGCAAGCATTAATTAATCGCATGCCCCCGGGACTAAAGTTTAAGAGCAGGTGCCAAATTTTAAGATATATCCACACTTTGGCCTAAATACGTGCCGTCAGAGGGTGAAGACACAAAGCACCCCCAAACTTCCATGTGAGCGGCATTAACACCTCCCACAAGACCAATGTAGCTCGTACTAACTGAGCGTATGTCTGTGGGACCCACAGTTTGAGTGCACTACCAAATTTCAGAATATACACACTTACATCTGAAAACGTGCCATCAGAGGGAGAAACCACGCCCCCCCCAAATGGCCCTATTAGCGCTGCTAACACATCCCACAGGGCAACGTAGCTCATAGTAACCGACTGCATGGCCACCGGACCAATGGTTTGTGAGTACGGGACAAATTTCAAAATATCCACACTAAGGCCTGAAAACGTGCCATCAGAGGGTGAAACCACAAACCAACCCCCAAACGGCCCCGTGAGGGGTGCCAACACCTCCCATGGGACCAATGTAGCTCATTACAACCGACAACGTGGCCACGAGACCCACGATTTGAGAGCACGGGCAAAATTTCATAATATCCACACTTAGGCCTAAAAATGTACCGTATGAGGGAGAAACCATGAGACACCCACCAAACTCCCCTATGAGTGGTTCAAACACCTCCCACGGGACCAACATAGCTCGTAGTAATTGATCGCATGGTCACAGGACCCACGGTTTGATCGCACGTGCCAAATTTCAGAATATCCACACTTGGGCCTGAAAACGTGCCGTTAGAGGGAGAAACCATGAACCACTCCCCAAACGGCCCCGTGAGCGGTGCAAACACCTTCCACGGGTCCAATATAGCTTATAGTAACCAACAGCATGGCCACGGGATTCACGATTTGAGAGCATTAGGTAAATTTTAGAATATCCACACTTAAACCTGAAAACGTACCGTATGAAGGATTTACCATGAAGCACTCCCTAAACATACCCATGAGTGATGCTAACACCTCCCACAGGGCCAACGTTTCTCATAGTAACCGACCGCGTGGCCACGGGAACCACAGTTTGAGAACACAGGCCAAATTTCAGAATATCCACACTTAGGCCTGAAAACGTGCCAATTGAGGGAGAAACCATGAAACAACCCCCAAACAGACCTGTGAGCGGTGCCAATACCTCCCATGGGACCAACATATCTCATAGTAATCGACCGCATGGCCATATGACCCACAGTTTGAGAGCATATGCCAAATTTCAGAATATTCGCACTTAGGCCTGAAAATGCGATGTTAGAGGGCGAACCCACGAACCACCCCCAAATGGCCTCGTGAGTGATGCTAAAACCTACCCCGGGACCAACATAGCTCATAGTAACTGATCACATGGGCACGGGATCCACGATTTGAAAGCACGGGCCAAATCTCAAAATATCCACACTTAGGCCAGAAAATGTGCCGTCAGAGTGAGAAACCAAGAACCACCTGCCAAAATAGTCCCGTGAGTGGTGTCAACACCTCCCACGGGACCAACGAATGTCATAGTAATAGATCACGTGGCCGTGGGACCCTCAGTTTGAGAGCACGGGCATATCCACACTTAAGCCTAAAAACGTGCCGTTAGAGTGCGAAACCACGGACCACCCCCCAAAATGGCCCCATTAGCGGCGCCAACACCTCCCACGGGACCAACATAGCTTGTAGTAACTGATTGCATGGCCACGGAACCCACAGTTTGAGAGCACGGGCGAAATTTTAGAATATCCACAATTAGGCTTAAAAATGTGCCGTTAGAGGGCTAAAACACGAACCACCCTCCAAGCGTCCCTGTGAGAGGCGGTAACACCTCCCACGAAACCAACGTAGCTCATCATAACCGATCATGTGGCCACGGGACCCCCGGTTTGAGAGCATGGGACAAATTTCGGAATATCCACATTTAGGCCTGAAAACATGCCGTCAGAGGGAGAAACCATGAACCAATACCCAAACGGGTCCTTGAGTGGCGCCAAAACCTCCCACAGGACTAATGTAGCTCATAGCAATAGGACGCATGGCTACGGGATCCACGGTTTGAGAGAACATGCCAAATTTTACAATATCTACAATTAGGCTTAAAAATATGTCATTAGAGGGCGAAAACACTAAGCACCCTCTAAACGGCTCAGTGAGCGGCACCAACACCTCCACGAGGCCAACGCAGCTTGTAGTAACTAACCGTGGGGCCACGGGACCCGTGGTTTTAGTGCATGGGCCAAATTTCAGAATATCCACACTTAGGTCTAAAAACGTGTTCTCAGATGGCGAAACATGAACCACCCCCCAAACGGCCCTATGAGTGACACCAACACCTCCCACGAAACCAACACAGCTCGTATTAACCGACTGCACGGACATGGGACCCACAGTTTGAGATTATGGGCCAGATTTCTAAACATCCACACTTAGGCCTGAAAATGTGCCATCAGAGGGAGAAAGCACAAAGCATCCCCCAAACGGCCCCATGAGCGATGCCAACACCTCCCACGGGTCTAGCGTAGCTCGTAGTAACCGATCACGTTGCCATGAGACCCATGGTTTGAGAGCACGGGCTAAATTTTATAATATCCACACTTAGGCATAAAAACGTGCCGTGAGAGGGTGAAGTCACGAACCACCTACCAACACCTTCCACGGGACCAACGTAGCTCTTAGTAACTGACGGCATGGCCATGGGACTCGCGTTTTGAGAGCATGAGTCAAATTTCCGAATATCCACGCTTAGGCCTAAAAACGTGCCTCCAGAGGGCAAAAACACAAAGCACCTAATTGATTATAAAAACATGAGTTTAATTAGTCGATTTATTAGTGAACAAAGAAAAAATTTATTTCAACGATTGAATAGGTTGACCTTGAAACAACAACGATTAATTACTATTTCTATAAAATAAGCTCGTATATTTTTCCCTCTCTTTTTTATATTATTCCTTAAGTCCCATTGGATTGATCCTTTAGAATTTGACCCATTTTCTCATTGAGTGAAGGGTATGAAATAAATCAGATTGTCTCCCACGGGACGAATGTAGCTCGTAGTAACCGCTAGGGGTGTTTGAGATGGATGTCTGTATCGATACCTGATCGAGGTACCTAACAATGAGAGTAAGTTTCTTTATAATAGAGGAGAATGTATTCTCAGCCTACAATATCATCCTCGGCAGAGCAACACTTAAGGAATTCGAAGAGATCCCTTCTATAGTTCACCAAATGGAAATATTCCCGACTCCTTATGGGTTAGGGGAAGTTTAAGGTGACCAGGTGGAAGCACAAAATTGTTACTTCAGTTTAGAAAAACAAAAGGAGGTCCACAAGAAGTTCACAACCTCCTACAATATTGACACTCTTGACCCAAATACGAGAGAAAGTTAAAGAAGGGTGAGGTTATAGAGGAGGTAGAATCCATTGTCCCTAATGAGTAAAAGCCGAAAAAACATCCAAATCTGCTAATCTTTAAAGAAACAGGTGAAAGAAAAGTTAGTGGAGTTACTAAGGAAGAGACAAAGCATATTTTCATAGAGCCATGGGGATATGCTAGGGATTGACCCTGATATTATCTTCCATCTGCTAAACATTGATGAAGGTGCTAAACTAGTGAAGTAGAGAAGGAGGACCTTTGATAAAGACAGGTATGAGGTCATCCAGGACGAGGTTAAATGATCCAAACACCTGAGTTTATTCATAAAGTGCACTACCCGAATTGGGTGTCTAATGTTGTTATTGTGTCGAAAGCCAATGAAAAATGGAGGATGTTCATAGACTTCATGGATTTAAATAAAGCTTGCCCTAAATATAGCTTCCCCTTACCCCAGATAGATCAAATGATGGATGCCCCAGCTGGGCACAAACTGATGAGATTCTTGGATGCTTATTCGGGGTATAATCAGATCTTCATGCACAAAGATGACACTGAGAAGACTTCATTTATCACGGATAAATGAACCTACTGCTATAATAAGGTCATGCCAATCGACCTTAAGAATTGAGGACTTATCAGAGGTTGGTCAATAAAATACTCGAAAATCATATTGGGAAAACTATAGAGGTTTATGTTAATGATATACTGACGAAGAGCCTCAAGGACGAGGATCATGTGGTCGACCTTGAGAGGACATTTGACACCATGGAACTCTACAAGATAAAAATGAATCCAACAAAGTTCCTGTTCGGCGTCAACACCAAAAAGTTCCCCGAATTCATCGTCAACCAAAGGAGGATTGGAGAAAATCCAAAAAACATCAACTCATTAATTGATATGAAGACACCAGAAACTATTAAGGGTGTTCAAAGGTTGACAGGAAGAGTCATTGCTCTTAACCGTTTCGTCTCCAAGGCTATAGATAAGTGTTTGCCATTCTTTAAGATCTTGAGAACAATATTCATCTGGGACAAAGAAAATGGGAAGTCTTTTCAGGATTTAAAAACTTATTTGGGACCCACCATATTGTTGTTTCGACCGGTTCAAGGAGAGAAGCTATTTTTATATTTAATTGTATCTGAGTCAGCCATTAGCATTGCATTCATACGAGATAATGAGGGAATTCAAAAGACTGTGTATTTCAATAACAAGTCTTTTCAAGAGGTCAAGATCAAGTATCCCAGTATGGAGAAGCTAGCATATGCTCTGATCCATGCCTCTAGAAAAATAAAGCCCTATTTACAAGATCATACTATGGTAGTACTCACTGACACTCCTTTGAGGTAAGTCATCCATAAACTTGAGAAATAGGTTAGATTGATGGCTTGTTCAATTGAGCTAGAAGAGTTTGACAATGTGTATCAATTGAGGACCACAATTAAGGGTCGAGTATTGGTTGAGTTTGTGTCCAAATTCATCAGGACTAAAGATGATACCGAAATGGAAGAGGAGATTGGTATTAGAAATAGTTGTGGAAAGTCAACCATTGGCTAACATAGAGCAAGCTAATCTTATAAAAAAAGATTTTTGGTTCAAAAAAGGTGTATTGATTGAGCCTTTCTAAAAAAAGGCCAAGTTTGGAGTCTTTTATGGATGGTTTATCTTGTGAAAATGGAAGTGGGGTAGGACTGATACTCTCAGCCCCGAATGGAACATATATCGAATATGCCCTGAGATTTAATTTTAGAGCATCGAACAATGAGTCAGAATACGAGGCCCTACTAGCAGGCCTCGCCCTCCTTAAAGCAATGAATGTCTGGGATATGATTATACATAATGACTTCCAGCTGGTTATGAACCAAGTCTTGGGGATCTACGAGGCTAAGGAAGAAAATATGGCCAAGTACTTTGTTAGAGTTAGAAAGGTGATGGCCAATATTATGGAAGTCAAAGTGAAAAGGATACCTCAGTTAGATAATAGTATATCCGATACTGTAGTAAGATTATCTTCTACTACTAGAATGGAGATCAAAAGGACCATCCTACTTAAAATCCTATGCAAGCCCTGTATTGACGAAGATGACAGTTGTAAGAGAGTAGTTTAATTTGGGTAAATATCGGATTTTAGCACGTGTTTTACGTATCCGTTATGCTCGGAATCAAAGTCAGCGTAGTTCGTGGGTTCGTACTATTCGCCAGGAAAACTCATTGTGGTGGTTTTTCGAATAAATGGGAGGTATTGAAACTCTTCTCCAAAACTCTTTTCTAAAACTCTCTCTAAAAACTCATAAGACAAGAAAATCACTCTTCTCTCCCAAGAAGATCTCTCTCAAATGTATGGGGGCGAGGCTTATTTATAGAAAAACCAACCAAAGTGGGTCGCCACATGTCAAATAACCCGTGGTGACACATGTCCTATTTTAAGTGGCATGTGTCCCATAAACATATGTCAAAACTCTCAATACTAGAATATTGTCTAGTTAATACGTAAATAATACACAAATACGCATGATATGTTCGATGCGCATAATAATACTCCAATCTCATAAACACATGGACTTTTACCAATTATGATCATCTATAATCTCATTTAATAATTTAATGAGAGGCTTATGATTAATCTCCTCCTACATTTTCCCCCTCGTACATATAGTTGATATATTGATACATGTTTGAAATATATCGACTGTATGTATGAAATAACTTTAGTCGGTTTTCATATGTTCGACCGACCCGTGAATCATGGGTAATAATCTCGTACCTCATTTAATCTTGATGATGTACTTTTACCTCATATCTCAAATTTTATGATATACTGCAATCTCACATTTCATATCTTAAATCTCAATTCTTTTTAGGATTTGACCTCATAGGTTATTCCGAAGGACCTCGTTTATCATTCTTTTCATATGAATGATGTACTATGAGTGTTGCCCCCATTCCTTTAAATGAACATGCATCCACGATTTTATTGTGATTGTTCGTAACTCTGCTTTGGTAAAAAGTATTATCGTGGACACATAATAACTACTTCAGCATTCTCTTTTATCATTCTCAACCAATCTTAGTGGAAGTATTATTATGGTTTACATAATAACTACTTCGTCGTTCTCAAGTTTGGTGGAATTATTATTATGGTTTACATGATAACTACTTCATCGTTCTCTTTTATCATTCACATCTAAGATTGGTGAAAGTATTATTACGGTTTACATAATAACTACTTCATCGTCCTCGGTTAATCTTTTAGTGCATGCACATGTTTTTTTACTTATTTTAATCACGATGAGGTTTCTTGTGCATGTATGTATTATTGACTCGCTCAAATTACCACTTTTTAATGTTTTTCTCAAACTCACACCTACGAGGTGACATAATGATGAACAGACACTTGTTATGAATTTTTGCAAACTCCACCGTTAGAGGTGACTTAACAATGAAAAACACACTTATTTAGATTTTTCTTCCATCGTTAGAGGTGACTTAACAATGAAAACATACTTGTTAAGGTTTTTTGCAAACTCCACCGTTAGACGTGACTTAACAACTAAAACACATTTGTTAAGGCTTTTCGCAAACTCCACCGTTAGAGGTTGATTAACAATGAAAACACACTTGTTAGGGGTTTTCACAAACTCCACCATTAGAGGTGACTTAACAATGAAAACACACTTGTTAAGATTTTTCGTAAACTCCACCTATAACGGTGACTTAACAATGAAAACAGTTGTTTAAGATTTTTATAAAACTCCACCCATAACGGCGACACCCATAACGGTGACTTAACAATGAAAACACTTGTTAAGATTTTTTGTAAACTCCACCTAACGGTGACTTAACAATGAAAACACTTGTTAATATTTTTTTGTATAACTCCACCCATAACAATAACTTAACCGTGAAAACACTTGTTAAGATTTTTCGTAAACTCCACCTATAACGGTGACTTAACAATGAAAACACTTGTTAAGATTTTTATAAACTTCACCTATAACGGTGACTTAACAATGAAAACACTTGTTAATATTTTTCTTAAACTCCACCTATAACGGTGACTTAACAATGAAAAAACTTGTTAAGATTTTGTAAACTTCGCCTATAACGGTGACACCCATAACAATGACTTAACAATGAAAACACTTGTTAAGATTTTTCGTAAACTCCACCTATAATGGTGACTTAACAATGAAAAATCCTGTTAAGATTTTTATAAATTTCACCTATAACGGTGACTTAACAATGAAAACACTTGTTAAGATTTTTCGTAAACTCCACCTATAACGGTGACTTAACAATGAAAACACTTGTTAAGATTTTATAAACTTCACCTATAATGGTGACACCCATAACGGTGACTTAACAATGAAAACACTTGTTAATATTTTTCGTAAAGTCCACCTATAACGGTGACTTAACAATGAAAACATTTGATAAGATTTTTGTAAAACTCCACCAATAACGGTGACACCCATAACGGTGACTTAACAATGAAAACACTTGTTAAGATTTTTTGTAAACTCCACCTATAACGGTGACTTAACAATGAAAATACTTGTTAAGATTTTTATAAACTTCACCTATAACGGTGACTTAACAATGAAAACACTTGTTAAGATTTTTCGTAAACTCCACCTATAACGGTGACTTAACAATGAAAACACTTTTTAAGATTTTGTAAACTTCACCTATAACGGTGACACCCATAACGGTGACTTAACAATGAAAACACTTATTAAGATTTTTCGTAAACTCCACCTATAACGGTGACTTAACAATGAAAACACCTGTTAAGATTTTTATATACTTCACCTATAACGGTGACTTAACAATGAAAACACTTGTTAAGATTTTTCGTAAACTCCACCTATAACAGTGACTTAACAATGAAAACACTTGTTAAGATTTTGTAAACTTCACCTATAATGGTGACACCCATAATGGGGACTTAACAATGAAAACACTTGTTAAGATTTTTCGTAAACTCCACCTATAACGGTGACTTAACAATGAAAGCACTTGTTAAGATTTTTGTAAAACTCCACCAATAACGGTGACACCCATAACGGTGACTTAAGAATGAAAACACTTATTAAGATTTTTCGTCAAACTCCACCAGTAATGGTGACTTGACAATGAAAATACTTGTTAAGATTTTTCGTAAACTCCACCTATATCGGTGACTTAACCATGAAAACACTTGTTAAGATTTTTCATAAACTCATTCTTCTGTATCACTTTTTCAGGGTGGGAGCCCATACCTGTCGAATGACAAACTGAGCATGGTCCTTTGTCTGTTTGCTTCAATGACCAACTTCTCCGGACGAGTCAAGTCACAACGATCGTGGTTCAACCACTTACAAATTTCCTCGGGATTTTTTGGAATATAATACACTTCTAAAGAAGACTTACCACAATATTCGCAAAGTTATTGTAATATGATGTCATATTTGAAGGATGACTACGACTTTGCCAATCTCTGAGTGATAACTATTTAATCCGTCTAAACTCTTTGCGAAAGAAGTTGAAGAAGCTTTTGTAATGGTCTACTTGGACATTACTATACTCTGAAGGTTCATTAATCTAACCTTGGCGTGGATGATGTCGAAGAAGCTTTAGACTACAAGCTACGTTACATCATAATATCCATTTGCCCCCTTTATTTTATTTTTTGTCAAGATAAAATAAAATAAAATAAATTACATATATCATTTACAATTTCCACCCGAAAAAAGAATGAAAGCAACCTAATTATTACAGTTCATGGGGTGTATCTCAAACTGTCATGTCTTTGAACAATGACTTGATATTTGTGTCGCTCAATATCTTGCTCATTCAGAAGTATCTGCAAAATAATATCTTTCTGACCCAATTATACAATATTGCAAATGTTAGTAAAACTCGGTAAATATCCGAGTACAATTCTCATCATGCCCCCTTTATTTTATTTTATGTAATAAAATAAATAAATAAATAAATAAAGTCTGGGGATATTTGTGTAATGAATCATAACCACCTATACTCGTAAGTATCGCGCAACAATTTAATGTCGTTTGAGCACACGTCATATTAAATCTGAGATTTTGTAAAATATCAAGGTAAATTCTGAAGTACGAAACATACTCAAATTGTTTTGTAATATATTCATGTTTAACATGGTTTTACGCTATAAAATAACATTTTCAAAATGTTTTTTTTTCTATAAAAAAAATTCAATATTTAAATGAAGGTTCATTACGCTCCCTCAAACTCATTTTGAGCTTTATGTTATAACATAACATATAGATATATCATGCGAAATTTCATCGTGTACACAAGCTCCAGGTGTATTGTAAATAAATTCAAGAACGATGCGCCATGTTTAATATATTCTAAACTCATAGAATAATTTTTATAAATATTCATAAGATGCCATAAAATATTCAGATATACCCCTTGATTGTATTTTATTTCATGTTATAAAATAAAAGCAAAATAATAAAATATATTCTTGCCTCCAAATTATAGATTATTGAACGATTTAATTTAATGATCATCTTTTAAAGATCAAAACTCACTGGATATCTCGATAAAAAAAAAAAAAAAAAATCATGTGAGGCACGTATACTCTTTAATGTTTAGTCAAATCACATAACAAAGTACCAAAGCCAGCATTTGAGCTGCAACTAGCCTCCATTTTCTTTCGACATTTGGCAATAAAAATATAAAAAGATAGTTTGTATGTATCATTTTGTCTTTCCAACCTTGCAAGCATTAATGACAATATATCATCACCCACCACTCAATCAGCCAAACATCATCCACGCGACTCTTCGTAGGTTAGCTGTACCGTTGCTTTTTTCCAAGTTGTCTACAGCTATCCTATTTCACAACGTCAAAATATATCACTATATATTATTATTTTTTATTTATTTATTTATTTATTTATTTATTTATTTATTAAGATTCGTCAAACTTTAAAACTCCCATGGTTCGTTTATACCCACTGCTATCTGTGGTGACTCGGTTTTGGTTCTCAGGTAAATTGGTTCCCAAAATTCACGGTAGTACACGGACGTCTGTATATTTTGTGATTAAACGGTCTTGAAATCTCATGGAGCTTTTCACCTTTCGGTTATATAAAACGAGGTCCCTCGGATTATTTCCCTCAGTTGTACTAATCCCCAGATTTCGTGGTTTGTCACATATATTGTGATGAAGCTTCTTTTGGCAAAAAAAAAGGTTTGTCGATCAGTTTCAATTTATGGCCGTAGGAACTTATGGTGTAATGGTTAGAGATCAATCAACTCGAGGTATGTCGGCGCGAGAAAACTGGAGGAATGAGGGTCGTCGATGTTGCACCGGAGGAGTAAACTATTTTCTACTAGTACACCATATACATGGATGGAGGAATGAGTTTTTTTTTAAATATATTTCTCATAGTTAGAGTTCTGTATATAAAATGTGCGACGACTGCCTATGCCGGCATGGCGATATGCCGGAATGATTTTCTCTCCGGAGAATGTAACTTTTGATATAGAACGTGAGATAACTTTGATGACATTAAATGGGTATAGACTGAAAGTACAAACAGTAAGGTCATGTCTAAGAGCATGTCAGCAACAAGTTAAAAAAATAGTCTTTTCTCTCTACTAGCTAGCTAAAACAGCTATGACAACTAATATTTATTAAGGCACATAGCCTTTCACCACCATACCCAAAAGTATGGTTAATGTCATACAATCATGTGCAAGAGTTCTCATTGAAACTTCTTGCGCACATCTCCTGTTTACGGATGTATGTATAGGAGATGATTTGAGTTATTCCTTTTTTCAAAAAGTATTCATACTTAGTAAGTGGCGTATAAGATATTTAAAAAAAAATCGAAGCAAATTTATACATACAAATATCATATATATATATATATATATATGGACTCCCTTACTATTGTAATAAATAAATATAGACTCCCTTACTATTGTAACAGTATTCATTTGATGACTCTGTGTAAGACAACGGTTATCACCACGTTATTTGTATACACATGCTTTACTTGATATATATATATATATATATATATATATATATATTTAATCCATAATAGCTATCAATGTCAAGCTCACGCATGACTATATTTTGTCAGCTATAAACAGTAGAACATATATTCGTCAGATATAAACAGCAATCCATATTTGTGTTGAGCCATGCTCCTCGAGACAACGGTTACAATCCAATTAATGCTAACTCAATATATTTGTACCCAATAGGCATATTAACGAAGTTTTAACAGCCTTTTAATTTATCAATAAGTAGGTATTGTCAAGCACAAACATATTAATCACTAGAGATGCTCATAAAAAATGGATCTAATATAAAAATCTCACAGGATCATGTTTTTTCTGTATATTAGTTTTTCATCGTGAAAAGTGTTTTTTCTTTAATATTCATGGTTCTATCAAACCTTAAACAAATAAAATATCTACTCTCTTGTGAAATATTAAGGGTATATTTTACATAACTTTTATTTTGACATAAACATTCAGTGTAAGCATATCATGTGATTTCACTATGAAGTATAAGAAATCATAGTACAAAGTTGATGATCTTATCTGAAATAACATAGATGGTCAGTAGATGAGTAGTTCCTCCCATAAACATTGGAGCATAAGGTTGCTATATCAACACCTTTTATCCCTTTTCGTCCACTTTTTGAAGAAAGAATGAGGCGTTACACGATAAAAATTACGAATACCTCCCCAGCGGAGTCGCCAAATGTAAGAGAGTAGTCTAATTTCGGGAATTATCGAATTTGAGCACGTGTTTGACTTGAGCAACTTCGGTTGCGCCTACGCATCCGTTATGCTCGGAATCAAAGTCAGCGTAGTTCGTGGGTTCGTACTATTCGCCAGAAAAACTCATTGTGGTGGTTTTTCGAATAGATGGGAGGTGTTGAAACTCTTCTCCAAAACTCTCTCTAAAAACTCATAAGACAAAAAAATCACTCTTCTCTCCCAATAAGATCTCTCTCAAATGTATGGGGGTGAGGCTTATTTATAGCAAAACCAACCAAAGTGGGTCGCCACATGTCAAATAACCCATGGTGACACATGTCCTATTTTAAGTGGCATGTGTCCCATAAACATATGTCAAAATTCTCAATATTAGAATATTGTCTAGTTAATACGTAAATAATACAAAAATACGCATGATATGTCCGACGCGCATAATAATACTCCAATCGCATAAACACATGGACTTTTACCAATTTTGATCATCTTTAATCTCATTTAATAATTTAATGAGAGGCTTATGATTAATCCCCTCTTACAACAGTAAGCTTTAGTTTTGTCTAAATTTAAATCTCATAGAATCGTGGATGGATCCTCTCATCAAATATATCAGGGACGGGGAGCTCCCAGATACCAAGGTTGAGAGGAATAAGTTATGATACATAGCGGAAAAATTCACCACCATAGGGGACGCCCTATACAAAAAGGGCCTCAAACTTCCTTTGCTCTGATGTGTTGACCCCAGTGAAGTGGAATACATCTCACTAGATGTGCATAAGGGGTCATGTTTAAGTCATATAAGGGGATAATCCATGGAAAAAAGGATTGTGACACACGACTATTGGTGGCCGTCTTTCGCCAGGGATGCAGTCAACCATGTGAAGAAATGTGATAAGTGCCAAAGATATGCTTGCATTCTTCATCAGTCTCATTAGCCTTTGTCGTCCATCACAGCCCCTTGGCCATTTGTAGTCTAGGGGATCGACTTAGTGGGACCTCTACCTAAAGTTGCATGCAATTATAGGTACCTAATCGTGGCTATCGATTACTTCTCAAAGTGGGTGGAGGCGAGGCCATGGTTTCAATTACTAAAGTGAAAGACCTTCAAGTTTATCTGAAGAAACATCATTTTTAGGTTTGGTCTATCCCACATCGTAATTTTTTACAATGGGAAGCAATTCAAAAATAAGTCCTTCGAGGCATATTGTGAAAGGGTTAGAATTAAGTATTTCTACTCAGCACCGGACCAACCCCAAGCTAATGGACAGACCGAGGTCACTAATAGCACGATATTAGATGGAATCAAAAAGAAGTTGGAAGATGCCAAAGGTCTTTGGACAAGCGAGTTACATGGGTTCCTATAGTCTTATAGGACAACGGAGAAGATGCCTATAGAGGATACACTATTCATGTTAGCTTATGGGTCAGAGGCAGTCATCCCACTGAGCTAGGTCTTCCCAGCTATAGAGTCCATACTTATAACCCTGAGACCAATAATAAAGAGAGAAGGCTTGACCTAGACATGATAGAAGAAAGAGAAGAGGACACTAAGGTCAGACAGTCTGCTTACTAGCAAAACGTTGCCAAATTCTATAATAAGAGGGTCAAAGCAAGGTCGATTGTCGTGACAGAGTTGATGTTAAAAAAATGTTTGACAGAAGCTGAGAAAATTAAGATTCAAATTGGCACAGGAGAAATAGTGTGATAACATCACTTAGGTGGTGAAAAATACAAAAATCTTGTTAAAATCATTTAATTATGGTTAATTATAACATCACAATATGGTCAATTAATGTTTGTAACTCCCTCAGAGGCATGATGATATGTGGAGGGACTTAGTCTCGTCCTCACAACCTCAGAGGACTTGCTTCAACACCATTTATTTGGTGGCAACTTGGTAAAATCATTTAATTATGGTTAATTAGAACATCACAATATGGTGAATTAATGATCATAACTCCCTCGGAGGTACGAAGATATGTGGAAAGACTTTGTCTCGTCCTCTAAACCCCAGAAACTACGAGAGGGGACTTAGCTATATTTCAGTTGGTGATCAAACATTAAAATCATTCATATGGTTAAAATATCATCAACAATACGACATAAGACTTGCAAAAATAATGATTTTCATTATATTAGAATAACATTTGGGAAAATACATTGATGAAAATATTAAGGTTACACACGAAAGTTATAAAAAATGTCCAGATATAAGAAAAATTACAAGAGGAAGAGGGTATAGGTCACTGACAACCACCCTAAACACTCAGCTCATCAATGTTGACCACAGGGGTCGTATGCGCCTCATTTTTATCTCTCATCCCAGGAACTTCGTCTATAACTTGAACAGAGATCTTAGCTGCGATCACCGCTTCAACATCTATCAACGCTGTCTAACGTAAAGGGTCAGCCAAATCAAAGACCTTTAGGTATGATCGAATGAAGGATACGACCTCAGGGAATTTTTAAATAGCCCACCGACTGGCCATTTTTGCACCTCTTTCAAGGTACTGGCAGCCAAAGTCGCCAAACTCCTCATAATTTTTAAAAGCTTCCATGACCACAACCATTGCCATCTTGACGGCCTCTGCTATTGTGATCGCATGATTGGTTGTCAGAGTCTGAAGAGTTGAGTCCTGGTCTTTCCTCAGATCATTAAGAGTTTTATCGTACTCTTTTTTTAGATTAGCAATGGCCTTTATGGGCGGCCTTTTATGGACTTCAACTTATCCTTTAAACCCCTATCGACTTGGAGGGCCCTCTTTACCTCTTTCACTTGAGGGAATTTTTCAATCATCCACTTAGTGACACGAGCAAAGGCACACATGGATTGAAAAATCACATAGTACAAAAGTTAGTACGAGATAATGCAAGACTTCAAATTAGCAGAAATATTTTGAACAAAGTAAAGTTAGCTGAAATGCATACCTTGGTCATATGGTGAAGTCCAAAGTTAAAGACTTGGGTTACGTCCATCAAATCTAGAAATAATTTATCAAACTCATAGGGGAAGATAAGGATGGTCATATTAGACCTCACACCACTGGAAATGAGAGAGTCAGAGCTCGCCTTGAGATAGATAAGGTAAGAAGCTATATCTGCATCTTTGGAGCCTTGGGTGGTAGGAGTTGACCTTATGTCAGAGGGTTGGACCCTCTGCCTCGTATCCTTTTGAGGGGGAAAGTTCCCCCTTCAATTGGTTCCTTCTGCTTATGATTGACCTCGGCTTGGACTGTGCTACCAGTGGTTATTTTCTTCGAGGCAACATTAGTGGGATTTTGTTGCCCTTCCTGCTCAGAGGCGCTTGAAGACTTGGGACAATCACATTCCAGATATGGTCTGGAGTATTAGGAGAATGATCTGTAAAAAGATAAGATAATGGTTAGTGAAAATAATCCTAAATGGGTAAATAGTTAGAAAAATAGAAAATAGGGATAACATACATAACTCGTCCAGGAGGATAACCTCCAAACCTGATATTTCCAGGAAGGAAGGATCATCACTAATTAAAACTCATCTATACCACCATCCTCCCCTGACATCTCAGCCCCCTCATCTTATCATCCATGTTAAGGCTGGGGTACGACTTGGAGAATATAGATAGATTTGCCCAAACATAAGGAACCCTCGACTCAGAGTCATCAAGAATAACGTTGGCCTCAAACTCCCAGGCCCCAAAGATTAAAAAAATACTTATACTTCCAGTGATGGTTCGAGGTCTGGTTAATTTGGATGGTTTTCTTTCCCCCCAGATGATAATAGCCCAATTGGGCCCTAGTGCAGGATACATTCTAGCAAGATATGAAGATGCCAACTGAAGGGTTGTCTTCATATATTGAATTTCACAAAAAAATGAACCCGAGTATGATTCTCCATGAGTTTGGTGCTAGTTAGGTAGGAAAAAGACCCATGTTAGAAAGTATGGATCATGTAGAATGATGGACGGGAATACGGAAGCCAACTCTGAACATTTTGGTAGTAAACGACTATTTCTCCTTCTCGACCATCAATTGCTCTCTCGTCCTCATCTGGAACTTTCATGTGAATATCCGACTTGATTCTATATATATGCCTCCAGACAAGGAGGTTGGTCTCTCTGACAGTGAAAGGAAAGATTTAGGTATAGGAAATATTAAGTGGTTCCTTGACCTCAGAGTCAGAATTATTGTTAGCGAGAACCTCAAAAGGCCGGGCTTCACTTTAGAACCTCTCGTTGAACTCTCCCTCAGTTATAGTCGATAAGTGAACGAACATTGGGGGTGTTAAAATGATTACCCTTGACTCCTCAAAGTCGTAGGAAGCAGATGACTGGTGGTTGTGTGAAGACTTGGTAGTATCATACTCAGTTATACAACAAATTAGGATGCAAAGATTCTCCTCAAAAGAGTCAGTTGTCTCAAAAACTCGAGAAGACGAAGGGTTGTGACCTTAGAAAATGAGGATGACAAGGACTCCTGAAACGGCTGGCCAAACATCTCATCACCACTAACCTCAACTAGGGGAGGGGGGATGATAGCTAGGGTGGTTGGGAAGATAGGATGCGTAAAGTCGGCTTTGACTTTCCTCTTTGCCTTGGCCTCTACCTCGCCTATACTTGTCTCCCTAAGAACCTAGCACTAAGTTGGGCGTATTGGCCTAAAAACTCTTATGACACTCTAAAAATTTGATGGTTTGACTAATAGTGGAATTTTAGATTAAAATCTTAAGTGTTTCTCATTTTTAAATAAAACCAGTCAAGAACAATAGCTTACAGCCCACCAGAGAGCTGTCGAAGATGCAAAATATTACCAAAAAATGAGTTTAAAGCCTAAAATCTTCCTATCCTAAAATCCTAACACCTAAACCACCCTAAAACAACCACAAAATCCCATTAGAATGGATTATAAATACCATTGAAAAAATTAAAGATCACCGAAAAAAGCAATAAAGGAGAAATGAAGGTACAGGTGGTAGATAAAGGCAAAAGAAAGTGGAAATGATTACCTGAATGTTGAAAACCGAATTTGAATGAAGAATGGAATATATAAGCTCGTTGTATTTCTTGGGAACAAATAGAAAAAGGAGATCTTGAAAGGTTGCAGAAATTTTCTTGAGCCAAAACAAAGGGAAGAAGAAAGAGAAAATGCCGTATTTTTTGTAATTAAATCAAGCGTTGATGTAAAAAAATGGATTTGTTCCAAATTTATAATCATAGATAAAATATTGAATTATAATGAAATAATAAAGAGAGATATAGGATTTTAAAGCGGTTCGTCTATATAAGAAAGCCTACGTCCACTGTTATGGTATTGATTTCACAGATTACAGAAAGCTAGGTACTCTTGTAAAAAAGAATGACCTAGGATCCGTTATATCTTGTCCTTGATAAAAGGGATATAATGTATTTATAATGACCCAAAGATCAAGAGTTTTAATATTAAGGTATGGAATGCCTTTATACATTTAAGCGTTTACTCTCGTACATAATGAATATGACTATTGGTCGTGTGGTAAGACCCTTAATATGGTGACACTTCATTGGCATTGATGGTCTACATTCTTCATATTGGTCGGCATATCTCCCGAGATGCTATATACTGATTGGGATTTCTATTATGTAAGAAGACATTTGTCCACTTTTGATTGGTCCACATACGTGGATAATTTTTGGTATCAACACCAAGTAATGATTGGGTGCAATTAACCAAGCAAAATAATGAGGTCACAACTTATGAGGGAAAGCCTGTGCCACCCTACCTTGGCAAGCATACTAGAACACACACCTATTGACAAGTGTACAGTTCAGAGCGCTTCACCCAGGGATATTGAAATAATATCTAAACACTCAGCCAAATATGTTCACGGCCTAAGTAGCCCCAGACAACAAGGAGGCACTCTCATAGGGGAACAAATTACTATACACCTCAGCCCTCCATTCAAATTAAAGATTAAGAGTTAGGCGATATTGATATACATAAGTATGGCCTCATCCTCAACAGATCGCAACCCTATCAAGGCTGACCATGGATGCTCATTAAAGCAATAACATATGGACTGACTCATCAAAAGCCTAATCTTAAGTGGCCTCGTCCTCAGCCACTACTCTAGACATATGGAACATTATTGATCCCGGTTAACTGTTACATATCTTATCGGCCTAGTCCATGACCAGACGAGGTCGAGGCCTATGTGTAGACCTAGACCCTACTCAACATTGAGGGTCATTACGTTAGAGGATTGAGGATGACTCGGCTCAGCCTGGTCCATGATGGATGACTCTTGACACCAGGCAGAGTACACATGGATTGTAGGTCACTATGCCACATGGACAAATCGTTATAATATGATATTCATGAGCACGTGAGGGAATATTTCATCATCATGATATATATGTTCCAGGGATAGGTGGCTGGTTCTAATTAGTTACTTCATCATATTATGCTTATTACATGCTTAGGGGGCACACTGTGCACCCCAAGGCTATAAATACCCTTCATCTTCTTCATTGAGGAGGATCAAATATTAAAAACCCTAAGGTAAACACTGTCTAGCTTCACACTAGAGAGAGAAAGATTCTGAATTGTATTATAAGGTCATTAGTGTCTCATTTGATAGTGAAAACACCACAAAAAACTGCACAGTTGAATAGGTTATGGCTGAACCACTTATATCATTGTGTCATCTTTTTTACCTCATCTCCTTTTTTATTTACTTTACTGCATTTGTATCTCTATTATTGTAGATTGCTATCTTGAGCTCCATATAATTTAAGTGGTAATATCTCTGGTATCATCATTTACCTTTGTAGAATGGGCCGAAATTTTGGTAAGGAAATGACCCCAGGGGGTAGTTTCATTGAATAGGGTTTTGACTACGGAGCTCTAGCTTATGGACTCACGCAAAGGTCTGATGCCTTTTTGATTTTTAGAAGTCACTTTTTTCGAATGCTGGAACTTTACTCAAGATGCTTGGGATAAGGATAGGTAATTGAATAATTTTAGAAAACCTAGTCAACATTGAGTTTTGGGGACCTTTCCCCAATCGATTGGGTCTCCTTTTGTAGTCTAGATTTGAGGCATTTAATCGCGCAGTTGATTGTAACATTAACTGTGCAGTTAAATGATTAACCACTCATGAGATCTCTGCTCGATTTGGTGTTAGGTGGCATAAATATTAATCACACTCTTTATTGGTTAGCCTTGTGGTCAATTTGATGGGGATTATATTGCAAGTGGAAGATACATAATGATTACTAAAATATTAGATAAGGGCGTGTTCAACTAACCACACGGCTAATTGCCTAGCACCGGCTTTATTAGGGGGTCTCAACCTTGGTTTTGTGATTCTTCTTGGTTTTATTATTTGTGGGACCCCAAAGGACACTAATGCGAAAATTTTGGAAGAGTCCATGGTATTTATTGGGGTTCATTTTGAGGTGTTTTAAGAAGTCGATAGATTTTGCAAGTTTACTACTAAACTACGAAAATGAGTTGTATTTACAGTTTAAGGTGTCCATAGGAGGATGGTTCAAACAAAAAATTAAGGAGAATAACTAACATAGATTATGATTATACAATCTAATAAAGTATACATGTATAAACATGAATATAAAAGAGATAAATCAATTGGTCTACATCCATAGGGAATGGACGAATTGGTTTCTAATACTAAAGACGACAGTCCACCATTAACACAATTTATATAAGATCGCTCTCTCTCACTGTATATATAAATCTCAAAAAATTTACAACATGGTTAATGAATTACTTACATTACAATGTAAAAGATAAACGTACATATACTGCGAGGGTTCCTCGTTAAGAAAAATATACTTTATAGGTGACAAGTGTCCCCATGATATAAATGTTAATGTGAAGAAACCCTCCACCTAAAGTTAGGATTATGCTTCTCAAGTTTGTTAACCTCATCAAAATTAATGGAATGCCCTTGCGAAGATTATGCGTTCCTTATAATTTCATGCATTGAGGTATATTATGCTTTCATTTATGTTGAGATGATCACTTAGAATTATAAATGGGATGACACGTGTGTTGTATATATAAGGAGATGCGTCAATAGTCTCACTTCAATGCATGTTTGAGGATGACCTTGAGGTAATAAGTTGAAGGCTTGTTATATGCAAGGTAAGTTGAGGTAATATCTGAATTGACCTTTTGTCCTTGTACCAAAGGTCCTTTTGATTTTGGTAACTTGATATCATTAGAAATCCTCTTCTGAATATCCTTATATCAAACATTAACCCAATATAACCATTACTTAAACAGATTAATAAATATTGAACATAGTGTGTTTAATGGCTACTAGATGACGCAATCTACACTAAATGGCATTACTCATCCAAAGACTATTTAACAACCTAGGCTTTAATACATATATGTCACGCCCGAGTCATGATATTTTATTTTATTTACTTTGAAAATAAATTTTATTGTACTTTTAAATTTTGCTTTGGGGAAGAGTCTCCTTCACTACACCAAAAAGGCTAAAGTGTCACCTATGAGCAGGCGAGTCTTGTCATGGTCATTCATCGTGATAAAAAAATAAGTGTTTTTTATCACGGTCAATGACCGTGATAAGTCCATGACAATGATTTGTCACGGTCATTGACCGTGATAAATTTGTGACAAGTACAATGTCACGAACTTGTCAGGGTCAAAAACCTTGACAGGTCCGTGACGAGTAACCCTAGGCGCCTATTTTTTTCACCGTTTTATTTCCATCCATTTTCTCTCTCTAGCTCGAGCGACGGTTCTCTCTCTCTACTTTCAGGTCATTTTTCTCTTTCCTTTGTGTATGTGTGTGTGTATGTATATATATGTGCGCGCGTGTGTGTGTATGCATTTGTGTGCAGGTGTGTGTGTGTGTGCATGTGTGTGTAGTGGTGGGGCAGGGTACGGGGGTAAGCGTGGGTGTGTCTCTGCATGTGTGTGTGTGTAGTGGTGGGACAGGGGCAGTGGGGGGACTGATGGGAGGTATTTGGTGAGTGATGGGGGCAGTGGGGTTGGGGGTTGGGGTGTGTGTGTGTGTATATATATAGGTGTATGGGGGTGGGGGGGTAGGGTGTGTGGGGGTGGTATTAATTGGGCATTTTAAGACTTAAACTAATTGGACATTATAAATATTGATTGGGTATTTTTAGTTTAGGGCTTGAAATTGCTTGGTATTGTTATTTGTTAATGTTGATTGGGTGGTGTTAGTTGGGATTGAAATTAATAGGTATTGTTAATATTTCATGAATCGTATTGTTTAGATAATGAAATTAATTTGGCATTATAAATATTGTTTGTGTATTTTTATTGAGGTTAGAAATTGTTAACGTTGATTGGGTGTTATTATTTAGGGATTGAAGCTAATTTGGTTTGTATATGTGTCACGAGGGACTTTAGTGTCCAAACAATATTTAGGGGGCAGTGGGTGTAGGGGGGTGTATAGGTGTGGGGGGTGCGGGGAGGTAATGGTGTGGTGTGTGTGTGTGTGTGTGTGTGTGTGTGTGTATGTATGTGTGTGTGTTTTGTGAGAGTAAAGTCCATGTGTGCGTGTGTATATGTTTTTCAATTATATAAATCACAATTGTTTCTTGATATTGAATTTCATTAATGGTATGTATATTGATATTGAATTGAATTGAATTGAATTGAATTGAATTGAATTGCTTTGGTATTGATATTTTTATATTGAATTCAACTGAGTTGTACAAGTTGGATTAATTGCACACGTAGATATTTAAATTAAATTCTCTTATCAACTACCTTATCTAAATGAAAGGGTATCACGCGCGTCGGGGTGGGGGTAATTTTTTGGATTTCACTTCGGTTAGACATTCTACACACAAAGCTTAGTGAAGGGAAGGAGTGACAACTCAAACCTTTAATATAATTAACATGCTTTTAATGAAGTATCGTATTTCACAAGAAGTAACATAGTGTTACCATCCCCTTAGCTCCTTATGAAATGGACTAATACATTCTATAGTTCTTATGCGTACTTTAAATTAAATGAAACATACTTTAAATGACATAATTAAATGAACTCTCTCGAATAGTGATAAGACATAATTAAATGAAACATACTTTAGATTACTTATTATGCACATATATACTAGCTTTCTAGTTCTTTTGTGTATGCATTCAATGGCCGTTACACTCGTTCGAGAGTCATTACCCCTGTAATGAGATCTCTCAAATTATCCCATTTGGATAGGTTGGGACTGCATAGGTTCTGTATAATAATATTCTTAGTGGCTTAAACTTGTTACTTTTGGGGGAAGTTCTGCAGTCGTATCTTAATGTTCTCTGGGTACATACTAGATGATGCGTTGTTAAGTTTTATTTCAATTGATAAATTTAAATAACACTCACACTTGCGAATCTATGTCATGTACTTGGAGAACTATGGGGATATGCTGCCGAATTTTTCTCAAATTGGAACAATGTGCATGAGCTGTTAAGTATATTACAAAAATATGCGATCTTGAATGGGATAAGACCACTCACCCTTTAGAGGAGATGGAGGAAATATGAATTAATATTTTAAATTGAATTTTAATTTTAAATTAAAATTAAAATTAAAATTAAATTTAAATTTGAATTTGAATGCACGAATAAATTTAAGCATAGAAACCAGCCTTCTAGTTGTTATGCGTACAGATTCAATAGGTGATTGTTTATACTAATGGGAACTAAATATTCACACTTTTGTTTCTTCTAATACACAAATATACGCTTTTTACGTATAATAGGTGATTGTTTATTATAGATGTGATGGGATATCCTAAGTACAAAGAGTGGATGGGTGAGACAAATAGATTAGGGGATGAGTTTCGCAGAGGTGCTAATGAATTTGTGAAATACGCAAAGATATGTCATAAAGATGAAGAGTTTCCATGTTTGTGTGCTAATTGTATGAATGGTAAGGTGTTTGAGTGGAAAATAGTTGAACTACATTTGTTAAGATGGGGTATGCAAGATAGCTATTAAATTTGAGTTTTTCACGAGGAATTGAAAGTTCCCTTTGTCCCCGAGCAACCTTCATAAAAATCTCCAATAAGTAGGATATATTTACAAGGGGAGGATGAAAATATAGATCATAATATTCTACAGGATTTAGTTGATGATGCGTGTGGAGTTCATGAAGTGGAAGAGAATGAGGTCACTAACGATGTACAAGGTTCATATGCTCATGAAGATATCGGGATAAACCTAGATGATGACTTCCAAAGTTTTAATTTAAGGCAAACCAAACGTTATACTCTAGGTCTGATAAAGATCAAACAACTTTACATGCCATTATTGGTTTGCATAGTTTGAAGATCTAATATGGTTTGTCTGGCAATAGCGTGACAGGAATTTTAAATTGGGTAAAGGGCTTGCTACCTAAGAAGATTATGCTTCCAAACAACTATCATAGTCTGAAAAATAGTTTGAAAGGTTTGGGAATGAAGTATAAATCAATTCATGATTGTGTGTATATGACTGCATAGTATAACGAAAGGAGTATAAAAATCTCGATCGATGTTCGGTATGCAATGAACCTATTTATGTCCAATCTACCGGCAATGACGGCACAAGCTCAAAAGTGTCTCAAAAACTGTTAAAATATCTTCCTGTTGGGAATAGATTAAAGCTATTTTTTACAGTTGCATGGATAGAGGAGGTAATTACTTGGCATGCTAGGGAAGAAGTAGGAGAAAATATCATGCGCCATCCTATTAATTCTACAACTTGGAAAAGGATGCGTTATAAATATCTCGATTTTTCTCTAGAATAGCGTAACATTCATTTGACAGTATTAATAGATGGTTTCAATCCATTTGGAAATCTAAGCACCAATCAGAGTGTATGACCAATGATCCTAGCCCCACTCAACCTCCCTCTTTCGCAGTGTATGAGACCTGAATTTTTTATGTTGTCTTTGTTGATACTTGGGACAAAGGCTCCACGTGAAGACATCGATGTCTACATGGAACCTTTTGTAGAAGAATTAAATGAGTTGTGGAAAGAGGTTGTGCAATCATTTTACTCATTTAGAAAATAAAAGTTTACGCTGAAAGATATGTTGATGTGGACAATTCATGATTTTCTAGCTTACAAAATGTTATCCGATCGTGTAGTACATGGTTATTAGGGGTGTCCTATTTGTGGAGAGGAGACTGAATCTATTCATCTCCCCGCTAGATAAAAAAATGTATACCATTGTCATAGGAGGTTTTTACCCCCGCTCATAGTTTTATATTTGAGAAAGGTTCTAATTTTTTACCGGACGAGGTTAAACATAGGCTACGCCGAGAAAACTTTCAGGCTCAGAAAATGAAAGTAAATCTTCTGATTGTGGCCCTAATATGCCAGGTAAGAATCCTAAATTTAAGAATGTCAAGTATAAGAAGACCCCAACTGGGAATGAAACTTAGACAAGGAAGGCATCGTCTAGGAGGTCAATTTTATTTTACTTGCCTTATTGGAAGAATAACTCGGTGTGCCATGTACTAGATGTGATGCATGCAGAGAAGAACATTGTTGAACATATTGTGGGCACAAGCCTTGGGGGGAGTCATTCAAAGGATGGAGAAAATGCACAAATAGACCTTAAAGCTTTGAAACTTAAGCCAAAACTATGGTTGAAAGAAGATAGTATGAGAAGGATAATAATTGCCCCTGGTGCGTTTACTTTTACGAGTGATGAAAGGAAGGTGCTTTTAGACACAATATATAATTTGAAGGTTCCATCTAATTTTTCATCCAACTTGCAAAGGATTGTGAATTATGTTACCCATGATTTACATAAATGTAATTCCCACAATTGTTATGTGATCATGCAATTGGTTCCTCTATTATTTAATCACTGTTTCTCCAAGCATCAGGATTTGCAGAGGGTTATTATGCAAATTAGTATCTTCTTCTCACTTCTATGTGAGAAGGTAGTCAATCAAGATCACATAGTGCTCGCAAAATTGGCAGTAAACGAAGCGATTTTTGTCTTGGAGAAGTACTCTCCCCTGTCTTTCTTTGACATAAGTGTTCACTTGTTGGTACACCTATGAGATGAGGCACTTCTTTGAGGCCCAGTTAGATATCGATGGATGTATCCATTTGAAAGATTGATGAAAGTTTTCAAAGATTACATCAATAATACACGATACATTTAAGGATCAATTGCAGAGGAATACATCAATGTGGAGTCATCAATCTACACTCAGGAATATATGCCTAACTCGACCACCGTAGATGACAATGATGAGTTCATCGATGAGGGTGGTCATGTGATGGGAAAATGAGTGAAATTATTCAGTTTGCAACATGAACAAGTAGCTTGTTATCTATTTGACACACATGAAGATGTCGAAGAATAACAAAAGTTAGTTTAAATTATTTTAACTTTTACATTATTTTAATTTTTACATTATTAATTTTGTAATACATTCGTCACTATCTATGCAGAATACATGAAGCTTGTGAGAGCAATAAAAGACGAAAAACAATGCCATAATCACACAGTGAATTTAAGTTGTGGTTGTCACACGAATTAATTATAATGAAAATGGTTGTAATTAAATGTCACATTACAAGAAAGCTTTCCAACTAACCTTAATAATTTATCTATATTCTTGGCTCTTAAAGACGGGTGATGTGACATCAAGGCTTGCTCGTCTAGCCAGTGGGCCCTTGTTCATGGCACAAGAGTACAAAAAGTATCGATTGAACGGTTACATATTCGGTGCAAGGGTATATGAGGAAAATACAAATGTACAGAACTCGAGCATTTCTTGCAAGGTGTAACACCCCGTATTTTTATGATGTTAAATAATTATGAGATTTATTATTATTGTTGGATTAATTAAATTAAAAATGTGAGAAATTAATTTGTTAATCAATTAATCCAGATTAAAATAATTATTAACTAGCGTGCCAAGGGTGAATACTTATTGATAAAAAAATATTGAATATTACTGTGTGGATATGTAATATGGAATTATGAATTTTATAAATTATCGAGAGTGTGAAACGTGACAGTTTGGTATATTAAGTCAGGATGTGCGTGTGAGTCGTATCGGGACTAATTTAATAGATTAAAGAAGTAAATTATTTTTTAAGTAACTCGTATGATCATTTCGAGTGTGTAATTGAATCCGAAAGGGTCGAGATAGTCAGAATAGTGTACCCGGGGGTTTAGTTTGGGTCCCGGGGCGATTTTAGGCCTAACCGGTGTTCTAAGAGGGCGTTTTGGTAAATTGCATTTTTGGGGTTTGATTAATGACTAAAATAGAGATGGTTAATATCAGTTACGTAAAGGAAAAGTTAGGGTATTATGCACAAACTTCAAGGTAGAGCCACAGAGGGTGAGAGAGAACAAGCCCGAAGAGATTAAGGCCAAAAACCCATTGTCTTCCACCACCGTGACCACCTTTACGTAGATCGAAATATGAGAAACAAGTCTATACCAATTTCATCAGCGGATCAGACCATAAAAATCGAGGCAAGTGTTTATTACTCTTTTCCATTAGCAATAATTATGCTCATGTTAGCATAGGTATCAAATACATGATTTAGATTTGAATTGGGTGAATTTAGAACTTGATCCATGATTAAAAGTTATCTCCATGAAGAATTGAATCCCTATGTATGTAAAATAGAAATCCCGAAGTTATATGTTGTGATTAAGAAACGAATCTGGGTTTTAAATGGCAAGTTAAAGAACTAGGATCTTAATGGTTAAATTTGAGTATTTCATATTTAATTGATTTATTATAAAGATTTGATGATTCTAGGTTGCTATAAATCATCTACGCACGTTAGGTTATCAATTAAGTTGTTGTTTTGGTGTTGGGTTTGAACAGTAGAAGTTTTTAGAACTGAAAAACTGTAGAAGACAAACTGTAACAAATGAAAAACGTAATAGTTCTGGGGAGAATTTTTCTCAATCTCGTTCGAACGAGAATGCATGTCATTTGAACGACATCCATTCTAGTTCGAACGATAGGTTCAAAATTTAGAAAATCCCACTTTAGTTCAATCCGATTCGCACAGTTATTTTGAGTGAGGAAAACTATCATTTGATGATTTTAGTATAGTGCAGAATTGCTAGGGGATATTCGTAGAGTCATACCTTATATATTTTTGTAAAAGTGAGTTAACCGTGGAAATTTCGAGAGAGAGAATAATCGAAATAATAATATTATAAGTAGTAATGAGAGATTACTACATGTGGAAAATATATGTCTGGTAACAATAAATCTCAACACAAATTATAAGTAAATGCAATCACCAGAAAAATAAAGAACAAGAATGAAAATAATCATAATTACACACAACACAGGATGTACGTGGTTCGATAAATTGCCTACGTCCACGGTGGTGCTCTCAGTTTCTATTTCTCTTTTCTCCATAGGATTTTTTTCAGTTACATACCCTTTGCCCCGGGCCTGGGATATAATATATACAGGTAAACTTCGGAGAGTGGGGGTGTTGGGAATTCTCGCGTTATCCCACTATCCCTAAAATATCTCATGAGAGATTTTAGGAACATGATGGGTTTTTTCTAACAAACTGTACTTAAGGCTTTGGAGTTTGGGCCGGTCTCTCCCTATTTTCAATAGGGCTCAATCCGACTACTTCTTTGGGCCTACAAAAATTGATGAGGTAACCACAATTGCCCCTAAAAATTTTGGGTCAGAATTTGAGCTCAATAATTTTAAATAATAACTCCGATGGCACTTTTGTGAATTGAGTGAGGCTTCGGGCAGCGAAACATTTCTTCTTGAAAAATAAAAAATTATTTCCTTCTATATAAAGATGCGGAAGCGTAAGATGATGGTTCAACTTAAAACAACTTAAAAAATTTTATTTTTTCTCAAATTAAATTTATACAACGTGAAATTAAATTTAAACACACACTTATGTTAATTTCACTTAAACATAAATTAAATAATCCAAGTCCTTACAAATTTGCCTAAGTCATATTTTTCATTTTTAACAATTTAGGTCAAACCAATTTTATCAAATTAAATTAAATGACTTGAATTAAATTAACTAAGCATTACCCAATATTTAATTTAGCACCAAATTAAACATGTAGTGATTAAAACCAAATTTTATCTTGAATTACCTAAGAAAGCGTTCTAGGTGAGTATAGCAAGATAAAATAAACAATAAATCACTACGTCGCAATGTACGAGGAAAAACCCACAACGGAAAAAAACCTCGGACGACCCTAGCCTTAAGTCCACTAAGTATGGATTTACAAACTACAAGACAGAAAGACTTACAACACACGACTCAATCCCTCTCAATCCATGACGCTTCTTCTTGTAAACACCTCCGCCTAGTAGACAACCCGGGCACTCCACCATAATCTTGGACTTCACCAATGAGACATAGGTACACCGTCAACCACACATGGTGCCTTTCACCACATGAGAATGCCGCAGTAAAACAAGCTCTTCTTTTTTATGTGATTTAGAAGCAAACCCAAACTTCTCTTCAAACGGATGTAGAGATAAACCGGTGCCAAACACTCCAAGCAAAGTGTATATATATATATATATATATATATATGGAACTTGGATTAAATAAACTTCGGGTGTAAACATGTGTTTAAAAGATTTTTTCTTGAAGAATTGAACACTCAAAAACAAGGAAGTTTTTCCCTTTGAATATTGCTCTCAAACTCTCTCTTAGAGGTTGTAGGATATGAAAAAGTTAAGTTAGAAAACTTGGTTTCCGCACTTACATATTCAAGTAAAAAGTTAGTGGGAAAAGAAGTGGAAAAGTGGGGAAAAACTGCTCAAAACTGTTCTCACCAAAACTCATTCGAATGAGATTTTCGTTCGAATGAAGTCTCATTCGAACGAGCCTTCTAACGAACTTTCAGTGTGAACTCGTTAGAAATCTCATTGGAAATCTCGTTTGAACATCCATCTCGTTCGAACGACATTTCGAACGAAGCTCCAGTGGCCAATATGGGAACTCGTTGGCAAACTCGTTCCAACAACAAACTCGTTCGAACGACACTTAGAACGAACTTCCAGAAAGTTTGAAAAATTCTATTTTTAGCCCAAAAACTTTATATACTTTATATTAAAGTTTTAATAAAATATTTCTGAAATAAAACAACATTTTTAAATAAAAGTTCACCCAATACAAATTGTTCCAAGCTCCTATATATATATATATATATATATATATTAAAATCCATTCATACCTTTGGATCAATGGAACCAAGTTGATGATGTAGAAACGAGGCACATTAAACTCGGTAATTTGATGAAGCTTTATACTCTTGGCCGCTACGTCTTCAACAAACACGTCGTAGGCTTGAAGAATGATCAATTAACTCTATCCTATGACTCAAACGTTTTTGTCCAGAATTGAACCAAAACTACAAAGGACTCAATTGGAAATTTATGTCCTTACAAATCTCCCCCTTTGGCTATTCAGGGATTAAAACAAACAAAAATCCTAAAGGGCTGCCATGCTCTACTACATTGACAAAAGTCCCACCCAAAATAAAATTACAATGCTTGACTCAAACAACCCAGGGATTAAATTCTTTGTCGGTGCCGGTGAAAGTTGCCACTTAGAATATAATTCCTGCACACTTAAGAAAACACATTAAACGCATAGAGAATATCAAAATATTAAAGACAATAAAATAAATATCAAACTAAGAAATCTTGTTGGAAATCTCATTTGAACAGCTATCTCGTTCGAACTACATTTCGAATGAAGTTCCAGTGACCAATATGGGAACTCGTTGGCAAACTCGTTCGAACGACATTGTTGTTCGAACGACACTTCGAACGATCTTCCAGAAAGTTCGAAAAATTATATTTTTAGCCCATAAACTTTATATACTTTATATTAAAGTTTTAATAAAATCTTCCTGAAATAAAACAATAGTTTTAAATAAAAGTTCACCCAATACAAATTGTTCCAAGCTCCTATATATATATTAAAATGCATTCATACCTTAAGAGCAATGGAACCAAGGTGATGACATAGAAACGAGGCACATTAAACTCGACAATTTGATGAAGATTTATACTCTTGGCCGCTACGTCTTCAACAAACACGTCATAGGCTTGGAGGATGATCAATTAACTCTATCCTATGACTCAAACGTTTTTGTCCGAAATTGAGCCAAAACTACAAAGGACTCAATTGGAAATGTGTGTCCTAACAAATCTCCCCCTTTGGCTATTCCGGGAGAAAAACAAAAATCCTAAAGGGCCGTCAAGCTCTACTAGACTGACAAAAGTCCCACCCAAAATAAAATTACAATGCTTGACTCAAACAACCCAAGGATTAAAATCTTTGCCGGTGCCGGTGAAAGTTTCCACTTAGAATATAATTCCTGCACACCTAAGGAAACACATTAGACGCATAGGGAATATCAAAACATCAAAGACAATTAAATAATTACTCCCCCTAAATTAATTCTCCCCTTTATCAAACAAATGAACTTCTTAGAAAGACGTCTCCCCCTAAGATAAATCACCATAAACTAAGATATGATAACAATAGGAGTAGAATCCATTTCTCCCCCTATAATTCTCCCCTTTTTTGTTCAGGAATAGACAAATGATAAAAAACTAATTTAAACATGATGCATAAAGTGATAAGAACATGAAAGCACATAGGCAACAAGATCATAACTAATCCAACAAATAAAAATGGATACTAACTAAGATGCAAGAAATAGATACCAATATGATACATACGTATTAAGCATGAAATATCAACAAAGAATGCAACAAGATGGATACCAATTATGAATTAAAGCATATATGGACTAGAAAGCAAGGCAAAGACTAAACAAAAATATCATATATATATACATACTTTAGATATACCAAATATGCACACGCATATATATATATATATATATATATATATATATATATATATATATATATATATATATATATATATATAACACAAATGACACAAAATAAGATAAGCTTTTCACACTCGTATGGAAAAAATGTGTCACGTGAAAACGAAAGTGTTGGGGTGTGAACTAGTAACAATTAAATTTAGACCCAATCACATAAAACATGTTCACGGAGTTCTCAATTGATTGCAAACTTCATCACATTTGAATATAACATCATGTGACAATATATATTGAACTCAATGAACACACATACACAATGCATACAAGCCTAGACTTTTGATGATTCTACAAACCAATATGGCCATGACATTGAAAGTAAAACTAGGATAAACGGACATTGTGCAAACCGTTGATATACCATCCAATCTCCATCAATAAGCATATATATTTTGAATGAATATATCAATTAAACATAGGCCTTGGCAATTATTTTTCTTTTTAATGCCATATTATATTTTTAGGCCTTTGGACCACGTATTTCTTTTAGGTACATTCAAACGGTGGCTTACAATCACAAAGGATAATAAATCCTTTCGAAACCCTTCCCCGTGCACATTTATATATATTATTTTTTATATATTTCTCACAAATCTCACGTGCAACAGATTTTGACATGCACTTAGTCCTCCTAGGTCACAAATATGTAGATGACAAGATTGGTAGGAGAACACCCCACAAAGCTCAAATATACATATGAAGTTAAATTTCAAAAGAGCTCGTGCAAGTGTGAATAGAGGCATATAAAAATAGAATCCATTTAAACAACACAAAATCCAACTACTCCATGTAAGGATGGTAAAGAACATAATAAGGGTTGACAATCTAAACCAATAGTCCGAGCCATATGGAAGCGTAAACGATGGGATTCAAACACAAGTATATGCCACATAAAGTGCGTCAAACTAAAATACACACAAAAAAATCTTTTTGAGTTTTTGAAATTTTTAACCAAAAATAAAAATATATACTCAAAAGACAAACAAAAATCATTTGAATTTTTCATTAAGCTTAAACTACCAAGAGATAAAAACCCAAACTATAAACACAGATCTTTTTGTATTTTTCATTTAATGCAAACAACAATGAAAGAAATATAATACAAAAGATAAACAAAAAGCATAATTCTAGCATGTGATTAAACATGGAGCATAGACTAGAAAATGATTAAACAAGCATACATTTAGCATGATAATATAGCATGAAGTACAAAATCTAAAGTATGCAAAAAAATTAACACATTCAACCTTTAGATTTTGCAAGGGAGGAAGCATGTGAAAGTAAATGAGAATCAAAAACCCTATCTTGTAAAGCTACCAAGTCGGATCTCCTAACCCAAACTAATGACGAATGACAATCTCGGGGTGTAGTAATCTTGGCTACCTTGGTTCCCTTACATTGGAATTTTCTAGAAAATATTTTAAGATCAAAACAAAATTTCTTAAGATGACCTTTTCGACCACAATGAGCACAAGTAAAAGCACGTCGAAAATTAGTACCTAAGGGTTGATCTGTAAAGGCTTGTCTATGCGATTCTCCTAAAACATTAGTTTTGGCTTTATGAGTAGATTCATTACAAGTATCGAAGCCTAAACCACAAGTGTCATTTTTTATTTGGATCGTGCCTAAGATTTTATCCAGTTTTTCGGACCTACATTCCAAATCAAATTTGACTTTCCTAGAGTCTTTTAATTTATTTTTTAATTCTAAGATATTAGACTTTAATAAAATATTTCTCTCTTCAAACTCAAGAAGCTCCTTTTTCAAGGATTCCATTAAAACTCTAAGGCTATCTCTCTCACCTTCTACATATTCAAGCTTCTCTCGAAGAGTTCTCTCTCGTATCCTAAGGTCTTCCACTAACGCACTATCATCAACGAACTTGACACGCTCTTTTAAACACGCTTCTAATTTCCAATTAGCTCTTTTTAATTTAATAAATTCATCATAAAGTTCTTAAAAAGCATTTTGAAGTTCACTCACATCAACCTCTTCTTCATTTTCACTGTCTCTTTCTTCTTCACTCTCCCTACCATAAAAAATAAGGGAATCATAAACTATGACCTTGGAAGTGCCATGTGTTAAAGTTTCATCAATAGATGAGTTCTCACAATCACTCACATGACTAGACATAAAAGCCATAAAGTTGGGCTTAGTGGGGGAATCGGGCCCCTCTTCATTATCACTATCACTAAGGGTTGCGTTAAACGCAATTGGTTTCTTACCCTCTCTCCTTAGTTTAGTGGGACACTCAAAAGCCCTATGGCCATACCCTTCAAAACTAAAACATTTTTCGAACTCGTCTCTATTTACATTTTCTTTAGAAGTTTTAGGGATCCTCTCGACTTTGTCATGCTTAGAAGTTTCAAATTTCTTAAAGTTGTTTTAAATTTATTTTTGTTAATTTTAAGGAACTTTCAAAATTTCCTAGCAAATAAGGTCATATCTTCCTAGTCACTATCACTCTCGCTCTCTACTACTTGTTTTTTCCTCTTTTCGAGCTTTAAAAGCAATGCCCTTTTCAATTTTCTTTTCGGTTTTAGAGGGAAACATGTCTAGTTCATAGGTTTGTAAATCACCTACGAGCTCTTTTAATTTCATAGAGTCTAAAGCTGGTAAAGAATTTAAAACAGTCACTTTTGGAATAATTCTATCGGGTAGGGACCTTAAAATTTTCTTTACTACTCGGTTGTCGAGTATTTTCTCTCCCAAGTTAAAAGATGAATTAACAATATCGAAAAGTCTATCATAAAATTCATCAAAAGTTTCTTTTTCGTTCATTTTGATGGTTTCAAATTGAGTGGTGAGGTTTTGGAGTTTTGAAGCTTTAACGACACTTGTAACTTCATGAGTGAGTTGTAAAATATCCCATACTTCTTTAGCGGTCTCACACGTCATAATGCATCGGAATTCATCCGGTGTGATAGAGCTAAACAAGGCGTTTAAACCTCGAAAATTAAAATTTTAAAGTTTAAACTCATTCTCACTCCATTTATCAGCCGGTTTGGGAACACGTTCATTATCTACTAAATGAGTTGGTGGAGACCACCCGTTAACTACAGACAACAAAACCCTCTTGTCGATAAATTTCAGTGCTGATTTCATTAGTGCTTTCCAATACACATAATTAGAAGCATCGAAAATAGGAAATTTTGAGAATGGGGTAAATTCAATTTTAGCCAAAAAATATTTAAAAGATCTTAACGAAATAATTTATCACTTTGGCTCTGATACCAAGTTGAAAAATAAAAAAATATTTCCTTTTATAGAAAGATGCGAAAGCATAAGATGATGGTTCAAATTAAAACAACTTAACAAAATTTTAATTTTTCTCAAATTAAATTTATACAACGTGAAATTAAATTTAAACACACACTTATGTTAATTTCACTTTAACACAAATTAATTAATCCAAGTTCTTACAAATTTTCCTAAGTCATATTTTTCATTTTTAACAAATTAGGCCAAACCAATTTGATCAAATTAAATTAAATGACTTGAATTAAATTAACTAAGCATTACCCAATATTTAATTTAGCACCAAATTAAACATGTAGTGATTAAAATCAAATTTTATCTTGAATTACCTAAAAGAGCGTTCTAGGTGAGTATAGCAAGATAAAATAAACAATAAATCACTACACCGCGATGTACGAGGAAAAATTCACAACGAAAAAAAACCTCGGACGGCCCTAGCCTTAAGTCCACTAAGTATGGATTTATAAATTACAAGACAGAAACACTTACAACACTCGACGCAATCCCTCTAAAGTCCCGACGCTTCTTCTTGTAAACACCTCCGCCTCGTAGACAACTCTGGAGCTCCATCGTAATCTTTGCCTTCACCAATGAGACATAGGTACACCGTCAACCACACATGGTGCCTTTCACCACATGAGAATGTCGGAGCAAAACAAGCACTTCTTCTTTATGGGATTTAGAAGCAAACCCAAAATTCTCTTCAAACGAATGTAGATATAAACCGGTGACAAACACTTCAAGAAAAGTAGATATATATATATATATATATACATATATATATATATATATATATATATGGAACTTGGATTAAACAAACTTTGTGTGTAAACAAGTGTTTAAAAGATTTTTTCTTGAAGAATTGAACACTCAAAAATAATAAACTTTTTCACTTTGAATATTGATCTCAAACTCTCTCTTAGAGGCTGTAGGATATGAAAAAGTTAAGTTAGAAAACTTGGTTCACGCACTTACATATTCAAGTAAAAAGTTTGTGGGAAAATAAGTAGAAAAGTGGGGAAAAAAATGCTCAAAATCGTTCTCGCCAAAACTCGTTCGAATGAGATTTTCATTCGAATGAAGACTCGTTCGAACGAGCCTTCTAACGAAGTTCCAGTGTGAACTCGTTAGAAATATAGATGGAAATCTCGTTCGAATAGCCATCTCGTTCGAACGATATTTTGAACGAAGTTCGAGTGGCCCATATGGGAACTCGTTGGAAAACTCGTTCGAACGACATTGTTGTTAGAACGACAAAATCGTTTAAACGACACTTCGAACGAACTTCCAGCAAGTTTGAAAAATTATATTTTTAGCCCATAAACTTTATATACTTTATATTGAAGTTTTAATAAAATCTTTCTGAAATAAAACAACAGTTTTAAATAAAAGTTAACCCAATACAAATTGTTCCAAGCTCCAATATATATTAAAAGGCATTCATACCTTAGGAACAATGGAACTAAGTTGATGGCGTAGAAACGAGGCACATTAAACTCGACAATTTGATGAAGCTTTATACTCTTGGCCGCTACGTCTTCAATAAACACGCCATAGGCTTGAAGGATGATCAATTAACTCTATCCTATGACTCAAACATTTTTGTCTGTAATTGAGCCAAAACTACAAAGGACTCAATTGGAAATTTGTGTCCTTACACTTCTTAAGAGATTTAGGTGGAAGATCTACTTCGTTCTTCGTGCATCATCACTCGTAAGGTTTAAAACTATTTGAAAGAGTCATTTATGATGTTGCTTCACAAATTTCAAACCCTTAAGACATCTTTCGCTTATTACTACGTCTTCTCACTTCCAGGTCTTACCCTTCATCTTCGAGCTTTTCCTTATCTTTCCATCTTCCTTGCTTGTTAATTCTTACCTCGTAAGTCTTCCAAACTTCTTCTCCTTTCTTTTCTTTTGAAATTTATTTTCTATCACTTCTAGGGTTTATTTATGGCTATAATATGTAATAGTTCAATTGGCGAGTTTAGGGAGTTCTATAACATTCTCATCTAGGTGGACATTGAATGTGGCCCTATTCCTTACAATGTTTGAGACATTGAGGAGGGGTATTGGACTCACGTTCTCCTGTTGTCTCAGGGGGGTCTAACATTTCCCCTAAATAGCTTATTTTTACACTTCTTTAGTTATTTCTACATAGTCCCTGTCCAATGTTCTCCAATTGTTTGGAAAATTATTAACGACGTACATAGGATCAATCAACTTTTTGGCACCAATTTGGTTCTTGCTAAAATCTGTTATTGTTAAACCTTTTCTCGAATAAGCTCTGGTCTCCTTTATCTTAAAGCTAGGAGACTTGACAGGGTGTTAGTAGTCAATATACCTGATTCCCGTAAGGATTATTGGAATGAAGGCTTCATTGCCAAGAACTGGCAGTTCCCTCCCCAGACCGGGGAGACTAGGTACAAGGGACCTACGATTCCCTTTTACGGGGAAGAGTACATAGGTAGATATTTTTCTTATTCTGCTTATTGATTTCTTGTTAGTCTGTTAGTGTACTCTTTTTCTTATTTCCTCCATTTTCTTTTTTTAGCGAAGACGAAGAACTTGGAACCTCCTCTCCACAAAATCTGAGTTGTTGATCTGATAAAATCTTGGAAGATAAGGGAATCTCTGGCTGACGGTGAGCATCGAAGATCAGCTGCTTTACTTTTAGAGTATAAAAACACAGTAACCATCTTCATCGCTCGAACTATTGATAGCATTCCTCACCTCGATATATAAGAGGTCATCGCTGAGCCAATTCAATTAGACGAGGAGGAGAGTAGATCTGGTGAAGGCAGTGTAGGAGGTGATATATGTGGAGCTGAGGGTGATTCTAGTGAGGAGAGTTCGAGTAGTGAGGGAACTTCTAGTTTGGATGACAGTTCGGAGGATTTAGAGAGTTCTAGCAATGAGACTATGGCTCCCCTAGGAAGAATTTAATCCAGGATGATGATGAGGAGGACAATATTTCTCTGGCTCGTAGTCTGAAGAAGCAGAAGTCTGGGAGTGGGAACACTGCCACTGTCTCCCAAACTATAGCTCACGAAAGGGAGAGAAAAAATAAAGAGGGGGCATTGGTGAGGGAGATAGAGAGCAAGAAGGAGGAAGAGAGGAAGAGGGTTGAAATGGAGAAAAAGGAGAGAGAAGAAGAGTGGAGGAGAAAAGAAGAAAGGATAAAAAATGGACAATCCTTGGTGCCCGTGTCTGCCTTAGCTGAGGGGGCTTCCGTCCCTCTCGTTCTTCAGTTGGCTTCGGCAGTGCTTGAGAGAGAAGTTTTGTCAGCAGATCGCCAGAGTTCATCGAGCATAGGGACCGACCAATTAGCCCTAAAATTAAGTCAGGGGCTAGCCTTGGTAAGTCTACTTTTACTTTTTTACTTTGTAATTTCCTTTTCCATACCTTCTTCGCTAACTTTTTCTTACTTCTTTGCAGTTTGTGTCTAATTTCACCGTCTTCTATCACAACCATGACGAGTTGGCGAGGAGAAATGCTGAGCTAGAGGCGAGCCATAAAGTTACTAGTGCTGCTAAAAAATCTTCTGATCTTTCCTTGGCTGAATTTATCAAAGAGAAGGAGGCAGTGTCTAAAGAGCTGAAGGAGCTGAGGCAGTCCTATGACACAGTCTGTACGATCAAGCTGGAGGTGGTTGAGGAGAATAAAGAGCTTGCCGAGAAGATGAAAAAGCTGGAATCTGAGGCCGCCACCATCAATGAGAGTTCTTACAATGCTGGGTGGCTCGCGACATACGAGGATGCTGAGGCTCAAATTGGATATATCAGTTGGTTCAACCTCAATAAAGGTTGGGACAGATCTTTTCTTGCTGTCGAGGTGGATGTTGATTCCCCTTTATTTGATGAGCATGACCC
Source organism: Sambucus nigra (assembly GCA_949130495.1). Lineage (NCBI taxonomy): Eukaryota > Viridiplantae > Streptophyta > Magnoliopsida > Dipsacales > Adoxaceae > Sambucus > Sambucus nigra. The sequence goes on from OX422220.1 coordinate 41,943,751, forward strand.
TGGTTCGAAACCTGTTATAGAGGGTGTGCTTCTTGCTGCTGCCAATGAAGGTGCAGCTACTGCGGTTATTCCATCTGAGGGAAGTGCAAATGAGGCTGCTACAGATAAAGGAAAGCAACCAGCATCCTCAGAGCATCCTCAGGTTGCCAACTAGTCTTTTTAGGGGGCCCTTATATTTTTTGTGTTTCCGTTGTTCTCCTTTTCTCACTGATGTAGTTGTACTTGAACTTTTTTGGTTTTAATGAAAAGAAGTTCTTTTACTTTTCATATACTGATTTATTTATTCTCGATGCTTGTATGATTTGTATATTATCGATTTTGATGAATATATTTCGGCTACTTCTCATTTATGCCAAATTCTTGGTACTAATGTGAGTGACTAGGTCCGTCGTGCCTCTGTAAGAATTTGCTAGTCTCTCTAAGAAAGGAATCCGGGACTGCAAGAACCAATCTGAGCTGGTTGCTAAGTTAAAAGATAGGCTCGAGGAGATGAGTGAGATTGGCTAAAGAGTGCGCTTGTGTTCAAATTCAGAAATTATTTAATAAAATCTCCGTTTTTCAATTAAATCCTAAAACATCCATCTAGGTGTGATTGAAATCAATATGATCATGTAAGAACAGTCAATCACAAACAAAACACAGAAATGAGGAAAAATCGCGCAAAGGGGCAAAACCTTTTTATTTTCACTATAATTTGTAAAAAGGGTTACACGGATTACAATGAAAATAAGAGTGACATACAAAATACCCTCGGGTGTCGGTTTCGATGTCATCGGCTAGAATCTCCCACAAGAACTCTAGGTGGGAAACAATGAAGAAGAGATGGCTTCTCCACAAATTACTCCAGATGAGTAAAAACAATCCTCTTGAAGGTTTAACAATTCACATACATAGATGGGAGTGTTTATGTGAATAAAGAAGGCAAAAAACCTTAAAAGTTGAAGTCTGTTTTCTGGGTTGTTAATCGCAGAAATCGTGTATGAAAAAGACTTGGAAAACGTGTAGAATGAAACCAGATATTTATACAAAAATTGAGGCGGCGGCGGCGTTCGAACAAGATCATCATGTCGCTCGAACGAGGGAAAGTTGTCGCTCGAACGAGATTGCACGACATGCATATCTCGTGCAAACGATATTGCTATGTCATTTGAATGAGCTCGTCGACCGAGGCACTCCGCTTCTACACTTAGAAAAAATTCTTCTTTTGATAAAAAACATTTCAGACTTTAAAAAAATATTTTTTGAAAATTCCCAAATATTTATGCAAATATAAAAAACTCCAATAAATCATTTTACTAATATTACGTAGTGGAGTAGTGGGAACAGTTGAGCAGAACGTTGCATGTAGCATGATGCATGTGTGAAGATGATGGATGCATGGATTCAGATCAAGGCCGTCGTAGATGATCATGTCGACGTGCCGAATGTAGCGGTATCAGACATACAAACTGTGATCTAAGGAAAATAGAAAATTCTTAGATTCTACCCCGGACATTTATAAAATCATGTCCTTACAAATCTCCCCCTATGTCTATGACGGTACATACATAAAAAATTCAAATTATGCAATCTCCATAAAACTAATGACATACAAGATAATATCCCCATTAAACCCTCAAACTGATAATACTAAATGACATGTCTTCAGTCAAACTTCAACATCTTCAAATCTTCAACTCTTCAGAAAATCCCAAAGCTTTTCTCATCAGGGTGTGCAATCCAATGATTATCATTTTGTGCCTACACACATGAGATAAAGAAGATACCCGTGACAAGCAACAGTTTGAAATATAATGATATGCAAAAACAAAGATCAATTAAGCTTAAGAAATCATTGATAAATCAACCAAACACCAAAATTCTCCACCATAATTCTTTATTTGAGGAGTGCACTTGCGTTCAAATTAAAAAATTATTTAATTAAATTTTAGTTTTTCAGTTAGATCCTAAAACATGAATCTAGGTGTGATTGAAATCAATATGATCATGTAAGAACAGCCATTCACAAACAAAACACACAAATGAGGAAAAATACCCCGAAAGGGCAAAACCTTTTTATTTTCACTATAATTTGTAAAAACGGTTACACGGATTACAATGAAAATAAGAATGGGATATGAAATACCCTCGGATGTCGGTTTCGATGTCGTCGACTGGAATCTCCCGCAAGAACTCCAGGTGGGCAGCAATAAAGAAGAGACGACTTCTCCACAAATTACTCCAGATAAGTAAAAACAATCCTCTTCATGGTTTAACAATTCGCATACATAGATGGGATTGTTTATGTGAATAAAGAAATCATAAAACCTTAAAAGTTAAAGTCTATTTTCTGTGTTATTAATCGCAGAAATCTTGTGTGAAAAAGACTTGGAAAACGTGTAGAATGAAACCATATATTTATACGAAAATCTAGGCGGCGGCGGCATTCGAACGAGATCAGCATTTCGTTCGAACGAGATTACGCAACATGCCTATCTCGTGTGAACGACATTGTTATGTCATTTGAACGAGCTCGTCGACTAAGGCACTCCACTTCTACACTTAGAAAAAAATTTGCTTTTGATAAAAAACATTTCAGACTTCAAAAAATATTTTCTAAAAATTCCCAAATATTTTTGCAAATATAAACAACTCCAATAAATCATTTTACCAATTTTGCGTGTGGAGTAGTGGGAACGGTTGAGAAGAACGTTGCATGTAGCATGATGCATGTGTGAAGATGATGGATGCATGGATTCGTATCAAGGTCGTCGCGGATGATCGTGTTGACGTGCCGAATGCAGTGGTATCAGACATATAAACTGTGATCTAGGGAAAATAGAAAATTCATAGATTCTACCCCGAATATTTATAAAATCATGTCCTTACATTGGTGCCTCTGTTCAAGAAGAGGTCAATGCTCTCGAAATGAAGATTCTACAAGCGTCTTAAATAAACTTGGTTGGGGAGATGCTCTAACAAGAAAATCATACATTGAAGCGAGAGCTCGCCCGCTTGAGGGAGAATGTGCCGAGCACAGCTCCGTTACTTATCCAAGGTTCTTCATCATCAATGAAACAGCGAGCTGGAAACCTTCCTAGACATTCTCAAAGGGAGATAGCCGAGCTGAAAGGGGATGTTGTTCTAGCCAATTTGATTACAGCCGAGCTTCAGTGAGATGTCACCAAGTTGAGACATTTGTTCAAAAATGGCGACGACAGGTGTGGGTGGATGGCTAGGACCAGGATTGGACTGATGCTCCAACAAAGTTGAAGGAGGTCGAGGAGTTATCCTTCATAAGAGGGTAGTTAAGTGCCCTTAGGGAGTTACAAGTTCCCAGGAACTTTATTCATTTGTATAGGCATGAAATCTCTCCCTTTACTTTGATGCCAAATCCATTCAAAAGGGATTATCACTGGGTTCCTATAGATGCAATCCCAAGATAGATCCTAGAGCTGAGTTCAGACGAAGTCGGGGAGGAATTCGCTCCTCATCCAAATGATGGCCAAAGAGCATGACTACCTCGCTCAGCGACCTGATCCTTATTAGGGTTTGAATTGCTTAGCATATGTAACTCTTTATACATGTAATGATGTAATAAAATATATATGTTTTGGTTAATTTTTTGACTAAACATGTGTTATGTTATTTTTTACTTTATTGATCTCTTGTTCAGTTATCTTGGGCTCTTCCAACCGACTAGATATGACTTAGGTAGAGTTGGTTGTCGAGTGGGTATCCCCCTAATCTAGTATGCTTTAAGTGTACCATTCTTCCTTACTTTACCTTTTAGGCCTTGTCGTCACACTACCTTAAGCCTAAGTGTGACAATAGCAAGGACACACCTGGTATCGGATATTCTATCTTAGCAGAGTTTTTGATCCAAACAATGTTGGCGACTAATTTGAGTTGGACCTGTTGCCTAAGGGCCCCTTGTAGGGCTTTATATATTGCCAGGGGAAATCTAAGACGTCATTCGTGTTAATTAACAAATGCCTGAGGAGGGTTATGTGACACCCCGACTAATTAAATATCGGGTAGCTACTCCTTTATTAAAACTAATACAAAATGTCAAGTTGGTTCAGTTCATAGCATTACTGTCGAAAAATGTTTTAATAATTACTAGCCACCTAATATTTAAAAAGTGAGTTGTCAATTTTAATTAAATCCGATTAACATACAATCCATTTAAATTACGAAATACTAATACCACAACCATAACACAGTTACAATAAAATAATAATAGAATGACAACGAATCTGGAGGAATACACCTCTAATAACCCCAAATACTGAATACAACCAAATAAAAAGTCTGAATCACAAATTAATTACAATCCCAATATCTGAAATAAAACGGAGTAAGTAGGATGTCTCTAAAAGTAAAGGGGCGACATGCCCTACAGATGAGTAAAATAGAGTCAAGGTATAAAATGGAGGCGTTTACTATCGAGATCCTATAACTTCCACATCAGCTACCGCACGTCACTGGAATGGAACTCCTACACTTGGTGTCCTTGTGGCAGGGAACCTAAAATGTTTTTATAAGAAAATAGATTTGAAAGAAAATGGGTCAGAGCCCGATTGAAAACAATTTAAAATACAGCAAGTGTTTAATATTATTAAACAGTGAATATAAAATACATGATAGTGCGTGCACTCACATGAGTTCCTCACCTCTCAACTAATTGTGCACTCCTACGTACCCGTACCCATTCTAGTTATTCCACTAACTAACTAGTCTAATACAATATCTGAGTTTACTATACTATTCGTAGTTTAAATTACCTACATTTTAATATAAACATAGAGTTTTACTTTCATTCCTCAGGATTAGTTGCAATAATTACTAGGAGTTTTCTCATTTTTTTAACTCTACAAAAGATGTTACATTATTTCACATTTATACTTATATAAACAGTTTTTTTTAATAATTCAGTATATCAATCTCATCATAATATACAATAATGGCACCCCTAGACTAAGCTGCGGTGCCCACATACTCTGCTATCAAATCCTGGTACATCACGTACATAAGGATCACGTATTCCGAATCTCTCAGGAATCGTTTCGACAAGTAACAAACACACATAATGGAGGCGAACATACTTCACATCACATGGGTCACTCACATACCTACGCTCCCATCATCGGCAGACTTATTAACTCCTCAATAAGTCATTCTCTGACCTATGTCCTCGAGGTACCAATCTAAATCCCCCCGTAGGCACACAAAGATTAGATGGCCCTGATTAAACGCCGACCTCCTGTGATAGCAAGTATGGTAGGTATGTCATATACAGATAACCACATATACTAAGCATTCACACATCTTAGATATATTATAATATCAATAGAGGTATATTTTACATTCCTATACTGTCATTAACTGTTGTATGTTTACAAATCCCCGAATAATATACATCAAAAGTTATCAACCCTTCTCACGTCACAATTTTAAGTACTTATTTCCTAACCTATAGATGTCACCCGGTTCACTACAAAATTCTAAGTTTTAATCCTCAATGTACCCCAATTTCACAACTATACCCACTAGTTAACAAGGGAAGGTTAACACTCAATTAAATAAGTCTACTGGGAGTTCGAAATAAAATCAGGCCTAAAAAGGCCATTCTGTCAACTCATTATAAATCTCGTTCGAACGAGGGTCGTTCGAACAAAGTCTTCGAATGAACTTGTTAGAAGGGATACTTTCATCTCGTTAGAAGCTCGTTCGAATGACCTGAGCAGGTCTTCTAACGAGATGGCAGAATACGCCCAGAAATTTTCCAACTCGTTTTTCTTCATTTTTCTCTTTTCTAAATTCATCCTAAGATCATCCCAATAACTTTTTAATGTTCTTAAACTACTCTAAGTCCTCTTAGGTCGCTTCTCAACATATTTTTGGGGTCAATTCCTCCTAATCAACATGCAATTATCATTAATTCCCAAATTTTACCCCAAACCCTATGAACATGAACCCAAAATTTTGTTGTGCCTAATTACTCGTCATAAATCCATTTTTAAATCATCAAAGTTAAGTTTTTGGATACCAAATTCGTCCATAGTCATTCTACATGCAATCCCTAACCCAACTTTAGAGTTTCTATAACAATTTCATTAGATTCTCCTCAAAACTTTTAAGGCAAAAACAGTTTCTACACTAAACATGGAAGAAATATTCATTGAACTTAATAATATCAAATCCCTTGCCTTAAATCCGATGTTCTGATTCGTTGTTGATGATCAAGGTTGGCTCTCTCTTCTTTCCGGACACAAATCCTTTTTAAAATGATGGTGTGGAGATGGTTTGTCTTAGATCATCCTTTAACCTCTCTTCTAACTTCTCTCAAAAACCTCCGTAGCCCACTCTCTCACTTTTTGGATAATAATGGCCTTAGTGGCCCTTTTAAAAATATCTAAATTACCTCTAAAATTCGTGGGTTTTAATCCCCTAATTTTTAAAATTACCAAAATACCCTTTTGGGTTGCTGGTTTGGTCTAAAAATGCCCCGGGACCCAAACTAAACTCCCGACTAGTGTTTTCTGACTATTTCGACCCTTTCGAACACGTTGGCACACTCAAAATGATCATTCGGTTGATAAAAATATAATTTACTTTTTAATTTAAATAAATTCATTCCTGACGCGACTGACACGCGCGTTCAAACTAAATTTCCCAAATTGTCGTATTTCTGTCTCTTGACAATTTACATATTTTCAATACTCAGATATTACCATATATTCTCAATAATATTCAATTTTAACATCATAATCAAGCAAATACAAACTCACCTCTCGCTAGTATTTATATTCGGATTAATTCCCAATTAATTCACATTTATTTCAATTAATCCCTTAAATAAAAATCAATCAAAATTACGGGGTATTACATACTTCCCCCCTAATAAAAGAATCTTGTCCCGAAATTCAGAATTAATAAATACCTGGTAAAAATAGCTCTGGATAACGTTCGCGCATCTCATCCTCGCGCTCCCATGTGGACTCTTCGACATTATGATGCCGCCATTGCACGCGTACTAATGGTACTATCTTCGACCTTAGTTTCCTCTCGATGTGGTACAGATTAGCAATCGGCCCCTCCTCGTAGGAACTATCAGGCTGAAGATCGATGTCCTCTAAAGAAATGTGAGTATGGGCCAAATCGTCTCTAAGATATTTCCTTAGCGAGGAAATATGGAACACATCATGAATCCTATGCAAGTGCTCCGGTAACCCAAGTCTATACGCAACTGGCCCAATCCTCTCGATGATAGGAAATGGCCCCAGGTATCTTGGTGCCAGTTTCCCCTTCTTCCCAAAATGCATAATCACCTTCATAGGAGATACTCTGAGTAACACCTGGTCCCCCACATTGAATTCTCTGAAGAACCTTTTGGCATCATTATAACTCTTCTGCCGGTCCTGAACTACCCGAATACGGCTCCGTATCATATCTATCCTTGCTGAAGTGTCCTGAATCACTTCCGGTCCAAGGAGTTTGTTATCCGCCACCTCTAACCAACATGCTGGGGAACGACAAGGTCTACCATACAGTGCCTCAAACGGATCCATGCCAATGGTGAACTGGTAGGAGTTATTATAAGCAAACTCCACCAGTGGAAGGTACTGCTCCCAACCACCTCCAAAGTCTAGGATGCACATACGCAATATGTCCTCCAACATCTGATTTGTCCGCTCTGTTTGCCCATCGATTTGCTGGTGATATGCCGTACTCAGTTGCAACTCCGTACCCATTGCCTCCTGGAAACTCTCCCAAAATCGTGAAATAAATATCTTATCTCGGCCAGACACGATATTTAGAAGCACCCCGTGAAGTCTCACTATCTCCTTAATGAAAATCTGGGCATACTATCCCGTAGTGTAGTCTGTCCTCATGGGTAGAAAATGAACAACCTTAGTTAACCTATCCATAATTACCCATATGGATTCGTGACCCCTCTGTGGCGTAGGTAACCCCGTGATAAAGTCCATTGACATGCTCTCCCATATCGAAACCTCTAACGGCTGTAGAAGTCCTACCGGTTTCTGATGGTCTACCTTTACTAGCTGACAAATGGAGTATTTAGAAATGAACGCGCGCGATATCTCTCTTCATCCTGCTCCACCAGTACTGTCGTCTCATGTCTTGGTGCATATTATCCCCACCAGGGTGTACCGCGAACCATGAGCCGTACAACTCTGTCATTACCTCGTGTCGTAAGTCTTCCCCTTTCGGATTGACCAGGCTCCCATTGAAGCGTAATCCCCCGTCGGAACTAACGGTATAGGACTCGGCTCCCTCTTCTAGTAATCGAACTATCTGCTCCTGGCAGAACGAGCCTTTTGCCTGGGCCTTTATCACTCTCGTAACAATCTGAGGTGTAACAGTCATCAAAAACATGAATGATTGGGCCACTGCCTCCAGGTGTCCCAACTCCTTCCACTTAGCTTTCCACACCTCGGCCACCTCATCTACTGGCCTACGGCTCAACGTGTCTGCTACCATGTTAGCCTTCTCTAGGTGATATTGGATATCAAACTGATAATCCTTCACAAACTCAAGCCACCGACGTTGACGTATATTCAGTTCCTTCTGCGGGAAGAGTGTAATACTCCATATTTTTATGCTATATTAATTTGAGGATTTATTAAATTTAATGTGAGTTAATTATTTAATATAAATTCACAAATTAATTATGTTATAATTATTAACGTGATGAGAGTTAGTAATTATGGAAAATTTATTGAATATTACTAATGAGCAAAGTAATATATAATATTGGTTCTATTAAATGTCACGAGGGAATAGAATGACAATTTTGGAAATTTTAGTCGGGACGGGCATGAGTCGCGTCGGGAATAAATGTTGATTAATAAAAGTGAAATATTTTTAAGTTATCCGTATGGTCGTTTTGAGTGCGCCAATGTATCCGAAAGGGTCGAGATAGTCAAAAAAGTGTACTCGGGGGTTTAGTTTGGGTCTCGGGGCATTTTTAGGCCTATTTAACACCCCAGGAGGGCATTTTGCATTTTTGGGTAATTAAACCCACGAAAATTATTAGGATATTTTGGAAGAGTCCTTTAGGGTTATCAGACTCAAAACTTTAGAACGGCCATAGGAGAGGGAAGGAGAAAGCTTTCCAAGTAATCCAAGGCCAAAAAGTCATCCGATTGCACCGCCACCACCATCAACGCGTAGATCGCGTGACGGGGAACGCAACCACACCAAAATCATCCGCAAATCAGAATTCTGAAATTTCCAGACAAGTGTTTATCTTGCTTATTTTCGTTAATGCATCACTCATGTTAGTCTAGGGTTGATTAGGATGAGTTTCATGGAAGAAAACCCAAGTTGGAGATAGGAAATTACATGTAGTAATGATATAAATGGAAATCTGGAAATCCCCCTGCATGTGTAGAGGTTAAACCTCGAATTTATGATGTTTTAGAAGAAGAAAATTCTGGAAAAGATTTATTAGAACAAGGTTAAAGAAATTCTAGGGTTCTTGAGATTAATATGAGTTTTTGGCCTATTAATCCATGGTTGTTGATGAAAATTTGCATGCTTTACGTAGAAGATGTATAATATGGGTTTATACTGTTAGTAATACAAATTTTTGGGCGATTGGGAATGAAAAATATGGATTTGGATAAGGTTGTGTGATAGAACCCGTAACTGGTTTCCTGCAGAATTCGCCATACCTGCTTGATCGATCGATCGAGCCAAGAGCTTCGATCGATCGAAGGTTCGATCGATCGAGCCCCAGCCCTCGATCGATCGACCCCTTCTGGCAGACTTATATTTCACTCTTTTTAAATAGTTGAATTAATTCTAAATGAATAATAATACTTAGACAACCTTATTAAAATATTTTGGGAGATATAAATGACCAGTAGGACTTATTAATGATTATGAGACCTTTAATGTAAGGTGAGATTTGCATTTTTGGAATGTTTATATATAAGAGACGATGGAATTTTGCATTAAAGGAAGAGATACGTAAAATAGTTACGATGGAAAATAGATGAATATCTACTGAATTTTACACTTGGGAGGATAGAGTCCATGAGTGTTACGTAGTAAGTTGGAATAATCCCTCAAATTAAAGTTAGAGACGAACCGTTATACGTGATAACTAATAATGGGAAAATAAGGATAAATGTCGTAATTATGGGTTATGAGATGAACCTAAATTGATATGATAAAAGTAGTATATTTATATGACTGTGTGAATGCATATATTATATACGTGTGAAAATCATGCCCGCGCTACTTGCTATCCCTGAGGTTACCGCGCTGGGACAGTCTTATCTCGATGGGACCTTTATGGGGGATATTGACTTGTACCCAAGAAGATAGAAATCCTAGGTACAGGCTATCGAATCGATAGTCACGGTCCTAAGAGACGCAAGGGTATGTGCTGACCTCTTGGACTTGGAAACTATGCTTCGCCTCAATATTGTTTGTGTATGTATTAATATAGTTGGAGAGTGATTCCAAACTTGTATTTCCCTTAGTACGAGTGACACGAGGATTGGATAGCAGAGTATGACCGCACCATAATTTTTATGTGGGTGCTGTTAGAATATATATATATATTATACGAGTATTTAATATATATACGAACTTCTGAAATTTTGAAACTTCTTATTGTGTTTATGGAAAGTAAGAAATGAATAATGACTTCAATTTGGAAATACATGCTTTGAAAAGTGTAATGTGAAACTTTAGTAGCAAATAAGGTTTAAATGAGAACTTTGTGATCAAATGAAATTATCCTCTTAAACAATTAAATTGTTCAGTTTTAAATCTTACGAGTAACCTAAGATAAGTTAAACCGTTGGTAAGGTTAGTACGATAGGCGTGCACATTAGAAGAGAGGTGAGAATTTCTCAAAGGAGTGCAGCACTAATATGTTGTTGCATTGGCCTATAAATATTTTAAATACTTGCTAAACAAATTTTAAATCATTTTCATAATCGGGCTCTGACCCATTTCCATTTTCCTTTCTCTCTCTTGTATATATATGTATGTATTACAGGTTCCCAGCCACAGGGGCATCTTGCATAGGATCCTTTGGAAGGAACGTGCTGCAGCTTAGGTGGGAGTTGCAGGCCTCTTGCTTAGACGACTTCATTTATTTGATCCCACTCCTAGCATATGTATTCAGTTGGGCATGTGTCATCCATTTCCATTATCCAGTTGTTTTATTGGACATTGTGATTCATTTATTTCTAGTATTGTCACTTTGGGATTTATTACTGTCTGGATGTTTTACTTTAAGTTTTAAATGTTGGGATTTATTTGTTGAATGTTTAAATTAATTGGATTATATGCTCCAGCATAATTGTGGTGTGATTCTTTAATATTAAATTATGTAAAGTTTTAAATCATTGGTTATAAATAGAATTTGGAAAGTAATGTCTAAAATAGTTTTGACACTTAGCTTAATTAAATAGGGTGTTTAATTTGGAAAAGTTATTTTTCGACAGTGATGCTAAGAATGAACCAACTGTTCACCTTGATTTTAATTTAATAAAGGAGTGATCGCCCGGTATTTAATTAGGCGGGGTGTCACAGGTGGTATCAGAGCATCAGGTTTTAGTGTCCTTAGGATCTGTACGGTTTATTTTGCTTTCAGCTGAACATTTTTGCTATAGAGCCCTATTTTAGGATTGTTGTATTCTTTCTTTTACGTTTACGTCTTCAACTATTTGAGATTTAGTAATAACTATAGACTAATAAATTTCTTCACGTTTTAGATGCCTCCGAGACGTGCACCAAATGATAGGCGTGCCCAAGTTGAGCAGCTAGAAGCTCCGACTCAGGGTACGATGAATGCTAATGAGGTAGTCGCTATTGTTGCACAGGCGGTGAATGCAGCGTTAGCGGTAGTACAGCAGGCTCCACCCCAGATTCAGGCAGTGGCGCCAGTACCTGCACAGCTTCCATCTGCATGGGAGAGGGTTAGGGATGCCTCTCAGAAGGCGCATCCCCCTGAGTTCTCGGGTAGTTCAGATATTATCATCGTCAGCCAATGGAAGAAAGATATCCAGCGGCATCTTCGTATGTGTGAGTGCACAGACGTTCAGAAACAGTTGTTGGCTTCCTTTAAGTTAGTGGGGGCCGCTTTGCAGTGGTGGTAATTCATCACCACCTTGGAGGAGAGGGATACTATCCCTATTCAAGTATTCTGGGAGCGCTTTGACCGCAAGTACTTTCCACTCGCCGTGCAGACTGAAATGAGGCAGAAATTACTGAACTTGAAACAGGAGAATTCTACCGTTGCTGAATATGAGGAGGAGTTCACGAGACTTCTCACCATAGTGCCAGATGAGGCACCTACCGAGAGTAAGAAGATAATGTTATTTGTGGACGGTCTAGCTTGGAGGATTCGTCAGCATCTTATAGGGAATTTGTCTCTGAGTACCTTCACAGATGTACTCAATGCTACCTTACTATATTTCCAGGATCACCGCTTCCATCTACATGGAAGCAAGCGAGTAGGAGAGTCCGGCCAGCAGGGTAGGACAGTGGGTAGTGGCGCTGGTAAAGCACTGACGTCCCAGGGACAGACTCGTCAGCATGAGCAGAGTTCCCATCAGGGGGACCCTGCCAAGCACTTCCAGTCAGGTAATTCCAGGCAGGGATTTAGGGGTTATAGGCAGGGTCAGCAGGGCTAGCCTAATCAGCAGGGCCAGCAAGGCCAACACCGAAGGCAGCAGGGTCAGCAGCAGGGCCAACAGCATTTTCATCAAGACCAACATGGCCAGTGGTGGGGTGGTAATGGCCAGCAGGGCCGTGGTCAGCAGGGTCAGAGGGGAGGTAACTTCAGAGGCCGATTTTTTATGTGCGGCAAGCATGGCCATAAGCGTCAGGATTTCCCAGAGGGTGATAGGGCCCCACAACAGCAGGGTGCCCGTAATGAGCCACAGAGGACACTTTTTCCAGCCACCCTCCCGGCACCAGCCCAGGTACCATCCATTCCAGCAGCTCCAGTGCAGCAGGGGAAGTTACAATATGGAAGTATCTATAACGTCCACCAGGCAGCAGTTCCACAGGCACCACCCGCGATTGAGGGTACGTTTCCTATCCATGGTACTATGGGTCGAGTTTTATTTGATACTGGGGCGACGCATTGTTTTATAGCTACGCATTTTGCGAAGGCCTTAGGGTTATTAGCCACAGCAGAGAGCACTATGACGTGTGTAGACTCACCACTGGGAAATGGTTCGCTTATTTTCTTTATATGCCGGGGTGTGGGGGTAGAGATTGGTAGCTTGGTATTATCTGCAGACATGTTAGTCTTAGATATGCAAGAGCATGATGTTATTATCGGTATGGATTGGCTCGCTACTTACAGGTCCATGATAGATTGTTTTGGTGGGAGTATTATCTTTTTCATTTCGGCGCAAGAGATGTTTGTAGTGGCGATGCCTCGCCCATAGGGAGGCTCGACTGCTCATTTGTATTATATGGAGGAGGATACCTCTAAGGAGGTTGTGATTCCCTTAGATTCGATCCCAGTTGTTTGTGAGTATTTCGATGTATTTCAGGAGATACCAGGCCTACCCCCCAGTCGAGAGATAGACTTTGTCATAGATTTATTACCGGATACTAGACCGATAGCACGCGCTCCATACCTTATGGCTCTGGCGAAGATGAGAGAGTTACGAGATCAAATAGAGCAGCTGTTAGGTCAGGGCTTCATTCGCAGGAGTACCTCACCTTGGGGCGCTCCAGTCTTGTTTGTGAAAAAGAGAGATGGTTCACTGAGGCTGTGTGTGGACTACCGGGAGATGAACAAGTTTACGATACGGAATAAGTATTCGTTGCCTCGAATCGATGATCTGTTCGACCAACTCAGGGGAGCGACTTTATTTTCGAAGATAGATCTGAGATCAGGGTACCATCAGTTACGTATTAGGGAGCAGGATGTTTCAAAGACTGCCTTCCTGACGAGATATGGGTCCTATGAGTTTAGGGTGATGTCATTTGGCCTCACAAATGCTCCAGTCGTGTTCATGGACTTAATGAACCGAGTGTTCAGAGAGTTCTTGGATCAGTTTGTCATCGTCTTCATTGATGATATTTTGACATATTCACACTCCGAGGAGGAGCATGCCGAGCACTTGAGGCAGGTTCTTCAGACTCTACAAGAGCATCAGCTGTATGCTAAGTACGAGAAGTGCGGATTCTGGTTACGAGAAGTACAGTTCTTGGGCCATGTTGTTTTCCGAGCAGGGGATAGTAGTCGACCCGAGTAAAGTGTCAGCGGTGAGGGAGTGGGGACAGCCCATGACACCGACGAAAGTGCGTAGTTTCTTGGGGTTAGCCGGATACTACAGGAGATTCATTCGGGGATTCTCCAAAATAGCGGGTCCATTGACGAACCTGACTCGCAAAGGGGTAACATATGTTTGGGATGATGCCTGTCAATTGGCTTTAGACGAGCTGAAAGACAAGCTTACTTCAGCACCATTCCTTACTTTATCGAAGTCGGGTGTGGAGTACCTGGTTTACATCGATGCCTCATTACGGGGACTTGGGGGAGTACTTCAGCAGGAAGAGAAGGCTATAGCTTTTGCCTCCCGCAAGCTTAAGCCGCATGAGAAGAATTACCCCACCCACGACTTGGAGTTAGCAGCGGTCGTCTTTGCATTGAGGATATGGAGGCACTATTTATTAGGGGAGAAATTTCGCTTGTTCACAGACCACAAGTCACTGCAGTACCTGTTCACTCAACCAGAGTTGAATATGCGTCAACGCAGGTGGTTAGAGTTTGTGAAGGACTATCAGTTCAACATACAGTACCATCCGGGGAAGGCCAACGTAGTTGCTGATGCGTTGAGCCGTAGACCGGTAGACGATGTAGCGGACGTCTGGAAAGCAAAATGGAAGGAGTTGGGTCACCAGGACGCAATAGCCCGTTCCTTCATATCTGTTATGATAGTAACACCCGAGATTGTTACGAGGGTGATACAGGCACAGATCGCAGACCATTTTGCCAGGAGCATATTGTATGACTTTTAGCTGAGGGTGCTGAGTCCTATTCTATTAGTTCTGATGGGGGTTTGAGGTTTAATGGGAGATTAGTGATCCCAGAAGGATCAGAATTACGCCATGCAGTGATGACCCAGTCTCACGGGTCCCGATTTGCAGTACATCCTGGAGGAGATAAGATGTACCAGGATATGAGGCGGCAATACTGGTAGAGTGGGATGAAAAAGGACATTGCTGAGTTTGTGTCCAAGTGTTCTACCTGCCAGCTGGTAAAGGTAGACCATCAGAAACCGTCAGGGTTGCTTCAGCCATTGAAAATACCCGCGTGGAAGTGGGAGAGTATTTCCATGGATTTTATTACAGGGTTGCCTACATCACAGCGGGGTCACGACTCTATCTGGGTGATTGTAGACCGTTTGACCAAGGTGGTTCATTTTCTGCCATTGCGAACAGATTATACCACGGGTCAGTATGCTCAGTTGTTCATTACTGAGATTGTCAGATTACATGGGGTGCCCCTGTATATTGTGTCAGATAGAGATAAGATTTTCGTGTCGCGTTTCTGGGAGAGTTTTCAGGAGGCTATGGGTACTTAGTTGAGACTGAGTTCATCTTATCACCCACAGACATATGGACAGACAAAGCGTACTAATCATATGTTGGAGGATATGCTGCACATGTGTGTTCTTGATTTTGGAGGAGGTTGGGAGCCACATCTTCCACTAGTAGAGTCCGCTTATAATAACTCTTATCAGTTCACGATTGGCATGGCTCAATTCGAGGCTTTGTATGGCAGGCCTTGTCGTTCCCCAACTTGTTGGCTAGAGGTGGAGGATAAAAAGTTGCTAGGACCAGAGGTGATTTAGGAAACCTCCGCGAGGATTGAAATGATCAGGGGACGTATCCGGGTAGCCCACGACAGGCAGAAAAGTTACGCCGATGCGAAACGGTTCTTTTGGGAGTTTAATGTGGGGTACCAGGTATTACTACATGTATCTCCTATGAAAGGAGTGATGAGGTTCGGGAAGAAAGGGAAATTGGCCCCGAGGTATGTGGGACCCTTTTCCATTATCGAGAGGATTGGGCCGGTAGCATACAGATTGGGACTGCCAGAGCATTTACATCGCATTCACGATGTATTCCACATCTCGTCGTTGAGACGATATATTCGGGATCATATGGCCCATACTCACATCGCGATAGAATGAGATAGACTTACAGCCTGACAGCTCTTACGAGGATAGACCGGTGGTTATCCTAGACCATAGCGAGAGGAGATTGAGGTCGAAGGTAGTTCCACTTGTACGGGTCCAGTGGGAGCATCATAATGTGGAGGAATCCACTTGGGAGCGTGAGGCAGATATGCGTGAGAGATACCAAGATTTATTCTTACCAGGTATGCCTGATTTTTTCGAATTTCGGGATGAAATTCTGTTATTAGGGGGGAAGTATGTAATACCCCATATTTTTATGCTATATTAATTTGAGGATTTATTAAATTTAATGTGAGTTAATTATTTAATATAAATTCAAAAATTAATTATGTTATAATATTAACGTGATGAGAGTTAGTATTTATGGAAAAATTTGTTGAATATTACTAATGAGCAAAGTAATATATAATATTGGTTCTATTAAATGTCACGAGTGAATAGAATGACAATTCTGGAAATTTTAGTCGGGACGCGCCTGTGTCGCGTCGGGAATAAATGTTGATTAATAAAAGTGAAATATTTTTAAGTTATCCGTATGGTCATTTTGAGTGCGCCAACGTATTCGGAAGGGTCGAGATAGTCAGAAAAGTGTACTCGGGGGTTTAGTTTGGGTCTTGGGGCATTTTTAGGCCTATTTAACACCCCGGGAGGGCATATTGGACATTTTGCATTTTTGGGTAATTAAACCCACGAAAATTATTAGGCTATATCAACCATTTGGAAGAATCCTTTAGGGTTATTAGACTCAAAACTTTAGAATGGCCATAGGAGAGGGAAGGAGAAAGCTTTCCAAGCAATCCAAGGCCAAAAAGTCATCCGATTGCATTGCCGCCACCACCAACGGGTAGATCACGCGACGGGGAACGCAACCACACCAAAATCGTCCGCAAATCAGAATTCTGAAATTTCCAGGTAAGTGTTTATCTTGCTTATTTTCGTTAATGCATCACTCATGTTAGTCTAGGGTTGATTAGGATGAGTTTCATAGAAGAAAACTCAAGTTGGAGATAGGAAATTACATGTAGTAATGATATAAATGGAAATCTGGAAATCCCCCTGCATGTGTAGAGGCTAAACCACAAATTTATGATGTTTTAGAAGAAGAAAATTCTGAAAAGATTTATTAGAACAAGGTTAAATAAATTCTAGAGTTCTTGAGATTAATATGAGTTTTTGGCCTATTAATCCATGGTTGTTGATGAAAATTTGCATGCTTTACGTAGAAGATGTATAATATGGGTTTATACTGTTAGTAGTACAAATTTTTGGGCAATTGGGAATGAAAAATCTAGATTTGGATGAGGTTGTGTGATAGAACCCGTAACTGGTTTCCTGCAGAATTCGCCATACCTGCTTGATCGATCGATCGAGCCAAGAGCTTCGATCGATCGAAGGTTCGATCGATCGAGCCCCAACCCTCGATCGATCGACCCCTTCTGGCAGACTTATATTTCACTCTTTTTAAATAGTTGAATTAATTCTAAATGAATAATAATACTTAGACAACCTTATTAAAATATTTTGGGAGATATAGATGACCAGTAGGACTTATTAATGATTATGAGACCTTTAATGTAAGGCGAGATTTGCATTTTTGGAATGTTTATATATAAGAGACGATGAAATTTTGCATTAAAGGAAGAGATACGTAAAATAGTTACGATGGAAAATAGATGAATATCTACTGAATTTTACACTTGGGAGGATAGAGTCCATGAGTGTTACGTAGTAAGTTGGAATAATCCCTCAAATTAAAGTTAGAGACGAACCGTTAGACGTGATAACTAATAATGGGAAAATAAGGATAAATGTCATAATTATGGGTTATGAGAAGAACCTAAATTGACATGATAAAAGTAGTATATTTATATGACTGTGTGAATGCATATATTATATACGTGTGAAAATCATGCCTGCGCTACTTGCTATCCCCGAGGTTACCGCGCTAGGACAGTCTTATCTCGATGGGACCTTTACGGGGGATATTGACTTGTACCCAAGAAGATAGGAATCCTAGGTACAGGCTATCGAATCGATAGTCACGGTCCTAAGAGACGCGAGGGTATGTGCTGACCTCTTGGACTTGGAAACTATGCTTTGCCTCAATATTGTTTGTATATGTATTAATATAGTTCGAGAGTGATTCCGCACTTGTATTTCCCTTAGTACGAGTGACACAGGGATTGGATAGCAGAGTTTGCCCGCACCATAATTTTTATGTGGGGTGCTGTTAGAATATATATATATATTATACGAGTATTTAATATATATACGAACTTCTGAAATTTTGAAACTTCTTATTGTGTTTATGGAAAGTAAGAAATGAATAATGACTTCAATTTGGAAATACTTGCCTTGAAAAGTGTAATGTGAAACTTTAGTAGCAAATAAGGTTTAAATGAGAACTTTGTGATCAAATGAAATTATCCTCTTAAATAATTAAATTGCTCAGTTTTAAATCTTACGAGTAACCTAAGATAAGTTAAACCGTTGGGAAGGTTACTACGATAGGCGTGCACATTAGAAGAGAGGTGAGAATTTCTCAAGGGAGTGCCGCACCAATATGTTGTTGCATTGGCCTGTAAATATTTTAAATACTTGCTAAACAAATTTTAAATCATTTTCACAATCGGGCTCTGACCCGTTTCCATTTTCCTTTCTCTCTCTTGTATATATATGTATGTATTACAGGTGTCCATCCACAAGGGCGTCTTGCATAGGATCCTTTGGAAGGAACGTGCTGCAGCTTAGGTGGGAGGTGCAGGCCTCTTGCTTAGACGACTTCATTTATTTGATCCCACTCCTAGCATATTTTTTCAGTTGGGCATGTGTCGCCCATTTTCATTATCCAGTTGTTTTATTGGACATTGTGATTCATTTATTTCTAGTATTGTCACTTTGGGATTTATTACTGTCTGGAAGTTTTACTTTAAGTTTTAAATGTTGGAATTTATTTGTTGAATGTTTAAATTAATTGGATTATATGTTCCAGGATAATTGTGGTGTGATTCTTTAATATTGAATTATGTAAAGTTTTAAATCATTGGTTATAAATAGAATTTGGAAAGTAATGTCTAAAATAGTTTTGACACTTATCTTAATTAATTATGTTGTTTAACTTGGAAAAGTTATTTTTCGACAGTGATGCTAAGAATGAACCAAATGTTCACCTTGATGTTAATTTAATAAAGGAGTGATCACCCGGTATTTAATTAGGCGGGGTGTCGCAAAGAGGTATTGTAGAGACTTGTGGTCTGTGAACACCCAAAATTTCTCCCCCATGAGATAGTGTCTCCAAATCCAAAGAGCGAATACCACTGGCGCTAACTCCAAGTCATGGGTGGGATAATTCTTCTCGTGAGGCTTAAGCTTACGGGAAGCATAAGCTATGGCCTGACTCTCCCGTTGCAGCACACCTCTAAGTCCTTATAAGGAAGCATCGGTGTAGAGTAGATACTCAACTCTCAGTATGGGCAATGCTAACACAGGCTCTGAGGTCAACTTGTCCTTCAACTCATCGAATGTTAACTGACAGGCATCGCTCCAGATGAATGGCACACCTTTGCGAGTCAGATTTGTCAAAGGACCCGATATCTTTGAGAAACCCCGAATAAATCTCCTATAGTAACCTGCCAAGCCTAAGAAACTACGGATCTCAGTCGGTGTCGTGGGTTGTCCCCACTCCCTCACTGCGAATACCTTACCCGGATCAATAGATATCCCCTGGTCTGAAATGATATGCCCCAAAAACTGAACCTCCTTCAGCCAAAACTTACACTTCTCATACTTCGCATATAGCTCGTTCTGACGCAGCATCTGCAAAACCTATCTCAAATGCTCAACATGATCCTCCTCTGTCTGGGAGTAAACCAGGATGTCATCGATAAAGACGATGACGAACTGGTCTAGGAACTCTCTGAACACCCTATTCATAAAGTCCATAAACATGGCTGGGGTATTGGTCAAGCCAAAAGGCATAACCCGAAACTCGTAGGAACCATATCTCGTCAAGAAAGCAGTCTTCGAGACGTCCTATTCCATGATACGCAACTGATGGTATCCCGATCGCAAGTCAATCTTCGAGAAGAAGGAAGCTCCTCTCAACTGGTCGAATAAGTCATCGATTCGGGGAAACAGATACTTATTCCGTATCGTGACTTTATTCAACTCCCGGTAATCTACACACAACCTCAATGATCCATCCCTCTTCTTTAAAAACAACACGGGGGCACCCCACGGCGAAGTACTCCTTCGGATAAACCCCTGACCCAACAACTGCTCTATTTGATCCCTTAGCTCTCTCATCTCCGTTGGAGCCATATGGTAAGGTGCACGGGCAATTGGTCGAGTGCCCGGCATCAAATCGATAACAAAATCTATCTCTCTACTAGGAGGTAATTTAGGTATATCCTGAAATACATCCCCGAACTCACTAAAAACTGGAATCAAATCGAGTGGTAATACCACTTCCTTAGAGGTCTCCTCCTCTATATGGTACAAGTGAATGGACGATCCTCCCTCAGGGCGAGGCATCGCCACTAAAAACATCTCCTGCCCGGGAATGGCAAAAATAATACTCATAATAAAACAATCAATCATGGCTTGGTACTCAACTAGCCAATCCATACCAACAATCGCATCGTAGTCAGTCATTTTTAATACTAGCATAGCAGCAGGTAAAGTAAATCTCTAGATCTCTATACCCACACCTCTACAAATAAGAGAAATCATGGAACCCCTACTCAACTGTGAATCTACGCAAGTAATCGTTCTCTCTGTCGTGTCTAACAATCCCAAAGTGCGTGCAAACCTCGTGGCAATGAAACAGTGTGTGACCCCCGTATCAAATAAAATACGCCCCATAATCCCCTGAATAGAGAACATACCCTCAATAGCAGGTGGATCCTGTGGGACTGCGGCATGCTGGAGTTGATAAACTCGCCCGTACTGAAGTTGTCCCTGCTGGACTGGGACTGCTAGAATGGGTGGCAAAGATGGCATCTATGGTGGTACTGGGAGGGTAGTGGGAAATATAGGTCTCTGGGGCTCATGTCGAGCACCCTGCTGCTGTTGCGGTGGGGCCCTGCCCCTATCAGGACACTCCTGGCGCTTGTGGCCAATCTTGCTACAAGTGAAAAATTTCCTCAAAAAATTTCCTCCTCTCTGACCCTGCTGACCACGACCCTGGTGGCCGTTGCCATTCCTCCCCTGGTCAGGCTGACCGTGCTGAAACTGCTGCTATTGGCCTTGCTCGCCA
Source organism: Sambucus nigra (assembly GCA_949130495.1). Classification (NCBI taxonomy): domain Eukaryota; kingdom Viridiplantae; phylum Streptophyta; class Magnoliopsida; order Dipsacales; family Adoxaceae; genus Sambucus; species Sambucus nigra. The sequence continues at coordinate 41,965,207 of OX422220.1, forward strand.
TGCTGTCCCTGATGGCCGTGCTAACGCTGCTGGCACTGACGAAAACCTCCCTGACCATTTCTGAAACCCCCAGATCTGAACCTCTTAAAATCCCCTTGCTGGGAACCCTGATCTCCCTGCCTATGCTGACCCTGAGCAGATTGTGCCCCACTGGCACCATTTCCCCCTGTCCTGCCCTGCTGGCTGGACTCTCCTGATCACTTACTCTCTGACATGTGGAAGCGCTGGTTCTGGAAGTGAAGCAGTGCTGTGTTAACCACATCAGAATAAGTGGCCAACGAGAGATTACCCAACAAGTGCTGACGGATCCTCCAAGTCAACCCATCCATGAACTTCTGAATCTTTTTCTCCTCGATTGGAATTTCATCGGGAACGATGTTCAAGAGATTAGTGAATTCGGCCTCATACTCGGCCACGGTCTTCCCCTCCTGCTTGAGGTTAATTAACTTTCTCCTCATTTCGGTGTGAACAGCTGATGGAAAATATTTGCGGTTGAACCGCACCCAGAATTCCTGAATGGAAAGGATGTCTCTCTCCTCCGTGGTGGTAATGGACTCCCACCATTGCAACTCTGATCCTACTAGCTTAAAAGTAGCCAGTATCTGTTTCTGTACCTCCGTGCACTCATACATCCTCAAGTGCCTTTGAATGTCCTTCTTCCACTAACTAGACACAACGACATCGGAGCTACCTGCAAATTCCGGAGGGTGCGCTTTCTGAAAAGTATCACGAACGTATTCCAAAAAATACGGGAATGCATGAGCCTGTACTGGCACTACTACCGTCGCCTGAGGCGATGCCTACTGCATAACTGCTAGGGCGGCATTTACCGCAACCTCTGCGGCATTTAAGGAGCCCTGAACTGGTGCAGGCTGTGGCTCGGGCTGAGCATCCCCGGGAACTCGCTGTGCACGTCATGGAGGCATCTGAAATGAGAGTAAAGTCATATAATTTCGCAATTATTATCTCAAAATAGCTGAAGAGCGAAACATACACAAAAGAATACAACAATCCTAAAATATAGGGCTCTATATCAAAGAAAGCTACGCGGAAACATAACAAGCCGTACAGATCCTAAGGACACTAGAACCTGATGCTATGATACCACCCGTGACACCCCAACTAATTAAATACCGGGTAGCTACTCCTTTATTCAAATTAATACAAAATTTCAAGTTGGTTCAGTTCATAGCATCACTGTCGAAAAACGTTTTAATAATTACTAGCCACCTAATATTTAAAAAGTGAGTTGTCAATTTTAATTAAATTCGATTAACATATAATCCATTTAAATTACGAAATACTAATACCACAACACAGTCACAATAAAATAATAATAGAATGACAATGAATCTGGAGGAATACACCTCTAATAACCCCAAATACTGAATACAACCAAATACAAAGTCTAAATCACAAATTGATTACAATCCCAATATCTGAAATAAAACTGAGTAAGTAGGATGTCTTTAAAAGGAAAGGGGCGACATGCCCTACAGATGAGTAAAATAGAGTCAAGGTAGAAAGTGGAGGCGTCTACTATTGAGATCCTATAACTTCCACAACATCTACAGCACGTCACTGGAATGGAACTCCTACACTTGGTGTCCTTGTGACAGGGCACCTAAAATGTTTTTACAAGAAAATAGATTTGAAAGCAAACGGGTCAGAGCACGATTGAAAATAGTTTAAAATACAACAAGTGTTTAATATTATTAAACAGTTAATATAAAATACATGATAGTGCGTGCACTCACATGAGTTCCTCACCTCTCAACTAAGTGTGAACTCCTACGTACCCGTACCCATTCTAGTTATTCCACTAACTAACTAGTCTAATACAATATATGAGTTTACGATACTATTCATAGTTTAAATTACCGGCTTTTTAATATAAACATAGAGTTTTACTTTCATTCCTCAGGATTAGTTGCAATAAGTACTAGGAGTTTTCTCATTTTTTTAACTCTACAAAAGATGTTACATTAATTCACATTTATACTTATATAAAAAGTTCATTTTAATAATTCAGTATATCAATCTCATCGTAATATACAATAATGGCACCCTTAGACTAAGATGCAGTGCACACATACTTTGCTATCAAATCCCGGTACATCACATACATAAGGGCGAACATAGTTCACATCACATGGGTCATGCACATACCTACGCTCCCATGATCAGCAGACTTATTAACTCCTCAATAAGTCATTCCCTGACCTATGTCCTCGAGGTACCAATCTAAATCCCCCCGTAGGCACACAAAGATTAGATGGCCCCGATCGAATGCCGACCTCCCGTGATAGCAAGTATGGTAGGTATGTCATACACAGATAACAACATATACTAAGCATTCACACATATTAGATATATTATAATATCAATAGAGGCATATTTTACATTCCTATACCGTCATTAACTGTTGTACGTTTACAAATTCCCTAATAATATACATTAAAAAGTTATCAACCCTTCTCACGTCGCAATTTTAAGTACTTATTTCCTAACCCATAGATGTCACCCGATTCACTGCAAAATTCTAAGTTTTAATCCTCAATGTACCCCAATTTCACAACTATACCCACTAGTTAACAAGGGAAGGTTAGCACTCAATTAAATAAGTAGTTCGAAATAAAATCAGGCCTAAAAAGGCCATTCTGTCAACTCGTTAGAAATATCGTTCGAACGAGGGTCATTCAAACGAAGTCTTCGAACGAACTCGTTAGAAGGGATACTGTCATCTCGTTAGAATCTCATTCAAACGAGGTAGTTCCAACGACCTGGGCAGGTCTTCTAACGAGATGGGAGAATACGCCCAGAAATTTTCCAACTCGTTTTTCTTCATTTTTCTCTTCTCTAAATTCATCCTAAGATCATCCCAATAACGCTTTAATGTTCTTAAACTACTCTAAGTCCTCTTAGGTCGCTTTTCAACATATTTTTGGGGTCAATTCCTCCTAATCAACATGCAATTATCACTAATTCCCAAATTTTACCCCAAACCCTATGAACATGAACCCATAATTTTGTTGTGCCTAATTACTCATCATAAATCCGTTTTTAAATCATCAAAGTTCAGATTTTGGATACCAAATTCATCCATAGTCATTCTACATGCAATCCCTAACCCAATTTTAGAGTTTCTATAACAATTTCATTAGATTTTCCTCAAAACTTTCAAGGCAAAAACAGTTTCTACACTAAACATGGCAGAAATATTCATTGAACTTAATAATATCAAACCACTTGCCTTAAATCTGATGTTCTGATTCATTGTTGATGATCAAGGTTAGCTCTCTCTTCTTTTCGGACACAAATCCCTTTCAAAGTGATGGTGTGGAGATGGTTTGGCTTAGATCTTCCTTTAACCTCTCTTCTAACTTCTCTCAAAAACCTCCGTAGACCACTCTTTCACTTTTTGGATGATAATGGCCTTAGCGGACCTTAATAATATCTAAATTACCTCTAAAATTCGTGGGTTTTAATCCCCTAATTTTTAAAATTACCAAAATACCCTTCTGGGTTGCTGGTTTGGCCTAAAAATGCCCCGGGACCCAAACTAAACTCCCGGCTAGTGTTTTCTGACTATTTTGACCCTTCCGGTCACGTTGGCACACTCAAAATGATCATTTAGTTGATAAAAATATAATTTACTTTTTAATTTAAATAAATTCATTCCTGACGTGACTGACACGCGCATTCCAACTAAATTTCCCAAATTGTTGCATTTCTGTCTCTTGACAATTTAAATATTTTCAATACTGATATATTACCATATATTCTCAGTAATATTCAATTTTAACATCATAATCAATCAAATACCAACTCACCTCTCGCTAGTATTTATATTCATATTAATTCCCAATTAATTCACATTTAATTCAATTAATCCCTTAAATAAAAATCAATCAAAATTACGGGGTATTACAGGTCATTACATATCGAGACTGCTATTTTAACCAATAAGTTTCTTGTGATCTTAGCTTTGCATGTTAAGAGGAGGGCCTATGGCTTGGAAAGGGTGCATATTCTAAAATGTAGTTAAAAAAAACAAGACTTCATAAAATGCCAATGTCAAACAATCTTATTAATCGAAGAAGAATTGAGAATTCATCATTAAGTTTGCAAAAATAAAAAAGAAATCTAGAAGTAGAATTTCTTCAAGTTGTCTTCATTCCAAGCTCTTGGTATCTCCCTTCCCTGCAGCGTTTCTAAGTGGTAGGATCCTTGAAGGTTGTCTCATATCACCTTGAATGGTCCCTCCCAGTTTAGCCCAAGCTTGTCGTTCGATGGTTTCATATCGCTGCCAAGAACTTTCCTCAGGATGTGGTCCCCAACCTGGAATGTTCTTGGATTGAATTTTTTATTATAGTGATTTTCTATATATTGGTGGTAGGCCACTAGTTTTACTAGATCTAGCTCTCTTCGCTCGTCGGCTAAGTCAAGTTCAGTGAGTAATGCTGCATCGTTCTAGCCTTGGTCGATCAGAGTGGACCTCATGGTAGGGAGGCCAGCTTCCAAAATGATAATTGCCTTTATCCCATACATAAGTGTGAATGGTGTCTCTCCAGTTGATCGCCTTAGGATGGTGTGGTAAGCCCATAGGATATGGGGTAGTTCGTTTACCCTTGCTCCCTTGGCTCGCTCTAAATGCTTTTTTAATCCATCGATCACTATTTTGTTAAAGGCCTCAGCGAGTCTGTTACTTTGAGGGTATACCACGGAGTTGAAGTAGTGCCTGATCCCATGGTCGCTGTAGAAACTCTAAAAGAGGCCACTCTCGAACTGGGTTCCATTATCAGTGATGATAGTCTGGGGGATCCCAAAGTGAGTGACGATGTTTCTTCATATGAATCCTATTATGTTTGCATCTCTAATGTTTGCTAGTGGCTCTGCCTCTATCCACTTGGTTAAGTAATCTGTTGTGACCAATAAATACTTGCGATTACCCGCTGCAATTGGTAGAGGGCCCACGACGTCCATCCCCTATTGGGAGAAAGTCCATGGGCTAGTAAGTGACTTTAGGTCGTTAGCTGGCTGGTGAACCATAGGTGCGTGAAGTTGGCACTTTTCACACTTTCGAACGTAAATTCCAGCGTCTTTCTGTATGTATGGCCACCAGTACCCTTCTTTTATTTCTTGGAAATCTAGCAACCTGCCTCCAATGTGACTTCCATAGATTCCCCCATGGAGTTCATGTAGGACTTGCTCGACGTCCCTCGGATGAATGCACTGGAGGTAAGGGCCAGTGAAAGGTCTTTTGTACAGATTGCCCTCATGAGATAAGTGAAAGTGAGCAGCTTCGACTCTTATTTGATGAGCGGTCTTCTTTTTTATTAGTAGTATTCAATTTTTTAACTAATTTATTACGGGGTCCGTTCAACTGGGGGCTGTGTTGATCTGGAGAATGTGTTCTATGTTCGGTAGTTCATTAATCTGGTTGATACTTGGCTTGGCAAAGAGATCAATCTGAATTGTCCTCTTCAAGTCGGAGTTAATTACTGAGCTTAAGGTTGCTAGGGCATAAGCATGGCTATTTTGTCCTCTGGGAAAATATTGGATGATGATGTGTTCAAAGTTGGCCATTAATCTTTTAACAGTGGTGAGATAGGCTGCCATCCTCTCGTCTCCTGTGTTGAAATTGCCACTTATCTGGTTGGAGACCAACTACGAGTCGCCAAAAACTTGGAGTCGCTTTGCTCTAAGCATTCACACCTTTTGTAGGCCCACGATCAATACCTCATACTCTCTTCATTGTTGGAGGCTTCAAATCCAAGCCTGATTCCTTGCTCGAGTATTAGATCTTCAGGGCTAATTAGCATGATGCCTACTCCCGCCCCTTTAGAATTGGAGGCTCCATCAACGTATAGTCTCCAGACGCCTAACACTGGGGAAAATTTTCTCTGATGATTAGTCTGGGGCTGGTCATAAGGTTGTTCTCTTATAAACTCAGTGAAGAAATCGATGAGAGCCTTCCCTTTGATGGAAGTCCTCAGCTGGAACTGAATGTCAAATCACTCGAGCTCGACCGACCACTTTGACAGTCTACCTGATAGGTTTACTTTCCTTAAGACTGCTTTAAGAGGGTGGTATGTAAGTACGATGATGGAGTGGGCTTTGAAATAGTGGTTTAATTTTTTTGAGACTACCACTAGTGCAAAGGAAAGATTTTTTAGTGGTAGGTATCGTTGTTCGGCGTCCAAAAGAGTCTTGCACACGTAATAGACTAGGTACTGGGTACTGGATCCCTTTTTTTTGCATACTAGTAGAGAACTCACAGCATGACTTGATATTGCAAGGTAAAGGTATAGAGAATCATTCTCTTGAGTGATGACGAGCAAAGGAGGTTTGCTGAGGTAGGCTTTGATCCCTTCCAACATCCTCGAGAAATCCTCATTCCACTCCACATCCTTGATTTTCTTTAACAATTGGAAGAATGTTTGGCATCTTTCGGAAGACTTTGAGATGAACCGATTTAAGGCGATGATCATTCCCATGAGCTTCTGCACGTCTCTTATTGTTCGGGAGGCTGTACCCTATTGATAGCATCAATCTGGTCAGGGTTGGCTTCAATACCTCTTTTGCTGACCAAGTACCCAAAGAATTTTCCTGATTGGACACCGAAGAAAAACTTACTCGCATTGAGTTTCATTCGGTACTTCTTGAGGATTTTAAAGGTCCTTGATAGATCATAGAGGTTGTCATCTTTGAGCTTGATCTTGACGAGTATGTCATCGATGTGGACCTCCATAGTGCTTCCCATTTGGTCTTTGAATATGTTGGTGACCAATCGCTAGTAAGTGGCTCCTGCATTTTCTATCCCAAATGGAATAACATTACAGCAATATAACCCAACTATGGTTATAAATGATATTTTATCTTGATTCGGCTCATGTAGAGGGATCTGGTGATATCCACAGTATGTGTCCAAGACGCTCATCCTTTTATGTGTTGTCATGGCATCCATCAACTGATCGATCTTTGGGAGGGGGAAGTTGTCTTTATGGAATGCTTTGTTAAGATCGGTGAAGTCGATGAAGATTCTCAACTACTCATTTCTCTTGGGTACAACTACTGGGTTGGATAGCCATTTGGGGAATTGGACTTCCCGTATGGATCCTACGTCTAGTAATTTTTCAACTTCCTTCTTTACTGCCTTTGCTTTCTTCGAAGCAGTTCATCGAGCTTTCTGTGCTATTGGTTTGAAAGCTAGATTAACGTGCAGTCGATGACAAGTGATGTTAGGATCAATCTCGGGAAGCTCGTAAGTCTCCCATGCAAATACACCTAAGTTACTACGAAGTAGGGTGTCCAACTCCCTTTTTTCGGTCGATGAGTGAGGTTCCGATTAATAACTTTCTTTCATTTGAGCTACTACTGGCTGTGACTTCCTCCAGGTCCTCGATGACTCTTTCAGAGGGGAGGATCCTAGTCTCCTCCACTCTTGGTATCCCATATTTTAGTTTCTATTTGGAGGGCATTAGCCTCTCATGTTACTAGTCCTTGCTTCTAACTTTTTCAACTTTCTTCTATGGTTTGGGACGGATGGTAGGTAGATGGTATGGCCTTCATCGCGTGCAGCCATCCTCTGCCAAGGATTTCTTGGTAGGGTGAATCAATATCAACCACGAGAAATTTGATCATTTTTTAGATGTTTCCTGCCCTTACTAGCAGGACGATCTTTCCCAAGGAATTGGTTATCATTCCAGGGAAACCAACTAAAGGAACGGTGGCTTCCTCTAGGTCGGCGAAACTTAATTTCAACTTCCTAAATAGGTCGATACACATTACTTCGGATGAGTTACCTTGGTTGACGAGCAACCTGTCGACATCATATTTAGTTATCCTGAGTGTAATGATCTATGTATCATGATGTGGGGTTCTTACTCCCACCAGGTCCTCATCTGTGAACACCATATGTTTTCTGTAGTCGACATCTTCTGCTCACCGATGCTTCCCATCTTACGTTCTGGCTGGATAGATCTGAAAATCTTGCATTACTCCTATAAGATTTTTCACTTCCATCTGTGCCGTATTTCCTTGAATCTGTTTGAGGTTGGATGCCCCATAAATTATTGCGAACTGATGGCCTATGTATTCTTTAAGCACGTTATCGGACCTTTGATCTCCATTAGCAGCTACCTTCTCTGCCTTTTTCTCCATGAATTCACTAAAGTGTCCATCTTAAGCTAACTCTTCAAGGTGGGACTTGAGGGCCTTGCAGTGCTTATTTTTGTGCCCGCCTTCCTTGTAGAAAGCACATCTCAGTGCGTTGTTTCTCTTGGAAGGGTCTCCACCCATTTTCTTGGGCCACTTGATGAACGGTTCATCATTGACCTTTGCCAAAATATTGTAAATCATTTCTCTAAAAATTGTATTTACTGGTTGAAAAGCCTTTGAGGCATCACTCTTGTTCCCATTCTTAAGGCCATTCTTTCCCCCATTATTACTCCCTTTCTTTTGACCCTCATTCTTATCTCTCCTCTTGCCGACAACCTTGGCGCGTCCATTTTCCCTTGTACTGAGATGGGTCACATCTTCGACTTTGGCATAATTTTCTTTATGCGACATCAAGTCGTCGATGGTTGTGGCCTCCTTCTTAGTGAGGGACTGGTGAAAAAGACAGGATCTGGGTAAGCCAATCTTAAAGGATGTAATGGAAACCTGCTTCGAGTAGTCCTCGACCTCGTTGAATAGCTCCCAATACCTTTTCGTGTAGTCTCTGAGGTTATCCTAGGGGTTCTTCTTCATTGTCAATAAAGAATCCATCCTCTTCGGATAGGAGCTGCTAGTAATGAAGCGAGTTATGAAGAGTTCTGCCAGGGACTTGAAGTTCCTCATGGATATGTGGGGGAGTTTCTCGAACCATTTTTCGACCACGTCGTGTAAGCCCGACGGGAAAATTTGGCACATCAGTGCATCCTTATAATTCCAAAGAGTTATGGCCTGCCTGTACTGTCTGACATGGTCGATGGGATCAATTTTTCCATCATAGATCTTGAACCTGGGCATTGAAAACTTCTTGGAGGCTTCCTCTTCCTCTATTGCCTTTGAAAAAGTTGACTACATCTTGGTCCTGAGAGTTCGCTTGGCGATCTCTCTTATCAATCGGTCACCCTAATGTGCTGGGTATCGGTCCATCTCTCTCCGAACCAAGTTTTGTATGTCCTCGTTCCCTTGGCCTGGGCTCCTGTAACAGTGATCTAATTGTTACTGCTCGGACCTATCGTCATCCGACCTGTGTCCCTCATTTCATTGAGACCCACACCTTGGGCACCCTCCTTGGCTGCGAGATCTTCTCGCCTGAGGGCTAGGAGTATCATAATGGCATTGCCTCGTGTTACGATGGAGTTATCTCTCCATCCTCTCCAGTCGCCTCTTGAGACGAGCATTTTAAGCTTCCTGCTTACGAGTAGCCTCCTCCTGTTCTTGGAGCCTGGCCTCATAGGCATCGATCAACCTGGAAACTTGTGTATACCTAGATGGGCTCGGGCTTTCTTATGAGGCTTGCCATTCTGGGTGAGGCCTTGTGTTTGATCATCGAACATCAGATCTAATCCTACGAGGGATGGTTGCTCTTGAATATCCCCCACTTGAGGGGCATTGTTGTTGTGATCAGACATTCTAGGTTCTTGTTGGTGAAGGTTTTCTTAAAGGAAGCACAATCTCTTCCCACATACGGCGCCAATCGTGGTGACAATAAATCTCAACAAAAATTATAAGTATATGCAATCACCAGAAAAATAAAGAACAAGAATGAAAATAATCACAATTACACACAACACTGGATGTATATGGTTCGGCAAATTGCCTACGTCCACGGTGGTGTTCTCGGTTTATATTTATCTTTTCTCAGGATGAGTATTTTCAGTTACATACCCTTTCCCCCCGGGCCAGGGATATAATATATACAGGTGAACTTCGTGTAATACCCCATAATTTTATTGATTTTTATTTAAGGGGTTAATTAAATTAATTGGAAATTAATCCGTATATAAATACTAACGAGATGTGAGTTGGTATTTGATTATGATGATAAAATTGAATATTTCTGAGTATATATGGTATTGAAATTATTTAAATTGTCAAGAGGCAGAAATATGATAATTTGGGAAATTTAATTGAAACGCGCGTGTCAGTCGCGTCAGGAATGAATTTATTTAAATTAAAAAGTAAATTATATTTTTATCATCCTAATGATCATTTTGAGTGCCCCAACGCGTCCAGAAGGGTCGAAATAGTCAGAAAACATTAATCGGGGTTTTAGTTTGGGTCTCGGGGCACTTTTAGGCCAAACTGGCAACCTAGAAGGGTATTTTGGTAATTTTAAATATTGAGGAATTAAAACCCACGAATTTTAGAGTTTTGAGAGAAGTTAGAAAGAGGGTAAAGGAGGTTCCAAACCAAACTATCTCCCATCACTAGAAATTGGAAAGGATTTGTGACCGGAAAGAAGAGAGAAAGTCAACCTTGATCATCAACAACGAACCAGAACATCGGATTTAAGGCAAGTTATTTGATATTATTAAGTTCAATGAATATTTCTTCCATATTTAGTGTAGAAACTATATTTACCTTGAAAGTTTTGATGAAAACCAATGGGATTATTGTGAAACTTATGATTTTGGGATAGGAATTGCATGTAGAATACTCATGGACGAATTCAATACAGAATACATAACTTTTGATGATTTGGAAATAGATTTATAAGGAGTCTTTGTAGTCAATTAAATTCTAGATTCATGTCCATAGGGTTTGGGGCAAGAATTGGGGATTTACGATTTTTACATGTTGATTACTAAATTTGACCCCAAAAATATGTTAAGGAACGATATAGCATGACTTAAAATAGTTTACAAACATTAAAACATAATTTGGATAATCTTAAGAAGGATTTAGCGAAGAGAAAAATGAAGAAAAACGAGTTGGGAAATTTCTGGGCGTTTTCTGCCATCTCGTTAGAAGACCAGCCCAGGTCGTTCGAATGACCTCGTTCGAACGATCTTCTAATGAGATGACAGTACTCCTTCTAATGAGTTGGTAGTTCATTCAAAGCCATTCGTTCGAACGAGATTTCTAACGAGTTGACAGAATGGCCTCTTTAGACCAGATTTTACTTCGAACTTCCAGTAGACTTAATTTAATCGAGTGGTAACCTTCCCATGTTAACTAGTGGGTATAGTTGTGAGATTGGAGTACATTGAGGATTGAAACTTAGAATTTTGTAGTCAACTGGGTGACATCTATGGGTTAGGCAACAAGTACCTAAAATTGCGATGTGAGAGGGGTTGATAACCTTAAATGTATATCATTCGGGAATTTGTAAACGTACAGCATTTAATGACGGTATAGGAATGTAAAATATACCTTTATTGATATTATAAGATATCTAAGATGTGTGAATGCTTAGTATATGTGGTTATCTGTGTATAACATACCTACCATACTTGCTATCACGAGAGGTCGGCGTTTGATCAGGGCCATCTAATCTTTGTGTGCCTACGGGAGGATTTAGATTGGTACCTCAAGGACATAGGTCAGAGAACGACTTGTTGAGGAGTTAATATGTCTGCTGATCATGGGAGAATAGGTATGTGTGTGACCCATGTGATGTGAACTATGTTCGCCTCCATTGCGTGTGATTGTTACTTATCAAAACGGTTCTTGAGAGATTCGGAATACGTGATATTTATGTACGTGATGTACCGGGGTTTGATAGCATAGTATGTGTGCACCGCAGCTTTGTCTAGGGGTGCCATTATTGTATATTATGATGAGATTGATATACCGAATTATTGAAATGAACTGTTGATATAAGTACAAGTGTGAATTAATGTAACATCTTTGTAGAGTTAAAAATGGAAGAACTCTTAGTAATTATTATAACTAATTCTGAGTAAAAACAGTAAGACCTCTAGTTTATACTAAGACATTGGGAAATGAACTTTGAATTGTAAAGTAATTTCAGGTCATGGATTGGACTAGTTCGATAGTAGTATAACTAAAACGGGTAAGGGTACGATAGGTGTGCACAATTAGTTGAGAGGTGAGAAACTCATGTGAGTGCACGCACTATCATGTATTTTATATTCACTGTTTAATGATATTAAACACTTTTTGTATTTTAAACTATTTTCACAATCGAGCTCTGACCCGTTTGCTTTCAAATCTATTTTCTTATAAAAATATTTTAGGTTCCCTGCCACAAGGACACCAAGTGTAGGAGTTCCATTCCAGTGACGTGTTGTAGCTGTTGTGAAAGTTACAGGATCTCGATAGTAAACGCCTCCACTTTCTACCTTGACTCTATTTTACTCATCTGTAGGGCATGTCGCCCCTTTCCTTTTAGAGACATCCTACTTACTCAGTTTTATTTCAGATATTGGGTTGTAATCAATTTGTGATTCAGACTTTGTATTTGGTTGTATTCGGTATTTGGGTTATTAGAGATGTATTCCTCCAGATTCATTATCATTTTATTATTATTTTGTTGTGATTGTGCTGTGGTTGTGGTATTAGTATTTCGTAATTTAAATGGATTATATGTTAATCGAATTTAATTAAAATTGACAACTCACTTTTTAAATCACAGGTGGCTAGTAATTATTAAAACGTTTTTGGATAGTGATGCTATGAACTGAACCAACTTGACATTTTGTATCAATTTGAATAAAGGAGTAGCTTCCCAGTATTTAATTAGTCGTGGTGTCACAGGTGGTATCAGTGATACCCCGCCTAATTAAATACCGGGCGATCACTCCTTTATTAAATTAAATCAAGGTAAACAGTTGGTTCATTCTCAGCATCACTGTCGATAAAAATATATTTTTTCAATTTAACACCCTAAGTAATTAAGCTAAGTGTCAAAATCATTTTTATACAAACTAACCAAATTTTATTTAAATAAAAACATTTATTTTATTAACAACATTCAAATAGTAAGAATCACACCACATTAAATTCTGCAACATAAACCAATTAATAGAATACATTCGTCAATCGAATGTCAGCATACGAAATCTAAAATCACATAACTAAACTGAATAAATCCATAGTAACAATACTGGAAATAACTGAAATACAAATGTCCCAATAACAATGGAATAATGAAAAGGCTACACATTCCCAACTAAAAGAAAGTACTAAGAGTGGATCCGAATGAATGAAGTCGTCTAATCAAGAGACCTGCAACTCCCACCTAAGCTGCAGCGCGTTCCTTCCAAGAGATCCTAAGCAAGACGCCCTTGTGGCTGGGCACATGTAATACATACATATATATACAAGATAGAGAGAGAGAAAGAAAAATGGGTCAGAGCCCAAAAGTGTGTGTGATTTAAAATACGTTTAGCAAGTATTTAAATTGATACAGGCCAATGCAACAACATATTAGTGCGACACTCTCTTGAGAAATTCTCACCTCTCTCCTAATGTGCACTCCTATCGCACTAATCCTCCTAATGGTTTAACTCATCATATAACACGCTATCTTTCCCCAATGATTTAACTTATCTTAGGTATTTCGTAGGATTCAAAATTTAACAATACAATTGTTTGAAAAGAATATTTCAAGTAATAAATAAAGTTCTCATTTTAACTTTATTAGTCAATAAAGTTTTCCAGTGTCATATTGTACTTTCTCAAAACAAGTATTTACAATTTGAGTCATCAACCATATCCTACATATCAATTCACAGTAGGTAGTTCCAAATTTCTGAATTCCATATATATATTAACCACTCGTATAATATATATATATAACAACAGCACCCCAAATAAACTATGGTGCGGGCATACTCTACTATCCAGAACCCCATATCACTCATATTAAGGGGAATACAATCGGAATCACTCTCGAATTGTATTAACATAAATACACAAACAATATTGAGGCGAAGCATAGATTCCAAGTCTCTAAGAGGATGGCACATGCCGGCGTCTCTTAGGACGGTCTGAACTATCACGTCGATAGTCTGTACCAAGGATATATATCTTATAGGGTACAAGTCAATATCCCCCATAAAGGTCCCATCGAGATAAGACTTGTCCCAGTGTGGTAACCTCAGGGATAGCAAGTAGCGTGGGCATGATTTTCACAAGTATATAATATATGCACACACAATCACATAAATATACCACCTTATCATATTAATATAGGTTCTTCCCGTCACCCATAATTACAACATTTATCCTAAATTTCACATTATTAGTATTACGTATAAGGTTTCATCTCTAACCTTAACTCGAAGGGTTTTTTCATTTATTATGTGACATTCGTGGACTCTATCCGTCCAAGTAAAAATTCAGTAGGTATACCTCTATTTACTATCGTAGCTATTCGCCGAAATCTCTCACTTGAAATACATAGTTTCATCGTTCATTATATAATTATCCCAAAAGCAAACTTCTCGTCTTATAATAAAGTCCCCAACACTTATTCATGTGCCCTACTGGTTTTTCCTAACTCCCAAAATATTTTATTAAGAATCCCCAAGAATTATTTCACGATAAATTTAGTTTAACTAATTAAATAAGGGAAATAGGTGTCTGCCAGGAGGGGGATCGATCGAGGTCTGGGGCTCGATCGATCGAACCTTCGATCGATCGAAGCTCTAGGATCGATCGATCGATCAAGCAGGTCTACGAAAATCTACAGAAATGCAGTTACGGGTTTCATCACCAAAATTATACCAAATCCATATTTTCAAGTTCCAATCGTCCCAGAAATCTACTACTAACATTATAACAATATGCCAGATGATTTTAACGTAAGGCATGTACATATTCATCATTTAAACATGGATTTTCAACCTAAAATTATATCCAATTATCAAGAACCCTAGAATTTTCTTAAACAGTTTTCTAACAAATCTTTCTCTAGAATTTCTTTCTTATGATCATCAAGATTTCGTGGTTTATTTCCTCTACATGGCAAGGGTTTCCAGAATCAACATATAAATCAATACTACATGGATTCTCCTATCATAAATTGAGTTTATTTCCATAGTTTTCATCACAAATCATTCCTAAACTAATATGAAGATTGCACCAACGAAAATAGCAAGTTAAACACTTGCCTAGGATTTTTGGTATTCTGATTCACGACTGATTTTGGTATGGCTGCGCTCCTCGTCTCGCGATCTACGCGGTGGTGGTGGCGGCGGTGCAAACTGGTGACTTTTGGGGCCTTGGATTGCCTTGGAGCTTTCTCCTTCCCTCTCCTATGGACGTCACTTGTGTTTTTGTTTTCTAACCCTGGCTGAATAACCTAAATGGCTGATATAGGTTGCTGAATTTCGTGGGTTTAATTACCCAAAAAGGTGAAATGACTAAATTACCCTCCCGGGGTACCAATTAGGCCTAAAAATGCCCCGAGACCCAAACTAAACCCCCGGGTACACTTTTCTGACTATCCAGACCCTTCCGGACGCGTTGGCGCACTCAAAACGACCATCCAAACAACTTATAAAATATTCACTTTTATTAATTCACACTTAGTCCCGACACGACACAGGCGCGTCCCGTCTTAAATTTCCAAAATTGCCATTTTATTCACACATGACAATATTATAAAAATAAATCTCATACATTACTATACTCATCCAGTAATATGCAACAAATAATAAATTTCCAATAATTACTAACTCTCGTCACGCTAGTAAATATTTAAAGTAACATTCCGGATTAAAATTAAATTAATTTATCTCAATTAAATTTAATAAATCCCATAATTTTAAAAGCTATAAAAATACGGGGTATTACAGTATCAGAGCATCAGGTTCTAGTGTCCTTAGGATCTGTACGGCTTGTTATGTTTCCGCATAGATTTCTTTGATATAGAGCCCTATATTTTAGGATTGTTTTACTCTATTGTGTATGTTTCGCTCTTCAGCTATTTTGAGATAATAACTGCAAACTTATAAGACTTTACTCCCATTTCAGATGCCTCCACAACGTGCACAGTGAGTTCCCAGGGATGCTCAGCCCGAACCACAACCTGCACCGATCGAGGGTACCATGAATGCCGTAAAGGTTGTCAGTATTATAGCCCAAGCAGTAAATGCCGCCCTCGCAGTTGTGCAGCAGGCACCACCCCAGGCGCCGGCGATAGTGCCAGTAAAGGCTCATGCATTCCCGTCTGCTTGGGAATGCGTTCGTGATGCTTTTCAGAAAGCACACCCTATAGAGTTTGCAGGTAGCTCCGATGTCGTTGTGTCCAGTCAGTGGAAGAAGGACATTCAAAGGCACTTGAGGATGTATGAGTGCACGATGTACAGAAATAGATACTGGATACTTTTAAGCTAGTAGGGTCATCATTACAGTGGTGGGAGTTCATTACCACCACAGAGGAGAGAGACATCCTTTCTATTCAGGATTTTTGGGTGCGGTTTGATCGTAAGTATTTTCCATCAGCCGTTCACACCGAAATGAGGAGGAAGTTAATGAACCTCAAGCAAGAGGGGAAGTCCGTGGCCGAGTATGAGGCCAAATTCACTAATCTCTTGAACATCGTTCCCGATGAAATGTCGACCGAGGAGAAAAAGATTCCGAAGTTCATGGATGGGTTGACCTGGAGGATTCGTCAGCACTTGTTGGGTAATCTCTCGTTGGCCACTTATTCTGATGTGGTTAACGCAACACTGATTCACTGCCAGGACCATCGCTTCCACTTGTCAGAGGGTAAGCTATCAGGAGAGTCCATCCATCCGGGCAGGACAGGGGGAACGGTGCCAGCGGGGCACAATCTGCTCAAGGTCATCACAGGCAGGGTGATCAGGGTTCCCAGCAGGGGGATTTTAAGAGGTTTAGATCTGGGGGTTTCAGAAATGGTCAGGGAGGTTTTCGTCAGGGCCAGCAGGGTCAATACGGCCATTAGGGTCAGCAGGGCCATCATGGTCAACAACAGCAGTTTCATCAGGGATAGCATGGCCAGGGGAGGAATGGCAACGTCCACCAGGGCCGTGGGAAGCAGGGTCTGAGAGGGGAAATTTTCAGGGGAAATGTTTCACTCGTGGAAAAATTGTCCACAAGCGCCAGGAGTATCCTGATAGGGGTAAGGCCCCACAGCAGCAGCAGGGTGCTCGACACGAGCCCCAGAGACCTATATTTCCTATCGCCCTCCCAGCACCACCATAGATGCCAGCTTTGCCACCCATTCCCGCAATCCCAGTCCAGCAGGGACAGCTCCAGTACGAACGAGTTTATCAGCTCCAGCAGGCCGCAGTCCCACAGGATCCACCTACTATTGAGGGTATGTTCTAAATTCAGAGGACTATGGGGTGTATTTTATTTGATACAGGGGCCACACACTGTTTCATTACCACGAGATTTGCACGCACTTTGGGGTTGTTAGACACTGCAGAGAGCACGATTACTTGCATAGATTCACCGTTGAGTAAGGGTTATGTGATTTCTCTTATTTGTAGAGGTGTGGGTATAGAGATCGGGAGATTTGTTTTACCTGCTGATATGTTAGTATTAGAAATGACTGAGTACGATGCGATTGTTGGTATGGATTAGCTAGTTACGTACCGAGCCATGATTGATTGTTTCAGTAGGAGTATCATTTTTTCCATACCCGGGCAGGAGATGTTTTTAGTGGCGATTCCTCGCCCTAAGGGTGGATCGTCCACTCACTTGTACTATATAGAGGAGGAGACCTCTAAGGAAGTCTTATTACCACTCGATTCGATTCTAGTTGTTAAAGAGTTTGCTGATGTATTCCAGGATATACTTGGATTACCTCCAAGTAGAGAGATATATTTTGTTATCGATTTGACGTCGAGCACTCGGCCAATTGCCTGCGCACCTTACCGTATGGCTCCAGCGGAGATGAGAGAGCTAAGGGATCAGATAGAGTAATTGTTGGGACAGGGGTTTATCCGAAGGAGTACTTCGCCGTGGGGTGCCCCTGTGTTGTTCATAAAGAAGAGGGATGGATCGTTGAGATTGTGTGTAGATTACTGGGAGTTGAATAAAGTCACGATACGGAATAAGTATCCGTTGCACTGAATCGATGACTTATTCGACCAGTTGAGAGGAGCTTCCTTCTTCTCAAAGATTGACTTACGATCGGGATACCATCAGTTGCGTATCAGGGAACAGGACGTCTCGAAGACTGCTTTCTTGATGAGATATGGTTCCTACGAGTTTCGGGTTATGCCTTTTGGCTTGACCAATTCCCCAACCATGTTTATGGATTTGATGAATAGGGTATTCAGAGAGTTTCGAGACCAGTTCGTCATTTTCTTCATTGATGAAATTCTAGTTTACTCCCACACAGAGGAGGAACACGCTGAACATTTGAGGCAGGTTTTGTAGATGCTGCGTCAGAATGAGCTTTATGCAAAGTACGAGAAATGTGGATTTTGGCTGAAGGAGGTTCAGTTTTTGGGGCATATCATTTTAGATCGGGGGATATCTGTTGATTTGGGGAAAGCATCCACGGTGAGGGAGTGGAGATAGCCCACAACATCGACTGAGATCCATAGTTTCTTGGGCCTAACAGGATACTACAGGAGGTTTATATGGGGTTTCTCAAAGATAGCGGGTCCTTTGACACATCTGACTCGCAAAGGTGTGCCATTCATCTGGAGCAATGCCTGTCAGTTGGATTCGATGAGTTGAGGGACAATTTGACCTCAGCGCCTATGTTAGCATTGCCAAGACCGGGAGTTGAGTATCTAGTCTACACCGATGCGTCCTTACAAGGACTTGGAGGTGTACTGCAACAGGAGAGTCAGGTTATAGCTTAAGCTTACCGTAAGCTTAAGCCTTACGAGAAGAATTACCCCACCCACGACTTGGAGTTAGCGGCAGTCGTATTCGCTCTTTGAATTTGGAGACACTATCTCCTGGGGGAGAAATTTCGGTTATTCACATACCACAAGTCTTTACAATACCTCTTCATGCAGAAGGAACTGAATGTGCGTCAATGTTGGTGGCTTGAGTTTGTGAAGGATTATCAGTTTGATATCCAATATCACCCGGGGAAGGCTTACGTGGTATCATACGCATTGATCCGTGGGGAAGTAGATGAGGTGGACGAGGTGTGGAAAGCTAAGTGGAAGGAGTTGGGACACCAGGATGCAGTGGCCCAATCATTCATGTATGTGATGACTGTTACACCTCAGATTGTTACGAGAGTGATAAAGGCCTAGGCAAAAGACTCGTTTGATCAAGAGCAGATAGTTCGATTACTAGTAGAGGGAGCCGAATCTTATACCGTTAGTTCAGACGGGGGATTACGCTTCAATGGGAGACTAGTCGTTCCGGAAGGGGAAGACTTGCGACACGAGGTAATGATAGAGTCTCACGGTTCGTGGTTCGCGGTACACCCTGGTGGGGATAAGATGTATCAAGACATGAGATGACAGTATTGGTGGAGCGGGATGAAAAGAGATACTGTCGTGTTTCTTTTCTAAATGCGACACTTGTCAACTATTAAAGGTGGACCATCAGAAATCGGAGGACTTCTACAACTGTTAGAGGTTCCTATGTGGATATAGGAGAGCATATCCATGGACTTTATCACGGGGTTACCTACATCACAGAGGGGTCACGACTCCATATGGGTAATTATAGATAGGTTGACCAAGGTTGCTCATTTTCTACCCGTGAGGACAGACTACACTACGGGACAGTATGCCCGATTTTCATTGCGAAGATAGTGAGACTTCACGGGGTGCCTCTAAATATCATATCTGACGTAGACAAAATATTTATTTTACGATTTTGGGAGAGTTTCCAGGAGGCCATGGGTACAGAGTTGCGACTGAGTACGACATATCACCCACAGATCGATGGGCAAACAGAGCGAACAAATCAGATGTTGGAGGACATGTTGCGTATGTGCATCCTAGACTTTGGAGGTGGTTGGGAGCAGTACCTCCCACTGGTGGAGTTTGCTTATAATAACTCCTACCAGTTCACCATTGGCATGGCTCCATTCGAGGCGTTGTATGGTAGACCTTGTCGTTCCCCAGCGTGTTGGTTAGAGGTGGGGGATAATAAACTCCTTGTGCCGGAAGTGATTCAGGACACTTAGGCAAGGATAGAGATGATACGAAGCCGTATTCGGGTAGCTCAGGATCGGCAGAAGATCTATGTTGATGCCAAGAGGTTCTTGAGAGAATTCAAGGTCGGGGACCAGGTGTTACTCAGAGTATCTCCTATGAAGGGGATTATGCATTTTGGGAAGAAGGGGAAACTATCACCAAGATATGTGGGGCCATTTCCTATCATCGAGAGGATTGGGCCAGTCGCATATAGACTTGGGTTACCGGAGCACTTGCATAGGATTCATGATGTATTACATATTTCTTCGCTAAGGAAATATCTCAGGGGCGACTTGGCCCATACTCACATTGCTTTAGGGGACATCGATCTTCAGCCCGATAGTTCCTACGAGGAGGGGCCGATTGCTATTCTGGACCACAGCGAGAGGAAACTGAGGTCGAGGATAGTACCATTAGTACACGTGCAGTGGCGGCATCATAATGCCGAGGAGTCCACATGGGAAAGCGAGGATGAGATGAGCGAATGTTATCCAGACCTATTTTTACCAAGTATTCATTAGTTCCAAATTTCGGGACGAAATTCTATTATTAGGGGGGAGTATGTAATACCCCGTAATTTTATTGATTTTTATTTAAGGGATTAATTAAGTGAATTGGAAATTAATCCGGATATAAATGCTAACGAGATGTGAGTTGGTATTTGATTATGATGATAAAATTAAATATTTCTGAGTATATATGGTATTGAAAATATTTAAATTGTCAAGAGGCAGAAATACGACAATTTGGGAAATTTAATTGGAACGCGCGTGTCAGTCACGTCACGAATGAATTTATTTAAATTAAAAACTAAATTATACTTTTATCAACCGAATGATCATTTTGAGTGCGCCAACGCATCCGGAAGGGTCGAAATAGTCAAAAAACACTAGTCGGGGGTTTAGTTTGGGTCCCGGGGCACTTTTAGGCCAAACCGACAACCTAGAAGGGTATTTTGGTAATTTTAAATATTGAGGATTTAAAACCCACGAATTTTAGAGTTTTGAGAGAAGTTAGAAAGAGGGTAAAGGAGGTTCCAAACCAAACTATCTCCCATCACCAGAAATTGGAAAGGATTTGTGACCGGAAAGAAGAGAGAAATCCAACCTTGATCATCAACAACGAACCAAAACATCGGGTTTAAGGCAAGTGATTTCATATTATTAAGTTCAATGAATATTTCTTCCATGTTTAGTGTAGAAACTATATTTACCTTGAAAGTTTTGATGACAACCAATGGGATTATTGTGAAACTTATGATTTTGGGATAGGAATTGCATGTAGAATACTCATGGACGAATTCAATACAGAATACATAACTTTTGATGATTTGGAAACGGATTTATAAGGAGTCTTTTTAGTCAA
This sequence comes from Sambucus nigra, assembly GCA_949130495.1. Lineage (NCBI taxonomy): Eukaryota > Viridiplantae > Streptophyta > Magnoliopsida > Dipsacales > Adoxaceae > Sambucus > Sambucus nigra. The sequence continues at coordinate 41,986,629 of OX422220.1, forward strand.
TTAAATTATGGATTCATGTCCATAGGCTTTGGGGCAAGAATTGAGGATTTATGATTTTTACATGTTGATTAGTAAGATTTGACCCCAAAAATATGTTAAGGAACGATCTAGGATTACTTAAAATAGTTTACAAACATTAAAACGTAATTTGGATAATCTTAAGATGGATTTAGAGAAGAGAAAAATGAAGAAAAACGAGTTGGGAAATTTCTGGGCATTTTCTGCCATCTCGTTAGAAGACCTGCCCAGGTCGTTCAAATGACCTCGTTCGAACGAGCTTCTAACGAGATTACAGTACTCCTTCTAACGAGTTGGTAGTTCGTCAAAGCCATTCGTTCGAACGAGATTTCTAACGAGTTGACAGAATGGCCTCTTTAGGCCTGATTTTACTTCGAACTTCCAGTAGACTTATTTTAATCGAGTGGTAACCTTCCCTTGTTAACTAGTTGGTATAGTTGTGAGATTGGAGTACATTGAGGATTAAAACTTAGAATTTTTTAGTCAACCGAGTGACATCTATGGGTTAGGAAATAAGTACCTAAAATTGCGACGTGAGAAGTGTGGATAACTTTTAATGTATATTATTCGGGAATTTGTAAACGTACAACATTTAACAACGGTATAGGAATGTAAAATATACCTCTATTGATATTATAAGATATATAAGATGTGTGAATGCTTAGTATATGTGGTTATATGTGTATAGCATACCTACCATACTTGCTATCACGGGAGGTCGGCGTTCGATCAGTGCCATCTAATCTTTGTGTGCCTACGGGGGGATTTAGATTGGTACCTCGAGGACATAGGTCAGAGAATGACTTATTAAGGAGTTAATAAGTCTGCTGATCATGGGAGCGTAGGTATGTGCGTGACCCATGTTATGTGAACTATGTTTGCCTCCATTGCATGTGACTGTTACTTATCAAAACGGTTCTTGAGATATTCGAAATACGTGATCCTTATGTACGTGATGTACCAGGGTTTGATAGCAGAGTATGTGTGCCCCGCAGCTTAGTCCAGGGGTTCCATTATTGTATATTATGATGAGATTGATATACCGAATTATTGAAATGAACTGTTGATATAAGTACAAGTGTGAATTAATGTAACATCTTTATAGAGTTAAAAATGGAAGAACTCTTAGTAATTATTATAACTAATTCTGATTCAAAAAAGTAAGACCTCCAGTTTATACTAAGACATTAGGAAATGAACTTTGAATTATAAAGTAATGTCAGGTCATGGATTGGACTAGTTCGATAGTAGTATAACTAGAACGGGTAAGGGTCCGATAGGTGTGCACAATTAGTTGAGAGGTGAGGAACTAATGTGAGTGCACGCACTATCATGTATTTTATATTCACTATTTAATGATATTAAACACTTGCTGTATTTTAAACTGTTTTCACAATCGGGCTCTGACCCGTTTGCTTTCAAATCTATTTTCTTGTAACAACATTTTAGGTGCCCAACCACAAGGACACCAAGTGTAGGAGTTCCATTCCAGTGACGTGTTGTAGCTGCTGTGGAAGTTACAGGACCTCGATAGTAGACGCCTCCACTTTCTAACTTGACTCTATTTTACTCATCTATGGGGCATGTCGCCCCTTTTCTTTTAGAGACATCCTACTTACTCAGTTTTATTTCAGTTTTGGGTTGTAATTAATTTGTGATTCAGACTTTGTATTTGGTTGTATTCGGTATTTGGGTTATTATAGGTGTATTCCTCCAGATTCATTGTCATTCTATTATTATTTTATTGTGATTGTGTTGTGGTTGTGGCATTAGTATTTCGTAATTTAAATGGATTGTATGTTAATCGAATTTAATTAAAATTGACAACTCAGTATTTAAATCACAGGTGGCTAGTAATTATTAAAACGTTTTTTGACAGTGATGCTATGAACTGAAACAACTTGACATTTTATATTAATTTGAATAAAAGAGTAGCTACCCGGTATTTAATTAGTCGGGGTGTCACACTTCGGAGAGTGGGGGTGTTGGGCATTCCCACGTTAAACCACTATCCCTAGAATATCTCATGAGAGATTTTAGGAACAGGATTGGTTGTAGCTAACTAATTGTACTTGAGGCTTTGGAGTTTAGGCCGGGCTCTCCCTATTTTCAAAAAGGCTCAGTCAAGCTACTTCTTTAGGCCTACAAAAATCAAAGATGTACCCACAATATATATGGGTTGGGTGAATACCTAATAAAATTTAATAGGATGTGAGAATGCCTATTATATGATTGTATTTGTGTGTATAGCATTCCTACCCTTCTTGCTATCAGGAGGAGGCTTCGCGTAGTGGACAGTCTTATTCTGGGTGACCCAATGGGGGGATATTTGACTTGTACCCAAAGCATATGAACTTGGATACGTGCTATCTGAGATGTAGGATAGTTTCGATGGCTGAATGGGAGCGTAGGAATGTGCGTAACCCATTTGGCTGGTGAGTATGCTCGCTGACGCGACTACAAATGTGTATCTGATGTTCGTGCTGATATAGGCTCAACTGAAAGCATATCACGTTAGTAATAAACCCAGTAAGTTCGTATCGTCTCCACATGAAAATAGGATGAATGAATTCGTGACGACGTTGGAAATATTGAGAACCCTAACTCGACTCTAAAAACAACAAAAAGGTGATTATAGGAGATGGACTAACTATGCACAGAAATAATAAGAAAATTACCCACAGAATTTAGAAATAAATTAAAAGCTTTTTGGCTGACTTAAGAAAATTAAAAACTGTTGTGAAAATTGCAAGTGAGAATAACGAGTCAGGATACATTCCTCTAACCCTAGTTCATTTATCAATGTTAAAACTTAATTCAGAATTAAAATATTTGAGTAACCCAGTCCTTAGTACTCCCAAGCATTACATATATGAGGGATTATAGCCCGTATCATACATAATCAAGAGACGAGTAAAGCAGTGTCATCGTAGCTACATGCGCATTGCACTCTTAAGCATCTCGGTTACCTAGGTCAAACGAGATCAAAAGTCCTACAATGGTCGTGATCACAACACAACACAATTAACTCAGTTATTTAATTCAAAATCAAATTTTACTCATTCATTAAGAACATCGAGTTGGATTCATGCATCCTAACCCTTAGAAAATTAGTCGGACATAGTAAAACAATAAGAAAGCATGATTTTAATAAAAGAAGACATTTTAACTAGTAACTTAGAATTGAGACGGAAGAAATTATTAACTAATCAATTAACTAAAGCACTTATGAAAGCAAGAATGGAATTAATTTACTTTAATTTTAGAAGCTTGAATCAAATCTAAATGAAAACTTGGGTTTTTTATTGTTCTCTCTTCAAAACTAAATAAATAGGTCCCTAAAAACTAATTAGAAGCTCCCCTAATGTCTGGGAGGACTTTAAAATATATAGACTATGAAAAATATAAGAGTTGGAGTCATGCAAGACTCTATCTTGAACAAGATAAACTCAAATCTCGAAGCCTGGATCGATCTGCCTAAAAATTTTGGATTGATCTGCCTGATGAACGGATCGATCCCTTTTTATTTTAACCGGATCGATCCCCTAAATATGCCTGATGCAGTGAACTTTGGGGACCAGATCGATCCTTTTTTTATGAGGGTCGGATCGATCCTCTAAATATGCCTGATGTAGTGAACTTTGGGGGCCGGATCGATCCTTTATTTATGAGGACCGGATCGATCATGTTCATATACTCAACTTCTCTTTATTATCTCTTCAATTTCTTATGATTGTCTCACATCTTTGGGTCTTCATAACTTCTACTCTAGAACTCAGATTGGAATGTTGTTTCTTCCTACGCGCTCGTAGACTCGAGATCTTTGATTTTTATTTTAGGTTCTCGTCTGAATTCCATGTGTAAATTATGTTTTTTCCCTTTTGACTTTTCTTCATTCTTCTCTCTTGCTTCTTCTAATTTCTTTCTTTCTTTCATGTATTAAATACCTATAAAATCAATAAGAAATACACGAAACTCAGGATACTTATTAGACGAAGCCATTAGCAATGATATGAGATAAATCAACTCGTTTTACATTGTCCAGGGTAATAAAAGCCTCTAAATTAAGGAGAAAATTTGGAAGAATTTCTGCCTAATCAAACTCCCCTAACTTAGAACTTTTATCATCCCGAGTAAGGTAAAAGAATCAAAACATGGTCCAACTCTAAAATGAGATAGCATACCTATTTCGCTGACGAGCGATTACATTTAGCTTATGCAACAAACATTTAAACCTCTAGGTGACCCTAGTAGGATGAGTTGTGTCTCGTGAGGGTTTGCAGTGAATATACCCAAAAAAATTCATTATTGACTAAAAGAAAAAATCAAAATACTTAAAAATTGTACAATTTAAACTCCCCAAAAATTGGTCTCTAGAAAATCATATTCACAAGTCTCAAGCCATAGTGTGTGTGTGCGAAGCCAAAAATCAAACCACTAATTTCCACCGATTGATCATTACGTTACTTTCAAAAATTCACTTTGATTTCAAAATCTCATTGAATACACTTACAAAAGGATCACTCGGAAGTGTGTCTATTCTCTCGATGTGCGTGATACAAGGTGTAAATATGATGGACACAAATTCACGTACACCATTTTGAAAAATGGAATTTTTTATGGTGAAAAGATTTCTTCATTGGAATACGGTCATAGGGAAATGGGAAACATCATCTCTTTTTCACGCCATGTAATCTTGTTTATTATCTTTTGTGTCTTATCTCTCCACGCGGTAGACAATTTCGCAATTCGAACTCGGTTAGGACTTTCTTGGGTTTAAGGTGTAATTGGGTAAAATGGGAATGGGAATTTCAGAATTGGGAAGTGTTCTTATGATATCCGCTAGTGCACTTTTCAGGATTTTTCTCATTTTCTTTCCTTTTTTCTATTTTTTCCTGTTTTCCTTTTCTTGCAATTTTTTTTAGCGTACTTCTATTTTTCTTGCCCCTTTTTATGCACTTTTCGGACTTAATTTATGGAATTATCAAATTTCACAATTTCGGGCCAACTGGGGTTTTTCGGGTTATCAAACGAAAAGGAAAAAATTTATTAGGCTCAAATTGAGTTGCGAAGGGATGAATTTTTCACTACCTTTGTGGCTAATCTTTTTGGGTAACAAATGATGGCCCACTTCATTGTCCAAATGCGAGTTGTTTTACCATATGCATCTCGAGATTAATTTAGTTTAGAGATATTTTAGTGCGCTTTATTCAAAACAATATCTCACACTGAAAAGACAAGACTATGTGATAATTGATTAACTTCGCAACTTTCTAATATAGCACACTTATTTAATTTCAGCCCCTAATCATGCATCTAAAGTGCAAGTGTGAACCCATAAATAAATAAAGCATGTGACACAAATAATTATGCTGAGACACAGAATTCAGGAAAAAATCCCTTTCGGGTAAAACCTTTATTTCACTATGAATATACAAGCCGCAACTTACAATTACATAGAGAAATCTGCAATGGATTAACGCGCAGCCAACCCACAAAGACACGCAGTCTTGAACTCAGTAAGAGAATACACGCAACACCCTCCAAGGACTCGCAGCCCAAACAACGCAGGAAGAACCGCAGCTCTCCTCAATGACACGCAGCCATAAAACTTTGTAGAGACTCCCTCAGCAATGACACGCAGCCCTCGGTTGCAAAGATCTCTCCACAAAGATGAACAACAACAAAGTTTGTGTTCTAGGGTTCCCAAACTTGATTCACATAGATATGGAAGATGTGTGAATCTAAAAACCTAGAATCATAGGAATCAATAGGTGAAGACTTTAGGGTTGATATGCTCTGAAAACCGTGGGAAAGTCTTAAGAAAACCAACCTCCAAACGTGGTTTAAATAGGAAGCCAAAACCCTAAAAAATCTGCAACACGATCTGGCAGAGTTTATCCAGGGCGGACCGGTCCGAGCCTTAGGCGGATCGGTCCGATAGCGGATCAGTTCTTTTAATTTGAAGCTGATTCGGTTCGCATTCGGTTCGGGGCTCACTGGCTTCAAAGTGCACGACGGATCGGTCCGGGGCGATCCGGTCCGGGTCTCAGCGGATCGGTTCTTTTCATATAAAGGCGGACCGGTCTGGGTAGTCAGAGGCGGATCGGTTCGTTTTAATTTCAGGCGGAACGGTCCGGCTGACTGGATTTCTGAATTCTTCCTTTCTTTTGATCTTCGGATTCCGTTGATGATGAATGGACTTTGAATCTTTGCAACGGTGTTACGGCTAATGACATATACAAGTATGTTGGACAAAAATGTCCTTACAAATCTCCCCATATGTCTATGCCGGAACAAACATAAAAAATACGAATTATCAAGTATGAACAATGCCTATACAAATCTACCCTTCCATGAACCCAAAACTGAAAGAGGTACATATGACTAAGGTTGCATCGTTTGTTCTTCAATTCTTCAGGAATCTTCACGCTTTTCTCATCAGGGTGTGTATCATGGGATTATCAAGGATGTACCTACACACATGAGATAAAGCAAATACCACGTGACATATTGAGTTTGAAATGAGATAAACATGGATATCAATATATGATAAAAACATAAGCTATATCTCAAAAACTCCCCCAAAATTCAAACTCCCCCATAATATGATAATTCTTTCTCCCCCTTTTTATGATGTCCCCAAATAGACAAATGAGAAGAATGAATCTAATAAGCAAAATTGGGGTGTCACGATATACAAAAAAATACACAAACTATTTTTTATTTTTCAAATTTTTCATACAAAGATAGGATACCAATTTGAACAAATATGATACAAAAATCACACCATGGATTTAGACTCAAACAACCAAGTCATGGAAATGGAATGAATGGGTGTGAACACATTCGATAGGTAAATCAACTCAATCAATCATATGTGCACGATGCATATGTGTACCCATAACGAATGAACATCAAAAGTATCCTTAGGTGAAAAGATTGTTGAATTTAGATGACATCGTCTTATGCAAATCAACAAATCAAAGTCAAATGATTTTCACACCAATAACGTCCAAAACTATGTAGCGCATTTTCAAGCATTTCATGGACGTGCAAACCCGCTTTAAATCTCCAACAAAACACCCTCATATATATATATTTTTAGAGGTAATCTAAATTCTCAAACTTTGGAGAATTGGTGCAAAAACCTGAATGGCCCATATTTTGGCATGAATATCTTTTTATTGCCTTTTAATTTTTTCGGGCACTTTTAACCTCTTTGGACCTCGGATAATAAAATTCCTCCATTTTTTAGGTCCAATTTAACGGTGGCTTTTGCGCAAAGGATAGATAATTACCTTTCGCAGCCCCTCCCCGTTTTTCAAACAAAGCACACAAACTCACAAAACGGTTTTTATATGCACAATTTCCTTATAAATATTTATCGCGCTTGGTTCTTTTTAAGGACAGGATTGAAGTGAAAACACCCAACCAATATGTGATAAGACAAGCACAATAATCAAACAAATCCGTGCATGTGTGCAATAAAGGAAACATGAGTCAAACATGTAGAAAGTAACACTAAATTACATCTTAATGACTCCAAACATTATAAAGCACATGGATGAATTGACCTATTGTCTCAAAACACTATCAAATAGTCACATGAAAATAATGGAATGAAGTTGTGACTCGGTCCTCCAAAGTGTTCATCCATAAACGGTGCAAACAAAATACAAAAATCTTTTTGGATTTTTCAAATTTTTTAACAAAATATACTAAAATGATACATACTAGCAATAGGCAAACAATGACATCATGAAAATCACCCTATGCTAGTAAACAAGTCAAACCTCAATCATTAGGTGCGGAGGGATTTTCCAAAGGTGGTGACAACTTATGAAAAACCTCCATCAATTCTTGTGAAGTTTTGACTAAAAACTTAACTTGCTCACCTAAATGTGCAAACTCTCTCATGTAGTCTCCGGGAGCATGTAAAGTATCATGTGTGGGTGCATGTGTACCAGAAACACGTGTAGAAGCAAAACGTGACACATACCCCAACTTAAAGCAAAATTCCCTAAGGTGTCCTCTCCTCTTGCAATGGGAACAAACATAAATAGGCCTAGGAAAACCTCTCTCAAAAACTCTAGGACGCACTTTCCTAAAAGGAATGGGACGCCTAGGTGGGTTAGGGTGAGACACATGTGAAACTGTCACTAAAGTGGGAACCGGCTCGGGTGCTAATTGGGAAGAAGAAGCACCGTCATGACTTATTCCTAACTTCTCACCTTTACCCTTAAGAACCACCTTTTCAACCTTCTTAGGTGCGTTCTCAAACTTGACTTTGACCACCCTGGCATGTTCGAGATCACTCTCGAGTTGGGATACACGTGTCGTCAGACTAGACAACGTGTCGGCCAAATCACACTTCTCCTTTCTCAAAACCTCCTTCTCTTTCTCCAAATCTAAAACCCGACGACCTAAATCCCTATTATACTTCTTTGTTTTCAAGGTCTCGGTGTATAAATCTCTAAAAGCTTTTTGGAGCTCACTTTCATCTCCACTTTCACTCTCACTTTCTCCCTCACTTGAAGCGCTCAAACCATCACTATCACATTCGTGTGCACTATTGTGGGACAAGGTGGGTGTACTCACACGACTAGAAAAAGCTACAAACTTCTCACCACTAGTCTCATCACCCTCACTATCACTAAGTGTGGCAGGCATGGCTACTTTCTTTCCTTTCTTTCTAATCCACGTAGGACACTCAAATGACTTATGTCCCTTACCCCCACATTCAAAACAAGTGATGTTCTCAAAATCTTCCTCACACTCCTCATCAGAGTCATTCTCTTTTTCCCTCTCACCACTTTCTTTGGCCTTTCCTTTCCTTTTATTTTTCTCAAAAAAATTCTTTTTATTGGAAGAATTAATTTTGTTCATGTTGAGAAATTTTTTAAAATTTTTCGCAAACAAGGCCATATCATTAAAATCAAAATCTCCCTCAGAATTAGACTCACAAAATTCTTCTTTCTTTTTCTTAAAATGAGTCTTTAAAGCAACGCCATTATCCTTATCCTTAATGGATTTGGGAAACATGTCAATCTCATAGGTTTGAAGATCTCCTACAAGTTCTTCCAACTTAAGTGATTTCAAATTTCCCAAAGAGTTCAAAACAGTGACTTTAGGAATAAAGCGTTTTGGGAGAGATCTCAAAATCTTTTTAACGACACGCGTGTTGTCAATCACCTCACCCAAATTAAAACATGTGTTAACGATGTCCGACAAACGTGCATAAAAATCATCAAAGCATTCGGACTCAGACATGGTGATAGTCTCAAATTGGGTGGCCAAATTTTGTAATTTTGACTCTTTAACAGCGTTCGTACCCTCATGTGTCAATTTCAAAACATCCCAAGCCTCTTTAGACGTGGTGCACGTCATAATACGTCGAAACTCATCAGGAGAGACAGCTCCAGAAATAGCACTCAGACCACGAGAATTAAAATTGGACAATTTATAATCATCTTCAGTCCAGGCTGACACGGGTTTTAAAGTGGTGATGTTATTAACAGTGACCGTGGGAGGAGTCCAACCATTTTCACAAAGTAACCAAACACGCTCGTCAATAGATTTTAAAATCGATTTCATACGAGCTTTCCATTAGGCATAATTAGACCCGTCAAAAATAGGCATCTGATTATATAAGTGCTCCATAGGAAAAAATGCGAATTTTCACAAAACTGATTTAAAAAAAAAAAAAAAAAAATCAATATCACACGATTTTGCGGAAAATAGGAATACGCGATAAATTAGTGCAACCCGCTCTGATACCAATTTGAAAAGACAAGACTATGTGATAATTGATTAACTTCGCAACTTTCTAATATAGCACACTTATTTAATTTCAGCCCCTAATCATGCATCTAAAGTGCAAGTGTGAACCCATAAATAAATAAAGCATGTGACACAAATAATTATGCTGAGACACAGAATTCAGGAAAAAATCCCTTTCGGGTAAAACCTTTATTTCACTATGAATATACAAGCCGCAACTTACAATTACATAGAGAAATCTGCAATGGATTAACGCGCAGCCAACCCACAAAGACACGCAGTCTTGAACTCAGTAAGAGAATACACGCAGCACCCTCCAAGGACTCGCAGCCCAAACAACGCAGGAAGAACCGCAGCTCTCCTCAATGACACGCAGCCATAAAACTTTGTAGAGACTCCCTCAGCAATGAAACGCAACCCTCGGTTGCAAAGATCTCTCCACAAAGATGAACAACAACAAATTTTGTGTTCTAGGGTTCCCAAACTTGATTCACATAGATATGGAAGATGTGTGAATCTAAAAACCTAGAATCATAGGACTCAACGGGTGAAGACTTTAGGGTTGATATGCTCTGAAAAACGTGGGAAAGTCTTAAGAAAACCAACCTCCAAACGTGGTTTAAATAGTAAGCCAAAACCCTAAAAAATCTGCAACACGATCTGGCAGAGTTTATCCAGGGCGGACCGGTCCGGGCCTTAGGCGGATCGGTCCGATAGCGGACCGGTTCTTTTAATTTGAAGCTGATTCGGTTCGCATTCGGTTCGGGGCTCACTGGCTTCAAAGTGCACGGCGGATCGGTCCGGGGCGATCCGGTCCGGGTCTCAGCGGATCGGTTCTTTTTATATAAAGGCGGACCGGTCCGGGTAGTCAGGGGCGAATCGGTTAGTTTTAATTTCAGGCGGACCGGTCCGGCTGACTGGATTTCTGAATTCTTCCTTTCTTTTGATTTTCGGATTCCGTTGATGATGAATGGACTTTGAATCTTTGCAACGGTGTTACGGCTAATGACATATACAAGTATGTTGGACAAAAATGTCCTTACACACACATTTCCCGTAACCAATCAAAACAATAAAATAGAGATCATCAATGACTTTTTAACATGGTGAAAAGAAGTTTGAGTTAACCATCAACTCGAATTAATTTAAAAACTTGCAAAAAGTGATAGGCTCGAAATCTCACCGGGTTGGTTAACCTCCACACTTATTCGTAAAGTCGTCAATTTTTTTCAATTTCCATCTTTGGTCAATTTTGGCTTTGTGCATTTGATTTTTACAAATTGAAACAAAATATTTGTGACATTTTTTAAGCTTTTAAATTCCAATTTTTATTTATTTCGAAGAAAAATATTTTTGGATTTTTCAAAAAATTTCAATTTTTTTGAAATTTCTGGTCATTTTTTAAAATTGGTGAGGTTTTAGAAAGACGCACTTGTGACCCCCTCTAACTTAGACTTTTGCATTGTCCTCAATCAAAAGGACTAAAATCTAAATAAGAAAAAATAAGAAGTGCGATAAATAAAACAACAAATATTTAAAGTGCAAAATGACATTAAATGACACTAACACCTAACTCAATAATGCAACAAAAATCACCCCATACGCGTCAGGGGTGAGACGACCTCTCATCTCTCCACAAACTCACTCGACCCCATGAACGGGGTCCAATGCTCTCCTCGTCTCTCCCATCTTCATATCGTAAACCAATAATCGTAACAAGTTGGGACCTCGCCCATAGATAAGGGAAAGATTAGGAGACTCGTCATGACTACTCGGAAAGGGATCCTCATGATGCTTACTCAAAGCGTGGCCTGCGTGCACCTACTCGGAGGGAACACCTAAGTTTCTTTTCATTTTTTGAAAGAATGGGTCGGTCTCTAAGTCGGAAGAAACATAAATTTTCTCCTTAATCGCCTCCGACACATCAAGTGCTATGGGTGGATGGTCACAAAAAAGGAATTCATCGATTTTATCTTTCCATTCGCTTTCTTCTAAGTGACTACAAGAGTCCAATAGGGATTGGACTTCAATATGAATGCTCTCATCCATCGACCCGAATTCTTTTTCAAAGTCTTCAAGACTTATATCTCTTAATTCACTTTTTTTAGAGTGTTTAGAATATTCTCTTTCTCTCTCTTCTGAAGACTTCTGTGATGTGGAGGGATAGTCATTACGAAGGAATTCATCTATTATATCTTGCCATTCTCTCTTATCCAAGTAACTAAATGAATCCAATAAAGGTTGGATTTCTACATTCAGGCTCTCATCCACATGCCCAAATTCTTTTTCAAAATCTTCCATGCTCACGTCCCTTACCTCTCTCTCTAGAGCAATGCCTACATCCTCGCTTACTTTCTCGATCTCTAACTCCACTATTTTTTGCTCCTCTAACCACTCTCTCTTGCTGTCAATCACGGTCACTACACACATCTCCCCTTACTTTCTCTCATCATCATAACTATCGCTCTCACTGGATTAAACAAGGCAGACCCCTAACTGCTCTCGCTTGTGAGACCTCTCATTCTCGTGTACCTTCTCTTCCATGAGATCCATCTCTCGTGATTCGCCTTCATCACCCTCGATACTGGTGATAATGTTTATTTTGAGGGTCATATTCCTGAACTTGAGTTGCATTCACCCATTTTGAATGTTAATAAATTCATTAGAAGTAGCTAAGAATGGGCGGCCTAAAATGACAGGGACATGGTTCTTCTGGAGAACGGAGGGCTTCTCGTCCCAAACGAAAAAATCCACCGGGAAGTAGAATGTGTCAACTTGGACGATCACATCCTCAATGATTCCTCGAGGTATCCTGATGGAACTATCTGCGAGTCGGAGAGTCAGGTTTGTGGGCCTAATCTCCCCCAAACCTAATCACTTATAGATTGAATAGGGGAGACTGTTGACACTTGCCCCTAAATCTATTAGCGATCTCTAAATTCGATTCCCCCCCCCCCCATGGTGCACAAAATAGTCAGTGAACCCGGATCTTTGAATTTGGGTGGGAGGTCACTTGATAGTATTGAGCTGACATTCAGTGCTAGGAACACATTTTTCTTTACCTTTAGCTTTTGTTTCACCGTAAGTAAGTCCTTAAGAAACTTAGCATACACGGGAATTTTTTTATGGTGTCGAGAAAACGTAAATTAATCTTTACTTGCTTAAGAACGTTTATCACATCTTCACGAGAGGACTCTTTAGAGTGAGATACTAACCGTTGGGGAAACGGATCGGCTGTAGGGGGTTTCACTACGACTTAGGGCTCACTAGTGTTCTCGTTATCACTCTCATTCAAGGAGGCATCTTCGGCCTCTTTCATGTCGGGTGAAACCTCCTTGTCTTTAGGTGTGTTGTGAGAGAAAGGTGATAAATCAACAACTTTCCCACTATGTAGAGTGCTTATCGCGCAACATTGATCTTGATATGCATTAGAAATAGATCTTACACTAGTTTAACCTTGGGGAGGTCTTTGGCTATGGGTAGAAAACTTGCCCTTCTCTTGGATACTCAACGAATATTGCAACTTTGAGATGTTCACGTTCATGTCGGTGAACATGCAATCATATCTAGCATTTGTTGCACTCTGAGAGTTAATAAACTGGTTTATTATATCCTTGAGGTTCCTCCGCGGTGGAGTAATATATGGAGTTGGAGGAGGTGGTGCTTGCTGAAATTGAGGAGGGGTGGAGGTGGGATAACCTGTGAATGTGGGTTCATCGCAGCTTGTGGTTATCCATAATTAAAACCTTTCTCCACGAAGGGTTGTACGAGTTCCCATGCAGGGCGTTAACATTTCCCTAGAACCCTCCTATAGCATTCACCTGCTCGGTGTGCATGGCTTTGTAGGTAGAAATCATCAGGCATGCCTTTATGGAATGACCCACCTCACAGATAGCACACACCTTTTCTTTCACGACACGAATGGATCCGAAGATATCTCTCAATCGGCTATCAAGCAAATCTTTCATATCTCTCTCAAATTGATCAAATCGACGGTCTATTATGGTATTAATATACAATTGGAATAGACCGGATGCATTATGCATGATCAATGCTTATCTAGGTCGGACTTGGGTATTAGTATCAGATGTGTCCCATGCTTGAGTAGTCTCTGCAACATACTTAAGATGGGCCTCAGCATCACTAGTATCTAATTCCCAGAAAGGTCTTTCACACAATGTTTGCACAAGTTGTTTGGAAGTCACTTGCTGCCCATTATGGAAGAAAGAGATCAAGTGGTGTTTTTCAAAACCATGATGTGGGCATGTGCTTACCAACTCTTGGAAACGTTCCCAACACATGTTAAAAGGCTCATTATCTTGTTGTCGGAAACCTTGGATTTGAGTCTTGATAGTGTTGGTCTTGTGCGGTGGGTAAAATTTTGGGATAAATTTGGATTGCATATCTCTCCAGGAAATAACGAAGTTTGGGGGTAGAGACCATAGCCAGGTCTTGGCTTTATCCTTTAAGTAAAAATTAAAAATCTTTAGGCGAACAACATCCTGCGTTTAAGCTTGGTCACCAAATGTGTCGCACGCCTCTTCGAACTCTCTTATGTGAAGGTATGGTTTCTCCGAATCCATGCCATGGAAAGTAGGGAGTATCTGTATTATCCCATTATGAAACTGGAACTGGACGGAATTATACGGGAGTAAAATACAACCAGGGGTGATAGTTTATTCAGGAAAGAGTAAGTCTTTCATGGGACGCTAGGATGGATTTCCCTCTCCAATGTCGTAACTAGAGGCATCAGACATCGCTTCTTCTTCAAATGGATCGAAATACCACTCGGTGTCCTAGATGTGTATCTCGAGGGTTGACTCAGGGTGTAACTAGCAATAAAGTGCTCAGGGGTAGGAGGCGGGACCCAAAATTGTGGAACGCGAGGTGTGTGGGGACTGTCAGAGTTATACTCAACGATTGCATTTTTATGAATTCGAGTTGGAATATTTTAAGGAGTTTGAGTTTGTTCAGAATTTTGCATTAAAGGCTTTTGAGAGATTTTTTTTTTACTTTTTTTTTTGAATTTTTGGTCTAAGCTTAGATTAACTCGATATAACCTAAGTCTACCTAAATCCCCGACAACGGCGCCAAAAACTTGACGCGACCACAAATGTGTATCTAGTGCTCGTGATGATATAGGCTCAAGTGCAATCCTGTCGCATTAGTAAAAAACTCGATAAGTTGGGATCATCTCCACAGGGAAATGGGACGAATGAATTCGTGATGACGTTGGAAAGACTGAGAACCCTAACTCGACTCTAAAAAGAACGAAACGATGATTATGGGAGATGGACTAACTATACACAGAAATAATACGAAAATTACACACAGAATTTAAAAATAAATTAAAATCTTTTTCACCGACTTAAGAAAATTAAAAACTGTAGTGAAAAGTACAAGTGAGAAAAACGAGTCAGGATAAATTCCTCCAACCCTAGTTCGGTTATCAATGTTAAAACATAATTCGGAATTGAAATATCTGAGTAACCCAATCTTTAGTACGCCCAACCATTACATATATGAGTAATCATAGCCCGCATAATACATAATCAAGAGACGAGTAAAGCAGTGTCGTCATAGCTACATGCGCGTTGCACTCTTAAGCATCCTGATTACCTAGGGCAAACGAGATCAAAAGTCCTATAACGGTCGTGATCACCACACAACCTGATTAACTCAGTTACTTAATTCCAAATCAAATTTTACGCATTCATTAAGAACATAGGGTTGGATTCATGCATCCCAACCCTTAGAAAATTAGGCGGACATAGAAAAATAAGAAGAAATCATGATTTTAATAAAAGAATACATCTTAACTAGTAACTTATAATTGAGAAGAATGGAATTATTAACTAATCAATTAACTAAAGCACTTATGAAAGCAAGAATGGAATGAATTTACTTGAATTGCAGAAACTTGAATCAAATCTAAATGAAAACTAGGGTTTTTTATTGTTCTCTATTCAAAACTAAATAAAGAGCTCCCTAAAAACTAATTAGAAGCTACCCTAATGTCTGCGAGGACTTTGAAATATATACACTATGAAAAATATAAGAGTTGGAGTCATGCAAGACTCTAGCTTGAAGAGGATAAACTCAAACCTCGAAGGCCGATCGATTTGCCTAAAAATTTCGGATCGATCTGCCTGATGACCGAATCAATCCCTTTTTTATTTTAACCGGATCGATCCCCTAAATATGCCTGATGCAGTGAACTTTGGGGACCAGATCGATCCTTTTTTTATGAGAGCCGGATCGATCCTATTTTCGGATTGATCTTATTTTCGGATCGATCCTTTTTTTATGAGGACCGGATCGATCTTGTTCACAGACTCAACTTATCTTCATTATCTCTTCAATTTATCATGATTATCTCACATCTTTGGGTCTTCATAACTTCTATTCCGGAACTCGGATTGGAACGTCGTTTCTTCCTACGCGCTCGTAGACTCGAGCTCTTTGACTTTTATTTTGGGTTCTCGTTCGGATTTCAGGTGTAAATTATGATTTTTCCCTTTTAACTTTTCGTCATTATTCTCTCTTGCTTCTTCCGATTTATTTCTTTCTTTCATGTATTCAATACCTCTAAAATTAATAAGAAATACAGAAAACTCGAGATACTTGTTAGACGAAGCCATTAGCAGTTATATGAGATAAATCAACTCATTTTACATTATCCGAGGTAATAAAAGCCTCTAAATTAAGGGGAAAATTTGGAAGAATTTATGCCTAATCACTCGCCTCCAATATTTGTGTTATAAGATTCATGGTTCCTGAGAGACGCCGAACCAATTGTCCATATGCAGCGAGCGATGCACCAGGACATGATAGGAGAGTATGCATTTACGCCAAGTGGTCTTAACCTAAGGGTGCATGATTATTATGTGTGTGTGTCTATATATATGTGTGTGTGTGTGTGTGTGTGTATATATATATATATATATATATATAGGGCTGTTATGACTATATGTACATATGTGCTTGTGGATATTTCTACTAAGTGAAACTAATAGATATGGTAATAATAATAATTGTTTTGCGCCAAGTGGTATTAACCAAGGGGTGCAAGTGTAGTATACATATATAGGGATTATGTGATTATATATACGAATAAACTTGGGAAAATTCTACTATGTGAAATTAGTAGATATAATAATAATGAGAAATTTAATGATTTCAGTGAATAAAACTTTACCCATTTTAACTGGAAATATAAAGGAATTTAGTTATGGGGGATAAACTATTTTAATAACGTATTGTATGGGCGATACGGGATACTCCTTTGAGATATAGTTAGAAGTATAAGGTTATGGCCTAGTTGGGAGTGTTATAGATAACTAGATTGGGTTAGATGTATGTTAGGCGTTCACAATAGTGGAAAGGTGAGAATCTCATGTGAGAGTTCAAAACTAACATGAACATAATACTTTCTTCATTACAGTTTTAAATACTTTCTAAAATAAATATTTTTACAACTCGGGTCTGACCCATTTCTTGCAACTCTTTTCTCTTTTGCTATATATATATATACATATTATTTATCAGGTTCCCAGCCACAGGGTTACCAAGCTTAGATGCATTGATCATTTGGCAAGCTGCAGCTATTTTGTAAGTTGTAGGTTATTGAGATTAGACGCTTCTATCCTTCCATTCAGTTCTAGTTCAGACATTTCAGTTAAGGCATGTGTCACCCGCTTACAGTTTAGTTATTCAGAGATTGTACTTTTCTTAGTTGGTTTGAGATTTTGAACTGGAATGTTTTGTCGAGTCTCATTTAATTCAGCAGTTGTTTCCTGTTCAGTATTTATTTTATTCTGGTTGAATGCATATAGCTTTTGTTTTAAATATGAAAATTTATTAACGGATTATTTGGGTATAACTGAAATTAAAGGTTTTGACATTTAGATTAATTATTTATTAGGTGATAAATAAAATAAAATTGTTTTCGAAAGTGATGCTAAGAATGAACCAATCGGTCACTTCGATTTAATTTAAAAAAGGACTGATCACCCAGTATTTAATTAGGCGGTGTGTCACAGGTGGTATCATAGCATCAGGTTCTAGTGTCCTTAAGATCTGTATGGCTTTCTATGTTTCACCGCAGCGTTCTTTTATGTACGACCTTATTATAGGATTGTTGTCTTCCCTTACGTATGCGACTTAAGTTCTTCTACTATGAATTATAATTGATGTGACTCATTATACGAAATCATTTGTACATCGAGCACTGAACATTATAGGACGACCAATGAGGGCCGTAAAAAGGATGACAGGAGAAGAGGCCCGGCAGAAGACATAGAGTAATTTGGGAATGATGGACGTGACAAAAGTCATGATGATTATTATTTAAGAAAATGATAATAGAGTCATCACTCGGAAAAAAAAGGGTTCCCTCGGCACAGTCCAAGATAACGGTGGAGAAATTTTAGGATTATCTATCATAGTCGACAAGGGGAAATAAGAGGGAATCTTTTGAAAAGTCATCGGTGAAGATGCGGAGATGAAAGAGAGAAAGTGTAACAGGCCAATAGAAGTAGAAAATCTGAAGGCAATTGTGTAGAGTGGAGTGCAGCAACACTCAAAATTAAAATTGAAATTAAATTTGTAGCTCTTAGGAGTGACATAAAGTGATTAGGTTCAATCACCACATATAAATGAGTGTGTTTTAAATTTAAAGAGACATTTTGGTACGATTTGACCGTGAGGTCTTCCATTCAATATTATAACAGAGGTACTAGTGAAATTTTGAAACTTAGCACAGTGGGTAGGCTAGATACCGATCGTGAGAGATAGGTTGAATTGCCTAATGAATTTTGTACCTATAAAAGGGGAAATAAAATAGAAGGGGTTTATAATTATAAAGGATCGTGTGTAAAATATGAGGTTGGATGAGAAATCCAGCTAGAATGACTGATGCTGATGTCATCAAAGTTATACGTTTATAAGTTATTTCAGCACTTCTAGAAGAAGTGAGCCAGGAGGGTTAGAGAATTTGGTTGAATAGCAAAACTGAACTTAACGTGTCAATGAAACATCAAATGAGAGTATTCCCAATAGGGAACTCATTTAGATAATATTGATTGATTACCTTCCTACCAAGTGACGATGAAATCAATCAGGGCTATACAAACCAACAATAGTTCCAGAAGGCCCGCATAGCCAAAGGGACAATAGGATAATGATTGGGAGCTAAGACTGCCAGTTCGAGGGAAGGCCATTCCAAAATGGTCAATGGGACCAGTGACGGGAAATGGCTCGGTAATTTTCCCTATGTGTAGAGAGTGGGACTACTAGTGTGGATTGTGTCCACATTGAGAAGTGCAACTAATAATATTTGAGAATGGTAAACCATGTCAATTAGGCATAACAACTGGAGGAGTGAGATTTTCAGAAGAGGAATTGGGTCAAGAGAATTTAGCCCAAGAAGTTACAACTCGAGAGTGGTGGGTTCAGGAAGTACCAGTGGAGTCCTCGATAATAGTAGTATGTTTTATTTCAGGGTCGATAAAGCCCAGTATGAAATAGGGTGGCCAGTAAGGCCATAATTGAGGTCTTGAGATTTAGGCCAATTTTTCAGTAATGGGTGTGTAAGTCGCATAACAGAATAATTTTCCCACAAAGAGGATGGGGAAACTATATGGTGAAATACTAGATGTATAAATATTACAGATGCTCACGGGTCATATTGGCAGCTACATGCTGGGAACCTACGATTAGGTGAGCCTGATGAAGTTTTGTTTCAACCTTGCGAGAAAAGGATTAGGTCAAGTGACATGTGTGTATCACAATACATATATGAATTTTTAACACTAACGTTTTCGTTCGAGTTGAGTTTAGTGGGTATGTTAGTTTTAACAGTCTGGTTGCAAACATATTTATCATGGGTAACGGGGCTTTCCAACGTCTCCCGTGAGTGAGACGGGTGGGTCCTAAAAGCATAATTTATTATTATAATTTACTATTGACTGAGTTAGGAAAATAGAGCTTATTATGGTAATGTGTAGTGATGATTACTGAATGTTTGAACGATAGTAGATTGAATGATAAAACTATCGTGTTGGATACTCCAGGTGAGTGAAATTACTTTTATGTGGCGCCACCTGAAATAGGGTTGGACATATATATATATATATATATATATATGTGTGTGTGTGTGTGTGTGTGTGAAAATTTCATAATATCGTAGACTTCAATGAGCAGGTTATCTCATTAAATGTGATCTCGGTGTATAAGGATTTATTTACTAATGTGACTCGGGATGCAATGTGTTCTTTATCAAACAGCGAGATATAACTTGTTATATATAGCGTCGAAACTTGGGATAGTGAGAGCGCCATGTTTCATATTATTTTTCTGGACATACGTAGATTAATATTTCAACATACATAGATTGTGGGAAGGTACATGTCATGGAGTAGGGGCCTTACGGATCTTGACGACCGATAATGTAAGGTAGTAGTGTATCAGGGGGTTACTTGTTTGGATTTCGCTTTTCGAGACATCCCACGCATAAAAATAACGAACGTCAGGAGTTTGAGAGAAGTTTGGATGATAGTACATGGGATTCATACCTTAGTAATTGTACACATATGAGAGTATAATTGAGAGTGGATAATTCCACTATGATGTGAGAAAATATTTTATTTGTGAAAAAATGCGCAAGGTATAGGGTGAATGGGTGCCCTAGATAATTGAATCTTGATTTTGTTTTCGTTCAGAACGTATGGGATAAGGTAAATGAAGATGGGAGTGGAGATATCAGGACTTCATTGTACGCTCATGAAAATGTTATTGTATTAGGTAGTAGATTGTTATTGTCATGTGAATTCGACAATATTTATCACGAGAGTTAAAGTTTATTCCCTAAGATTTGTTAGAGGTTTACGTTTCATGAGAAACTGATTATACAGTCGGAGAAGGACCTGTGACATGCGGTGAGGCAAGGTCACATGGATCACGGTTAGAGGTACAATTGAGAAAACATAAGATGTATCATGTTATAAATGACAGTGTAAGGACACAAGTTTTCCATTGAGTCTTAATATTGTGTTGGCTCAATTCCAGATAAAAACATTTGAGTCATAGGATTGTGTTCAAGTGTATCCATCCAAACCTATGATGTGTTAGTTGAAGATGTAGCGGCCAAGATTATCAAGCTTCATCATATGCCGAGTTTATTGTGCCTTGTTTCTACATCAATAACATTAGTTCCGATTCCTCCTATGGTATGAATGCATTACACATATATATAGGAGCTTGGAACAAGTTTTATTGGGTGTAATTTTATTTTAAACTAATGTTTATTTTTAGAAGGCTTCTTTAAAACTTTAAAATAAAGTTTCTGGGCTAAAAATCAAATTTCAACCATTCTGGAACTTCGTTCAATATTGTCGTTCGAATGAGTTTTTCGTTCAAACGAGAATGTCATTCGAACGAGTTTGCCAATGAGTTTTCCCAATTTTCCTCTGGAACTTCATTACAAGTGTCATTCGAATGAGACTTCGTTCGAACAAAAATCTCATTCGAACGAGATTTCTGGCGGGAAATTTTTTTGGCAGTTTCATCAGTTTTTCCTTATGTTCCCACTTTCTTTTACCCACTAACTCTTGGCAGAAGTTATATGTGCGGGAACCAAGTTTGAAAAAACAAATTTTGACATTTTCTAAACACCTTTTTGAGAGAAAATTTTCAGAGAGAAATTTCTTAGTTCAAAAGTTCATGTTTTAAGTGTTTGCATTTTCAAGAACATTATTCAAGAACACTTTTGCTTTGTACCCATATTAGTTTATTCCAAGTTTCAATATATATATCCTTGCTTGGAGTATTTGGCATCGAGTTTTTCTCTAAACCTCAAAGAAGAGAAGTTTGGGTTTGCTTTTACATCCCACAAAGAAGAAGATTATTTGCTGTGACATACCACTTGGAGAAAGGCTCCTTGTTCAGGTGGCAGTGAGCGAAAAAGTCCGATCGGTGGATTTTGAAACCGCAGTGGACCTCCGTGGTTATTCTCTAGGCAGAGGTGTGTACAAGAAGGAGCGACGGGTCTTGGACTGAGTCAAGTCGAGTGTTGTAAGTCTTTTTTGTCTTGTACTTGTAAAACCGTACATAGTGGATTTGAGGCTAGGGTCGTCCGAGGTTTTTTCCCGTTGTGGATTTTTCCTCGTACATCGTGGCGTAGTGGTTGTTTACTTATTTTATCTTTTGCATATCACATTATATGCATGCTTAGGTTAAAAAGATAAAATTGGTATATTTAATTTGGTGCTATTTAATTTGGGTAAAAATTGATTTAATACAAGTCATTAATTTTATTGGATAAAATTTAGTTTGGTCTAAATTGCAAAAATGAATATTTATTGTTAGGCAAATTTCTAGGACTTTGATTTAGTTAAGTTGTTTAAGTGAAAATTAATTTGTTGTTTAATTTAATACTTCTTATATATTTAATTTGGTTTAGGTAATTATTTAGTTGAGCCATATTTATTCTGCATCTAAAAGGAAATTACTTTTTGAAAAATCTAAAAATTAGGGGTCATCACTCCTAATAGACAGTAGTGATAGGATTTAATGAAGAGAAAAATTGGTAAATTCATTTTGCAATGGGTCACCTCTCTGTTGGAAAAGGGTGGACCATTCGAAAACAGTAGGGGTTTCTTCAACCGTTAGGGATTCCTAAGTAGTAAGGGGAGAGTATTTACCAGGATTTTAACGCGAATGGGGTTATGATCCTATATGGGTAATATAGATCGGTTGACTGAAGTAGATCACGTTATGCCAGTTAAGACTACTCATATTACAGGACAGTATGCACAGATCCTTACATAGGGTAACGTTAATATTGCGTCTAATTGGGATAAGATCTTTGTCTTTTGATTTTGGGAGAGTGTTCATGAGTCCATAGGTACCGAGTTATGATTGTATACGGCCTATTACCCGTAGACGAACGGGCAAACAAGCGGACTAATCAAATGATTGGGAAAATAAATTATATGTATACCCTTGAATATCAGGGGAGGACAAGAGCATTCCCTTCTACTAGTGGAGTTTGTGTACAATAACTCATATAAGTTCACTTCTGGGCATGTTGCCAATTGAGGTATGGCCCGGTAAGCTCATTGTCCTCCTACTTATTAGTTAAAGGTGGGGAACCATGTACTATTGCGAAGATTAAAAGTGAGTCAGTACTTAGTAAGTCATGTGCGTAAAATATATACTGCACAAATAACCTACCTGTGTGCGATCGTCGCAAGACGAGACCTAATGTATCTAAAGAATGATTAATCTACTAAGTTGTAAATAGTAGAAGGCTAGATAGTAGATATAAAAAATTAAGTTTAAGTAGTGAAACTTAAACGATACGGCTTGGACAAGAACCTACGTGACAGGGGAACCTGGAATTTAAAACGAACATATGTGAAGTGTTCATTATTAAAGGTATTCAATAGCGTACTATATGGGTGGAACAGAGTAGTTTACTTAGGAGCGCAACGATACGATGTGCAATGTATATAGCGTTGTTTGTACCTGGTATACTCTTTTCGAATTTCGGGACGAAATTCCATTGTAAGGGGGAAGTATGTAACACCCCGTATTTTTATGATGTTAAATAATTATGAGATTTATAATTATTGTTAGATTGATTAAATTAAAAAGGTGTGAAATTAATTTGGTAATCAATTAATTCGGATTAAAATAATTATTAACTAGCATGCCAAGGGTTAATACTTATTGATGAAAAATTATTGAATAGTACTGTGTGGATATGTAATATGGAATTATGAATTTTATAAATTATCAAGAGTGTGAAACGTGATAATTTGGTATATTAAGTCGGGACGCGCGTGTGAGTCGTGTTGGGACTAATTTAATGAATTAAAGAAGTAAATTATTTTTAAGTAACTCTAATGACCATTTCGAGTGCGCTATTAAGTCTAGAAGGGTCGAGATAGTCGGAATAGTGTACCAGGGGGTTTAGTTTGGGTCCCGGGGCAATTTTAGGCCTAACCGGCGTCCCGGGAGGGAGTTTTCGTAAATTGCATTTTTGGGGTTTAATTAATGACGAAAATTAGAGATGGTTAATATCAGTTACGTAAAGGAAAAGTTAGGGTATTATGGACAAACTTCAAGGGAGAGACATAGAGGGTGAGAGAGAACAAGCCCCAAGCGATTAAGGCCAAAAACCCATCGTCTTTCGCCACCATGACCACCTTTGCGTAGATCGGAAGATGAGAAACAAGTCTATACCAATTTCATCAGTGGATCAGACCATCAAAATTGAGTCAAGTTTTTATTACTTGCTTTCCATTAGCAATAATTGTGCTCATGTTAGCGTAGGTATCAAATACATGATTTAGATTTGAATTGGGTGAATTTAGAACTTGATCCATCGATTAAAAGTTATCTTCATGAAGAATTGAATCCCTATGTATGTATAATAGAAATCCCAAAGTTATATGTTGTGATTGAAAAACGAATTTGGGTTTTAATGGGTTTTAAATGGAAAGTTGAAGAACTAGGGTTTTAATGGTTAAATTTGGGTATTTCATATTTAATTGATGTATTGTAAAGATTTGATGATTCTAGGTTGCTATAAATCATCTACGCACGTTACGTTATCAATTAATTTGTTGTTTTGGTCTTGGTTTTGAACAGTAGCATTTTTTAGGAATGAAAAACTGTAGAAGACGAAATGTAACAGATGAAAAACGTAACAGGTTTGGTAGGGGAGAATTTTCCTCAATCTCGTTCGAACGAGATTGAGTTTGGTCCGAACGAGAATGCATGTCGTTCAAACGACATCCATTATGATTCGAACGAAAGGTTCAAAATCTAGAAAATCCCATTTTAGTTCAATCCGATTTGCAAGTTATTTAGAGTGAGGAAAACTATCATTTGATGATTTTAGTATAGCGCAGAATTACTAGGGGATATTCGTAGAGTCATACCATATATATTTTGGAAAAGTGAGTTAATCGTGGAAATTTTGAGAGAGAGAATAATCTAAATAATAATATTATATATAGTAATTAGAGAATACGACGTATAGAAAATATATGTATGGGTTGGGTGAATGACTAATAAATTTTAATAGGATGTGAGAATGCCTATTATATGATTGTATTTGTGTGTATATCATACCTACACTGCTTACTATCGGGAGGAGGTTTCGCACAGTGGACAGTCTTATTTTAGGTGACCCAATGGGGGGATATTTGACTTTTGCCCAGAGCATATGAACTTGAATATATACTATCTGAGATGTGTTATAGTTTCGACGGCTGAATTGGAGCGTAGGTATGTGCGTGACCCATTTGGCTGGTGAGTATGCTCGCCTCCAATATTTGTGTTATGAGATTCATGGTTCGTGAGAGACGCCTAACCAATTGTCCATATGCAGTAATCGATTCTCCAGGACATGATAGCAGAGTATGCATTTGCGCCAAGTGGTCTTAACCTAAGGGTGCAGGATTATTGTGTGTGTATATATATATATATATATATATATATATATATATATATATATATATATATATAGGATATTATTACTATATGTATATATGTGCTTGTGGATATTTCTACTTTGTGAAATTAGTAGATATGGTAATAATAATTATTATTTTGCGCCAAGTGTTATTAACCAAGGGGTGAGAGTGTAGTATACATATATACGGATGATTTGACTCTATATATGAATAAAGTTGGGAAAATTCTACTGTGTGAAATTAGTTGATATAATAATAATGAGAAATAGAACGACTTCAGTGAATGAAAGTTTACCCATTCGAACGAGGAATATAATGACATTTAGTTATGGGGGATAAACTATTTTAATAACGTATTGTATGGGAGATACGGGATACTCCTTTGAGATATAGTTAGAAGTATAAGGTTATTGCCTAGTTGGGAGTGATATCGATAACTAGGTTGGGTTAGATGTACGCTAGGCGTGCATAATAGTGGAAAGGTTAGAATCTCATGTGAGAGTTTGAAACTAACATGATCATAATACTTGCTACATTGCAGTTTTAAATACTTGTTAAAACAAATATTTGTACAACTCGGGCTCTGACTCGTTTCTTTCTACTCTTTTCTCTTTTGCTATATATATATTATTTATGAGGAGCCTAGCCACAGGGTTACCAGGCTTAGATGCGTGGATCATTTGGTGAGCTAAGGCTATTGTGGAAGCTGTAGATTATTGAGATTAGACGCATCTATCCTTCCATTCAGATCTAGTTCAGATATTTCAATTAGGGCATGTGTCGCCCGCTTCCAGTTTAGTTATTGAGAGATTGTACTTTTATTAGTTGGTATCCAGTCTTATTTAATTCAGTAGTTGTTTCCTGTTTAGTATTTATTTTATTCTGGCGGAATGAAGATAGCTTTCGATTTAAATATGAAAATTTATTAACGGATTATTTAGGTATAATGAAAATTAAAGGTTTTGACACTTAGCTTAATTATTTATTAGGTGATAAATAAAATAAAATTGTTTTTGACACTAATGCTTAGAATGAACCAACCGGTCACTTCGGTTTAATTTAATAAAGGAATGATCACCTAGTATTTAATTAAGCGGGGTGTCACATGAGGCTCTTAATTTCTTTCAAGCGAGTGCGAAGGATAAAAACCTAGTTGAAGCTGAAATCACTTACTATGGTGTAATTTGAAATATATTTGAATTGGACGATGTAAACTTCAAAGTGGTTTGTATTTTATTGTGATTGGGTAAGAGTTGAGGAAAAAAAATGTTTGTAAAGCTGATCCTGACACCAATTTGATCATGGTTGACTTGTCCAAGTTGAAGAGCAACGAATACGTGAGCGATGAGCCGTTTGTTTGTGCTTTTCAAAAGGTCAAGTAAGTGTTATTAATGGATTTGAGCATTAATTCAAAGTCCATATACATGTTTCTGCTAATAATAACAATTTTTATAGAAAAAGACTTCATTCGGGCATAGTAGCGGAGGCAACGAGGGCTCCTCAGCCAGTAGCCCCCAAAATGGGGCCAACTGGGGTCCGTCATCGATAATAAGATGGCATTATTATTTAGAGCGCTAGAGTTATTGAAGGCGATCGTTGGTCTCGAGTACACTGTTTGGAGAGCCGTGTCTATTGACCTCAAGATGAACATCTAGGGGGCACTGCAGGTAGTGTATTTATATTTATATTTAAAGTTATAGTTATAAGCAACTAAAACTTAACTTCTTTTTGGTTTATATTTGTTTGACAGGAATAATTCGGCTTGCCCCCACAACTCCGTGACTCCATATTGGAACAATTAAGGGTACAATATAAGACGTGGAAGAAGAATTTGCGGGCACGGTACTTTGGAAAGATCCGGGAGTCCATTTTGAGACTATGTGACACTGCACCCCTGAAAGAGCCGATCTCATTGTCACAGTAGCAAAAGTTTATCGACAATTGAGACCGATGAGTGAAAATTGACATCTCATCAATCGGGGAGGGACAACCGGGCAAAAAACTTGGATGTACAGTACTCCGGGCGAATATCTTACACCGAGGTGGGGCACAAGATGGTAACTTTCTATTTTTCTTTAATTTTAGTTATTCTAATTCTGTATTACTTTGCGTTACTTACTGATTATGTGTTATTTTATTTCAGTACACAGGGAGTGGCCTTGGGGGCAGGCCATATAGGCTCGATGCTTATGTGGTAATTTAGACGACAAAGGGCAAGGACAAGGAGGTTGCCCCGGGCATGGTATCCACCATTGTAAGTTATAAATGTTTAATTTTTTTAATTACGTTATAATTTGTTTATTTACTTAATTAACTAATCGTGTACTTTTTATTTTTTCAAGCAAAGCTTAAGGAAGTGCATGAGTCGTAGTCGGATGCCGACAAAGCATCTTTAGCTTTGGGCGCATTCAGCCAAGTTCTCGAGTCGGAATGGAGATGGAGTGAGCTCGTGGGTGGGGAAGTCTAGGATCATCGGAATGGAGACGAGCAACAGCGGGTTGGCACATAAGGTGGATAGACATGACGAGTAGCTATCAAGGTTGGAGGCGACCGTCCTAGATATGTAGGCCTTCATGAAGATTCAGTTGGGCAAAGGCAAGGGAAAGAAGAAGGAGGTAGAAGTACACGAGGATGAGGAAGTCACTTCTTCATTGTCGATACGCACGGACTCGACGCCATATGATGATCCATTTCCCTTCGTGACCTCTGTCAAGCGGCCTATGTCGACAATCGATTGGTCGAGCGTGTTTATACTCGACGTATATTGTGGGGAGCCGATAGTGAGGGGATTGAGGGATATGAGATTCCTCTCGGGTATGCCGATTCATGGACAACTCCTCCAATACATTGAGGCAAGAGTGTGCGTCACGCATGTGGTGGAGGGAAATGAGAACTCACCTTTGTGGTTGTACGAACAATGTGCCGTTCAACATATTGAAGGGTATCTCAATCCATATGTCATGCGGCCCTCCTTCCTCCTCCGACATGTTCCTTCTTCATGACATTATTTCTATCTTTTTAATTGGATATTTGGATATTGGATTGTATTAGTATTTTTTTATTTTGGTACATGTTGGTTTGGATATGATGGATATTTGCATTTCTGTATGACAAGGTTTGGATATAGTAAGTTTGGACAGGTAAAATTTTTCTATAACAGGTACAAATATACTAGTGGGTAGTGGCAGTGGCCATACTACCCAGCTGTTTTTTTTTCTAAATTCTGCCAAGAATTATCAGGGTCAAAGATCATGACAATTTTTTTTTATTTTTGTAACGGTCTTTGACCATGAAAAAACTTGTTAAGGTAAAAAATCATGGCAGGACCGTGACAAGTCCGTGACAAAAGAGGTTGTCACCCCCAGACTTGTCACGGTCATTGGCCTTGACAATTTGAACTTATCACGGTCAAAGACCGTTACAAGTCGACAGTTTTGGTGTAGTGCTTTGTGTTAATAGCTTTCCCATTTAGTCTCAAATCTTTTTTTACTTAAAAACTTTATCTATTAATGTTATCATGGAAATAGGTGTAAAACAACCAATAGTTGCGAGATAATACATAATATTTAAATTTAGACTAATATAGTTTCACAAAAAAAGACATAAGAGTCACTCATACCGAGCCACACCCTAACATATTGATACACTCAGGAGCGGCTCAAGCTAAGATGAGGCTCTAGGAAAAAATTAAAATTGGGCCCACATGTTAAAATATTATTTAAATATGTATATAACCACATGCTATTTTTTAGAAAATTTACAATAATAATTAAATATACCCAAGGATTCTCCCATTTATTTTGAAACTCCATTGTAATTTTTGATACCCATCAAATGTTATAGAAAATAAAAATCCTTTAGTGTATATAAGATCTGGGGGGACCCCCCACCATGGGGGCCTTAGTCCATTGCCTATGTAGTCTAAAGGGTGAGCCAACTCTGCATACACTGTGCCAAAAGGAGGTACAAGATATTATGACATCTACCATGGTATTTAACGGCGTCAATCGAGCTAAAAACTACCTATTCCTAGACTATAAAATATTTGTAGTGTAACATCAATAACACGATTAAGTGAAAATCCATTTGAACTCTAAACATGAAATTAAACAAAACATAGCAAAATGAAACATTCATTCATAAACATGCCAAGGCTAAAATTCATAATTATCAACTAACTACATAACACGCAACTATATTTTTATTTTTTGTTCATACTATAGAACTGAACGAATGTTTTGATATATAGTTTTTACACAGTTAATAAACCCCGCCATGCTGGTGAAATATATACAGTTTAAGTAGTAGTTGTTTAGTTACGTAATAGGAGAATTCAAATTTTGAATGTTTGTTGTTGTTGAATCGGTATAACCAGCAGGTGTAGACGCTATTTGTTCCAAGTTAGTAGGAGAGTTGTTAGTGGACTTATGCTTGGTCAATACCCCCCCTCCCCCCCCCCCCCCCCCCTCACACACATAAGTTGATGTTGGTTTTGAAACAATCATAAGCTTGTCTCTGAGAAATTCAAACTTGGCAGTGGACAGACCTTTGGTGAAGATATCAGCTATTTGATCATGCGTGGTTATGAATTGAACCTGTAATTGTTGTTTGTCCACTTGGTCATGAACAAAATGAAAATTAATTTCCACGTGCTTTGTGCGGGCATGGAAGACTAGATTTGCGAATAAATAGGTGTCACCAATATTATCACACCAAAGAATGGGAGGTTTGTGAGGTGGGAAATCAACTTCATGTAAAAGTGATTTGAGCCAAGTTAGTTCAGTTGTAGCATCGACGAGGGATTTATATTCATCTTCAGTAAAGGAGCGGGACACGGTTTTATGTTTACGAGAGTGCTATGAAATGATATTAGAACCCAAATAAATTCCAAAGCCATCGGTAGACTTTCGATCGTCAATACAACCGGACCAATCAGAGTCCGTAAAGGCTTGGAGTTCAAGAGATAAGGATTTTGTAAGTTGAAGGCCATGAGTTTGAGTAGCATTAAGGTAGCGGACAAAACGCTTGACTAGACTCCAATGAACATCCGTAGGCTAGTGCATAAATTGAGAAGATTTGTTAACATCAAAGGTAATATCAGGATACGTTAGAGTAACGTATTGAAGAGAACCAACAATTTGTCTATAAGGGGTGGGATTGGTTAATGGTGTGCCTTCATTTTTAGAAAAGGAGGAGGTGGTGGAAATGGGTGTTTTTATGGGTTTGGAAGTTGACATACCATGTCTATGGAGGAGGTCATTAATGTAGCGTTGTTGGGAAAGATGGATTCCATTATTTGTGGATGTAACTTCAACCCCAAGAAAATAATCAAGATGGCCGAGATTTTTAAGTGAAAATTCTCTGCCAAGTGAGATGATAAGAGATTGGATGGGATTAGAATTGTTTCTAGTTATTAAGATGTCATCAACGTAAATAAGAAGAAACATGATATTTGTCCCATCTTTATAAACGAAAAGAGAAGAATCGGTTTTGGAGCCAAAGAAGTTTTGGGTGAGAAGATATTGTGTTAACCGGTGAAACCAAGCTCAAGGCGATTGTTTTAAGCCATAAAGTGACCGGTGTAGTTTGCAACATAGTTGGGATGTGTTGGGTGTTTAAAACCGGGAGGTTGTTCCATGAAAACAACTTCTATTAAAAAAACATGAAGAAAAGCATTATTAACATCTAGTTGAGATATAGACCAATTGTGGGTGACTGCAATAGAGAGAATGGTGCGAATAGTACTTGATTTGACAACATGGCTAAAGGTTTCAGTGAAGTCAAGTCCATATTCTTGGTTAAAACCTTTGGCTACTAAACAAGATTTGTACTGTTAAAGTGAGCCATCGAATTGTCATTTTATTCGATAAACCCACTTGCAACCAATAATATTCATGGTGGGGGAAGGTGGTACTGAAGACCAGGTGTTGTTGTGCAAAAGTGAGTTAATTTCAGTGGTCATGGCCTTACGCCATTGCGGGTCTTTATTTTTTGACATAAAACATGTGGGTTCCTCGATTTGGACTGTGGTAAAATGTAGTTGAGGTTTGGTAGAAGTTTTGGCAGTGGAATGAGATCACATGAGCATGGAGTGGGTGCGGGTTGGTTATTGGATGTGATGTGGACCAATATCAATTGATAACTGGATGCCATTTTGATTGGAGTATGAGGGCAATGGTGAAATGGGGCGGGAAGGAGCAGGAAAATCACGAGTTGCAGGTGTAGTAACTAGTAAGGGAAGGTGTGGGGTGGGCAGTGGTAAATTAGTAGGAGATAGCGTTGGAAGAGTCTATGATATAGACATTGGCAATGGGGATAATGGGCGGGAGGTAGTAGCAGGTATGTGTAGTGGGTTATATGCATTTGGAGGAGATTGTGAGGGTCTTAATAGAGTTGATGTACTACCCCATGGGAGATTGGAGGGCGGAGGAAGAGTAGTAGAGTTATTTAAAGTGAATGGAAATTTATTTTCATCAAAGCAAAAATGACGTGCAAAATAAATGAGACCCGTGTGAAGATGTAGACAACGATAACCATGGTGATTTAAATTATAACCAAGAAAAGCACACGGATAGGAACGATAATTAATTTTATGAGAATTATAAGGGTGGAGATATGGAAAACATAGACAACCAAAAACTTTTAGAAAATTATAGTCAGGAGGGTGGGAGTAAATTATTTGAAAGGGAGATTTATGGGAGAGAGTGCGTGTGGGCATATAATTAATAAGAAAAATTGCAGTCTCAAAGGCATAATGACAAAATTTTTGAGGAATTGAGCCATGAGCCATTAGAGTGAGACCGGTTTCAACAATATGTCGGTGGCGACGTTCAACAAACCCCACTTGTTCATGTGTGTGGGGGAAAGAGTAGCGATGATGAATACCACAATTTTTAAAGAAAGAATCCAATTTTTGAAATTCACCACCCCAATCAGTTTGAATATTTTTAATTTTAGTACTAAATTGCCGTTCAACTAGTTTTTGAAAATTAATAAAAATGGCATAAACATCAGATTTGCGCATCATTGGGTAGAACGAAATAAAGTTAGAGAAGTGATCAACAAAGATGACAAAATATTTATGAGCATTAGTAGACATAATAGGAGATGGTCCCCAAACATAACTAAAAATTAATTCTAAGATAGATGATGATGATTTAATATGACTCGGTAAGTGTTGTCTACAAGACTTGCCCATTTGACACGCTACACAAATATTATTTTGACTGGAGGAAATAAAAGGAAGCTGATTTTGGTGAAGAATTTGATGAAGAACTTGAGCATGAGGATGGCCCAAGCGATTGTGCCAGCAAGTTGAGGACGCTTTTACGGTATGATGTGCATGTGGAGTTGAAGTCAATGTTGTGGGAGCGAGTGTGTAGAGTCCATGTTTACTCGTACCGTGAAGTAGAGGCTTCTGAGTTCGAAGATCCTTAATAACACAATAAGAGGGATGAAATTCAAAATAAACGTTATTATCTTGAGTGAATTTTTGAACAGATATAAGAGATTTAGAAATTGTAGGAACGTGTAAAATATTATTTAAAATAAGATTAGAGGAGGAGGTAGAAATAGTGGTGTTTCCAATATGAGAGATTGTGAGTACCTTACCATTTCCAATATGAATAGTGTCAAGTCCATGATATGTAGATGGATGATTAAGTTGAGTAAGATCTGGGGTGACATGGTGTGAAGCGCTAGTGTCGGGAAGCCAAGCAGTTATGGGTGAGGGTGGTGTGGGAAGTAGACCCGGTTGATAGGAATGGGCATGAGTGAGACGGGCAGTGGGCATAGAAGGATTAGAGGTGATGAACCTATGAGGACATGCTGGGGCAGTGTGATAGAGAGCATGACAAAGTTGATAACGAGGTTGGTGATGAGAGTAAGAAGAATGCCCCCGTACATATCCACGGCCATGGTTTGAGCAACCTCGGTTAGAAGGGTAGTGTGGATAACCAGAGTGGGATGTAATGTTTTGGTGAGATGTTGTTGAGGGGTTTGGAGTAGTGAAGTGAGCAGTCGGTGGATTATTTTGAGATTAGAGAATTGGTCAGTATTGATAAATTCATGACTGAGTAATAGAGAGTGTAACTCAAAGAAGGTTACAGGAGTGGGTCTTGCAGTGAGAGTAGTGATTAAATCCTTGAATTCAAATCTTAGTCCCTTGAAAATGTGAATATTAAATTCAACTTGGGTGAGAGGATGGATAGCAGTGCTGAGTTCATTAGATATGGCTTTTGCTTTTTGAAGGAAGGTTGATGTAAAGTCATCACGTTAGTGAAGATGAAGATGAAGGTTTAGGATGCGAGTTTCAGAAGGAGATGCAAGGGCATCAGTAAGAGTCTTCCAGATTTGATGAGATGTTTGTAGTCCAATGACAAGAGAGATCATTGAGGTGGACATGGAGGATACAAGCAGGCTAATAATTAGCTTATCTTGTTGTTTCCATAAGTTGGTAGTTGGTTCTTCAGAGGGACATGGATAACTTCCATCAACAAATCAAAGCAGGTTTTGACCACTTAAAAATGGTTCAACTTGAGTTTTCCGGTGAAGGTAATTGGTATAATTAAGTTTGATGTCGATATAGTGGTGGGAGGAACCAATATTGATAGTGGAAGGTGGGGAAGAGATATCACTCTTTGTATTTGATGAGGTGGTCATTGTGATGGACGGATATCACTGCTGATAGAAAAGAAAAGAAAAAAAATTATCAGGTTATTGCTCTGATACCATATAGAACTGAACGAATGTTTTGATATATATTTTTTACACAGTTCATAAACCCAGCCATGCTGGTGAAATATATACAGTAAAAGTAGTAGCTGTTTAGCTACATAATAGGAGAATTCAAATTTTGATTGTTTGTTGCTGTTGAATCGGTATAACCAGCAGGTGCAGATGCCATTTGTTCCAAGTTAGTAGGAGTGTTTTTAGTGGACTTATGCTTGGTCAATACATACCTCTACCTTTACTCATCACCCGTTACAAATATTTCATGTTAGAAGTACATGTTTTCCTTTCTAATCATGTACTGAACAACTAGTATCGTCGATACTCACGATTTACAAGCCTCTCGACCACACCATGCATGCCTACAGGGGTTTCAATTCATTTGTTTTGGTCATGTTTAAGTTTGGCACGATAAGGATATTTTGTACAAGAACACATCCTAAAAAAAATCATGTTTTCAATTTAATATGAACACATCCCATATAGAAATTTTGCACTAAATTAAACATGAAATGAACACGATAACATGAAGAAAAAAACATGATTAACATAACAACACATGATAACATGACTAACACAACTATTAATTTTAACAAGAACACGACACGATATGACTTCGCGTAAAAAGGACTTGATACGCACATGACACAAACACGATATACCGTGTCATTTTCATGGCATTTCTAAAATTTTCACCCTTTTAAAATGTTTGTATACCTATAAACTACAAAAAATGACCTTTCGCGACAATTTTGGTCCATCTAATCATGAACAGGTTGCCGCTAAAAAAATTTGTGGTGAATTTTTTTAACCACCAGATAGCCACTAAAAGTGTGCTACAGATTGTTTTTGTGTCAATTTATAAATTTCACCATCAAATGTTAACCTTTTGGTGGAAAATATTATTTCACCACTAATATGTCCCTTTTTGTGTCAAATTATTTTGCCCCCAATACCCAAAAAATTGTCACCAAAAGAGATGTAGTTTTCCACTAAAACGCCACTTTAATGTATCAAAATATAGATCTCCTTTCGTGACAAATATTTTCGCCACATATGTCATAAAATTCATATGAACATATCCGGGCCATTTACATTTGCCACTAAAAAATATTTTTTTTGGCAAATAATTTTGCTTTGCCACAAAATACATATAAACACTCTTTTAGTGAGAAATTAATTTTTTTACCAAAATAATTGTTTGAACATTTATTCCAACACATATTTATTTCTTGCGTACTTATTTTTAATGTACTCAAAATAATATTTTTTAAAACACGGAGAATTACAATTATAAATTACTTGCTTCACTACTTATAATAAAATCAAAGATATTTATAAGCCATAAAGATGAGTCAAATAATATATATACATTTTAAGAAAACCAAGTCTCAGTCTTCAATGTTTCAATGCTAAGTACTATCTGAAACATATCGTTTACAATGATTGTGCCCATCACTCATTAAAAATAGGCAAAATGAAATAATTTGAGGACAATAAATACTATTTCGAACTTCTTCGACTTCTAATCTACTACTAAACTACTAGTGATTCAATTATCTTCTAGTGCTTCAATTAGATCTACATAAAACAAAACAAAATAGTTAGGAATCAAAAGTGATAGTGAAGAACAATAACAACTTCTTTAAGAGGATTAATAAAAAATAAAGGTGTAAAAAATGACCAATGCATATAAAAAAATTACAGTTAATTAGCTTAAATATTCTCCTCCTCCCACATTTATGAAAATGATGAATTTTCCCCTTGGGCTTTCCAAACTCGGACCTGGGACATCACTGACATATTCAATGTATATAGGATTATCACAAGCTGCTTCCTAAAACACTATCTCTATTAATAATGGAGAAACATCATAAGTCATATACAATTTAACCATAGAAAATGCGTTCGACATAGTTATAAATTATCCAATGTATAAACCTTCCCACTTTGCCACACTTGTTTATGGACAACAACCCCATTTGTCTCCATACCACTATGCCCTAATTCTTGATGTCACGTCGTAAATACCACCCAAACAAGTCTAACCTCACCATCATATCTCTAATCCTCATCACTCAGATAAATTTAAACCCAATTCAGCGGACTAGGAGAGAGAACTACTTAAGTTAGAAAGAACATTTCTTACAATTTGGGTAATGGTGGGATAACTTTACAAATGCCCAAAGCACCAACTTGATTCTCAATATTTGAAATGTAAGCAATTGGGACAACAAATTTAGTGTCAACTGGGTGAAATTCAAGTGGCAATGGCAATCCTTTAAGCCAATTGGGTATATTAACATCCCTCATCATAAGCCGGATTCATAAACACAAAATGACAACAAATCTAATAGAAAAAATAACGCATTGTCATATAAACTATAGATTGAAAAATTAGACTATATTTAAAGACATAACATGAATATAAGTAATAGAATAAGAACATTATGAATAGTGAAACATATAATTCCAATTGGATTTGTAGAGTTGCCCTCCGAAAGCACAACTTTTATTGAGAGAGATGGAATATATACGTTCTGAAATTCTGATAAAATGGTCAATGAAAGAGAAAAAATGTCTATACCATGCATTCCTTTACTCTATACATAATCCAAGACATTAAAAGGCTGTAAAACTAACTCCAGATTGTCTATACCATGCATTCCTTTCCATCTTCTGAGTACTTGACCGATGATGAGGGATGAATCCCTATAGACATCTAGGCATCGAATTCCTTTCTTGAGAGAGACTTTGAGGCCTATCGTGCATGCCTCGTATTCAATCATGTTATTGGTGTAGGGAAAATCCAGCTTGATGGCAATGCGAGTGTGAGAGTCATCAGGGGTAATTTGGATTATCTCAATGCCATACCCTTTTCTTGTTGGAGGCTCCATCAAAGAACATTTGTCATCGAAGGTCTTCTTGGGAGGTACAAAGGATAATGTTCATCCAAGAACTCAAAAATCCAAACATCGGCTTCTTCCATAGAGTAGTTAGTGAGGTAATCAGAGATGGCTCTTCCTTTGATGACTTTCTGCGTGGCATACACAATATCAAATTTGGCTAGCAGCATCAACCATCGGGCCATTCGGTTAGACAGGGTAGATTTGTCGAGAAGATATTTGATAGGATTCATTCGGGATACAAGTTTGATGGGAAAAGAGAGCATGTAGTGACGTAATTTTTAGGTGACCCGGACAAGGGCGACACATGCTTTCTCCAAGGCGGTGTATTTAACTTCGCCCGACTAACTTTTGACTGACATAGTAGATGGCTCTCTCTTTGCGAGACTCTTTAAGGTATTGGGCCAGCAAAGTCCCAACTACGGTGTCTGTTACGGTTAGGTATAGGAGTAAGGGAAGACCAGGCTAGGGTGGCATAAGTACTGGTGGTCGGGTTAGATATTGATTGATTCGGTCAAAGGCCTCCTAATAAGATTCATTATAAACTCTAGTTGAATCCTTCCAGAGGATTTTAAAGATGGGTTCACAGATTGAAGTCAATTGGCTGATGAATCGGCTGATATATTATAATTTTCCAAGGAATCCTCGGACTTCCTTTTTCATTTGGGGTGGTGGCATTTTGAGTATGGCTTTCAGTTTGGCAGGATCAACTTCTATCCCTTTCATGCTAATCATGAATCCCAAGATATCTCCCTTGGTAATGTCAAAAACATATTTTTATGGGTTAAGTGGCATATGTTATCGCCGTAATAGCTCGAAGAACTTCCAGAGAGTGGGAACATAACCTTAACGAGTCTTAGACTTGATAATCATATCATCCACATAAACCTTAACGTCTTCGTGTATCAAGTCATGCAAGATGGTTGTAGCAACCCTCTGGTAGGTAGACCATGTACTTTTAAGACTAAACGGTATAACAGTGTAACAGAATGTTCTCCAAGGGGTGATGAATGAAATTTTCTCTTGATGGTCCAGGTGCATCTTGATCTGATTATATCCGACAAAACTATCAATAAATGACTTGAGAGCGTGACTAGATGTATTGTCTATAATCATGTTGATATTGGGTAACAGGTAATTATCCTTCAGAGTGGACTTGTTCAAATCTCGGTATTCAATGCACATGCAAACCTTTCCTCCTGATTTTAACACGGGTATTTTGTTGGCTATCCATATGGTATATTCTATCATCCGGATGAATCCTACGTTCAGCTATTTGACCACTTCTTCCTTAAGCTTGAGCGACCATTCGGTGCGGAGCTTTCATAGTTTTTACTTAACCGGTTTACATTCTGGGAGCATTGGAATCTCATTTTGAGAAATCTCAAGATAAATGTCGATCGTGTCTTCGTATTATCATGCGAAGACATCCATAAATTCCTTCAGTAATTCTTTAAGTTACGCACGCTCATGCTCGTCAAGGGTAGACCCTATCCTAATCTCTTGTAGTTGGCTACTAATTGAGATTAATAATAACAGTTTCATCTTCATCAACTTGAACATGGTTATGTTGTTTATTATTAATCTTATTAAGATCAGTTAAGAATTATTCATTTGCAAAATCATCACCATCAAAAGTTTGATTAGAATCAAGACAATTAATGTAAGGCACATTAGGATACTCAAAATTTTCATTTATTTCATTATTGGGAAAAATAGCGTTGAGAACCTCATCAAGGAGGTCTCGATTACTTTATGATCAGAACAGGGAGTGCTAACAAAAGGAGAAATAATAGGATAAACATGAGAGTTAGGTTTTATTTTAGAGGGTGGAACTGGTATGGAATGCAAGTTAAAGCGAGGTGCATCAATGACTTTGATCAGGCGGGATGGATCCGATGATGTAGCATTTGAGTGGATCATGAAGAGTCTCAGTCCCAATGTCTTCAAGTTAAATGAATCCTTGGAGTCACTTCCCTCAAAAATTTTAGTGGCAACTATGATCTTCTCAATGAGTGGTCACACATGGTGCTGGGAACTTTCGGCCTATGAGTAGCTGTCTTGGTAAAAGATCTCCATTCTTGGTTTCATATTCTTGTCCACGTGATCATACCGGGATTCTGGAAATCAGCAAAAGGGGAAATCTTCACCTTCTTTGATGAATCTTTCGTCTAAGGAATCTCTTGAGACATTTTTAGCACTTTTTAGCCTTCTCTTTAACCAAGGTCGACAGATCATTCTGAGTTCCTCTGTTGATGGTTAATAACCCAAGACACAAGGAGGAAAAGATTTATTCAGTATTATGGGTTCAAGTATCCCCTATTTTCGTCATTCCAGCCCCAGTCCGAGCATGAAGTGCATGTTTTTGAACGTCTGTATCACATTGACATTTCCATGAGGGTTGTGTTTTGGACAAACCCTATCTTTGAAATTTTCCCCTACTGGGAGCGAAAGTGATTCGACTCAAAAACCTGACATAAACATATCATTTTACCCATTATGCATATCTAGTATTGAATTGTTGGTGCACGCATTCTCATCGTTATAATCATCTCCCAAGATAGTGATGACCTGCCCATTGGCGAAGAATTTTAGTTTCTAAGGAAGGGAAGAAGACACACCCTTGATACTAAGCAACATGTTGAAATGGGATGAGATATCGATGACTTCGAATTAAGTAATGTGATTTATAGGGCCAACCCCTATTGTAAGCTTTATAGATCTCGTCACTTCCCGAAGAGTATTATCATAAGCGCGCACCATGGAAGAGGTTGGAGTAAGGTCGCTCACTTTCAGTCCCAAGAAATTGAGGGTTCTCAATGGTCAAACATTAAAAGTTGATCCATTATCGACAAGAGAAAGTGGGATGGTCTTTCCCATGACTTTGAGAGAGATATTGAGAGTAGAGTTGTGATTTAGACCAAACTTAGGGATTTCTTCTTCGGAGAAGGAAAGCATTCTAGTAAAAGTTAGGGATCCGACCGGATTCACTGCTTCTTCTAGTGTGGTGGAAGAAGGGACTATGGGCCCTATGAGTAGTTTGATCAAGGCATTTCGGTGCAGTTGGGAAGACATATAGAGTCTTTACAGAATGACATTAGCTTGGGTTTTCTTCAACTAATCAAGGATCTTGATCTCCTCGAGGGTCATTTCTTGCATAGGAAGTTTCTCAACACCTTTTCCCTTGTCGATCGTTGATGATTATGAGTTTGGAACTTGGTAATGCCTCCTTGGTCTAGTCATATGGTTCACTGAAGAGGGGAAATATAGAAACCGCATTTCCTCATCTATCTCGGGTTGTTCAGCCACATTATTGATCTCTCCTAGAAACTCCTCAAACGATATCATTCCATATATGTTGACTATTGGGCTAGTCTTGTCTGGGCTTTGCTCTTTATTTGGACTATCGAATTTGTCTACCTATTTGGTGGCTATGGCATCATCTTTTTAAGAAAATTCAATACACTCCATAACCTCAACGGCCTCTTTTTATAGATCCTCCCACTCAACGGGGAGATGTAAAAGTTAAGGGACTAGGAACCCTTGTAGTTTTAAAGCATTAAGTAGCTCACACATACAGTAAATTTCATCGGTTCGTCAAAATAAATCTGTCATGATCTGGACAACTTCATCTAAACTAACTTCATCGATAGGTACTACCCAATTATCTGACTCTCGAGCCCATCTTAGAGCTTCCAAGAATAGTGTATTGAATCTCTAACAGTTAATGATCATTTCTGAGGGCAATTTCATCCCAAACTTTAAAAGTTGGTTCAGTATTACTGATAATTTTGTATCTTTCCCTCTGAAGTGAGTACGAACAGCAATGCATGCTCTTGTAAGGAGTGACAAAGCTTGATCATCAAAATAGGTAGGATACAGGAGAAAATATGGGTAAACTTGGAGGGATTTAGGGGAATATATGGGCATGATAGGTGATTTACAGGGTACAATTAGGGTAAAGGGATCAAATTCTGGGTCTTCTTCTAAGAAGATGGCATTTGCATGATTTTGGGGTGGACTGTAGGTGGTGTTTAGTCTTGGATTGACTAGTGAGGCGATAACACCCCGATCAATCAGACCTTGGATTACATTTCGGAGGTGGAAACACTGATTAGTGGTGTGGCCGAAACTTTGGTGAAATTCATAATGGAAATCTAGATTGAAATTTTTGGGAAGTTGGTTTGGTATTGGACGAGGGTCTAATGGCTTGATAAGTTTCAGTTTAAAAGGTCTTGGTAAAATTTAGAGAGGGGATCATAAAGCTCAGTGTATTCCTTTTTAACTGGGTTAGGGCAATTTTTTGGTGCCCGTGAAGTGGCAGGATG
The DNA here is from genome assembly GCA_949130495.1 of Sambucus nigra. Taxonomy (NCBI): domain Eukaryota; kingdom Viridiplantae; phylum Streptophyta; class Magnoliopsida; order Dipsacales; family Adoxaceae; genus Sambucus; species Sambucus nigra. Next base: position 42,027,879 of record OX422220.1, read on the forward strand.
AGAGATGTTATTGATGGCTAAAACTGCGGTATTGGAAGGCTTCTCATACTTTCTGGGAGCAAATTATTCGGATACTTCCTTCGGCTCAACTTCTATCTTGGTAAGACCTTTTCGATATTTACTCCTGCTTATCGGAGGGCTCAAAATGGGGGTAGTATCTTCCCATAGTCAATTGGACATGGGGTAAGAAGTTCTTCTTGACAATACTGACTTACTCCTCTTTGAAAGGCTGGTTGGTCATGGTGGATGCTTTCTCTCTCCACCTTGCTATAAAATTATTGACTGATTCCCGGGGATTCTATTTGAGAAGTTTTAAATCACGATGGGTGACCTCCAACTCTTCTTTATACTTGTACTATAACATGTTTTCACGATAAATATCCTCCCAACTGTGAATCCAGAACTCCTCGTAAGATAAGAACCAGCTAAAAGCGATGTCCTTCAAAGTCTGTTGGAACATTTGGGCCATTATTTCCTCATAGGCACCTAGGATATTCATGTCTCGGTGGTGACTTCGAAGATGAAAAATTAAGGGTTCACTACCCCCAAATTTCTCAATGTTAGGCATCTTTTCGACAGCCGTGCTTTACGATAGGGAGACATATGGGCATAATCCATGTAGTTCTTAGAGATTCAGACTTGGTTAAACTTTTTGTCAATATTTTAAGGTCCTCTTTGACTTTGTTTAATTATTTTTCCTTCGGATCAACGGTCACGGGTAGGTTAGTCCCTGACTAGGAAAGATTTGACATAAGGAGCTGAGTTGGCGGTGGCCCATTAGCAGGAGGGGAATGTGGAGCGTGCTGATATTACTCGGGGACCCAAATAGGCTAAGGTATGGGTGGAACCATAGCGTGAGGGAAGAGGACCTCAGGATTTTCAAGAATAGGGACCCAGTTTTATTACATCTCATTAACCTTTGTTCGAAGGTTGTCAATCTTGGCAGTGAGTTGGGCTAGAACCGTCATCAAATCTGGCTGCACATTTGGTACTTAGTCGGCGTTCTCCATGAAAAACGGGTGAAAGTGAATTTTTTACTTGAAAGAAGTAGAGATGGAACTGAAGGAGCCTCTAGCAGTTCAATGAAAGATCGAAGCCAATAGGGAGCCAGACCAAGGGTCGGGTATGAAATTTACTTGAGAAGGAGAAATGATCCGAATTTATTTTTGAAAGAGAAGGGGGAAAACTATTATTTTTAGAGAGAAAAATAATTTTGACATTTTAGGAAAGAAGGAGGACAAAAATGTTTAAGGGTAAAAAGGAAGAAAAACCTTTATGGCAAAAGGAAGGAAAAATGCTTTTGGTATTTTGATAAAAGAGGAAAAAAATGTTTTTTACACTTTTGGTAAAAAAAGAGGAAAAATGAGAAAAATGGTCTCATCATTATTATTATTAGTATTATTATGTTCTCACTTATATTAGGTTTTCCTAAATGCAAAAAGAAATGTCACATGGGACCCGACCCTGAGAAAATTAGGTTTGGAAAAAATGCAAAACATGGCTAGACTTGTTACTAGTCTCATGGACAGGGTCCCGTTTTGAAAAGATGCTATCAAGCAATTGTTTAGGTGGCATGCTGACCCACCACTTCGATAAATTTTTAGGTAGTAACCGAAAAACTAAATATGAGTGCCCAAGGTTTGACGCCTATATGAGGGTTGCGTTGTTGGGTTAATTTGAAGTGTTCCCCCTTTTGGCATGACTTTCATGATATACATCTTGCTTTTGAGGGCAATCGGTACATATGGACAAGCCATTTGATATACCTGAGTGTACGTGAATTGCCTCACCATATACCTCATGGGGATAGTACGTGTGAGAGCGAATTCTATATACTCGACGTACGTGTACGATTTCCCTGCTATATACCTCCTGTCATGACTTCGATCAAACGATACAATGCGGGGGAAATTGTTTGATATACATTGAAGGTACTTGGCCAATGGAAGCTGAGAGTCATATCGCTTAGGCTAATTGCGACCTACTGATCAAGCGCGAACCGTGCATTGTGTAATATGCAAATCATTGTTATCAGTTCGGTGACTCAATGCAAAAAACCTAAACTACAACTACACTTGACAAGCAAGCACAGCAGTAAGTCAGGTATCGAGAATCCATAAGGAGTGATTGAATTTTAGATTTTAATTATTTTACTACTTCAAAAATAAAAGTGTAAAAGGTGATATGTTTTAAAAGAAAGAAAAGGAAAAAATTAAGAAGTTAACACTAAACAAAAATTAATAAAACGAGAGTCAGGATCGCATACCTGCCATGGGCTAAACAACTAATAATTATAATTTTGGTTCGAAAACATTTAACCGAGCATTTTTAATTAATTATAAACATCACGCAAGAAGAAATTTAACTTTGAAATGGTCACACGCGTCTTAAAATCGAATTATCACTATACACACTAGCGTTGCATGACAAAGAAAGTTAAACGCATAATAAACCAATTTTAGTACGCGAGATTCCCATTAAATGTAATTTTACACAAAACCTAATTTTTGAAGCTCGACGCTACACATGGTTAATCTAATCAAAACAACTAATTAATAACTAAAACAAGAAATAAATAAATTAAACTAATTATCTAGGCATGGAAAATTAAATGCAAAGCATGGAAATTAGCTAAAACAACTAAATACAATAAGGAAGACGATGAATAGTTACTTACATATATAAAATGGACAAATATCCAAGAGAAATGAGGAGAGGGAAGATCCCCCTTTTACAAACCCTAAAACCCTAATATAATGAAAGATATTTTCTCAAAATGAGAAGAAAGTTAATATATACAAAACTCAAACGGCAAATTTGTATATAATAAAGTTGGAAAACAACAGGGGACCGAATCGATTCGGGGTGTCCGAATCGATTCGGAGCTGGGAAAAATTGACACTGTCTCGTTGCGAATCGATTCTCACCTGTAGGCACAAAATCAGTCCATCCAACAAAAGAAACAAGGGCCACCATGGTAGCCATAACCCAAGCCGTAAAAACCCAACACCATAGCCGAACCGAGAACACTATAGCTATGATACCCGCTGCCATGATCTCGTGTAAGACGAGACCCACTCATGAATGCCCAAGGCCAAAACTTCCATGCAAATGGTAAAACCCATATCCAAAAATGCCAACAACTTCCATTAATGGCCAAAGCCATAATATGGGTATACCCGAAACTCATATCCGTGTCCCAAATTGCAATATACATTCAAAATCCGTGCTCAATTTTGGACGAAAGGCTCCAATTTCGGAGGAAACCAAAACCCGAGCCAAAGCCAAAAATTTCCATCTCCAATTTGCTGCAAAAATGAGTTAGAGACATAGATAGAATTATGGAATTTTTTAATAAAAGAGAAAACGGACGTGGAAGGAATTAATAAAATTGTTAATTTTCTTATAATTCTTCCTCCGATTAAAGGTCCCTGTTTTCTTCATTCGGAATTCGATTCGAGCACCGTTCACGGCCACATGAAGCTTGACCCGAGGTCTACAACTTTTGTGAATTCTTTGGGAAAAAATCCCGAAGTGTGAATTTATGAAAATGCCCCTGAACGTGCAAACTCTTACGGAACTTAATCGGAACGCGACAAAACTTCACACTAAGTACCGTAACACCTATAAATGCTAAATAATACCTCAAATAAAGTATTATCGTATAAAACGGAGGTTGTTTGATTAATGAGCATAAATATAACAATTACATTACCCGAGGGGGCTAATAAATTCATAAGTTAACGGGCGTAAATACGCAATATTTGCGTCGTATCGCACCCCCTAACTTAGACATTGCTAGTCCCTAGCAATGAAATTCAAAGCAAGAAGAACTATAAGAAAATAAAAAGATAGGAGATATATACAAAAGCGATAAAAAAAAATAAGGCCACTTTCGCGGGTGAACGATTGCATTTAGCATATGCAATAAGCCGTTAAACCCCTAGGTTATCCTAATGGACTAGTGGTGTCTCGTGAGAGTTTTCAAGGATGAAGCCCACAAACATCAAATAGTTTTCTCAAAATATTCCCAACCCAACATGAGACAAACTCAACAACAACAAAAAAGATTTCAAACGCATTATTAGCATATTGAACGAATTCAAGCTAAAGTCCATTGTTATTAACAGGTTGAATGTACCTCATAGAATTAAAACTTTAAAAGTGGGAGGGGGAAGAGCACATGCAAAACATGATTTGGTCAAAACTTAAATAACTCGGATAAATAACATTAAAGCATGCATATATTCAATTCTCACGGGCATTACACTCATCACATGAATTCACTTGAAATAGGGAGGTAACACACGGAACATGAGGGCATAAGGAGTAATTGTAAAGGGAAACGAAGCCACGCACATATCATAACAGAAGAACGCTATATAGGAAATAAAAAACTGTAATGTCAATGAAAGATACCACTCATTAAAGGAGGCGAAATACATTTTCACGGATTATCAAAACTATTATGACTTTTAAATTAAATTCACCCTAAGATTACATAGGACTTTATAGGGTTGTAATGTAGGTTTGGGGTTAAGGTACGAAATGAAAGGTATATGTACGGATTCAAAGTGTTCGGAGATGAAAACTCAGGATAATGGAAAATTATGGGAAATACCAAAATTGGAAAACAAGTTCCCAAACAAGCATTAAATATGAATTGGAGAGTAACAAGGATTATTGAACTCTATATACACATATACAAACTTTCTATGTTATTTTTCTTTTCTTTTCTTCTTTTTCTCATGTTTTCTTTTCTTTTCTTTTGCTTTTTGGTTTTTCTTTTCTCTTTTTCACTTCATTCTTTTCTTTTCTTTTCTCACTCTCATATGCTTAAATTGAAACCACAAAACATGAACATCATTTAATCCCAAGTATCATTCCAAACAAAGGTATGGGAGGTAATATGTATGGTATATAACTCCAATTTGGAGTTGGTTATGGGATTTTGGGGTTGTGAAATGAAAGGCTAATATTAAGGCTCAAAGCGATTGACTTGGAAAATATAGAAGGTGAGGTTAAGGCTAATATGGGTGATATAACAAAAATGGCCTATGATCATATCCTAAAGTTTAAGCAATTCTCAAGTCAAAATAATTTTGAAAATCATGCTCAAGTAACACATTTCAAGATATAAACTCAATTAATGAACGATCAAATGAAAGAATAGTGAGATTACTAACGAAAGTAACATTTTCAAAGAGGAAATGATAGTGTATAACACTCACGAATGACAAAAAGCCCAAAGCTCACTAGGTGTAAGTATATATAATGCAACTAAATATTACCGAGTTATAAAAATCTTAAACCAAATCAATAAGACAAGAAAAACGCATGTGCTCATGGGATAAAGTTTAATTCATGAAGTTATTCATAATATCAATGATTTAAGGACTAAAGTCTAATAACTTCTAAAATAGAGAACTTGCATCGTTGAGTTGTCTAATGGATCGAGCAATTATTGAAATTTATCATCGAAAACAAAGGCAAAATGCCCAACAAAGGAGAAAAAAGAAAGAAAAAAAAATTGAAAAAATTTCATTTTTTTAACAAAAAGCATACTTTGTCACTAACATGTGATAAAATCCATGGACAAACCAAAGAAATGGATAAAATATCCCACACCCCCTAACTTAAATGTTGCATTGTCCTCAATGTGCATTAACAACACAACACAAAGATAGGAAAAGAATGATATTATCTAAAATTGGAGCGATCAATGGGTCCAAAGAATCTACAAAACAAGTTAGTACCGAGCATAGCAAAAACAAATAACAAAAAGTTAACTAATTACACTAGACTAAATATAAAAAGAAAGAAAAATTAAAGAAAGGAAGAAATAATAAAAAGTTAACTATTTACAACCTACTATTTAGACTCCACTAACTATATACTAGAAGTCTAAATTTTTTATGATCCACCCAAACTACATTTTTACTTTGAAAGATCAACGGTGGACCCTCCAAAGAAATAGTGCCTCCTGGAAGCTATGAATTTCGTTTGAATAATGGAAGGCATGTGGGTGGTGGAAAAAGTGAACCATCGTCAATTTGAAATTTTGGGCGGGCGATGGGGGATTTGGATAACAAGGGGGAAAGGTACACTAAAGGCCCAAGAAAAATCGACTCATCTCCCAAAGGTTTTTCAAGTGGAATGGGATATGGTTCACACACGGGGATAACATCCATCGAAAACAAGTCCGGTAAAGACTCCTCATCGACAAAAAGTGTAGAAGTTTAAAAGTTTTTACCGACTCGTTGTAATCAATCGGTGATTCTAATGGTTCGATCATGGAAAACGAATATGGTGATGAAACAAATTCAATCTCAATCGACTCATCGTCGGAAGGAGATTTAATTTTAGGGGGAGAAAGATGCACACTCGATGAGAAATTCTTCGAAAAATTTAAGTGAAACACAAATTTCCACCTCCTCGTTGTTTTTTACATAAGAATTCATCTCATCGCAAAGTGCTCCAAGTCTCATTCCGGTACCATTAAGGCTTTCCAAACGTTGGGAGTAAAGAAGAAAAGTTTCTTCCAAAGTAAGCTTCCTCGGCTCTAGATCCCCGGATTCCTCATTTGGTTGAAATTCTTCTTCACATTCATCGGAATAAGAATTGTTATTGGATTCGAATAATGAATCCAACTCAAGCTCCTAATAACAATTTTCATTCTGATAATTGTTTTCAAGTCCTTCAATCTCAAGAAAATCTTCAAAATGTAAAACTTGAAAACTATCCCCGAAGTAAGAATCATTAGAATGACCGTAATAACAATAAAAGAAAGACATGATTACCAAATTGTATGTAGATGGAGAATCCGATGAAAATGTGGGCGACAGAGGCGCTCAAGTATGCAAATTCATCAAGAAAGGTTAAAACAAAGAATATATATAGGAAAGGAAAAAAATACTACGAAATAATAAAAAAAAACTACAATCTAAAACACACTCCCCGGCAACGGCACCATTTTGATCAAGAGCGAATCGTGCATCGTGTAATACGCAAGTCGTTGTTATCGATTCGGAGACTCAATGCAAAAAACCTAAACTACAACTACACTTGACAAGCAATCATAGCGGTAAGTCGGGTATCGAGAATCCACATGGAGTTATTGAATTTTAGACTTTAATTATTTTACTACTTCAAAAATAAAAGTGTAAAAGGTGATATGGTTTAAAAGAAAGAAAAGGAAAAAAATTAAGAAGTTAACACTAAACAAAAATTAATAAAATGAGAGTCGGGATCGCGTACCCGCCATGGGCCAAACAACTAATAATAAGAATTTTGGTTCAAAAACATTTAACCGAGCATTGTTAATTAATTATAAACATCACGCAAGAAGAAATTTAACTCAAAGTTACGAGATAAAACATTTAATCAAAAATGGTCACACGTGTCTGAAAATCGAATTATCGCTATAAACACTAAAGTTATGTGACAAAGAAAGTTAAACACATAATAAACCAATTTTAATATGCAAGTTTTCAATTAAATGTAATTTTACACAAAACCTAATTTTCGGAGATCGACGCCCATCAATGACAGACGCAAGATCCAAATCCCAATTAACTACTCACTACACATTGTTAATCCAATTAAAACAACTAATTAATACGGATCATCATATTACGTATCATCATATTACAACATTCACACACATGCCGTAATTATATAACCATCCTCCTAAATAGGCATTCACCGGATGTTCTCTACAATGCTATCAATCCAGGTATACTCATCCACCCGGCCACCCTGACACAGTTAGCTCCCCGAATTAGTGAAACAAAATAAAAGCAGCAAAGGTGGTCATAATTTTCTCCGAAAATGAGACCGAATCATACGCAAGACGTCTCATCCCTAAATACGGACGCTATGACCTAAGGACTATACTTACCCTGTTCCTCAAGCCAGTGGATCCACCCACATCATGCAACCTCCTATGATAGCACTAGAGGGGTATGTTTTTACTAAATATCTAGTCACTGATATTTATGAACACACACACAATATATATATATATATATATATATATATATATATATATATATATATATATATATATATATATATATATATATATATATATATATATATACTATCACATTACCGTATATATATACATTAAATTTAATTCCAGCTATGTCGTGCACAAAATTCGTATCACTAGCCCAAGCTATAACCGAGTCCATATTCCGACTCAAATTTAATTAATTACGCATTAATTAATTTATGACATTGGTGTCACTCAACCAATGTACCCGGACTCACTCACTTGGGCGGAAAATACAATATTCAAAATTTATTATTCAAAATTATCCTTAATAAGTTTGCACACTTATTAATCTAAGGTTTTCAAATTACTCAATTTCAACCCTAATGTCCCATATGAATTAGTTTTCTTAATTGTCCCATTAAAATTTTCACACCAAAATCAAGACCTCATAACTATAACCATTAAAATTTTCACACAAAATCAAAACACCATATCTGTAATCCCCAAAACATAAACCCATGACCGAAACAGGGGAATGGAGAGAAGCAGTCAGGTCTGCCATCTCGCTCGAACGGCACATTATCATTTGAATGACGGCGATGTCGCTCAAACGAAGCCCAGGTCGTTCGAACAACCATGGGTTCTCTCTTCCTCCTTTTTCGTCCAAATCCGATCTACCATTGACAATTTCTAACATCTCTCTACCTAGATTTCTTCCCACGATCCCTTCTAATCTTACACCAAATCTAAGATTTCACAGTTCCCCTTTCTTATTAATGATTCTCCCACAGATCGAAAATTAAATAATCAAGATTCCAAATCCTTTTCTAGTTCACATATCTAAATTAATCAAAACCCATTTTAGATATCAAACCACCCTAAAACCATATATTTTTATCACACCTACTATGATATGAATTGAAATCTGCAATTATTTAAGAGCAAGTTTAACCACTTGCCTTATAGGGTTTGTAGGATCTGAATCTCTTTGGTGTAGATGATGATTTGATGAAGAATGTCCACACTTGTTCTTGATTTAGGCTCCCAAGGTTTATCTAATTGCTCCCTTTTTTGTCCTCTACTTAATTAGGTTTTCTTAAATGAGTTATGGTTATCACAGCCTCTCACCTTTAGGGTTTATTAAATCAATCCCGTTTTTAGGCCTGTGTGATTTATTAAAAGGGCCCAGACACCCAAGACCCATATACTACCCATGGGTACTCTTTTTCGACTATTTGACCCATCTGGTCAACCGTACACTCAGAATTGACATCCGAATTATTTTGCTAAAAGTTAATATTCACCTATTAACTTAGTAAATTATTACTATTCACTTAGTAACTTTAAATCCCATAAATATTAATCGTCTACTCATCGGATTAATATTTAAATAATATTAATAATAATTAATTAAATTAAATTAAATTACGACACGCAAGTAATTTGAATTTTACAGATTTAATTAATTAATAAATGCCCAAAAATACAAGGTGCTACATAATTCCCCCTTACAAGGAAATTTTGTCCTCGAAATTAGGTCGTACCTGCAGTGAATAACTCTGGATACCGCTCTCACATGTCATCCTCCCGCTCCCAAGTAAACTCGTTGACATTGTGATGTCCCCACTGAACTCTAATTGGTGGTACGACCTTAGACAATAGCTTGCGCTCACGACGATTCAGGATAGCTATAGGTCTCTCCTTATATGAGATGTCTGGTTGTAAATCAATCTCCTCGAGTGGGACATGCCAAAAATCCCTCTAGCTCCTCCCGTATTTCTGCAGCGATGCCACACGAAACACGTCGTTTATCCGCTAAAGGTCCTCTGTCAAACACAGTCGATAAGGTACCGATCCTACTCTCTCAATGATAGCTAAAGGTCCCACATACCTCGAAGATAGTTTCCCTTTTCTTACCGAACCTCATCTACCCGAACCAATACCTGATCGCCGATCTCTAAATCAACATGCCTTCGATTGGCATCGGCATAACTCTTCCTGTCCTAGGCTATCTGAATACATCCCTGAATAAACTCTATCTTGGAATACATCTCCTAAATCATCTATATTCCCAATAACTTGTTGTCCCCCACCTCTAAGCAACAAGCGGGTGAATGATAAGGTCTCCCACAAAGTTCCTCAAATAGGGCCACGCCGATGGTGAATTGGTACGAGTCGTTATATGAAAACTCTACCAATGGAAGATATTGCTCCCATCTCCCCCCCCCCCCCCCAAAGTCCAGAATGTACATTCTCAGTATATCCTCCAACATCTGATTTACCCTCTAAGTTTGTCTGTATGTCTGTGGATGATAGGCGGTGCTCAACCGCAAGTTTGTGCCCATAGACTCCTAGAAGCTCTACCAGAAGTGAGATACGATATCTTGTCTCTATCAGAAACTATGTTAACCGGCACTCCATGCAACTTAACTATCTCCACTATGAATGGTTGCGCATACTGCATCGTCTCAAAATTCATGAAAACTGTCAAGAAATGAGTTACCTTAGTCAATTGATCCACTATCACCCATATGGAATCGTGACCCCTCTGCGATGTAGGAAACCCCATAATAAAATCCATAAAATATCTCTCCCATTTCCACACGAGAATATCAAGTGGCTGCAATATCCCCGAAGGCCTCTAGTGATCCACTTTAACAAGCTAATAAGTGGCACACTTCGAGACAAACTCTACTATATCTCTCTTCATCCCCGACCACTAGTATTGCCTCCTCATGTCCTGGTACATCTTATCCCTATCGGGATGTACTGCGAATTTAGAGCCATAGGACTCAGTCAAAATGGCATGCCTCAAATCCTCGTCCTCTGTCATGACCAAGATTCCATTAAAATGTAGAGCTCCCTCTAAGCTGATTGGGTAAGACTCTACACCATCTGCTAGGAGTTGTCTCACCCTTTATTGGCAAAACGGATCCTCCGCCTGTGCTCTCACCACCCACATGACAATCTTCGGTATGATCGATAAAACTACCATACATGCCCTGGCGACCTCATCGTCATGACAAAGTTCACTACACTTTGCTTTCCAGACCTCTGCTAATTCCCCTATTGGTCATCGACTCAACGCATGTGACACCACATTAGCCTTACCAGGATGATATTGTATATCAAACTGGCAATCCTTCACGTATTCTAGCCACCGCCTTTGTCTCATATCCATATCCTTTCGTGTGAAGAGATACTGAAGTGACTTATGATCCATGAATAATGTGAATTGCTCTACTAGAAGATAGTGTCTTCACATCCTCAAAGAAAAAATGGCCATCGCCAACTCAAAGTCGTGGGTAAGGTAATTCCTGTCATGGGGATTAAGCTTCTATGATGCATAAGATATAGCCCTCTCATCCTACTGCAACACACCCCCAAATCCCTATAAGCATGCATCCGTATAGACCCGGTACTCCAACCCTCCCTTAGGCAGAGCAAGTACAGGTGATGATGTTAACTTGTCCTTTAGCTCATCAAAATCTAACTAACACTGATCACTCCATACAAATGGCACCCCCTTGCGAGTCAAATTTGTCAACGGAACTGCAATCTTCAAAAATCCCTTAATTAAGTGGCAATAATACCCATCCAACCATAGAAAAATGCAAATCTCGATCGGTGTCGTGGGTTTTCCCCACTCCCTCATCGACCTTACTCGATTTAACAACGATACCCCAGTCTAATATAATTGTAACACCCCATATTTTAGAGGATATATAAATTAATTAAATTAGTGAGTTGGATTTATTTAATTTGGAGAAATTCATTTAATTTGGTGATTTAAATTTAATTTTTTTAAATTGGAGAGATTATTGAATTTGGAGATGTAGAATTTATTATTTAAATTTGGGGATTTAGAAATTCAAATTAATTCGGGTTATTGAAAATTTTCACATGTGTCGCATTTTGAGGTTGAAATTGGAAAATTTTATAAAGTATCTCGGATGACAATTTTGAGTGCACGGTTGAGTCCGGAAGGGTCGAGATAGTCGGAAAAGAGTACCCGGGGTAGTAAATGGGTCTCAGGGCATTTTTAGACATGATCGAGCCCATACGGGGGCATTTAAGTCATTTTTAATTGGCCAATAGGCTTAATTACGGGATTGAGGAATTTTAACCTAGGTTTAAGTGTGTTGGGCAGCCATGAGTCATTCCAAAACACAAAGGGTTGAGAGAGGAGAGAAAGGAGAAAGAAGAAGAAGGAAATAAGGATGACAAGAGCAATCCGGGCAAGAATTTCGACATGGGATCGTCGGATTTAATCCCCCAAGGCAAGTGTTTTCTTGCTTTAATTTGAGTTGTGGTTAATGATGTAAATAGTTGTAATTATGTCAATTAATTCTGGAAATTTGGAAGTAGGAATTTGAATTGAAATTTGTGGGTTTATAGTGAAGAAGATGAAGAATAACCATTGATAGGGGATTTTTAACTTTATGAGAAATTGGGTTAATAGTGAAATTATAACTTAATTTGAGAAGTGAACAACATGATTAGATATTGGTTTTTGAATCTCCATTAGTGGTATTGTTGGAAGAAATTGTTAATGATGAAGTTTGGGTGGATTTAGGATGAATCTTGGGAGGTTTTTGGGTTAAAAGATCTGGGTATAATCGAAGGTTTTGGAGCTTTAATGGCGATTCTGTCCGAGTTGCCCTGTAGAAAATCACGTTTTCTACATTTTGTTGTCTCACGCGCTTCCTCCAAAACTGCTCCAAAATGCCTCAAAACATCAATTTATTAATCTGGGCAGAATGTGGGAAAACTTTTTAAGAAAGGTTTTTTTTTTAAATCTTCTTTGAGGTGAATCTTTATAATGCCCTAACTTTTGGCATACGGACTCGGATTAGTGTGCCGTTCACGGCCACACATAGATAGCGAAGAGTATTACGCTGTCCTGGGAATCTTTTTAATTAGACACAAAAATTGAAAGGTCTAAAATACCCTTGAAGACGGAACGAGTTATTTGATTTTTAGCACAACTTTAAATGAGCATAACTTTGTCATACGAATTCGGATTTACGTGCCGTTTGTGGCCACGCATAGAAAATGGAGAGTAGTACGCAGTACTAGGAATTTCATTATTGAGGCATATATTGTGAAATGTCTAAAATACCCTTGGAGTTTTAATTAATGATGAAACTTTCCCGAATTGAAACTAAAAATTGTTGGGAACTTTGTGAGACTAATATGAACTTAATCAAGTATATATGAGGTGAGATATATAATTATATAAATTATATTAAATAGTGGGATGTAGTTATTTTGGTATTGGATCGTATTTAATACGAGCGAACTAGTAATAATTGGAATATATGTATATATATATGAATGTGTGAATTATATATATAAATATGGGAATACATAATCCAATAGAAAAATGATAATAGGTTACAGGAATACCTAAAACAATGAAAGGTTGTGTGAATACCTAATATTTTAATAGGGTGCGTGAATACATATCTGATTGTTTTATTATGTGTATGACATACCTAGATGCTTGCTATCGCAGGGGGTTGTGTAGAGACGGTCTTATCCTGAGTGACCTTCGGGGGGATATTTGACTTGTATCTCAGAACATAGGACTGTGAAAGACTTATTTGTGAGTTGATAAGTCCGCTGACTATGGGAGCGTAGGTATGTGCGTGACCCATAGGTATGTGAACTATGTTCGCCGCCAATATGTGTGATTTGTTTATATGGTTCGTGGGACATTTCTGAACCGATAGTCCTTGTTTGAGTACGAGATGTACCGGGACATGATAGCAGAGTATGCAAATGCACTATAGGTGTATCCTTAGGGTGCTGTGTTAGTATATATATATAATGGTGGTGGATATATATGTATACTTGTGATATAATTACAATGTGATAATTGTAGGCTATTAAGATTGTGTTAATACATATATATAATAGTGAGGGATATATATGTATGCTTATGGTATATCTACAATGAGATAATTACAGACTATTAAGATAGTGAAATCTTATATAAACGTAAATAGTAAATACTTGACTTTAGTGTGATAACACTTATTTAAAAATGATAATTGTTGAGATCAAATATGATATACTACTACGAGGAGTAACTAGAAGGATAAGCCTTTTTCCTAGTTAGAAGTGTGTCAGATGGCTAGGCGGAATAAATGAATGCGATAGGTGTGCACTATAGAAGAGAGGTGAGATTGTCCTCAAGAGAGTGGGACCGTAAAAGCAATTATGAACATTATATACTACGCATTTCATTTATTGCAATAAAATGCTTGCTAAACATTTTTATAAATCGGGTTCTGACCCGTTTCTTGTACTTCTTCTCTCTTGTCTATGTATATGTATATTAACAGGTGTCCAGCCACAGGGATGCCGTAGTTGACTTATCTATTCCAGGGTTACGCAGCTGCAACATTGTGGATGGTTGCAAGATTTGATTTAGACGTATCATTTCTTTATTCCTAGAGTAGGATTCTTATCTCAGTTGTAGATTCATTCAGGTCATGTTTCCCCTTTTTACTTTTAGACTCAATATTTGGTTTATGTATTCATTTATTGAATTATTATTATTGGGATTTTGAGCTGATTGTTTATTCGGCATGTCATTTAGTCATTTAGTACTGTTTTAGACTCATGGTTTGGATGTATGGTTTATTTGTTATTCAGCATGCATATTTAATTGTTTAGTAAAAAGATAAAATTTGACATCAGTCTTTTTGAATACTAGGTGGTTAGTAAAGTTTTAAAAAGTTTTCCACAGTGATGCTAAGAATGAACCCCTGAGATTCCTGTTTTAAATTTGATATAAGACTGATCACCCGGTATTTATTTGGGCGGGGTGTCACAATAATGTGGCCAAGGAACTGCACCTCACGTAGCTAAAATTAACACTTCTCAAATTTGTCATACAACTGGTGGCCCCGTAATGTCAATAAACCCATGCGCAATTTCTCTACGTTCTCTTCCTCCGTGTGTGAGTAGACCAAAATGTTATTTATAAACACGATGATGAACAGGTTGAGGAACTCTGTGAATACCTTGTTCATGAGA
Organism: Sambucus nigra; assembly: GCA_949130495.1. Taxonomy (NCBI): domain Eukaryota; kingdom Viridiplantae; phylum Streptophyta; class Magnoliopsida; order Dipsacales; family Adoxaceae; genus Sambucus; species Sambucus nigra. Next base: position 42,042,925 of record OX422220.1, read on the forward strand.
TCCATGAACACTGCTGGCACATTGGTGAGCCCAAATGGCATCACCCTTGTAAGGACACAAATTTCAAATTGAGTCCTTTGTTGTTTTGGCTCAATTCCGGACAAAAACGTTTGAGTCATAGGATAGAGTATATTGATCATATTTCAAGCCTATGACGTATTTGTTGAAGACGTAGCGGCAAAGTGTCTAAAGCTTCATCAAAATGACGTGGTTTATATGCCTCGTTTCAACGTCATCAACAGTGATTCCATGCTCCCAAGGTATGAATGCATTTATGTATATATAGGATCTTGGAACAAGTTTATATTGGGTGTTAGGTTTTTAAAATTGTGTTTTTGTTTTCAGATGTTCTCTATTAAAACTTATATATAAATTATATAATGTTGCTGGGCTTAAAAATAATTTTTTTGAACATTATGTGAGTTCGTTCGAAGTGTCGTTCGAAATATCATACCATTGTGGCATACTAGAACTTCGTTCGAAATGTCGTTCGAACGGGATATCGTTCTAACGAGATTTCTAACGAGTTCATACTGGAACTTTGTTAGAAGACTCGTTCGAACGAGAATGTCGTTCGAACGAGATTTGCCGAGAACAGGTTTTTGGCAGTTTTAAGTAGTTTTGCCCACTTTCCCACTTGGTTTTACCCCACTACTTTTTGCTGAATATCAATGTGCGGGAAACCATTTTTTCCAATCCATCTTTTTCATATCCTTCTAACCTCTAAAGAGTGTTTGAGAGCAAAATTGTTTTGAAAAAGTTTATTGGTTTTGAGTGTTAATTTTCAAGGAAAAAATAATTTATCACTCTAGTTTACACCCATAGTTGTGTTTATCCAAGTTCATATATATATATACATCTTGCTTGGAGTTTTGGCACCGGTTTATCTCTACACCGAATTGAAGAGAGTGTTTGGGTCTTCTTCTACATCCCTTAAAGCAAAAGAGTTCGTTTTGCTGCGGCATTCTCATGTGGTAAAAGACACCACGTGTGGTTGACGATGTACCTATTGTCCGATTGGTGAGTCCAAAATCGCGGTGGAGCTCCGTGGTTATCCACTAGGAAGAGGTGGTTACAAGAAGACGCGTCAAGGCTTGAGAGGGTTCGAGTTGAGGAAGTAAGTCATCTATCTTGTAAATGTAATTCCGTACTTAGTGGATTTGAGGCTAGGGCCGTCCGAGGTTGTTTCCCGTTGTGGGTTTTTCCTCGTACATCGCGGCGTAGTAGTGTGATTGATTTATTTTTATCTTGCATAATAACTTAGAACTCATGCTTAGGCTAATTCAAGATAAAATTATTTTTAATTGTCACACTTAATTTAATTTGGTGCATAATTAAATATTCGGTAAAGTTTATTTAATTCAAGTCTATTGATTAAAACTGGTTTGGTCAAACTTGATATAATTGCAAAACATGACTTAGGCAAATTTTCTAGGACTTGGATTAATTAATATGATTGAAGTGAAATTTAAATTTGTGTGTGTGTTAATAATTTTTACTTGGTTTAATTTTAATTTGAAATTAAAATTTTATTTTAACTGAACCATCACCTTTTACGCTTCCGCATCATTTGTTTCATAAAAAGGAAATATTATATTTTTAAAGTAAGAAATTCAAATTCGGGGACCTTCGGGCGACTACAAATTGGTATCAGAGCCAAAGCGATAAATTATTTCGTTAAAGATCCTTTAAATAATATTTGGCTAAAATGGAATTTTCCCCATTTTCAAAATTTCCTATTTTTTATGGTTCTAACTACGCGTATTGGAAAGCGCGTATGAAATCGGCACTAAAATCTATCGATGAGAGGGTTTGGATGTCTGTAGTTAACGGGTGATCTCCACCAACTCACTTAGTTAAAAATGAACGTGTTCCCAAACCGGCCGATAGATGGACTGAGAATGAGTTTAAACTTTCTAATTTTAATTCTCGTGGTTTGAATGCCTTGTTTAGCGCTGTCACACAGGATGAATTCCGATGTATTATGCCGTGTGAAACTGCTAAAGAAGCTTGGGATATTTTACAACTAACTCATTAAGGAACTAGTGTCGTTAAAGCTTCGAAACTCCAAAACCTCACCACTCAATTTGAAACTATCAAAATGAACGATAATGAAACTTTTGATGAATTTTATGCTAGACTTTCTGATATTGTTAATTCATCTTTTAATTTAGGAGAGAAAATACCCGACAGCCGACTTGTAAAGAAAATTTTAAGGTTCCTACCCGATAGATTTATTCCAAAAGTGATCGTTTTAAATTCTTTACCAACTTTAGCCTCTACGAAATTAGAAGAGCTTGTAGGTGATTTACAAACCTATGAACTAGACATGTTTCCCTCTAAAACTGAAAAGAAAATTGAAAAGGGCGTTGCTTTAAAAGCCCGAAAAAAGGTTAAACAAGTAGTAGAGAGCAAGAGTGATAGTGACTCGGAAGACATGGCTTTGTTTGCTCGTAAATTTAGAAAATTTCTGAAATCTAACAAAGGTAAATTCAAAAATGATTTTAAGAAATTGAAACTCCTAAGTATGACAAAGCCGAGAAAATCCCTAAACCTCTTAATGAAAATTTAAATAGGGACGAGTCTAATAGGTGTTTTGGTTGTGAGGGTTATGGCCATAGGGCTTCTGAGTGCCCCACTAAACTAAGGAAAGAGGGTAAATGACCCATTGCATATAATGCGACCCTTAGTGATAGTGATAAGGAAGAGGGACCCGATTCCCCCACTAAACCTAATTTTTTGGCTTTTATGGCTAGTCATGTGAGTGAAAGTGAGAACTCATCGATTGATGAAACGTTAACACATGACACTTCCAAGGTCATAGTTTATGATTCTCTTATTTTTTATGATAGTGAGAGTGGAGAAGAAAGTGAGAGTGAAAATGAAGAAGTGGTTAATGTGAGTGAACTTCAAAATGCTTTTCAAGAACTTTATAAAGAATCTATTAAATTGAAAAAAACTAATTTGAAGTTAGAAGCTAGTTTAAAAGAGCGTGTCAAGGTCATTGATGATAGTATGTTGGTAGAAGACCTTAGAACACGTGAGAGGACTCTTCAAGAGAAGCTTAAATATGTAGAAGGTGAGAGAGATAGCCTTGGGGGTTTAATGGAATCCTTGAAAAATGAGCTTCATGCTTTTGAAGAGCGAAATGTTTTATTAGAGTCTAACATTTTTGAATTGCAAAATAATTTAAAGGACTCTAGTAATGTCAAATTTGATTTGGAGTGTCGTTCGGAAAAATTAGATAAAATATTAGGAACGACCCAAATTAAAAATGACACTTGTGGTTTAGGCTTCAATACTTGTAATGAATTTACTCATAACGCCAAAACCAATTTTTTAGGAGAATCTACTAGGAAAGTCTTTCGAGATCATTTCTTAGGTACCAAATTTCGACAAAATTTTACTTGTACACATTTGTGGTCGAAAAGGTCATCTTAGGAAATTTTGTTTTGATCTTAAACGAATTCCTTGAAAATCTCATTGTAAAGCAACCACAATAGTTAAAGTTCCTACACCCCAAGATAGTCATTCTTCATTAATTTGGGTTAGGAAATCCGACTTGGTTGCTTTGCAAAATAGGGTTTTTGATTCTCATTTACTTTCACATGTTTCCTCCCTTGCTAAATCTAAAGGATGAATGTGTTAGTGTTTGCATACTTTAGCTTTTGTACTTCATGCTATATTCACATGCTAAATGTATGCTTGTTTAGTCATTTTCTAGTCTATGCTCCATGCTTATCACATGCTAGAATTATGATTTTTGTTTATCTTTTGTATTTTATTTCTTTATTTTGTCTGCATTAAATGAAAAATACAATAAGATTTTTGTTTCTCATTTGTGTTTATTTGTTTCATTTAAGCTTAATGAAAAATACAAATGATTTTTTTTTATCCTTTTGAGTATATATTTTTATTTTTGGTTAAAAATGTCAAAAACTCAAAAAGATTTCATTTTGTGTGTATTTTGGTTTGACACACTTTTAGTGGCATATACTTGTGTTTGAATTCCTCCTTTAACGCTCTCATGTGGCTAGAACTTTTGGTTTAGATTATCAATCCTTATTATGTTCTTTACCATACTTACATGGAGTAGTTGGATTTTGTGTTGTTAAAATGGATTCTATTTTTATATGCCTCTATTCACACATGCACGAGATCTTTTGAAATTTTAACTTCAATCTTTGAGCTATGTGAGATGTTCTCCTTCCAATCTTGTCATCTACATATTTGTGACTTAGGAGGACTAGTGCATGTCAAAATCTGTTGCACGTGAGATTTGTGTGAAACAATGAAAACATGATGAATATAAATGTGCACGTGGAAGGGCTATGAAAGGAATAATAATCCTTTACGATTGTAAGTCACCGTTTGGAATGGACCTAAAAGAAATACGTGGTCCAAAGGCCTAAAAACAGAAAAATTGGCACTAAAAGAAAAATAATTGCCAAGGCCTATGTTTGATTGATATATACATTCAAATTTAAGCTAAATGCATATTGAGGGAGATTGGATGGTATATCAACGGTTTGCACAATGTCCGTTTATCCTAGTTGCATATCTCATGTCATGACTCTATTGGTTTGTAGAATCATCAATATGCTAGGCTTGTATGCATTGTGGATGTTTGTTCATTGAGTTCAATCTATATTATCACATGAGATTATATTCAAATGTGATGAAGTTTGCAATCAAATGAGAACTCCGTGAACATGTTTTAAGTGATTGGGTCTAAATTTAATCGTTACTAGTTCACACCCCAACACTTTCGTTTCCATATGACACATTTTTTACATACGAGTGTGAAAGACTCCTATTATATTTTGTGTGTGTCATTTGTGTGTTTATATCTATATATGTGTACTTGAGTCTCTTTGATATATATTATCTATACATATATTTGATATTTTTGTTTAGTCTTTGCTTTGATTTCTAATCCATATATGCTTTAATTCATACTTGGTATCCATCTTATTACATTCTTTGTTGATATCATATGCTCAATAATTTATATATCATATGCTTGAACGTTCTCATCACTATATGCACAATTACTTGGTATATGTTTGATTCTTTAAGTGTTTGTCTATTCCTGAACAAAAAGGGGGATAATGATGGGTTATGATGGGGGAGAAATGGTATCTAATCCTATTATTATCGTATCTTAGTTTGGGGGAGATTTATCTTAGGGGGAGACGTCTTTCTAAGTAGGTTATTTGTTTGATAAAGGGGAGAATTAATTCAGGGGGAGTAATTATTTAATTGCATTTAATATTTTGATATTCCCTATGCATTTGATAGTTTGCTTAAGTGTGCAGGAATACTTCAAAATGGCAACATTCAACATCGGCAAAGATATTGATCCTTGGATTTTTTGAGTCAAGCATTGTATTTTTATTTTGGGTGGGACAGTGTTTTTGAGTCAAGTGAGCTTGACTGCCTTTTGGATTTTTGTACAGTTTTTGTCCCAGAATAGCCAAAAGGGGATATTTGTAAGGACACAAATTTCAAAATGAGTCCTTTGTTGTTTTGGCTCAATTCCGGACAAAAACGTTTGAGTCATAGGATAAAGTATATTGATCATCTTTCAAGCCTATGACATGTTTGTTGAAGACGTAGTGGCAAAGTGTCTAAAGCTTCATCAAAATACCGTGGTTTATGTGCCTCGTTTCAACGTCATCAACAACGATTCCATGCTCCCAAGGTATGAATGCATTTATGTATATATAGGAGCTTGGAACAAGTTTATATTGGGTGTTAGGTTTTTAAAACTGTGTTTTTGTTTTCAGATGTTCTCTATTAAAACTTATATATAAATTATATAATGTTGCTGGGCTTAAAAATAATTTTTTTGAACATTATGTGAGTTCGTTCGAAGTGTCGTTCGAACCACAAGTCGTTCGAACGAGATTGCCAACGACTTCCCATTATGGCATACTGGAACTTCGTTCGAAATGTCGTTCGAACGAGATATCGTTCTAACGAGATTTCTAACGATCTTCTAACGAGTTCATACTGGAACTTCGTTAGAAGACTCGTTCGAACGAGAATGTCGTTCGAACGAAATGTTGTTCGAACGAGATTTAGCGAGAAGTTTTAAGCAATTTTGCCCACTTTCCCACTTGGTTTTACCCCACTACTTTTTGTTGAATATCAATGTGTGGGAAACTATTTTTTCCAATCCAACTTTTTCATATCCTTTTAACCTCTAGAGAGTGTTTGAGAGCAAAATTGTTTTGAAAAGTTTATTGGTTTTGGGTGTTAATTTTCATGGAGAAAATAATTTATCACTCTAGTTTACACCCATAGTTGTGTTTATCCAAGTTCATATATATTCACATCTTGCTTGGAGTTTTGTCACCGGTTTATCTCTACACTGAATTGAAGAGAGTGTTTGGGTCTTCTTCTACATCCCTTAAAGCAGAAGAGTTCATTTTGCTGCGGCATTCTCATGTGGTAAAAGACACCACGTGTGGTTGACGGTGTATCAATTGTCCGATTGGTGAGTCCAAGATCGCGGTGGAGCTCCGTGGTTATCTGCTAGGAAGATGTGGTTACAAGAAGGCGCGTCAAGGTTTGAGAGGGTTCTAGTTGAGGAAGTAAGTCATCTGTCTTGTAAATGTAATTCCGTACTTAGTGGATTTGAGGCTAGGACCGTCCGAAGTTGTTTCCCGTTGTGGGTTTTTCCTCGTACATCGCGGCGTAGTAGTGTGATTGATTTATTTTTATCTTGCATAATAACTTAGAACTCATGCTTAGGCTAATCCAAGATAAAATTATTTTTAATAATCACACTTAATTTAATTTGGTGCATAATTAAATATTGGGTAAAGTTTATTTAATTCAAGTCTATTGATTAAAACTGGTTTGGTCTAACTTGATATAATTCCAAAACATAATTTAGGCAAATTTTCTAGGACTTGGATTAATTAATATGATTGAAGTGAAATTTAAATTTGTGTGTGTGTTAATAATTTTCACTTTGTTTAATTTTAATTTGAAATTAAAATTTTGTTTTAACTGAACCATCACCTTTTACGCTTCCGCATCATCTGTTTCATAAAAAGGAAATATTATATTTTTAAAGTAAGAAATTCAAAACCGGGGACCTTCGGGCGACTACAACCCTGAACTCGTAGGATCCATACCATGACAGAAAAGCGATCTTAAGGACATCCTTCTCCTGAATATGTAATTGATGATATCCCGATCTCAAATCAATCTTAGAGAAGTATGTTGCCCCTCTCAACTGATCAAATAGGTCATCGATCCTCGGCAATAGATCCTTATTTCGTATCGTGACCTTTTTTAGCTCCCTATATTCAACTCACAAGAGGAGCGAACCATCCCTCTTTTTCACGAATAGTATAGGAGCACCCCACGGCGGTGTGCTTCATAGCTGCTTGAATTTGATCAGCAGAATGTAAGAATATCTTACAAATGATCTCTGGCAGGTTATCATCAGGAAATGTATTTGAGAGAGATCTCCAGGGATTAAGACTTCATACTTTATCCCATGATGATTCTGAATCTGATTCAGAATTTTCTCTCATTGAAGTTCAGGACTTTGAACATCATTTTGGTTTACCTGAAAACCAAATTAACAGAGTAACCTTTGGTAGTACTCCTCTTGGCCCAAGAAAGAATTACTATCATCGTCCTACTCCCCAAGACCTACTTTTTGAAGAAAGTCAGGTTTTGCAAAATACCTTTTGCAGTAAATCCATTTATGACTGGAATCTTGATGGACTGTCTGAATCGCAGGTTTATGAATTAGTTCATCAAATGGGCATGTATTCCACCATATGTAGGCATAGTGAAGCCACCGATCATAGTATATCCAAAATGATCGTTACTGGATTTACAGGTACCCTTAGAGGTTGGTGGGAGCATATTCTCACTGAACAGCAGAGGAATGAAATCCTCTATGCCGTCAAAATCGTTAAAGATGAACAGCAGCGTGATCAGGGAGTCCAAGACTCTGTGTATACACTCCTGCTATCTATTATCCATCATTTTGTTGGCAGTGGTGATTACCAACGTGAACGTAATAGAGAATTATTACAGAACTTAAAATGTCCTACTCTTAGCCATTTTAGATGGTATAAGGACGTTTTCCTTGCCAGAGTTACTCAAAGAGATGATGCTAACTCTACTCACTGGAAGGCCCAATTTATTAATGGTCTTCCTACCTACTTTTCGGAAAAAGTCCGAAAAAAGCTTAGGGACAAACATGATGCTATTTCCATTCCCTATGACTCTTACACTTATGGCAATCTCATAAGTGCTGTTATCCAAGAGGGTCTTTCCCTCTGTAATGACCTTAAGTTGTCCAGACAGCTTAAGAAACACAATCTTTCTGGAAAGAAGGAATTAGGAGAATTTTGTGACCAATTTGCTTACGACACTGGTAAGCCAAGCCATCACAAAATCTCTAAAAAGAAGAAAAAATCTTCTTCTCCAAAACCTAAATACAAACGTAATAAGACTATTACAACTAACGATAAACCCGTTAAGAAACATAAGAAATATGTCGGAAAGAAATATGATAAAACTAAAATTAAATGTTTTAAGTGTGGCAAATTTGGCCACTATGCTAGTAAATGCAAGATGAAAGATAAAATCAGTAATCTTCAGGTTGATGACCACCTGAAGGATCAATTAAGTAAGCTTTTACTTAATTCTTCTGATCCCTCTGAAGATTCAGAGGATACCTCTAGTAATGATGAGCTTTATCATTTGCAAAGCTCTAGTAGTTCGATTTCTTTTGACAAAGATTGTCAGTGTAACACCTTGACTAAGAGATGTGATCATCTCCAGTCTATTATCCAAAGAAATGGATTAAGTCTTAATGTCCTGACTAGTCAGCAACAGGGTATGATTGATATCATCACTAAAATTACTGACCCTGACATTAAGCTCAAGTTGGTCCAAGCTTGCTATGCTCAGGAAGCTGCCCTTCCAACTACCAGCCAATCCCCTCAGGCTTATAGCCTTAAGGAAGTTTTTAATAGACTTGAAAACACTAGTAATACTAGTAAACCTGCTAACCTTAATGATTTAAGGAATGAGATTAATAATCTAAAAAATGAGTTAGGACAACTCCGTAATCAGCAGAATACCATGCAAATTGAAATTAACAATCTCAAAATTGCATCTGCTAATTCCATTCCTGATTCCTCAGGATTTTTGGATATAATCAACAGTATCCCAAGCCAAAAATGGTATACCTCCATTACTTTGGTTATCAACAAGGAATTTACTTTATGTAATATTATAGCTCTTGTTGACAGCGGAGCTGACATGAATTGTATCCAAGAAGGGATTGTTCCTACTGAGTATTTTGAAAAAACTACTCAATCTCTATTTAATGCTAGTGGGGATAGCATGGGCATTAAGTATAAATTAACTAATGTCGAAATCTGCAACAATGGAATTTGTTTAGATAGTACCTTTCTGCTCATTAAAGATCTTTCTGTGCAGCTAATCTTAGGTACACCCTTTTTATCATTACTTATGCCTATTGATAAAATTGATGCAACTGGCATATATACCACAATTCAAAACCAGAAAATTGTTTTTGAATTCATAACTAAACCTGAAATTAAGAGGATTAATTCTTTATCTAACAATATTGTTTCTAAAGAAAATCAAATTAATTTCCTTCAAAAAGAAGTTCTTTTTCTTAACATTAAAAAGAATTTAAGGTCTCCTACTATCACTCAAACAATCACTGTTGTCAAAAATCAGTTAACAACAGAAATTTGTAGTGATATCCCAAATGCTTTTTGGGATAGGAAGAAGCATATTGTTTCTCTTCCTTATGAAAAGGATTTTCAGGAAAAAGATATTCCTACTAGGAAGAAGCATATTGTTTCTCTTCCTTATGATAAGGATTTTCAGGAAAAAGATATTCCTACTAAGGCCAGACCTTGTCAAATGAAGCTTGCGCTTCTTGACCTTTGTAAAAATGAGATCCAGGGCTTATTAGATAAAAAGCTCATTTCCAAGAGTTATTCCCCTTGGAGTTGTACTGCTTTTTATGTTAATAAAGCAGCTGAAAAAGAACGTGGAGTTCCTAGGCTTGTTATTATTTATCAGCCTCTTAACAATGTGTTAAAATGGATAAGATATCCCATTCCCAATAATAAAGATTTATTGAATAGGTTGCATTCCGCCACTATCTTTTCCAAATTTGATATCAAATCTGGATATTGGCAAATCCAAAATGAACCTAAAGACAGATATAATACTGCTTTTGTTGTTCCTTCTGGTCATTTCAGATGGAATGTCTTACCTTTTGGGCTTAAGAATGCCCCTTCTGCATTTCAAAATATCATGAATGATATTTTTAACTCTTTTTCTGATTTTTCAATTGTTTATATTGATGATATTCTTATCTTCTATAATTCAATTGATCACAACTTTAAACATTTACGAATTAAATGTATTAAATTTCAGGATGATTTGCTTAATCCAAAATTCTTGCTCAGAATCAGCTGTAGCGCTATTAAGCAAGTCCTTCAAAATGCTTTTGAGAATATAGTCTCCCAACAGATTTTTGCCAGAAGGCATGCCAACTTATCAGTTTTTGATTTTGATATAGAACATATCAAAGGGGAAAATAACTCTCTTCCCAATCTTCTAACTAGCAAGTTTTCTACAGGACCAATGAGTGGCCCCTGTTTTGGGAATGATATAGGCAGCAGCAGCGGGAATTCTTGCCAGCCTGGTAAAAAGATAATCATCGAGAATGATGATCATAAAATAGGCAACAACAACGAGTATTCTCGCCGGCCTGATAAAGAGCTAATCATCGAGAATGATGATTATTATCCTTCGATACAGGATCTTAGTAGAAAGAACTCTACTAATCTAGCAGACATTTCTGGTTTTATCCTTAACCACAGGACTCCAGAACTGGTTCTTGCTATTGATAAAGAAGATCAGAAGAAGATGACTTCTCCTTGGGAAATTAAGTCCCTTTATCTTGGTCAGCATAATTTTGCTGTAAGAGAAGGAAAAATAAGAAAGATTTTCGAGGCGATTCTCGAAGTTACTGAATCTGTGGTATTTCATCATACCCATTTTGGTGATAATAATTCCCCCCTTGCTTATAGCAAGGCTATCTTGAAAAGATTCATTTCTCCCCAAGAATAGGGGCTTCCACCTATGGAACTGCGAAAATTAAGTTTGCATCTATCCTATAATTATTGGGATTATGTCCAGGCTTGGACAAAAGCTTTTTATTACCAAAATCCTGAGCACAACCACTTTTGGGTCTTCTTTTTGTGCCCTAGTGATTCTAAAGAAACTTACCCAGGATGGGTCATCAATTGGTGGGATAAATTTGGTCCTAGAATTGATATTTTTCCCGATGAAATTACTAAAAAAGAACTATTTCTCCCTTGGACTCAATTTCATCCTAAACTAAGAAAAAGTTTTTATTCAGGACCTTTTGGTCTTCATACCCTTATATTTTTTACCGAGACTGGTACTCCTTGGTTATTCCGTTGGGATTTTCGTTGTAGAGTTAATCAATACAATTTTCCTCTACTCGAAAGAATTTTTTATTACAGATGGTATTGTAATATTAAAAGCTTTAATATTAAATACTCCATCTCTCTAATAAATAATAGCTTAATTAGCTATTTGGATATCATGAAAAGATTTCCTCCATCTCCTCATATGACCCCGGATCCCAGAGCGGACTTCATTATTGATCTTTGGACATCTCTTTCTCTCTCTACTTCTCAGACTCTCTCCCTTCTCTCTAGAATTCTCTCTCTCTCTCTGGTTTGTAATAATCCGGTAACATACCAAGAATAGAGGATCGTTAAGCTAATATTATTACAGACTGATAATTAAGAATAGAGGATCGTTAAGCTAATATTATTACAGACTGATAATTGAAACAAACTTAAAAACTTACAAATGAGTCGCCGGAATGGTTACCGGATTATTACAAACCAGAGAGAGAAAGAGAATTATAGAGAGAAGGGAGAGAGTCTGAGAAGTAGAGAGAGAAAGAGATGTCTACAAATGAGGGGTTAGCCCTCAATATATAGGGGAAAAAGGAATCCCCGAGTGGGGCCCAAGGGGTCCACCACTGTAGTAGGTCGACAGAGTCTTCTGTCATCTTCTGTGGGGCCATGTGGGCCATGTGGGACCAAGTGGGACCAGGAGGGACCAGGTGGGACCTACAAAAGTGCTTCAGTCATTAAAGCACAAGGGCCAGGTGGGCCATTATCTCAAGTCATCTAGGCCATCTGCGCAAGTGTTTGAGGGAGAAGATTCCAGACTTCTTGCTGGACAGGCTTTTTTGTCAAGAGAGTTGAAGAATGCTTGCATGACAGGGTCATTAGGGAAGAGTTCTTCAGTGGAGGGATCATCCTCTGGTTCTTGTGATTCTCCGGCTAGACAAAAGAAGGGATTGCTGTCATCTTCTTTGTTTAGTGAAGACATAGATGTATCATCATCCTCAGAAGCCATTTTGCTTTGCTTTTCTCTGAAAGCCATCTTAAATTGGGTCTGGGTATGTTCCATGACTTTTTTCAATAATTCCTGCTCAGTTGCCTTAGGGAATTGCTTCATCAAGGAGCTGAGATTTACAACCTGGCTGGATGGGTTGTGCATATGTTCAGGAGCTGGAGGGGATTCTTCCACCATGTTCATGTAGTTGCTCAGGCTGTCTTTGATCTGAGTAATAGTGCTGTCAATATCAACACCGGACCACCAACGGTAAAAGAAGACTCTTTCAAGTTGGGGAATATTGAGGTTGCTCATCTGACAACGAAAGTTCCAACTAGAAATCCAGGGGATCTGCATCTCTGTGAAGAACAATAAAGTGTTGAGGCCAATCGGGGCCTTCTTCTTTCCCCGCAAAAGAGGATGAAATTGGCACCAAGGTAAAAAGAGTTTGGCTTGGGCAATTTCAGCAGGAAGAATATCAATTCCGGGACCAAATTTATCCCACCAATTGAATACCCATCCGGGATAAGACTTTTGAAAAGAATTTGGGCACAAAACAAAAAACCAAGTGTGTTTGTGCTCGGCATTTTGATAATAAAATGCTTTGGTCCAAGCTTGGACATAATCATAATAATTATAAGTGCCACCATTATGCGAACTTAATTTTCGCGATTTTAAAGGGTGGATACCCCAATCTCGGGGAGATAAAAAGTTTTTTAACACCGCCTTGCTATAAGCAATGGGAGAGTGGGTATTACCCTGGTGTTTATTATTGTGATGAAAAATCACAGAGCCAGTCTCGGCGAGTATCATCTCATATACCGTCCGGTATTTACCTTCTTGTACCGCATAACCATGAGAGTCAAGGTACCTGGACTTTAAGTCCCAAGGTTTATCCATTTGGATATCATCCTCAATCTCGAGGAGAAGCACAAACTCCGAAGTCCTAGTATTAGGAATGGGTTGGTACTTGATAGTTTCCAAGACCTCTTTAGCAGATTTCTTCTTGCTAAAGGGGTTAAGAGGGGGCGCATTCTTGTCCCTGTTTTTAGCACTCTGGCGTAAAAACTCAACATAATCCTGTATCGGAGGATACTGATCATCATTCACGATGATAGGTGTTTTACCAGGTCTGCGAGAATTCTCGCGACCACGCCCTCTAGAGGGGCCGCTCATCTGTCCTGCAAAAACTCTCTTGTTAGAAAATCGGGGAGAGAGTTATGTTCCCCTTTGATATGTTCAATATCAAAATCAAATGCAGAAAGATTAGCTTGCCATCTGGCAAAAATTTGTTTGGAGACAATATTCTCAACATCTTTTTGGAGGACTTGTTTAATAGCGCTACAGTCAATTCTGAGCAAAAATTTTTGATTAAGCAAATCATCCTGAAATTTAGTAATACATTTGACTACCGAAAAAATTTCTTTTTTAATGGTAGAATAATTCTTGGAGGCATTTTTCCAAGAACCAGAGGTGAAACGAACAAGTTCTTCTTTGTTAGAAGAAGAGTTTAGTTGTTTTAAAATTCCTCCATAGCCAATTTCAGAGGCGTCAGTCTCGACAATTTTAAAAAATGAAGGGTTAGCCAAAGCAAGGCAGGGTAAAAGTTTAACTTTTAATTTAATTTTCTGCACTGCTTTAGTGTGTTCTTCAGTCCAGGGAGAAGGATTCTTTTTTAACCTGGAGTAAAGTATTTCACTATCATGTGCCAGATTTTTATAGTAATCACCAATGTAATTGAGACTACCCAAAAATCTTTGTAGCTGAGTTTTTTCCTTAAGCTCATTAGGAAATTTAGAAGCAAATTCGATGCTCCTGTCAATGGGAAGAATTTTTCCTTCGCCAATATTATGCCCTAAAAATCTAACCTGAGTCTGAAAGATTTTCATTTTTGGGGCAGAGACAACTAAACCATTAGTTTTAATAACATCTTTAAAAATTCTTAAATGTTTAAAGTGTTGGTCAATTGAATTAGAGAAGATAAGAATATCATCTATATAAACAATTGAAAATTCGGAAAAAGGGTTGAAAATATCATTCATGATATTCTGGAATTCAGAAGGGGCATTCTTAAGCCCAAAAGGTAGAACATTCCATTGAAAGTGACCAAAAGGAACAACAAAGGCAGTCTTGTATCTGTCTTTGGGTTCGATTTGGATTTGCCAATATCCAGATTTAAGATCAAATTTGGAAAAAATAGTGGCAGAATGTAACCTGTCCAATAAATCTTTTTTATTGGGAATGGGATATCTTATCCATTTTAACACATTGTTAAGAGGCTTATAATTAATGACAAGCCGAGGAACTCCTCGTTCTTTTTCAGCTGCTTTATTAACATAAAAATCAGTACAACTCCAAGGAGAATAACTCTTGGAAATGAGCTTTTTATCTAATAAGCTCTGGATCTCTTTTTTACAAAGGTCAAGAAGCTCAAGCTTCATTTGACAGGGTCTGGCCTTGGTAGGAATGTCTTTTTCCTGAAAATCCTTATCATAAGGAAGAGAAACAATATGCTTATTCCTATCCCAAAAAGCATTTGGGATATCACTACAAATTTCTGCCGTTAACTGGTTTTTAACAACAGAAATTTTTTGAGTGATAGAGGAAGACATTAAATTCTTTTTAATGTTGAGGAAGAGAACTTCCTTTTGAAGGAAATTAAGTTGATTTTCTTTAGAAACAATATTGTTATTTAAAGAATTAATCCTTTTAATTTCAGGTTTAGTGATGAATTCAAAAACAATTTTCTGATTTTGAATAGTGGTATATATGCCAGTTGCATCAATTTTGTCAATAGGCATAAGTAAAGATAAAAAGGGTGTACCTAAAATAAGCTGCACAGAAAGGTCTTTAATGAGCAGGAAGGTACTATCTAAACAAATTCCATTGTTACAGATCTCGACATTAGTTAATTTATACTTAATGCCCATGCTGTCTCCACTGGCATTAAATAAAGATTGAGTAGTTTTTTCAAAATACTCAGTAGGAACAATTCCTTCCTGGATACAATTCATGTCAGCTCCGCTGTCAACAAGGGCAATAATATCACATAAGGTGAATTCCTTATTGATGACCAAGTTAATGGTGGTATACCATTTTTGGCTTGGGATTCTGTTAATGATATCCAGGAATACTGAGGAATCAGGAGTGGATTGAGCAGATGCAATTTTGAGATTGTTAATTTCAACTTGCATTTTATCCTGCTGGCTACGGAGTTGTCCTAACTCAGTTTTAAGATTATTAATCTCGTGCCTTAAATCATTAAGGTTAGCAGGCTTATTGATGTTACGAGTACTCTCAAGCCTATTAAAAACTTCCTTAAGGCTATAAGCCTGAGGGGATTGGCTGGATGTTGGAAGGGCCGCTTCCTGAGCATAACATGCTTGGACCAGCTTGAGCTTAATGTCAGGGTCAGAAATTTTTGTAATGATATCAATCATACTTTCTTGCTGACTGGTCATAACATTAAGACTTAATCCATTTCTTTGGATAATAGACTGGAGATGATCGCATCTTTTGGTTAAAGTGTTACACTGACAATCATTGTCAGAGGTAGCCGAGCTACTAGAGCTGTGTAATTGATAAAGCTCTTCGTCACTAGAAGTATCCTCTGAATCTTCAGAGGAATCAGAAGAATTAAGTAAAAGCTTACTTAATTGATCTTTCAGGTGATCATCAACCTGAAGATTACTGATTTTATCTTTCATTTTGCATTTACTAGCATAGTGGCCAAATTTGCCACATTTAAAACATTTAATTTTAGTTTTATCAGATTTCTTTCTGATGTATTTCTTATGTTTTCTAACGGGTTTATCGTTAGTTGTAATATTCTTATTACATTTGTATGTAGGTTTAGAAGAAGATTTTTTCTTCTTCTTGGAGAGTTTGTGAGAACTAGTCTTACTCGTGTCATAAGCAAATTGTTCACAAAATTCTCCTAATTCTTTCTTTCCTGAAAGATTATGTTTTTTAAACTGTCTAGACAGCTTAAGATCATTACAGAGGGAAAGACCCTCTTGTATAACAACACTTATGAGTTGTCCATAGGTGTAAAGGTCATAAGGAATAGAGATACCATCATGTTTATCTCTAAGCTTTTTTCAAACTTTTTCCGAAAAATAGGTAGGAAGGCCATCAATAAATTTGGCTTTCCAATGGGTAGAGTTAGCATCATCTCTTTGAGTAACCCTAGCAAGGAAGACGTCCTTATACCATCTAAATTGGCTGAGAGTAGGACATCTAAGGTTTTGTAATAATTCTCTATTACGTTCTCTTTGGTAATCACTACTGCCGACAAAATGATGGATAATAGAAAGCAAAAGGGTGTAAACAGAGTCTTGGACTCCCTGATCACACTGTTGCTCATCCTTGACAATTTTGACAGCATAGAGGATCTCCTGCCTCTGCTGTTCAGTGAGAATATGTTCCCACCAACCTCTAAGGGTACCAGTAAATCCAGTAACGATCATTTTGGAAATACTATGATCGGTGGCCTCACTATGCCTGCATATGGTGGAATACATGCCCATTTGATGAACTAATTCATAAATCTGAGATTCAGAAAGTCCATCAAGATTCCAGTCATAAATGGATTTATCGCAAAAGGTATTTTGCAAAACCTGACTTTCTTCAAAAAGTAGGTCTTGAGGAGTAGGACGATGATAGTAATTCTTTCTTGGGCCAAGAGGAGTACTACCGAACGTAACTCTGTTGATTTGGTTATCAGGTAAACCAAAATGATGTTCAAAGTCTTGAATCTCCACAAGAGAAAATTCTGACTCAGAATCAGAACTGTCATGGGATAGAGTATTGATTCTTAATCCCTGAAGATCTTTTTCAATATCTTTGAGCTTGGACATGAAATCAGCCTTAGTGCCTGATTTAAAACCTTTTACTTCAAGAGGAGGTTGAATTAAAGGTTTGTCCAGACTTTTGACAGTAAATTCAGTGGCTTTAGCCAACATAGCATCAACATGATGCTGCTCAATTCTTTGGAGCTGTTTTCCTATCGAATTAAGGATGAGATTAGTATAGTTACCTTGCTTGACTAAAGGGTTAAGGTCTTTAGTATAAGTAAGGTTCCTAGCTTCTTTCTCTGCCTTAATAAAAGCAGTAGCTTCTAAGATAGGAGGAAGAGGGTCAGTACTATTGCTAGTACTGGTTTCAGTCTTCTGACTGGAACTGGTTGGTTGACTAGTTTTAGTCAAAATAACCAGGGGTTCAGTAGGAGGGTGAATGGAAGATATAGTTTCTCCACGCGCCGTTGTCCATTTGGTTTCAAAGGTATCAGGTGCTTTAGAGTCAAGAACAAAGAGTTCTTGTTCCCAAAGATCCTTATCCTTAGTATATAAAAGAAACCAAACAACAAAAGATATAACAGTCTTGTTATAATCTATCCATTTATAAAATTCAGTTTTATAAATTTGTTGTTCTTTATGACTAAATTTTTTAAAGAACCAAGTCCTAATTTTTTCCCATTTAGGTAAATTGAACTCGGCACTACGTTCTTTCCTATTGTAAGAAAAATCCATAAAAGGAAAGGAGTCAAAGTCTGACATTCATTTCAGACGGCGTAGGTGAAGTTCTACGCTGAGAAGGTTCAGCTTTCTCATAAATACCATGTGGTATTTGATCATGGGTAAAAACACCATGAAGATTCATATCATCATGATATGAAGGATTCAGTAGGGGAGCTTTTTCCTCTTCGACAGATTGTCGAGAGGTAGATGAAGGATAGGTGACGAAAGGTCTCCTGGAACTACTAGAGAGTCGAGTCCCCGAAGATTGGCACCTATAAAGTTTCCTGAAATTTAGGAAAACATCCCCATCTTTTTCTTCAATGATATCCTCAATGTCATGATTATGACTAGGTTGAGGAGGAACAGCGTTCTCAATGACCCAAGTCTCTGGGAAGTTAATTTCATCCCAACTTATGGTTCTAGGAGTATGAACATTAGAATCAATAAGATGAGTATCAATTAACACAGTTTTACCAAAAGGACTAAACTGTTTAATGTTTGGGGCTATGATATTCATTACTTTGTAATAAATACGATAGACAATCCCAATGGTTTCTGAACCAGGAAGAAAGTTATAACCTTTGGTCTGAACTCTAAGACTTAGAGCTTTGCAAAGGTGCATATCGGTAAGGGACAGGGTAATGTTAGGAAAAACATCAAAATAGACAGGTCCATTACATAGGCTACTTTCTATAGCCCCCATTAATGATTGTCTAAAGTCAGTACATCTACCATCACGTAGTGTAGCTTGTAGACAGGCATTCATACCATTAATTGTTAAAGGTTTAAAAGCAATCTGAATTAAACCTACATGAATAAAATGATAATTTTTATCATTTATGTGATTAATAAGATCACCTAATTTAAACAATTCAAGTTTTTTATCTTGTTTGTCTAAACTAATGGTTTCTTCCATAGTTTTAATGGCATACTTACTTCTGAAGTTATACCAGTTTGTGTTATAAATAGTTTTGGGCTGTACCTTAGGTATAGTCCAACGATTGAGATTCTTCTGAACCTCAAATTCCATTAATGAAGAGTTCTTCACGAACTCTTGTGGTTGTTGGGTGATGGTGTCCACCATATATGGATCCATAAAACAACAAATAAAGATGTTAATATCTGGAGGAATAGATACTGGAGTACTGTAAATTCAAAAGTGTTTGAGTGACAGTAAAAAAGGTTTGGCGTGAGTCCAATAAATAAATAGTACATTATAAAGTTTAAGTGGTTTTTAGGGAAATAACCAGATATGATCAGGAATAAGAAGTAAACTATTAATCGCAAAAATCAATACTATTAATGAATATAATAAGCTGTATTCAATAGTCTTTCTATCCCATAATACATCCCAGCCCACGGGTCAACGATTCACATCGGGACACAGCCAGCCAAACACGGCAATAAGGCAACCCGAAAACGTAGCATATCCAACGTGGAAATTCTAGGGACAAAATTAGGAACATATATAGACTAATAACACTCCTTATTATTATCATTGAATATGGATTTCTGACAATGAATAGTTTATACTGTACACATTGTGTGAATAGTTAACGACTGTTCAGAAGAACGGAGGTTACTATTATGAATAGGAATCTACTGTTCAGGTGAACGGAGTCTCAGACTTCCATGTTCATCTGTCCGGTAGGTTACTATTACGATAGCTTTCTGATCAACAGTATAACCGAAAAAAACAACGGAAAATTCATGATAACACTATTCATACCGGAAAACTATTGAAATTCAAAACGAGTTATATTAGTTCACTATTAATACAATTCTTAATAGCAGAATTAGGATATCTCATAAGCATAAAAATAAGTCAACAGTCCTAATTGTAGGGCTCTATATCAAAAGAACGCTATGTTGAATTCGTAGTAAGCCATACAAATCCTATGGACACTAGAACCTGAAGCTCTGATACCATCCGTGACACCTCGCCTAATTAAATACCCGGTGATCAGGACTTTATCAAATTAAATAGGATTTCTATCTGGTTCATTCTTAGCATCACTGTCTAAAAACTTATTAATTACTAACCACCTAATGATTAAGCAAGCTGATGTCAAAATTTTATCTTTTAAATAGCCAAGTCAATAAGTACAACAAGAGACATAATAGAACCATCACAACATAAAAGAGCCTGAGCATATCACAAATATCTAAAAAAAGTGCTAGCCAAATAAACATCGACTAAAAATAACCAAACTAAAATAAATCTGACACATAGAAAATATAGCTAATACAATCTGAACTAAAATAAATATACAACTTCCATGAGCAACATGCTCGAAAGTACAACTGAGATACTATCCCTATCTAGGAGTGAATAAAATAGGCGTCTATTACAACACCTGCAATACCCACAAATACCGTAGCTACGTACCCAAGAATAAGATCAAGTCTGGTGCCCCTGTGGTCGGACACCTAAAAGGGTTTTGAAAATATTTGTTAGCAAGGGTCAGAACCCAAAATATTTTGAAAATATTTAGCAAGTGAATGAAATTGCAGTAAATTAAAATGCAAGAATTCTCTTCATATTTAAGCTAGTGTCTCACTCTCTTGAGGACCGACTCACCCCTCAACTAATGTGCACACCTACCATTTTTCTATATAACCCACCTAGCCATCTATCCCGTAACTAGTTCTTGTTATATAGTTCCTTCATGTCACCCTGCTCTAACTCGAGTATGTTTAATATATGATTTATAAGTTATATATCACATTAACTTAACTAATAATTATTTTCATTTGGGACCATATAACATTTTCACAAGTTATATAATAAAAATACATTTCACATCATGTATTTTACCCATAAATAATTATCTACACCATATATATATATATATATATATATATATATACACGTATCATTATATTATAACATACACACACATGCCATAATTATATAGCCATCCTCTCGCTTAGGCACTCACCAGATGTTCTCTACAATGCTATCAATCCAGGTATACTCATCCACCCGGACACCCTGATATGGTTAGCTCCCCGAATCAGTGAAACAAAATAAACGCAGCGGAGGCGGTCATAGTTCCCTCCAGAAATGAGACTGAATCATAGCCAAGACGTCTCACCCTTAAATACGAATGCTATGACCTGGGGAATATACTCACCCTACTCCTCAAGCCAAAGGATTCACCCACATCGCGCAACCTCCTATGATAGCACTGGAGGGGTATTCTTTTACTAAATATCTAGTCACCTTGATATTTATGAACACAAAATATATATATATATATAATTTAATTTCTGCAATACCGTGCATAAAATCCGTATCACTAGCTCAAACTATACCCGAGTTCGTAGTCTGACTCAAATTTAATTAATTACGCATTAATTAATTTATTACCTTGGTGTCGTTCAACCAATATACCCATAATGGCTCACTTGGCCCGTAAATACAATATTCAGAATTTATTATTCAAAATTATCCTTAATAAGTATGCACACTTATTAATCTAAGATTTTCAAATTACTAAATTTCAACCTTAATGTCCCTTATGAATTATTTTTCCTAATTGTCCCATTAAAATTTTCACAACAAAATTAAGACCTCATAACTATAACAATTAAAATTTCACACAAAATCAAGACCCCATATCTGTAATCTCGAAAATAGAAACCCATGACTAAAACATGGGAAAGGAAAGAAGCCGTCGGATCTGCCATCTCGTTCGAATGGCATGCTTGTCGTTTGAACGACGGCGATGTCGCTCAAACGAAGCCCGGGTCATTCGAACGACCCTGGGTTCTCTCCTCCTGTTTCTTCATCCAAATTTGATCCGCCGTTGACAATTTCTAACAGCTCTCTACCCATATTTCTTCCCACGACCCATTCTAATCTTACACCAAATCTAAGATTTCATGGTTCCCCTTTCTTATTAACGATTCTCCCACAAATCAAAAATTAAATAATCAAGACTCCAAATCCTTTTCTAGTTCATATATCTAAATTAATCAAAACCCAATTTAGATATCAAACCAACCCAAAAAACATATAATCTTATCACACTTACTATGATATGAATTAAAATCTGCAATTAATTTAAGATCAAGTTAACCACTTGCCTTATAGGTTTGTAGGGTCTGAATCACTTTGATGAAGATGATGATTTGATGAAGAATTTCCACACTTGTTCTTGATTTAAGCTCCCAAGGTTTCTCTAATTTCTCTCTCTTTTGTCCTCTACTTGATTAGGTTTTTTTAAATGAGTTATGGTTGTCACACCCTCTCACTTTTAGGGTTTATTAAGTCAATCCCATTTTTAGGCTTGTGGGCTTTATTAAAAAGACCCAGACACTCTCATGTTGGCTTGGTTATGCCTACAAATGCATCGAGAGCCATTTACTACCCATGGGTATGCTTTTTGAACTATTTCAACCCATTTGGACTCAACCTTACACTCAGAATTGCCATCCGAATTATTTTACTAAAAGTTAATATTCACCTATTAACTTAGTAAATTATTACTATTCATTTAGTAACTTTAAATTCCACAAATATTAATCGTTTACTCACCGGATTAATATTTAAATAATAGTAATAGTAATTAATTAAATTAAATTACGACACACAAGTAACTTAATATTTACCGAATTAATTAATTAATTAATGCTCAAAAATACGAGGTGTTACAGCGACTTGTAGTGAAAGGTTCATGCACCACATATGTACTGATATTCAATAATAACATATATTTACAAGCATTAATTTGCATTGGGTACAAAAATAGAATATTTATAGTATGTAACTCGCGTGATGCGCGGGAAATTTATATATATTTATTATAATTTATATGTTGTACCAAAATATGTCAAAAAATAGGATGATATAAAAATATTTTAATTGTTTGATTGATATATAAATATCAATCAACAACTAAATATTGATGTGTTTAAGGCAATAATAATTTTCATAATATAGCTTCTTTCCATTACCTGATAGCTTGATGATGAAAGGTTCTCATAAAAACTGTTTTACCAATTCTCATAAATTGATATATTTCACATGAAGAAATAATTATATAATTGCACGCGGAAAACTTGAATAATATAAATTAAATTTGCAAGGGGTTATTAAATCTTTACCCAATATACAATCATCATAAAAAAACCTAAATCCTACCCGTATTTTATATAAAAAAGAATTTAAATTTTTTTTAATAACATAAATGCATGAGCATTAACAAAAAAATAATGAACTGTATATAAAAACTTTCCATGTTCTCTCTGTAGTAGTTCCATATTTTGCTTAGAATAAACATTAAAAAACGCAGGGACTACCAAAATGACAAAAACTAAGAAAAATGTTATAAAAGTATTTTGACGAAATGAACAGAAATATATGTGTTGACGTGGAAAATAGAGTATTTTCTCCAACATCCTTTTTTGATGGTGACTATTATATTTTTTTAATCTACCCTTAACATTCCTGCTACATAGAATACATTTACATATATATATATATATATATATATATATAATCATGAGCTTCTTGGTCTTAGGGTTTCTTACCAAGGGTGTGCCTGTTATTATGCATCCAAACCTTAAGCACGTGATGCTACACCCCAGTCTCGCCACAGAATTGTTGTACCACGACTTCATCATGCTTTTGAATTCTCCAGTCCAACCTCTCAGCGAGGCTCATCATATTGTCCTTTTGTTCTTGCGCAAACTTGGTCTGATGCCTCTTTTCGACATCCCATGTATATTAGTATGATTCGACATGTCCTCTTGTTCCTCCACCCCCACCACCGCCAAAAGTGGAAGGCAACGCTAGTGGGCGCTAGTGTTGAGACACATGAAGATACACATATGGAGAACGATAGTAAGGTGGAAACTGTTGTTATGGTGGGTTGTGGGTTAAGAGATGGTGATATAGGAAATTAAGAGGTTTAGTTGTTTCTGTATTTGTTTTGTAGGGAGAGAAACTATAATTGTTTTACTAGGAGGGAAATGAAATTAATAATATATATTGTCAAGTGAAGGGGAAAGGACACATAACCATTTCGTCATTTGATTTTCTTAAGAAATGAAAAGAAAAATCCGGATGAGAAATTTGTAGGGGAAAATAGAGGTATATGAAAAATTTGGGAGATAAATAAATCAGATTTTAGAGAAGAGTAATAAACTGTTGAATAAATGAGTGTAGCATTCATTGTAAGGTTACTCATTTATACCTCTAATACTATTGTATTAGAGGTATAACTAGCAAGTAACCCGCGCAATGCGCGGGTGTAGAAGTGGAATGTGAATATTTGGTCATGGAGGTGTAATATGAATATCAGTATAAGTAATAAATGGCTATATGGGCGATTAAAGAAATAATGTAAATATATTGTAATGAGATATGAAACCACATAGTAGATGTCTAACAAAAACATACTGAAATGTATTATTTATCTTGTATTGTAGTAAATAAAATCGTAAGCAAAATGATTATTCAAATGGAAAAGATCGTCATAAGTTTAAACGCCCCTTTGCTTTGTCAATCCCTGAGATCTATGCTTTTGTTCCTATAAAATAATGACACGTAATGTTAAAACGTACATACGTTATTGAAATTAATATAATTTTGTAGTGTGTGTTTGTCTAATAAACATTAGATATTGAATGTGACTTTGCTGATTTGAGTCTTTTGTACTCCCTTATGTTTATGCGAGATTGATTCTTCTACGACATGCATAAGTGGAGATCCATGTGTAATTTTGTTGGAGTCAATGTCATTTTCATGACTTGAGTTGTTGACATTCTTCATTACGAAATGACTTTTAAATAGGTTTGTAGTTATAACAAATGAATGATGTATGGCAAAACATCATTAAGAGACACAACATACCAGCATATAGGCAGTCATGAGCTGATGCGACCATCCGTAGAGAAATACACTAAAAATGACTAAACCAATATTGCATTTAAATGTGATTCAATGGCCAAATTTTATCCAAAAAAATCAGTAGAACCAAATAAGTGTATAAACTCAGATAAAGCAGAATTGAAGGTCAAACAACCAATAAACTCACACATGAGATGTCTTAAAAAATAATAGGTATCTGTAAAGAGTAGACATAGAACTAATAAAAGTGGGAGTAAAGTTGGTCCAAACATTTTCAAAAATACCTGAGACCACTGTTATAGGGATAGCCAATTGTAATGTATATTAATTGAGTAAATAGTTCAATGGTTATAGAAGTTAATTAGAGAAAATAATACCAAAAAAAGTAATGAAGTTATGTTTTGTTCTTCATATGAGAATAATATTCCATCTAGTGAGTGTACAAAAGTTACAGTAATTTTGTCCGAAATATTTGACAGTGGAGAACACACTCTTTGCCTTATGTATCTTTGTGGGCATGGCATCATGTATGTTCACTAATATTTCGGCCCTTGACAAACCCACTTTGGTTTGGAGAAAAATATATTGAATAATGGAGAGTGAGAGAGCTTTGTTCTGTGTGAATGGCAAGGAGTATGTTTTGGCCAAAGAGAGTGGGGAGCATAGATATCAGTTCAATTTGTCCATTAAAGGGGATAAGAATCACCAAGGCAGTAAACTGGTCATGGGAGAGGTAAAGTGGATGGGGGACTATTTCAGAGAAGCCTCTAGAGAACCAAGAAGATATTTCAAGATGCGCATGAGCCAGGATAGGAGAATCATCGTCTTTACGAGTGTTAGAAGGGGACATTATTGTTTTAATCTAGTAGTAAGAAGGAAGGAGAGCATGGTGCAATTTTAATGGCCGGAGGTGGCTATTGGTAAAGGGTGGCATATGGTGGGAGGAGTATTTCGGAGGATGGAGATGGTGGCCGGTAGCAGTAAACACGTGACCTACCCGGTGAAGAGAGCTGACATGACTGACGGTCGATCTTATCTACAAGCAGCCAAGGTTGATATTTGGCCACTCTCTAAAATAAATATTATGAATGATCCCGTGACTAGGTGCGACCTAGTGGTGGATGATGCATCTAGCAACTCCAGAGTTCTGTTCTTCCGTAGAGCGGTGATCGTTCGGGTGGGTAATTGGGACACGATGCCACCGTCACTGAAGAATATGAAGCAATGGATATTGGAAAAATGGGGCTCTATAGGTCATATAGAGGCCAGGGCTCTGCATTCCTCTTTGTTCTTGGTTATGTTTGCATCTGAACAGCTCGCAAAGAAAGTAACAGAAAAAAAATAAATGGGTTTTCTATGGTGAAAATTTATGGGTACAAATGTGGCAATCAATGGTCCTTTCTAAGGCATCAAAAAACCCTGAGTACCGATGGATACGAGTCATGGGTCTGCCACTCCACGCATGGGGGTTAGAAGTTTTCCAAGCTATTGGCGAGCTTTGTGGGGGTATGTGCAAACGAAACATGACACAGTTACGGGGGAAGAGTTACAGTGGGCGAGGATACTAGTCAAGAGGAATAATCATTTTCCTGACCGCGTCAAGATTGGAGTTGGGGGATGGAGGTTTTAGTTAATCATGTGGGAGGAAACACAATCATTACATCCCATGGAAGAAAATTGTTGTCATCCAGGGTTTGAGGGGAAGAATATTGTCGGCCCTGTCCCTTTAGAGGTAGTGCCACCGGAACTCAACGAACAGACCAAGACATACAAAAGACCAGAGGTTACCGGTAAACATCCATAGGTAATGGTAGAGGGAGTTTCCACTGCTGGGTATGGTGGGCAGTCGAAAGATGCCAGAACCTTGGGTTTTCTGCAGCCGAGGTCTCAACCGGAGGTAAGGGTAGAGGTATTTTCCATCGCAAGGTACGACGAGCAGCCGGGGGCTTCCATAACTTTGCATTTTTTTACAGCCGAGGTCTCATGGAGGCTTCTCATACACAGAGGAAGATGGCACGCAGGCTGTTAGGAATGATGAATCCCCAGAGACAAACGAGGTTACCAGGTCCTTGTATCAGCAATCGAAGTCTCCTGGACGTCTGGATCACACTAAGGTTGTCAACGCCTCTGCTGCCAGGAACGGGGGTGGTCCGGAGGTTACCATAGGTTCATCAGCATGGTAGCTGAGGTCACCTGGGAGAGCGGGTCATGCTGTTTCTCAGGCGATCGACAGCATTACTCGGGGATCACAACAGGATGGGGAAAGAAGCGTGCATGGGCACCTGCCTATCGTCATGGGGGCAAGGTATATAGAAGGAATAAGGTTAGATAAAGTAGGAATGGCACATGGGATAATGGGGTCAGTGTCCGAAAAAGAATGTCAGGTGGAAAAAAGTTTTATGTACACTAAGAAAAGTGGGTTCTCTGATTTAGTGCTGAGTGATAGTGTAATAAAAAGTTTTCACAAGTGTAAAGACCAAAGTAATGCAAATACAAAGGAGGTGTTAAAGATGTCGGCCACAAGTGGGGGTGGAGGATTTAGTAGGGGTTGAAATTAAAAATACCTTTTTTGACAAAAGGGCAAAAAGTGATGGGTTTCTACAGGCGAATGCTCAAAAAAATTGGGACTTGTTGGGATGAGTATGGGGGTCATGGTTAATCAATTTGGAACTAGGTCCTCCAGTCAGACCAACTCTCTTTTTGAGGAGGTGTTAAATAATATGTCTGAGAAAAATTATGTCACCAATTTCACGAAAGTGGGGAATGTCAGGGTGGTCCCTTCTGAATGTATTAGTGTGACTGAGCTCGTGGATGTTGGGTATGTCAAAAGTTTCAGGGTGAACCCTTCATTACCAGAGGTAGATAAGGAAAATTACGTCATGTCAGTTCTAGATGGGCCCTCTGCTTCTAATGCTATGACTACGTCTCAATCTGGGTTAGGGGAAGGAAAGTTGAATGGGCAAGAGAAGCTCGCTGAGAATTGTTGTTTGCCAATTGGGTACAATAAAATAAAAAATCAATTGTCAAAAAAGACACTTCTATAAAAAACAACTTGGTGCGACTGGAAAAGAATACAGGGGCGACTACAAAAAATAAGGATATTTTGACAAGAAAGGGTTTTTTTGAAGGTAGTGACAAAAGAGGGTCTAAAATTCGGGTGGACAGTGGGACGTCGGTTACTAATGCCAAAAGCAGTAAAGATGTTTATCTCGGAAATGCCATGTTAGGTTTTAAAAATATTAAGACGTTCAGAAATTTTGATAAAAATAATTATAAAGGCAAGGTTGAGGGAAGGTGTGGTGGAAGTACGGTAACGTCTAGAGGTACTATTAGCTCGGGAGGGCAGGACCGGGTGGAGGATGAAAATAGAAAAATGGTAGTGGTGACTAGTGAAATAGTTGGCTCGTGTGTAGTGGGGGGGTGCTTCCGTTCAAGACATATCTAGGTCTCATTCGAAGGATAGATATAGAGAGGTTTCGAATTTTGAAGTGTTAGATAATTCCAAATTATGGGTGGACATTGTTATACCGACCCAAGAGGGTAGTGATTGGGGTAGCGAGTTAGAGGGTTATGAAGAGGATCCGGTGGGTTAGAGGGAGGGCATGTTTGAAGCGGTTAAAATCGATTCGGGAGTAGATTTAAAAGGGGACGAGAGGGATTCTAGGGATCTATTCGAGAAAATAGAGAGGAGGGGAAGGGGTGAGGTGTGGTGGGAGAGTGGTAAATCTAGTATCATAAGTCAATGAAATTAAGAATAATACCATGGAATGTTAGGGGGTTGAATGATAGAACAAAGAGGGGGTGGTGGGTGGGGCCGTCGCGAGGTGGAAGCTAGACATTTTGTGTCTGTAGGAGACAAAAATGAGTTCTATGGACGTTGGTTGCATTAGGTCTATTTGGGGGAGGGAGGGCAGTTAATTGGGTTGGTTTGGATGCGGAGGGAGCTTCGGGTGGGGTGGTAATTTTGTGGAATTCAGGGGTGGTTGATTTGATTGGGAGTATGAAGGGGGAATGGTCCCTTTGTGTCTGTTCAAAAATTTGGAGGACGGGTTCACTTGGTGTTTCTCGGGAATTTATGGGCCAGTGGAGGATGCTAGTAGGTGGGAGCTGTGGGAGGAGTTGGCAGGAGTGAGTAGGGTATGGGACGTTCCCATATGTTTAGGGGGGGATTTCAATGTGGTGCGGTTCACTTCAGAGAAAAGTAATAGAGGAAGAGTTAATAGATATATGAGAGACTTTTCTGACTTTATTGATGAGATAGAGTTAGTGGACCTTTCTTTGGAGGGGGGATTATTTTCGTGGTCCAATTTTTGTGATAGACCGACCATGTCTCGTTTTGACTGATTTCTCATATCCAAGGGGTGGGAGGAGCACTTTCCCGGGGTGGTCCAGTCCTGCTTGCCTAGAGTCACTTCAGATCATTGTCCGATACTTTTAGAGTGTGGGGGTTGGAAAGAGGGTTGCACCCCTTTTAGGTTTGAGAACATGTGGCTCAAGGAGACGGATTTTTTTGATAGAGTGAGTACCTGGTGGACAGGTTATGAGGTGGAGGGGAACGCTGGCTTTAGGTTGGCCACAAAGTTGGGACTACTAAAGGAGGATATTAAACATTGGAATATCGAGGTTTTGGGGAATATGTGACTGGCTACCTCTAGATACATGGAGGAGGTCAGGATTCTCGATGAGAAGGAAGGAAGACTGGGGCTCACTGAGGAGGACAAGAGGGGAAGGGAGGTCAAGAAGGGAGAGATCGGCATCAGGATCATTTAGGAAGAGATTAGCTGGAGCAGAAGTTGAGAGCATTGTGGTTGAGAGAAGGGGACTCTAATACCAAATTTTTTCATTCGGTGGAAAGTTCTCACAGGCGTAGCAATCACATCGGGAAAATTAAAGTGGGGGAGTGGTGTTTGAAGACGATAGAGATGTTAGGGGGGCCGTTTCTCAGTTTTATGAGAATGTTTTTAGGGAAGAGGAGTTGTGGCGTCCCACTATTGATGGGGCAGTATTGGGGAGTATATCCAGTTCAGAGGCAGTCGACATTGAGGGCACGTTTACTGAAGAAGAGGTCGTTCAGGTTCTAAATTCGATGTGTGGGGATAAGGTGACTGGGACAGATGGATTTTCAATGGCATTTTTCCAGCGCTGTTGGGCCATTGTCAGGAATGATGTAATGGCAGTCTTCGATGAGTTCCATAACAGGGGCTATTTCATGCCTAGATTGAATGCAACTTTGATCGCCTTGATCTCCGAGAAGGGGAGGTTCCATCGATATCAGAGACTTCAAACCTATCCTCTTGATTAGCAGTATCTACAAGCTTCTGGCCAAGGTGTTGTCAGTTACACCAAGAAAAGTCATTGATCCTCTGATTTTCGAGCCCCAAAATGCTTTCGTTGGTGGTAGGCAGATTCTTGATGCGGTCTTGGTCTCTAATGAGTGTGTGGATTCTAGGTTGAGGAGTGGTGTTCCTGGTATCGCGTGTAAGATTGACATTGAGAAGGCGTATGACCATATCAACTGGAATTTCCTTATGTACTTGTTAAAGAGGATGGGATTCGATGTTAGGTGGTGTCGGTGGATCAGGAGGTGCATTTCGACGGCCAGAATTTTAGTTCTGATTAATGGGGTGCCAAAGGGTTTCTTTCCTAGTTCTTGTGGAATTTGTTAGGGGGACCCTTTATCCCCTTTTCTATTTATCTTGGTCATAGAGGTGTTTAACAGGATGATGGGGAGGGTGGTCGATGCGGGGTGGGTCAGGGGGTTCTC
Organism: Sambucus nigra; assembly: GCA_949130495.1. Classification (NCBI taxonomy): domain Eukaryota; kingdom Viridiplantae; phylum Streptophyta; class Magnoliopsida; order Dipsacales; family Adoxaceae; genus Sambucus; species Sambucus nigra. The sequence continues at coordinate 42,073,538 of OX422220.1, forward strand.
TATTGGGATCCCGGGATCTAATCAGGTCACGGTATCACATCTTCTATTTGTGGACGATGCAATTATTTTTCTGTGATGCAGATCGAAGGCAGATTTATGCTCTTAATATTTTCCTTACTTGTTTCGAGGCGGTGTCGGACCTTAGGATCAATGGTAGTAAGTGCAAGTTGATCACGGTTCGGGGAGAGGGTGTTATGGGAGAGTTGGCAGACATTATAGGTGGTAGGGTGGGCTCCTTACCTAGTACTTATCGTGGCCTTCCGCTTGGATCTAAGTACAAGGCTACTGTGAGCTGGGATACGATCTTGGAGAGATTGCGTAGGAAGTTGGCTGGGTGGAAGCATGGATTCCTTTCAAAAGGGGGGAGACTGACGTTGATTAAGAGTACGCTGTCTAGCTTGCCGACCTATTTCATGTCCATTCTTCCCTTGCCTGGGGTTGTTCGTCTGAAGATGTGTAACACCCCGCCCACCCGGGGAGAGAGAACGGAGTGCTAATGCAATAAAATAAATCCAAATCCACAAGTGACAAGGTATAGAGCATCTAAGTCTCACAACAACAAAAGAGAAACTACAAATCTCAATCTCTTCAGATTAAATACCAAATATCTCGAATTACATACAACAACTAACTCGAAAATAAAATACAAATCTCCAAAACTCTATACATCAAAATAATACAAATCTTTCCCAAACAATCCTCGCTAAAATCAATCTCCATAGCGCCCCAAAATCCGCGCTAACCTGCCACTAAAAGAAAATATGGGGAAATACACAATACGATAAGAAAAATGCTCAACAAATATATGTTAGCGATGAATAAAACGTAACAACACGAGTACAAATATTCAAATCAAAATGAAAATCTCAAAGATTTATCAATATAATTTCTCAACAACACAGCAATGGGAAACCAGGCCTCACCCCATTCGCATATGCTTTATCAAGCCATAGCCCGAGAATAGGTATTTTGGCGGGTTCACAACATCTGTGCCATATTAAAATCTCATGAAAACGTGCTCATCAACAATATAATGATACCACATGAATCAAAATAATTTCAATAATTATTTTCCAGATTTCAATGAATTTATCAATTCAAATATGAGTTCAATTAACAAGAATTCAAAAGAATGACACTCGCGAGATTTAAGGAGGATATTGTGTAAAACCCCGTACCTCAAATCATGATGAGAAACCAATGATCACATCCTCAAGATCAACACAAAAGATCTACAAAATCTCCTCCAAGAACCTCCAACAAAATAGCCCCAAGAACACCTCTAATCTAAGGTTGGAACTCACAAATCTCAAGGGCCAATGTGTATATAAAAAGAAGAGGAATATAAAATATATTTGATGCCAAAATTTGTGCCAAAAGTAGGTTAAAAGGGTTGCCCATGACTTCCTTTTATAATGCAAAGAAATGAAGAGTTGGAATCTAAAAGACTCCTTTAAATAAGGCAAAGAAATGAAGAGTTGGAAGTCAAAACAACTCCAAGAGTTAAAAACATTTAAAAATCTTTTTAAAATCCGTTTTATCTCCGATTTCGAAACCGTTTGAAATTCTCGCCTTTAAAAATAATAACCAACATATTTGAGCAATAAAAATAATTTTATCAAAAACTTAATTTTCCTCCATATTTCCAGAAATTAATTAAAATAGCCCAAAATTACGCGGGTTGTTACAAGATGGAGAAAATTATGCGGAATTTCTTATGAAAAGGAATAGAGGCTACTTTTAAATATTGCCTTGTAGGATTGGATGAGGTGTGTAAGCCTATCAAGTTGGGGGGGGGGGGGGGGAGTTCAGAACTTGGCGATTTTCAATAAAGCTCTATTAGGAAATTGGTTGTGGAGGTTCCCTCGAGAGGAGCATAGGTTGTGGAGGAGAGTTGTTGTAGCGAGGGGGGGAAGTTCTCAAGGGGGATGGGGGCCGAGGGTGTGGAATTTTGCTCATGGTATGGGTCTGTGGAAACACATTGCTAGGGAGTGGGCAGAGTTCTTCAGACATACGGGTATTTCTTTGTGGAGAGGGGATAAGACCAGATTCTGGAAGGATAGTTTGGGCGACCAGGGGTTTATTCAATACCTTTTCCTAGGGATCTTTTACCTTGGAGAGAACCAAGATGGACTAGTAGCGGACCATTGGGCTTCTAGCAGGGAGGGTGAGAGATAGGACCCGAAGTTTAGAAGAAGGTTCTGGGATGGGGAGCTTCCGGAGGCGGATATGTTCTTTGAGTGGTTAAGCACCGCCCCGTGCCCGAGGGATAGGGAGGACTGCTAGCGATGGAAGGGTGGGGGACAGGGGCGTTCTCAGTCAGGAACTACTATACGATCCTTAGCGGTAGCAGGGACAACATGGATCGCTTCCCTTGGAAGAATATTTGGAAGGTGAAAGTGCCGTCGAAGGTCAGATTTTTTGTGTGGACGACAGCTAGACGATCAATTCTGACGCTTGAGGGGCTTCCGAAGCGGAGTTTTTGACTCGCCAGTCGTTGTTGGTTATGTAAGGAGGAGGAAGAGAAGACCAATCACCTTCTTTTACACTGCAAGGTGACTACTAGCTTGTGGGATATTTTCTTTTCCATTACCAGGACATCTTGGGTTATGTCGGGGTCGGGTAGAGCGCTCTTAGAGGTTTGGAGATCTCCGAGGAGGGTGTTTGGCGCGTGTGGCGGTTAGTTCCTCATTGTATTTTTTAGACGATTTGGAAGGAGAGGAATTCGAGATGCTTTGAAGGATTTGAGATTTCTTCTCCGAGTCCTCGATACCTATTTCTGAGCACGCTTTTATGTTGGTATAAGGGTAGCTTGACAGTCATGACCATGGAGGTTCTAGACTTTGTGGACGATCTACAATCTCTTCTGTATCATGTGATTCCTTATTGTGGGTGTATGTAGTTGCTTTTTTTGTATTAATTCCTTTTTCTTCAGCTTGCTAGCTGCTTGCTATACTCCCTGTATACGAGTTCGCACCCTTTGTGAGTTTTAATGGCATTTAATTATCAAAAAAAAAATATTCCATCTAATTGCATTTAAGAGGGTCCGTTAAGTTATTTTTCATACTTTATCAATGTAACATTAACTCCTTCACACCACTATTTCCATTCATAATTATTATAAATCATAGACTTACTACCTTTTAATCCTAAAAAATTTTATATTTAATTTTGGATTTGTTCCAAATATTCAACAAATATTATATAATTAATTTTAGTTACAAGAGAAGAATGGAACCATTTTCTCGGATAAAATGTGTATAATAGTTCTTAGTATTCCATTGTTTCCACAATCACCACACCTTATAGGCTGTAAGTTTTCTGAAAATCATGTGTTCTATTTGTTTTTGAATCAACATGGCCTTTAAAAAAACTTTGGAGAACTCTCACAACTTCATTTTTGATGATATCCCAAGTAGGTCTATAGAAATGGCCTATAAAGCTATCAGGACCCAGGGCACTATCAGGGCTGAAATCAAAAACCAACTTGTATCTCACTTTCAAAGCCAATAACACAGATAGAAATATTATCTTCATAAAAAATTTATTGGTAATTACTTGAAGAAAACAATGATAGTCCACAACAGCCCCTTAAAAAATGTTGGACAAATAATTAACTACCGCCTCTCCAATAACTCTGAAGACAGTTATATAACCCCCATCATTATTCTTCAATTTGGAGGCTACCTTTCTATATGCTCTTTATTTATTGTAGGCTTGAGAAATGGAAGTGTTTCTATCTCCATTCACCCACCAGGTTTGTCCATCTTGTACTCTAAGAAGGAAATCTTATTGATCTAAAATATTTGAGATGATACAACTATTTGCTCAAAAACAGTCAAATGTTTGTTGACCAATTTATTAATATGGAAAAAAAATATTTGGCTTATGTTTGATTGTAATGAAATTAGGAAACTTTGGGTTCTAATGAGTTCAACAGTTAACAATTATCTTTTTATGGTTTGTAATTTATGCCGAAGTTAGAAAAGTTTTGTTTATAGTGAAGTCCGTACGTGTATCTATAAAAGTGCGATTTGTATGTGTATTAAGTTTGTAATGCAAATTATTGAATGTTGCTCTTTATTCAGAAGTTGTGCTTATAGCAGTGCAGTTTATATTAAGCAATGCAAACTATTTGATAGTGCACTATGTAATATTTATGTAAACTTCTGATCACACATCGCTACTAAAGAAAAATTATCGCTAAACAACAAAGCCCTATGATTTATCATTTTCTTTTTATCTCAAATCAATTATATATATGAATGTTAAATATATATGGCCTAAGTAAGTTCAATATATATAGTCATCTACTCGACCCTATGGATGACCGAGACAATGTATACTCTGTAACAAACGTTTCCCAAAAATATTCGCGAATTGAATAATGTTAACCATTGTAAATGGGGCATTTCGTGAGAGAAAATATAATTTAAAACTGAGAAACAAAAGTTCCAAAAAATAAAACCTAAAAGTCCTAATTGAAAGACCTCAAATTAGTTGATTCAACCCACAAATAAAAATATTCTAAACACTACAAAGCTAATACGATTAACATATAAATAAAATACTTTTTAACATAGGAAATAGATAAACAAACAAATAAAAAATTATACCACATTAGTATTTGTGTATTTTTGAAGGGGGCTATAAGAATAAAATAGTAAACAAATCATACACATGCAATGTAAGAGTAAATGACACAATTTACCATAATGTGTGTGGGGGGGGGGGGGGGGGGTAGGTACCTTACTTTCGACGAAGACTGTTCGAGAACGAGAGGTGTGCTCCAAAGCAATACAATATAGAAAATACTTTGAAAGGGATTCCAAATACCTGAAGATGATTAAAAATTGTTGATGTGAAAATCTCCAAATATAAATGTGTAAAAGAAACCATTAAATATATCCTTTCAATGTATGTATTTTTCTTTTCCATCACCACGTCAACAATATTTAACAACCCATTATAATATGACAATAGTAAATACATTAATAACTATATATTGCTGCTACAATGATAGTTAACAAAATATAAAAGGAAAAAAAGAAATAATTAAATGCCAACGATAATTTGATCACCAATGCCCGTCAATGAATCAGGCCCATTAGGAAACACAACATTATCACAGAGAATATGTGGTTCCCGCACCAATCACAGGTCCAACTCAGTATACTACTTAGTTCTTGAAACTCCCACCAATAACTGCACACCTGAATGAGAGTGTCGGGTTCATTGACCCGCCTGTAAATGGACCCGATGCAAAAACATTTTCCCCGATAATAAATTCGATTGCCAAGAGTCCAATGCCTCCAAATGAACTGCGTATTGAGTCACCTGCATGAATAGGTGACTAATACAAATGTCATTATACCTTCTTGAGTCACTAATACAAATATCATCACGCCTTCTGATACGGATGCTTCGAACCCTTCCATTTGCTTGAGAAATTGTGTGGGTCGGAAAAATCTCTGATACCTTTTAATGTATGTACTCATTATGTAAAAAGCAGTCGAAAGTTGAAAGAGCATGGGAGTTGGAGAATCAAGAGTTTTTTATTTTGTATTGTGGATTAGATGATTTTTGTATAATGGAAGTTGGAGATTCAAGAGGTTTTATTGGGATGGGCTGGTTTTTAGTAAAAGGAAGGCTTACTTCAGTTTGTATCATTAATGTGTATTAATACATCTAATACTATTGTATTAGAGGTATAATATATATAGATATCATGATAGTGACTATCATGGGATAAATATGGAATGCAATTTAGTTCTTATCAGTACCTTGATCATTTGCATCTACACCAACGTAAATGTCTAATACAACTTATGGCACAACAATTGTCAGTTTGTTGTCTCTTCGTCGATGTCTAGGGTGAATAATATCACTTAGGGAATGTATGAGAATCTCTCCCACCCACATACCTACAAAAAAATAATATTTAGTACGTAGAATAAACATATGAATACATAAAAATAACATTTACCTATAATATAATAAGTGGCACATATATCTTATAACATCCTGGATCACACAATACAATGATGCAAGGGAGGACCCACCCAGGTGTATGTTCGAGAGGCATCGAGGCCATCTAGGAACTCAAGATAACAAGCCTTGACCTTGATTCAAAAAAAATTGACGACATGTTGTCGCCAATAAGTTCCATAATATAAGTCATAACATATTAACGCAATGGCATATCGTCCGCCTCCTCTAGTAAAGTCCCCAAATAATGAGCTTACCACACCATCTTAACCTTAGCATCATCCAATGCATTGACCTCTAGTGAGATACTCAAGTGTAACTTGAATAATGTAGTCACTATTATCACTAGAAATTATTATAAACTAGATCTTGGCTAAATGATGCTAATAACTAGCAGATAAACTAGTTAAGAGAGACACTGCTAAAATACTAACATTGAAATTAGGTAGAAAGTAAAGAGAGAAAGGGGTAAACCCGGGTTCACGCGGTTTAAACCAACCCTACGTCAACATGTGGAGATTACTATATTTATTTACTGGGCAAACGCCATTGAAGTACAAGCTCTCAGGTTCTCTTTACAATTGGGAAGTATAACAGTATGTAAAAGTCTCTTACCTCACATTAGGTTCATGTGTACTATTTATAGGCTACTAAAGGTGAGAGAAGAGAGGGACACTAGTCTCACCTTTATTAGTGAGGTGAGATAGCATTATACAAGTTGTATAAAGGGATAGTAATTAGTTAATCAGTGACACATGGGAAAGAATATATGCATATCATCTCCAGTTGCACGTGTGTTTAGATTATGACATCATCCACTCACAAGGTGCACGCCTTCACAGACAGTGTTAGTTAACATAGTTATTTAATTTTGTTAACCCTTGGTTGATCTGACCTAAGCATGAGTCGACTCCAGATTTGACTTTGGCTCTTCTTATAGGTTATGTATCTGGTTTAAAATACCTTTGATGTCTAGTGTTTCTCTTTGGTTAGTCCACAGGTCCCACGTATTTAGGGTAAATTAATAGCCCCCAAGACTTTACTCGTGATCTTGGTTGTGTAACAGATTTCTTAGAGAGTTGTGTCCTCGAGATATGCTCAGCGATTTTAGTGAGTGAAGTTTTTATTATAAACCGGCATCGACTCAGAATCTAAGCCTCATCTCTATCCGAGTAGATTTCCTTGTGTCATTTGGGAATTCTTGGCCTTAGGCCCTCCACGTGTTATTCATCGGCTTAGGCGACGAATCATCATTAGCGCACGTGCATGTTGGTTCGTGTGCCCATAGTATGGGAATCGTCAAACGTATTTTAAGGCTGATTTTAATATATTTTTTACCAAATGTAATCATTATTTTCTAGAGACTATTTAAGCTCCCTTTCCCATCATTTCAAACCTTTTAACCCCAAAACAACTATCTGCATTTCCAGAGAGAGAAAAAAGTTCTTAGTGTTTTCAAAAATTTTAAATTTCTAAAAAATCTTCACCGCTTTCTACCATTTTTGATAGATTCTTCATTTCTCTTCCAGTCATCGTGGTCTATAGTCACTACTTTCCCTTTCGTTCTTGATCTCCATAATATTCATGTACATTTCGTTCCTTTTCTCAAGTTTTCTAGGGTTTCTTCAATTTTTTTGCATTCTCTTTTGAAAACTTTATTGTTTATGGATATCTTGTTGATTTTGTTGTAAATTGTTGATTTTATTAGTGGATTATGACATTTAGATAGCCATTAAGTTGGTTGGCTCTAGGTTTTCCCAATTTCTATGTTTATGTAGAGTTTTATTTTGTTCTCCACCTACATGTGTAGATTTATCTAGGGTTTCATCTCTTGTCCTTGCCTTTGGATATTTATGAATGTTAATGAATGGATTAAGAGATTTTTTAGGTAAATGGTAATAGCCCAAAACTTCTTAGGCATGTGCCTTTAGCAATTGTTCCTCCTCCTTTTACTAAGGGGAGGACCTTTGAGAACCCCAAGGTTATTAAGTAATGTACATCTAAGTCATTTGGTTCATCTCTTCATTCCCCAAACACTCATTATAATAGGTATGAGTTTATAGATTAAACCGACATAGACGATAGGTCCAGGAGTAACGAGGTGGTAAGGAACTATGCCGACCATACCATGGGTGAATCTATTATAGTCATTGGAGATTTAAGTAAAGAATCCCTTTATTTTTGTCCCCACTTGGCCTCTCCTAGCTCACCTATTATAGTGACCATTAAACCTGATGAGACCACCCCTTAATGTTGTGGAAGCTCATATGATTTCTCTGAAAAAGACGTCGTCAAATATGTATGTGATGTCACTCCATCCAAACTATTGAAGTGTGAGGATATCTACAACATTCCTCTGAGAATTACTTATATGTTACCCAATAAGGATGATAGAGCTTATATTTGGTTGTATGCCAATGAGATATGTAGTCCCTTACCTTTTATGGTTGTATGTCTTCATCTCCCCATATAACCTATTATTCGTGGTATTTTAAAAGGTTATGGAACCTAACTCAGCACGGCCTGATGCCTATCGGATGATCTTTGGGTCTATAATTTATTGGAGGGGTATGATTTATTAGATTGAGGTGTTTTGTTCTGATATTAATGAAGGTATCCTCAAATGCATTTACGGGTTGAAGGATAACGTAAAAACTCCTCGCTACTATATCTCCACCAAAAAAAACTCAAAAGAAGTTTGTGAAGGTCGTCCAAACCAATAACCACTTATAGAAGCACAAGATTATTTTATTAAATGCAAATGGAAATTCAACCCAAAGAAGTTTGGAAAAAGTGCAAGGGTTCCCCGAGATTGGCATGGCCCTAAATCCATTGGTGTTTTTCTTTTAATTATTTAGCATATATTGTTCTTTTAACAGTACCAAAATGTTTATCTTTCTTTGGTTTGTAGAGAAAATTTCTCTAAAGATCTCTATTGTAGAGAGGAGGTTGGTAAATTAATATTATTGAGCCGACCCTCCGGTGTTTGAATATATTTTCTCATTTGATTAACTTATAGAGTTCGGCTATTATCAAGCTTGACATCCAAATCGAGATTAATGCTGAGACTGAGGCTGGAGTTAAAGAAGGTAAGTGAATTTTTCAAATTGTTATTTCATTAGCTTTGTCAGTTTATCCTTTTACTAACATCTACTTTTTTCTTGCGCATCGTCACCTCCTTTCACCTCACAGTTCTTAGCAAAATCAACTTAAAAATGGTACCTAAACCAACTGACCAATCCTCTCTCAAACTCCTCAAAGGCGACAAGTAGAGGCTAAGAAGAATACTGTGGAGACCCAGGTTGGGGTTAAGAATAGGGTAGATAAGCCCTCTATAATTCTACCCAGTCAAAAGAATGATAAGGGTATTATTGACCCAAAAAAGGCTGGTAAATAGTCAGCTGTGATTGATGGGGATTAGGCTCATCGCCCAGTGAAAAAAGTTCTTCCTACTAACCTTTTTGAGGTGCCTCCTTATGTGAAGGACTTCGACTCTCTTATCACTTAAGTTAACATAAGGATGGATAACATGTCCATTTGGGGTCATATGACCAACTCTATGGATTAGATCGACCACCACAGATATGACCTTGACTTTAGGTATCTCAGGTCTTTGCTATAGATATCCTCTGGTGATACACTCAATATAATACTATTCAGTTAATCTTCAAATATTGATACTCCTTTTATCATTCTTTATGGTACAGTATTAGTTGACCTTAAACTTAATCCTTTTACTCCCTTTGTAGCAAGTCATGGCTACCACTATCCTTTAAGAACATGACCTGGTGTCTGAGGAGCACTTTTCCACCTTTGAAATTGAGAATAAGATGAATGAAGAGATCAAGGATTAGGCCCCAAGTTCGACAAGCTTGCTAATACTAAAAAGAAGCTAAAGATGTTAAGAAGAATCAAAAGGAAGATGTTGTCATCATCTAGAGCTTACGGGGTGATATGGCCAATGCATGCGAGGCTATAGTGGATGAGTACAAAGCTTCATAAGGATGAACCTTGGATAAGATTGCCTACTTTCCAAATGGGTATGCAGAACTGAAGAAGAGACTTATGAGGCATTATCCTAACATTGTAATGGTCATCGATTCTTGGGAAGGTGACAATAAAGACGTTATGGACTTATCCATCGGTGATGATATGGACATAGATTCTCTAGCCCCAAAGACCAATGTTGACCCTTTAATTTAGCTGAATTCGCAAAAGATAACCCCCGCTCTGAATTATAAATCTTCCACACAAAGAGAGTGGTTAAGACCATATAATTTTTATCCCTTCAGGTGTTGGTCCTTCATCAAATCCTCCACTAACTTAAGCCTCTCCGACTGGCTCCTTTATTTTAAGGGAAATTTATGTATTTTGATATAGCATTTTGTCACTGCTGAAATTCAATCATTTTGTAATAAATAGTTCTTAAGCAAGTGTTTGTACTCTGTTTATGTACTTTGATTTTTCTTTAGTGAAAATAATTTATTTTTCCCTCTGTGTGGTGTATGTTTGAATGTGTGTTTTTATACCTTCTCAAGTTTTCTTATTTACCCTAGTATTTGGCACCCTTTACATAAATTATGCTTTAGTATTTAGTTGGCTTACATACCTTTTATCAAAATAAGTTAATATATTATCTTAAATTATAAGCCATACAAATAATGTTTAGGCTTTCTTTTTAAGGCTTGGCAGTTTTTTAGTCATTTCATGGTCCTAAGGTCAATCCGTGACCAACCTGACTTATTGACAATTAGCTATCAGTGGACGAACTAATATCATGTCTCACTCTGTCCATGGGAGGTTGATTATGAGATATTGTCCTGACAAGGTTGTTCTAAGTCAAAATTTTACTTATCCCTCCCTTCTCAACCTTATTTGTGCACAACCTTTAGTTGTGGCCGATGATATACTCAGATTTTTTTGGGGTTCTCTAGTGCTTTAGACAATTATTAGTCTTTAGGTCGACTCATGACCAAGACAACCTATTGACAGGAGTGGTTACCCATGGATTGACCACTTTCATGACCTGACTTGTCTAAAGAAGTGGATCATTTGTAAAATCTAGTTTTATTGAAGTTTGTTAATTCATGAGATGCCTTTGACCGATGCCTCTTGCCTGTCTCTTGAGGCTGAGATTCTTTGGAGCTTATGACAGAAGACATGATAATTTAAGATAAATAATTTGTAGAAAAAAACTAAACTTTTCATTGATGATAACGGTTAAAACTTGACATTTCATGCACTTATTTAAATCTCTATTTCCTTTCATTCTATTCAGTTTAATAGTAATACTTGGGGAGGTGCTTAGAAATCCATGGATTTTTTAAAGGTAATCCCTCTAAAGTTTCAATCCGGTATGTTCCTGAACGCACCACGGGGTTAATTAGATATGGCCCATGCCAATTCGCCACTAACTTGTTGCTCTTCTGGAGTAGATCACCCTCCTTCAATATGATCAGCTTGACCGTTTTGTTATATAACTAAGTTGTCTTTTATTGATATGTTACCACTCTAAACACGACTTGTTCTCTCACGTCTTTTACTAAATAAATATTGAGTCGATGCATAAATTCACTTGCTACAGAGTTGAAATTTAAAATTCTGTGGCTGGACAGACCAACCTCTGTCAGTACTACTACATCAAACCCAAAGGCTATGATGAAAGGGGTCTCACTGGTAGCGGTTCTAGGGGTTGTCATGTAAGATCGTATGATGTTATGTATCCCATTATCCAGTTTCCCTTTTAATCCTTAAGTCTCTTCTTCTTCCCATCCAAAAGAGTTTCTTAGTATTTTATGTCTGGCCATTGCACTGTGGGTAACCTGGGTCAATGTAAAGTTTCTTGATCTTAGACCTGAAGCAATAAATTCTAAACCAATTATTACCAATTATTATCGAACTAGGTACCATGATCAGTGATGAAAGAGTTAATATTACATATCAACAAATTATATTTTTCCAAATGAATAGTAAGGTCTTCGTTCATATTATCTTAATCATCGGATCGACTCCACCCATTTGGTGAAATCGTCGACTACCACCACAAGATTTGTGAACCTCCCCCTCGTCTTCGATAGTGGCCTTAGCTGGTCTATCCCCCACATTATGAAAGGCCAAGGGGAAGTAATATATCAAATCCACTACTGATCTTCGGATGACGACTGCAAACCTTTAGCATTTGTCACATTTTCTTATATAATCGACGTAATTCTCCTTCACAATAGACCACTACTAGCCTTATGTCACTACTCGTTTTATCGGTTATATCCCAACTACGTGATCCCCACATGACCCTTCACGCACTTCCTTTATTAGAGCCCAAACCTCCTTCAGACGGATGCAACGAAAGAATAGTAGCAAAAATCCTCACTTGAACAATATTCCTCCATCTAACACATACCTTAATTCCTTTTAGCGTAGTCATAGAGCTTCTTTGGTCTTGGCACGAACTTTGTATGTTCTTAAATACAACATGATTGGATCTATCCAGGATGTTCACATGTTCATCTCTACTACTTATACATATTATTCTTCAATACTTCGATGTAATTGGATCTCCACTGGGATGGTCCTTCTCAGTTCGACTCAAGTTACTAAACCTAGATGAGCCAAAGTAACAGCTCTGAGTTTTTTCTAAGGATATTTTGACCATTTGTACTACAAAAATTCATGGTAGTAACTTTTTTTACCATCACCATTTTTTCTTCTCTTGCCTCATACACATCCATCACTTGATTGGCAACTAATTTTGAGTTATTGTGAGATGACAACTATTGAGCCCCCAGGGATGGTGTTAATCCTAAGCCTACTATTATGGATTCGTACTTAGCCTCATTATTGGAATCTTTAAAGTTGAATCTCAATGAATATTCCACGTCGTTCTCCTCTGGTATGTAAACTATGAGGCCCGCGCCACAACCATTTATGCATAAAGAGCCATCAAACAAAAGGTTTCCAAACATGTATCACTTTATCAAAACCTCCTTCAAGCAATGATCCATCCTTAAAGATCTTCTTCATTTGTTCTAAGTTACGAACACTCTCTTCTAGCCTTGTGAGGATTATGACTTGCTAGGGGCTATAGCTGGCATAGGATCGACTCTTACTTACTTTTTTGCCATTTTTCCTCATATAAAAACTTTGCTATAAAAGCTACTATGGTATGCCCCTTAATCATTTTTGTCGACTTTTATACAATGTCAAACTCCTTTATCTCAACTACCCATGCCATTAACCAACCATACTTTTCAAGTTTATGGATAGCATGTCTGAGGGGTTGATCAGTGCATACCATGACCGTAAAAACCTGAAAATAGGGTTTCATTATTTTTTATCCTTCAATCAGAGCAAACACCAACTGATCTAATCTCGCGAATCTACTCTCTACACCTGTATATGATTTCCAGTATAGTAAACAAGTTTCTTCACTCCATCTTTGCACCTGACCAGGGCCAATCTCATATTTGACTCAAATACAACCAAGTATAAGTACGACTTTGAGCTAATAATCAGTTTGGAGAGAAACTAGGAAGACCCTAGATAACTTTCCAACTCTTGATGTGCCTTTTCACACTCCTTATCCCACTCTAAGGTTTTTCTCAAAACCTTGAAGAATGGGTTGCACTTATCAGTTTCCCTCGACATATATTTGTTTAAAGCTAAGGCATAACCTACCAACCTTTGGATCTCTATATAACTCTTGGGAGACTGTATATTGATGAGGGCCTTAATCTTATCAAGGTTTTATTCAATTCCCCTCTAATTAATGATAAATTCTAGGAACTTGTCATCTCGGACACCAAACACTCAATTAGTTGGGTTCAACTTCATCTTATATCTCTCCATCACATCAAACGTTTGTCCGAGGTAACGTATATGGTCTTTAGAATTTATGTTATTAGTCATAATATCTTTGACATATGCCTCTATATTTTTATCGATATTTACCTTGAAGATTTGTCTCACCAGCCTTTGGTACATTACTCCAATGATTTTAGCCTAAAGGGCATAACGTTGCAGCCATATGTCCTTTTACTCATTATAAAGGAAGTCTTCTCCATGTCCTCCAATTTCATTGAAATTTATTGTACACCGAGTAGGAATTCATGAATTAAGTAACTCATTCCCAATAGTAGAATACACAAGCTAATTGATTAAGGGTAGGGAGTAGTGGTTCTTAAGAGAGGCCTTATAGATGTTTGTGAAATATACACACGTGACCCACTTCCCATTAGGCATTATCACCATAACAACGTTTGACAACACACCCTGATACTTCACATCTTCAATGAGTTTAACCTTCTTGAGCTTGTGAACCTTAAGATCAATGGCCATATTCCTTTCTTGAAAAAAAAAACTTCGCTTTTGATTTATAGGCTTGGCATCCTTCCACACTGAGCTCATAACAAAGAAATTTTGGATCAATATTAGGCATATTATTGGGAATGACGAACCCCAAATTTTAGATTTCTTTCAAATATAAAAATCAATTTCCTTTTAAGATGCGGAATAGAGATGGTTCAACTAAACAATTACATAAACCAAATTTTAATTTCTTTCAACTTAAAATTAAACAAAACAAGAAGTGACATTAAATTAAACATCAAATTAATTTTACTAAAACAACATAATTCAATCCAAGTCCTAGAAATTTGCCTAACAAAAAATATTCAATTTTTCAATTTAGGCCAAACCAAATTTTATCCAATAAAATATATGACTTGAAATAAATTAACTTTTACCCAAATTAAATAGCCCCAATTTAATTAAGTGTGACAATATAACCAAATTTTATCTTGAATTATCCTAAGCATGTGTTTTAAGTTATTTTGCAAGATAAAAGCAAATAAGTCACACTACGCCGCGATGTACGAGGAAAAACTCACAATGGGAAAAAAAACCTCGGATGGCCCTAGCCTCAAATCCACTAAGTAAGGTTTTACAAGTACAAGACAGTAAGACTTACAACACTCGACTTGACTCCGTCCAAGCCACGACGCTCCTTCTTGTACACACCTCTGCCTAGCGAATAACCACGAAGGTCCACCGCGGTCTAGGAATCTACCGATCGGACTTTTTCTGGTCACCGCCACCCAAACAAGGAGCCTTTCTCCAAGTGGGTATGTCACAGCAAACAAACTCTTCTTCTTTGTGGGATGTAGAAGCAAACCCAAACTCTCTTTTACGGTAGAGATAAATCCGGTGCCAAACAAATTCTCTAAGCAAGATGTATATAGATAGATAGATAGATAGATAGATAGATAGATAGATAGATAGATAGATAGATAGATAGATAGATAGATAGATAGATAGATAGATAGATAGATAGATAGATAGATAGATAGATAGATAGATAGATAGATAGATAGATAGATAGATAGATAGATAGATAGATAGATAGATAGATAGATAGATAGATAGATAGATAGATAGAAACTTGGATTAAAACAAACAATTGGGTGTAAACTTAGTTTTGTTCTTTGAATAAATCAATTTGACTAACAAACACCAAGGGAACTTTTTATGAAAGGATTAAGCTCTCAAACAATCTCTAGGAGATGAAAAAAGTTCTTAGAAAAATTCGGTCCCGAAGTCATTAAATTATGTGAAAGAAGTGGGGACAAAGTAGTGGGAAAGCACCAAAAAAAAGTCCAAAAACTGTTCCCGCCGAAATCTCGTTCGAACGACATTTTCGTTCGAACGACATTTTCGTTTGAACGAACTTTCTAACAAAGTTTCAGTGGTATGTCGTTGGAAAACCTCGTTCGAACGACAATATCGAACGAACTGTCAGAATGTCATTTGTCAATTTTAATCCCCAAAACTTTTTATTTAAAAGTTCTAAAATAATTTTCTGAAAATAAAATTCATTTTAAATAAAATTACACCCTTTATAAAATTATTCCAAGTCTCCCTATATATATAGAAATGCATTCATACCTTTTGGAAACTATGGAATATGATGTTGATGATTTAGAAACATGGCACTTTAAACTCGGTAATGATGAAGATTTATAAGTCTTGGCCGCAACGTCTTCAACTCTTGCATGTCATAGGCTTGGAGGATACTCACTCAATACTATCCTATGACACAAATTTTTTTGTCCGGAATTGAGCCAACACTACATTAAGACTCAATTAGAAATTTGTGTCCTTACAAATCTCCCCCTTTGGCGATTTTGGGACAAAAATCAAAACAAAATCCTAAAGGGCCATCAAGCTCACTAGACTCAAAAACACCCGACCCAAAATAAAGAGTACAGTGCTTGACTCGAATACCACTTTAGAATTAAACGCTTTGCCACTTTAAATAGATCTCGCTTTACAATACCTGCACACTTAAGCAACACATTAAACGCATAGGAAATATTAAAATATTAAATGCAATTTAAATAAAGACTCCCCCTTAATTAATTCTCCCCCTTTATCAAATGATCTACTTAGAAAGACGTCTATCGCTAAGTTAAATATCCCAAACTAAGATACGATTACAATAGGATTAGATACCATTTCTCCCCTATCACTCTCCCCCTTTTTGTACAGGAATAGACAAAGGATAAAGAATCAAAAATTAACTTATCTCCCCCAATTAAAGCATATACACCCCCTAAACTAAACAAGGGATAAATAGAATGGGATAACAAGCTAAACATGCAATTGTGCATAAAGTGATGAGAACATTAAAGCACATGGGCAACTAAAATTCAACTAATCCACATAAAGATATGAATATCAACTATGATGCGATAACAAAAGATATCAATTGATTGAATTCATCTAAGCATGTGATATCGAAACAAAATTCCCAACAAGATAGATATCAAAAATGAATTAAAAGCATAAATGAACTATCTAATCATGGCAAAGACTAAAAAAATAAACAAAATATCATATATATGTTTACACAATAGATTCAAACTGAGGATAAGTACACACATATAGATATAAACACCAAAATGACACAAAACTAAATAACACAAGTTTTTCCACACTCTTATAGCATAAATGTGTCATATGGAAACGGAAGTGAAGGGGTGTGAACTAGATACTAATGAATTTAAAACCCAATCACTTAAACATGTTCACGGAGTTCGCATTTGATTGCAAAATTTTATCACATTTGGATATAGCCTCATGTGACAATATAAATTTAACTCATTGAACAAACAAACACAATGCATACAAGCCTAGCATGTTGATGATTCTACAAACTAATAGAGTCATGACATTGAAAGTGCAACTAGGATAAACAAAACTTGTGCAAAACATTGATATACCATCCAAACTCCCTCAATTTAAGCAAATTAATTTAATGAATGAATAAATCAACTAAATAAATTAGGCCTTGGCAAATTATTTTTCTTTTGATGCCATATTTTCTTTTAGGCCTTTGGACCACGTGTTTCTTTTAGGTCCAATCCAAACGGTGGCTTACGCGCAAAGGATAATATTTTTCCTTTCGGATCCCTTCCTCCTGCATATTTATATATATTATTTTTTATATCACATAAATCTCACGTGCAACGGATTTTTACATGCACTAGTCCTCCTAAGTCATAGTATGTAGATGATTATATTGGTAGGAGAACTCCTCACAAAGCTCAAATATAAAATGCGAAGTTAAGGTTCAAAAAGCTCGTGCATGTGTATAAAGGCATATAAAAGCGAATCCATTAAGCAAGTCAAACTTAAACTACTCCATGTAAGCATGATAAAGAACATTTTAAGGATTAAAATTCTAACCAAAAGTTCTAGTCACATGGAAGCGAAATGAGGATTCAAACACAAACATATGCCACAAAATGTGTGTAAAACCATAATACACACAAAGATAAAATCATTTTGAGTTTTTCAAAGTTTTTCACCAACCACAAAAATTAACTCAAAAGATAAACAAAATTCAATTTGTATTTTTCATTTAATGCAAATTAAAATGAAAGAATAAAATACAAAAGATAAACAAAAATCATAATTTTAGCATGTGATTGATTATGAAGCATAGACTAGAAAGATGATAAACAAAACATACAACTAGCAAAAGATATATCATTAAGCACAAAAGCTAGAGTATGTAAGACATACAAGCAACTACTCATAAGATATGGCAAGAGAAGAGTCATGTGCAAGCATGAGAGAACAATCAAACGTAGGAAATATTGAAAGAGGCATATTTTCCATTTTAAACAAAAATGCCCAAAAAGGACTAAACGCAATAACTTAGCACTCCCGCTCTGATACCACTTGTTGGGATTGATGACCCCCAAATTTTAGATTTTCTTAAAAGTAATTTCAAATTTCCTTTTAGATGCGGAATAGAAATGGTTCAATTAAACAATTACATAAATCAAATTTTAATTTCTTTCAAATTAAAATTAAACTTAACACAAAGTGAAATTAAATTAAACGACACATGAATTTTTCACTTAAACCTAATTAATCCAACTCAAGTCCTAGAAACCATATTTTCAATATTACCAAGATAGGCCAAACCAATTTCAACAAATTAAATTATGAATTGAATTAAACTAATATCAATTTTACCCAAAGTATTATTTAGCACCAAATTAAATAAGGGTAGTGATTTAAATCAATTTTATCTTTTTACCTAAGCATGCATCTAATGTGAGTTTTGCAAAAGATAAAATAAATAAATAACCACTACGCCGCGATGTATGAGAAAAAACCCACAACGGGAAAAAATCTCGAACGGCCCTAGCCTCAAATCCACTAAGTATGGTTTTACAAGTACAAGACAATAAGACTTAGAAACACTCGACTTGACTCCATCCAAGCCCCGACGTTCCTTCTTGTACACACCTCTGCCTATAGAATAACCTCGGAGGTCCACTGCGGTCTCGGAATCCCCCAATCGGACTTTAAGGAACCCATCAACCACACACGGTGCCTTTCACCGTATGAGAATGCCACAGCAGCAAATAAGTCTTCTTCTTTGTGGGATGTAGAAGTAAACCCAAACTTATCTTCTTCAAGGTGTAGAGATAAACAGGTGCCAAACACTCCAAGCAAAGTATATATATTAAGGAACTTGGAATAAACAAACTATTGGGTGTAAACAAAAGTGTTCAAGGATTTTTCTTGAAAAACAAACACTCAAACATGAACCTTTTCATTTGACATTGAAAATCTCTAAAACTCTCTCTAGGAGATGGAGGAATGTGAAAAAGTTGGTTCAAAAGAGTGGGTTCCCGCACTAAGTAAATCTGTCAAAAAGTAGTGGGGAAAAGGTAGTGGAAACATGGTGAAAACTGCCAAAAATGCCAAAAAAACTGTTCCCGCCAAATTCGTTCGAACGACTTTTCGTTCGAACGACTTTACTAACGAGGTTCCATAAGAGAAAAAGGAAATTCATTAGAATTCTCGTTCAAACGAACTGGCAATCTCGTTCGAACGAGATGCCAGTTCATTCGAATGACACAGGATTCTCGTTTGAACGACATTCCAGTTCGTTCGAACGACGTGTCAGAAAATGCCCAATTCATTTTAAGTCCAAAACTTTTTATGAAAAGTTCTAAAAAATATTTTCTGAGTAAAACAAAGTCGTTAAAACTATTTTATAAAAATTATAAGTTACACCCAAGAAATTTCCAATCTCCTATATATATATATATATATATATATATATATATATTGCATTCATACCTTAATAGCATTGAAACATTGTTGTTGACGTAGAAACGAGGCACAACAAACTCGGCCTTTGATGAAGCTTTATAATCTTGGCCGCTATATCTTCAACTAACACGTCATAGGCTTGAATGGATACACTTGAACACTATCATATGACTTAAATGTTTTTGTCCAAAATTTTTCCAACACTACATTGAGACTCAATCGGAGACTTATGTCCTTACAACTCCACACGAACATGCTTTATCTCTACCTAAGGAACTCTGCCAACTCCATTTTAGCTTCAGATTCGGGGAAGGGTTGATTTGAATGATCCGTTCTGGTTGTTTATCATTCAGGATCACGTACACGATCTCTTTGGTTGCCTCACCCTTGATCATTTTTTCCTTATCTCTGGGATCTAGCATTTTTATCTAGTAGATAGGTGTGAGCCTTTATCTCTCCTCAATCGAGGTGAAATATCATTCCTAAGCTACCACGTAATTGTCTTTGACTTCTGAACTCCAAAGTTTTTCATAAACTTTATTACTTGGGGAATAGTGGAAGCGATAGCTTCAAGCTTCTTCAAACCCACACGAATGAAGATATGGTGTAGGTCGAAGCCACATGCTTATCCATGAAGAATTTTATCATTTACATATTGTAGGTCGGCCACATTACCGTTGTGACTTTCAACTCAATAATTCCCAAGGGGAACACCTTATCCCTTAAAAATTTGATCAATGGATGATGATAGTTCAGTAACATCGCTTAGATAACCTCAGACATTTAAATGGGTCATAGAATAACACATCAACTGAACTCCCATTTTCGACCAAAATTATTTGTACCATGTGCTCGTGAACCATTAGTCTCACCACCATTGGGTCACCATGTGGGTATAATAGACTGCTTAAAACGTCTTTTAAAAAACCCATTATTAGTCGATCTCTATTCACCTTATAGGATGACCCCTGCTTCTCCTCTAACAATAAAATAAATTTAAAAATAAATCATGGCAATAGTTTCCTTAGGTTCTTTGGGAATTTTAGACATATTATCCGCACTTACCTCATCAGAGTCTTCATCATCACGCCCACGCTTTTTATCACTTCTCTCATTGAAGGAGATTTTGATTATCTCCTTTTTTTCGAGCCTTCCTCTGTAAATACCCCATTCTGATCTATAAAGGTAGTTTTGCCTACCATGATCTTAAAAGGGCCTAAAAAACTATCCCAAACCCATTAACATCTTTAGAATGGTCCAAAATAATGAAAGCAAGCCACAAGACTACGCAAAAGGGTCAATTCTAATCCAAAAATGAACCCAAAGGCCTAGGGTGAAACGTGCTTGATCATTGGGTCAAGTAGGCATAGTAACCATTACCGATCGGTCATTAGCCCAAAATTTTTGCCTATAAAATGAGGCATTAACCTACCACTTGAGGGCTTTAACTCCACTTGTTAAATGCAGAACATTATGTCAAGAATTAGTTTTCTCCCCAAATAGACTTGAACCTCTCTCCATGTCTCTCTAAAACCCCTTCAAGATTAGATATAGAATTCTAACTCCTATACCTAACTTCTCTTTCATCATCCAAGCCCCAAAAGAAACCCAAAAAAACACATGTGTGACATCCCACCCAATTAAATACCGGGTGATTAGTCCTTTATTAAATTAAAATAGGATTTTCATTTGGTTCATTCTTCGCATCACCGTTGAAAACCATATTAATTACTAATCACTTAATAGTTAATTAAGCAAGTGTCAAATTTTATCTTTCGTTAAACAGAAAAAAAACATGCAGAAACAAAATAAACTAAACCGTACACACAATCACTTTCTAAAATGATACAGAATAATAAATGACTTTCCGAATGAACCATCGGCTACAAAATCCAAAACCAAAATATCCAATAGATAATAATAAATCTCAATAGAAAATCTAAAGTGAAATAATTTGAATAAGTCCTAAAGGCAACACACCCAAAATAAAATACTGAGATAAGATTCCTAATCTAGGAATGAAATAAAATAAGCGTCTACTCCAACTCTTGCATGCATCCACATATGCCGCAGTTGCGTATCGCTGGAATAGATAATCAAGTATGACGTCCCTGTGGCCTGACACCTAAAAGGTTTTGAAAATATTTACAGCAAGAGTTAGACCAAAATATTTTGAAAATATTTAGCAAGTGATTAAGTTTGCAGTAATTAAAATGCATGAATGTTCTTCATATTTAAGTTAGTGTCGCACTCCCTTGAGGTGATACTCACCCATCTTCTAAAGTTCACACCTAACGCTTTCTTCCTAACCCTCTTAGTTTTACTACCCCATCTAACTAGACTTGTTATGAACTCTTCCTAACACAGTACTCTAGCCCGAGTAAATCTACTATTCATTCATAAGTCATTTATCTCATTAACTTAATTAATCATCTTTGATTAATTCTATATAATATTCTCAGCCTTAAGCCTTTTTCCTCATCTAATAATTTATTGTGCCCACCCGTATTTCCCATACAATATGGTACCAAATTCCCAATCCCTTATCGTTTATTTAGAGTCACCAACTAATTATAAAGTTCTCACACATTGAAATTAATTTAGATATCACTATCTACAATGTCTATTGAAACACTTGTAGAAGAATAAATCACACACACACACACACACACACACACATACATACATACATATATATATACATACATATATATATATATATATATATATATATATATAAAATAACTTACAAAACTTATGTATATCATAAGCTTGGCTTATGATGTCACAAGATGTATTTTTTATTGCATTGCCCATTTTACCTCTTACAAATTTGGATTCCCCTTCTTTTGATACACTCTAATTTGTTTCTCCCTTATCTTCAAAATTCAAATTAAGGGGTATATTTGTAAACACACATACACTACACTCTCACCACAAACCCTCATGCACGCACGTCACTCCCCGTTCTTTCTTTTCCGTTCCCTTTCCACCCAGCCCCCCCAAATCGTCTCTCCCTAGCTTTCCCTCCCGTGTCCACCTCGCATGGTAAGCTTCTATGGTGCGATTTTGCAATTTTATTATATAGATATGCTTTGTTAGGGTTTTATGTATATGGATTTGAGGTTTTTTTTGTTTTCATATACATTTTCATAGATCTGCTTTCTTAGGGCTTTTGGAATGGAGTGTTGTATAAATCATTTTAGGTTGTGGTAATTCTAAGTAATAATGAAGGGGCTTAAATTTGGTTTTAGTCTTTCCTTGATTACTCTTAAATGTATTAGTGTATGCTTATGAATGAATCAATTTATCAGCTTGAAAGTATGCGTCTCACCCACAAGTAAGGGCTTCGTTCATTTCTTATATAGATCTGAAAAATTGACAAATTTTTCAATGTTTGTTTAAGTATTTTTCGAGATCTAATCAATTTATGTTGCAGATAACGTGGTTTAAATTCGTTGTGTGACTCATGTGGGTATACACACCCACAATTTTGTTCATTTCTTATATAGAGCTGAAAAAGTGATAAATTTGGCAAATTTTCGATGTTTTTTCAATATTTGTTTAAGTATTTTTTTTCGGATCTAATCAGTTTTTATAGAAGATCTACATAGTTTTTTTACGAAAATATTTTTGTGCATCTAATCAGGTATCTCTCTCTGTGTGATGGAAACTATGTTGTTTTATATTTGGTTAAAATTAGGTTTTTTCAAGTCTAATTTTTGTTTGTGTTTTGGATAATCAAGTATACTCTCTCTATGTGATTGATACTCTGTAGTTTTATTTTTGGTTGAAATTAGCTCCTCACAAATATTTCTTACATTTACGCCTCACTGAGTATTTAACAGTCCATTGGTTAACAGCCCATTGATTTCTTACTCAATTTTTAAAAGCAGGAGTTTGGTTAAAGTTAATAGTCATGAGCAAAGCATTAAAATCCATTTAAATACTCAGTAGCATACTCGGTAGCAAAGTTTTTTACTCAGTTGCTATCGACAACTATTACTATTGTCTTCGTTCTCTTTCTTTTAAATCTTTGATATTTCTTACAAATGGAAAACAAATGTGCTTCCTGCTTTTGTTTGTGATGGAGTGATGAAGTGTTTTTTTCTTTTCAAGACACTTCATTCTTTTAAGAGTATTTATATAACAGTGTTTTACACTTTTATAATGAATTTCATGCCATGCAAGCGATCTTTGTAGCAAATTTGGAAACTGTTAAAAAAGTAGAATGGCATGAACGCGTGTAAGTTTTCTAATTCTAACACTTTGAATTTGTGGTCCAAAGAATCTAATGGTTTTCTAATTCTATTAATTATTTTTCTGTCATTATCGTTACAGGAATCGTGATGTGCATGTAAATTGGGAGCTTCAATAAGGTATACCAGTTACCTCATTTTTCGTATTCGATCTCCAGTCAGACCATCTTTTTGGCGGACATATTAACATTGATGGAGTGTGTAAATAACATGGTGTTAACAGTGCATGTGACTACATTTCTGGAAGATTTACATTTTGGCTCACTATTTGGTTTGTGGTGAATTGGTTTTGTATTCTTAGTTGGTGTCAAAAGTAGAATAGTGGAAAGAATTTGAGTAATATAAATCGTTAAATGTTCAATAACCCCTAAACTATGCATTTTTGCCCATATAAATTTTGGGGTTTCTTGCATTACATAATTTAGGTCGTTTCTTATGATATTTTTAGGCATTCTCTAATAAACTGTGGTAAAATTGTATGCATTTTTGGGGTTTCTTGCATTACATAATTTAGGGGTCGTTAAATTGTATGCATTTTTGCCCATACACTGAATAATTCTCCACCCATTTGTTAATTTGTATATTTGAACCCCCTTTCTGATCTTATGTATTATTTTTTGTATTGAATTTACTAATTTCATAAATGGTTTCAAAGGTGAAGTTGGTCAATCTCTCTCCTCAAACTTATAATAACGAAGTGAATTACTATGCCAAGGTTGTTCCCATCAGTTTGTTTTTCACATTAGTTCCATTAATAAGTCATGTACATGTTTTCCTTTCTTAGCACATATTTGTTGATTTATATAGAATAAGAATTTTTTTTCGATGATTTGTACATTTTATATGATGTCCCTCTTTGTTTCTTCTACAAAATACGTACGCATTACAAGTTGTCATTGCTATATTTTTATTTAATTAAAAAGTACCTTTTGTTTCTTTGTAAATTTACAATGAACTTACAAATTATATAAATGCACCCTGCACATTTACTGTCTTGTCTTTGGTTACTACACCTTACTGTGCTCTTATTTAAAAATAACTGATAGTATTGCATCACAATATTTTTTTAATGATTTGAAATACCATCTAAATAGGTAGGTCCGATGATATACATGAAGGATATATTTTTTATCAAGACTTGATTGTTTGATTAATAATATTGGTGTATGTAGTGAGGACAGTGAATATTGTTTGTTCCTCTTGATGATCTATTTGTAGAAATATTCATGTGGATACTAATTAGATTTGTTGGCTAATCTGAAGTGACCTCCCTAAATGGTGTAGCTTTAGCTCTCCGAAGTTGCGTGAGGACTTTTTCATTTGTAGAAATCTTCATGGTTGTTTGGGGTCAGTTTGGTGACTTTCTCATCAGGCCTTCAGTCTCTCATCAGTTCCTAATCAATGGTGTCTCTCTACTGACGGTTCCTTAGGGTTGTTCTGATCATGAATTTTTTGGGCGTGTTTTGTTTTCTTTATAATATTATTGATGATTTTAAAATTATTTATTGATAAATTTAACAATCTACACCCCATTATACCGGAACAATCTATGCATTTGTCATGTATTGGCTTATTGTTGTTTGATGTGTATCTATAAAATATCAAATGGGACCTGATGTGTATAATAGTACTTCTTATAAAGTTTGTTGGGCCTGGGAGGTTATAAGTAGGGATATTGTAGAGGCTATGAATTACCCAAGGCTTGCACAAGTACAGCTACTACTACTATTCCTAAGATATAAGTTTCAAAACAGTTTTGAGACCTTGGGGCCTATAAATTTATGTAATTTCTTTAAAACTATTGATAAGCGAGCTCATGGAGGCAATATTATTTAAAACTTCACATGGCTAAAGCTTACTATAAATATCGTGGTTATTTTTATTTCAAGTGTTTGGATTTAGTGAAGTCTGGATAGATATGGTTATTTTTATTTCTAATTGTTGGTTTTCTTTATTGATTAATGCAGTTGTGCGTGGATATCTCTAATCTACAAGAGGGATCAGACTGGGGGGATCCTCTCTCCTGTTCATTTTTCATCATTGCTACCGAGATTTGGCTTATGCTAATGATGTGCTAATATCCTCAGATGGGAGTAAAAGATCTCTACAAAATCTTAATCAGTTTACTAAATAGGTTAATTCTTTGGTCAGTTAGTTAATATAAATAAAAGTTGGTTTCTTATTTCTCCCAAATCTCAATCTTCTAGAGCATCTTAGGGGTTCTATTTGGATATAGTCATTGATCTTAGCTATTTTTCATAAATCTATTGGACTGAACAGGTCTCGAGTGAGGTGAAATGTGCTTACTCTTCCAGCTCTTCACAAGAAAAATGAAAACCACTCTTCGAATACAGTGATGTCGCTCATCATTTGAGATGGGAAGACATTATGGAAGCAGTACATGATTATTTTGTAATATTACAAAAGATGGGAAAAAATCGTAGATATTAAGAGCATATGATTATTTTGTAATATCTTGGATGGTAGTTACCGACTCCAGATTCATATGTTGTTAATATCTACGGTATTAATTATGTCTTATCTTACCTTTCATCTTATTATAATCTTTGAATTCAGGTGGATAAATGACGCCATGTAGTGTGTTAATGTTTAGGATGAAAAACATATAAGCGTACTGCTGAGACACCATTTTCCACTACAGATCAATAAAATATTTTCCCGTATCTCATTAAGAATAATAGACAGACACAACTCACAACTAATTCATTCAATCAACTTTTTTAGAGATTCAAAACATGCGTAGGTTAGAAACACTTCGCCTCCACAATATTTTGCTCTCCGATCAGATTCCAATGTGGTTGTCTGACCTCAAGTCGATGAATAGTTTGTACCTTGGGGGAAATAGACTTACTTGGAATAGGAACGCCACGATGGTTCCAAAGTTATCTGCATTATCACTGAGATTATGTAATATTTCAGGGCATATTCCTACATGGATTTCCAATCAAACAGCTCTTAGTTTCTTGGACTTGAGTGATAATTAACTTGAAGGAGCCTTTCCTCGGTGGCTAGCTGAATTGGACATCTCGAGAATTATTTTATCTGATAACAAGATTACAGAGTCTTGCCTTTAGATTCAAATATTTTGGAATTAATTTATGTTCAACGGTCTTGAAGATGTGATTCATTTTGGATAGATTTTCAATTTTTGAGATTTTAAATCAGACCCTTCACTTTAATAACACTTTTGTCGATTTGAATGCGCGCGCGTACACAAGAAATCCCTTGAGATGATACGGGGTATACTAATTTATATATATACTACTCAATTATTAATATCATTACTTTTATTAATGAGACAGGAGAGGGATAAACCATTATATCTTGAGTATGTATTGTGTGCACGTGTGTGTCAAATTGTTCACAGTAGCCCCCTTATCAACCATATTACAATCACAAACATTTTCTTGGGTATGAGTTGATTTATTGCCTCCTGCATTGCAAGTTTATCTCTTGCACGTGAACCTCCATTGATGACATCGAATGCAGGTACAAGCAGCACCTGTGTTTTTTTTCCAACAAGATTTGTTATGTGTTGCATGGTACGAGAAGCACCAATGACATTGAATTAAGGTACGAGTAACACCAATGTTTTGTTTCCAATAAGATGACATTGAACGCATGCTACTATTATTTTTTTTTATCACTGCTTTGCATCAAACTTTTAACCTTCATTCATTACTTTTTCTAATATCATATCATTGGTTGAAATATTTTTCCCATGGAGGAAATTATTTTCACCTATTGGATTTAAACTCTGAACACTATTTTTATCTAAATAATATAATCACCCAAACCAAATGAAGCGAAAAAGAAATGGGAAAGAATGAATTACGACCTTCAAGGTCCATCATTTACCACTGCATATGCTTATATGCTCATAACTTACAAGTCCATAAAGGAATGGTCCCCTAAATTAGCGATACAGTTGGCAATGAATTGATATCATCTGCTATTTCTTTCTATTATTATCGCACATAAATTTTGTTATAGAATTTTTGCTAATTTTGATGCATCCTTACTTCTCATATAGGCCTGGATAATAGAAATAGCTTCTCATGTGAAATAAATAGACATAAACCACATGCTGGAAGCTCTCTTAGAAGGATTTCATGGACAAACAACACCTAAGATGAAGAGCCTCAATCATGGCTTTGTTTGATATAGGAACCAACTTTATCGCAAGTAATCCCGTACTTGACATTGATTTTGCTACTGTTCATTCCTATCCCGATCAATGGTAAATTATCATTCCAAAACAACAAGGGTAAAATGAGAAATTCCATTATATGAATTTAATTGTAGTTGAAAACTCAATATTAATAGTTAGGGTAAAATGAAAAATTACCCTTGAAATTCCATATCCATAATTTTATGATGTTTAAACTCAAGTTCAATTAGGTTCCATAGTATTTGACTATTTGGTTCAGATTTCTATAGCTTTCTCGGGGTACTACTACATTTGTAAATTTACATGCAAAGTTTCCCCATGAATTTGATTCATCTCTTTTGTCTTTAAATCACCCTGATGATATTCATTCAAAGAAAAATTACATGTAGTATAACATTTTTGTGACGTAATTTTATTTTTTCTATTAATTTTATGCAATGACATCCTATGAAGCACAAGCGCGTCAGGATGCATACGAGGGAACGTATTAAGGGTATGGAGGCACATATGATGAAAAAATCGAGTGAAGAAAATCAACATAACCGGTTTCTTAAATGGCAGGTTCGGTAAATTCCATTTTTAAATATATGTTCTATAAATGTTGTCCCATTTCATGTGTTTTTCTTAGGCAAAGAGTGGTAAAATGTTTGTTTGTGAATTCCTCTTTCGTTTAGGCATGTAATTGTGTGCTTTGATCTATGAATCTCTGACTATTATAAATATTAAAATCGGGAAATAGTTTATCTCTCCTTTTATCTTTTGAATTTGAATCGGTTGTATTCTAATAATTTTAATGTTATTTTGATGATTCACAGTTGGTCTATATGTGGTTCACGGTGACAGTTTCATTCATTGATGGGTACACATACATTAATGGGTATTTTTACATTAACTGATACAAGTATTATTTGTGTGGATGATATGAGATTTTTTTTACTACAGTTTCACATATATATGATGTTAGGACTGGAGTTTACAACTTGCTCCAAAGCTATTGACATGCCCAGGTTCAGGATGCGCATCTTCAGTACAGTTTAGAACATCAATTTTTGCGATGTTGCAATTGTATTGATGCCAACATAATGTTCACTTTGTTCAACGGTGAAGACACTTGATATGATCATTTTTATACTTTATACTTTTCGTAATCATTTCCCCAATTATCATTATGGATTTGAGTGTAATGTTGTGGAAATTAATAAGAATTCATATATTAGTTATGACGATGTTGTTTAGGATGTCTAAAATGGACTAATTGTTGGTGTGATTTTTTTATTATTTTTAAGCAAGTTGGATAGTCTTATAATTAGCAGAAAGTTTGCCCATTTTTTCAAAATTGTTTACTTCTCTTAACTATATGTAAAACAATTACAACGCAAAATTATAATTTGTTTTATTGAAGAACGAAAAAATTTCGATCGTACGACGGTTATGTTCTTTGGAAATTTTCTCCATTTTGCGATTATATACTATTTGAAAATTTTTATCGTGCCTTCAGGCACAGGCATACCCTAGTATATATATACATCACTATCATAATATATACGTATTCAACATCCCTAGGTGGAGACCTGCGATGTGGGCATACTCTGCTATCAAGTCATGGTACATCACGTACTAAATAAGGGCATTGGTTCGAATATCACCCTCGAACAATAAATCAAAATACACATATTGGAGGAGAACATAATCCTAAGCCTTTGGCTATGCACACACCTAACGCACCCAAATGACTGGTCAGGCCCTTATTCACACAAGTGGTGCTCAATCCCTAAGTTCTATGTTTTAAGATACAAGTCAATATCCCCCTTATGGTCTCATCAGGATAAGACTGTCCACGACGCGGAAGTGATAGCAAGTAGCTTAGGTATGTTTGCACAAATCAATCAATCAATAGGTAATCACACAATCAGCGTATATATATATATATATATAACATCAGTATAGGTATACACTTTACCTAGAGTACATGTCTCATAAGTAGTTATTCGTTAATAATATTAACCACTAATTAATTCTCATGTTATAATAATTTTGTTCCCAATTTCCCTACTCGAATCGAGGTAAAACAACTCTATCCAAATCTTTCCAGCAAATCTTCTCATCCCTACTATTAAAATTTTGATTGGAAACCTCTCCATTTAAACCCCAAAAATAAACTGAGAAAACTAAATTGTCAGGTCCCCCAAACCGGTTCGGCCTGACCTCTAAACCAGTTCGTCCAGCCCCCCAAACCAGCTTGCTCCTGATTCTGAACCAGTTCATTGTACCTGGGTTCGAACCTTCTTCTTCTCCAACTCATTTTTCCTCCATTGATAAACCTCTAAGTTTCCTGGTTATACCCAAAACCTTAATACAATTATTCTAAACATAATACACCCCTAAGTCAGGTTCTAAACATCATCTAAACCTTTAAATACAATTTATTTCCATCAAATTCAAATTTGGGTTATTATTCGGGTTTCATTCAATCATTCCTAAATTCGATTATCTAAATCTAAAATTATACAATAATCTCTACTGGGTTTATCATAGAATTTTAGTTACTACAACCTAGAATCATATAGCATCATCAATTTCGTATTGATTCACACACATGAATAAATCATCTAAAACCTCTTTTTCACGTAATTCCCACCCAAAACTAATTTCAATAACACCCACTATGATATGAATCACTTAACACAGATTTACATTGAAGGAAAAGATGACCACTTGCCTCTATTGATTCGCAGGGTCTGATCCTTTGACGTAGACGGTGGTTTGACGGAGAACACCCTCAATCCTTCTTGGTTTGACTCCCAAAAATCTCCCTACTTTCTACCTGTTTTCTTCTCTACAGCTCTAGAGTTTTCCAAATGATTTATTCCTGCTCCTAATTCCTTAACTTAGGTTAAATATTGCTAATCCTTTTTTTAGACTAATGGGCCAAGCCCAAATGACTCGAACACCCCCGTGTGGCCCCGACTATGCCTAAAAAGGTCCCGAGACCCAATTACAACCCCCAGATACTCTTTTCCGACTATCATGACCTATTCGGAATTAACCGTGGCCTCTAAATCCTCATCTGAGTTACTCTTTATGACTTTTCTTGTTTCATTTCAAAATATGTTCCACGTAAAAATAAATATCAACATGAATTAATTAAATCTAAATCACCGAATTAATTAAATTCTCCAAATTAAAATAACTTCTCCAAATCACCAATTTAATTTAATTTCTATATCCTCGAAAATACAGGGTTTTAGAACATGTCTCTTTCTTTTTACATTATTTCCTTCTTAAGATACTTTTACTCTAAAGTTACTTATATCCATCCCAAAAAAACTTGAATCCAAGCCAGAACGTTGTCGAAACAGAGAGGAACATGTGTAACTTTGCAAGTACTCTATTTCCCACTCTCTCATTTTAAGTATCGATATAAAAAGGTGGTGTTGTGATGCAACATCGCCCTAATGCAACATTTTTATATATATTTGTTCCATGAAGCTTGATCTCTCTCCAAAGGTCATGTCTGAACTACGTTAGCTTTGATTCTGCGTACGGCGGATATATAGGTTTATTAAAGAGACCTGATCTCTAAAACTCAAGTAAAATCATATACATTTTCATCCATTTTCATTTATTTTTCTCAAAAATTAAACAAAAAGCATCCAAACCATGGAATGTTCCCATCTACTTTAGATGATCGCTAGATTTAGGGATTTTATCTACTATTTTGTTCTTAATGTGGGAAGTTTGGTCATTCCTTCACCCTTAAGTTATTTTATGAGTGAACTAAGCCCGTTCAAGTTCTCCCATGAACTCAAAACCTTAATCTTTTTCAAATTTAAATCGGTTTCATTCTAAAAGTTTCTCAAATTATTAAGGAAAGACTAGATCTCTTACATTGAGCCTCTATATGAGGTAAAATCCCTCTTGGTTGTCCGTGAACTACATGGACTTTGAATCACCTCCACGCGAGTATGTACGCTCACTCAAACCATCGTTCGAGAGAATAATTCCAACTTTGTATATATTTATCCCTTGTCTATATTATTTGCACAGACACATCTCTTAATGCACGGCACATGATCAAAATACATACTAAATATTTTCATTTTATTATTTCTTTTACACTTTAACATACTGAAATAAATGCTTCACATTTACATTTAAGACTAAAAGGGAGGAATGGGTTCTTAACACCTTCCTAATCCGTAACCCAGTTCTCAGACCTTTGATTTTATGGTTAAACATGCTAACCACTTGCCATCACTAGGTTTCTACGGAGGCATACCCCCTCTTTTGCCTGTTTTGAGTGAAATAGACTAGCGACTCCATTTCTCATCCATTACAAATTTTCCTAAAAGGAGAGGTTTTTACCTCGGTCAAAGTATTAGTAGTGCATCGATAGGTCGAGAACCCGTGGGTGAGGGGAAGAAAGTAATGAGGCTCTCACACCCTCGGCTCGGTAGCTCGATTAGATTATCCACATACTTATTCAGTTTACCCCTTACGATCAGAAATCTAATCTCTTCTTTCAATACTAAACACTTATTTGTTATATGGTCATGATCCTTTTAGAAATAATGACAAACACTTATTTAGTCACCTCAACTTTTCAGTTCATTGAATCTCGTCGACGATATAATGCACCCCAACAGTGAGGGGGTATACTCATCAAGCTTCTTAGGATTATCCTGCTTTGTCTTCTTGGGCTTACCCTTCTTCTTCGAACTGCATTTGGTCTCCATCTTGGCCTAGCTGGTTTATTTGTCCACCATGGCCTCCTCATCGTTCATGATCTTTTTATCCATCGTCAAGAGCTTGACCATAGTTGTTAGAGGATCCTTTGTAAGTATCCAGTAAAACTTTAGTAAGACACTCATTATGATAATGATACAAATCTTGTCATCATAATCAATCACTTTTAACTTCTCGTTATTAAATCTAGTGATGTACTCCATGGTCGTCTCATCTACTTTTTGTCTAACACTAAGGAGATGAGCTACTCTCTTCCCTAGCTTCGTACTAAAGAAAAAGTTACTAATAAATTAGACAGGCAATTGTTCGAAGCTATTTATCCTCCCTCTCAGGATCCCCATGTACCACACATGGACTGACCCAATTAACATACTAGAAAAGTCTCTACATCTCATCTCGTCAAGGATGGATTAAATATCAAGTAAGTGCCAAAGAAATAAAAAGGCATTATTTTGAAAGCCCGAAAGGAGGATACTAAAGTTTTGGATGACGATTCCAATTTTGATTCCATTTTTGAGGATGTCACCTTGTTTGCAAAGAAGTTCAAAAAGTTTCTTAAATTTCAAAAGCAATTAAAAGATTCCAAAAGTTTAAAAAATTCAAGGACAACAAGTTAGAGTCCACCCCTAAGGATAAGAGTGAGAAATTTAATAGGGTTGAGTCGTATAGGTGTTTTGGGTGTGAGGTGTATGGTCATAAATTTACTAACTGTCCCACTAGACTTAAGAAAGAGGGCAAGAAATCGATAGCTTATAGTGCCTCCTTAAGTGATAGTGATCCGGAATAGGGAGAGAGTTCTCCCAATGAGAGAAAGTTTGTTTCTTTCTTGGCATGTCATGTGAGCGATGACGATAAATATTCCCATGAAGATTCTTATGTGCATGACATTTTCGAGATCGTGGAATCCCAATTATGTGAGGGTGATGAGAGTAAGGAGGAAGTAACTGATGTGAAAGAGTTGCAAATTGCATTTGATGAGTTGTATGCCAAGGCGATCAAAATGAAAAAGACAAACTCTAAATTGTAAGATAGGTTGAATGAGCGTGCCATAGAAAATAATGATGTTTTGATTGAGGATCTTAGGGCACGGGAGAAGATGTTTAGGGAGAAAATATAATATGTGGATAAAGAGAGAGATAGTCTTTGTGGTTTAATGGAGGAATTGAAAAAAGAGATTCTAAATTTTGAGGAGTCTAGGCGTGTGCTTGAGTCTAGGATTAATGAGTTTAATGAAACGTTGAAAGACTCGAGTAAGGTTAAGTTTGACTTGGCATCTAGGTCGGAGAAGTTGGATAGGATGTTAGGAACCATCCAAGTCAAAAGTGATAGGTTTGGTATAGGCTACGATGATAGAGTTGTTCCCATTCCCAAATCCAATACTAACTGTGTGAGAGAGATCGCTAGGAACGTGAAGAGAGGTCGATATTTAGGTAATCATTCCCATCGTCTTTACACTTGTACACATTTTGATAGGAAAGGTCACCTTAGACATTTTTTATATGATCTTAGGAATGCTCCTAGGAAGTTTAGGAATAAAGACATTTTGGTTCCCAAAACTCTCATTCATTATGTCACACCTACTAGGGTTAAGAAATTGGATTTAGTGGAATTAGGAGTTAAAGTGAATGGTTCTCATTAGGTTACACTTGATTCTTCCCATGCTAGATCTAATGGATGATTGTGTTACCATGCTTGTCATACGCTAGTCTTTGCATCATGATTTATTTCTTGATAGTGTTATGACATGTGTATCATTTTGTATTATATTTTCCCTTATTGAGTTTTATTTGAAAAATACAAAGAGATTTTGTTTTTGAGAAAAAAAATTAGAAAATTCAAAAAGATTTTTCTTTTGTTATTTTTTCGAAAAATGCAAAAAGATTTTTCTTTTATATGAGTTAAAATATGTTGAAAAATCAAAAAGATTTTAGTTTTTATTTTCGTCTTTACATGTTTGATATGGCATATTGGTGTGGTTGGACCTCCTTCCCTTCATTATCCATGTGGCTAAGACATTTGGTCATATTATTAATGCTTAGAATGATCTTAACCATTGTATTATGGGGTTGTTTCGATGTTGATATGAATTTTGATTCGACTTTGTTTATATGCCATCTTTGCACACATGCACGAGTTTATATAAATGTTTGACATCTCTTACATATTTGAGCTTGGTGAGACATTTTTATCTAAATTTTGTCATCTATGCATAAGTAGACATAAGGAGGAGGATTTCATGTAAGAACCGTTTTTCATGAGGATAGTAATTAAAAAAATGATGAGTGTTCACGGGAAAGGGCTACGATAGTGTAAAATTGACTCGTCGTGAAAGCCACCGTTTAAAACAGCCCAAAAAAAATTAAACGCAATAACAATAATCATTTGCCAAAATGGGCAAATTCGTATATGTTCATTCCAAAAGAAAAATATGATATATTTAAGGGAGTTTGGATGGATAATTTAAACGGATTTGCAACACGAATCCTAACGTTGAAAAATCGTGTCATGATGCTATTGTTTATAGAATCGTCAAAAATCCGGATTTATGTGCATATTTAATTGTTAAGTTTATTTAGCTCACACTTTAATTGTCACATATAGACAAAATAAAGTTTGATGATTTAAACCTATCAATTAGATCTTCTTGATCATTTCGATGTGTTGGAATTGTGATCCATTTGTTGTATTTCAAGCCCATACATTCCATGTTCGTGTTTGAGAGCATCGGTACTATGTTAGCATGTAACTCATATTGTTTTTTATTGTTTTCTCCTTTGTTTTGACGTTTTCTACCACTTCCAGTCAGTTTTTTCACACACAAAAATTCGTTGGGCGAAACTGTTTAACTTTATGAACTGGTTATGAGAATTTAGTTTTCTCGTTCGCGCGACAATCATATGTCGGGCGAAGTCGTTCGACCGATAGAGTTGTCTCGTTCGAATGACATGCTGGAATTCCTTTATGTTTTCACTACCCTACTTCTTATGGTTATATATTTTTGGTACTGCTGGGATGATTCTGGTTAGTATATTTATGTAATTTACTTTAATAGATTTGATACTTTACTGCATTAGATTGTTTAGTCACACCTGCTTAAATTGTTGATTCCTATTATGTGATTACTAATTTATAGATACGATTTGACTTCTTTTGATCATTATTAGCTGGTTGTTTCATGTTTATCTTTTCACCAAGTTGTCTACTCAAGACAAAAAGGGGGAGAGATGTATGTGATGTAAGGGAGAGATTATTTGATGAGTAGGCATTTGTTGCATTACTCTTGGGTATCATATTTGTGATCATATGCTTTCATGATTATATTAGTTAGTTTACACAAACTGATATCATATTTTTTTGCATCGGTACAAATTGGTATCCTGATTTAGATATTGTTTACATATTGATAGCATGTTTTGCTCACATAACAAAAAATTCAAATTTAATTTTACATTTGGTTTATATCATTTGCTCATCCATACTTCACTGGGTATTTTTCTATTTTATGTGTGTAGGTATGCTTTAAGAGATTCGAGATTTCAAGTCTACATCACATTCAGACATTCAGAGACAGTCCATGCTTGTCGGACCATCATTTACTAGTCTTGTCCTATTTTTTTATTTTGGGTTTTTGAGAAGGGATTTAGGCGACATACATCTTAACGGCCTGGCTTAGGCATTTCACTATTGGTTTTTTCCCAGAATAGTCAAAGGGGGAGATTTATAAGGACAAAATTTCCAATTAAGCCCGTTGTATAGTTTTGACTTATTCCCGAAACAAAACACGTTTGAGTCATAGGGAGATTTTTATTGTCACGATCTCACACAGACTATGATGAATTAAAGTTTATTGAAGACGTTGTGATAGAGCTTCAAGATATTATTTATGCCGAAGGTTTAATTGGTGCGTGTTTATTCATATTCAAGTTTATTGCATTCCGAGATCATTCAGGTATGAATACGTAATGTTAATGGGATTCAGAATTAATTTTAAATTGTTTAAGGGTGTTATTTTATTAAGAAAATGTTTTTAAAGTGTTTGAAACAGTTTACACTTCGTTTTAAATATGATAAGAACGGATTAGAGTAGTGTTTGAGTTGGACTTTAATTCGAGGCATCGTTGAAACGACCTGACCAGTCTTTCGAGCGAGATGTCAATCTCATTCGAGCGACATCCAGTTTTGCTCGAACGAAGCACCTCCTTAAGGAAATTATTTAATGGCGTGTTTCATTCAGACTTTAGCAATTTGCAGTCCAAAAAATAGTTTACGAACCAGTACATTTCTGTAAATAGTTTTCTAAGGTTTTCCAAGCTTAAAACATCCTTAGAGTTTCAAAGATCCGAGTTTTCATTACTATATGCTATCATGATCTTTGGTTGCACCAAGAAGGTTTTATTCTACACTTTGAAGAACATTGTTGGGTTTTACGTAGAAGAAGCAAAGGAGTTCACGTTTGATTCCGTAGACGTCACAAGACATATCGATGGACACCAAGACATAAGTGGAAGCGTGTGTTCTGGACGAGCATCCTGAAAGAAGGACTTTCTGCGTGGGCACTGTGAGAGGGTTAGTTAAAGATCAGAAGAGCATCAATTCTCATGGAAATCAAGTCGTTGAGTAAGACTAGTGTCTGTTCGTTGTAATTCCACATTCATAGTGATTATCTGGCTTGAGTCGTCCAAGGTTTTTTTTCATTGTGGTTTTCTCTTGCATCAGGCGTTATGAGTATTCTTTACTTTATTTTAATTGATTTAATCACTAGATGCATGTTTAGTATTAATCGAGATAAAATTTGGTTAAATTAAAATTGGTTCATAACTTGGTACGAATTAAAAACTGGGAAAAGGTTTTTATAAAAAGAAGATTTTTTTTATCATCCTTAAAACACTTTTTGCATAAGAAATAAAAGGGGACCTATAGCCCATAAGCTTAATTTCAGGATTTTTTTTATTTAACCTAAGTCTAATAGGTTTGGGTAGCAACTAATATCATTCTAAACCCTAAGAAAAGGAAGAAAATGGAGCGCTTTTGGAAGCAAAATCAAAGGGGATTCGGGTGTGTTCTTCGTCAATTCGCCTCCTACAATGAAATCAAACTCTACAAACCTAATCAGGCAAGTAGTTAGCTTGCTTTCAATCTAAATTGTAGTATTTCAATTCATATCATAGTGGGTGTGATAAAAATTCGTTTAGGGGTGGGTTGTCACATAAAATGGGCTTTAGGTAATTGGAGTATTGTGTGTAGAATTAATACTCAATTAGTGATGGAATTATATCAATCCTTGTTGGAATCATGTTGTATTTGAAATCCAAATGCTATGTTCAATTAATTGATGATTATGAGATCGAATCTAGGTTAAGAATTGGATGAACCATAATAAATCCAAATCGGGAAATTTTGGGGAAAGTTAGAATTTGATGATGTTTAGTAATCATGATAATGATTAAAACATGATTATGGAGGAAATAAATATGGGAGATTATTTAATCGAGGTCTGGATCAAAGTTGGAAAGCTTCGGGGTTAAACAAAAAACAGTTCAACATAGTCATGCTCCATATCCGTGACAAAAAACTAGTCACACTTCATATCCGTGACAAATTTAGTCACGCTTTAAAAGCATGACAAATTACTAGGAGTGGGATTTTTATTTTGGCCCTATTTCTAGCTTAGAGAGTTTTACATTTTGAGGACTCTTGTAAACGACTTCTAACCTATATATTTAATCATTATGGGGGTTTATTCTAAGCTTACTTGTTTAGTGATTATAGATGAATATCATTGGGACTAGGAAATGAGAAAAAGGTGTGACACGTCTTTAATGAATTGAGCGAAATAAGTTCATAAATGTTTAATTACTGGACGATTGGGTGAGTCCGAGTATATTAGCGAGTGAAGTTATGCTAAATTATTTAATGAGTGTGAAATTTAATAAAATAAGAGCCGGATAGAGACTCGGGTATTTTGGGCTAGTGATATGGGTATTAGGCAAGGGTTAAACGATTTTAATTGGATTATATGTATACGGTGATGGTGATAGTATATATATTTGTGTGAACCATAATTATTAGTGTGAATTGTGAATTAAAATAATTAATGTGAGATTAATTAAATTACTAGTCAGGATATAGACTTGGGTATATATTTGGGCTAGTGTTATGGGTGTTAGGCATGGGTTAGCTGGACTATATTTAATATATGAATATGGTTATGTGTGATAGTGTATATATATTTATGTGCTCTATAGATATCGATGTGAAAGATATTTATAGGAATACATACCCCTCTAGTGCTATCATCGTAGGTTGCGCGATGTGGGTGAATCCCCTAGATTGAGGAGCAGGGAGAGTATAGTCCCCAGGTCATAATATCCAGGATTTTTATTATGTGATTTATTTTCGAGGTGAGACATCTTGGGTATGATTCTGTCTCACTCTCGGGGAAATATGACCGCCTGTACTACGTTTATGATATTTTTTCCCAAGATCGGTGTGAGCTAGTCCGACTTGAGGTGGACGAGTTAGAGTGAGTATACCTGGGACATGATATCATTTTAGAGAAAGAATTCGATGAGTTATTACTCGGGAATGGATGGTTATTATACGCGACATGTGTGTGAATGTTGTAGTATACTAGTACGTATATAAAATGAGTAGATAATTATATACGGGATTAATACATAAGTGTGAATATATTTCTTATATAGATAGTGTGAAGGTTATATGATTTAAAAAGTGGTTTTTTATATCACTAATGTGGAACTTATATGTATATAAAAGGGGTCTCCTATATAACTAGTGTGAACGTTACATGATTTATTATAGTTGAATCGATTAATAAGTTAATGGGTAGATAACTTAATAATCAAAGTAAGAATACTCAGGTTAGAGTAGTGCGGTAGAAAATGGTGTGATATGGATAGTTAGGTGGGGTAGCTTAACTAGGAAGGTTAGCAGGCAAGCGTTAGGTGTGCACATTAGATGAGGGGTGAGCTATACATCAAGAGAGTGCGACACTAGAATGTGCATGCATATTTAATTATTGCAATCTAATTACTTGCTAAATATTCTCAAAATGTTTTACTTGGGCTCTGACTCGTGTCAAAATATTTTTCAAAACCTTTTAGGTGTCTAGCCACAGGGACGCCCAGTTTGAGGATTCTATCGAGGGACGCGTAGCTGCAGCTCATGTGGAAGTTGCAATACTTCGATATAGACAATGAATTCATTCATTCCTAGTGTAGGGACTTTACTTCAATGCTCATTTGGGCATGTCACCTCAGATTTAGTATTCAGCTATGTATTTGACTTTATGTATCCAGAAAATCATTTCAATTTATTGTTGAATTTTATTTTTGAACCGATAGTTTATTCGGTCATCTTTATTTATATTATTGATCTGTGTTGGATTCAGTTACCAGTTTATGTGGATGATTTTATTGCTATTTTATTTCTGCATGTTTTTAATTAATGAAAGATAAAATTTGGCACCAGTCTATTTAAATCACTAGGTGGTTAGTAACTTTGAAAATGTTTTTCACAATGATGCTAAGAATGAGCCATACGAGACTAACGTTTTATTTTAATCACGGGCTGACCACTCGGTATATTAATAGGCGGGGTGTCACATATATCTTAAACCATAGGAATCTGTTTAATTGTTCAAGAACTTATCTTATAGTTTAAAGAGGATTGTGACTGATACATTTATTAATGAATTGAATAGGACCCCGGGTATGATTCAAGTTTATATGCTGACTAGAGTAAACTTGCTCAATCTCACAAATTTTCAAATGGTACATATGTTCTTAATATCAATGGTTATGATGATTGGAATGCTTGTTACTATGATTTTTATGGGTGTGATTTAATAATATTGGATCTAAATCTCTGCAACTTGGGAAATCATTGTGTAAGTAGGTCAGAGATTAGAAATCGGATTAATTCGCCTCCAAGAAAGATCTTGGATTATGATGATAGGCTTAAAAGTTTCTATTCTACCCGTAAACCTCGTTAATGGATTATTTTACAGTCCTATAGAACATTAAATAAGTTAAGTTTGATAATCAGGGAATAAATAAGAAGTTGGTTTAAATCGATTAGCGATGAATTGTTTGACCAAGAGGGTATTGGATACTTAATGTGGGAAATCATATTATGTGCCATAACAACTTTGTAAACAATACCTCATTATTCTGAGTAATTTTTAGATAATTAAATTGGATTATAGTCGTGATTATTCAGTGGAATTAATTGCGAAATCAATGTAATACACCATATTTTTATGGCATTTATTTAATCATTAAATTGATTATTTGACTGCTTGGCGAGTTGATATTTCTTATGACATTCGTTATGCCACTTTGTGGTTTAAGATACTAAACAT
The DNA here is from genome assembly GCA_949130495.1 of Sambucus nigra. Classification (NCBI taxonomy): domain Eukaryota; kingdom Viridiplantae; phylum Streptophyta; class Magnoliopsida; order Dipsacales; family Adoxaceae; genus Sambucus; species Sambucus nigra. Next base: position 42,114,738 of record OX422220.1, read on the forward strand.
TTGGTACATCATATCGTATATTGAGATGTTACTATGAGATGTTACATATTTAGTGTTACGTAATTTAGTTGTACATTGTTTGGTTACATATATTGTTATAGCTATTCGCGATCTCATAATAATTTATTAAGATAAATATTTAAGTGACTTAGTATTATGGGAAGTTATGGAATGATCAGGAGCTAGGGTTTGGAGTTTTCTTGTTTGGATTATTCCCTCGGTATTGGGTCCCAGCGGTTGTGAAGTAGGTTCTTATGATATCGAATCACAATTTAATTAATTAATAATTAAGATTTAAACTTTAACTGCGTATACCAGCTAATTAATGAACTTAGTAAGATAATTGAGTTATAAAACATGTTAAATTCCATGTTGGTTCATGATATTTTTAGAAATTCCAGTTTGAGTTAATATTAGTGGAGATATGGTTCATTGGGTTATTATATGGATGGGGGCACATTTTAGACCATTTCGGGATCATTTCGGGCATTTTAGGTTGATGCTAATTTGGGTACTAAGTCTAATTTAGAGTTTCATTAATATATTAAACTAATTAACCTAACTTAAACCATACAACACAAGCTGGAAGAAACCCTAACTGCTAAGGAAGAAGAGAGGAGAAACTTACTTTTGGAGAATTGGGGGACTTGTTGACTGATTTCTTACAATCATCCCAAGGTAAGGTTACACTGTAATTAGGTTTGTGTTATCATAGTAATAATATGTTAGAATCTATTCATATGATCTTATAAACTGATTTGTGTTAATGATAAAACAAAAATTTGTTATTAAAATTAATCATACTAATAACCTTAGCTTATTATATAGTTGAGCACGTGAAATTGACTAATGATTTAACAAATTAACTTATAATCCTTCAAATATGACATTGAAATTATTAAATATGAATCATACATGTTGTAATATACAAAATCCCCATATTTATTATGTTAATTTATTTGGAATTTTATGCTAATTTAACCCATTCTTTAAAGAAGATGAAGTTAAGGTCTATTTAATTAATTCTGCATTTGAACCCTTAATTATGTTATAAATTTTCTAAAACGTATAGAAATTAGTTTATTATACTTATATGATACTTACATATTGAGGATATGGGGGATTTGTGATTAGAGGCTATAGGGTTAGAAGGTTCTTCGTTATAACTGCCATAAGATAAACAAACAGGAGGACCATGCAGTGGGCCCATCGGATCGATCCAGCCCAAGCCCAAATCGATCCAACCCTAGGTGATGGTTCGGGTTAGGGTTATTTTTAAGGGAATTTTGTTTGCATTGTGAATTGGTTTAAGTTTGGGGACTATAAAATCAATTAATATGTATTTAAAGGCAGTAGGTTTGAGGGGTAATACCTAATTTAGGAATCGTTTGGTTCATGTCAAATTTTATAATGTTGGTTAATGTCTAACGATTGTGTACATCATCATATAAATGAGAATGTATTTATAACTAATCGAGTAGGGCTAGTGTTTATTTAAAATAAGTATATAAACTTCAGGGGAGGGATGATATCTATTTTAGGAACCTAGAGTTTTGGGCTAAAGTTTATGTAAACGGTTGATGTTAAACGCGTGTAATAACATGAAGCAAATTGACTATGTTTGTACCCATTGAGTTGGGTTTGATGTTTAATTACCTTGATTATGTGAATCATACATGGGTTGCGTGTGTACTATTGGGTAACCTATTAGTAAGGATTTGATGGGGCGCGTACGACGTTGGTCGCACCTGGTATCCTGGTGATTAACACGGGCTCTACCAATGTTCTATGTACCTCGATGCTAAGTGTTGAGGTACCCATCTACCGAGTTTGGACATTGGGGATGGATCCTCTCGTATAGCCTTAGGTATGTGGTTGTACATTTAGTGTGATGGCATAATAATTTTCTTTCTATGCTGTTATAAGGATATTGTGGTGTTGCAAGCCCCCAGCGAGTGGGGGCGTTATGCCCCCCGAGGGGGGCCCTAGTGTAATGACATACAAGGGAGTGATTATCTCCCATTCCTCCGAGTTTGGGTTATAGCTTTGACATGTGGGTGTCGATGACTTTATCCCTAAATGTAGTTTGACACCATGTCCGGTGTTTGGTGCACACCCCTTTGGCAAGTGTGGCTTTCGTACTGAGAAAATGGAGTTTCCATCGAGTGTTTCCACTCGTCAGTTTAATTTATATAAAAACAAACAAAATGGTTCGGGCTAATCCTAAGGAAGGTTTTAAAGTCTACGATTGATCCAGATATTCTTGTTGTACGAGTTTGGGAACCGGATTACGAGTAAGGGAGGACTTAGGCACCCCACTTGTTCTGTATGCTTCCTTAATTCTATTATTATTATTACTCTTTAGATTAATTCATTACTTTTTTATTATTTAAGAAAATGTTTAAGCAACTTAGCATGAGAGTCCCTCAAAATGTAGATAAGTTCTTAGGTAAGGAAAACGGTATAAGTGATTGGCATAGGAACGTCATTTCAATCGGTGCAGGTACATAAGATTGCTTATGCATGACTCCATGCTTGTATTCATATAATGGGTGGCCATCAATGTGGGTGTGCGAGAAGGGTCAACTTTCAAATAGTTTGATATCTGGTTTGAGATTTGAGGAGAGACAAAAAGGTGAGAGATGGATACATCTCTATAGTGACTAACGTGTATGTGTTTGCACGTTTTTATAAGGGTGCGTAAGAGATTACAACTTTGAGATAGTTTGATATCTCATTTGCAGTGTGGGATAAGGGATAAGAGATGGGAGAATCATGTTTAGAGACAACATATCATGAGATATATTATCAAGGCTCGATCTCACGAGAAGGACTCAAAATTACACCTACGCACCCAAGGAGACTTAGGATCAAAGCTTACATAGTTCAGTTATATAATTAGTGTATAGATGTTTGCACATTTGTATGTAGGTATATGTTTATGAGGTCCTTCCTTGAGATAGTTTGATATCTTTTTTTAGTTACTTAGGTGTAATGGATGAAAGTCAATACATGGATGCATTTCAGTGAAGAGAATAAATCAAGAGACTCGAGGGTTTTATGTGAGTTTGGCATACTCATGAGTATTGTGGATTATATGCTTTTGTATTAGGTTGTACATTGTGATGATTATACTAAGGAAGTATACATATGATATTATGACTCTTAAATGTTAAAATAAAATATACTAGAGACGTATATACAAAACTGTCACACCCCGCTAAATTCTGGAGTCGGCCGCCACCAAAACTAAGTCGGGTGCGAGTAAATTAAATATCATCCTTAGCATGTGACAGATATGAGACATAAAAACTTTAATCAACAAGATAAATTATTTTAATCAAACCCAAATATTAATGACATCCAACTGATAAAAATACCAAAGTGCGATCAAAATCCATCACATGAGATCTCTAAATATCTCAATAATTAAATGTAAGGACACAAGTCTCGGATTGAGTCTTAATGTAGTGTTGAATCAATTCCGAACAAAAACATTTGAGTCATAGGATAGTGTACAATTGTATCCATCCAAGCCTATGATGTGTGACTTGAAGACGTAGCGGCCAAGATTATAAAGCTTCATCATATGTCGGGTTTAGTGTGCCTCATTTCTACGTCAACAACATTGTTCCAATGCTCCTAAGGTATGAATGCATAATATATATATATATATATATATATATATATATATATATATATATATATGAGCTTGGAAATTTATTGGGTGTAATCTATAATTTTTATAAAATAGTTTTAACGACTTTGTTTTACTCAGAAAATATTTTTTAGAACTTTGCATAAAAAGTTTTGGACTTAAAATGATTGTGCATTTTTCTGACAAGTCGTTCGAACGAACTGGAATGTCGTTTAAACTAGATTCCTATGTCGTTCGAACGAATTGGCATCTCGTTCGCACGAGATTTCCAGGTCGTTCGAGCGAGACTTCTAACGATTTTCCTATTTCCCTTCTGAAATATCGTTCGTAAAGTCGTTCGAACGAGATTGCCAGGTCGTTCGAACGAGACTTCTAACGAGTTTCCTTTTTTCCTTCTGAAACATCGTTAGTAAAGTCGTTCGAACGACATTGGCGGGAACAATTTTTGGGTAGTCTTTTGTTGTTTTCTCCATGTTCCCACTATCTTTTCCCCACTACTTTTTGACAGAATTATGAAGTGCGGGAACCAACCATTTCCAAAAAACTTTTTCATATTCTTCCATATCCTAGAGAGAGTTTTGAGAGTTTAATTTTTCCATGAAAAGGTTCAAGTTTTGAGTGTTTATTTTTCAAGAAAAATCCTTAAACACTTTTGTTTACACCCATTTGTTTAGTTTATCTAAGTTCCTTAATATATATACTTTTCTTGGAGTGTTTGGCACAAGGTTTATCTCTACACCTCAAAGAAGAGAAGTTTGGGTTTAGTTCTACATCCCACAAAGAAGAAGTTCGTTTGTTGTGACATACCCACTTAGAGAAAGGCTCCTTGTTCGGGTGGCGGTGACCGAGAAAAGTTCGATCGGAGGATTTCGAGACCGCGGTGGACCTACGTGGTTATTATCTATGCATAGGTGTGTACAAGAAAGAGCATCGAGGCTTGGACGAAGTCAAGTCGAGTGTTGTAAGTCTTTTTGTCTTATACTTATAAAACCGTACTTAGTGGATTTGAGGTTAGGGCAGTCCGAAGTTTTTTCCCATTGTGGAATTTTCCTCATACATCGTGGCGTAGTGGTTGTTTACTTATTTCACCTTTTGCTATATCACTTTAGATGCATGCTTAGGTAAAAAGATAAAATTGGTATATTTAATTTGGTGCAAATTCAATTTGGGTAATTTTTAATTTAATTCAAGTCATTACTTTAATTTGATAAAATTTGGTTTGGCCTAAATTTACAAAAATGGATTAATTATTTTGGTTAGGCAAATTTCTAGAACTTCGGTTGAGTTAATATGTTTAAGTGAAAATTAATTTGTTGTTTAATTTAATGTCACTTCTTGTTTAGTTTAATTTTAATTTGAAAGAAATTAAAATTTGGCTTATGTACTTGTTTAGTTGAGCCATCCTTATTCAGCACGTGTTAGGAAATTAATCATAGTTAATTAAAGTGAAAAATTAAAAATTGGGGGTCCTATCGTCATTTTCAAATTGGTATCAGAGCGGGATCGCTAAATTATTAAGTTTAAGATTCTTTTAAATATTATTGACTAAAATGGAATTTTCCACATTTTCAAAATTTTCTATTTTCGATGGTTCTAATTATGCATATTGGAAAGCACATATGCGTTCGGCACTTAGGTCTCTAGATGATAGGGTTTGGTTGTCAATTGTTAAAGGGTGGTCCCCACCTACGTATTTAGTTGAAAATGAACGTGTTCCCAAACCTACAGATATATGGAGTAAGAATGAATTTAAACTTGCAAATTTTAATTCCCGAGGTTTCAATGGCTTGTTTAGCGCGATCACACCGGATGAATTCCGACGCATTATGACGTGTGAAACCGCTAAAGAAGCTTGGAATATTTTACAACTCACTCACAAAGGAACTAGTTTCGCTAAGGATTCTAGACTCTAAAACCTCACCACTCAATTTGAAACCCTCAAAAGGAATGAAAAAGAAACTTTTGATGAATTTTATGCTAGACTTTTCGATATAGTTAATTCATCTCTTAATTTGGGAGAGAAAATACCAGACAACCGAGTTGTAAAGAAAATTTTAAGGTCCCTACCCGATAGATTTATTCTTAAGGTGACTGTGTTAAATTCTTTACCCACTTTAGCCTCTACGAAATTAGAAGAGGTCGTATGTGATTTACAAACCTATGAACTAGACATGTTTCCCTCTAAAACTGAAAAGAAAATGGATAAGGGCGTTGCTTTGAAAGCCCGAAAGGAGGCAAAATAAGTAGTAGAGAGTGAAAGTGAGAGTGACTCGGAAGATATGGCTATGTTTGCTAGGAAGTTTTGAAAATTTCTTAAAGTTAACAAAGATAAATTTAAAAATGATTTTAAGAAATTTGAAAATTCTAAGCATGACAAAGTCAAGAAGATCCCTAAAACTTTTAATGAAATTTTAAATTGGGACGAGTCAAATAGGTGTTATGGTTGTGAAGGGTATGGCCATAGGGCAAAAGAGTGCCCCACTAAACTAAGGAGAGAGGGCAAGCAACCAATTTCCTACAATTCAACCCTTAGTGATAATGATAAGGAAGAGGGACCCGATTCTCCCACTAAGCCCAACTTTATGGCTTTTATGGAAAGTCATGTGAGTGAAAGTGAGCACTCCTTTATTGATAAAATTTTAACACATGACACTTCCAAGGCTTTTGTTGGTGAATCCCAAAGATATGATGGTAGTGAGAGTGGAGAAGAAATAGAGAGTGAAAGTGAAAATGAGGTTGATGTGAGTGAACTTAAGATTGCGTTTCAAGAATTATATGAAGAATCTATTAAATTAAAAAGAACAAATTTGAAGTTAGAAGCTAGTTTAAGATAGCGTGTCCAGGTCATTGATGAGAGTGCGTTAGTGGAAGACCTTAGAACACGAGAGAGAGTTCTTCGTGAGAAGCTTGAATATGTATAAGGCGAGAGAGATAGCCTTAAAGGTTTAATGGAATCCTTGAAAAAGGAGTTTTTTCGCATTTGAAGAGCGCAATGTTTTATTCGAGTCTCACATTTTATATTTAGAAATAAAACTAAAAGACTCTAGTAAAGTCTAATTTGATTTGGAGTCGTTCGGAGAAATTAGATAAAATATTAGAAACGGTTCAAATAAAAAATGACATGTGTGGTTTAGGCTTCGATACTTGTAATGAATCAACTCATAAAGTCAAAACTAAAGTTTTAAGAGAATCACCTAGGAAAGACTTTAGAGATCAATCCTTAGGTTCCACCTTTCGACGTGTTTTTATTTGTTCACATTGTAGTCGAAGAGGTTATCTTAAGAAATTTTGTTTTGATCTTAAACGAGGTCCTAGAAAATCCCAACGTAAGGCAACCGAGGTAGCCAAGATTCCTACACCCCATGATCGTCATTCTTTGTTAGTTTCTGTTAGGAGACCAGACTTGGTAGCTTTACAAGATAGGATTTTTTGTTCTCATTGACTATCACATGCTTCCTCCCTTGCTAAATCTAAAGGTTGAATCTGTTAGTTGTTTGCATACTTTAGCTTTTGTACTTCATGCTAAATTATCAAGCTATTTATATGCTTCTTTATCATTTTCTAGTCATTGCTTTATCACATATCACATGCTAGAATTATGATGTTTATTTATCTTTTGTATTATAGTTCTTTCATTTTAGTTTGCATTAAATGAAAAAATACAAAAAGATTTATGGTTATCAATTGTGTTTCAGTTTTTAATTTAGGCTTAATGAGAAATACAAATGATTTTTATTTGTCTTTTGGAGTAAATATTTTAGTTTGGTTGGTTTAAAATTTCCAAAAACTCAAAAAGATTCTTTTTGTGTGTTTTTTATTTAACACACTCTTTTGGGCATATACTTGTATTTGAATCCCTTATTTTTCGCTTCCATGTGGCTAGTACTTTTAGTTTAGATTGTCAATCCTTAAAATGTTCTTTACCATGCTTACATGGAGTAGTTGGATTTTGTGTTTGTTTAATGGATTCTATTTTTATATGCCTCAATTCACACATGCACGAGCTCATTTGAAATTATAACTTCACATGTATATTTGAGCTATGTGAGGTGTTCTCCTACCAATCTTGTCATCTACATGTTATGTGACCTAGGAGGACTAGTGCATGTTAAAATCCGTTGCATGCGAGAATTGAGCGATAATATATATATATATATATATATATATATATATATATATATATATATATATATATATATGTATATATATGTGCACGGGGAAGGGCTCCGAAAGGAAATATCATCCTTCGCGAGTAAGCCGTCGTTTGCTTGGACCTAAAAGAAATATGTGGTCCAAAGGCCTAAAAGAATAATGGCATTAAAAGAAAAATATTTCCCATTGCCTATTTGTTTATGTTTGATATTGTCATTCAATAAAATAATATGCTTAAATTAAGGGAGTTTGGATGTTATAACAACGGTTTGTACAATGTCCGTTTATCTTAGTTGTACTTTCAATGTCATGACTCTATTGGTTTGTAGAATCATCAAAATTCTAGGCTTGTATGCATTGTGTATGGTCGTTCATTGAGTTCAATTTATATTGTCATATGAGGTTATATTCAAATGTGATAAAGTTTGCATTCAAATGAGAACTCCGTGAACATGTCTTAAGTGATTGGGTCTAAATTTAATTGTCACTAGTTCACACCCCAACACTTCCGTTTCCATATGACACATTTTTGACATACGAGTGTGAAAAGCTTATTGTATTTTGTGTCATGTGTGGTGTCTATACCTATATATATGTGCGTGTGCGTTAGTGATATTCATTATGTCTACATATATATGTTATTTTTTCTTTGCCTCGCTTTCTAGTTCATCTATGCTTCAAATTCATAATTGGTATATATCTTGTTACATATTATTGTTGATATCACATGCTTAGTATTTTATGTATCACATTGATATCTTTTTTTTGCATCTTCGTTGGTATCCATTATTATTTGTATGGATTAGTTTCGATTTTGTTGCCCATATGCTTTCATGTTCTTATCTCTCTATGCTTCATCATGTTTAAATTAGTTTTATCCTTTGTCTATTCCTGAACAAAAAGGGGGAGAATAATAGGAGGAGAAATGGTATATAATCCTATTATAATTGTATCTTAGTTTAGGAGATTTAACTTAGGGGGAGTCGCGGCCTTCTTAGGTTGATCATAGTTGATAAAGAGGAGAATTAATTTAGGGGGAGTATTTATTTTACATGCATTCAATATTCTTGATATTCTCTATGCGTTTGATAGTTTGCTTAAGTGTGCTGGAATTCTTCTAAAGTGGCAACTTTCATCGGCAAAGATATTCATCCTTGGATTTTGAGTCAAGCTATGTAATTTTTTACTTTGGGTAGGATATTTTTTAAGTCTAGTAGAGCTTGACTTCCCTTAAGGATTTTTTGTAGGTTTTTGTCCCGGAATAGACAAAGGGGGAGATTTGTAATGACACAAGTCTCCGATTGAGTCTTAATGTCGTGTTGGCTCAATTTCGGACAAAAATATTTGAGTCATAGGATAGTGTACAAGTGTATCCATCTAAGCCTATGACGTGTGAGTTGAAGACGTAGCGGCCAAGATTATAAAGCTTCATTATATGCCTAGTTTAGTGTGCCTCGTTTATACGTCAACAACATTGTTCCAATGCTCCTAAGGTATGAATGCATTATATATATATATATATATATATATATATATATAGGAGCTTGGAAATTTATTGGGTGTAATCTATAATTTTTATAATATAGTTTTAATGACTTTGTTTTACTCAGAAAATATTTTTTAGAACTTTTCATAAAAAGTGAATGTGCATTTTTCTGACATGTCGTTCGAACGAACTGGAATGTCGTTCAAACGAGATTCCTATGTCGTTCGAACGAACTGGCATCTCGTTCGAACGAGATTTCCAGGTCGTTCGAACGAGATTTCTAACGAGTTTCCTTTTTCCCTTCTGGAACATCGTTAGTAAAGTCGTTCGAACGAAAAAGTCATTCGAACGACATTGTCGGGAACAGTTTTTGGGTAGTTTTTTGCAGTTTTTTCCATGTTCCCACTATATTTTCCCCACTACTTTTTGACAGAATTATGAAGTGCGGGAACCAACCTTTTCCAAAAAACTTTTTCATATTCTTCCATCTCCTAGAGAGAGTTTTGAGAGTTTAATTTTTCCATGAAAAGGTTCAAGTTTTGAGTGTTTATTTTTCAAGAAAAATCCTTAAACACTTTTGTTTACACCCATTTGTTTAGTTTATCCAAGTTCCTTAATATATATACTTTGCTTGGAGTGATTGAAACCGGGTTTATCTCTACACCTCAAAGAAGAGAAGTTTGGGTTTACTTCTACATCACACAAAGAAGAAGTCCGTTTGTTGTGACATACCCACTTGGAGAAAGGCTCCTTGTTCGGGTGGCGGTGACCGAGAAAAGTTCGAACAGAGGATTCCAAGATCGCGATGGACCTTCGTGGTTATTTGCTAGGCATAGGTGTGTACAAGAAGGAGCATCGGGGCTTGGACGGATTCAAGTCGAGTTTTGTAATGTGACACCCCGCCTAAAAAAATACCGGGTGATCACTCCTATGTCAAATTAAGAAAGGAGTCACATATGGATCATTTTTATCATCACTGTCGAAAACCAATTTAATTACTAATAACCTATTAGGCCGGCATCAAAAAATTTCTTAACTTCTGTTTTTAAACAACTACCAAATTAAAATATCCACACAGTTTATATGAATGAAACTGAAATGAAATAGAATAATCGAACACTCGGCTCAAATATTATATGTAATACCCCGTATTTTTATGCTATATTAATTTGGGAATTTATTAAAGTTAATGTGAATGAATTATTTAATAAAAATCCGGAAATTAATTATGTTATAATTATTAACGTGATGAGAGTTAGTAATTATGGGAAATTTGTTGAATATTACTAATGAGCAAAGTAATATATTATATTGGTTATATTGAATGTCATGAGTGAGTTAAATGACAATTTCGAAAATTTAAGTCGGAACGTGCTCGTGTCGCGTCGGGACTAAATTTTGATAAATAAAAAGTGAATATTTTATAAGTTGCCCGTAAGGTCGTTTTGAGTGCGCCAACGCGTCCGGAAGGGTCGAGATAGTCAGAAAAGTGTACCCGGGGGTTTAGTTTGGGTCTCGAGGTGTTTTTAGGCCTAATTGGTACCCCGGGAGGGCGTTTTGGACATTTCACCTTTTTGGGTAATTAAACCCACGAAAATACTAAGGGTTATATCAGATATCTGGATTGTCATCTAGGTTTAGAAACTCTAAACATAAGTGACGGCCATAGGAGGGGGAAGAAGAAAGCTCCAAGGCAATCCAAGGCCCCAAAAGTCATCCGTTTGCACCACAACCACCACCACCGCGTAGATCGCGCAACGGGCTACGCAACCACACCAAAAACATCTGCAAATCAGAACGTCAAAAATCCCAGGCAAGTGTTTAACTTGCTATTTTCATTGGTGCAATTTCCATATTAGTTTAGGAATGATTAGGGATGAAAAATATGAAAGAAAACCCAAATTTTGATAGGAATTTGCATGTAGTAAAGACTTAAACCTTATTCTGGAAGTCTCTTGTGATGTAGAAAGATAACCCATGAAATTTGGTTGTAATTAAGAAACATATTCTGGGGAAAAACAGATTAGAACCATGATTTAGAGATTTTAGGGTTCTTGAAGTTTTGTATGAATTTTGGGTTGATAATTCATGTTTAAATGATAGAAATACACATGCCTTACGTTGGAAACATCTTGTATATTGTTATAATGTTAGTAGTAACATTTTGGGATGTTTGGGTTTGGAAAATATGGATTTGGATGAAGAAAAGTGTTAGAACCCGTAACTGCAATTCTGCAGAAATCAAAATACCTGCTTGATCGATCGATCGAAGGTTCGATCGATCGAGTCCCAGACCTCGATCGTTTGACCCCTCCTGGCAGACTCCTATTTCCCTTGTTTAATTAGTCAAATTAAATTTATCGTGAAATAATTCTTGGTTATTCTTAATAAAATGTTTTGGGAGATAGGAAAGACCAGTAGGACATATGAATAAGTGTTGGGAACTTTATTATAAGACGAGAACTTTATTTTTGGGATAATTATATAATGAACGATGAAATTACGTATATCAAGTGAGAGATTACGGCGAATAGCTACGATAGTGAATAGAGGTATACCTACTGAATTTTCTACTTGGAAGGATAGAGTCCACGAGTGTCACTAAACCCTTCGAGTTAAGGTTAGAGATGAAACCTTATACGTAATACTAATAATGTGAAATTAAGGATAAATGTTGTAATTATGGGTGACGAGAGGAACTTATATTAATATGATAAAAGTGGTATATTAATATGATTGTGTGTACATATATTATATACATGTGAAAATCATGCCCACGCTACTTGCTATCCCTGAGGTTACCGCGCTGGGACAGTCTTATCTCGATGGGACCTTTATGGGGGATATTGACTTGTACCCTAGAAGATAGATGTCCTTGGTACAGGCTATCGACGTGATAGTTCAAACGGTCCTAAGAGACGCAGGCATGTGCCATCCTCTTAGAGACTTGGAATCTATTCTTCGCCTCAATTTTGTTTGTGTATGAGTTAATACAATTCGAGAGTGATTCCGATTGTATTCCCCTTAATATGAGTGATATGGGGTTTTGGATAGTAGAGTATGCCCGCACCATAGTTTATTTGGGGTGCTGTTATAATATATATATTATACGAGTAGTTAATATATATATGAAATTCTGAAATTTGGAACTACCTACTATGAATTGATATGTAGGATATGGTTGATGACTCAAATTGTAAATACTTGTTTTGAGAAAGTATAATATGACACTGGAAAACTTTATTGACTAATAAAGTTAAAATGAGAACTTTGGTTATTAATTGAAATATTCTTTACAAACAATTGTATCGTTAAATTTTGAATCCTGCGAAATACCTAAGATAAGTTGAATCATTGGGGAAAGATAGCGTGTTATATGATGAGATAAACCATTAGGAGGGTTAGTGAGATAGGAGTGCACATTAGAAGAGAGGTGAGAATTTCTTAAGAGAGTGTCGCACTAATCTGTTGTTGCATTGGCCTGTATCAATTTAAATACTTGCTAAACGTATTTTAAATCAAACACACTATCGGGCTCTGACCCGTTTCTTTTTTTTCTCTCTCTCTTTCTTGTATATATATGTATGTATTACAGGTGCCCAGCCACAGGGGCGTCTTTATTAGGATCCCTTGAAAGGAACGTGATGCAACTTAGGTGGGAGTTGCAGGTCACTTGCGTAGACGGCTTACTTTATTGACTCCACTTCTAGCATTCTCATTTATTGGGCATGTGTCGCCCTTTCCATTATTTCATTGTCATTGGGACATTTGTATTTCAGTTATTTCTAGTATTGTCACTATGGGATTTATTCAGTTTGAATTGTGTTACTTTATATTTCGCATGTTGACATTCGATTGACGAATGTTTTAAATTAATTGGATTGTGTTCCAGGTTTATTGTGGTGTGATTCTTAATTGTTGAAACATTGTTAATAAATAAATAAATAATTTTTCTTTAAATACAATTTGGTTTGAAAGGTTAAAAATGGTTTTGACACTTAGCTTAATTAATTAGGGTGTTAATTTGGAAAAGTTTATTTTTACGACAGTGATGCTAAGAATGAACCAACTGTTCACCTTGATTTTAATTTAATAAAGGAGTGATCGCCCGGTATTTAATTAGGTGGGGTGTCACATTATACAAACATATCGAATGCTGCACTAAAAGGCGGTAAAGAATAAATAAATGCCATTGGGCCATTTGCCCGAATGTTTATACAGTACCTCTTATCTAGAGTACAAGGATAGAAGCGTCTATCGACAACCTATCTGCATCCACAGCTGCTGCAGCAGACGTCTGACTCGAAAGAAGTGTCATCCAGGAGGAAAAGTAGATTAACGGGTCAGAGCCCGAGTTTTGAAAATATTTAGCAAGTGCATAAATGCCTTATTTAAAAAAAAGGTTTTATCTCATATTAAATTTGGTATCGCACTCCCATGAGATACCCCTCACCTCTCTTCTAATAGTGCACACCTAGCGCATCCCTCTAAACATCCTAGTCAAGCTACACTTCCTAACTAAACAGTCACCCATCTTCTAACCACACTAGTGATTCCAAGTACTAAGGGCTAAATTTCTCCCCAGTCTCAACACTATGCCATATTCGTGCGTGGGGTGTCTCGCAGAGCGAAATCCAAACAAGGAACCCCCCCGATACACTACTACGCTGCAAGTTCGATCGTCGAGATCCATTAGACCCTCAGTACACGAAAGATATATATATATATATATATATATATATATATATATATATATATATACACTGTGACACCGCGACTAATTAAATACCGGGTAGCTACTCCTTTATTAAATTAATACAAAATGTCAAGTTGGTCTAGTTAATAGCATCACTGTCGAAAACATTTTTATGATTACTAACCACCTAGTATTTAAAAAGTGAGTTGCCAAATTTTAAGTTAACTCTGATTAACATGCAATAAAAGGGTAATGATAGAATAACATTCACCATAACGAAATAATAGAATAACCAACAACATAATAATAAGTCCGGAGGAAAACTCCTCACAACAATCCCACAACTGAACTAAATAAACAAAGTATCCTGAAAAAAATTACATGCCAAAAGTCTGAAAATCTGAAATAGGAAATGTTTCTAATAGAAATGGGCGACATGCCCTACAACTGATGAAAGCTGAATATAGAGTCAAGATAGATGAAGCGTCTACTAGCAAAGTCCTGTAACTTCCACAAGCAGCTACAGCTCGTCACCTGAATGAAAATCCTATGCATGGTGTCCTTGTGGCTGGGCACCTAAAATGGTTTTTACAAAAAAAAAATAGATTTGAAAGCAAACGGGTCAGAGCCCGAAAGTGGGGATTATTTTAAAAACAGCAAGGGTTTTAATAACATTAAAACAATGAATGCAAAATACATGTTGGGATGTGCACTCACATGAAATGCTCACCTCTCGACTAATTGTGCACTCCTAACGTAACGTTCCCATCTCAGTGACATATATATCTAACCAAACCGTAATAAGTTCTACCCCTTAATACTCAATTCCCATTATACGTTCTAGCGTTATCAAATAAATAGAGGGCTTTACCTAACTCAGGTTCTCAATTATTAGTAATACAATTCATTACAGGTTATCCCTTTATAGTTACTCAAAGCGTTTCTGTATTTATACGCACAATACCAACATGAAAGTTCTCATTAATTTAAGTGTATATTAATCACGCCATAAATATACAATACAAGCACCCGAGACTAAGTTGCGGTGCACACATACTCTGCTATCCATCCCGGTACATCACGTACATAAGGATCACGCATTCCGAATCTCTTAGGAATCGTCTCAGATAATAGCAAATCACAAATAATGGAGGTGAACACAGTCACATCACATGGGTCACGCACATACCTACGCTCCCACGATCAGCAGACTTATTAACATCCCAATAAGTCCTTCTCTGGACTATGTTCTCGAGGTACCAATCTAAATCCGGGCAACACAAGGATTAGAGGGCCCTAAGCGAACGTAAACCTCCCGTGATAGCAAGTATGGTAGGTATGTCATACACATAAAATCATATACATATACTAAGTATGCACACATCTTAGTAATCACCGTAATTTATTTGTGTTACACTTCTCATTCTCGTACCGACTTATAATGTTGCACAATTCATAAGTTCCCGGTTAATTCAATTATTTAAGCTGTCAATAACTCTCGCATCGTAATAGTCACTCACGTCCTATTCCAAAATTTCCATTCAATTCGAATCGCACTCCTATGTTTTACTCCTCAATATATCCCAAATGTCCCAACTATATAAATTTATCATCAAGGGAATGGTATCTCTACAATTAAACAAGGTTACGGGACACGCGAAATCAAAACAGGCCAAAAAGCCTAAACTGTCAGCTCGTTAGAAGTCTCGTTTGAACGAGGCTGTTCGAACGAGAGTTCGTTCGAACGAACTGGGCATCTAACGAGATCTCGTTCGAACAAAAGGCATCGAACGAACATCCCTCTCGTTAGAAGGCAAGCTGTCAACTCGTTAGAAGCTCGTTCGAACGAGCTCGTTCGAACGACCTGGGCGGGTCTTCTAACGAAAGGCCAGTTTCGAGCCCAGATTTTCCTATTCTCATTTTTCCCACTTTTCTTCACCTCTAATCACATATAAAAATCGTCCCAACATTATTTTAAGGTTTCTAATCTATACCAAACAATCGTGGGTCATAATTAAACAATTATATAGGGCCAAATCTTCCTAAACATCATCAAATCATTAATTCCCCTCATTTATCCCCAAATCCCATGAACATGAACCCAAAAATTTTAAAGTCACCAATGGGTATAATTAAATCCGTTTTTGTTTCATACCAGGTATATTATCATCAGAATAATCACCTAGATACAATTCTACATGCAATTCCTCATCAAAAAGTAAGTTCCAATTCCAATTTAAATGGGTTTTTATCAATCTCCCAACAACAATGAAATTTCAGAAATGTCTAAGCATGGAGAAAACATTCAATGCTATTAACGCAATTTAAACCACTTGCCTTATGTCTTTCTCTGATTTTGATGTTGAATTGATGAATTATTCTCTCTCTCTCTGCAGGATTTCTCCTCTCTTTTCTTTCTACAAGCTCTTCTTCTCCAAGGTGACAATGGTGGCTAGGGTTTTCCTTAAGAAACTCTTGGAACTAGTTCTAATAACCCCCGTAGCCCATTAGGTCATAAAGTGTAGTTAGTGGGTTTCGTGGGTAATTACCAAATCAGATTTTTATTTCCTAATTTTCGTTGGTTTTAATTCCCAAAAATCTAAAATTACTAATCTGCCCTTATAAGTTGCCGGCATGACCTAAAAATGCCCCGGGACCCAAATTAAACCCCCGGCTAGTGTTTTCTAACTATTTCGACCCTTCCGGACGCGTTGGCGCACTCAAAATGACCATACGGTTAATATAATTAAAATTCACTTTTTAATTAAAAAAATAACATTCCTGACGCGACTGTCACACGCGTCTCAACAAAATTTCCAAATTGTCGTATTTCAAACTCACGACAAATTTCATGATTCAATATTCATATATATATATAGCCATATATACTCATTAAAATCAAATACCAACTCGCATCTCGCTAGTATTTTTATCCGGATTAATTTCCAATTAATACACATTTAATTCAATAAATCCCATAATTAAATATCATGAAAATACGGGGTATTACATATAAGAAATTCTAATATTAGAACACTAAGGGTTAAACTTCACCCCAGTCTCAACACTAAGCCATGTTCGTGCGTGAGGTGTCTCGTAAGCGAAATCCAAACAAGGAACCCTCCGATACACTATTGCGCGGCAAGGTCGATCGTCGGGATCCATTAGACCCTCAGTACTCAATTTATACATACTCATCTTTTATATACTTATCATGTTACACGTTCGGATATATCTCCCGGAATGAGAATTCATTTACAACATGTTTACCAATTCAATTTTCATTTTTCATTTCAAAACTTTCTATTTCCTTTCTTCTATCCAGGAAATGTATTTAAAAGCCAATTTTATTATCATAAAAATTCTTTTTCATCTCATATGTTCCCATTTCCCTTCTTCCATCCAGGAAACGTATTTAAAGCCAAATAATTTATCCCATTTCCCTTCTTCCATCCAGGAAATGTATTTAAAGCCAATTTATTATCATAAATTGCTTTAACATCAATAATGTCCCACATTATTGAAAATAGTTATATATCATATCATATAACGCATCTAAGACCACCCGTCCGGGTTTCCCCACTGTGCGCGCCCCTAAATGACTATCATCTTCCAGGGCGTATCAATCAAGACAACCTGGGATCCTACAACGCAAGACGTCGGGAAGTGGCCATATGTCTGCGGGAGAGTCGTAACCACACCCAGAATTACCTCACCATCGCATAAAACATACAATAATCGCTCATATGTCCTAGGACTATATCCACCCTGCATTCATTAGCCAGGGTGCTTCACCTCACGCACGAACTACCCTTATGATAGCATTTAGAGAGGTGTGTATACATAAATTATCATTTATGAAAATCATTTCTTTTCCATTTTGAAATCATTCACTTTTACATTCTCAAAACCATTTATTTTCGATGATTAAGTACCAACTTTATAATGAGCATTTCTTATTCCCATAGTCATATTTTATTAATGACCTAAGACCTAAAGTGTAATTGTCCTTACACTAGTCTCCCAATAATCCGAAACATCATCATTCTACCTCCTATTAATTCTAGGTTAACTTCCTATATCATATGGAACTTAACCTCTATAAAACATCCTTAGAATAAACCCAATTAACCCCATGATAGTCTAGGATATTCGACTCCCTAACATAAGCCCACAATACCCTAAAATTAAATATGTTGTGGATTTATTTCCCACAAGCCCAAGGACTACATCTCATCCAATCAATCATTTAGAGGTCCCCGATCTATTTTAAGAACCCCAACCTCCTAATTTATCAATTATTCTATTTCCTCGAAAATATAGTTTTAGTGTTACACACATAAAACACTCACTTGGTTCCCATAGATTTCCTCTATTTGATGTCTATTTACTCTTAAAAGATTACTTAATTCCTTACATAAATAACCTTGAATCAATTTGAATTGGAATTCATCCTATCTAATTCATCCTGAGAAAAGTTGGCAACCTTCCTGAAGGGTCGATCGATCGACCCCTGGTCATCGATCGATTGATGGTTCGATCGATCAAACTCCCACGCTCGATCGATCGATCATGACAGACACCTTCTTCTTCGAGAAGCTGTTTCGGCCATGAAAGCTTCTCCCAAGATTTTGTCTCTTCACCCGACATCCTACAACCTCAACCAACAACATCTACACATATAATAAGGGTTCTAAACGTCCTAGAACCCGAAGCCAACAATTAATTTTGATTAATTTCTAAATTTCTCCGATTAGATAATTATTGGGGTTTAATCATTTTAACTCCCGAAAACCCGTTTTATCCACGAAAACCCAACCCAAAATCTTTAGGGTTTGCTGTTACCAAACTACGATATGAGATTTATGCTCAAAAATAAATAAAGCAAGTAAACACTTGCCTCGTGGATAAAATTCGATGATCCCGAGTCGAGTCCGGAGGAGTGTGGCCCGAAATCTTCTTTTTCTCTCCACTTTCTTCCTTCCTCTCTCTCTTCTCTCTTTTCTTTCTCTTTTCTCCCCCTCTCCCTCCTTATATAAGGAGAAAGGGGTTTATATCCCTTAAAACCCAAAACTGACTCGTTTACTCAATTACAAGCCCTTTTAGCTCTAAAATTTCTCGAAACTCAATTTCGACAATCGGACACTCTTTTCTGACTATCTCGGCCATTCCAAGACTCACGGCGCAGTCAAAATTCCCATCTGAGGTACTTGACCGCAACCCACTATTTTAACCCATACATTCCAATGCGGGTTTTCCAATTAAAATCTTACCTTTTATCGCTTGACTCAATGGCGACATATAATTAAAATACTCCGATATATTGACTTAATCCCAAAATTAAACATACCATCCATTGAAAATCATCTAATCCTCGAAAATTCCAATAATCACTATTTTGAGAAATTCCTCAAATCTCCAATTTTTACCCAAAGTATGGAATTTAATCATCTCTAAAAGGACGGGTTGTTATATACTCCCCCCCCCCCCCCCCCTTACAACGAAATTTCGTCCTCCAAATTCGGATATAACCTACACCACCGAACTAGGAGTACAAATCCCACTAAGTCTTAGTACCCCCAAAATCAAAAGGTGCTAACACGATTGTTGACGCCACTAAGATGGGCAGATAAACGATGAGGATGAGATTGAAGATGAAGATAAAAATTCACATCAAACATATAAGAGACAAAAGGTTTTTAAAGTGGTTCGGCTATGAATAAAGCCTACATCCACTGTTATTTTATTTCCAAGGGTTTACAATAGCACAATATGGTGTAGAGAGAGAAAGAGTGTGTATCTTGTGTATGGTGTTTCTTAGTTGTCCCCCCTTTTGGCTAATGGAATACATGTATTTATAGTGATGGGAGTTAATTAGATACAATGTATTTATACATTCAGACATTTATGTCTATATATAATGAATCTAACTGTTGGTCTTCTAGGATGGTTGATCTTCCTTGAGTTGCTTGGTATGCCATGTGCTGGTTGGTATGTCGACCAACTCTCCTCGGGTGCTGAACAAGTATAAATATTGCCACGTAGGATGGCAGGTGTCCTTTTCTGACTGGTCCTCATAGATGGAGAATTTTTGCATCAACAGAAGCCCCCAATGCTCCATGCTTAATGGTTCACTGATAGGATGGAGTATTTATTCTGCAGTGTTGCTCGGTGCTCGTGAAATTCTTGATCTGTCTTCATGATTTGTTTAACATAAAGTGCATTATCTCCTGGACGACATATGATGCAGGCTGATCGATGGTTGATAATCTTTCTTTTGAGGAACTCTGTTCATCAAGAGAACATGTGCTATGTATCACCCCTGGGAATTTGGATGAAGCCATGCCATAGTACACAGCTTGTAGCTTGTTGTAATCTTCAAGTATGTTGATTGGTTTGCTAGCCGACCAACTGCTAACTGTGCCGAGCAACTGAATGCTACTTCACGTGCTTGATTTTTCTGATTTATGATCCTCTGAATACTTTGTCGAGTAACATACTAGCTTTTGAACCCAACTCTTCAATCTGATTAGTACCAAGCTATTGGTGGACTTCGAAATATTTTCATACAACTTCTTCTTTAATATTGGTCGGGATAGTAGTAGCAAAGATCTCAGTGTTGTAGATGCTGAATTTGACTCCTGAAATTCAATAGCATGTGCGTAATAACTCCTGAATATGCCTCCTGAACTTTTAACAGCACAACGAACTCCTGAATATGCTTCATGAACTTTCAATAGCACAACTAACTCCTGAATATGCCTCCTGAACTTCTGAATATGCCTCCTGAACTTCTGTATCAAAACTAATTCTTGAGCAAGAAAAACAACTTCTAAATGATAATTAGTCGGGGTCCTGACTATGTAAGTTTGTGGAGTTGAATTTGATGCTCGACTGCTGATTAGGCATATATTCTTCACATTTATCCCCTTAATTGCGGTATTTTTATGATCCCGTGCAGTGTATCTAGCTTGGATTTGTCTCTTATTTATGCTACTAACCTTTTTTGGCAAGTATTTCGTGTTTTGTGTATTTCTCATGTGTTTTACAGGTATTTCATGCAAGTTAGTGCAAAGGAGAACTCAAAACAGTGAAAGAAACCAAGAAATGGAGAGTTGAAGGGCATTTTCGTAATTTTTTAGCCTTAGTCCGAAGGTGGGGCCAACTAGAAAGTTTAAGAGCTCTAAATTACAAGAATATTGGAAAAAACGGTACCTCAATCCGAGTTAGGGTGAAGAAGTTACGATGTTTTGAAGTTGCGCGATAATGAAGAGTCTGGATGTGCGGATTTCTGTAATTAATTATGCATTTAATGCAGTGCAACTCTTGGAAAACTTGTGCCACAAGCGAAATTTGATGCCAAATTCATGCAACTTGGTGCTATAAAAGACCAAGCCCTACCTCATTTTCAAGGGGAGTTGCTAGAGAGAGGCTAGGTTAGGAGTAGGTTAGAAGTGCTAGATTAAATTTTAGGTTTAGATTTTGAGAGCAAATTTTTTATTCCTTCAAGAGTTTTCATGAACCCTAGTTTGTAAGAAATTCTAGATTCCAATTCCATTTTTGTTGCTGAATACAAGTAATATCTTTCCATTCTCTATTTTTATTATTTGCAAATTATTTCCCATGTCTTCTAGATCCATAATTTTGTGTGTGAATTTATTCTTGAACCAAATCATGAGTAGCTAAATTCCCAAGGGTTGGGGTACATTAACTCAATCCAAGGCAAATTATTTATGTAGAAAATAGAGGTTAAATTAAAATATTGATTGAATCGTGAAAGCACCGCTTTATATTTATCTTTGATTTCGTATGGTGCGGGCTTGAACCTCATACACGTAATGCTTAGAATATATAAAGACTGGATTCATTCACCGCTTTATATCTATCTTTGATTTCATATGATGCGGGCTAGATCCCTCATATATGTAATGCTTAGAATGTATAAAGACCGGATCTAGTCAATAATTTTAATTTACAATTCTAGTATTCTATACGGTAATTTGTTAAGGATTGAGGGATTGTACCCTACCCTATTTTCTCCCATTTGTCAGATCTAATTTCTTTTGCACTTTTTAGTTTGTTTTTCTTAATTAATTTTTTAATAGAAATTTTCCCAATTTTTAATCATCTTTTCGTTTCTTTTACGAAATCATTTCAAGATTTAATCATTTTTCTTATTACTATTTGGCAATCTCGATCCCTGTGGATACGATCCCGACTTAACGGGTTTATTACTTGAGCGACAGGCTTGCACTTGAGCCTAGATTGTACGCACTTTTGAGACAAATATTAAGTCGCGTCAAGTTTTTGGCGCCGTTGCCGGGGATTGAAATTGTTAAATTTTTAAGAAAGTTATTTTTATCTACAAGTGATTTCGGAAAAAAAAATATAACAAAAATTGAAAAAAAAATATGGGTGTCACATTTTTTAATTGCCCAATTTCAAATGTCTTATTTTAACTCTTTTAGTGGCTTTAATTGTTATGCTAATAGTGAGGAAGAGGAGGCACTCAAGACTTATGACCATTGGATCAATATCACTAAAGATGATTATATTAAATACAAGCCTAGTGCTGAGATACTCCAAATTTATCAAAATCAATTGCTTGAAGAAGAAAGACTTGAAAAAGAATATCGCGAACAAAATCGTTATTGGGAGCAAGAGTTAGATGCATTATTTGAACCCAATGAGGATTTTTTTCCGATAGTTTTGAAGATGAAGTAAGTTTTCAACCAAATGAGGAATTCGAGGTGCTAGAACCAAGAAAGCCTACTTTGGAAGAACTCTTACTTGATCTAAAAAAGCAATCTGATGACCGTGCTGTTCTCGAGTCGAAAATTATAGCAACTTGCAAGGAGTTGAATGATTATTTGGACAACTTAGAAAAGGTCGAGACTTGCGCTTCACCTAATAATTTTGAGAATGAAATCATTGAAATTGATCCAAGTTCTTTTGAATCTCAACCAATTATAAATATTGTAAAATCTACTGAGGTTGAGGATCATTTGTCTCCTTGTGTCCCCACTATTATCGAACCATTAAATCCATCACAAGAATTGGATGAATGTCTTAAGGATGTTGATCCGCTTCTTGTATTGGAATGTTATTTTGAGATGCTTCATCTTACGGGCCACACACTTAGACGTGTCACTCCACCAGATCCAATTGAAAATTTTGAGGGAAAAAATTTTGAGGACACTAAGCAAGAGAGAGAGCTAGAGAAGTTGAGCCTAGCAGAGTTTGAGCGCGAGTTTGGACAGGTAGATGCAAGCCTAAATGATGAAGTCCAATCTTTCTGGGCCTCAATTTGTCATTTGGACGAAAGCGAGTGGGACAATAGAATTGATGCATTCCTCCTTCCCAAACCTTCACCCATACCATTTGAGCCTTCGGAGGTACTTGAATATACGACTCAAATATCGTCCGACTTAGAGACCAACACACGTGCTACACAACAAGAGGATCATTTTCCGGTTTATGAGGACAAGCACTCTATGCTTAAATTGTTTTCTAATATGGATTGTTCCTTTTTGTGTGCCCCTCTTCCCATACTACTTGAAAAATCTTTGGGAAGTGATTCTATTTTTCTTGGATCCCAATGGTACTTGTCCCCCTGTACACTCAAATCCCTCATTATCCCCCTAAATTTTTTAATTGGTGATGGTGCATTTTTTAAAATTTGCACATGCCTTCCGTTTTTAAAACGGAATTCTTATTTTTCGGGAGGCATGCTTTATAGTGAGGGTACACCATTAATCCCTCAAAGTCAAATTGTATTTTGGGTGGACCCTCAAATTTTTCGACTTCTACTATATGAATTATTAGAAGTTAAAATCGTAGGTTGTACATAATTAGTTTTTTTCTTTTTCTTTTTCTTTTTCTTTCTTTTTTTATAGTTTAGAGTAATTAGTTAAAGTTTTTGTTATTATTTTTGTTATGCTTGGTTCTAACATGTTTTGTAGATTCAATGGACTTGCACTCATCGAGGATCGCTCCATTTGGGTAATATCTTTCTTTTCCTCTCTTTATGTTGTGTTCTTGATTTGCATTGAGGACAATTCAACATTTAAGTTAGGGGTGTGGGATATTCTTCCCGATTCATTGATTCGATCACATGTTCTTTCCAAGTGTGTTTTTTAGAAAATTTAAAAAAAAAAAAATTGAAAAAAAAAGCCAAAAATATTTTTCTTCAAAATAAATAAAAATGGGAATTTAAATTTTTCAAAAATATCACCTTTATTCTATTTAAAGTCTCAAATTGTTAACAATCAAAATGCACTAAGCCAAAATTGACCGAAGATGGAAATTGAAAGAAAATTGACGACTTAACGAATAAGTGTGGAGATTGATCAAACCCGGTGAGATTTCGAGCCTTTCAATTTTTTATGAGTTTTTAAATCAATCCGAGTTTATGGTAAACTCAAAGTTCTTTTCAGCGTTTTAATAAGTCGTTGATGATCTCAATCCTTTGTTATGATCGGTTATGGAAAATGTGTGAAATGTTGTCTCGAAATTTGTGCTAAATATATCTCTAAACTTAATTAATCTCGAGATGCATATGGTAATGCGATTAGCAATTTGGACAATGAAGTAGGCCCTCGTTTGTTTAAACCCAAAAATATTAGCCATAAAAAAGTTGTGAAAAATTATCCCTTTGCAACCCACTTTGAGCCAAATAAAATTTATCCTTTCGTTTGATAACCCAAAAAACCCAAATAGCCCGGAATTGTGAAAATTGAGAAAATTTATCAAGTAAGTCCAAATTGAGCAATAAAAAGGGGCAAGAGAAAAACAAAAAAAATAGATATGCTCAACAAAAAAAAAATGAAAAAAATGAAAAAAAAAAAAGAAGAGAAAAATAAGCAAATGCCCGAAAAAAAAAAGCACTAATGGACATCATAAGGAAATTTTTCAATTCCGAATAGCCCATGTATTCTCATTTTTACCCTTTACACTTTATGACCCAAGAAAGTCCTAACCGAGTCCGAATGGCGAAATTGGTTACCGCGTGGAGAGCTAAGACATGAAAAGATAATATGAGAGATTAAATGGTGTGAATTAGAGGTGATGTTCCCATTTCCAAATAACTGTACTCCGATGATGAGATCTTTTCACCATATATTTCCTTATTTTCAATTTTGTATGCATGAATTTGTGTCCATTATATTTACTCTTTATATCATGCATACCGAGAGAAAATAGCCACAATCCGAGTGATTCGTTTGTGAGTGCAATCCGTAAGAATTTGAATCAAAACGAATTTTCGGAAAGTAACGTAATGCTCAATCGGTGGAAATTTGAGGTTTAATTGATGGCTTTGCACACACACACTACGGTTTGAAACAGTTGAATATGAGTTGATGGTGATTATTTTTTCGAAAAGTTTAAATTGTACAATTTTTAAGTATTTTGATCTTTATTTGAGTCAATAAAGAATTTTGTGGGTGTATTCACTGCAAACCCTCACGAGACAAAACTCGTCCTACTAGGGTAACCTAGGGGTTTAAAGGCTTATTGCATATGCTAAATGCAATCGCTTGCCTGCGAAAGTGGAATTTTATTTTAATAAAAGAATTTTCAAGAGTATAATTTTGACTAATTTCATTTACATTGCTCGGGACGCGCAAAGTTCTAAGTTAGGGGGTGTGATTAGGCATATATTCTTCACATTTATCCCCTTAATTGCGGTATTTTTATGATCCCGTGCAGTCTATCTAGCTTGGATTTGTCTCTTATTTATGCTACTAACATTTTTTGGCAATTATTTCGTGTTTTGTGTATTTCTCATGTGTTTTACAGGTATTTCATGCAAGTTAGTGCGAAGGAGAACTCAAAACAGTGAAAGAAACCAAGAAATGGAGAGTTGAAGGGCATTTTCGTAATTTTTCAGCCTTAGTCCGAAGGTGGGGCCAACTAGAAAGTTTAAGAGCTCTAAATTACAAGAATATTGGAAAAAACGGTACCTCAATCCGAGCTACGGTGAAGAAGTTACGATATTTTGAAGTTGCGCGATAATGAAGAGTCTGGATGTGCGGATTTCTGTAATTAATTATGCATTTAATGCAGTGCAACTCTTGGAAAACTTGTGCCACAAGCGAAATTTGATGCCAAATTCATGCAACTTGGTGCTATAAAAGACCAAGCCCTACCTCATTTTCAAGGGGAGTTGCTAGAGAGAGGCTAGGTTAGGAGTAGGTTAGAAGTGCTAGATTAAATTTTAGGTTTAGATTTTGAGAGCAAATTTTTTATTCCTTCAAGAGTTTTCATGAACCCTAGTTTGTAAGAAATTCTGGATTCCAATTCCATTTTTGTTGCTAAATTCAAGTAATATCTTTCCATTCTCTATTTTTATTATTTGCAAATTATTTCCCATGTCTTCTAGATCCATAATTTTGTGTGTGAATTTATTCTTGAACCAAATCATGAGTAGCTAAATTCCCAAGGGTTGGGGTACATGAACTCAATCCAAGGAAAATTATTTATGTAGAAAATAGAGGTTAAATTAAAATATTGATTGAATCGTGAAAGCACCGCTTTATATTTATCTTTGATTTCGTATGGTGCGGGCTTGAACCTCATACACGTAATGCTTAGAATATATAAAGACTGGATTCATTCACCGCTTTATATCTATCTTTGATTTCATATGATGCGGGCTAGATCCCTCATATATGTAATGCTTAGAATGTATAAAGACCGGATCTAGTCAATAATTTTAATTTACAATTCTAGTATTCTATACGGTAATTTGTTAAGGATTGAGGGATTGTACCCTACCCTATTTTCTCCCATTTGTCAGATCTAATTTCTTTTGCACTTTTTAGTTTGTTTTTCTTAATTAATTTTTTAATAGAAATTTTCCCAATTTTTAATCATCTTTTCGTTTCTTTTACGAAATCATTTCAAGATTTAATAATTTTTCTTATTACTATTTGGCAATCTAGATCCCTGTGGATACGATCCCAACTTACCGGGTTTATTACTTGAGCGACAGGCTTGCACTTGAGCCTAGATTGTACGCACTTTTGAGACAAATATTAAGTCGCGTCAACTGCATGATGTTATGAGAGTGTGCCACCGAATGAACAACTGAATTTTTAATAGAAGCCCCCAAGTGTGGAATATGAACTTTGAATTCTTTCTTGGCCTTGAAGTATGTTGGTCTTGCTAGAAAAATAAGGCCAAGGAAATGTTCCTGAAATGATTCCCTGAGATCTTTGCATGTTTACATTTTCATTTTCTTGGAGATACTTTGTAAGATTCTTTCTTTGTTGTTTGCTGATGAATATATATATGTATATATCTGTAGAAGGACAAATTATCCTGTTTTGCATAGATAATGGAACTTGCTCCACCTACTATTTAATTATAGTGACTTGTCAATCTTTGGGCCTAAGCAATGGAATGATTTTCATCCCATATTCCTGCTTAGTTGTAGTAATCTCGTTAAGATTATCTTGTTTCCTAGACAGTGGATGCCCCGCGAGGTAATCCATCTTCTTGCCTAGTTTGGTACCAACCAACCGGAGTTGGTAGTTAATGAATTATCGACCAACCGAAGTTGGTGGTAATTAAGTTCCCGACCAACCGAAGTTGGTGGTAATTGGGTTCCCGACCAACCGGAGTTTGTGGTAATTGAGTTCCCGACCAATCGGTGTTGGTGGTAATTGAGTTCCCGACCAACCAGAGTTGGTGGTAATTGAGTTCCCGACCAACCGGAGTTGGTGGTAATTGAGTATATATAGAGAAAATAATTTTCCTGAATAACAATTCATTGGGGATAAAATATAATAAATACTGGAGACCTCCTTGGAGCTGAATATATGATAATAAATACTTTGTCAAGCTCCATGCTAAGATAAATAATGATTCAGAGTAATAATAAAGTATCTCGCTGATCTGCCGAGGCAAAATTTCATACTGCCGAATAAGAATAATATTTTCCAAAATATAAGAAAATGGCCGAGTACTTTGCCGGGCCTGAATATAAATAAGAATTACCCCGACCAACTATCCGTTGGGGGTTAAATATAACAAATGTTGTAGTTCTCCTCGGAGCTGAATAAGTATCTTGTCGAGGCAAAATTTTGCATAATGCCGAGCAAGAATAATATTTTCCAGAACATAAGAATATGGCCGAGAACATTGTCGGGCCTGAATATAAATAATAATGACCCAGACCAACTGTCCGTTAGGGATGAAATTTAATAAATGTTGTAGATCTCTTCGGAACTTAATAAGTATCTCGTCGAGCTCCATGCTGAGATGAGTATAGGATATGAATTCGAATGGATATATAGAATAATTCGTGCTTGAGCATAGATCAGAGCAATAATAAAATGAATAGTGCGTCACTGAGGTAAAATTTCATAATGCCGAGCCATGATAATATTTTCCAGAAGTTTAAGATTGTTTTCGAGCATTCGTCGGTACTGAATCTTATACCTGCAAGAATTAATAACTTGCCCTACCATACGTGTAGGCTGAATTGATTAGTCAATATATATGATATGTATATGCTCGGGGAATAAAATTATCAATTTCAAAATATGAAATAATAGATGTTGGCTGATCTGTCAGGGCACAATTGCCAAATGTTGAGCAATAACAGTTTCCATAAGTTTAAGATTACGGTCGAGCTTTCGTCGAGATTGAATCATGTACCTAAGGAATTTTAATAAGCTACCTGAACACCAGTTGAGACTAGATCAGATAGTTAGCCATGAGAATAATCATTCAGCCAAACAATATATAATGTTTATCAGCATAAGGCAATAAAAATTTTAAAATATGAAATAATATGGCTTGTGTCATACCGACTATGATGTCATGTGAGAAAATTTTGATAAAAAATGCCAGACATTTTAATTTTAAGTAAAATACCAAATGTACGTTGATTTTTTAGAAATTATTTATCACTCTAGAAATTATTTGAAATTCAGTAAATGCTCAAAAATAATTTTTTGGTCTTGAAATATTTTTCACATAAAGTTTCTGTGAATTAATAAATCAGAAAATAATCAAGTATGAATTTTATTTTTTCTCCATGCAAATTTTCAATTAGGATTTTCATGTTTTGAATTAATAAAGGGTAAGGATAAGAATAAGGGGATAGTCTTGTCCTTTGGCAGCAAAGTAGTGATTTTGTCAAAATCAAAATGAGAGAACCAAAGGAATCGTCAATTTTCAATACTGGTATTAGCTTTCTACTGCCTCCGACCAAGGCTGAGATGTTGCCGACCAACAATTGATTTTCCCGACCAACTATATACACGCCGACCAACAATTGATTTTCCCGATCAACTGTATATACTCCGACCAAGAATAGGTACATCCGAGTATAAATAGATTTAGCTGGTCAACGAATGGGAGCTCGGGAACTCCTCAAACTGCATAATATATGTCACCGATCATAATGAAATGCCTCCAACCAACATTTGATTCCTCCGACTAGCTATATATCGTCGACCAACACAATTGGTGTTGGTGATGTTTATTGTTGTAGTAGTGGTTGTCGACCTGCTCTCCAACAAACATTCGGCCATACTTGCAATTATGAGGTGCCCCGACCTTTTACAGCCAACCTATGCCAGAAGTTATTCAGTCGTTCTTTGTTGATGATTGGAATTGGTAAACTGAAATTTGGTGGATGATTGTTGCCGACTTGATGCCGACCAAGTGTATGAGAACTGCCGAGTAGAAATAGATGCTACCGACCAACAAATAGTAAGTCGTGGAGCTCCTCCTGATGTATAATACATGATGCCGATCAACAAATATGTAGGTCGGGAAGCTTTTCACCTTGTGAAATCTTGTCGCCGACCAATAAAAGAGGTCCAGTTCATTTTTCAGCTAATTATTGGTCATCTCGGTGTGTGTGGTGACCACTAAGGTGGTTGCCGATGTGTGGACCTGATGTTTCCTGGTCGCCAACTTCTGCCAACATATGGGGTTTTCATACCTCGTTGCCGACCAACTATGAGAAAAGTGTATCTATTATAAAATTGTAGTTACAGATTTACTGGAGCTTTATACCCAAAGTAGGTAGACTTCAAATCTGATCTGAGAAAAATCCAGTGAAATGAGAATCTTGATTTCACACACGCATGTCATTCCGATGACGAAAGGTTGAGATGTGACGTGGATCTATTGATAACGAATAAACCTAAATATCCAGTTGGGTTTTGACACTGTTCAACAGCTTGTGTCCTAATTTTGTAATTTTCGTTACTATAGAACTTTGAAGTCGAAACGATTGATATGAATTTAATAAATCCAAAACTTCTTTGTTTCCCTGGGAATCAACAAAAAGAAAATTTCTTCATTATAAGACTTTTTATTTTTCAGCCGAAAATGGGTCGTTGGTTTTTATAAAAATATTTAGTTTCCTGATCCCTTTTGTTTGATGTGAGTAAATAGTTTTTTTTAGGAGAGAGAAAGTGGTCTGGATTCCCCTTCTTTTCTCCATTTGTGGAGATAAAAATACGGTGGATGATAAAAATTATTACGAAATTTATATCAAAAATCAATCATCGAGACCTATTGACATTAAGTATACAGTTCATCAAAATGAATGAAAAGATATTTGAAGAGAGAGAAAGTAGATCTGGGTCATAATTTCCAGGAGAAAATTAGTTATTGATTTTAACTTTTCCCATTCTATCATGGGAAATTGAATAGTCATCAAAGATCTTTCAAAATTCGTTTCAGAATCAATAATGAAAATTATCAAATTTTACCATCATCGTATATACTGGTAAATGTAATCATTCTAAATGTTTATTCCATGATATAAAATTGAAACTTGAGAATCAAGCAAAAAGTTATGATTTATGAAATCCACTATTTTTCAGATTTCTAAATAAGAATGAATCTAACAGTTATGATTTAAAAATCATGATATGCAACATTTTGCAGAAAAAATTAGACAATTAATTTATGTATATAAACATAAAAATTATGATTGAATCAAAAGATGAATGTATAATTGATTATACGTAGAGAAAATAATAACTTAGCTTTTGATGGAGAACAATGCTTGTAATATGTTCCCACAGACGGCGCCAATCTGTTGAAGACAAAATGGCCTCTGCCATTTTAGTGGCGTCAACAACAGATAAATGATGAGGATGAGATTGAAGATGAAGATAAAAATTCACATCAAATATACAAGAGACAAAATATTTTTAAAGTGGTTCGGCTATGAATAAAGCCTACATCCATTGTTATTTTATTCCTCGGGGATTACAATAGCACAATATGGTGTAGAGAGAGAAAGAGTGTGTATCTTGTGTATGGTGTTTCTTAATTGTCCCCCCTTTTGGCTAAGGGAATAAATGTATTTATAGTGATGGAAGCTAATGAGATACAATGTCTTTATACATTCAGACATTTATGTCTATATACAATGAATCTAACTGTTGGTCTTCTAGGATGGTTGATCTTCCTTGAGTTGCTTGGTATTCCATGTGTTGGTTGGTATGCCGACCAACTCTCCTTGGGTGCCGACTTACTCTCCTCGGGTGCCAAACAAGTATAAATATTGCCACGTAGGATGACAGGTGTAACTGGTCCTCGTAGATGGAGAATTTTTGAGTCAACAACGATAGTCCCTTACCATATTCCACCTACCTCAAGGAGTACTCAAACGTACTTGCTTCACCACAAGCTCATTTGAATTTCTACCCATTATCACACAACAACGACGCGTTACTCTGATGGCCTCTCTTGCTGCCAATAAGAGAAATGAGTCTATAACTACCGCTCTACATCTCGCAAAGCTGATACTCTTACTAAAAAGCGTCCGCTCATCCACAGCAGGACAATTGATTGCCTTTAAAAAGGAAACTCGACTATAATTTGATTACTTCCAATAGTTTCGTCGCTTATCTTGGGCACGTTACCTCTTATTGCCCCTTATACAATTGGAATATCGCGTACCTCTCACGACATCCCATCCAACACATTCCAAATCCATTCGTAACTGCCTCATGGCATAAACTTCAACTTTATATACTAAGCCTTTTCCTATGTCAGGCGGTATATAAACCAACTTACTAAGGTGCCCAAACACCTTCTTACCCATGCACATTGGTACGGCCACCGTGAACGTCCGACACATAACACTCTCTCTAAATAAGGGCCTCCTTTCCTCGGAGTAATACTCACACATGGGTCCTCCCAACCCGCAAAATTCAATTCTCCTTACATCGGCGTCACTAACTCTATCGAACTTACATCCTACTAATATTACGGTCTAAGCGTTTCCCTACCTATACGAAATGAGTATAATCTAAATATATCCCTAATGCCCAAGGCCTCTCTCAACTTTCGACATTTGCTTGGTTTCATGCGTGGGACGTCTCGCAAAGTGAAATCCAGACAAGGAACCCTCCCGTTACACTACTCACTCGCGTTGTCGGTCATTGAGATATAGCAATCTGAGGCACACTAGCGGGACGTCCTAAATCCTATCTTGCTAACCTATTAACGCATTTCTACTATTTTATCCTCCCACCTGAGCGAAAAGGAAAATATAACTAATCGAAGTGCCCACTTTCTGTAAAAGCGTCATGAACATCATGCCCAAAACCTATTTCCTCAAAATTTGCCTTTTTATTAAGGCCTGTCTATAATCCTCGAATCAATTTCTCTAAGTCCTACTTCACCCACCCACTTGTGGTGAGAGGACCACTTTAGTGCTTTTCCATAGCACCATATTTCCATAAGCATACCATCATCACATGGCTCATAGTCTATAGTGTTTCATTCACACTATATGACTTATCAACAAAACCAACATCCTCGCATCCTATAATATCTCTCCACTCCCGACGTCGTTAAGGTTCATGCGCTGAGCGTCTCACAAAGCGAAATCCAAACAAGGAACCCCTCCACACACTACTACTTAACTTCATCAGTCATGGAGGTCTGTTATGTTCGAACATGCAACCGGGATAATACTATCCCCTCTTTCAACGAAATGTGGTCTGAACTCCCATCTCTATCGAGGAGCCATACCACTAAGCGCTCGCACCCCACTCAGTCCTTGCGCAATCAATAATGAGCTTAAACTCACAGCTCAACAATTAACCCGGCACACCTCAAATGACATATATAAGGTCGCCACATACTCAAATCATGATAATGAAACCTCTGCTCATCGAAGTTCCATCTATGCACATAATAAACGTGAATTCAGCTCGTATTCAGGTGAGACATCGCAACAACAACCCGTTCCACCCTGAAACTGCGAACACGATAGTCTTGCCATCATTATCCTACTATCGCTCCGAATACACCATAACATATTATGCTCACCATACTACCATACTCATATGACACCTGTAAAACGAGTATCACAAACCAAATATATATATGTATTTAAAATATCAACACCCGCCTTTATGGCGAATGAAGGAAAATAAAATTCCGCTATCGCGAAAAACACATAGATATACATTATATAATGTTATCGAGATCCCCACAAAACTCAAATTACACACACGAGTCTAGGTCTAACAACACTACAACTCTATCTAGCCACGCCAATTATACCTCTTCCTTCTGAGGTGAAACCCATAACAATAACTTTGCCCGGTTCCGTATAATCATCTTACTAGTCCTCTTAACTTCTCCATTAAAAGGAAACTCCACTACAAGATTCAATCCTAATTCAATAAATTCCCCGGGTGGATGTCCACCAATGTGGTCCTCGAACATACACATTTTCCATAAGTGTTAGCAACACTTCTCTAGTGAGACTATCATTCCTCGAAAGGACTCATTATTCATTGTACCTACCTCACCTCGGTATAAGGTTCACTTCTCCATATTACTCTTTATCCATTGTCGGCCTCTGACCGAACCTTATGTGAATAATCTAAAACAGCATTCTTTTCATTCCTGCTAAATCGTGGGGACTCACGGTTAAAAACTATCCGTAAGATCCCTTTCGAACCCATACTTCGCTGAGAAATTCAACTTTAGTACTACTGTCTACTACGGCGGTACTGCGATACTCATAACTACTATACTTTAGTAGTCATTGCAACCATACTTAGCAAACACTACAAATGAATTGACCTCTACTATGGACCATGTCCCTAACTTCTACTAGCTGCTCCAGCTAAGCCCCGCCTCGTGTCGCCTTCCTCGATCAGCACACGAATCTCGAACGAGCACGCAAAAGATTACTATAATCTTATACTATGGCAGAAGAACGAAGTCTAACAAGAGAAATCAACAATCCGAATCCTGAGGCTCTATATCAAATCAAGAGCAACGCTGAAAGTGTAGTACGTCCGCACAGATTCCTAAGGACACTGGAACCAGATGCTCTGATACCATCTGTGACACCCCGCCTAATAAAATACCGGGCGATCACTCCTATATCAAATTAAAACAGGAGTCGCATATGGATCATTCTTAGCATCACTGTCAAAAACCAATTTAATTACTAATAACCTATTAGGCCGGCGTCAAAATTTTTCTTAACTACTCTTTTTAAACAACTACCAAATTAAAACATCCACACAGTTTATATGAATGAAACTGAAATGAAATAAAATAACCGAACACTCAGCTCAAATATGATACAACCATATCGAATGCCGTACTAAAAGGCGGTAAAGAATAAATAAATGCAATTGGCCCATTGGCCCGAATGTTTATACAGTAACTCTTATCTAGAATACAAGGATAGAAGCGTCTATTGAGAACCTGCCTGCATCCACAGCTGCTGCAGCAGACGTCTGGCTCGAAAGAAGTGTCATCCAGGCGTCCTTGTGTCTGGACACCTATAATATATATATATATATATATATATATATATATATATATATATATATATATATATATAGAGAGAGAGAGAGAGAGAGGAAAAGTAGATTAACGGATCATAGCCCGAGTTTTGAAAATATTTAACAAGTCCATAAATGCCTTATTTTAAAAAAAAAAGGTTTTATCTCATATTTAAATTTGGTATCGCACTCCCATGAAATATCCCTCACCTCTCTTCTAATAGTGCACACCTAGCGCATCCCTCTAAACATCCTAGTCAAGCTACACTGCCTAACTAAACGGTCACCCATCTTCTAACCACACTAGTGATTCCAAGTACTAAGGGCTAAACTTCTCCCCAGTCTCAACACAATGACATATTCGTGCGTGGGGTGTCTTGCAGAGCGAAATCCAAACAAGTAACCCCCCCGATACACTACTACACGGCAAGTTCGATCGTCGAGATCCATTAGACCCTCAGTACACGAAAGATATATATATATATATATATATATATATATATATACACCATATAAGAAATTCTAATATTAGAGCACTAAGGGTTAAACTTCTCCCCAGTCTCAACACTAAGCCATGTTCGCGCGTGGGGTGTCTCGCAAGCGAAATCCAAACAAGGAACCCCCCCGATACACTACTGCGCGGCAAGGTCGATTGTCGGGATCCATTAGACCCTCAATACTCAATTTATACATACTCATCTTTTATATACTTATCTTGTTACACGTTCGGATATATCTCTCGGAATGAGAATTCATTTACAACATGTTTACCAATTCAATTTTCATTTTCATTTTTCATTTCAAAACTTTCCATTTCCTTTCTTCTATCCAGGAAATGTATTTAAAAGCCAAGTTTATTATCATAAAAATTCTTTTTCATCTCATATGTTCCCATTTCCCTTCTTCCATCCAGGAAACGTATTTAAAGCCAAATCATTTATCCCATTTCCCTTCTTCCATCCAGGAAATGTATTTAAAGCCAATTTATTATCATAAATTGCTTTAACATCAATAATGTCCCACATTATTGAAAATAGTTATATATCATATCATATAACGCATCTAAGACCGCCTTTATAATGAGCATTTCTTATTCTCAAAACCATTTATTTTCAATGATTAAGTAGCAACTTTATAATGAGCATTTCTTATTCTCATAGTCATATTTTATTAATGACCTAAGACCTAAAGTGTAATTGTCCTTACACTAGTCTCCCAATAATCCGAAACATCATCATTCTACCTCCTATTAATTCTAGGTTAACTTCCTATATCATATGGAACTTAACCTCTATAAAACATCCTTAGAATAAACCCAATTAACCCCATGCTAGTCTAGGATATTCGACTCCCTAACATAAGCCCACAATACCCTAAAATTAAATAGGTTGTGGATTTATTTCCCACAATCCCAAGAACTACATCTCGTCCAATCAATCATTTAGAGTTCCCCGATCTAGTTTAGGAACCCCAACCTCCTAATTTATCAATTATTCTATTTCCTCGAAAATATAGTTTTAGTGTTACACACATAAAACACTCACTTGGTTCCCATACATTTCCTCCATTTGATGTCTATTTACTCTTAAAAGATTACTTAATTCCTTACATAAATAACCTTGAATCAATTTGAATTGGAATTCATCCTATCCAATTCATCCTAAGAAAAGTTGGCAACCTTCCTGAAGGGTCGATAGATCGACCCCTGGTCGTCGATCGATCGATGGGTCGATCGATCGAACCCCCACGCTCGATCGATCTATCATAACGGACACCTTCTTCTCCGAGAAGCTGTTTCGGCCATGAAAGCTTCTTCCAAGCTTTTGTCTCTTCACCCGACATCCTACAACCTCAACCAACAACATCTACACATATAATAAGGGTTCTAAACGTCCTAGAACCCGAAACCAACAATTAATTTTGATTATTTTCTAAATTTCTCCGATTAGAAAATTATTGGGGTTTATTCGTTTTAACTCTAGAAAACCCGTTTTATCCACGAAACCCAACCCAAAATATTTAGGGTTTGTTGTTACCAAACTACGATATGAGATTTATGCTCAAAAATAAATAAAGCAAGTAAACACTTGTCTCGTAGATAAAATCCGACGATCCCGAGTTGAGTCCGGCGGAGTTTGGCCCGAAATCTCCTTTTTTTCTCTCCACTTTCTTCCTTCCTCTATCTCTTCTCTCTTTTCTTTCTCTTTTCTCCCCCTCTCCCTCCTTATATAAGGAGAAAAGGGTTTATACCCCTTAAAATCCAAAACCGACTCGTTTACTCAATTACGAGCCCTTTTAACTCTAAAATTTCCCGAAACTCAATTTTGACAATCGGGCACTCTTTTCCGACTATCTCGGCCATTTCGAGACTCACGGCGCAGTCAAAATTCTCATCCGAGGTACTTGACCGCAACCCACTATTTTAACCCATACATTCCAATGCGGGTTTTCCAATTAAAATCTTACCTTTTGTCGCTTGACTCAACGGCGACATATAATTAAAATACTCCGATATATTGACTTAATCCCAAAAGTAAACATACCATCCATTGAAAATCATCTAATCCTTGAAAATTCCAAAAATCACTATTTCGAGAAATTCCTCAAATCTCCAATTTATACCCAAAGTATGGAATTTAATCATCTCTAAAATGATGGGTTGTTACATGTAAGTCTTTTTGTCTTATACTTGTAAAACCGTACTTAGTGGATTCGAAGCTAGGGTCGTCCGAGGTTTTTTCCCGTTGTGGGTTTTTCCTCGTACATCGCGGCGTAGTTGTTGTTTACTTATTTTATCTTTTGCTATATCACTTTAGATGCATGCTTAGGTAAAAACATAAAATTGGTGTATTTAATTTGGTGCAAATTCAATTTGGGTAATTAATAATTTAATTCAAGTCATTACTTTAATTTGATAAAATTTGGTTTGGCCTAAATTTGCAAAAATGGTTTAATTATTTTGGTTAGGCAAATTTGTAGGACTTGGGTTGAGTTAATATATTTAAGTGAAAATTAATTTGTTGTTTAATTTAATGTCACTTCTTGTTTAGTTTAATTTTAATTTGAAAGAAATTAAAATTTTGTTTATGTACTTGTTTAGTTGAGCCATCCTTATTCCGCACGTGTTAGGAAATTAATCATAGTTAGTTAAAGTGAAAAAATAAAAATTGGGGGTCCTATCGTCGTTTTCATTAAATAAGTAAATCCAACTGAAATCTTAAAACAACTTTGGAATCGAAAGGCCCAATAAACTCAAAAGAAGTCTCATAAATAATACGACGGGATGGAAAGAGAAATCTAACAACTAAAGCAATAAAATTAATTCAGTTGCTCCTCTAAAAGATCTTCAATGAATCCTATGCAGCAACTCCCAAATAAATCTTAAAAATTATTAGTCAAAGCATGTGTCAGAGCTAAAGCCCCGAGCATGAAAATCGGCTACTCTTCTCAATTAAGGTCCCTGAACCCAGACAATAGTGCTATATATATCGACCATAAAAATAAAATATTTTAATTATGAAGGTTATTAATCACCAAAAGTAAATTTTTAACTACCCGCATGATTTCTTTAAAAAGTCACACTAGTATTATCTTAATTAACCCACCTTCCCAACAATATTAAATTTCATTAAAAGAACCACAATTATAATTTACCAAGATACACGTTCCCTTGTCAAGTCCGCCATCTGATCCGTTTTTATCCTTTGATCCTCACAATATGACAAGGTTCCACAGACACACACATCCCCTTGTCAGGTCTAACGTCTAATCCGTTTTTATCCCGCGATCCTCGTAATATGACAAGGTTCCACACGCGACACGACATAAATCGTCCTCTGACCCGTTTGAACTGTCGGCCCTAGACACATTATGTTGTCAATAAATTTTAATATCTGTTTTAGTCCTGCGATATTAATTTCCAAAATTTCTTATACTCATTAATCAAATATATTCCCCCCACCCTTAACAGCGTGTGAAAATCCTCAAAATACCCCCTAGTCCCAACTAAGGGTTCCCAAAACACCAATTCGTCCTATCCTAAGTAAAGGATGTGTAACACCCCGCCTAATTAAATACCGGGTGGCCAGTCCCATACCAATTAAAATAGAATATACAGTTGGCCCATTCTTAGCATCAATGTCGAAAACATTTACAAACCACCCAATACCCAATTAAGCTGGTGTTAAAAACTTTCCAAATTTTAATTTCAACAAAATTCATTTTTCAGATTACGAATAACACTACACATTTTATTCTACCACAATAATAACTGAACAGATCACTCAAAAGAATTTAAATGCAATTGAAATAAACATTCCCAAATAATTTCTCAATACAGTACCCAACAATAATAAATGTATTATAATGACACGAATACAAGAATAACTTGACTCAGATAGAAAGGAGATAATTGAATTCCTCTGGGCGACATGCCCTAAATAAAAGATCACTACATAATGTGAATCAAATGAAGATAGGCGTCTAAGCAATACTCCATAGCTCCATAGCTCGTCATAATCCTCTAAGGTTGGTGTCCCTGCTGCTGGACACCTGATATAGAAGGTACAATAGAAAAGAGAATATGCAAGGAAACGGGTCAGAGCCCGATGTGAAAATAGTTTTGAAAACAGCAAGTGAAATATTGCAATATTTATCACTTATAATATTCATGTTAGATTATCGAACCCTCTCTTGAGATTCTCACCTCTCATCTATAGTGCACACATAACTTACCTCTAAAATGGCTCACGAATTCTAACCCAATTTTCCTCTCATCCATTCTGATTCGCGAGACCGTATGTCTATTATTTAATTAAGGTAACCTCTTCTTAATAATATAAGTCAATATGCATAACTCAATAATGTTATACCATTCCAAGCACTTACTATGATTAGAAACCATTAATCAATATTTATCTACTTACGCATACAGTAGAAGAATTCCAGGTATAGGTATATATATATATATCACGTATACACTATATATACTATCGGCACCTCGCATAAAATCTATGGTGCTGGCATACTCTGCTATCAAGTCCCCGTATTACTCGTACTAAGGGAAATACTAGTTTGGAATCACTCTCGAACTGTATTAATACAAAACACATACAAAT
Source organism: Sambucus nigra (assembly GCA_949130495.1). NCBI lineage: Eukaryota > Viridiplantae > Streptophyta > Magnoliopsida > Dipsacales > Adoxaceae > Sambucus > Sambucus nigra. The sequence continues at coordinate 42,154,648 of OX422220.1, forward strand.
GGAGGCGAAGCATAATTCCAAGTCACTAAGAGGTCAGCACATACCCTCATGTCTCTTAGGACCATCTGACTATCATACAGATAGCCCGTACCAAGGAATCCTATGTTCTAGGGTACGAGTCAATATCCCCCATAAAGGTCCAATCGAGATAATACTGTTCCGACGCGAAAACCTCCGTGATAGCAAGTAGTGCGGGTATGATTTTACACATAAATTATCAGTCATACAAATAGGCATTAACATCTACTTATATAATACTAGGAATGTATCCTATCCCCACGTACCCGTTGTATTTATCAATACACTCGTACTTAACCTCTTATAAATATTATGTAGTTGGCACTCACAAAATAAACATCTCACTTTGATATAAGTTTCCCACATTAACCCAAGTCTTTCTTTCAAAACTATTCCAACGGAATTTATCCAACCTAATAATGAAGATATCTCTCACATTTCATTTTATCTTCAATTATCTATAATTTTCCAGCCTTGGCCCAAGTATTCTATAATTTGGTTATTTTCCCAAAATTTATCAAAAGCTTATTTCGAACATAATTTTATATAATTCATTTCCCCCATAAACTTTTCCCAATTAAATCCCATTCAAAAATACATTTCTTGAGCCCCAAGTATAACCTAATGTTCTTTCCTAAGTTCCATCATACTCAATAATCATCAATAACGATTTCTATCAATATGGGATTTAATCAAACAATAAAAGGAAATATTTTAGTTTCCAGTGGTAGTCGATCGATCGACTGTTTCTGGTCGATCGATCGATCAGTCGATCGATCGACATTCTTGGATTGATCGATCGATCAACCAGTTCACAGCCCAGAATCTGCATTTTGTTCCTACGGGTTTGAGACCTTAAAATCATCAAAACTCATTTAAATAAATCCCAAACTTCCTTTAATTCATATAGAACGATATAACAATGTATATGATCAACTACTAAAAATCAAACAACCTAAAAATCATCTATTGGTTTAGATTCAATCCATTTATTCCCAGAAATTTCATAGCTTTCTATTTTCCATAAAAACTTGAAAACTCATAATATCCCTTTCATTTGAAGTCAATTTCGTGGGTTATGTTTTCCTTTATACAAAAAGGATGTTATTCCATTTAATCCTCATTTCAAATCCTCAATCAAAACTCTATCTAGCATGTATATTATAAACCTCCAAATAGAACAACATATTCACTTGCCTTGGTAATGAAGGTTTGAACCTTTGGTGAAGATTACGTAGGACTATCTTCCTTATCTCCGGTGACTTTTCGGTGGTGGTGGTGGTGGTAGAAGGTGGTTAGTCCTCCTTGGTTTGCCCAAGAGTTTCTCCTCATTTCCAAGAAATCTTCTCTTCTCCCAAGCACCCTTTCACTCTCTCTCAAAAGGTGACCTCTCAATTTTGTGTAGAAGAGGAAATGAACTTACGTACAACTAATCTGTAAATATTTATAATAAGACAAAAATCCAAAATCACTATTCATCCCCCTGTAAAAATGACCATTATGCCCTTTTTGGGTGTCTTTTCATTTTCAAATGACCTGAGACCCAAAACCAACATCTAAATAGACTTTTCTAACTATTTCTACCCTTCCGGATGTAACGACGCACTCAAAATGACTATAAGGTTGATGTAAAAATAATTTTCCTATTTAATCTAACAAATTTGTCCTGACACGTCCCATACCGCGTCCCGACTAAAAATTCAAATTACCGAATTAATAACTCACAGCAATATCAATAACATCACATCCATTTTAATATCCAAACATTCGGATTTAAACCCAATGAATTAATTTATAATAAAATCCAATTAATCCATTAATTTAAAATATAACACATATTAAAAGTCATTAAAACTACGGGGTATTACGGGATGATTATAAAAATTTCACCCCACCTAGATATCAATCCTAGGCTATCGTAACAATGGTATAACATAGAAAATCATCCCCCACCCCAAATTATATAACCCGCATAGACTTACACTAACTAGTCCCATACCTAATTAGCATAAATCGCAACTAAGGCCCACTTGCTAGTCCCATACCGAACAAGTGTACTATAATAATGGGTGAAGACCAATTACCTACAATACCCAACGTCCCCGAGATATTATAATATTTCCATAAAGTGGCACAATTAACAAATTATAACAACACTAAATTCCCAATTAAAAATTTTAATCTAAATAGTGGAAATCAAGGACACATAAATATTGTGATTTTGAGAATAATAACTACATACAAGTCCTATCATAGTTATTATTTTCCAACACAAGTAATTAATTTAATCTAGGGTTCTCACATGAAATATCAAAATTTTCTTTCTAAGGGCTCCTCTACATGCACATACCCATAATACAACCGACTACGTCAATATAACCCAAAGAATAATAAAGTTATAAGTATTAGGTAACATTAATATTTCATGCAAAACAGTCCCAAAATTTATCTCTTTAATAACTATATTCATAACTTATTTTAGAAAAATGAGTTTAATGGAGGCTATAATCAAGACACATAACACTAAGGAAAAAGAATAGGGTAAACATGCCTGTGATTAGTTGGACAAAAATCTGAGTAGAAGGTTGAACTCCTCTTAAGAAAATACCAATTAAGCCTTCTAATCTAAGGTTGAAATCTTGAATAAGTTTAGGGCTATGGTTTGTAGATAAAAGAGACTAATTTTGGAGAGGTCTTCTGGTTGAAAAGTTTGAGAAAAAGTGATTTAAAAAGTCCATCCACGAGTTAGTTGTGATATATAAAGGGTTAGGAGTTTGATTAAGAAAAGAGTTCTACTCAGATACAAACACTCGAAAAATAATCACGGACGGTCGGACCGTCAGAGTGGCTTAAGATTTCAGTATGTTGTAGTGATCGACGAGATAAGACTGCTGTGAAAAATTTAGCTCGATCGGACGGTAAATTTCTAAAAATATTATTTTTTTCTAGAGAGTTTTATGTTTTGAGGACTCTTCTATATAATAAAAATTCAATTAAAACTACATTTTAATTCCGATTACGATTTCATTTGAAATTTTATTTTTCAAATATAAAAACCAACATTTTAAATTATAAAATTTATAAAATCCAAAATTTCATTTTTCTCCAATTTTCAAAATTAATTTAAAAATTCTCATTTAAAAAAATTCGGGTTGTTACAAAAACTTTAAAATAAAATATACTAGAGACGTATATACAAAACTATGACTCAGGAGTATTAATGTATGGTACACTAGAGATGTATATCTGGAAACATAATTTAGGATGTTAAAGTAAGAGAATACTATTATAGTAAGTGTTAATTAAAAGACGGACCTGGGAACATTAAAGTAAATAATACTTAATTAAATATGAACTTAGAGAATATGAATACCTTTTGGGATTGGGTTTTGCACCGCATGATTATTTTAGTTGCGTAGGTTAGGTTAACTTATAATAACTTAACATTTGAGGAAGATTTATTCTTATTACTGCGGCCCAAATATAGTTAAATTTTTTACACTATAGACTTCTTAGATTTAATCCTTTCCGTTGAACTATTTTTATAGGTCTTAGGCAGTAGTTGTTGTCGCAGACTTGAGTTATTCGTCAAAGGAGTTCTCCAATTTCAATTCCATTTACCATTTAGTTGGATATAAGTGTCAAGCGTGTATCTTCTTTACATTAGCGTACTCTTTCATATTCAATTACTCGGACAATTTGTAGTTATTCAGTTTTTTCGAGTCAGAGATTTGTAGGTTTCACAATTATTTATGTTAGAGTATTTTATTATTCGAAGTTGGATATTGGACTATTATGATTTTTATATTCCAGAGGTGGAGTTTTATTATATTATGGTTTGGATGGTATCAGAGTTGCATTTATTTTTTTTCATTGTTGTTATATAGCGTTTTCATTAATTATTTACCTCGTTTATGCATAGTATGTTATTAATTGTTCGACTCCTGTGATTTTTATATTAGAACTAATCAATCTATTTGTGAATTTTACGGTGTGTCACAATTACGAGGATGTAATTTGGGATTTTTTAAGTACCTACTTTGAAGCCAATTTAATTATGTAGTCTTGGGTCCTCAGTATAATCCATTAACCCAAGTATTAGGCCCGTTTATCTCATGCTTGTGACTTATACCGATATATATTGGTGGAAGTTAGGGTTTTAAGTTGCACATTCATTATTAAGGATTAAAAGGGAAAGGAAGAATAATATTCACATTTTTGTGAAGGGGTGTAGAGAGATAATGTCATATCTCACTCAAAACACAACATATTCATCTCCAAGAGTTACCACTCACATAGTTTGCTTTTGAAGGATCATACACTAGAAGATTCGAGGCGTTCATGCATTCTAGAAAGTTTTGGGGAGACTAGAAAAGGCAGCCCCTTCATATTCTTAGAAGTCTATTTCTCCTCGTTCGGATCACCTACAAGATCAGCAAAGGCATCATGATTCGAAACCCTAGGTTTATGATTTAAACATAGTCCTTGTTTTACTTTCTATTTCACAATCAATCAAAGTTTTGGGGATAAATTTTTTTTTTTTTGAGTTATCATCCCCCATAAGTTTCAACTATGGTGACCAGGCTAGCAAGCAATTCCACACACTATAGATGGAGTGAATGTGTAATTCTTAACTTTGAGCCATCTTTTAAAGTGAAACTAGTGCATGTAAGCAAGGCTCATCAATTGGTTTCAAACCCTGGTTATAGATTGGTCATGTTTTAGAAAGGTCCTTGTTATTTACTATAAAACCCTCATTTTGCATGATGTAGTAATATAAATATATGTATGGTTTTCAGCACTGACATGGTTTTGTAGGGTTATAATGTTTATATTCCTTCCATCATGGTCATATGAATGTTGTTTTACATGAATGGATCCTATGGTGGTTTATCCGTAGTTATTTTATTAATGGATTTGACTTGGTTGTAAAAATTAGGTAATTTTTTTAAAAAAATCTTTAATAAATGTATTTGGAGGAGATTATGAGGGGATATGATAATTTTTACTAGTTATAATCTTGTATTTATATGAGTTTTACTCATAGGGAAAGTTCAATGGCGTTTAGTGAGATTTTGATTAAGTTTAGGAAGTTTTTGCATGGATTTTGTGAACCCGAGAAGAAGAAGATGCGCTACAGACCTGGCATCAAATCGATCCGGTCCCTAGGAAAATTGATTCGTCCTCGTGCATTAGGTGCGATTTTGTTCATTTTGTTGCTATTTTCACCAGTTATGCTACGGGTCTTCGTCATGATCTTTCCTAAATTAGAGATGAGTATTTCCAGGGACAAAGCACATAAAGAACTCTATTTTTTTATAGAAGTTTACTTCAAAGGGGACTCTTGTTTGAAAGAAAGTTTTCTTCAATGGGGTTCATAATCTGTAAGAGTTATACTTCAAGAAGAACTCTAGACCATTATGGAAGGGGGAATTTATTTTCTATTTAAATTATGATTGCATGTTATTCTATTTTATTATGATTGTACCATCATTCTCATGTCGATAATTATTGTGTGCTAATTAATTAATTAATTAATTAATTAGGATCTGACGTTATTATGGGAAAAATGGATTATTTATTTGATCACATTATAATTCATGTCGTGGTTTTTTCTTCTTTTAGAAAATCCATTTTTTATTTATTCTATTCTAAATTTAATTTAATCGGGTAAATAATTTAAAGTATAAATTAAAATTTTATCTCCGAGTTTTATTTTAATTTAAAAATGATTTCATTTTTTGAAAATAAAATAGTGAGATCGAGAAATTTAAAGTGTGCAAGTAAATTGGGAATTACCAAACATATAATTCATGCATTTATAATTAAATGAATATTATGACTGGGGATTATTTCCCTATTTAAAAATAAATAATAATAATACTAATAATAATAATAATAATAATAATAATAATAATAATAATAATAATAATAATAATAATAATAATAATAATAATAATAATAATAATAATAATAATAATAATAATAATAATAATAAACAAAATTAAATGAATACTTTTTCAAAAGAATCTCAAGCTTAATATATCATGTTGGAGAGGGGTTTCAATATAAACCCCGCCGTCTCCATCGGTATATTAAAAATGTGATTTGATTAATTCTTCATCAGAGGTAATTAATCATATCATGACATTTTTAAAATTCTTAAGTGATTGTTCCTTTAAATTAAATGTCAAGGAGTTATGTCCCCCAGTGGGGAAAATCTACACGAGCGGATTTAATTTCAATGAACGAACATATGGTATACACCTAAACACAACTAATGATTTCCTCCTCCATTGGAGTCACCGTCGTTAGATGTCGAACAAAAAGGTGTTGGATATTCAATTATGTATGATAAAAGATTCCTCGACTGTCTGGAGAACATAATTGGAAGATGAAAATGTGTCTATTTTAGGGTGTGGTGATTTAAGCCCCCATCGAGAAATCTCACTTCACAAGGGAACTAGGATACTCGATAGGATTGATTATAATTAGCGGTAGAGGGAAGACAAATTATAATTTAATCAAATTTATTTCTCACGTATTTAATTTGAAGTTAATTTTTGTTTCAAATGATGATTCTTAAATTTCAAAACAGGTTCAATAATCAACCCACTTGCTTCAATCTTAACGAATAACAAGTTAACTGGCATGAACTATGTAGACCGAAAAACAAACTTAGACATTGTCTTAACTTGAGAGGACTATACATTTGTTTTAATTGAGACATTCTCTATCAAGACTGATGAAGGGGCATCCAAATAGAATGTCCAGGATTATCAAAAGTGGAAAAAAGTTGACCAGATGACTAATTGCTACATATTTTATTTCATGACCAATTTATTGCAACACTAGCATAATAATATGTCAAGTGCTTTCGACATGAATATAAATCTCAAGGATATGTTGAAGGATCAAATAATAGCGCAAGGCTGGATGTTATGGTAAAGTTGGTTAACATAAAAATGTTATATGGTACCATCGTCGTGATCTTGTTCTTAAGGTGATGTCCATATTGGGAGAACTGGAAGTGCTTGGTTCTGAAATCGATGGGAAAAAACCAAATTGATTTTGTTATTAAATCATTGTTGGAGTCTTTTAAACAATTTTGCATAAATTATTCTCTGAATAAAAGTGATTACTCAAGGCCAAGTACAAAATTCAAGCGCTGATAAATATGCAGTTCTTAGTGAACAAAAAAGAAGTTCAAACACCCACTAGACGCATGGCAGCATTGAAGGTTTGTTTTTAGAGCCATTGACAAATGCCTTTCATTTTTCAAGGTGTTGTTAAAAACTTTTTAATGGAATGAAGAATGCAAAGCTATATTCTTGGAGTTAAAATGGTATTTGGGGTCTGCACCACTGCTTTCAAGACCAATTTCGGTTAAAAAGCATTATTTGTACTTGGACGTATCTGAATCTACGATGAGTTCGACTCTGGTCTAACAAGAAAAAGGGGTACAAAGGCATGTGTATTACACCAGCAAAGCATACCATGGAGAAAAAATTTGGTATCCAATGATAGAACAACTAACACTAACTCTGGTTGAAGATTGTAAAATGATGAAGCCGTACTTGCAGGCCCATACCATAGTCGTCTATATAGACTTGCCTTTATGCCAAGCCATTTGTAGACCTGAGAAATTAGGCAGACTGATGGCTTAGGTCATAGAATTATGAGAGTATGACATCTATTACGAACCAAGAATGATAATCAAGGGCCAGGTTGTAGTAGACTTTATCGCTGAATTCACTTACAAGAAAAACCTACCGAGAAAATTTCTACAGAAAATAGCTCAGCAGTGGCAAAGAAAACTTCTGGGAAAGAGAGCTCAGACCTAAGTCAGACCGAATATACTTCTTCAGAATGGATCCCACCACTTCAACTTAACTAGAATATTCCTGTGAGAGATAACTTGACCATTAATTCGACCGACCAGGACACTAACGTACTAGAGACATCGGCCAAACAAGAAGAAATTTCTCTTGACTTAGAGTAAATGAAGAAGTTATTTAAACATGAAAACTTTATCAAAGGAGATTTTAGAGAAGAACTCCCTATCTGGCGAATGTTTATGAACGACTCATCCTATAGCACTGGTAGTGGGGAGAGTTTAATAACTAAAACGTATAATGATATTAATGTGGAGTATGCCCTTAGATTCTAATTTGAGGCATAATACAGAACGCTCATAATAGTGTTTGGACAAGCATCATCTCTTGGACCTGAAAAGATATTGGCGCACAGCGACTCCCAACTCATAATAAACCAAATACTGGGAATTTATGAGGCGAATGGAGTGCTTTTAGCAAAATACTTGGCCAAAACCAAGCGGTGGTTGGCAAACTTCCCCATGGTAACGATGGTCAGAAACTGGCATTGTCCTAGGAGACCCTAAAAAGTGAGAAGACCGCAGTATAAAGCTACGAGATATGTACTAGAAGTGGGGATCCTATTCAGATCAGGGTTCATTATCTCATTTCTCAGGTGAGTCCATCCAGCCAAAGTTAATGACTTAATTAAAGAAGTACACGAAGGTTCTTATGGAGCACATTGAATAGGCATGTCACTCGTGAAGTGATTGGCCACACAAGGTTATTACTGTGTAATAACCCTCACTTTTGAGAACCTATTTTATATTTATTTACTATGTGTAGTAATTATATATAAAATGTTAGAATGTAGAGTAAGTATTAGTTTAGTGAAGATAAGTTAATACTTATTATGATGTTGCGTATTTACCTTAAGTGTAGGTGAATATCAACATGTTGTGTTTTATTATGTCATAAAATTTAAAATGACATTTTGACTTAATAATGAAATCGGAACATAAAATGAATTATAAAAATCCCAAATGATAATTTGGATGGCGTAGTTAGTTCCGGGAGGTGCGAGACAGTCAAATTATGTGCCATATTATGTTTTGAGGTTTTGGGCACTTTTGACTAGTTTTAGTTTAATTGTGTAGTTGCGTATTATTTTATCGCGGTATTGATCACTTAAGTTGTTAATTTTAGACCAAGGCCACGATTTAGTCTCCCTAAGTCTTCTATTTCCCCTAATTGTATTAGTGACCTAGAAAGAGAGAGAGAGAGAGAAGAAAACCTAAGGAGAAAAAAGAGAGATTGAAGGTTTAAAGTTTGATATTGCCTACATCTTCATCAAATCTAAATTGGAAAGCTTGAGGCAAGTTTTCTACTTGCTATTATATGATTTAAGTTGAATGATTAGTGTTGATAGTTGTGGATTAATTATGATTTAAGAAAGTTAGGGTTTTTATGGGCTTTGAACCTTGGGAGGACGAATTGATTTGATATCGGTGTAAATTTTGGTTGTTTGATGTATTTATGATCAGTTGGTAGCAATAAATGATAGGGATTTGAGTTGGTTGAAGTTGGGTAAAGTTTGGAGTCCAAGACTCCCTAGCCAAAATTTGGCAATTCTGCAGAACCGAATCGATTCGCCTTGAGACAGTTTCCAGGTCTGAGTCGACCGAATCGATTTGGCTCGTTCGAATCGATTCGGCATTTATGCAGAAAGTCATTTCCCCTAACCGAATCGATTCGGCTAGTTCGAATCGATTTGCTTTTCTGAACCCAAATCGATTCGGCTAGTCCGAATCGATTCCGAAATCCTGCATTTTCCTTTTGTTTTCTTTTCAAATTTTAACCTTTTTCTTTAGGATTAGGACCTAGGAACCTTCTTGTATGAAGTAAACTTAGAGTCCTAGAGTTTTAGTTGAGTTTGGTTGTCACCCTAGAGTTGAATGGGTTCACTTGGGGTTCATGTCATGGATATAAAAAGTGATGTTTAGTCATTACTTTCATTTTTCAAATTCTTAGGAATTAAGAGTTATCCGTGTCGGATACTACTACTACTATCCGTATCCGTATCCGTTTTCTCGAATATTTTTATAGAGTATCCATATTCATATCCATTTCCATTTTTTCAAATAAATATCCGCAAATTCGGATTCGAATATCGGACGGATGCGGATTTTTGAATATCCGTTTACACCCCTACTCAAAAGTTTGAAACATTGTAGTAGCTCAAGGGATGGATAATGCCCATCCTTTTCTACATTCTTTTGGCGATGAGTTCATTATGCGCGCGTGATGATTACACCAGTGCTGGTCAAGGTCTTTTGATACGAGGTAGTCCATAGTCAAATCTAAAAGGTTCCAAGTGTATTTTCTGGCCGCGAGTAGGGAAGAATATTAGAGGATCGAATTCATAAGAGTCGTCCACCTCCTACTTATTAACACTCTATTCATTTATTTCACCTAACTACCCCTCTCAAGATCCAATGCTCTAGAGAACCTGGTACAAGTTCTAGTCATGAATGAACTCTTGAGGGCTTTTGTTATACCATAAATATGGGACGCCTTATGAACCTCTCAGGAGGTGACATGTGTCCTCATTTAAAGCGGAAATTGAGATCGACTTGATATATAACCTGATCGGCTTTGGGCAATGTGGTCGGCTCAGGTATAAATATGCTCGGCCATGACGTATAACAGAATGTCTCATTATTATTAACATACTTTTAGTTAATAACATTAATTAATCCTGTCAATACCAGAATTGGTCCAATTTACACCACGTGATGGAATATCAGAAGTCATGTTTATCCCACCTGCACATGTGAATAATTTATGTATTACTCTACCTTTATCGTGCTGTAATAAACTCATCATTATTTGCCTCTTGGTGTAAGAGGGTAGTCCCCTTGTATTCTGGGAGTATGGTAATACTAGTTGAGGTGTAACGCCTATAGGTATGGTGATAAATGATAACCCATAAACTCTTTAATGAACACAAATAAATACACAATATTATATTTGATCAACACTCAGATTGCACTCAGAATACACTCATGTATAGCTCAAACAATAATAAAGGAAACTTAAAAGTAACTCGGTCAAAGGGAGAGAGGAGTAAGCACCCTAGATACACTTTGGCAGGCATCCAAACACACCAACAACCTATAAAAGATCTCTAGTTAGATATTAAAAGTTTCACAATAAATGACAATGGTGGGTAAGTAAGAGCTCTGTTTTGCAATAATTTCTCCCTGATCTCCTTTCTCTCTAGCCAATAAATCTCTCAAAAGAACCTCCTCTCTCAGAAGTGATTGAGACCAATAAATATCCCCCACACCACTCTCGAGATGCCTCAGTCCTTTATAGCTATGAAAGATACCCCCTCATACTTTAAGTCACAAACATTAAATGCATGATGGGCCAGTCAGTCCTACGTCATAAACATTAAATGCCAAGACATGCCTTTTGCCTAACCACTGTGCATCAGAGGACTGTCACCACAGAGGTGGCTCACTAACTGTTTGACAGCCCCAAATACCACGGTGGTTTACTCAAGTACGTATTGGATATTGTTTAGTTGGCTGATGACATCACCTAAAGTAGACGTGACATTAGGTAGAGGGTTGTTTGGTTCAAAACTCAATATACGATGGAACTCAAGGCTGCTCCGCACAAGCTTCCACGATGACAGGTCTCTCGGTGTTTTACCAGGTGTATCTAAGATGGTCAGGATAAGCCCCAATGATGCCTTACTTCTCAATCCTCCAAATCAATTCCCTCTGAAGTTCCCACGATAAGGTCATTCAATAGAGCATAAAAGATTTTCCTAGCCCTGTCAGGCCTGGTCTCTCGTAAGTACCATTTGACCTCACACTGAAAAGTTATAATCATTACATCATTATAATTATTACAGCTCATGGTTAATATAGACAAAAGTAACATCCTGACTAAGTAAGAACGAAAATAAACTGAGCTTGATCACTGGGTTGCATTGCTGAGTTACCTCGTTAGTTCCTTCTCTTGTTTCTCTTATGCTTTTTCAGGAAGTTGCCTCTAATTCGGGGATTGGCTTTAGGCCCCCTACATTTACCCCTTCGTGTAGAAATTTATTATGATAATAAGAAATGTCTGCACGAAAACTTCTCAATCCGATGAACCATCACATTGTGAGTAAAAATTCTTCCATTTATATCTTCGTTGCAACTTTACTGTTATTTTTGCTAGAAAAAAGTTAAATTCTCCCTGATGTACCTGAACTCAAGCTCTGTAAATTCTTGGCAAATAACGAGGGGACATTGTAACTTTTTCCTATTATTCTATCCCAGCCGTTCTATCTTCTTCACTGGTTATTGAAATTCTCCCAAAATATCTGAGGAAAGTGTCATTCTCCCATTTTGACTGTTCAAAAGTTGATTTCTCCCTTATATGCACTATTTCGTTCCACCGTGTAGTGAACTTGTAGTGAGTGGGCATTTTCGTCGGGACTAGCCCTAGTAGCATGAGTTCTCCCTGCCAAACATTCCTAGCATTTTTCCTTGTAAAAATCTCCCAAAGTAACTGTTGAACTTTACCAGTCCTTTCATTCCATTCCTATACTGAGCGGTCCTTAAATGTGGGGATCTTATCATTAGGGTTGCCCCTAGTGGAAAGAGTTCTCATCATTTTCACTTATTCGTGACCTTACCCGTTTCAACTTGTTCAAAAAGTAAAAATTATCCTCGATGTACCTCAACCAGAGTTAACTCCGATCGGACTTATAGCGAGGGGACATCGTGAAATTTTTAAACTGTGCTCCGAGGAGCCTTTCTTTTGAAGGTGATATTCTCCCCGATGCATCTCCAACTCATTTTATCCTCGTTTATGCTTTCAGCGTGAGGACTCTGTCTAGTTAGTATTTTGGGTTTCAAATATATTTCAAAATAAATTCTAGCGCCAAAAACATAACTTCTTTGAAAAGCATCTCTCTCTCTCCCAAACGTTACCTCATCAGTGAAAACACACTTGTTAAGGTTTTCTCAAAATCTTACACCTTAGAGGTGACTTAACAATGAAAACACACTTGTTAAGATTTTTTTGTCAAAATCCACCAATAACGGTGACTCCACCAATAATGGTGACTTAACAATGAAAATCACTTGTTAAGATTTTTCATCAAAACCCACCAGTAACGGTGACTTAATAATGAAAACCACTTGTTAAGATTTTTTTCATCAAACTCCCCTAATAACGATGTCTCCACCAATAACGGTGACTTAACAATGAAAATCACTTGTTAAGATTTTTCGTCAAACTCCACCAGTAACGGTGACTTAATAATGAAAACCACTTGTTAATATTTTTTTCGTCAAACTCTACCAATAATGGTGACTTAACAATGAAAACCACTTGTTAAGATTTTTCATCAAACTCCACCAGTAACGGTGACTTAACAATGAAAACCATTTGTTTAGATTTTTTCCGTTAAACTCCACCAATAACGGTGACTTAACAATGATAACACACTAGTTAAGATTTTTCGTCAAACTCCACCAGTAACGGTAACTTAACAACGAAAACCACTTGTTAAGATTTTTTTCTTCTCAAAATCTGACTTAACCATGAAACACACTTGTTAAGATTTTTCTCAAAATCTTACAACTTAGAGGTGACTTAACCTGACCCTCCTCGCGACATGGCGTTATAACAGCTAATAGCCTCCTCAGCGAAGCAAGGCAAAGGTGGTGGACCCTCTTTATCTCATCCAAACTTTCTCTTATTATCTTTTTTTGGCTCTTTGACCCCTTCTCCTTCATCGACATAACCCATTCAAGGTGGCAGGCCACTTATCCCAATGGATTGTACCTGGTGCCCGCACATCACTAGCACCGCGATGGGGCTTGGGCGTACCACCAGAGAGATATTTCTTGCAGCTTTTAGGAACGCCGCGAAAGTTCCTTCGCGCATCTTATTTATTAAATGGCTGATGTACTCCAGGAGCAAAACTTTAGTGAAGATATGGAGTAACTTGGACTCATTGGCCTCCTCCCTCACATCGATGGAAATTTCTCTGAATATTCAGACGTATGCCACCACCTCCTCTCCTGGCCATTGCTTCTCCCTACCCAACTGGGTTAGTGTAAATTTTTCTTCTGCTAGAAAGAACTTCTGGACAAAAAGAACGGGTATCTCCTCCCATGTTGAGACACTCTTCGGTGTTAAGTGAGAGTACCCGTTATATGCTTTATCGGTGAGGGATTCAGAAAACTCCCTCAATCTCAACTTCTTATTATTGCAATGGGACCCTAAATACTCGATAAACCTCTTGATGTGCTTCTTTGGTTTTCTTCCCTTCCCCGTGTACTTATCAAAGATAAGAGGAATTTAGTCCTTCGGGTGAGGTTCGTCGTTGTACTCCTCAGAGTAAGGAGTACGAAAATCATTGTACACCAATGCTACCTCGCTGGCTAACTGCGAGGAAGTTGTTATCATCTTCAATATTTCTTTCTGTGTCTCTTTCCTTATTTCTTCCAAGGCATATATTGGTGTTTTCTCAGGTACTAGAGCAATAGGCTGAAGGACCATAGGTGGAATACTTGTTATGCCTGGCGTAACTACCATAGGTGGAATGCCCATCAAACCTGGGGTACCCACCTGTTGATGCAAAAAACTAGACTAGGCCTAATTAATTGATCACAGATAAAATAAGTAAAACAAACAAGACACAAGTAATTTTAAAGTGGTTCGGCTCAAAGGAATAGCCTACATCCACTGTTCTGTATTGATTACCCTGAGTTATTTTTCCGTTCCCTTGCAATGAGGGTGATATAATGTATTTATAACCCAAGAGGGGTCTTGATAGTTGTCATGTGAAAGGATGGAATGCCTTCATTAGTTAGGCATTCACATCAATACATAATGAGAATTAAATATATGAATGTTGTCACTTCATTGGCAATACAGGCTGTAAGATCGTTGTCGCTTTGTTGGCAATACAGGTTGTTGGTCGGGCTTCCCAACTGGTCGGACTTCCTAGTTGATCGGGCTTTCCAGTTGCTCGGACTTTTGTACCAAGATAAGTTGGACTTGTGCCACATTGGATGACATGTGTTGGCTTGTAATTGGTCCTCGTTGATGGTAAATTTTGGTATCAACATAAGCCCCCAATGTTTCATACTTGAAGCTGATGCGAAAGTGTGAAATATTATGCTTTGATAGTAGCTTGGACTGTTTGGTTTGGATGCAGACCTTCCAGACTTGTGAAATTTATCCATTTGTTTGACGATTTTTGGGCACGAATGGCAATTTTGTAAATATTTCAAATTCTAGTGAACTTTTATGGGGTATCTTCGTCTTTTGCTTTTGGTAGCCGCCGTAAACATAAATGTCATTCGCTTTAATCATTACTTTTCCCAATTTTTGATGTGTCTAATAAAAAGAGCGATAAAACTTCGATCACTTTCTACCTCTCTCTTATGATTATGTTGTTGTGTTCTATGAACTTTCGTACGATCGTTTTCTTTTTTGTCTTCAGTTCTTACCAAATCCTTAAACTTTTGTAAGAATTTTTCTTCTCTTCTTATTTGGTTTCTTCATCATGGTTTATTCTATCGAGTCACTTGATAAGTTTAGAATTGACTTTAATATTCCATCTTGGGTTGTACTGGAACATCCCAGTTTTCCTTCTGATTTTTTATCTCTAGCTGAGGGCCATTGGTTCCCTTCCATATTTATTGCTGAGTTTGGTTCACATTTCCTCCCAATCCCCTATGTCTAGAGTTTTGTCAATATTTTGACATTGTTCCTATAAGAGTGGCTCCTAACACATGGAGAGTTGTAAATGGAGTTTATAGGTTAAATAAAATCTATGGAACCCATCTAAGGATTCTAGAACTAATATTTTGTTATAAATGGGTAACTAGTGATACCACTTTTTATTTAAAAATTAGGGCCGTTAGTAAAGCTTTGGCAGTTAATCTCCCTGATTCTAATAGGGATCATTTTGATCATGGGGTAGTTGTAAAATTTTAGCAACATGATCCCCTAACTGGAGGTGCTAAATACCAAGGACATCAATGTCCTCTCTTTGGCAACGAGATAGGTTGTTCTATATTTTAATATTTTTGCCCTGTTTATATTTGATAAAATGTCATACTGACTTTTGTTTTATAAATTGACTTGCAGTTGACCAGAAAAGAAAGTCCCCCAAAGAGAGTGAAGTAAATTTGAAAGAATTGAAGTTTATCTGGGGACTTCATAAGGTAGTTGCTGAGGAGCACATTAGGTATGCCTCATATCTGCTTCAATACAAGAACATTGATTCTTCCTTTAGTGCCAAACCCGCTGCTTCTATTATTCTGGTGATTGACCTTGATCAAGAGGTTGCTTCTGACTCAGACACTCCTCTATTTGAAATTATGAAGAAGAAGAAGTTTCCTGACCTCCTCAATGGTATAACTTTTGGCTTACAAGCACCTGCTGAAGGATCCAAGAAGAAAATAGGGGATATTATAAAGCCCCCAGTTCCTAAGGACCCCATCCCTAAAGACCCAACCCCCAAAGTCCTAACTCCTAAAGATGCAGCTCCCAAGGATGTTGACATTCCTTTGAGAAAACTTAAGAGAGGGCCTGCAGAGAAGCAGGTTGACCAGGTGACTGATCAACTGTCCTTGGTTAAATTACCCTCTTCTGATGTTATTCCCCCAATAACCATTACTTTTGGTTTAGCCAAGAAATTGATCAAGTATGGTACTCTTCTAGACCATAGGGGGTGGATGTCATGCTCCCTCGATTGAGGGTTTCTAAATTGGTTGCTCCGAGCCTTGCATCAGTAAGTAGTTTCCATTTTCTTGGTTTGGTTGTCCTTTAGATTTCTCATATACTTATTTTGATCTTAATCTTTTGCAGTTCTTAGTACACTTCAATAATATGCTAGAGAAGGTTGATGCAATTAAGGCTTCTTCTTATTCAAATGAGGTGGAGGAAGCCTTGGCTGGTTTTAAGAAGTCTCTACTTCAATCTCAGTAAGTCCTGAAGATTGTGAAGAGTACTTAGATAGATAAACTAAAGACGGTTAAAACTGCTCAACAGACGTCTGATGAAAATCCCCTTGAAGCAGAGCACAGGGCAAAGGAGGCTGAGCGCCAGAAGAGGAAGCTGAACACAAGAAAGAGGAAGTTGAGCACAGGGCAGAGGAAGCTGAACGCAGGGTAAAGGCTGCTGAAGAGATTGAATCCTATACCCGAGCTAAGAGAAAGTCTATCGTGAAGGCTTTCTTTAGTGCTGGTTAGGAAAAATGCTGGAACAAAGCCATATCTGTTGCCTCTGCTCAGATTGAGTATGCAAAACAAAAATGCTTCAGAGATGGTTGGGTTGCTACCCTTCAGGAATTGAACACAGCTGAAAGCTCTGAATATTTTCAAAGATATATTTATAGTCCTCCTTCAGCCATTGAGGATGAGGTTGGAGATGAAGCTGGTTCTAGAGAGTCTTTTCTGGTGGTTAAATCTTCTGTCAATCAACCTAAATTTTTTGAGTCTTCTCATCCTTCATCCAAGCAAACTGAGCAACTTTGTCCTATAGCTTCTTCTTCTGAGCAGGACAAGAATGTTGGGAATGATAGGGAGAAAGTGTAAAGTTGTTCGGTATTAGCCCTCTTGCTTTATTATTTCTTTTACTTCATTTTTATTGTACTCGAACTCTTTATTATCAATAAAAGAACCTTTTATCCCTTTTTATCTCTTATGGATTGTACTTGTTCTCCATTCTTGTTGTTGATTGGTGGTTATTTCTTATTACTAGTTTATAGCGAAGATGGAACAACTATCTTCCCATGATACCGAGTTACTGAGGTAGTGCAATGTTTTTTTCAAAGCTGGTCTTACGTAATTATTCGAAGAAGAAATCACTCAGTTGCTCGGTGATGATGCATTAGAGAAGGTCAAAGAATCCTATAAGTATTTAAAGTACTTACTTGATCGGGCGGTAGCAAATAATGTTGCCTACTATGAAATGATAGAAGAACTTCAAGAACAGTATAAAGAATCCACTGCGCTATTGCACCAGAGTTATGAGCAAAAATATCAAAGCTTAATTGTAAGTCAGGGCTTTGATAAATTTATCTTTGTTTATAATTAAAGGGAATCTTTACTTAAGATTAAAGTTGAAGAAACTAGGACTGTTGCCAAACTCCTGGAAGAGGAGAATAATAATTTGAGGGATGAAGTGAATGTTTTGAAGTTTGCCTCTAGAGTTGTTGTTGCTACCACTGATGACGGTTATTCCTTTTTAGAAGCTGAGAATGCAATATTAAGAGATGAATTGGAAACCTTAAAAAAGATTAAGCCTGCATATTCCTCCCAATCAAGAAATAAGCCTGGCCGAGGAACCACAAAAGAAATTTGGACCCAGTAGGCTCTTACCAATCAAACTGCACAGTTAAATGAAAAAGACCGAGCTATTAATGAGATGTCCCAAAAGCTGCAGACCTTGTCTCAACAATTATCTACTCAATCTACCCAATTATAGGTTAAGGATGGAGTATTGAAAAAGCTCCAGTCACAGGTTGATAAATTAACCTTTCAATTCCACAAGCAACCAAGAGAAGTTTGGATGGATGGGTCTAATGGAGCTTTAGGACATTTTGACAATAGGCTTCAACAGGCCAAGGATAAATCCTATAAATAGGACTAGATGAACACTTTAACTGTGATGAAGGTGGATCGGAACAACTCTTTATGGGATTGGTATGATCCGGGATTGCTAAAGCTTGACAATCCTCCATTCAAGTTAGACGTTAATTAGATCCCTGTTGATCATATTCCTCGCTGTTTGATTTCAAAATACTTAAGGGACTACGAGCTATATGATGAACTAGAGATCGACCGACCTCCTCGTCTGCTTGATCGTCCTAGTAGCAGTAACACCAAGATGCTCTAGAATTTTAACTTCATCAACTCTCCTTTTACTTTGGATGATCCTCCAACTGGCATGAATCATGTTTCTAAGGCTGAAGGAAAATGTCATGTAGAATAATTCTTTGTATTTTATTTTGGATGTTTAACCAACAATATGTAATCATTTCAAAAGATTATTGTATAAATGGATCAACTTTTCGTTAATCTATGCATATATGAATGTCTTTTTTAGTCTTTGACTATGAATGGATCAACTTTTACTTAATCTTTAGTTTTTCACCAGTTCTATTGATATCCTTAGGATTATCAACGTATTATATCAATTACCAATGCATCATCATGGTTCTACTAATGTACCTAAAGTTTTTAGATAATTTCATTAGTTACCTCGATTCCTAGGCGTGAGTGGAATATTTATCCATCTTTTAGCCTAGTTTAGATGAAAATTATTCATTTGGGTCTTCATTGACCAAGCATTTGAGACTTATAATTTTGCCTTGTGTGGTTTTATATATTTGACAACCAACTTTTTTGGTGCCTTTATTGATGCCGACCAACTTTGTTGGTGGCCTTTATTGATGCCGACCAACTTTGTTAGTGGTCAACTTTTAGTTAATCTTTAGTTTTTCATCGGTTCTATTGATATCCTTAGGATTATCTAAGTATTATATTAATTACCAATGCATCACCATGGTTCTACTAATGTACCTAGATTTTTTAGGTAATTGCATTAGTTACCTCGGTTCTTAGGCATGAGTTGAATATTTTTCCATCTTTTAGCCCAGTTTAGATGGAAATTATTCATCTGAGTCTTCGTTAACCAAGCATTTGGGACTTATAATTTTACCTTGCGTGGTTTTATATGTTTGACAACTAACTTTGTTGGTGGCCTTTATTGATGCCGACCAACTTTGTTGGTGGTCATTGTTGATGCCGACCAACTTTGTTGGTGGCCTTTATTGATACCGACTAACTTTGGTGGTGGACTTTGGTGGTATTTGTTGATGCCGACTGTTGATGTAAAAAATTAGATTTGACCTAATTCTTTTAATCACAGATAATAATAATAATAATAATAATAATAATAATAATAATAATAATAATAATAATAATAATAGTAATAATAATAATAATGACATATTATACAATGGAATTTTAAAGTGGTTCAGCCTTATAAGAATGGCCTACGTCCACTGTTTTTGTATTGATGATTGTTTGCCCATAATTCTCGATAATAGGTTTACCAAGAAATTCCGAGTCCCCTGCTAATGAGGAGGTTACAATGTATTTAGAGCCTTGAGGCTGTACATGTGAAAGAATAATACATAGCTGTCCAGTAGGCGTATACATCTGTATGACAAAAACTGCGCATTTAATGCGCAGTCATCCCTTTAATTATCCTGATATGAATGCTCTGTACGAGGTGCAGCTCGGACCGCCTGAGCTGCTCGGACCGCCAAAGTAGCTCGGTATACATGAGTTGCTCGACACAATAAAGTTCCTCGGGGAACATTTATTGATCGGAGCGCCTGAGTTGGTCGGGGAGATTGAGTTCCTCGGAGTTAAGGTGCTGTTCCAAAATGCTTGTGAATGTCATGTAGATTGACACGTGTTTCCATATAATTGGTCCACGTCAGCAGAATAAATTTGGTATCAACAGAAGCCCCCAATGTTTCGTAGTTTGATGTTGAAGAAAAATATGGAACATTCTGCTGCTTAGATTTTCGGTTTGTATGGTTTCTAGGACAATAGTCGTTGTATACAACTCCTTTTTAAATGCACAGTATCAGACTTCATAAATATTTTGAATTTCCATAAGCGCTTCATTTTTCGTGCCGTTTTCTTCCTTTTAGCCGCCGGATACGCAATCGTCCATCTTGGTAATCATTACTTTTCTCCATTCTCGAGGTAAAGTATTTAAACGCTTCAGAAAACTCGATCGTCTTTTACTTTTTCAAATCTGCATCTTTAGAACTTCTTCACTTCTTCTCTGTCTTGTGCGTTCGTTTCTTCTATTGTTCATTGTCACCTGATTCATCTTTTTCCTGTAAGATCTTGTTCCTTCTCTTCTATTTCTTTTGTTCATCATGGTTTACCTTGTTGAGTCGCTTGATAAATTTCGTTCTGATTTTTCTATTCCTTCCTGGGTCATATTGGAAGAGCTTTCTGAACCTTCTAATTATTTTCGTTTGGCTGAGGGACATTGGTTCCCCAGTCTCTTTGTAGCTGAATGTGGCTTTTCTTTTCCTCCAAATCCCTTATGTTTGGAGTTCTATCAATTTTTTGATGTTGTTCCTGTGAAAATAGCACCAAACACTTGGAGAAGAGTTAATGGAGTTCATAGGTAAAACCAAATTCATGGAACTCATTTAGGAATTCCATAAATTATGTTTTGCTATAGATGGGTTGTTAGTGATAGCACATTTTATTTAAAAACTAGGTTTTTAAATAGGGCTTTAGTTATCAATCTCCTAGATGCCAACAGGGATTACTTCGAGCATGGAGTTGTTATGAAAAATTGGCAACATGCTCCATTAAATGGAAATGATGTGTATCAGGGTCCTAGATGCCCTCCCTATGGCAATGGGATAGGTTGTTTTTGTTTTATTTTATTTTTGAAATTGTGTTTTCTTTGTGTTTGATAAAATGCGTCATTGACATTTTAATTTTTGTTTATTTGCAGTTGATAGCAAAAGAAAATCCCCCAAAGAGACTGATGTCAATTTGAGACACTTGAAACTTATCTGGAGTTTGCACAAAACTGTTGCTGACGAACATATCAGATCAACCTCGTACTTGTTGCAGTACAAGAGTTATACTTCGTCGTTTACTGCTCGTCTAGTGGTAGGTGACATCGAACTAGTACCATCTTCTGAAGGTTCCTCTCCTGAATCAAATATTCCCCTCAGTATCAGAATGAAGAGACGAAAAGCTCCTTTATACTTCGATAAATCAGACTCTGCCAATGTGGAGGCAAAGAGAAATAAGCAGGATGTCCCAGAGGAAGGGACGAGGAAAGTTGATGCACCCCCTCCTGTTGCTGTTAAGAAAGTTGCTGAGAAGCCCCCTGTGGCTCCGAGCAAGGTTGTAGATATTTCTCCTCCATGCGAGGTCATCATTATATCACCGACCAAGACAACATCCTTGGTTGAGAATGTTCCTGCTCCCACGAGGAGGTTAAAGAAAAGTTCCTCGGATAAACTGGCTGAACCTACCTCTCAGCCTTTAACTGCTGGAAGTGGTGTTCCCACTTTTGTTGCTCCGAGCTCTTCCATGGGCTCCGTAAAGTCTTGGATTATCCCAAAAATCCATGGTCTTGAATACACTCTTTCTCGGGATAGGGTTACCACCTTGGCAGCTCAGCATATTGCCTCGGTAAGTATTACTAACCTAAACTTTCATTTTTCAATGTTTTATTCTTGTGCTGACTCAAAGTTATTTTTCTTATCAGCTGGTAACATGTTTCAATACTATTTTGAAAAAGAATGAAGCTCTTAAAGCTTCGAGCTCCTCGGGAGGTGTGGATGAAGCTTTTGTAGGTCTGACTCAGTCCTTAAAGGATTCTCATCAGAAATATGAAGAATATAAGGTTTCTTGGGAGAAGCAACTGAAGTCCGTTGAGCAAGAGAGATAAAAAGTTGTTGAGGCCTCTCAGGAGTTGGAGAGGAAAATGAAAGAGTTTAAAAAGAAAAATGAAGAGCTTAAAGAAAAACTCAAGAATGTTGGAGAGCTTGAGACCAAGCTCAAAACTGCTGAAGAGGAACTTGATAGACTTCGCGAAGCTGATCGTCAGAAGGTAGAGGTAGAAGGAAAGTTGAAGGCAGCCGAGGAACTTCTTACTGAGATGATTTCCTAGGAGAAAGCAAAAAGAGAAAACTTGCTGTTAAAAAGTCCTTTAGCGCTAGCTGGGACAAAGGTTGGAACAAAGGCCTAGCTGCCATGTCCTCTCAGCTGGATTTTGCTAGCCTCAAATTCTTCAGGGATGGATGGGTTGCTGCTCTAAAAGAGATGAAGATTGCTGAGGATTCAGAATTATTCCAGTAACATACCCATGGTCCTCCTCCCTCTCCCGGAGAAGAAGAGGACGAAGCTGCCTCTGAAGAGTCTTCAATGATAATTGGGGATCAGGTCCCTACTGTTTAACTTCGCTACGACCAGCCCCAACCAACTATTAATCCTTCCGAGCAGCTGCTCGTGTCCACCGAGCACCCAGCCTCTTCCTCAAAGTCTCCCAAGGAAGTTATAGGGAATAAAGAGAAGGTGTAGAGTAGTTTGGGTGTTTGTTTTGTCACTTTATTGGATGTAACCTCAAATTTTGTATTTCCCTTCATGATGAGATAAAATTTCAAGCTTTTGGTTATTTATCTCGACTTCTTCCTCTTCTTGCCCTGTTTGCATTCTTATTAATTCTTTTTATCCCTTTTTCTTTAATAGTTTATGGCTAGAATGGAGCTCTTGTCAGCCCACGATACTGAACTGATGAAAAGATGCAATGACTACTTCAAGGCTGGCCATGCAGATCTGAACGAGGCTTAAATTGTTGACATCCTTGGTCCAAATTCTTCTGAACAAGCAGTTGAAGCGTATCAATATTTGAAATGCCTGTTTGACCGAGCTGTTGCCAATAATGTAGCCTATTATAAGATGATCGAGGATCTTCAGGGTACCATCGAGGAACTTCAACAATAATATAAGGAATCTTCTGCCCTTTTGCACAGGGGTATGAGAAAAAGTATCAGTAACTAAATGCTGACAAAGGATATGACAAGCTCATCGCTGCTTATGATATTAAGGAGAGGACTTTGAAGACCGAGGTTGAAGAGCATAGGCAGATCGTGAAACTTCTGGAGCAGGAAAATAATAACTTGCAAGGAGAGATATCCCAACTGAAATCTGCAGCATCTACCTCGGGAGCCTTGGTTCCTGTCAACGATGAAGGTTTCTCGTTCTTGGAGGTTGAAAATGCCAATTTGAGAGATAAATTGGAAATCGTAAAAAGGGTTGGACCCTCTACATCCACTCGCGGACGAGCAAGAGCTTCTCGGGGATGAGCAAGGGCTGCTCATATTTCAATTGAAGAGCAAAGAACTCAATCAGCCTTGGAGAATCAGGCCTTCTAGTTGATGGCGAAGAATCAGGCCTTAGCAGAGATGTTCAAGAAGATTCTGAACCTTGAAGAGCAACTTTCTGCATAAAGTTCTGCCTTGGAGAATAAAACAAATCTGGTAAAGAACCTTCACGATTAGTTGGAGAGGTTGACCTATCAGTTTCACAAACAGCCCAGAGAGTTTTGGATGGCTGGGTATAATGAAGCCCTTTATCACCTCGATGATCGGATCTAGAATTCAAATAATGAGGGTTACAAGCAAGGATGTCTAAATGCGCTGGGGGTATTAAAGTTGGAACAAGGCCACTATTTATGGGATTACTATGACCCCGGACTGCTTGAGTTGCCCGTGCCTCCTTTTAAGCTCGACATGAGTTGGATTCCTTCTCGGGCGATTCCTCAGTGCTTAATCTCTAAATATCTTGGTGACTACAATCTTCATTCAAATTTTGAGATATCCCGACCAGAGCACTTGCTTGCTCGTCCTTCTGTGATGAATATTCGAATGTTGAAAGACATAAACTTTATGAATTCTCCCTACACCTTAGATGATCCTCCTCCTGGAGTGGAACGTGTTTCAAAGGCAGAGGGAAAGAAACCCATAGAATAGGACTTTATGTAATAATTTCTACTTTCCACAATATATGTAATCCTTCTCGATTTGAATGAAAAGTTTTGGTAATGAAATACATTCTTCACATTATTTGTAATTCTACTTAGTATGAATGAAAATTTGCCTTTTGTCATTTCATTTTCTTCTAGATAATTTGTAGAATGTTTTTGCTTGTTGGTTGGCAAATATATATATATATATGCTTATGACATACTGATCTCATTGCAGTGATTTATCAATCTTTAATTCTAAATAATAGAACAACTTATACTTCAAGGTATTGCTTAATTTAAACAACCGAAGTTGATTGGAATTGTCTTACCGACCAACTGGAGGTTTGAGATTTTTTTTTCGGACCAACCGGAGTTGACTAAATTTTATTCCCCGACCAACCGTAGTTAGGGGATTTTATTTATCGACCAACCATAGTTGGTAGACCGGCCAACCGTGGTCGGTAGGATTTTATTTATCGACCAACCGTAGTTGGTAGACCGACCAACCGTAGTTGGTAGGGTTTTATTTATCGACCAACCGTAGTTGGTAGACCGACCAACCGCGGTTGTTAGGATTTTATTTATCGACCAACCGTAGTTGGTAGACCGACCAACCGTAGTTAGTAGGGTTTTATTTATCGACCAACCATAGTTGGTAGACCGACTAATCGTAGTTGGTGGGATTTTATTTATCGATCAACCGTAGTTGGTAGGGTTTTATTTATCGACCAACCGTAGTTGGTAGACCGACCAACCGTAGTTGGTGGGGTTTTATTTATCGACCAACCGTAGTTGGTGGGGTTTTATTTATCGACCAACCGTAGTTAGTGGGATTTTATTTATCGACCAACCGTAGTTGGTAGACCGACAAACCGTAGTTGGTGGGGTTTTATTTATCGACCAACCGTAGTTGGTAGACCGACCAACCGTAGTTGGTGGGGCTTTATTTATCGACCAACCGTAGTTGGTAGACCGACCAACCGTAGTTGATGGGGTTTTATTTATCGACCAACCGTAGTTAGGAGGGTTTATGTTCTGAACTTGATGCATTCTGAACTTGATGCATAGGGTATAGTACTAATACTCCGAAAAAATTTCAATAAAAGGAGAGAATTGGGTAAAACATCCAAAGCTTTATTCATATTGAAGAAAACTGCATTACATAGGAAGTGAACTACTGATAACATTTACGCAGATGCTCTGCGTTCCATGCGTTCTTAAACTCATCTCCTTCTAAGGTTTCAATCCTATATGTCCCTGGTCGAACAACTTCTGTTACTCTCTAGGGTCCATGCTAGTTAGCTTCCAGTTTGTTGTGTCTCTGAATTAATTTCTTTAGTACATAGTCCCCTTCTTTCAAGTCACATTTCTTTACTCTCTTGTTGTAGAACAGAGTTGTTCGTTGCTGGTATGCAGCATTCCTGATTGTTGCTTCTTCTCTAACTTCCTCGATCATATCCAAGTCCAACCTTCTCATCAAGTCACTGATAGGAGAATTGAAATTCAGCACTCTGTGTGTGGGGAGACCCAGCTCGGCAGGTATAACAGCTTCACTTCTAAATGC
This sequence comes from Sambucus nigra, assembly GCA_949130495.1. Lineage (NCBI taxonomy): Eukaryota > Viridiplantae > Streptophyta > Magnoliopsida > Dipsacales > Adoxaceae > Sambucus > Sambucus nigra. Next base: position 42,180,661 of record OX422220.1, read on the forward strand.
CAGCATGTATGGAGATTCTCCTGTTACTGCTCGTGGTGCAGTACGATAAGCCCACAACACATAATTTAGCTCGTTGATCCAGTTTGCCTTCGCATCATCCAGTCTTTTCTTCAAACCATTCAGCAGCGTTCTATTTGTCACCTCAGTTTGTCCGTTGCTCTGGGGATGGCCTGGTGCAGAGTGGGTCTTCAATATATTTGACTGATAACAATATGCAGCGAAATCCTCATTGTCAAATTGAGTTCCATGGTCGGTGATGAATGCATGGGGAAGACCATATCTACAAATGATATTCTTCCAAATAAATTGATACACCCTATCATAAGTCGTATCAATGAGGGGTTCAGCTTCCACCCACTTAGTAAAATAATCCACAGCGACTACGAGGTACTTGAACCTTCCTTTGGTCGTTGGGAGTGGCCCGACCAAGTCTATCCCCCACATGGCAAATGGCCAAGGGGATGTTATGGGTGTCAATAATGCCTGGGGAGTTCTTCGGATAGAAGAGAAACGTTGACATTTTTCACATTTCTTGGCATAGGCTATACAATCAGCCCTCATCGTCGGCCAATAATATCCCTGCATCATTATTCTCTGCAAAAGCGTCCGACCTGCTACATGAGCACCACAGGACCCTTCATGGACCTCTTCAATTAAATCTTTCACCTCGGAGGGATACACACATCTATGCAAACCAGCTATAATTCCTTATCTGTACAAAATGCCATTAGTCAATACATAACGAGCAGCTTTAAACTTCAGTTTCTTAGCTGCGAGTTTATCAGTTGGTAAAGCCCCTTCCTAAATATAGGCCCTGATAGGATCCATCCATGATGGTCCTAAATCAAGGGCAATGAAGTTCATCGTCAGATCTTTGTTAATGCTCCGACTAGCCAAGATTTCTATTGGGATTGTTCTTTGTATATCGGTGCGCGTGGCTGAGGCTAATCGAGCTAAGGCATCTATTCTTGCATTCTACGATCTTGGTATTCTAACCAACTGTACTGTGTTAAAGCTCGATACCATATCCATTGCTTTCGTATGATACTTGATCATTAATTATCCTTTAGATGCATATACTCCCAGCATTTGATTTACGATCAACTGTGAGTCACTAAATACGATGACTTGCTCTCCTTTCATAGTTTTTACCAAGACCAACAATCATAGCTTCATATTCAGCTTTATTATTAGAAGCTTTAAATTGAAAGCGTAGAGCATATTCCACATCTATCTCATTTGGGATGTTCAAAATAATTCCTGCTCCACTACCTATAGTACACGAAGAACCATCTAAATACAAATTCCACACAGGTAATTCATTATCAAATTCTTAATTAGATAGAACTCCTCGGTGGAATATTTGATGCCTCCTTCCGTCTTCTTCTAACACTTCATGTTGCTCGTCAACCATCTTCTCTAGCTCGTCTACCGACCTAAGTTGGTCGGGACTTAGATTTAATGATCCTGTAACATCCACAGGCTGGTCGGTATTCAATTTCTGCTCTTCGGAGGTATCTAGATAGGTGAACTCTGTGATAAAATCTGCCACAGTCTGGCCTTTAAGCGAGGATCTTGGTTCATAAATTATGTCATACTCACCAACTTCTACTGCCCAGTACATTAATCTTCCTGATTTCTCCGGTTTGTGTAGGGCTTGCCTTAACGGCATATCAGTGTACACCACTATAGTGTGGGCTTGAAAGTATGGCCTCATCCTTCTATTGGCTTCAATCAGTGCTAGTGCCAACTTTTCCAGTCTTGGATATCTGATCTCCGCTCCTCGGAAAGCCTTGCTAGTGTAATAAATTGGTTTTTGCACTCCGTCTTCCACTCTTATCAACGCCGAGCTAACTGCATATTCCAAAACTGCTAGATACAAGTACAGTCTTTCTCCCATCACTGGCCTGGACAACAATGGAGGTGCTCCCAGGTATTTCTTCAACTCTTGAAAGCCCTTCTCACATTCATTATTCCACTCGAAAGTCTTTCGGAGTGTTTTGAAGAATGGTAGGCATCTATCAGTTGCTCGTGATATAAATTTATTAAGTGCTGCAACTCGCCCTGTGAGACTCTGCACTTCCTTCTTCGTTGTCGGAGATCGTAGTCCTAATAGAGCCTTGATCTTTTCAAGGTTTGCTTTAATTCCTCGTTGGTTGACAATATACTCGAGGAACATGCCTTCTCGTACTTCGAATATGCATTTGGTAGGGTTCAACTTCATTTGATATTTATCTAGTTGATCAAAGGTCTGGTATAAGTCAATTATATAATCAGCAACTTTCTTGCTCTTCGTCAGCATATCGTCAACATAAACTTCCATGTTGTAACTGATTTGCTCTATAAACACTTTGTTCATCAGCCGTTGATATGTTGCACCTGCATTTTTCAATCCAAAAGGCACAGAATTATAACAATAAGTTCCCATAGGGGTAATAAAAGAGGTACTCTCCCTATCTTCAGGTTTCATTTTAATCTGGTTGTAACCGGAATAGGCATTCATGAAGCTCAACAGCTCGTGTCCCGAAGTAGCATTCACTAATTGATCAATTCGGGGCAATGGAAAATGATCCTTTGGGCATGCTTTGTTGAGGTCAGTGAAGTCTACACACATCCTCCACTTGTTGTTCTTCTTCTTCACCATCACCACATTTGCTAACCAGTCTGGATATTTGACATCTTCAATAAATCAAGCTTTCTGGAGCTTCTCGACCTCCTCTTGTATAGCTTGGTTCTTTTCGGGGCTGAACACTCTTCTTCTCTACTTCACTGGCTTAATTTCCTTGTTCACATTGAGCTCATGGCATAAGAAATTTGGGTCTATCCCTAGCATATCCTCGTGGCTCCATGCAAAAGTTTGTTTTTTACTTTTTAGGAAGACTATCAATTCCTGTTTTAGTGAGGCATCCAACGACGAACCTATTTGAGTTGTTCGTTCTGGGTGCTCGTCGTCCAGAATGACATTTTCAGTAACTTCTACCACCTGGCCTTTCACAAGTTGCGACTCGTCCCTAGGGCCTAATGTTTCAACTTTTGTACCTTCATCCACTTGATAGGTAGTAGTCTTTTTCCTAGATTATTCCAGTTCTTCCTGCTCGGCAGATGAATAGTAGCATTCTCGAGCTACTTTTTAGTCAGCCTTCACCACTCCTACTCCAAAGTTGGTTGGGAATTTTAAACATTGATGTACTGTAGATGGTACTGCCTCGAACTTTTTCAAACCTACCCTTCCCATGATGATATTGTAAGCTGATTGGACATTTTTATCCATCACAAAAAAGCGTACTCTTTCTGTTCGACAAGCAAGCCATGTACCAATAAGCATATCCAACTTGATCGTCCCAAGTGGAAAAACTTTATCACTAGTAAAACAGAGGAGGGGTCTATGATATGGCTCCAACTAGGATAGCTTTAGGTTCAAACTATCAAAACATGGGTAGAACATAATATCTGTCGAGCTACCATTATCCACCAATACTCATGAAATCACTACTTCCTTCATCCTCATTTTGATCACCAGTGGGTCATCATGAGGATATAACACACCTACGAGGTCATTTTTAGAGAAATCGATGACCAGTTTATCTTTGTTCACCTTCCTCGGACGATCATCTTCAGCTAGATTTATCCGTTGAATATACGAACAAGCTTGAGCCTCATTGAGGTAAGCCTTCCTCTCTGCAGTAAGGTCTCCACCTTCTGCATCTCCACCAGTAATAACATTGCAGTCAAATGATCCAGTACAGATAGAAAATACCTCACGTTCTGGCTGTTTTGGTCTTTTGGGGAGGTCGGGTCATCTTGATCATCTTCTCGATCTTCTTCATGATTTCTCTTCTTATCTTCTTTTGCTCGACGAGGAGATCTAGACCTCTGCCTTGATCGATCATTGCTCCTTCCACCATTTCGGTGATCTACATACTTGCTCAATTTCCCCCGCCTGATGAGCTCTTCAATTTCATTCTGGAGAGCTATGCAGTTTTTAGTCGTATGACCATGATCCTTATGGAACTCGCAATATTTAGACTTATCCCTCTTGTCAGGATCTGCCTTCATTTTTTCAGGCCAGTTCAGCTCCTCGCTGTTCTTGATCTCCTCCAGAACATGGTTTATGTCTACTTTCAAAGGAGTATAGTTTCCAAATTTCTTCAACTGTTCCAATGCTTGCTTTGCTTTTGACTACCTGTTACTACCATTATTCTTCTATTCTTTCTTCTCAGCTTTGTCACCCTCAACCTTGGTTTCTTTGGTGTCCATATTCTTCTTTGCAGCCATAGCTTCCTCGGCGTTCATAATTTTGGTTGCTTTTGCCATTAACTCTGCCTTGGTTGTAGGCGGATCTTTAGCTAGAGTGTAGTATAATTTATTTGGCAATAATCCACTCAACAGGGCAGTGATTGTTGTCTTCTCTTCATAATCAATAACTTCAAGCTTCTCGTTATTGAAACGAGTAATATAATCCCTGGTGCTCTCACCCTCTTTCTGTCTAGCACTTAACAAGTGTGATACTCGTTTAACTGGTTTTGTTCCAAAATAAAAGTTCCCAATAAAGAGCTCGCCCAGTTGAAAGAAAGTTGCAATTATCCCCTGAGGAAGATTATTGTACCATATTTAAGAAGATCCAGTGACAGTTCTTGAAAATGCCATGCATCGCATCTCGTCTAGAACAGCATATATATCAGCAGCTTCTTGGTATTGTTCTATATGTAGAACAGGATCAATTTTTCTATCATATTTTGGTGTTACTACTGGGGCTTTGAATTTTGATGGTGTGGGGAAGTCTACAATTTCTTTTAAGAATGGTGTTCCTCGGATAAAATTCCTTTGTAAAGGATTCCTGGCCTTAGCCATTTCCCCCAACCTGTCTTCCAATCTTTGAATAGATCCCTTCCATGCATCATTTCCTTCCTCGGGCCTATTGGTCTGAGCAACTGATCTTGTTGAATTTGCCTCTTGGGATTTTTCACGACGAGCAGCTGGTTGTGATTGGGCAGAGCCTTCCTTTAACTCATATGGTCGTTGAGAGTTCCTCGACACTATCCTAGGGGGACTTCTATTCCTCCGCGGACCCAAATGATCAAAGGGAGAAACTCTACTCAATTTTTCAAGAGCACTGGTCCTTTCTGGAGATAGAGTGATGTTTTGTTAAGTGTTTGTAGCTCGTACCGAGGAAGTCCTTCCAGACTGATAAGAAGGATCGTTGGATCTTTCAGTACGATATAATCGGTGCGTCTAGAATGAGATTCTTCCGGGAGTAACGTTCGCCTAGTCCGTGAGGAGGGCAAACAGGTATTTCTCTGAATGCTTCGTTGTCCTGACTGGGTTGGCGTTCCACCCTGGATAGTTTGCATGAGTTGTGGCATAGTTTCTTGCATGACGGTCTGGCCTTGGGCCAAATTAGCCATTATTCCAGCCAGATCTTGAACATTTGGAGGAGCAGATGGATTTGGGGGATTTCCAGCATTTCGATTACTGGATTCTGGATTATTAGCCATTGATGATGAATTATTTTGATGAAAACCGAAAATTACAGTCGTTTCCCACAGACGGCGCCAATCTGTTGATGTAAAAAATTAGATTTGACCTAATTCTTTTAATCACAGATAATAATAAAGAAATATTAGACAATGGATTTTTAAAGTGGTTCAGGCTTATAAGAATGGCCTACGTCCACTGTTTTTGTATTGATGATTGTTTGCCCAGAATTCTAGATAATAGGTTTACTAAGAAATTCCAAGTCCCCTGCTAATGAGGAGGTTACAATGTATTTATAGCCTTGAGGCTGTACATGTGAAAGAATAATACATAGCTGTCCAGTAGGCGTATACATCTGTATGACAATAATTGCGCATTTAATGCGCAATCATCCCTTTAATTATCCTGATATGAATGCTCTGTACGAGGTGTAGCTCGGATCGCCTGAGCTGCTCGGACCGCCTAAGTAGCTCGATATACATGAGTTGCTCAACACAATAAAGTTCCTCGGGGAACACTTGTTGATCGGAGCGCCGGAGTTGGTCGGGGAGTTTGAGTTCCTCGGAGTCAAGGTGCTGTTAAAAAATGCTTGTGAATGCCATGTAGATTGACACGTGTTTCCACATAATTGGTCCACGTCAGCAGAATAAATTTGGTATCAACACCGACCAACTTTGTTGGTATTTTTTGTAGACGCATAGTGTAGTGCATAGCACTAGTGCTCCAAAAAAGAAAAAAATACAATTTTGGGGAAATTGCTTTCTCATTAATATTGAAATGAGCTTAATACAGGATGATTACATCACTGATAGTATTTCCTCAAGTGTTCTGGATTCCATGGATTCTTGAATTCTTCCCCTTCCAAAGTCTCAATTCGATATATGTTTGGTCGAATGGCTGCAGTAATACGGTAAGGCCCATGCCAATTAGCTTCTAGCTTATTTCTCTTTCGAATTACTTTCTTCAAAACATAATCACCCTCTTTTAAGTTGCTTGGCATGACCCTCTTGTTGTAGAAACGGGCAGTCCGTTGTTGATAGCCTGCATTTCTTAAAGGTGCATCTTCACGGACTTCTTTCAGCATGTCTAAATCCAGCCTTCTTATCAAATCACTAACTAGGGTATTAAAGTTAAGAACTCTGTGTGTGGGTAAACCTAGCTCGACATTAATTACAACTGCAATACCAAACGCTAATAGGTAGGGATGTTCTCCAGTAGATGTTCTGGGAGTTGTTCGGTAGGCCCACAAGACATAATACAGTTCATTGATCCAATTCCCTTTGGCATTTTTTAACCTTTTATTCAACCCATTCAGTAAGGTTCTATTAGTTACCTCTGTTTGTCCGCTGCTTTGAGGATGGACATGTAATACCTCGTACTTTTATGGATAATTTAAATTTCATAAATGGGTGTAATTTGGAAATTTGGGAAATTTCTAAGAAAAATAAATTTTTGAGTTTATACAGAATAGATGATTTTCGATGTGTGTTATATATTTACTTTTGGGATTAAGTAAACGAGTTGGAGTATTTTAATTACATGTCGCAGTTGATTAAAGCTACAAGGGATAATATTTTAATTAGAAAAACCGCATCGGGACGAAATTACGTTATTAGAGGGGAAGTATGTAATACCCCATATTTTTTATGACTTTTAAATTTGGGGATTTATTAAATTTAATTTGAGATATTAATTTAATATTAATCCGGAAATTATTTAATTATTTACTAGCGTGATGAGAGTTAGTAATTATTGAAATTTTGTTGTAAATTACTTTATGGGTAAAGTAAGATGCGTAATTAAATTTAGTAAAATTATCACAAGAATCTGATTTGATAATTTTGGAAATTTTATCGGGACGCGCCTGTGTCGTGTTGGGATTAAATTCGCATTATTAAAAGTGAATAAATTATAAGTCACCCGTACGGTCATTTTGAGTGCGTCAATGTGTCCAGAAGGGTCGAGATAGTCAAAATAATGTACCCGGGGGTTTAGTTTGGGTCTCGCGGCGTTTTTAGGCCTAATTAACATCCCGGGAGGGCGTTTTAGACAATTTGTATTTTTGGGCATGGAAACCCACGAAGTTTCTAAGGTTATATCAGATGTTAGGGGTTTTCTTATAGGGTTAATGTAATCAAAAACAAAGAACGGCCATTGGAGAGGAAGGGTAGAAGCTTTCCAAGGAGTTCTAGGCCAAAAAACTCCGCCATTCGCACCGCCGTCACCGCCAAATTGTAGATCACTCGACGAGGAACACAACCACACCAATTTCTTCCACAAATCAGGAACAAAGATTTCTAGGCAAGTATCTATCTTGCTTTATTTTGGTTAATGCTTCAATTATATTAGTCTAGGATTGATTAGAACTAATTTCATGAAAGAAAGCATATATTGGAGACTAGAATTCACATGTTATAGAGGTAATAATCATGTTCTGGAAATCTATTTCACATGTAGAGGTTAAACCATGAATTTTCATTGAGTTAGGATTAAAAAATCTGGAAAAATAATGGGAAGAACTAAGTTAAAGAAAAGATTAGGGTTCTTGAGGTTTATATAGATTTTGCCTTTGTCAATTGTTATACTTGATGAAAACTCACATGTTTTACGTAGAAAATTATTTATTTTGGTATATAATCCGTGTAGTATCATTTGTTGGGAGTTTGGGAGTGAAATATGATGATTTGGTTGAGTTTAGAGAAGGATTTTCGTAGCTGAATTTTCTGCAGTTTCGTCATAACTGCTTGATCGATCGATTAAACAAAGAGCATCGATCGATCGATCCCCTTCCATCGATCGATCAACCCCTCCTGGAAAACTCATATTCCTCTTTTAAATAGTTTATTTCGATTCAAATGAGTAGTAACCTTTGAACATTATTGTTAGAACATTTTGGGACATAAAGAGGACCAGTAGAACTTAGTAAAGAGGGAGCATTTAATGTAAGCCGAATTTAGGGTTAACGGGGAGTGATTTACACTTAAGAAATAATGGGAACGTGTGACTAAAGGAGTGATACTCGGAAGGAAGTTACGTTATAAAATAAGAGAGTACTTACTGAAACTATACTTAGGGAGATAGGATACTACGAGTGATAAGAAGTAAGTATGGAATAACCTATAAATAAGAATAAAAGAGACGAGCCGTTATCCGGGATAATCTAGTAATGTGTACTAAGAACGAATATCTTAAGTATGGGTCGTGGGCGTACCTAATTTAGAAATGGGAATGGTATTATACATATTTATGACTGTGTTTGTGCATATACTATATACGTGTAAAAATCATGCCCGTGCTACTTGATATCACTGAGGTTACCGCGCCGGGATAGTTTTATCTCGATGGAACCTTTATGGGGGATATTGACTTGTACCCTAAAACATAGGAATCCTTGGTACAGGCTATCTAATTGATAATCAGACGGTCCTAACAGACATGAGGGTATGTGCTGACCTCTTAGTGACTTGGAACTATGCTTCGCCTCAATTTGTATGTGTTTTGTGTTAATACAGTTCGAGAGTGATTCCGAACTAGTATTTCCCTTAGTGCGAGTGATACGGGGACTTGATAACAGAGTATGCTATCACCATAAATTCTATGTGGGATGCCGATAGTGTATATATATATATTATATGAGTGATTGATATATATATAGAGAGACTTGAAATTGGGAACTTTCTACTGTGACTAAAAGTAGTTAAGTAATGAATAAATATTCCGACTTTATTATAAGTGTTTTAAAAGTTTGAGATAATACTGAAAAAACTTTATAATGAAATGAGATTCATGTGAAAACTTTACTTTTAAAAATCAATTATCTTAGCCTAGTAATTGTCGGCATGAAACCTTATGAGGAATTTAAATTAAGATAAAATCTTGGGATTAATGGGGCGGTATCGATCAATGGTTCAGCCTCCACCCATTTAGTAAAGTAATCAACAGCTACAAGCAGGTACTTAAATCTCCCTCGAGTGGTCGGCAGAGGCCCAACCAAGTCAATTCCCCACATAGCAAAGGGACAAGGTGAAGTTATTAGTGTTAGGAGAGCTTGTGGAGCCTTGCGTATACCGGAAAACCTCTGGCATTTATCACACTTCTTGGCAAAATCTGCACAATCTGCTCACATAATTGGCCAATAGTACCCTTGTGTATGGATTCTTTACAATAATGTTCTTCCTGCTACATGGGCTCCACAGGACCCTTTATGGACTTTTTGAATTAAATCCTTCACGTTAGCTGCATGCACACACCGTTGTAGACCAGCAGTTAATCCTCTTCTATATAAAATACCACCATCTAGCACATATCCTATGGCTTTGTATTTCAGCTTCTTAACTTTAAATAGGTCGGCTGAAAGAATCCCTTCTTCAATATATGCTCTTATGGGGTCCATCCAAGATAGTCCCATATCAACTGTAATAAAATTGACCATCAGATCTTCATCAATGCTCCTATTAGCAAGTAGCACAATAGGAATATTCTTCGTAGCTCAATTCTGGTTGCTGAAGCTAGCTGAGCAAGAGCATCTGCTCGGGCATTTTCCAGTCTTGGAATTCTGACCATCTAGATAGCTAGCAAAGTGGAAATTATCTCCAATGTTTTGGCTAAGTATCTGGTCATCAGTTCTCCTTTAGCTGCATATAAATTTAATACCTAATTTACCACTAATTATGAATCACTGTATACCACAACTTGCTCGGCATTCAGTGATTTGGCTAGATTTAAACCAACAATCACGGCTTTATACTCTACCTCATTATTGGAGGCTTAAAATTGGAATTGTAGAGCGTACTCTATATCTAGCTCGTCTGGAGTATTGAGAATGATTCCATCTCCACATCCAGTTCCACGGGACGACCCATCAAGATAAAAATCTCCATATAGGAATATTATTGTCCAACATTTTGTTTGTCAGAATCCCTTGATGGAAGATTTTATTCTTTACCTCCTCATATATCTTCTTCATCTCATGTACTCCACTAGAGGGTTCTGGTTGGTCGGTGATAATTTTTTTTGCAGTTTCCCTTGCTTGGAGTTGGTCATCCATATCATCAGTAGGTGTGCTAACTCCTGTATATTGCTCGGCTAGAGTCCCTTGTTGCTTGGGGACCTCTGGGTAAATGAATTTTACAATAAAATCAGCCACTGCTTGGCCTTTTAAAGCAGTTCTTGGTTCGTATACAAGGTTATATTCCCCCAACTCCACAGCCCAACACATTAATCTCCTGGATTTCTCCGGCTTATGCAAAGCTTGCCTAAGTGGCATGTCAGTGTATCCCACTACAGTGGGAGCTTTAAAATATGGCTTCATTCGTCTACTAGCCTCAATTAAGGCTAGTGCCAATTTCTTTAGTCGGGGATACCTTACTTTTGTTCCTAAAAAATCTTTGCTAGTGTAGTAAACTGGCTTTTGTACTCCACTCTCTTCCTTAATCAAGGAAGAACTAACTGTTGATTCAGATACAACTTTTCTCTAATCACTCATCGGGAGAGTGGTGGTGGCATTCCCAAGTACTTCTTCAATTCTCGAAAGTTTTTTCATAGTCATCATTCCATTCGAAGGTTTTTCTGATCACCTTAAAGAATGGAAAACATTTGTTCGTTGCTCGGGACACAAACCTGTTGAGTGTTTCTATACGTCCAATTAGCCTTTTGAACATCCTTTTTAAAGGTCGGAGACTGCATTTCAATCAAAGCTTTAATTTTATATGGATTAGCTTCAATGACCCTTTGATTCACTATATATTCGATGAACATTCCCTACTGAACTTCGAAGACGCATTTGGTGGGGTTTAACTTCATCTGGTGCTATTCCAATTGATCAGACGTCTGGCCGAGGTCGGCGATATGATCAGCATCTTTTTTGCTCTTAGTGAGCATATCATCAACATACACCTCCATATTCTTGCCGATTTTCTCCTCAAACACTTTGTTTACCAGTATCTAATAAGTAGCGCCTGCATTTTTTAGACCAAATGGCATAACATTATAACAATAAGTTCCTCGGGCAGTAATAAAGGAAGTACTTTTTCTGTCTTCTGGCTTCATTTTGATATGGTCATAACCAAAATATGCATCCATGAAACTCAACAGCTCATGCCCCGAAGTGGCATCCACTAGTTGATCAATTTATGGTAAAGGAAAATGATCCTTTGGGCATGCTTTGTTCAAGTCAGTAAAATCCACACACATCCTCCACTTATTTTTCTTCTTCTTAACCATAACTACGTTAGCCAGCCAGTTAGGGTACTTCACATATAAAGGAAGTTTTTAAAGCTTCTCCACCTCTTCTTATATAGCCTGGTTCTTCTCCGGGGTAAAAATTCTTCTTCACTACTTCACAGGTTTAACCTCCTTATTAGCATTAAGCTCATGGCATAGGAATTTTGGGTTTATGCCTGGTATATCTTCATGACTCCATGCGAACATGTGTTTTCTTTGTCTCAAGAAATCCATCAACTCCTATTTAAGAACCAGTTCTAATGACGCTCCTATTTGAGTAGTTTGTTTTGGTTTATCATCATCCAGAACAATGCTTTATGTTGCCTCCATCACTTGGACTTTTACAAGCTCAGATTCGTCTAAATGATCTAAGGTTTCAACCTCAGATTCATTGTTTGGCTCAGATATATCCACTTGATAAGTGGTTGTTTTCCTCTTTGTCTCCAACATATCTTCTTCCTCGGCAGAGGAATAGTAGCATTCCCGAGCTACTTTATGATCTCCTTTAATTACTCTAACTCCAAAGTTGGTCAGGAACTTAGGGTATTGATAAACAGTAGAGGGTACAACTTCGAATTTCTTCAGATCAACTCTTCCCATGATCATGTTATAGGCAGAATAAACATTTTTGTCCATTATAAACAATCTCACTCTCTCTGTCCTTCTCACCGGCCATATCCCGATCAACACGTCAAGTTTGATTATCACTAAGGGAAACACTTTCTCGCCAGAAAATTTAATGAGTGGACTGTGGTAAGGCTCCAGTTGACTGAGTTTTAATCCCAAACTATCAAAATAGGGATAAAACATGAGGTTTACCGAACTGCCATTATCCACTAATGTTCTTGTACCAGTATGTCTTTTATCCTGACTTTGATCACTAAAGGATCATCATGGGGATATAACACTCGGGATAGGTCATTCTTGCAAAAGACAATTATGAGTTTATCCTTGTTAACCTTTCTTGGTCGGTCTTCCTCGATAAGGTTGATTTACTGGATATAGGAACAAGCTTGAGCCTCATTGATGTAAGTTTTCCTTTCAATTGTATGATCTCCTTCTCCACCTGTAATTATATGGCAATCAAAGGATACAAAACTGAGTGTGAATACCTCGTATTCAGGTTGTCTAGGATTTTAGGGAAGATCAGGATCATATTCTAGATCTCTATCGTGGTTCCTCTTCTTATCTTCTGGGCTTAAATGGTGATTTAGATCTCTATCAATGTCTACCTCCAATTCTTCCACCAGCCCGCCAATCAATAAATCTGTCAAATTTTCCACTTCGAATGAGTGCTTTTATCTCATTTTGGAGAGCAATACATTGGTAGGTTGTATGATCATGATCTTTGTGAAATTCACAATACTTGGACTTATCCTTTTTAATCAACAAGTGACCTTAACTTTTCAAGACAACTCAAATCATTGTTGTGCTTGATTTATTCCAAAATATGATGTATATCCATTGTTAAGGGAGTTTAATTGGTGAATTTCCTGAGCCGATCTAGGCTTTCTTTTGATTTTGAATTCCTGCGTTCATTGTGATTCTTGTGCTCCTTCTTATCTGACTTCCCTTCTGTCTTTACTTCCACCTTTGCGTCTGAATTCTTTTTAACAGCCATCGCTTCCTTGATGTTCGTAATCTTCACTACTTTGGCCATCAACTCTGTCATCATCTTTGGGGGATCTTTTTCCAAAGTATAGTACAGTTTTTCGAGGAGCAAACCACTCATGAGCGAAGTGGTTGCATTTTTCTCTTCGTAATCAATGACTTCTAATTTCTCGTTGTTGAAACGAGTGATGTAATCCTTGGTACTTTCTCCCACCTTTTGTCTTACCCTAAGTAAATGAGCTACTCACTTAACTGGTTCTGCTCTAAATAAAAAATTAACAACGAATAGCTCGGCAAGTTGTAGGAAGCAAGAAATCTGTCCCCAAGGAAGACTATTATACCAGATTTGAGCAGATCCAGTGATTGTTCCTGAAAATGCCCCACATCTCATCAGGAACAACATAAATATCAGTCGCTGCTTAGTATTGTTCTATATGAAGAACTGGGTCAGTCCTCCCATCATACTTGAGAGTGACCACTGGAGCATTAAACTCGGTCGGCGTAGGGAAATCTATGATGGTTTGCACAAAGGGGGATATCTTGATAAAAATTATTTCGAGGGGATTCTTGGCCTTGGCCATTTCTCCTAATCTGTCTTCCAAATGTTGAATGAACCTTCCCAAGCATCACTGCCAGTACCAGATCTATGGGTGAAAGCTTTTCTATGCCGACCAATAACTCATACTGATCTTTCTTCTTGCGAATCTTCTCTCTGACTGGACCTATCAGTTCGTTGGGTATTTAATCTGGATTGGGCTGACCTTCCTTCAGATCATTTGGTTGTCGTGTATTTCTTGACGCGACCCATAGGGCATTTCCCTAGGGTCCCAAACGATCGAAAGGAGAGGCCATACTTAGCCTTTCTAAGGCACTCAATCTTTCTGGGATGAGGGACTGCCCATCAATGGAATTAGTAACCCTCATGGAAGAAGTTTCTCCAGGAAGATATTAAGGATCTTTAGAAGTTCTGGAATGGCTATGCCCAATACTCCTTGTTGGCGGTGGAAGCATACTCCTTTGATTAAATGCAAGAACTCTAGCTTGTATAGTTTGGGCCAAATGTCATATCGTGTCCTGCATAGCCTCTTGACCCTTGGCCAAGGCAGTCAGAATTCTAGTTAAATCATTATTGTTTGGAAGGGCAGATGGATTAGGCAAAATTCCCTCATTTTTGGTACTTGATTCTGGAATTTTAGCCATGGATGATCAATGAGTGAAAACGTTTAGTAATACGTTCCCACAGACGACGATAATCTATTGATCCAAAAAACTAGACTAGGCCCAATTAATTTATCATAGATAAAATAAGTAAAACAAACAAGACACAAGCAATTTTAAAGTGGTTCAGCTCAATTGAATAGCCTACGTCCACTGTTCTGTATTGATTGCCTTGAGTTATTTTTTTAGTCCCTTACAATGAGGGTGATACAATGTATTTATAGCCCAAGAGTGGTCATGATAGTTTTCACGTGAAAGGATGGAATGCCTTCATTCGTTAGGCATTCACATCAATACATAATGAGAATTAAATATATAAATGATGTCGCTTCATTGGAAATACAGGCTGTAAGATCGTTGTCGCTTTGTTGGCAATACAGGTTATTGGTCGGGCATCCTAGTTAGTCAGGCTTCCTTATTGGTCGGGAATTTATACCAGGCTGACTTGGACTTGTGCCATATTGGATGACACGTGCTGGCCTATAATTGGTCCTCATTAGTGGTAAATTTCAGTATCAAGACCACCGCTGGGATGAGAGTGGGTACTGTGCTCGAGGGTCCCGTTCCCATTGGAGTTGAGTTCAATGAGGCTATCAGAGCCACCATTATTATTGCAAAGGAACTGGGGTCAAATCCACCCAAATCATTGTAGCAACAGGAGTTTGTAAAAACTTATAGAACTTGCCCATAAGAACGGTGATCTGTGATTGGCCCATCCTAGCACTAGTACAAGCTTGCATCACCCCTGGGACACCTGTTGTCATTTGAACTAGGGGCACCTCCACCCGAGGAACCCCATTCATGCCAGCCTCAATCTCCCTCGTAGCTTATTCTTCATTACGCTGAATAGCGTCAAAATCCATAACACGGTTAACATTATCTTGAGCCATACTTTTAAAAGAATACCTCCCCAGTGGACTCGCCAAATGTAAGAGGGTAGTCCCCTTGTAGATTGGGAGTATAGCAATACTAGTTGAGGTATAACCCCTATAGGTATGGTGATAACTGATAACCCAAAATCTCTTTAATGAACACAAATAAACACACAATATTATATTTGATCAACACTCAGGTTGGACTCACAATACACTCATGTATAGCTCAAACAATAATAGAGGAAACTCAGAAGTAACTCGATCAAAGGGAGAGAGGAGTAAGCACCCTATATACATCTCGGCAGGCAACCAAACACACCACTAACCTATGAAATATCTCTAGTTAGTTATTAAAAGCTTCACAATAAATGACAATGGTGGGTGAGTAAGAGCTCTGGTTTGCAATAAATTCTCCTTGATCTCCTTTCTCTCTGTCAATAAATCTCTCAAAAGAACCTCCTCTCTCAGAATTGGTTGAGGCCAATAAATAGCCCCCACAACACTTCCGAGATGCCTCAGTCCTTCATAGCCGTGAAAGACATCCCGTTATACTTTACGTCATAAACATTAAATACATGATGGGCCAGTCAGTCCCATATCATAAATATTAAATTCCAAGATATGCCTTTTGCCTAACCACTGTACGTCAGAGGACTGTCACCACAGATGTGGCTCACCAACTGTCTCATAGCCCCAAATACCATGGTGGTTTACTCAAGTACGTATTGGACAGTGTTTAGCTGGTTGGTAAAATCACCTAAAGTAGATATGATATTAGGTAGAGGGTTGTTTGGTTCAAAATCAACATACGATGGAACTCAAGGCTGCTTCGCACAAGCTTCCATGGTGAAAGGTCTCTCGATGTTTTACCAGGTGTATCTAAGATGGTCAGGACAAGCCCCAATGATGCCTCACTTCTCAATCCTCCAAACCAATTCCCCCTGAAGTTCCCATGACAAGGTCATTCGATAGAGCATGAGAGATCTCCCAGGCCTAGTCTATCGAGAGTACTGTTTGACCTCACACTGAAAAGTTATAATCATTACATCATTATAATCGTTACATATCATAGTCAATATAAACAATAGTTATAGCCTGACTAAGTAAGAATGAAAATAAACTGAGCTTGATCACTAGGCTGCATTGCTGAGTTACCTCGTTGCTTCCTTTTCTTGAGTCTCTTATGCTATTTCAGGAAGCTCCCTCTAATTCGGGGATTGGCTTCAGGCCCCCCAACACTTGGAATGTAAAAAGATGTAATTGTTTGGCCTATAAAGTCACTCCACATGTCCCACTACTTTAATAAATACCTATAAATGACACTCAATCCCATAGAATAGGGGATCCGAAATTATCCTACCTGACGACCATAGACAAAACCCTAGAGAGAACTTTGAGAGCTTGTAATCATCCTCTTCGTGGAGATTGGCCACCAAAATATATACAATCAACACTGCACCTTTGGACATAGGCACCTCATTGGGATCGAACCACATTAATCTTTATTTTCCTTATTTGCATCTCCTCCCTCTCTATTCATCCTAAATTGGCAACTTAATATCAATAATTTATTTATTTGTTATTGCTTATTATTAGTATATTACAGCTAAGGCCCAAAAATTCATATACTAGTTTTAGACGATACCAATAACAAACAATCCAGTATTTAGAGATTTAGAGGATTTAGGGTACGCTTGACTGTACGCGATATCCTTCTTGGTCACATATGTTTGGCATGGTTTTGAGAGATAGTAAACCTAATTGAGATGAGGATCCAATTACGTAGGGATTTGGATGGTTTGGGCATGCTTGAGTGTATGCGTTATCATATATATATATATTGTGTGTGTCTATATATATCGTGTTGATTATGTGAACATACCTTTACTCGTGGTGAATCTATTAGTTGGGAGTTTCGTTCGACATCGGGACCATATACCACCCGCTCTCTGAGATATGCTGGACGTAGTTGAGGTCATTATTTTTTCAACCTGCGTTCAAGGGTGTCACCCCTTCGTGATGAGAAAAGGTTGGTTAACTTGATCCATTTGTCGTGTCAGGTATGAGCTTGTTAGTGGTGTTATTGCATAGTGATTGGCCCATTATTTATTTGAGTGTTTTGCTTAAGCCCGTTAGGTACTGGATTCTTACGAACTTATCAAAAGAGGCATGAGATGATGGACACCAAAGGTAGAGGCCTTCGTGTGATGTAATACATAATATATAGTCTAAGTGATGGACAATTGAGAATGAACCATATGTCATGCTAAATAATTTATGTGTTTTGAGATTATTTTTCTTATGAGTGACATTATGGTGGTTGGTACTTGGATTTTATTCTTACATGTATAGTTAGTTACATCCCTTTTTCAAGATACATAGTTATTGTTTATCCTTTGTGGTAGTTTGGGTAAGAACACATTTAATTAAAAGATATTAAAAATTTTACTTTTATGATGCTGAAATATTTTAATGAAAATATGTGTGTGGGACTTGGGGTGAAATCCTTTTGGGGTAATTAGTAGCGTTCCATGTTAGTTATTCATTACGTGATAATACTTAGTTGTTTAGGGATAGAGATTTCTAGCATTGATTATGCCTTGGGTTTGTACGAGTGTGTAGTACTTGCACTTAGATAAGAGGTGAGATATTCATTGCATATGAGTATTAAAGGATTAAATGTTTATTATAAATTAATCGCGCAATTTATATTGATGTATTGAAGATATTCCTGCAACTTTAGGGAGTTGGACCAAATTTTTAAAGATGTTCCCCCATACATTATTATTGTATATAGAGGTTAATATGGTTGAGTGGTTAGACTTGCAGTTGTGGAGATCCAACTTGGTATTCATAGAGTCGGAGCCGCTAGTTCATTGTAGTTGTTCATATGTATTTAGGAGTTGTATTCAGACGAGGTTTCGGTTGTACTACATTTCATTCAGTTAAACAATTGTAATAAGATTTGATATAGTGCATTCATTTATTGGGGCTCAATTATCCTTCTTGTCATCCTTTGTTGAATTTTTATTGTGGGTGGTTTTTATTTATTGTAATTTTTGGTTATCTTGATGTTGAGATTGCTATAAATTGTTTTAGTGCTCCCAGTATTTCATGTTAGGCCCGATCAATCGGGCCTGGAATATCGAAGATGGCACACACGGGGCCCATTTCTCAAATTAACAAATGGAATTTCAGTGACAGGGCTTCCTTGACAGTCATGTCACCCTATTAT